>JAFEKC020000015.1:0-1486448 GCA_018257855.2 Cladonia borealis
TAACCCTAACCCTAACCCTAACCCTAACCCTAACCCTAACCCTAACCCTAACCCTTATTTTTATTTAGGATAGAATATATATTTTAGTAGTAAGAATTCTAAGTAGAAAGATAACTTTTTTATTACTAGTCTATTTTAAATAATTTTTAGCACGTTTTATAGCCCTAATCTAGTAGATTCTAAATCAGGTCTTACTTTAAATTTCACTTATATATTAAGGCGGGGGCAAGACTTAGAAAAGATAACTTTCTTAGTAGTCGATTATTTGCTTAAGGTTTAAATATTAGAAAAAATCTATATTTTAACATTTTTTTAAAAAATAACCCTAAGAGGGATTTAGGCCGTTAGGGTATCAAATTATAGCGCTTAGTTAGCGCTTTTTAAAATAGGTCTAACTTTAAAAAGAGCTTATAAAAAAAAACCATTTTCTATTTAAAAAACTAAAATTAAATAGAAAATAACTAAAATTTTAGTTTAATATAAATAGAAAATAATCATTTTCCATTTATCTCTAGTAGATAGTACGATAAAATACATTAAGTATGCTACCGCCTCGAATATATTGTACATTAGCTATAGGATACATGAGTGCAACTCTTCTAAGTTCTAAGATCTTCTATTGTAGGTTATTGCTAAAGTCTATTATCTTAGCGCTATCGATAACTACTATATAAATGCCTTCGACTCTTAATACTTCCTCGCCTATATATTCGATCTTAGTAGGAGATTCACCAGCTGCACCTACCAGATCTATAGGCATCGATTCTCGCCTAATGGACTAGTTTGGGACCCATGTTGGCATCTTCGTTTCGCTCCATTCAAGCTTACAAGACTATAATATCTTGTAATCTCCAAACTCCTTAAGCTCTTTGGTAACAGTATCTCGGTAGACCTAGGAAATAGACTAGCTGTAGTCGGGTTTTATCTCACTCGAAGAACTATTAGGTAATAGACCGAGCATAGTATATACCCTATCTCTAGGATCAGAGCATTTACTGGCTTGAGTTTGATATATAAGATCCCCAAGCCTAGTGTTGAAAGGATCCCTGCACAGCTGAAAAATTATATGCTTGAGCTCAGATAGAAGCAACCCCACAGAGTCGGGAAGGGTCTCCACGGGACGATGAACGCTCTGCGGGAATTCTTTGTGATATATGTAGTACACAGCTGTACGAAATGAATCCCAATCTATTGCATTAAAGCTACAGAGTAATACAGTGGCATCACACTCAGACTAGATTTCTTGCCAGATCCAGAGCCTCTCGAACCAGGGGCGTTTGAAAAGATGGTAGATAGCCAGAGCTTCTTTGTCCCCATACGGAAGTACTCTGGTTGGATCAGACCAGTCATTGCCTGAGCCATTTTGAGTGGTAGCTGTCATCTCGTGCTGAACCCAGTTGACTATGACGTTGGAGCTTAAATCATTTAGTATCTTCATTGCATATGAGCTGTCATCCTGGCTAGGTCCCAGCCAAGCCACAACGCATTTCGCACAACCGTAGATCTCGGCCATTCTCTGAACTTGCTGACTTCTTTCTGAGAGATCTTGCTGGTTAACACAGATAGCATCAATCCAGAACACTCGGGGCCTGTCTTTGTATCGAAGGTACGGCAGAGCACCCGCTACGTTCCGGGTTACTGTTATAGTCCGATTGCCTGAGGTCCCAACTTGAATACGTGCTGGGCTCTCTACAGAGCCCCATGCATATGAAAGTGCCTCATATATTCTTTCCTCCAGTAAGGTTGTTTCAATGATAATGCGGAGTGGTGATGAGGGTTCACCGGGTAATATGGTTACAAGTCGTATTTCATCCTCGCCCAAAGGCATATACTCGTATGGATTTAAAGGCTTTTCTGCCTGAAGTGATAGAGAATTATCTCGATGTATATCCATTAAGACAAGGCAACTTAATTATTGAATATTTGACTGATCCTTTTGTCAAGGAGTTAGCGAGGAACCGAATTGTAAAAGGGTTGTACTATTATGAAGTAGAAGGATGCCTAAGGTAGCTATGAGATAGATAGGTACCCTGCGGAGTGCGGGCGCTAGGCCCAAGAAGGGCTGAACCCCCAACTGGCCGTTTTTTCAACTCTAGGCTCCCACTCCACGCTGCCACAGACCCTAGCGCTTGCTGTCGGCTACGGCAGGGAGCAGAGGCCCAGCGCCGAAAACTCTCCTCGTCTAGGCGACAGAAAACCCAGGGCATAGGCGGGATGGGCTATCTGAACGGCATGTATAGAGGCGTAGGCGGGGCAACCTTAGAGGTCGAACGCGTATAGAAACCAAAGGTGCAGAGATAAAAGATTCTGAAGAGTAGAAATAGGCGGTGGACCCTACTAATATAACTGCGCAGCCCCTGATTTGCCCTGTCCGCTGGCGGGGAGCTAATGAGCGCCGGCGGCATACCATCGGGCACTAAGACAGAACGTATTAGCTCGATAAGCAAGGCGGATGCGAATCCACCGTAGTACGATCAGAGATTTAAAGCAGGCTCATATTTCGCTGATGCTGTCCTAGACATTTATGCTTGATGATCGCGCCCATCACCATCAACTTGGATAGTAAGATACCTCTAGAGGACCAAAGTATGGCGGTCATTAGCAGCAGACACTTCGATCTTCGTGCCCTTGGGAACAATCGCAGCTGGCTTCCAAATTATGGCCTTCACCACGAAGAACGGTTCAGAAGACGAAGCTCAACAGTTCGAGAGGAGCCTCACCCCCAAGTGTGCCACAATCACAAATCCCGGCATGAGACAACAGGAAATCGCTCAGGACAGTATAGAGACTTGGAGTCCAGCGCTACGCACACCAATCCTTCATCCTGTTCCGCTGCCTGTCAAAAATGTCGTGACATTCCTCATGAATTATTCACGGATTCAAGTCCCATTGTTTACACCCATCATCATAGTCTTTTTGCCTTAAGATGTTCAGTTGAAGACGGTTGTTGTCTCTGCTGGTTTCTGGAAAGAAATATCGCACGCTTAATCCATCTAATTAAGAACAAAGAATGGGAGGAACACATTCCATATGAGGACACAATCTCTCTCAGGAAAAAGGAAAGGTTCAAGGGCCGTGAGCGCGACCCGCGACAGTGGATCGACCTTTACTGCGGTAAAAGCTTCTCAACGCGAATATATTAGTCGTTTGTGGAAGGAGAGGGTAAGTTTCCCAAAGATAGGTACAGTCACGCCTATCCTCCAAATTGACAACAGGCCCAGGTAACGACGGCCCGATATCTCTGGAACCCGATTCAGCGCAAGTTTTCGATCTAGCAAGGACGTGGTTGAATCTTTGCTTAGAGAATCATGACCGATGTCGACAATCCTCAGCTAACCAGGGAAATCCGCATCTTCTCCCACTCCGTCTGCTTGATGTGGGGTCAATTCAGGACCTAGAGCCAGATACCCACATAGTAAACACCACTGGTACGAGTTTTGGTGATATGCCCTACCTCGCTCTCAGTCATTGCTGGGGCAAAAAGTCACACGCTGCAGCAATGACCACTACTGGAAATTTGGACGCCCGTGGGATTCTTTTACCTGTCAGCAACATGCCTAAAACCATACTTGATGCCATTACTGTCACCCGACAGCTAGGCTTCAGGTACCTTTGGATAGATACTCTTTGCGTTCTACAGGATTCAACTAAAGACTGGGAGACAGCTTGCGCAACCATGGCAGGAATATACGCGAACTCTGCGTGCACAATTGCAGCATCAGCCTCTAAAGATGATGAAGGCGGGTTCTTGCTTCCAAGAGACGCACAAGCTATCGGCTGGATAGGGATTGACTTTCCGTCCCCAACTCCTAGCGATTATAACCTAGTCTATAACAGAATTATTTGCAATTATCAATGGCCCGTGCCAATTACTTCAGTGGCTCGTAAGGTTATGTTACTTCCTAATGTACCTGATCCAAGGGTATCTGTGGAGACTGGGCCTTTATCCCAGCGTGGATGGGCTCTGCAGGAGCGCTACCTATCTCCTCGGATGCTGCATTTTACAGAACAACAGCTGACTTGGGAATGCGAGTCCACCTGGTCGTATGAGTCCTTTCATTCACGGTACCAGGTATTCGTCGATACTGATACGTGCCTGCCAAGGCACAAATCGGATACTCGGGCCATCGAAGAACCCGCACACCTCTACGAAGCCTGGTATTCTATTGTACGCGAGTTTTCAAGGGCTCATTTGACCCGCATTACGGACCAACTGCCTGCTCTATCAGGTCTTGCAAAAGCATATCAGGGCAAGCTACCGCATGACACCTACCTTGCGGGCTTATGGAAACATGACCTTGTGCGGGGTCTATGGTGGGCTAAAAACAGTGATTACACACAAGCACTCCAGAGACCCGATGCATATCTTGCTCCCTCATGGTCATGGGCTTCTGTGAGAGGCCCAATCTTTCACCCAGAAATCGAATCATTTGTAGACGGGCCGGGTATAGTCCAGTGCGAAGTCGAAGCTGCCGGTCTAGACACTTTGGGGCAAGTTAGTGGTGGTCGTTTGAAAATTCATGGTTGCCTTAAGCCTGTCCGTAGGGGCCATCGTGTTCGGCCAGGTAATAGCTTGCCGCCGCCGCAAGCTCTCATACGGCTCCCCAAACCCTATACACCAGACGACGTGATGAATATTGAAGAACGGCTGAGTGATCGGTACAAACTCATAGATGACGACATGGAGGACGAGCTTGACCCCGTAGGACAAATTTACTTTGATGACGCAAAGGACTCATCCGAAGAATTGCTATACTGCCTTCGTATGGCAAAGCCAACCCTTCAACGATACAGTCACATTCTAGCACTCGTACCCACCGGAAATATAAAGAATCAATATAGGCGTGTTGGTATTGGAGAGATTATTAAAATGAATTGGTTTAATCAATGTCAAATCAGAACTTTTGAGATTTTTTAACTGTTAGGAGTGGGACTCTCCTATAGTTCCCGCTCCCAAACCCGACCTATCAATGTATTGACCCATTGTAGTGTTGGATCAGGAGTGATATACGGTGGTACACCTAGGTGTTGAGCTATCATGTAATTAGGAGCAGCATTCCATTGATCCTGGATCCTTAGGCAGGCAATTCGGTCACATTCCATTCCAGATAGTAGGTCAACATCTGAATACTTTAGTCATATATATTCTATAATTCTTAACTTTAATTCTTCGCCGAAGAAGTTCTTGGTCAAGGTCCACGGCCAATGTTCACCCTATGCGAGAACCATAGTGACTGGCCCCCCTCAGGATTGTCTGATTCGAGCGTCGCCATATCAACAGCAGCGAGCAGCGAGAACGAATGGAGGTACCAGCCGTCCGCTGACGAAAGTGATTGTATGACTGTATCATAGGGCACTTGAAAGGGAGATCCGCAATGCCGGTCATACCCCGACCAATCAACGATCAACCTTGTCGATAGATCACCATTCCCCGCGTATCTTGCGAGAAAAGCCGGCGAATCTATGAAGTAGTGTTCTAGCTCATTATGCACAGTAAGGTAGGTTTTCTAAATAATAAGAAAACTCCATCTCAACACTTTGAGCTGATATATAAGATCTAAGAGGGCACTCTTACTACCTATAAACAAATATTTCTAGCTGCTCACAAAAGGACCTTTACCACCTTTCAGTAGCCTTTTGTGTAGCCTTCCTGCTGCTGTTTTCGTAGGCAAGTAACGGCACTTAGTACATACTTCAGTAATCTACGTTCTAGGAACACTTCTATTGCGATGTCGTCTGGAAGGTCCCTTAAGTTGCTGGGGCTATCACTGTATCATGTCTAATTAAGGGTCGTCCAAGGACCAAAGGCACGAGATAACCCTAACCTTGAGAATCGTCAATCCTAGAGACTTAGGGGCTGTAAGACAAGCAAGAACATCGGCGGCTTGCTGTAATTTACGAGTATGTGGGAGCGGGTTGTTCGGGCGAAAACCGTTGCAGGCTGCGGTATTGAAGTCAAAGGAGCATCGTCTGCTTTAGGAAAACCATGCGACAGGCACCATAACCCCCTGAAGCCCCCACCATACCTGCTTCAAAACGGGAAATCTTCCGGCTTTTTGCTCCATCTACCTGCATGCTGAATAATGCTCCGTTATCAATTGCTCCCCCACTTGAAGATCTTCAACTCGAACTGCCGCTATAAATTCCCCGCCTAGCAAACGCTGCGAACCCACGTGAGAACACCTTTCAGCCTGCTCGTTACTTGTCGTCACATGACAAAACAGAATACCGAGGGCAGAATTGATGATTATGACTAGAGGGCATTGCCCGCGAAATTGATCAGATATGCTCATCTGCTTAGAAGACATGGCGCAGTGTGTTGAATTTTCATACAAGAGAGGACTTTGATGGCTGCAGTGATCCGGAATTGTGATGAGGACCATCTCTCCCTATCGGAACAGACGCAGTGAAAACATCTCACACCATCGGACGTCGTGGCCCAATATGTCACGTCCTGGTGGCTCCATTGAAAGTACGTACATCCAAAGCACTAACTCACTCATCCGCATTTATTGGCTGACATGCAGCAAGCTCTGCGTGCACGCAGGAATCCGGAAGATATAGCCCATCTCGTTACGCAGATCGACACTTCCTGATGATGAACAGGGTTTCTCATCCTTCTTAGGCATTGACATTGATACTTTGCGTAACAAGCTCCGATAAGATAACTGTCGACTTTTCATGACTTTACCGGTCTCTCCGTAAGTCATATACTACGGTCAACCTTTCAGCAAATCTACGTATTGTAAGGCAACAGGAATACTACAGGTAAATAAAATAACTTTCAAATGACAACTCAGTTAAAGGGTTACAATTCTATCACATGTATTAATTGTCGATTAATATGTTCAAAAAATTTAGGGTTAATGCTGATCTGTCAAAATTTTAGAGTCTGGACATACTCATTCGCAACATGGAGAGACGGAACGCGGACGCCGATTGCGACGCCCATAAACACATCGCGGGCACGGCAGTTGCGAAGAAGCAGAATCCGCCAGATTATTGTCTTAGGTTAGTGTATTATATTCAGGATAATTGTAGGAATATTATCCATATTTTTCCTCATGGGTTCTGTCAAGCCATTGTCGTCTTCGTAGCCAATATCTATGAGCTCTGTTTCGGACCCGGTGCTTATTATTGGCGCTACAGAATGTCATGGCGTTAGATTACTTGAGATAGTGATACGCTGATTTTCACTGAATGCCGGTTTTTAGCCTCGATATCCGTATCGAGTGCCACGCGGGGTAGGTCTCGGACGAAACGCAGAGGACTAGGGGTACTGTTACCATAGCCTCTCGAGTCTTCCAATACGCTCGGAGGTATGTAGGGGTGCGGATATGCTTCTTGGCTGCGGATGCTGATTTAAAATAGGACAATTAGGGTATTTCTTGCCTCGTCTTGGGGCTTACTCAATTTTTAGATGTAGCGATCGTAGTTATAGTAACTATGCCTTAAAAAAGACCTAATGCTCCTAAGATGTGATCCTTTATATTACCTGGATTTATGCCTATAATGTAGCTTATGAGAGTAAAATGCACAAGCTGCGGCAACTAAACAATTGGGAAATGAGCGGTTTGGAGACGAGATATTGGAGATTGGGTTGCAAGTAGGTATTTTCCAGTCAATTCATAACATCGAGACCATCGAGGAGCAAAGTTTTGGATGTTTCGGCGTTGTGGGCAAGTTGTTGTAGATGGCGTGCTTCTGTAGTAAGGAAGCATTCTCTAGATATACGAGTGCCTTGCCTTCCATGGCTGTGCTCATCAAAGCTGACTTTTGAATTCTACACGGCCCCCTTGTGGTTTCAAAGGGTAGTATGGAACGAGACTGTATGATTATAAATTTGTTTCATCATTCGGTAGGCCTGCGACACCCGTACACAATTCTTTCGGCGTTAGAGACTCGTTTTTATCTTTTAAGCAGAATTATCACAACTTGCCTATCTAAGCTCGTGTCTGCGGCTCTGCATGTCTCGGTAATGAAATTGCACGGTTGGGTCATCGATAATATAGACTTGCACCATGTGCGCGTCGTAGTCCCAATTGGGCACTTTTCCCGTGTTGACAAAGAGCAGGGGCTACTTCCCCACAGTATCGCCGATAGAGCGCCACACGTTTACAGAAGCCCACTTTTTGCCCTTGTACTTCTGTCGACTCTGTCGAGGATGGATGATGCCTCGCCTGAGGTGCTAGAATCTATGGAGGTCGCTGCTAATATACATGATGAGGAGTGCTAACAGGATAACACCTAATGGTGGCAAGCTAATGGTGACGCTAGGGGAAGGGGCTATGCTGCTGATCCTCAACAACTTCTCCAACAGCGCTTCCGCTCTCTCCTCGCCAATACTCGCCTTAAGCCGTAAGTATGCGTTCGCCGGGTCTCGGTCAACATGGACCACGTTCACGGATCCGTAGGCAACCTTAGATTTTACGCTATCCCTTCCATCCTGGACCTGGGTGCGAAGACGGAAGTCATTTGGGATGACTTCAGCGCCTTTGGTTGCTTCTTGGATGATCTTGACCACCTCAGCTATGTAATTATCATCTACGATCTTTTTAGCTTCAGGAGAATCCTGGCCATGCGCAAGTTTTTCTGGCGTCACTGAAGTTACATGAATGCGGAATTCGTATCCATGTACGGCAAATGTGGGCGTTGGATTCATGAACCGCATGTCTTCTACCGTGATGGGCACATCCTCGGGCTTGTTGATATTGGCAATGTTCTTCTTGAAATCAATGTATGGTTTTTTTCCATCCTTGGTACCACCGAACATGCCCACAGTACCTGAGGTGAAATGGGAGGTCGTAAAAGTCTTTGACACGATTGGTAGTGAGGATGAGGTTCTATATATAATGAAGGTTTAGAAGTGATTATGAATTGATAGATTGCTAATAGTAAGATTCTCTTAGAGTTATAGGGTGTAATGGGCTTAAATAATTATATATTCTATTCTTATAGAGCATTAGACAATAATATATCAATATGGTTCTAGGATCTACGGATTCAAGGGATGATGGACTGACGGATTAATGGATTGAAGGAATGGCGAGGTGACGGGATAATAGGTTCAAGGCCTAATGGATTAAAGGATCAAGCAACTGTTCGATTTTGCCACTGCATGAAAAAGGCGAGACCCCGTCTCAATGAGCGATAATTGGACTAGTTGTAGTTCCAACACACCCAGCCCGGCTTTGACGTCAATTAACGGCTGAACAATGTCTAATTTAGTCATAATTCGGGTGTCACACTAATTATGGCCCATACTTCTTCGGGTTATAACCTATATCACTCAAGGTCCACTAGATCTAATGTGGCTTTGACATAGCTTTAATGTGGCAAAGAT
This sequence comes from Cladonia borealis, assembly GCA_018257855.2. Classification (NCBI taxonomy): domain Eukaryota; kingdom Fungi; phylum Ascomycota; class Lecanoromycetes; order Lecanorales; family Cladoniaceae; genus Cladonia; species Cladonia borealis. Next base: position 9,344 of record JAFEKC020000015.1, read on the forward strand.
CTTTTCATACAGCTCTTAAGTGGGGTTCGCCTAACATTATGCTGATTATAGGATTTAAACGAGCGTTAATTTACTATATATAAGCTAGGCTTATAAATATTAGAAAAGATAAGTGGTATATATTAAAGATATAACCCTAACCTAGTTACTTATATAATATACTAGTATATAGGAAAAATATACTAGTATAATTATATCTAGCTATAAGAAATAAGTTCTAAGTCTAGATATAAGGCTATAAGATTTATAATTAGAAGTAGTAAATATATAGAGTAATTATAAATAATTATATTTATTCTAGATTATAAATAAATTTAAAGAGATAGAAAGTTATATATATATATATAGAAGTATTTATTAAAGTATTATACTAGATAAATAATAAAAAATAAGTAAGTTATATAAAATACTTAAGTTTATAAAAAGATAATAATTAAGTAAATCTTATAATCTATAACTTTTAAGTACTTAATATATTTACTATTAATTATATATACTTTATAATATATATTTAGTATTAGTAAATAAATAAGTAATAAAGTTTTATATAAATAATTATATTAATTAAGATTAATTTAATATTATAAATAATCTAGAGTTTAAGTTAAATAATAAAAGAATTATATCTAAGTAAACTAAGAAATATAGTTATAATAAGATAAATAGTATTTAGTATTAATTATAATTATATAATTTAAAGTTAAATATATATTATTTTAATTCTTATTTTAATTAATTTAATTTATTTAATTTATTTAAATTATTTAAATTATTTAGTTTAATTTAATCTAGTATAATTTAATTTAATATAAAGATAGTTTATTATTTATATTATTAATAATATAAAGTTATTAAATAAACTTAGAGTTAATATAAAGTAATTTATATAGACTTTATAATTTATAATTTATAGATTAATACTATATCGGTAAATCCATAACCCGCAATTAGCGGCGTACCAAGAGTTTTTAGCGAAAACAGCACGTTTAGCTACGAAACAGCTACGAAACAGCTACAAACTGCACTTAGCAGCGCTTTCTTTTCCAATATCTAGTAAGATCTACATAACAGGTCCTCCATCTATCTATCTATCCATCCATAGCATAGTATTCATCCATCCATCCATCCATCCATCCATCCATCCATAGCATAGTATTCATCCATCCATCCATCTATCCATCCATCCATCCATAGCATAGTATTCATCCATCCATCCATCTATCCATCCATGGCATCGCATCCATCTATGGTATGGCATCCATCCATGGCATCGCATCCATCTATGGCATCGCATCCATCCATGGCATCGCATCCATCCATGGCATCGCATCCATCCATGGCATCGCATCCATCCATGGCATCGCATCCATCTATGGTATGGCATCCATCGCATGCGCATGGCTATGTTGCATGGCAATAGCATCCATCCATGGCATCCATCCATCCATCCATCCATCTATCCATCACGCTAATTTTTGTAGGCCAAAATAATCTAATAATCATTCTAATAACCATGCCATAGATGGATGCCATACCCCATGGATGGATGGATGCGATGGATGGATAGATGGATGGATGGATGAATACTATGCTATGGATGGATGGATGGATGAATACTATGCTATGGATGGATGGATGGATGGATAGATGGATGGATGGATGCGATGGATGGATAGATGGATGGATGGATGCGATGGATGCGATAGATGGATGGATGGATGCGATGGATGCGATGGATGCTATGGATGCTATGGATGCTATGCCATAGATGGATGCCATACCCCATGGATGGATGCCATGCCATAGATGGATGGATGCGATGGATGCGATGGATGCGATGGATGCGATGGATGCTATGGATGCTATGCCATAGATGGATGCCATGCCATAGATGGATGGATGCGATGGATGGATAGATAGATAGATAGATAGATAGATAGATAGATAGATGGATAGATAGATGCGATAGATGCGATAGATACTATACTATAGATAGATGGATAGATTGATACTGGATGTACGACCAGTGCGGAATGTGCGAAATGTGCTAAAATCTAAGTAGTGGGTGCTGTTTCGCTGCTGATCGGCAGCTGATTGACAGCTGATTGATAGCTGATTGACAGCTAAAGGGGCTGAAAAATTTGGACATGGGCAGACTTGCAGATCCGGATATTAGCGGCTAATTGCGCAAATTTCCATCCCTAGGGAATTGCCGATATATTACTAATCTTTTAAATTATAAATATTTCTAGTCTTTAAATATATTTTATTATTAAGATAATCTTATTAATTATATCTTAGTCTTAATCTTTAATTCTAGATATATATAAGTTTATAGAGACTTAACTCTAAGTCTTTAATAGTTTATAAATTAAAGAAATTATTTATATTAATAATTTATAGATATATATCTATAGATAGCTTTATAAAGTTTAATAAAAAATATATATTTAATCTTTCTTCTTTATATATTAATAGTTATTAGGGATATACTATATATCTTAAAAAGAAAAGTATTAATCTAAGTTTATATAAAGTATTAATAAAGCTTATATTAATACTATTATCTTATTATTAAAAGCTAAGCCTTAAAGATCTATTAATATATAATCTTACTTTATAAGAATTAATAAACTATTATACTAATTCTCTTCTAAGATAATTATATAAGTTAATAATTTTATTATATTATTATTATTTAAAGTCTAAGCTCTTTAAAGAATATTATTAAGCTCTTAAATAAATAAGAATAATAAAGGGTTAAAGTCTCTATCTAAGAATAATATAATTAGAGGTTATTAATATTAATAAGTAATTACTAAGAATTATATAAAGTTATTATTAATCCTAGGCTTATTATAAGTTATATTATAAGAAGAATTAATATTATAATAAGATATTAAAGATCTTATAAAAATAAGTTTAATATTTATAATAATATTAATTCTTATAGATATTTATTACTAAGTAGAAGTATTATAAGGCCTTAAAGATCTTAGTATAATAGGTATTATACTATAATATAATCCTTAGTATCTACTAAGCCTATTATCTCTATAATATATAAGGAGAGAAATTTAAAAAGAGAGATTATTAGTATTTATATATAATAATATAAGTATTAATAAATATTAAGTAGTAAAAGTATAAATATACTTAAACTTTTAGAACTTAAATACTAGGTAGATAAGATAAAATAAATATAAGAAAATTTAGAAAAGAAGTATTTAGAAAACTATAATAAGAGTTTACTATAACTAAGTTAGAATCTAGATTATCTATAAAGTTAAAAGAAGTATAATTACTTCTTAAAGATTATTATCTTAGTTTTATATTAGATTCTATCTAATACTAATAATATCTATACTTTATACGGAGTGCACTAGTCCCGCGTAGGATAATCTAGGATCTCTGAATACCTATGAAGACTTTACCTCTATTGTGCCGTTCGTTAATAATCTAAATCCTAATAATCTAACAAATCCACTTCCTACCCTCGCCCTTAATTTATCATCCGTGAACAGCAAATCAGACTCAGTCGTTAGTCTCGGAGAATATACCTCTAAAATGCACAGCAAGGCGGCCTTGTACATCTCCCATGTCATCTTCTCGTTGGGACGGATGACTAAAGCCGCGTCACCAGCTTCAGAAAACTTCTCGTCTGTTCCCATGGGCGTATCGGGATCCGGGAAAATATGGATCGTTGCCTCATATAGTTTCATTGCGGCTCTGACGACGTCCCTTTTGTTGAGAATTTGGCCGTAATTACTAAATGCAGTTGTAACGGCGAGGCCCTTGGCTGTATAGAAGAATGGATCTGGAAGGGGATCTGGGAGGTCACTAAAAAGCATGAGTACGGTGGTTTATGAGCGTTCAATAGGTCGTATTCACGTTACTGTAAGGTTGGTAGTAGAATATAGGCTAAGATTGACAGCGAGAGTAGTATTGAGCTCAGAAAATCTGTTCGATGGCGATATAGGCGCTGTCATGTCATGTAAGTTCTTGGCGGGAGTGGCCATAGGAGGCGCTGTCATGTCATGTAAGTTCTTGGCGGGAGTGGCCATAGGAGGCGCTATGAGAGCAATGACAAATAGCTGGAACTGGAGAAAGTAAAGAGATATGATACTTGATTTCATAGTGTGCTTAACGGACTAGATGGTAGGTTTGGTGGGGGAGAACAAGAGGTGCAAGACAGCTGTCTTGTACTTCGTATCTACGGCGCGCGGGTCGGGTCCAGGTCGGATCGGGTTTTGGGTCGGGTTTAGGGGCCTGATCAAAAACCCGACCTCCCAGTGGTAGGTTTTCGGGTTCAACCCGACTAACCCGATAGCTATGCTAAATAGGGCATAGCTATACTATTTAGGGGGAATGGCTCCTATTCTATGCCCTTTTTAGCATAGTGATGCCCCCTAAGATGTCGCTGTCACCCCCTAAGACGTCGCTGTCGCATAGTATGGCATCCATCCATCGCATCCATCGCATCCATCGCATCCATCGCATCCATCGCATCCATCGCATCCATCGCTGGCATAGCATCCATCCGCATCCATCCATGGCATAGCTCCATCCATCCATTCATTACATCCATCGCATGCGCATGGCCATGTTGCATGGCAATAGCCATGGCGATGGCCATTATTAGAATGATTATTAGATTATATTGGCCTACAAAAATCATCATCGGGTTGGTTGGGTTCAACCCGAAACCTACCAAGAAAAACCCGACCTGACCTAAACCCTACTTCTGACATCACCTTAGTCCCGCGGTCGGTCTAACGGTCCTTCGCAGCATCCAACGTTAATTATCTTTTACAGTGGCGCCGCTCACGGACGGCGTGGTCCTGAAATTGAACACCTGGAGATTTCGCAAAAGCTGAACACACGGAACTGTCTTGCGTAAGGGCGCATCTCATGGGCTTTGAGGAGACAGCTATTCTAAGAGCGCTGTTTCACAATAATTATCGATCATCTGTATCAGCGGCTCAGAGTGGAAACAACTCCTAAGCATATAGCTGCGAAGACAGCCTTTGAGCGACGCAAGCACGATAGTGGAATATGGTATTTCCTGCGGGGTCAAAACTTGTTGAGGATCAGCAGCATAGCCCCTTCCCCTAGCGTCACCATTTGCCACCATTAGGTGTTATCCTGTTAGCACTCCTCATCATGTATATTAGCAGCGACCTCCATAGATTCTAGCACCTCAGGCGAGGCATCATCCATCCTCGACAGAGTCGACAAAACTCTAGGTCTGGTTTGGATACAGTCGATCAAGCTCTAGCAAAGATTATTTTGTGAAGCCGAACGCGGACCGGATCTCGATTATGGCCACTCTTATGTCTACCTACATCGTTGACTGTGACGTTTACTGTAGGTGACGCAACGGTAGGTAGAAATGCTCTTGGAACTGTGCATTCATGATCATTAGAATGCCCACCATGTGGTCAATGATTAACCTGTTATTTCGTTGGCCTAGTTCACTAAGAACGTGATTGAATTTATAGAACACAGGTAAAGTCGTGCGGTCCATCAGCTTTTTTTCAGCTTTGCGAATAGCGGGCTCTAATGCTTCTTGTAGTTTTCAATGTTCAGTATTATCAAGGCCTAATTTATCAATTCCTTCGCTGATGCAAGTTGTGAGTCGAAGAAAGCGATAAGCGGCATTGGTCAATAGGCGCATATCCAATGCATGCTCTGAAGTTCCAAGCAGATATCTTTCTGGGTGCCACGAGATATGTAGCAAGGCAACTGCCATCTCTTGTGCATCTACTCGAGACATGACTGCCTTCTTTCCCATGCCTTCGTTTAACGCTAATCGAACCCAAGAGCTTCTGCTGGTAGATATGTCATAGGTCCATACGCTTGAAGCTGTGAAGACAACGACGCCCTAAGTTTCACCGGTCTCAGTACTCTGAGGTTTTCTTGGCGAGCATCAAAAAGTCTCGCCTTCTCAACAAAGTCTGGGTCGAGATCATCGGCCGGGACCATTCGTAGGCATCGAGACATATATCGTCTTCCTTCCGAGCAAGAGGTGGATCATAATATGGAGTAGCTCGAGTAGAAGCCCATGGAATTGTAGCAGAGCGAATTGGTTCATTTGAAGATTTCCCCCTTCGCCTTAGCTTTCTTCCAACCCTAACGCCATCATCTGAGCATTCAAAATCTTTCCTATCAATGACAATTTCGCTTTCCAAAAGACTGCAAAACCCACCGCTTTGTAAATGGCTACATCCTTCGCTATGATTTAGACTCGCCCTGCACGCGCCTAACACCAGTACATAGTTGAAAAGTAAGGACCGGTTGCTTATGCAGTTGAAAGCTTGCATATCCTCCAGACAGACATAAGCAGATTCGAATCTCGCTCAGAACAAGTTATCACACGACGCAAATGACTTTCTCTGTGGTGAGTAGGATTTCCATTCACACTATTTGGAGTACTGTATACGGAATAACACTAATACAAGTTGTAGTCCCTCACTCGACCTTCAGCTTTTCAAGTAACAATCGAATAACGTAGTTCGTGACCCCGGTAGCCTTTTCGATGCGCAGGATTTCCTTCTCAACAGCACTCTCCAGTTCCTTCAGCACGCTGTGGACATATTCTAGACTTTGCCGATGTTCCATTGTCTCTCGTACAAGCTTCTTCATCTCCAATGTCATCGCTCCTTTCCGGCTTCGCTCCTGCAAGATTGCCCTCAACTGCAGCGCCTCAGATCCCGAATGGTTCAACGCATGTATAAGTGCCAAAGAGTATTTGCCTTCGTCAAGATCCTCGCAGAACCCTTTGCTGACAGTATAATCTGAGGAGACCAGGTTCTGGTAGTCGTCACGGATCTGGAAGTAACGACCCAATAAAACCATGAGGTGCTCAATTGATGTATTTGGGGCCGGAGTATCTAAACTTTCAGCTTGCATTAGGTTACCTATTAGGCAGAAGATTCCACCCGTTTTGTGGTCGACCATGTCAATGTATTCAGCAGTGGTGGGGCATGCAACATGATTTGTCCAATTGAGATCTAGACTCTGTCCGATATGCAGACGCTTCAGCTGTCGTTCATAGATTCCTATGCATTGTGGGCTTGGTAACTTATGAAGCTCGATAACAGAGAGCAGGAAAAGATAATTAGCTGAATTAATTGTTTGTGCTGAGCCGAAGATTTTATGGGTCGCTGGATATCCGCGACGAAGAGGGGAATGGTCTTCAATATCGTCCAGCCTTTGAGCTTCATTAGGGATTTGTAGTCACTCTCTCTTTACGACACTTACATCAAGGAAGCGCTGTGTAAGTACTCGACGATGAGTCTTATTGGTGCAAGTGAAGACTCAGGAATATCTAGCCAGATGTCTAATGCGTCAATAGCTGCGTCTCGTATTCCTTTAGAAGGTAGTGATGATAGGTAGTCGTAAGGCGCAAGGACTGTCTGCACCAACACACTCAGTTGACTCAATGGGGCGAAACCTAGGCGGATGTTGACCTACTTCATCTAACAGATCGATCCTGCTAACATCCGTGAAGGATTCGCCTACTTCTGTTCCAGAAGTAATCGTGGGGCAATTCTGGACTGGTGCTAACAAACCATCATATGTACTCCCAGATTCAAAGGCCGGCCCAGCATTGAGAGGTGCAACTTCCCCCGGACTCAACGGGATATGTACTGTTCTATGATCCGAGACATTGTCAGGACGATAGATATAACGGTGACGCGAACAGAATGTTTGCCAATACCATGCTCCCGAGGCAATGAATGATGCTACGTCAATGTATCTTGCGACTTTTGGACACATGTTCGGATGACCGCTTTCATACTCTGTCCTCGCAGCGGTGTAGTCTTTCTCGCATTTGAGGGCTTCTTCAAGCACTCGGTGTTTCGCTTGGCGTTGTTCGAGGCCGTGATGCTGCATGAGAAACCACACGGAATTCCTCATTTCGTATTTTTTGCCATTGATGTACTCTTCGTACTCCCTGTCAAAACTATAGTAGTCGTTTATCAATACGACGTGGGTCTGTATGGGACGAACGATATGTCTGACAGCGGCTTTCTGCTCATCAGAGACCTTAACATTCATACCGAAGCAGGCTACTGATTGCATGGCACTATGGTCAATCAGCCAATAAGTCTCCTACAAATCAGTGGTCATGCCTACGTTAATGCTCCATCCAGACATCTATACTGCACCCAGTTCTCCCAAGACTTTGACGCCATATTGAACTTTTGTTCGCTCTCAGAGTCCTGCAGAAATTGCTTCCAGGAGTCCATCAAGTCTAATGCACCATTTCTATCGATGGTGACTGCTTGGAGCATTGTTTTTGCTTCCAACTGGCGCTTTGGGCTTGAGCCTTTTACGTGCGCTATGGCTATCGGCTTGCGATCGACTGACTCATATCCATTGGCCCAGGAAGGGTTAATCGTTAGGGCCTACAAAGACAAAATAAGACCAAGTTTACTGTGAGTGGAGAATAGCTTACATCCCCACGATCTTTAATGTCCTCGAGAAGGTCTGGTGGATCCAAGAGTCATCAGCACAGTCAATTTTGTATCAGGGCATAGGCACCAGACCATCGTTATAAAAACCTATATCCAATAATCGTGTGCAAACTTCAACCCGTTCTGGTAAGGATTCTGGCATAGTGAGGGATGTACCATTGCCTTTGGGGTCAAATGTACTGCGTCTGAGATCGCCTTTGACCCCGGCGTTGTTCCATTCTAGGCAGAGTGCTCGTGAAGCAGAATTTGCAAGATCCAGGTATCTACTGCATCTCACTGGTAGGGTTGTGAGGCATCCACTTGCCTCCAAAACCGAGCGATCTACCAGCTCCGAATTTGGATAGGCCATATTCTTCAGCCTACGCTCAGAATAATTTCAATTGAATGCTATGGCTCTGAAAGAGATAGAATCGAATGAAGATTTACTTACTATGGACCTAGAGCTTTATACCTGAGTACGAGGGTTGCCTTACACTAGCCGATCCTTCGCTGGGAGCCTGCAACTATATATTCTAACAGAGGTGTGTATAATCGGAAACTTTCAGAGTCGATAGTAGGCTAATATCGGAGAAGAATACAGATAATATTTGAAAAGTGGAGGGATAGGAGGTTAATATGTAAGACAAGTGACGCCCGATCTACATTGGCCTTGGACTTAATGAGGTGGTGGTGCACAGTTAAGTGAAGGGCAACCCCTCGAGATCTATCTCTCATAACAATTATCTAGCGTGTATTATCGCTATCGCGAGCGGGGTAATGCGTTGCTGGCATCGCCAAGCAACAAGCAGAAGCACGCAGTGGCCAACCAGTTGCAGAATACCTAAACACAAGAACGGTGGCGATGATCGATTGGAAATTGAATTCTTTGAATTTAATGCACGGTCCGGATCGGTGTAGTTTTCTAGCTGCATAAGAGATTTCAAAAGACAACTGGCGAATCAAACTTCGATAGACTTAGATTGTGTCGCCGAAGATGTCCGAGTAGTAAGCTTTCCTCGGCACAGGAAATGTGATGGCTTTTATTTTTTAGTGCAGCTCTTGAGGGAGGTTCGCTTAACATTATGCCGATTGCGGAATTTGAACGAGCGCCGATCCGCGCAAGCCAGGCTTATACGTGTTGGAAAAGATGGATGGGGTATGTTGAAGATGCTGCATTGCCTTGGGGATACCTTGGTGTTAAGGGACCTATCCATACATGAGAGTGATCGTGGGAGAAATAAACTTCCGGGTATCAAACATTATTGTTGTACTTTGACCTGATCATACTCCCAGCACGTTGTACAATGATTTTGAGGAAGCTGGCGGGCCCTGACGACATTATTCCCATCATAGGCATGGCATGTATTGTCATCAAGATGAAAAAGGTTCCAAACCCCAATCCCAAGTTACCTCGGTCTTTGTTAAGCCCGTAATTTCGCAACCCTTTCAGAGCAGGAGATTTCTATTCATATGATCCCCAGCCACTATCATCCTTAAATTGAACTTAGTGTAACGACTGTCTATATTTTGGGAGTGTTACCTGCAGATCATGCTGACAGTCGTGGATATGAATCATTTGATACCCCAGATTCCCAGTGGATCCGCTCTCCCTTCCGAACAATCCCTCTCCATTAATCGTAGCTTGCGTACTCTCCTCGTTAGTAGACCTACCCCGATAGGCCCTACAATCGTGCAAAGCATGATTGCCCAAGTGATAATCAAGAACAGCTCAGATGTACCATCACCACCAGCAGATGAGAAGATACCACGGCTCTCTGCTACAGCAGAAATGAGAAACCCAATCTCACCTCGCGCGACCATAGCGCAGCCAAGTATTGATGCTGGGTACAATGACTTCGGTCTCGGTAGTCTTAGACCTCTCCTTTGAGTATCTGGACCAGCACCCGCCGCTGCATGATTCGGAAATCGAACAAGCCAGGCCCCGCAGAGAAGCTTGGCTAACATCATCAGCATCGAATAGACGATGCCTCGCCAGACGATTGAGCCGGTAAACATCTGCGAAATGGGGATGGAAAAGCCAATAGAGGCGAAGAACAGCGGCTTCAAGACGACGGAGAGGGGTGGCTCGTAGAAGATCAGCCAGGTTGACAGTCCCGTAGTTGAGTCGCTGGGATCGGACAGAACTTGCAGCGCTGGAATTGAAGTCCTAGTAGGTTGGGCTTCCGCTTCTTGTGCTTCGTTGGCATTTTCTCCAGTCTGTGTCTTTGCCTTGCTTTCCCAAGGCGCGTCATTCTCAGATGCAGCAGGAGACGATAGAGCCCGCGCTTTGTGGAGATCAGTGGTCATGGGAATGGCCTCATCTCTATCATTATTTCGATGGATGCGGATATCCTTCGGATGTTCCGAACCACCATCTCGACACTCAGCCTTCGAGTGAGTATTCGTGACGTCGTCAGCTGCAGTCGAATCCCTTGGCGTCATTGGTTGAACTGGACCGTTGAAACTTTCGCTGTCGTACCAGCTGATACAAGCACCAACGAGGTAAGCAGCAAAGAGATTCGATGTGCCAGCATAGCTCGATCCTACCACGAAGCATATGAGGGTTGCAGTATGGACCAAGAATGCTATCTGCGACTTGCTTGTGAGGAAGAGAATTGGCTGAACATCTACAGACCGTAATTTGCTGCCGAGTGGCTTCACAATGAAGCGACAGATGATGAGCATCACAAAAGCAAATGCGAGGGAAACCCCAATTGGCCGAGCAATTATGGATGCGCTGAAAGTCGACCCTTCAACACCGAGATTCGAAATAATCTGTACCATGATAAGACCTACGATATCGTCCAGCATGGCGGAACACGCTAGGACAACACCAAGCCGACTCTGTGTCAAACCACTGGTCTTCAATACTGTGAAAGTCGTCCCCAGGCTGGTCGAGCACAAGGCTGCGCCGGCCGCGAAAGCCTGCAAAGGAGTCGCGTCCGTTAGTCCCAGTAAGATGAACGAAATGCCAATCGCTGCCCCGATGCCAGTCAAAGCAACAAACGTTGATAGAAATAGGTTCGATTTTAGGGCCTGAAAATCAGTTGATAGCCCTCCTTCATAGACTAGCAAGATCAAGCCAAGGTAGCCTAGTTGGACGAACGCCTCCTGCGTAGACATAGATAGCCATTGTCCTCCAGGACTGCCCCATGCAACACCAATAAAGAGTTGGCCGAGCAAACCACAGAAAATGAGTTTATCGAGAATGTGGCCAATGAGATTGAGGAGTAGAAAGAACGACGTCAAGGTTAGGATAATAACAACACCGGGCTCATGGTACGGCAAAGCACGCTCCATAGTCTTACTAGTTATTGCCTAGGTAGGTAAGGTATTGTTATGGCCGCAATCCGCAATCGAGAACCTTGATTTGCGCTAATGAATTTTGTAAAGCCCTAACCCTAAGCTTTTTTTTACAACGACACGCGATTTTTAGAACAGGGGTACCGCAGGACTACAGGTACGATGATTTGGGTTGACGTTGCGACAGTGGGGTAGTGCAGATGCCCACAACGGCATCTACAATAGCTTAATGAAGGCCTCAATAGCACCCTTCACTAATTTTAGGTTCGCTATCGATACTTTCGCTCTGTCATCAATGCAGCAGGGGCTCCGCAGAGGCGGTGCAGGGGCGCAGCAGAGGCAGTAAGCTGACAACCTCTTGAGCCATTAAGCCATTGAGTCGCTTAAATTCTTTTGATAGATGATCCAGCTGTGTCCGCCTCACCAGATTTCACGCCTCCTAGGTTACGATACACCCCATACTCACCAGGCTTCGGGTTATTCGCTAGAGATGGGTGAGCCAGGAGTGCTTTTTTAATCGGAGGGCCCCCAACTTGTCCACGTCATCCTCTTTGATACACCAGAATGTGATATGCTCTATCCCCTCAAGCTCCTATCCATAGTCCACACAGCGACTTGGAAGAGTCATGAGATAACGAGTCGCCCAGTCTGTGTGCGAATAGTAGGGAGCTTTGAAAATTCCGAATTTCGCGTTGATGTTACGGTAATCCTAGTTAAGATAGGGACTATCACTAAGGAAAAAAGGGAACTGTTCGCAGACGACTCGTTTAGACACGACACGACACATCTCAGTACGGTTCGATTTCGCGGGCGTGGCACACATGGGTTGTCTATTTAGGTCCAGAGACGTACATGTGGAGTTTCCAGGTGGATCTCCGAGCCATTGGTCGCGATGAGGGCACCTTTGGGAATGATGAGCCAAGAAGCATTTTCCTGCCACTCTTTTACCTCCCTAGCGCATTAGATCCTTGAAAGCGGTCTCAGTTCACGCACAATAGTCTCTCGGGGGCAAGCTACATGATGATACTAAGTTTTCGAACTTCTCCGTATAACGACCAGGCCTACAGAGGGATAGAGCATGGAATTAGAGAAGCGGTTGAGACCCGACAAGTTTTCCCATCTGTGGCGTGGATGGGAATACAACTAACGGACGCCAGGTTCTTTACTAGGAGAGCCTCGGTGATTGAGATCGGCGTTCTCGCTTAAGCAGCATGCGTTCTAGATGCCCGACATGAAATTTTCCCAATACGCTGAGCGGAGTCGATAGGGATCTCATTGGGCCTCCAATGTCCCTGTCTGGCAGACACAAACAGTTATTATCCCTTCTAGCACTAGGTAATCTGAGAAGTACACAGACTCCTCACCCATTTTGCTCACGTCACAGCAAGTAAGAGCCTCCTGTGAGCTCCATGATAGACTTAGGATCCTTTGCTGTCACTTCCACACTATCTAAGCGCTCACACACGCACCAGCTCTCTGACACGTTCGATTGTTTTAGATTAAAAAAGGCCGGTCCTTAATCAGATATGGAGTGTAGGATAGTTGCCGCATGCATAAGCTCACATTCAACCCAGCAGTCATGGCGAGGATGTCCATTCCCACGTGTTTGGCATCTGGGACAATGCTTCCGTGAATGGGAAAGAGTCAGTGCTTGTCTGCGGGCTCTAGCCAGCACCCTCGCAACCGCATACGTGAACCTAGACTCTGCTGATTTAATGAAAAAGATCTAGAGCTTGAAGACTATAACGCGCTGGTGCAAGTCATATTGGCCATCATCAATGACTCGTTTAGCAGACTAAAAGGAGATGTACCGGACAATGACTATTGATAATAGAAATTCAAATTGGCTTACCTGCGTTGCTAAGTTCATTCGTATTCAACGTGACACCGGATGTCTCGTACGAAGTAGGAAACTATCTTAGCAGTGAGGATTGTTCCTGTCGAGACCATGTCTCAGGCTTCCGAATGTGCTAGACCTACGTGATAGATGTAGGATATAATGCTGATGTCATGTGGCGATCGGAATATGTATAGCCAATGTTCGTGCTAATGGTGTACTCTAAATGTAGCAACTCTATGGTGTTCCCCACTTTGGGACCAAGAAACTTTGAATATTGGATTTTCGAGAAGAATTGCCATTCACAGACACATCTGGAAGAACAGTGACTATGCTAAGTCTATACGGGAAAGCACGCGACGAAAAGCTGGAAAGCACCGAGGTTGGCCGCATGTCAGACGGTGCTAGCTTCAGTGAAAGAGCCATTAGAATCTCCGCCTCTGGGTTTGTTTTATTTTGTGCACAGGCATTTGGCTATTACTTGATTCCCAGCACTGTCTGTGCCTGTTGGGTTAATTCCGAACATCACCGGGCGCAGAGTTCTTAAAGTAGCGATGATGGAACCTAATTGGGAAGAAAGTTTTGTTTTATATTTACAACCGAACAACTACGATTCCCACAAGGCATGATATGGTAGACTTCGAACACACTGCCACCATTGATAAGATTTGATCAAAATCCGAACCAAGTATTATCCCAGAGTACACAACGGCATTCCAGCACCAATCTCTCACCTTGTGGAACCTCCATCAACAGAATCGTAACCCATGCACGAAACATGGCTACGTACAATATTCTCCTATATATGATCGTCATTTCAAGATTGGCTTATATATTCACGGTATCAGCAACTGCAACATCATTAACCATGGAAGATGGCCTCAACCAGCTTGCAACAGTAAGCTACCCAACCTTTAGTTAGAGGCAAGCACTTACTGATATCGCCCAGTTCGACCATGAAAACATCGACGATCCCATAATTTCCGACGAGCCAGTCGGCATCTACGACGATCTTGATTACCCAGGCTGGTCCCTCGTTGTAACAGATACCACAGGCTCCGATTCCAAAATTCCCCTCCTAGTCCCCAACACACCACCCAACTGCATCGCCTACGCGGTCTTGGACGTTGCGACAATCGACCAAGGTGCTCCAACCCTGACGGCCGTCTACGGGGAGAGTACAATCGCGTACTTCAACCTCTATTCTTTCTTCTTTGGCTGTGCCCTAGGATCGGAGGAAACTGTTGTCGGCGTGCCACAGTCGTGCAATCTTACAGTCACGGGGCTTAATGCACAGGGTACACAAGTTGCGCAACAGACTTTTGGATTCGTCTCGAATGGGGCGCTGAATCAGCAGATGATTGAGGCGAAGTTGAAGGGGTTTGAGGGATTGCAGAATGCTGTTTTTAGGACTCAAGCGAGTGATGAGGATACTGTAGCCACGCTTGCGGATACTTTCAACTATACTGTTTATGGAAAGGGTTAGGTCTCCCCATGGAAGTGGTGGGTTCAGAAATGTATTAGTTGCTCTCGAACTGTTTCAGCGTTTACCTGTCTGGCAGAAGGAACGTAAAGCTGGCAAATCCATTCAGCGCTTGCCGTTGTCATGGTAGATTTGCAACCGATTGCTGCAGACTATACGACATGAGGACTCTTACAGCTCAAGATTAATCTCCACTTTCTCATACTACTTTTGTCAAATTTAACAATGGAACCAACATTGCACCGAGATGTCTAAGGACATCAATACGAAGACAGAGATAAGGGAACTCTCGTGGATTTCCCATGCATTATTCGTCATGATGAAAGATAATTGAAGTGACAGATTGAAAGAAATGCTCATGATGATGCTGGAATCTCAGCGTGCTGTATAAGTGCCAAAGGTACGCGTAGTTTCAGTGCCTACCTATGGCTCGGCCCTCAGGCTTTCTTGGCGGGACTTCTAAGGTAAATTAACGCGCCGCATTCTAGATGCTCAACGGAAGTCTACTTACATACCATTATGACTATTTCCCGGTGTAAAATCTGTATATCCATGATCACTGTACTGCATGCTTTGCACAGCAGCATGTTTTCACCGACCAAAGACAGACTACCTCCCCTGCCTCCACAACCACCTCTCGAATCCACCAGCATCCAGCCCTTTCGGCACTAGCCCCTTAGTAGTCTTCCACCTCATAGAAGCCCCAAAATTCCTGTGGCCCGCAGGATTATCCATCAAATTCTTTACTTTCCGCGTCTCCGGGCTATCCTCCCCCTCGCAAATTACTCTCGATTTGTATGCCCTCCCCGCAAAAACGCTCGCTCGAGCCTGGTCGCCATGAGTAATGCTGATTTGGAAGGCGTCATAATACAGCCTAGCAATCGAGGCATCAGCATCACTACGATACTCCTCCTCGAGGAGTTGAAGCAAGGAGTGACAATCTGTAAGAGATTCATCTGGCCTATTCATCACACGGTCTGAATCACCGATCGCGTCGTCCAGATGTTGGATTCGGAGGCGGCGAGCGTCGCTAGTCTGGAGCTCGGGAAGTGAGAGGGAGCAGACACCGCAATTGCAATCGAAGCCGAATGCATCTTTAAGATGCATGCGTCGGGGGTCAGAGGGACCGCCTTTGTCGTAGGAGATGGTAATCTCTTCCCCTGCATTGATATAACGGATTGCGTGAATAGTTTCGCACTTGATATCGCTGTTCCAACTATTGTGAGCATTTGAAAGACAGCTATGATTAATGAAGCAAATGGTAGGATAGATGCCACCAATCACGGAGCTGGGACCGCAGGGCAGAGCGTTGGTTTTGACAATACCGCTGAACGGGTATTTGCCAGGGAAATTGTTATGAAGCGAAAGGAATTGTCGTTGCTGGGTCTTCGATAGCGCCTTTAGCTTCGTTGCAATGTTACTCTCCATTTGGCTGATTGGCGATAAGTTTGGAGTTGTAAAAAGGGGGTTCTCGTAAAGTATACGTGTGCCTTTGGCGATGTTGAAGCGGGCTACAAGACCTTTTCCCTTGCCTGGTATCGTCTGGATCTCAAAGAGCGGCAGCTCCAACTCACGTATAGGGTCGTTTCCAGACACGAATTGAGCAATGGTACTCGGAGTTTCCGGCTCATCGGGCTAACTTAGGTCAAGAAAGCCTCAAAAATCATATTGAGTGAACCACAACAAACCTGCTCATAGGATTCGATCGAGTCACTAACCTCTGGCCAGCTGTAAAAGGCCTGTGAGTCGCCATACTCGTTCCAGCGTCGAACCCGAGAGCCAAAGCTGAGCCTTGCGACCAGAGCGACTTCGTCGATGTATTGCTCTACTGCCTTGCCGTGACTTCCTGAAATCTTTGAGCTGAAGCGCAAGAACTTATGACCTTCGAAAGGGAGCAGAGGACGCTCGCCCACTGTAAACATGAGATAGTTTGGTTTGACCTCTACGAGGTTATCGTTTTTGTAGCGCTCCTTTATGACCTTGATGAACGATTGCCAATTCTTCTGGTCCACTGCTCCCTTAGACAAATGTGGGACCATATCGAACCCGGCGTCAATTCCCATAGCTGCTGACTGTGTTGGTAACCAAATGAGTGCAAGAAAGGGTTCGCTGGGTATCTACTTGACGACTGGGGAGGAATTACTAACCAGACGGCAAAAAGTCTGACAAGTGGCGTGATGTCCAAGGACGAAGGCCTTCGTCGTTGCAATGCATAGTAAGGTAGTCTGCGGCTCAAAATAGCGGGGTAAATGTGGCTGAGGAACGGTTGTCCGCAGCCGGGTCGGATCACCTCGTCCTCAACCTTCGTCCTTCGCCCACACAGATTGACGGTCTTTATTTCGACTCCAAATCTTTGCGATATGACAATGAACCGCCACAGTATGCAGGATGCGATGAAACTCAATAATAAGAGACAGCTGTGCGATAACTGCCGAACCTCAGTCAAAGCTACTGGACAGATTCCACTACAGGTCCGTTTATCTGGTGGCATGTTCGATTATCAGCTTTGGAAGAATTATCAGATTTGGAAGAACTCAACAGCGGACATTCACTGTTCTGTGGTGGTGTTCTTGTGGGAGCAGGTTCTGGAGGCTAAGGTACGATGCCGTTTGTGTAACGCAAATTTCAAAGAAGCTGCAGAAAGCCAGCTCTACGCCGATTTTGACAGATCTACATGTGTTTTGGCTGTAAAGTATAAGAGCGAGGACACAAACGGGATCCATTCAATGAGTTTTATGACTAACCACTCTCACATTCATCTTCTCTGGGTTACAATTTGTCCTTCAGAATACGCTAGCTCGGAAGGTAATGCGACTTTGCCAATGCTTGATTTACGCTGACACTTGCAATGGTCAGAAATGGAGAGTCCCAGCCCATTGTGGATACCAGCATCAGAAGTGTCATACGATACTCGGGTCGCCTCGTGGCGCAAGCTTTTGCAAAATTGCATGAACGCGCACGATGACTGCCGAAATAATGAATCGTTCACGCCGACGAGGCTACTTGAGATTACACACCTGCATGACCGCGAATATAACGTTCGTTTAGTCTGCTGCCAGGATTGTAGCGTGATTGGGTCGTATACGACGCTGAGCTATAGTTGGGGCACTGGAGCAAATGGTCCTTGTAGAACGACCAAGGACAATTTCAATGAACATATACGCGGCATAGCATGGGATACGCTCACGAAGACCATTCAGGACGCGATATGTGTGACGCACGCGTTGGGCCTCAAGCTCCTTTGGGTTGACAGCCTCTGCATCATCCAGGACGATCAAAGAGATTGGGAGAATGAAGCTGCAAAGATGTCCAATGTCTTTGCTGGAAGCGAGCTAACCATTGCTGCTGTGGCTGCCATTGATTCGTGTGGTGGCTTGGAAATTGACTATATAGCGCCGCCCATCTATGACCCACCCGGGAATGGGTATAGTGGTGCTTTGGTACGATGGGGGGTGACTCGTTTTGGAGACTTAGAAACGTCACACCTCTACTCAAGAGGCTGGGTATTTCAGGAGATTTTACTGTCTCGCAGAAGACTTAATTTTGCCGAGAACGTTTTCTGGCATTGTCGATGCTTGGTGCAGTCTGAGAACTGCCATTACATCAGCCATGAAGAAGAGATGCTACCAAGTGAAATAATGATGATCGAAGATTGGCATGACCTGATGTTCACTTATAGCGGCAAGGATTTCACATTTAGAACTGACCGCCTGGCTGCTCTCGCGGGTGTAGTGAAGTGGTACAGCAAAAAGTTCGAACTCACACCATTGCTTGGCTTATGGTGCGAGACATTAAGTCTGGACTTGGGATGGCAGAACATTGGCAGAGACTGTGAGGGAGCCACGCCTCAACAATCGACCATAGCCGGGCTCCCATCTTGGACATGGCTTGTTTGGGATGGTTACGTACAAGCACCATTCAAGAACGGGGTAAAAGCTCATGTGCCCTTCCTTCGGGTCATTGAATGCAGGATCAATTGGGCCGGGGAGCCCATGACGTCTGCTCTTAAAAGTGTTGACCTCCGCATCCAAGCGCCGCTGAAGACCTTCATGCTTACTATCCCTCAGAACCCAGACAAAGATGGACTACAGCTGAATGGTTGGGAGCAGTCTGTGGTAATCCTTGACAGATTGGGAACTTCAAGCATACCATACAAATATACACAGCCAAAGACCGCGCAACTGCTCATCCTTGCGCGGGCTCAAGTCAATTTGCGACACGCAAAGAGCGTCGTGACATTTTTAGTTGTGCAAGACATGCCTAAGGTTACCGAGTTCCCCAGGTACAAGCGCGTAGGGGCCGGACATATAAATATGATGGATGTTTCAGATGATGATCCGCTTAAGCTACCCTTGTTATTCTCTGACTCGGTTGATACTATTGTAGAGCTTATCTAAAGTTGTGTAATAGTATCGGTAATCGTTTTGGTTGGAGAGTTCAACCCGCATGTCGATCTTGCATGACTTTGGCGGCCGTAGTAGATACAACGTTTTTGATAACTAGCAGTGCTATACGACTCTGCAGAGATTCAACAATAGCATAAGCTTAGTGATGGTGCTGTGGTGAACAAGTCCCGTAGAGGACGTAGAGACGTTATGTAGCTTGGGGATGTTGGTTTCACCTTATCTTCATCAAGGACGATGGACGGAGGTGCAGAAGACAACTGTGCAGGCGATGGAGAGTGAGAGGTTGGTGGGAGAAGAGCATCCCTCGACGTTGACCAGTATGAATGTTGTGGCTGCGACGTTCTGGAAGCAAGCGCGATGGACCGAGGCGGAGAAGGTACAAGTACAGGTGGTAGAGACGATTCGGAGGGTTCTGGGCGAAGAGTCTAGGTAGGGTTGTGTATGTAAAGCGTCAATGCCAAGAATAGATCTACACTGTATAAACTGACGCGTCAATTCCGGGGCGTCGATTTTTCTCCTTCCTCAAGATGCAAGGTAAGGTAATTATCGGTTCTGGCATCACAGACACGTCAAAATAAAAGACCGACGCGCTGTCTACATGGAAGTATGTGATATAAGCTTGTCGGAGGTACGCGCTCATTAGCGATAGCGATATGATGGATAAGAGGCTTGGCAGGAGCAGAATGGCGTGACGCGATCTGACGATGATGTGCGAGCATGTGCGAGCTTCCATCCCTACAAGTACAACGATGACACCCACACCCCACAACAACTTGGAGGTGCTCAAATCATGTAGGAGTATGGCCGGGCTTGAGACTGGCCCCCAGTCCACCGATTGGACCCGGGGATCCTGCCGGAACTTATGCGCGTTGTCCTCGTTAACCTCCAAGGGCAACGCCGTGTACCTCCCAGTATTGTGCAATCGTCCACCTGAGAGCATTTCTAATCCATCAGCTCATTTTCTATCATCTGCTTTACAGCGATGCCTGCAGATATGAACTGTATTCGTGTCTTGTCTTTCACTTGAACGCACACGAGATGTACTTATTAAAACCTTACCTCTGGGTCGCTGTGCCTCGTTGACCCGCGTAACACTCTCAGACCTTTGACATAGCTTGCTGAACACCAAATTACCTATCCTTTACTAGAACAATACAGCTCTTCGAGACACACAGAGTACGGACTCTCCAGCCCTCCAGCAATGTCTGACCTCGATTACGTCGAGCCTTTACTTTCTCCTCCGAGTACCCCAACGTACGGTACCGCTCTAGAGCAGAATTCCCCCCAAACCCTCAAGCCAGCTCGATCCATTGAAGACGATGTTGTTCCCGAAACGGCGGTTGTTGGAAGAACCATTGGTTGGGGAAGTGCATACATCATTGTCATCTCGCGGGTCATTGGGAGTGGAATATTTGCAATGCCAGGAGCTGTAGTCAAGACCGTCGGCAGTCCTGGTCTTGCTCTTCTAATGTGGGTCATTGGGGCTTTCGTTGCGTGGTGTGGGCTTGCAATAACGCTTGAATACGGCTGCATGCTTCCTCGGTCTGGAGGAGAAAAGGTCTACCTGGAGTACACATTTCGACGCCCGAGATTCCTCGCCTCAACACTGGTAGCTGTTCAGGCAGTACTCCTGGGGTTCACGGCCAGTAATTGCATTGTCTTCGCCAAGTACACTTTATTTGCCCTCAAACTCGAGCCGTCAGACGCAGCCGTCAAAGCTCTTGCGGTTGGACTACTCACGGCGATCACAATTGTTCATGGGTGCTTTTACAAATCAGGAATCTGGATTCAAAATATATTGGGTTGGGCGAAAGTCGTGCTCATCATCTTCATGATCGTGACGGGTTTTTTTGTGGTGGCTTTTCGAAGGGGTACGGAACCTTCTGCAGAGAAAGTAAATCTTGGTTTTGCTGCGGATGACTTGTGGGGTGGTTCTAATTGGAGTTGGAGCATTCTTTCAACAGCCTTTTTCAAGATATTCTACTCCTACGCGGGCCTCGGAAATATCAACAACGTTCTCAATGAAGTCAAGAATCCTGTCCGGACCCTCAAAACCGTTGGACCGGTGGCGTTACTGACAGCATGCGTCATGTACCTACTTGTGAATGTGGCATATCTTTCTGTGGTACCAATCGAAGATATCAAACAGAGCGGAGAACTCATCGCCGCACTCTTCTTCGAAAGGGTCTTTGGGCCAGGCTTTGGTAATGTCTTCTTACCTTTAGCTATTGCCGTTTCGGCCGCTGGAAACGTAATGGTCGTAACGTTCAGCTTGGTAAGCCACCAGCGTATGGCTCAGAAGGGCACTTCTGCTAATTTTCTCTCCAAGGCTCGAGTAAATCAAGAAGTTGCACGTCAAGGCTTTCTCCCTTACGCCAGTCTCCTGGCGTCTTCACGCCCATTTAACGCTCCTATGGGGGGTTTAATTGTACATTATGTGCCCTCGTTTCTCGTCATCGTATTGCCTCCGTCAGCAGACGTCTACGCTTTCATCGCCGATGTTGAAGGATATGCGGGACAATTCTTTGCAGTTGCAACATCCGCTGGCTTGCTCTGGCTCAGGCACAAAAAGCCAGATCTCTACCGACCATTCAAGGCTTGGATTCCTGGCGTTTGGCTCAGAATTGCTCTTTGCATTTCACTGATTGCTGCACCCTTTTTCCCACCTAAACATGGGACAGGAGACGTAGGTTTTTTCTATGCGACATATGCATTGGTGGGCCTCGGAATGTGAGTAGTCCTCATGCCCAGACCCGACTAGTCAACTAACCTTGATAGCATTGCATTTGGGTTTGTGTATTGGTACATCTGGACAGTGGCGTTACCTAGATTGGGGGGCTATAGACTCGAGAATGAGACTAGTGTGCTCGAAGACGGGACTAGCATCACCAAGCTCGTGCGCAAGGAGTTATGATGCTATTCTAATCAACATAAGTTGATTTCAAACCACTGCCATCTATACTGCTATCCTAATCAACAGAATTCGATTTCAAACCACTGCCACCTTTCCTCCGCGTTTCGTGCGCGACCTCGGTTGAAACAGGTATCGGACAATATCTCATCCACTTACCAGCCAATCCTGATGAAAGCACGGTACCCATCTGACAGGGTTCTTGGAGCTCGGCCGATCACGTGAGTGGCAGAGCTGTCAGTCATTGGTATAGCTACCCCATCTTGTCGTCAGATGTCTATCCCATGCGGAGTAATTCCCCATGATGCATTTTGGCCTAGCAATGACGTGCGATCTGACAAATCAGAGAACCGACTCCTCACAACCTATATATTCTCATCGTTCGATTTAATGTTAATGCTATCATTTTACTACACTGCATTGTCCCCCCAAGCACAATTAATAGTAATGGCGTCCGCTGCAATCCAACAATCCGCCCAGGGCCACTCAACCACCTTCGAGCCCTTACACGCCAAGACCGAGGTAGCCACTTCTACTCCCAAGTCCAAAGAAGTCCATGATGTACCTACCAAATTAAATTATTACAAAGACCCCGGCGACGGAAGTGGGCCCGCGCCTACATATGTTGGCAAGCCAGAGACGTACGAGCGACCATTTGAACCACTTGACGTAGTCGTCCAGGACATCCGTGGACGGGAAGATCAATTCACTCTTGACAAGAATGGCTTCCAGATCTACCGTCACGAGAGTAAAGAGAAAGACTTTACAGATGACGAACAGATCAAGTCGGTCTACTACCCCGAGACAGAACAGCTGTTGAAAGACGCGTACGTGACCGTAACCGTTCCTCTTCTCACTCCAAGAAGCACTCGCCCTATTCATTGCTAACCCCGCTTCCCCCACAGAACCGGCGCATCCCGTGTCTTCATCTTCGACCACACTATCCGTCGCGCTCCCTCCGATAACCGCACCCCCGTATCCGCAGCCGTTTCACTCCGCGGCCCCGTCACCCGCGTACACATCGACCAATCCTACTCTGCCGCCAAAAGCCGCGTCCCGCACCACCTGCCCGAGGATGCCGACGCCCTTCTCAAGACCCGCTACCAAATCATTAACGTCTGGCGACCTATAAAAACAATCTTCAAAGACCCCCTGACCGTCGCGGAAGCGCACTCGGTCCCCGAATCAGACTTGGTCCCTGTGGCCTTGATATATCCGGATAGGAGAGGGGAGACGTTGACGGTGCGACCGAATAAGGCGCATAAATGGAAGTATCTGCATGGGCAGACGCCGGAGGAGGTGTTGTTGATCAAGTGTTTTGATAGTAAGGTTGACGGGAGGGCGAGGAGAGTGCCGCATACGGCGTTTGTGAATAAGGAGTACGAGGATGCGGATAAAAGGGAGAGTATAGAGGTTAGAGCGTTGGTCTTCCATGAGGATCAAAGTGCGGAGTAGAGGAAGGTGAGGCTGTGGTGGTTTAGATTAGTGGTTGGTGGTTGAGGTTAGAGGTCTAGAGGGTTGAGGGTTTGATATTGATGTTTAAATGATATTGATCGATATTCGCATTTGATGATGTGAATTGGGTTTTCCCGTGGAATCTCTCGCTCTAACCTACCCTGTCGCAAGATCTGCTTTGTTTTCTATCTCGGTGTTTCGTCGTGTGCCGTTGTAAGTCAAGGCGGTCAAACAGGGCCGAGTATCCAAGAACTTTGTCGACAAGGCTTCATCTCCACTTCATTCACTCCTCGGAATGTACCTAGTCTGAGACTGTCAAAATCAAGGTCTTCTCGCTGGAGATTGAGTGTTACCTCCGCAATCAAATCTCAGAAGGATATAATTAAGGAAAGCAAGCCACTGACGTGGTAGACGATGGGGGCGTGGAGGACTTTGGGGACAACGTGAATATGATATTCACAATATTCAGGACTACCACGAGATCCACCCCTAGATGTATATATCGGTCGGTCGTTGCCCTTTCAGATAGCTCTACTCTTCAGTGATGAATAGATGGACTCTGAACACCTCAACAAAGTACTTCCTTAGCAATGCGTACCACATTGCTTGTTGGGTCGGCCCCAGTAGCTAGCTGTGAGGCTCAGGACCAATCACCCAGGAGCAGTAAACGCCCCCGCGATCCACTTTCTCATATGACGTTTGGAAGATAGAAACCGCTGAACAGATCGCTTGCCAGAGTGCGGTTAGGGCTAGGGCTACTAACCGAATATGGCCAGAGTGTCCCCCGTTTCCAGTTAGAAAATCTAGGATGGCAGAGCTCCATCGCTTAGACAATCAACTACAGAGAATGACAAGATAAGTTTTGATTTGCGCTAACCTTTTTCGTCAAAGCCCTAATCCTGACTCCAGATGATGACCCCCGGAGCATGCCTGTGTCTTCGGGCTACTGTTGGGCCTAGACTGTAATTTCTTAGCGGGTGCGTTAGGCGAGGGGACCCCGAATTGTAGGTCTAGGAGCCCCCTATTAGGGCCCCCCAAGCGATTGGTTAGGCAACCCTTCTAGGGGTAAAGCGCATAGTGCTGATGTCTTGGCACGCCAAGATGGTTAGCGTAAATCAAGACTTATCTTGTCATTCTCTGTACTCTATCCTCCATTCTTCATTGCTGATGCACAGTGTGATTCCATGAGCATGTGGTCGTTACACTCTTCCATAGAGCTCAGCCCCGCATTTTGCATTCAATCATTTAACCTTCAATGACTCCGCTTACATATGTACTATCACTAAGGACTTACGCTCACCAGCCTTTTCAATCTGTTGGCACCAACTTTCAGCGGCTGGCCTCCAAGCCCATGTATGTTGTTGCATGTCAGACGAGTCTCATGACGATAATTACTTGTCGCCCCGCATGCTGCCCCAATCTTGATCATGATAGATTTGAACATGCTCCTCCGGGACATGTTTATCACCTCTCATACTGCCCCAGTCTTGGTCATGATAGATTTGAACATGCTCCTCCGGGGCGTGTTTATCACCTCTCATATTGCCCCAGTCTTGATCGTGGTAAACTTGGACGTCGACGTGATTGTCGCCTCTCATGCTTCCCCGGTTTTGATGATGATAGATCTGGATATGCTCTTCATCAGTCGTGCTTGTCCAAGACCTATTGTCAGGACTACAACCCCGCTCGGATACTACAAATTGCGGTCAACAGAAGTGAACAGGAGCAACGCTTTGTGAAAGAATAGGTGTACTACCAGTCCTGACCATAGGTGCAGCTTGAGCACTTGCGATGATACTCAGAGCAATCAAGTAGGCTTTGTGTGAGATATACATCCTGGGGTGGTAGCTGGATTTAATGTGTTTGAATAATGTCGAACTTCCCGATCTTGAGGTACGAAGTTGCTAAGGCACACGGTCGAAATCCTGGCGTCTGATGAACAGGATAAGGACCTTATAGATATATAAAGGAGTGGCGAGATTCTCACAAGCTGAACTGTTGACTAACTGCATCGTCAGCTCTTCCTTGCTTCAAAAGATAACTTGGTGGTGATGGTGGCGTAGCTGAAAAAGTAATCTAGCTTTTCCTTTGCTCGAAAGAGTGGCACTAATTTAGTTAATGGTTGTCACTCGATGGCACCGTCGCTGGGGGTAAGTATTAGTACTGCCGGTAGGATGGGGGATTGAAATTGACATGGTATCGATAGCAGGAGCCACCACTTAGTTCTGCTCCTCAGTCTTCTTTATCTTTGCGAGTTATCTTCCGGCACCTCTTGCTCAGCACCATACTAGCTATCTGAGCGGCAAGCTCACCCCACCAGCCCACGCCAGTATCTATTACTAAAAAGCCCTGCCAATATGCCCCAAGCCTCCTGTCGTCTAGATAAAGGCGTTCTCAGAGATGGCTCCGTTGCCGTGGCCGATAGCATTGGCATTGGCCGATAGTAGCATGAAGTAGCGGTCTAGAGCCTAAGGATTCCGTCAACGAATGAAGTTTGTATAGCCTTATCTCAATTATCCACTTCCATGACCAGATAAGTACTAAGATAAAGTAATGATGATGGCATAGCTGAAGAATAACCTAGCTCTGTACCCACGTCAAAAGGTAGTGTAGTGGTGGGACTGGCGTAGCTCAAACCGTACCTAGCTCTTCAATCACTTTAAAAGGTAACACGGGGTTGATAGTAACGTAGCTAAAACTTCGCCTAGCTCTTTGATTGCTTTGGAAGATTATGTGGTGGTGATTGTGGCGTAGCTGAACAATCCCTTAGAGTGGTTACGTAGGTAAGTCAAGCACTGATTCCGTTATTCGTTGTAATAGCATTACAAAATATGACCAGACAGTATGGAGATATACGGAAAATGGAATCCCATTACCCCACGTTGTGGCTTCTTTAGCCTAGCAGCTAAACGCATTTCAGCTGCGGGACACTTCCGTTTTAGTACTCGAATACGCCACATGGAAGTTCGTAGCTGATGCAGGAGCTTTGTGATATGCTCTTTATCAACCTTATCATTTCTGAAGCCCTATCTAATGCACCGAAGTTAGTGGCATTTGATGATGGGTGTATTTCCCGTTATTTTTTGCCCAAATAAGATTAGATCTGCAATTTTTCCAGCCGTCGAGTTTTTGTCGTTAGTAGCCGGCATCAGCTTGACAATGGGATGAGATGATTCAGCGCAGTTATTTCGAGTCGATCAAATACAAAGTACCTCACAGTCCCACCAGATTGTGTCTCTTTATAACTTCAGAACTTTCCTATATTCTACATCAGCTGTCCCAAGAACCCTTTTCCATCCTGGCTTCCAAGTCACATACCACTAAAGATGTTTAGTAGGCTCTTCAACAGCGCCAGCCGTACAGCCAAGTACCAGCCAATGCAGATGGAAAATCGCGACGTGAAGTTGAACCTGCTGGAAACAACATGCAGATCATCTCTCAAGGCTGACACTTTCTGTCATCAATGTTCTTCGGCACGGAAGAAGCCTCAGTGGGGTAGCTGGGGGATAGGTTTATATATCGTGCTCACCATCCTCAATGGACTATTTATTTGGGGAGCGCGTGATGTCTTTTACTTTCATCACATGCCTCTAGCGAGATCAACCAAATACCATCTGAAAGCCACCTCAAACCATTGTATGATGATCCGTGATGTAAAGCATCCATTTATATGCTGACCAGTGTGCTTAGCTCCGGCCTTCGACGCACTGGACATGCGATTGCAAAGTACCGTGTTCAATGGATCACTGTTCTCCCTGAATACCAGCGGGATATTCCGTCAGCACCCTTCACCCGAGGTAGACGCCGCCTGGGAGAGCATCACTCGTGTGCCGAACTTTCTCGTCGACCGTGAAGACATTGAAAAGGTTGGCAAAGACCCGAGTTTGGTCGTGAAAGCGCCAGCCGCATGGAATGTCGGTGAGAAGTATTTGGCAGCTCTCGAAGGTCACCATACAATGCATTGCCTCAATGAGGTCCGCAGGGAAGTCTATTCAGACTATTATTTTGGGCCAACTGAGTCGCGTCATCCGCTCCGCTGGGTCCACATCGCTCATTGTCTGGATATCATTCGCCAATCACTTATGTGCTCGGTGAGCGTCGACCTTATCACATCGAACTGGGTGGAGACACAGAAGAGTCCATACCCAGATTTCAATGTTGCACATCAATGTCGGGACTTTGATGCAATCATGCAATGGGCTCAAGAGCAACAAGCTGACGCGCAATATCTGGAGCGCCTCGCAGACATACGCGAGCCTCCTCCAGATGCTCTCATCTTGCCTATGGACCCTGGGTACTATGAACTATTACCAGCTCTTATCAGGTATAACAGAGAGCACCCCGAGCATAAGGGTCACCATGGAGCTACTCAGCATAGGTGACGTTCTTGGTGTCGATATAGGTCAAAGCCTGGTGTCGTCGATGCTAGTATGTTTATTCAATACTGGGTATTATCGCCAGGCAACCTCCAGGGCGTTTGTGTAGTTGAAACACGCGAAGGGAACAGAGAAGAAGCCTAGAGATGAAAGTATTGTGCAGTGATATTTTACCAATGCCTAAGCTTATATACACGATTAGCGCGATGTATTCATTCTCTCTCTATTACCATAGGTCGCCCTTTTGCGCACAACCTAGTCATTCAAGGACAGCGCAGACGGGCATTGGCTTCCGTGGCGCCAAGTAGATGGGGCAAGGCTGGGTAGGTGGCGATAGAGATTGGGGTGCTGGTTGCTTCTGCTGGACTATCAGCATCAGTAGTATACTATCGCCATCAGCGTCGCAAGCCTAGGGGCATCTGCTCTTATTGCTTGCCATCTAGATGTGGAACCATAATGTATATCAGGAGTCCAACCCATAGATTTAGGTCCCCAGGCTACGTAGTCCCTTTCATCCATCTTCTTGATCAACACCTTCGCAACACCTTGCAACACCTTCGCCCTCTTCCTCGCAGAGTGCGACGAGTTTGATATTGGCGCAGGAGCTTCTTACTGGGGCGGGTCGGCCGGTGCTGTTGAAGGGTGTGGTGTGGGCGGTCCTGACGGATCTTGTTTCTATCTTCTGTCAGTGTGCGGACCTCGACCAGCTGGCTCTCCACGTTCTTTGGGGCGAAGGATGTGGTTTTTCGTTGTAAGGTTCTGGTCGGGGAGATGAAGTACGGCTTACAAGTCTGGGAAGCAGGCCAGTAGTTATCGTTTGTAAAGTCTGTGACAAGAATGGAATGACATTGCGTATCTGTCTGATGACAGGGTGTTGTTTTGGTAACCGCCCGTGACCGCTCAAAGGTTTAGATGAGCTTCTTAGTGTCGTAAGACCTACTATTGACATCCTCATATAATAAGTTCCCCTTGAGTACTTTTGTGAGAAGAATGGGAAATAAAAGCAGGAAATATTCACGGGCAGCCCTTTCCAGCATAAATGCTCTCATCCCTTGAGTACGCACATTAGTGCTCCGCTCGTAGGACGAAAAGCTGCAAAATGGAGCTGCAAAACCGAGGACATCAATATTCCTATTGGTTGACCGAAAATCTCAGCTCCAGGGCCCCCACCCCCCTGTAGCGGACGGCCAAGCTGGCCCTGCTGCCAATGGCCGCGATAGGGAGCCGAGGCCCGTCGCCGAGACCCCCTCCGTCTAAGCGACAGGATATCTGGGCGTGATGGCTAGCTATATAGATATATACAGGCGTGGGTGGGTAGGGCAAGCATATAGCTTAAAAACTTGTTGAGCTGCCGAGCAGGTGCAGTAGGAAAAGCGGTGGAGACAAAAAAGAATAAGGAGCAGGAATGGGTGATGCCCCCTACTAATACATACTGCTGTGTCGATCCCCCTTTCCCTAGCATCCGCCGGCGGCGCTGCTAGTGGCCACGGGCGACGATATCATCGGGCACTAACCCCCAGCGAAACTGGAGCGAATACCACTGGACGTGCAGATATCTCACCACAACTCTTGACAAATCAATGCAATATCATTCTACCACCCTTGCTTTGTACTCACAGACTCTTACTGTAGACACCCAGTTTGACGGCTCTCTAAGATGATCAGTAGCGATGCTCGTGCCCCCGAAAATGATGTCGAATATGAAGAACTTTTCAATGCCGCATGCGAAGGCAATACACAACGGCTACAAGCAGCGTTGCATCCATCAATGAATGTAGACACTTTGGAAGCCAACCCTTTGCAGGGACGTGGAGCGCTCCATATCGCCGCACAGGCTGGCAGTGTCTCAGCAATACAGTGGCTCCTCGCCCACGGTGCCACGGTGGACTTGCTTAACTCCGAGGGGGAGACGCCACTTCACGAGGCCGCCTTCTGGGCCCATCCAGAAGCGATCAAGGCTCTGGTTGAAGCTGGAGCCGATATCAATCTTCCAACTGGAGATTACTGCTACACGGCACTGCACAATGTTTTGAAGTACAAGAATACAGTCACGTCGCGACAGATCGAGACCATCAGATTCCTTCTAGATCGAGGATTAGATACAAACGCAGAGGCTGACTGCTGGGGAAGCACTCTCGTATGCTCCAATTTCATTTGTAGGTCGAAGCGAGTCATTGACAACATCACAGATCGACTGAGCTGTTGCACTACATTGCATTGAGTTGGTAGAAACTCTCATTGACAGAGGCGCACGCTTCGACAATACGCTACACCATGCTGTGGATGACTATGCGATGGTCAAATTTCTGCTGAGTCGAGGTGCCAACATCATCTCTGTGCCAAGCAGATACTCTGCCATTACAAATGCAGCAGGCAACGGCAACATTGAAGTGATGCGATTACTCATTTCTCAAGCTAATGATGTAGAACTCGACGCCAGTTGTGAGGCGCTGAATTGGGCTGCCTCTAGAGGGCGCATAAAAACAGCTAAACTCCTTATCGAGCATGGCTTCGATGTTAATGCAACCACGGAAGAATGTATTGTCGGCGAGACACCATTAATAGCAGTTTGCCAGTCTAACTATCCAAATTTACAAAGAATAGCGGTAGCAAAGTTGCTTATCAAGAATGGTGCAGTCGTCAATGCTCGCGATAAAAGTGGGACACCAGTAGCTGAAATGCTTCTACAGGGTGATTTACTACAAGAGGACATCAATTTACAACAACTCTTGGCCGGGATTGATTCTAGGTGAGGTGAGAAGAAAGTTGGATTGGTGTTGTATATGGGTGTCAACAAATGTGTGATCCTACACTTCAAATCTGCATTCGTGTGAGGATGGCATCATCGCAATGCCACAGGTGGAGGCCAGGACTTTGAGATGCTAGATGATGATTGTTTCGAAGTGAATATCTCAGGAACAAGCAGGTTTCTTGAAGCTCCGATTTCTTTTTATCCGCGCCTTTCATTATGTAGCTCGTAAGTCACTTGTGACCTGTGACAAGCGATACACTACTTACCATCTGTTACTGTTATGTTGCCATGCAACCGCCGGTTGCCAACCTAGCACGATCTTGGAACGATCAGTGTAGCCTTTCGAATGGCGACGACAAGTAAAAAGTTTCCCTTCCTAGCCCTATATAGTTGCGTGCACCCGTTATAAGAATTATTCGCATGTTCTTCTGAGTTGAGTATGTAAGGCATACTTTGGTACGGAGTAGCCTCAGATGCTCAGGCCCTACTGCGCGGATTACTGCCCCAGTATCGCTAGGGGGCCCTATCGGGCCCCGATGGCCCCTAGAGCAGGCCTATTTTATAGGGGGGAGCTAGGCCAGAGTCGAAGCGGGTGTTGTCCAGGCATCTCCCTAGGGGCGTATTTATAGGGCTGAATTATTGTGAGGCCAAGATCTGTTTTCACTCTCCGTAACACCGTCTGGCTACGGAACATGGCACATATAAACAAGATACTGCAGCTTGGCGTGCGCCTATCTTAGGGGTGCAATGTACTAGTGGCTCATGCCTGGTTTTTTAGCTCTATTAAACTTGCGCCTTGTTAAGTGCAACACTGCGCCTTGTTAAGTGGGCTGTGCGACGCCAAGACGCAGCGTTTGACACGTCAACATCACACTACAGTAGGATGAACAGTCCCCGCTGAACCATCCACCGAGGACAGACAATAGCACTGTAACCTCGCTAATAGGGAGAACGCCTCATGATCAGTCACACTGAATGGAGGATTTGCCTTGGCTGCACCGCCCTTGAACGAGTAACCGGAGCATATTGGAGAAAAGGTTTCAAAAACACTTCTTCTTACAATAGAATGAAGGTATTCTAGGTAGCATTACCATTTCCCGGATGATGCTTCGTATGTACCTTCCCACTCACTCTCCAATTCTGCAATAACTTCCGGCCGATAATATGAGCTTAGACCATCCGCCTGTCACTCTCGCCATTTGTACTGAATTGATGCCTGACTGGCATTTCCTTGTGTTTACATGAGCACGTCGCGATCACTTGTAAAAACTTAACCATGCCTTCATGGATGACTGCACGCGACTTCCTCAAAAGCCGGTGCCTCATTACTATTGCGGCTATTACTGTCCCGTCAGCATTGATTCTGCTGAAGACGAAGGGCTATTACATCGGTCAGCATCTCACACCTGACAACGACATCGAATCAGATAAAAGAGTGCTCGTGGTCATCGCAATTGTCGCGAAATTACAGGTGCATTCGTCGAAGCTTCCGGTTGGATCGTGTTACTAATAAGAATTTCAGGAACTCCTCACGATTATCTGCTTCTTGAGCCTAGTAATTCAGCATTCAAGTTTGGAAACTCTGCGCAAGAACTTCCTAAGGGGGTGCGTAGACGAGGGATGGCAAAGGAATAATAGCCCAGACTCTTACATGGGCAAAAGGGCCTTGTTTGTTACATTTCTCTGCATTTTGACCGCTTTTACTAGCGCTATTACCACCAGGCTTATGTCTCCTAAGTTTGATGTGAGAATTCTAACCCCACAAACACCGAGTCCGGAGTAGCAGCTGATAATTTAATTTTCGCTTTTATAGAAATACCTGGACTTTGTTAAGGTGCTTGGATTAAATGGAAGTGTCGATGCTCAATGGCCCGTTAAATTGACTTCTCAACACCTGGGTGGTCCCCAATGCGACGGGATGTCCGGCTTATACCGGGTGGAATGTGTCTCCGGTGGCCTCATTGGCCTCGAAACCCATATTCTGTCTGCCGATCGAAGTAACGGAGGGTTAGAATACACCATCATACCACCCGAACTTAGATTTCCTAGAATACCGACGGCTATTCGACGAGTTGTATCCAACATCAGCTCATGGTCCTTCGCTCCTCACGCGGCTACGTCTCTTGTTGGGTCGTACTTTTGGCCTGAAGAGTATTGGGACAGAAGCCAACCCGGAGGAAGTCTTTCGGTAGAGGTTTCATCTCAGGCGGCGGGAGTTGGCATACTCTGTACACCTCACCTACAAAATTTCTCGAACGAAGCTTTTGTTGTTTCCCTACCGCTTCTACAGGAGTATGATGGACGGCTCTCAGAAAACGACCAAGCCTATATCGACGTACATATGAGCAAGCCGTTGTGGGGATTTTCAAGCGAATCGGTCACAAACATGACCACTTTCACTACCGCGTGGATAGCGCTTTCATCCGAATACAAGGCAGTAACAGCTGGACTGGTAGTTCTAGGACCTGTGGACGCTTCCAATGGAGTCACACGTGCCGGAGTTGTTTGTTCTATCGATGCTCGTTGGAAAGAGGCATTGCATACATTTACGGCGACGGAAGAAGGCACCGTAAATGTAAATCTACCTGACGCGGGAGGTTCTTCAGATGATCCCTTCTTTTGGAATCAGAAAATTGTACCACCGGATCGAAACGGCAGTTGGAGACACATCGTCGCCGACTACGATTGGTTGCAAGGATTGACACCTCTTGTGCCCTCCTTAGTCAGTCGTCCCGGCTCGTCAGGTCACACCACAGCACTGGGAAATCTTCTCCTCGCGGCAGGGTTCGATCTAGAGGGCCCGTCAAGCCAGACAGAAGAGGTATCGATCAAAGATATTGAGACCATATTATCGATTGCGATTGCCGACGCAGTCTCCCGCGTAGGACTAGGACAGCAATATGGGTTGATAGAAAAGTCCACAATCTCCGGCGCTGAATGCCTAAATCATCCCTGGAGCAGGGCTCCCTCCCCAGAACCATTGGAAGGCAGTCACCGGACTTCGCTCACATTCACTGGCTACTTGACTGGTAACATCTCTACAGTGAGTTTCAGATATTAGTGGCAATTTTACTGATTCCAGTCTTGTAGGCTATAGCTACAAAGCCTGGCAGTCCACAGAGTATATATACCTCGCGGTACTTTCTATCTACGTGGGGGTCACTTTATGGTGTCTCTCATACTCGATCTCTCAACCGCGTGCCTTCGCTGTCTCCCGCGTACCCGTACAAGTATTCGAGTGTAACCAGAATGACCCCTATAATTCTATAGACCTATTAGAACCTTGTGTACCAGAGGAACAGCCGCGTATCGAGTTTTCAAAACACCATTCTGAATACTCACAGAGCTTGAGACACAATCCAATACACAAAGATGAGCAACAGAGCCTTCGGGAAGAAAAGTACAAGCGACCTCCACTCCGACCCGGACTTCGAAGGATAGAGTGGACATGCGTGCGTATGGCCCATTCTAACGACTGAAAGTATGAAAATGATGACCATTAGCTAGGAATGCGGAGAGCAGTTATATGGTGATTTTTTAATTGATCAGTCTGTCGACGCTTCGAATGCATCTTTATTCAGCTCAGCATCTGAAGACAGCGTTAAATTGGCAAGCCTGTCTAACAACACCAGACCTGCATCCTCGAGCGGCGATCACTCATCAGGTAGAAATACAAATAGCAGTACAGGGGATAGTCAAGGCAAGAAGAAGCGATCGAAGGGAACTCATCGAGACCAACCCAAAGTCTCAATTGCGCAGATGCAAAAATTAGGGCAGGGACAGCATGTCAACCGGGCATATTTGAACCTTTGCGTCAATGCAGGGGAGTTTCAGAAAAGCCTTGGCGAAGTCGAAATAACCAACTGTTCCACCGACGGCGAAATGTTCAAGAAGATCCGCCATGAGTATCTCAGTATACGCGGTGGTCTCGCAAAACGAATCCTGCGGCGACCTGCCGACATCCATTTCGTAAGGGTAAGCATAAAGTATAGCATTTGGACATCAGCGGTTTACTGATCATAGGTAGTTCTCCTTGGAAGACAGGTATAAGGTTGGTATTCTAAATACTCCGCGCTCACTTCCCCCAAATGAAGAGCTCTCGGCCAAGCGATATCACTATAGCGGTCCACTGATACCCCCGCACGTTTTTTTGCACTACTTAAACTCGCCCTTTCCCCACAACAAAGCTACGTGGGTTCGTCGTCTACCTCAAAAACTACACACCCGCATTACCCAGAGTGCCGATGAATTACCTATAGGATGGGGTATCCATATTGTCGAGGGCACCAATCGACCGTTCCTATTTTGGTTCTCATTCATCGTTGTAGCTTTTAGTCTGGTTGTCAGTTCAATCTGGGCAGGGGTAAGGAAAGATGTCCAGGGGGCCTTTGGCATAGGTTCTTGGATCGTCGCCATTCCTGGTGTGACAATGATGGCGGTTCATTTCCGGTGGGGTCATGATTAAAGATCTGGTCCTGGGAAGTTATGGAAGAATCTTCTTATGCTTTAAACTTGATCAGATGCCACCAACTCCGAGCCAGCATCGTTGGGTGTAAAGTGTCGCACTACAAATTTGCCTATCCTATAGTACTCTGTTTATAGTAGGCGCGTTATGAAGACCGATTGAACTACCTATGTCTCCAGTGATGATACATGACCTTGAGCTTAGCGATAGACGGTATCAGGAATGTTCCTACTGGGCGCGTTAATTTTGGTTAAGAAACATAATACATCGATATAATGGAACAAGGTCAGTAAAGGGTGTATGAGCAGGTAACATGCCTTGCTTGCCTCATCTTCCGCTGCAAGCAGGCAATTTAACATTCCTTACTAACAGATGATCCTCAAAATATACTGCAGATCCTGTAACATGGCCTCCAACCGCAGTATGGGTGTGACTGTCCGGGCGAAAAGCCAATCTCGAGTTGATAATAGCCTTAAGAAACTGGAGCTCATGAGTCAAGGGAAATTCTTTCACACCTGAACTATGAATAATGACGCAAGCAAGCGACTTGGAAGTCCGCCCATGCCAATTCTGTTTAGTGCTTTTCGGCCTTCGTGTACTCTAAGCTTCACGGTGTGTTTATGCAGCAAGTCCAGGATGTACAGCGCGTCGTCTAGTTCTAGTCAATATGTGCTGATGGCAGATTTGGGCTGGATCATGGCGTCGACTGCTGGTCAACGATAGGTGAAGAGTTATTCGGGGCAATTTTAACCCTTCTGCAACTAGTCTATTATGGATGGGAAAATGACCTTTCCTGCTGTCGCTTCATTTCATATTTTGAATGAGAGCTTTCAAGGTGAACAAGGAGCTAGACTGATACCGTTACGAATATGGAAGCGAATGGAAGCACAATGCAGCCACAAGTCATCGCTCGAGTGCTAGGGATTCATACAACCTGAACGGTGACCTGTGACAAACAATACAATAATTACCACCTATTACCGTTATGTTTCCCAGCAACAGCCCATTGCCAACCAAGTACGTTCTTGGCACGATCAATGTAGCTTTTACTTTTTAGAGATGCGTTAGATTGCCGGGGAATCTGTCCGAATGTCCTGCAATATGCCCGTCAGTATGATCTTCGCTGCAGCCAAGCGCTGGAAAATTTCGAACCTTGCGACTTCCCCGGAGCGTCATATGACTTAATCCTTAATCTCTTTGCCCAAAGGTAATAGTCTATGTGGATTGTAGTGCGTTGGCCAATGTGATAATATTCATGGAAATATATTCATCTTTGCGTTGACCAGCAGCTCTGGACCGCACGAGACATTCTACGATGTTTCGCAGATAAATAAACTTTTGCTATACGCTGTCTGCAAAACTCATCATGTATTGATAAACGCTATATTTGATAATATCTGCGAAGCCCGGTGTTGGCAACAGGCACCCTTTAAAAATATCTACAGATATGTTCGCAAAGTTACTCCGGCGTGCTTTCCATCTATAATCGACAAGCTACGTCACTTCAAACTAAAGCTTATGAATTGACCAAGTTGATTTACATAAAGGCTAAATGACAAGTTCTCGCACATGGATCCTGGCTATATTCATTTGAGAAACGAACATCGCCGAGATGCACAAAACTATGTATCACCTGAGGTAGTCGTGTCCAAGCAGGATGTCGGTCAATATCAACCCGATACTTACCGCTCCGTTTTCTGGCTCTGTTCACCACCATTTGGTTATAGAACTTCGGTTTCCTGCGAAACTCATCACATACGCAGAATTTGAAGCTTGAAATTTCAACTGCTAGACCAGTGTATTGGGAAGCCAGCAATAAGATGAACGAGTACATAAGACTCCGGGGGTGACAGAAAATCTCTGTCGTTGGATACATGGGCTACAGTTGGAAGACATTCCTGAGCACATTCGTGCTCGAGCAAAGCATTTGCTACTTGACAGAATCGCTTGTGCAGTAGTCAGTGCGCATGTGCCCTGGTCGGAAAAGGCTACTCAGAGCATTCAGACTTTCGAGCCGACGGGTCAAGCAACGATTTTTGGTCATCAAAGGGTACATTCTTTCTCTACTAGTCATGATCTCGCCTCTCCAGGGAAAAAATCTGACGTATATTCTAGAAACTGGGCCCACTTGCCGCAGCTCTTCTGAACGCCACTTTCATTCAAGCCTGCGAGCTGGATGACTACCACGCCATAGCGCCACTGCATTCCGAAGCTATCATACTGCCCACTTTAATCGCGGCAGCTGAATCCAACCCTAGCGCGAAAACAGCATAGCCAGTATCTGGTGCACAATTCCTCTTAGCGAGCATTGTGGGTTTCGAAGTCGGCCCTCGAGTAGGCCGCGCTCTTCATGGAACCGAGCTTTTGTCTATGGGCTGGCACTGTGGAACTATCTTTGGCCATCCTGTCGCAGCCGCTGCAGCTTCAAAATTGTTCGATGCACCAGCCGCCCAAATTGAGGATGCGTTATGGATTGCATCCACTCAGGCATGCGGATTGATGTCTGCGCAGTATGAAGGAATGGTCAAAAGGATGCAGCACGGCTTTTCTGCACGTAACGGACTTTTTGGGGCTTTATTGGCAAAGGGTGGATACAGTGGCATAAAGAAGGGTTTTGAGAGGCCCTACGGGGGTTTTCTGTCCATGTTCAGCAAAGGAAACTCCAGAGTACCCGCATACCGGGAGGATGAGGTTACGAAGGACTTAGGTCGCGGTTGGGTGATCGAAGAGATACAGGTCGAGGTTTACGCTTGTATAGGTTGTGCCTTCGGAACGATCGAGTGTATCAAAGGCATGCAAGAACTACATCCGGAGGAATTAACAAACTTGAATGCAGTAAAAAGCGTCAAGCTTGGTGTTTCGACCTCTGTGCTGGGACATTGTGGGTGGAAAGCCATACGACCACTAACATCTACCGGGGCGCAAATGAATTCGAGTTTTATCGCGGCTCTCCAATTTCTGGATAGGCAGGTCTTGCTGGACAATTTTTCAGAAAAAAGCTCGACAGTGATGAATTATGGATATTAGCGGAGAAAATGCACGCACGACGATCGCTTTGATCAGCTGAGTCATGAGTTTGGTTCTGTGGTCACTGCTGAGTTTCACGACAGCAGACCCGAATCAGAGCGGATGGTGGAGAGGCCAATTGGTCTTGAGCGACCTGTCACGAACGAAGAGATTGTCGAAAACTATAGGAGATTGACCACTGGTCGCTTAAGCACGGAGAGACAGGAAGCAATTGAGGAGATTGTCCTCAACTTTAACAAGCTCGATGATATCAGAAGCTTGACAGATCTGCTAGCCGGGCCTCTTGTAATTGATGCTTAAGTGGCTCTGGCTTTTTAGTAGACGCAGTTCTCCAATAAGACCGGGCACAGGGCGTTCACAGAACTGAATAGTCGTCCTCGCTAGACGAACAATAATCAGCCATTTAGCAGCCATGTGCTCATTTTCAACTCGAGGAGACTTTTAAGAAAACTGGAGCCTAGGGCAAGACGTGTCCTGATTTCTTCAAATTTCTTGGCATAGCAAGACCTCTTTCCACTCTCACTGAATTGCAATGGCAATGCAACATCCTGTCAGACCATTGTCAAGATATGATATGAACATTTTCGAATTGGTTATATCGACATTCAAATTTGTTATTCTGGCTTTTAGAGCCCACAACCCCTACTGGCCACATCAGATAGAGAATTTTGGTCTGGCATAGGCTGAATCCGACGGAAATATTACGTATCTCGGAGACTCATAAACTTTAGATTTCCAGCCGTTGGAAAATTCAATCTCGGCTTGTCCAGCATGCAAAAAATTTGTACTAAATCACAATAAACCAGCGGTCAACCCGGAGAATACTTTCAAAGCTTTCGTGCGCTTCTCGCTAGACGCGTGCGACCTTGAAGCAGCTCGGGACTAGATAGACAACCAATACTAATTTTCAGAGATATGACCCAACTGCTGGTGCGCGAGTAAACTCCGTGTTGGCAAATACAGTGTATTCCTTGGATGCTCTTGCAATGCCTCTGTAGCGATGGACTTAACACCTTTACGGTTCAGCTCGTGAAGAATTGGTTCCTCATGATGTTCATCAAACGATGTCACGAGACAAGTATCAGCTCGCAACAGATATCAAAACTGTTGCAATATGGCTATTCCCATTCTATCGCTCGCTTAGCTAGTTCCCCCTATTGCCCCATTTTGGCATCATTCTAGCACCTTCTACCCCTATTCCGATGGCCATTGCGCTGCAAGACCTCATGTATATAGAGAGCATCTTCCATAGACCTAGGAAGTCAGGCAATGCAGTGTTTTACCACTCCTAGCATTGCGACAAAAACCCACTTCATTCCGCCCATAGGCACGAAAAATGGTCGCATAGTGACGACGCGGCTGAATACTGTGACAGTGCAGAAGCCCGATGAATGGATAAGAAGGTTCTTTAGTCGCCATTATTGGGCGAACAGTCTACCATCGACGCCAACCACTTTGTTTGTCACATATGCGGTCTTGACCATCCAGATGACTGTTTCTGCTATCTCTTCAGGTCGGCCAAGTCTTCCAAGTGGGTTTTCTATTGCTGTTAGTCTAAGCGCATAGATAGCTTGTGAACATGAGGCTTGCTTTTGGCTAATTCTTCCGAGCTTCCAGGCAACATGGCCGTATCCTGAATCAAAGCTGGCGCCACTCCGTTGACAGTGATGCCTTTCGCACAATATGTCTGAGATAGCCAATGTATTAAGCCATGCAAAGCTGATTTCGAAGACCTGAGAGGAGTTTTCAGCTATCCCATCATGTCCCCGCGATGGACAGACATACGCGTAATGTGGGCCGACAACACCTCCGGTGAAGCCAGCTACGCTTGAACAGAAGATTACTCTTCCCCAGCCGGCTTTTTCCATGTCCGGAAGACACAGCTGTGTCAGAAGAAAGGCAGAACCACAATTAGCACGCCAGGTGTTCTCGAACATCTCTATAGAGACTTCCGCAATATCTTTGACGCCATGCTTGAGCGTAATACCTGCATTATTGAACAGGATGTTTGGAGGACCCATCTTTTCCGTGACTTGTTTGTGCAGCAACCTGACATTTTTATAGTCGCTGAGATCGGCTTGGAAGCAGTCAGCAGCTACATTGTGCTTACGCAACTCAACGATGAGGTCTTGCGCAGCAGAAGCAGCGGAGTTGTAATGTACGGCAACAGAGCAGCCAAGTAACGCCAGAGCTCTACACGTTGCAGAACCAATACCACCAGTGGCACCGGTCACAAGGGCTAGACGCCCTCGCAGCTCAGTGACAAGCATTCCCGTACTCAGGATATAGCAGAGGAGCAGAGAACACAATGAGTACGTACTTCTCCTTCTGTGGACGAGGGTTGAATACTCCTTAAGAACAGAATGAGCTCAATGTCATTTAGCGCGGCCCTACAAGGGCAACGTCACCAATTACATAATCAACTGTGCCGAGGTTCCTTTCCCCGCAAGATGTTTTCCAATGGTTTTGAATATGCAACCCTGAGGCATGCACTTTATTCCTCATCTCATTGATACCTGTTCCTCTGCCGTTGAGGACTCTCACTACTGATACAGCCGATATGCCCATCTGCACGGTGCAACTGTTAAGTCTTGACAGCTCCGTTGACACCTTTCTAACCGCCTTGCGGAATTCTTCTCTCAAGCCTATCATCATAGCCCGAGTCGTTCGTTGGATTATAACTCCGACTTCCCTTTCTAGAGAGCCGCTGCTCTCACAGTCGCCTCCATGGGATCTCCTTCTTATCCTTCCAGATGCTATCAAATCGCTTCCCGCGGATCTTCGGTCCCTAGTTCGTAGCAGCTGGTCTATTCAAGCCGGTGTTCCATCCAAGCTTCTTACTTCTTTTGAATCAAAAAACTCCAAACTTCTACATCCGCCTCCTAATACCCTTCCACCACTGACAGGATCACTCTCGAAACCCCAAAAAGCAGAGTCGACTCAGTCGTTAGAATTGACTGACCATCTGCAGAGCTGGATACAGGGAGGGAAAAGTCCGAAAGGCGCAATCTCAATGCTCAACTTACTCGCTTTCAGGCCGGGACTGAAGGAGCAATATCTGAAATATGGCAAGGCTTTCTCGGAGTCGGTAGGATCGCGAAGAGGTGGCGTAGCAAAACTGGTAGGGAAGATCGTGCCCGAGACTTGCTCCGACGGTTGTTTAGAATGGAAAGAGGTATACTCATCATTCTAGGCTTATATAGGAACACCTATACTGACAACCAATCAGTTTGCCTTGGCTCACTACCCTAGTCTTGTCCATTTTGCGGATATGCTTGGCAGCAAAGACTATCAGCAGGCAAACAAAACATGGAGAGTACCAAGTCTTAAAGACACGTTTATTTTATGCACAACCGAGTTGGATTTGTGTGAAGAACCTGAACGATCCAGGCTGTAGCTCACGAACAAAGAACATTGAACAGACATGCCTGAGTGAAGTTGACCTAGTTGTTAAGGCCAGCCTTGCCATCACTAACGGCATTCTTCCTTGGGTGCAGCCTATCCAAGTGCTGATCCTGAAAAGAGCTTCTATGGCTAGCAGAGAAAGCTATTCGGTCGCTGATAGCATGATCATGGCACATTCTATCTGCGCGTTTCAGTCAACACACCACCTCTGAGTAGCTTCTGTTCTCCTTCCCATAAGCACGAAGTGGCCAGCAAAGAGCAGCGAAATGATCGCTTCAAAGAGTGCAGAGTCAGCCCTCCCACTGATCCGCTTCGAAGCAGCCAGCCCAGCTTCATTTGCAGCCATCATAGCAATACGACGATTTTCATTTCCAAGGCTGTCAAAGAGTGTTCTATAGTTAGACAAATCCAAGTCAATTTCGTGGTCTTGCAACGTCGTCATCTGTCGGGCTGACGAACTTTCTTTGAGCTGTTGCGCGCACTGATACGCAGCTTCGAACATATCTGAATTCGCTCTTTGGAGTATTGCAACATTGATATGCATAAAGGATTGGACGTAATTGGTGTCTTCCTCTTCCTGTACCAATTTTACCAGTAACGAGGTTCTTGTCTGTTGCACACCATCTGTCCGGGCTTGGAATTCGGTTTCCAGATCAATGATTCGGAAAATATCATTGCTATGTGTTATGGTGCAAAGTTCCTCATTGGTAAGGAAATCGCCTCCCGCGCTCAGTGTTTTGGATTCTCTACGACGCACCAAATACCAGGCTCCATACTCATCTCGCATGTAGAGCAACTTCTTTTCTCTCATGATGTTCCACGGATTCGGAGGCAGGCCTTTGGGCCGACTTGGAAAGGACAAATTGTATCCCGAGAGACTAACATGAAGGCCGCGTGGGCTTGGAATCCCTTCGGTATTTCCATCTCTCATCGTCAGCAGAATGTCGTTGACGTCTTCGTAACGGTCTAACAGTGTCGAGGGTGCCCATCTGAAGCCTTCTCCGCTTAATCTAGGCCCTAGGCGAAATATGATACTTTTGGGAATACCTTGGCGAATTGAAGGCATTAGTGACCACATCCTATAGACTCGGGTCTCATCAGATCCATTCAAGATCTCCTCAAGGTCGAGTCCGAGCAGGTTTGCGATCAAATGTGGCTCATCCGTTCCAACACTGACAGATCTGTGACGAAGCGCTGCCTCGATCATGGCAAGGTCGCCTTTCCCGTCATTCGAACCGCGGCTGATAAGGGTAGTGAACGTCTTGGTTTCTAAACTTATTGCACTCGCAAGTCCCCTGCGGCCGATCTCTTTGTCGAAAATCTCGAGGATCCGTAGCCAGAGGGGGTGAATGTTGAAGGCTCTGTCCCGAAATTGAAACCAGAGTCTTTCTTTATCAGCACCTAAAGCACCTGCCAAATGGAATGTTAGAAACTATCTAAAGATAATTCCCATAGCTCGGATTCTGCTGAGATGCTAATCGCAGCCCCCGCCAGAAGGTGTTAATGCTCTAATGAATGGTAAAACAGTATAAATTTTTCACGTACCTTCTTGTAAGGTCCATAGCCTGCGCGTCCAGCCAGAGCTGGAGATCCTAGTACACATCTCTTCCGGCGTTAACAGACCACCATCAAACAACTGCAAGGATGCATCCAGCACCAATACCATGGTAGCATCCTGGTAGGTGCGCTTCATCTGCACCAGAGCGCGAGTCTTGGCCTCTCCTGGTTTTACAGGGCAGCACAAGGTATCGCACCAAAATAGTAGTTCTTGTCCACTGTCCCCTGAGTCCGATGGCATATTTGAGCGCTGAAGAAGACCCTGCAGGCGCAACAATTGACATCGGGGTAATGCATTGGCGTAGGGATTTCCTAAGCCGTCAGCCCACACGTGAGATAAAGCCACGTATTGAGAACCTGTCTGAGATGGGATTATTTCCAGACTTAAGTCTGCAAGGGATTGGCCCGGGATAATGCGCAACAATGGGATTTGGCCCTTCAGTAATATATCTTCAACAGCTCCATTATCGATCGAAAGTTCCTCGCATTTGCAATCGCCCATACAATGCTGAGTTGTGTACTTTTCGAGGTTATTCTGATACGCTACACATTTTTGCTTGGAGCATGACTGGTGCCGGCTAGGTGATTCTGGTTGCCGCAAACCTGTGAAGTAATAGAGGGATTGTATGGAGAAAGCACCTTGACAAAGTATGAATATCTGGCTTGGACACCAGCCTGCCGCTCGCATAGGTTCGGTCCACGACGCTTCATCG
The DNA here is from genome assembly GCA_018257855.2 of Cladonia borealis. Classification (NCBI taxonomy): domain Eukaryota; kingdom Fungi; phylum Ascomycota; class Lecanoromycetes; order Lecanorales; family Cladoniaceae; genus Cladonia; species Cladonia borealis. Next base: position 53,496 of record JAFEKC020000015.1, read on the forward strand.
ACAAGCTGACGCCAAGAAGCAGGACATTCATTGTCCCTTGCCATATTGTCAATATGGAAAGCCTTGTTCACGGCGTATTCCAACATCTCTCCCGTTGACGCAATCGAAAGCTTGATTCGCTGGTCAAATGCCGAATTCACCGCTCGTAAAGCTGCGTAGGTTACCCAGAGACATTCAGCAAGATGTTCATATGTGGTCGCAGTCTCGTCATTGATGACTCTGCTAACCCACGTTTCGATAATACTGATGAGCTTTGACGTAGAAATGACTTCGTCTGGGGCCTCTTGCGAGGCCCGGATGAAATCTTGGGGAGAGCAGAAATCACCTAGTATTTCATGGAGCAAACCAAAGAAGAGCCAGGTCTGGAAGAATGACTCGAGCTCTTCCTTAGGCGTCGGATAAAGTTTTTCATGTTGCCAAAATGGTAGTTGACCTGATGAAGTGCTTGCCGCAGGCAATACGTATTCCTTCCCTTCTCTGACAGGGTACGTCAAGAAGGATCCGCCATCGTAGGACTTGTTGCACACATAGGGCACTTTGATCTGATCAGCATGGAGGCTGTGTAGGGGAGATGGTAGATGCTCCATGATTTGTCGGTTCCACCAGAGATGCTCGCCGTCGGCGAGCAAAAGATGAGGAGATTCACGCCGCTAAGGGAAGCCCCTAAAAAGCCCACTTTCGGCGACCCTCAGCACTAACTTTAGGGACGATTCTCGGGCTAGCTCCGGAGATTCCTGCTTCCTGCCCCCTTTGTTGTGTCAATGGCGAGTGTGGTCATTCATTAATCACCATAACCTAGGCATACGGTACGAACGATGCATATATCCCTTTCCAGTGGGTGCGAACAATTGTTTGAACTTTTGGTCGGATTCAATTGCCATAGGGCTGAGCTAGTCCTAGTAGAACTAAGGTAGTTCACGAAAGCGATGTTCACGTCTACAGTTCATGTGCTTGCATCATATGACTGGTCCAATACGTATCCTTTGATTAAGCAGTATCTTGACACATACCCACTATTTCCGCCTCTCCCAATCATTCTCCCTATCTCAGCGACCTACTATGACTCGAGGGATGCGTGGGCTCTCGTCTGAGCACCTCATTCCAGCATCGGATATGGATCAGAACCACAGTAACAACTCGCTTCGCGTACGGCCGAGACAGACAGCTAGATACACAGTGCATGAATGCAGAAGGTGCCACGATGATCGAACACCCTGCGATGGAAAGAAAGGTCCCCCTCTCAAGTGCCTGCGCTGTGCCACTTTGGACTACCAATGCCTTCCACCGCGTCCTGAAGACTACGCTGAAGAATGCAGCACCTGCGGCATCGACTTTGTACCCATCGATGATCATCAGCTGCAGTGTCTGCGCTGCTCAGAACCAGACAAATTCGACGACAGGCCTCGTGACGAGACAAGAAATCGCGTCGACGCAAAATCATATGCCAAACCTTTCATTTCCTTCATTTCCGACAATCCTACAGCGTTTCACGCAGTCTCCTGGGTGGGCCAGCGTCTTGAAAGCCACTGCTTCGAGAAGCTCTCGGAACGTGAATCATGGACAAGCAAGCTTTCAAGAGGTGGAAGATACTTTTTTGAACGGAATGGCAGCAGTGTCATTGCATTTGTGGTGGGTAAGCAGTACAAGTCGGGCAACGGAGCCAGTATAATTGCCAGCCATATCGACGCCCTCACTACAAGATTAAAGCCAATCTCTACGTTATCGACAAAAGCAGGCTACGTACAGCTTGGAATTGCGCCATATGCGGGTGCGCTGAACAGTACATGGTGGGACCGGGATTTAGGTATCGGAGGCAGAGTATTGGTGAGGAATAGCAAGACTGGAAAGATAGATACAAAGTTGGTGAAATTGGATTGGCCTATCGCGAGGATACCAACATTGGCTCCCCATTTCGGTGCAGCAGCCGATATGTCGAACCGCAACAAAGAGACGGAGATGGTTCCGATCATCGGCTTAGACTATGAGGAAGGCAGCTCAGGCGGTCATCGAAACACTAGCTTGTTAGGTGGAGCAGGTGCCTTCACAGCTACACAGCCAGAGCGACTTGTCAAGGCGATCGCAGGAGAGTTGAAAATCCAGGACTGTAAGTGACATCCACGCCAAATTTATGCCATTTACTGATGTCTATCAGATAGTACCATCGTTAACTGGGAATTGGAGCTCTTCGATACCCAACCAGCCCAGCTTGGTGGGCTAGAGAAAGAATTCATTTTCGCCGGCCGTGTCGATGACAAACTCTGTTGTTTCTCTGCCATTGAAGCCCTCATCGCCTCGACCAAAACCTCAGATCCCAATTTCAATTACATCAAAGTAGTCGGCTGCTTTGATGACGAAGAGATTGGCTCTCTTCTCCGCCAGGGCGCACACTCGAACCTTCTTCCCAGTACCCTCGAGCGAATATGTGAAGCGTTCTCCGAGAAGAGCTGTGGACCGGACATCATCTCTCAGATGTACGCCAACAGCTTCCTTATCAGCGCCGACGTCTCGCATGCTGTAAACCCCAATTTCCTGGGTGCCTACCTAGAGAATCATTCTCCTCGCCTAAACACCGGCATTGCCATCCAAGCGGATCCGAACGGCCACACCACCACCGATAGCGTCAGCACGGCCTTTCTACAGCGCGTAGCTGACAAGTGTGGCGCAAAGTTACAGGTCTTCCAGATTAGAAATGATTCGAGATCGGGAGGTACGGTTGGACCTATGCTATCGAGTGCAATGGGTATGAGAGCGATTGATGCTGGATTGCCGCAATTGAGTATGCATAGTATAAGAGCTACGACCGGAAGCCTGGATCCTGGACTGGGGGTACAGCTGTTCAAGGGCTTTTTTGACCATTTTGATGAGGTTGATAAGGAGTTCCGATAGATATCAAGCTAGATATAGACAGCGCCTGACTACAAACCTAGTTAGGATCGCGAGTAACATACAATAGAAAATGACCTTCAGATTCGAAATAAAATCTCCCATGGTACGTCTGGGCCCGTGCAAATGGCCAGGCGTGTTCGATGCTGCGGACTCTGGTGATTCTTGGGCGTGATAGGTCACAAGTGGCTCGTGGCCATCCTCTGTATAAACGCCTACCAGCCTGACGTGGGGCTCGAGACTTTATCTTCATGTATCCTCATAAGTTGGAGAGTTTGAGAATCACTTACGTGGTCAACATCCATTATACATTCATCTGCCCAACTCTACGGATACCTTAAGTTCTGTAATCACTACAGGGAAGACAACACAGCATAGTAAAAGATTATCCCGTATATACGACTTTATCGAACCCGTCAGTAGCCAGCAAAGCTCGCTAATCCGCTCTCTTCGCGTCCCAATAGCTAATCACACCGTACTTTCCATACCTCGTCCAACCGTCTTCGAGCTTCTCCTCCTGCTCTGCACGCAATCCAACGCATACGTCAGCCTTACAAGTACGAAGGACAAGTGTCCTCACCCCCTTTCCTCCATGCATTTCAGCAAAAGGACCCATAGCCTTGCTGAAGGGGGTGGTTTTGGGCCAGTATCCATCATAAGTCAGCTTCCGATAATTCAAATCGCCTTTAAATATGATGAGGTCCGCTCCTGCCAGCTCTGCGAAGAGTTCGGGTTGAAGCTCGGGCATCCGTCCAAAAGAGTGTTGCGTCGTCCAGAAAGGGTGGGCACGGTATTCTATCTTCTTGGATGAGAGTAAATCACGCCAATATGTGCCAGTCTTTTGGATCACTGCTTTGTCGTGGCGGCCGGCGTCAGGGTAGTATGTCCCCTCAGCGAAGCTGCCGACAAGCCATGCAAAGTCTCTGGCGTTGACGTCGGAAACAAACCAAGGCATGGCTTTGCCGTGAAGAACGACCATGTCCGCAAACTTCTTCTCGAGTACGTAGCTGGCTACCACAAGATCGGCAAGCAATTCAAACCCTGAATTGTCCAGGACAATATGGACGACGCCGGTGGAGGGACATTTGCCGTTCTTCAAAGCAGATAAGAGTGCCCATACTTTATCTGTGTCATTCACGACGATATGCTCCCTGGAAGCATCGCGAGCTTTCTTGCCTTGTCTACTTTGTACTTCATCCACGGAGAGCGAGCTGAGAAGCGTCAAGTCGGTAGCATTGCCCCAGAGGGCGATTTGAACCATCTCGTCGAAGAGTGCCTCCTCGGTCTGCTCATCTGCAAGATGGCGGTCGCCGCTACGGATTGATTCCAGGATCTGACTGAATCTCTTTAGGAGCTCAATGGTCGCAACATGGCTCGCGACCAGTGATTGGCATTTCTCAGTGTAAAAGATGTCATGAGACTGCCAGAAAGACGAAGATGTAGAGAAGAAGGTGTAGACTAAGCGGTAGATGTAACACTCAGCGAAGAGCCAGGGAGCTGCAAGCCACGTGAGGTTTTTGAAAGACAGCAATTCCTTGTTGTAATCCTCAATATCAGACGATCCGTCATCGGCAATGGGCTCTAGCGGAGCATTTCTTGCGAGGGCGTTTATGAGAGCAGCAAGCTTTGAGATGATTATCTTGCTAGCTATGTCATCTTGGTCTGAGAGCTTTGACTCGTCGATAGTGGTTTGGACCGTGCTGATGGCTGATGACCAGATCTTAGGCCAGCGTGTGCGGGCCGTTTGGTAGGCATACGATTTTGGATCTCCTGTATTGGAATTTTCTGAAGCATTTTCAGCTCTGTTTAGCCTAATACATACGTAACCTCTTTACCGTAGATAGGGTCTGACTTCAAGAAGGTAGGCATTCTTACAATCAGGCGGAATTAGAAAATGAGTGCTTGTGAGTAGAGAGAGCCTGTTGCGATTGCTAACACGGAGGCAGGACATATTGCCCTGTTACTTGTACGAATGGTGTCATCTTCACCGGTCCAACATGGTGGTGGTCGTGTCTATCTAGAATAGTTTAGCGCAGAGAGATGAACCCGCGACCGGTGAGAGTGTTGGAGGGTAGGGTGAGGCTGCAGGGCTGTGAAGGGTTTAGAACTAATGCTATTATTGGCACTACGTGGCTGCATTAGTTGCCCATTGTGTCTCGCCAATAGCGATGTGTCCATGACACCCGATAAGCCTGGAAGCTGACTCGGGCGTCTCCTACGTTACTTATCTGTAGAGAGGCAGAGCGAACTTATCGGCACGTATTTAAAGAAGTTCTTGTCCCCTCCAAACATGGCATGAACTCTAATAATTCTGAGTCTTGATTTAACTTGACAATATATATATCTTGTAATTTACGATACTTTCTTACCTTACTTTATTCCCGACGTGGGGGCGGTCCAGGCGGAAGCAGCCGAAACGAACTCATGGTATGGCGCTAAGTTGGAGGCCCTTGTATTGCAGTTCAAGCACTAGGTACTGTAATATTGGAGGCTTACCTTACCTTTCATCATACTCTCTTCTGCCCTCTCATGGCGGAAAATCTCGCTGACGAGCATCCGCTCACAGTTTGCAACACAAGCTCAGACTGGAGGAACAGTTGATCACCAACGGAGTCGGTTATATTCCGATGAGGAGCACCAAGTCCTCGAGAGGGCCGCAGCCATTCTTGCCGTCTCACTGCAGGACCTTCCCTCCATACCGTCCGCCACTCACAATGTCTCAAACAACACCTTATCTGGTGGAGTCCATGATTCATCTTTCTCGTTGGACTCCAGTGAACGTGAAACTCTCCTCTCCTTGCCCCTCCCACAAGCATACCCTACGGACTTTCAGCCGGCTTTGACTCCTAACACTTCTCCTGGCGCCACCAGGAATAATAGTGCAATCAACGACAGCCTCGAGCGTGCGGATGAAGAGCTGGCATCGCCTTTCTCATGGCACAGCGGTTCCATTCAAAGCTCGCAGTGGTCTCCAGAGCTCGAATACCACTCTCTTGCCCCAGAAAGACCAAACGATACCACGGCGCAGGACGGGTTAGGCGCTGACTTGGTTGTTCAGGCCACCATAGATACACAACATGATCCACTGTATCAGGGAGGTCTTAGTGGCATTCCAAATACCCAAGTGCTCTACGGTGGATCGACCTTCGTCTTGCCAGGACGCGCAATGGACTTTCCCGAATCCTCATACGAGGCGAGAAATATTGCGTCAGCTCATGGAAACCCGAATGGCTCGCTAGACTCCATATTGGCTGAAGATGGAGCGAACTTTAACTGGTTTGGAGCCATGGAAACTCCTCCAGCAGCATCGCTCGTGGCCCAACAAAACATTAACGCGGCGTCTATCGATGGCCCGGAATGGCTCGGTCAATTCGAGGGTCCTACCAGTGTGAGCTATGGGTCTGGGAGTTTCGCGACGGAAATATATCACCCTGAAGAATATTATTTACAAGCTTTCGCCAACGAAGCTCTACAGCCTCTGCCTTTGCAGCCCGTCCCGCTGTTTACAGAACCAATTCCTGAGGGGCTACCTACCCACAGCCAGGAGGCTCAGCCAACCGGCCACAGGGCTCCTATCGCCGATGCTGTGGCCGTCCAACCAACACGAGATCCTCCACGCGGCCCGGACAGGGTCTTGAATCGCAGCGACGTGCCAGCCCCTCCCAATGGCCCTACGGACTATACCGACTCTCTCCAGGCGCGTGCTCGTTACCAGCATGCACTTCCCGTGAGCGACCACGTAGCCAAGCGCAGAAAACCTTTCGAGAATCTGCAGAAGAGGGTGGAGACTGGGATAACCAGAAGACATGGAGCTTGTGTTCGATGCAGGATGCAGCGAGTTCGTGTTAGTTGACCATTTCCTGAAGTATTCTAACCGCTTTCTAACTCACTTTACCTCGATCCTAGTGTCTTATGGCCGATGATGGCATGGAGGGAAAGTGTCTTACTTGCTTGGATTTGTCCAGGCCGACATTAGCAAACCTTCCTTGCGTACGATACAAGATCACAGACTCACGACTTTCTGACAAGGGTGAGCACCCTCAATATAAATGGAGCAAGAGGTGGCCCTCTTGGGTTATGATCGAGATTGATACATGGCGGTCGACAGAAGTAAAGGTCATTACTATTACACAAGATGTGCTCGGTGGCTCGACATTCGACATACCATGTCGGGAATTTATTCCTGTAGAAGGAGACTCCTTGGAAAGGATCTGGAAAAAAAGGGGGGTCACACAATACTATCCTCGCGCACCTTACGCGATAGCGAATATGAAGGAAACAGGTGATGCCGTGGCGCGCTTCGTAGAAAACAACGTTGGTTCTTCGATCAAAAATTACATTAATGTCACGAACGACAAGCTACTCCAGAGCACCTATTCGATGGCATACGCAATAGTCTTTCGATCTGCCCAATTTTCTCAAGTAAGCATCTTCGCCCAGTGATGCTGATGCTTTCCTCACGCGTGAAACAGAACGATGACGTCCGCCACCTCCTTCAAGAAGTTTTCCAGATGTGGGTAGCCATTCGTATGGAGTCTCAGTCCGAACGCATCTGTGGCGAAGAGACATTAGGAATGCAACCGCAATTCTTAGACGAAGAAGTCGACACTTTTGGAACCAATTCTATACCCCCGATTATGAGTGCGCAGATTGAGCTTATCACAACCACCCGAGTCCTTATCCCCGTGAGGGCATCAATTCTCAGGAGACTACAGCGGCTGATTCAAGTGAATAAACTCAGGAATTGGTTTGGTATCTACTTATGTCTGTTCATCCTTCTACATAGCTGCTCGATTCTCACAAGAGACGAGAATCGCGCAGCGAAGAAGTATGGTTTGGAAGTATGAAGTCTACCACTCACATTGCTGTAAGATCTTTGCGACTGTTGTTCTGACTGCTGATCCAGACGCGTTACGTCTACAATGCCTTCATTGAGGAACTGCACGCAAGCGCCAAAACGCTACTATATTACTTTCATTACAACAATAAAGGCAGCCACCCATTCTCGAAAGACTGGATGTCTAAAGAGAATATGGTAATGGCTGAATTGAATGAAGAGCAGGCGGGCTTCCTCGTAGAGACAGCACATGAGGTTATGCGGAGAAGTAAAAGCTCCTACCTGTTCCCATTAAGCGATATTGCTCGTACTAAGCAGGGTTACAGGATCCGAATTTGAGGATATCCGGAAGAGCGACAATTTCGAGGATGATTTCTACTTTGTGGCGCAACTCTATGACATGGATTGGAAACCGTCGTCTACGGTGTGATTGCGTCCCTCGTTAGTACTGAGCAAGCAACGTTTTTTACAAATACTTAGCAAGGGCGTTCGTATGTAATCGCTTGCTGATTAGCTCATTCTCTGATGTATTACTTAGGAAGCAATCGTAACTCCTACTGCCATACTCGGGAAAATACGACATGCTCACCCTACATGGACTTAGCCTGGATGGCCAATAATACTCAGAAAAGACCCAGTAATCGCTAAACCTGTGAACGGCCTCATAAATAAAATAAACCTGGCTGCTTGTTAATCGGCAATAGCTAGATGGACGCCAGCCTCTGCTGCAAATTTTCCGTCGGCATGCAGATGATTCTGAGCCTACAGAACGTCCAATTAGATCTTCGCCGGTCCATACAGGACATTAAGGTGCCAAGGGCGACGCTTACTCACACGAGTACGCCATTTTGGAAACTTATCCTTGGCTGCAACATAAGTCGATGTCAGCTAGGAGATAGAAATAGCGGCCAATGGGATCCTCCCCGGTGCAGGCATCTTGTTAGTCCCTACAGTCAACCAGCTCTTAAGCCGCGCTTGTTATAAAGCAACGGAGTCTTACCACAACAAGTGGAGAAATGCTCAAGTCTGCCTTCCGTCTGCCGAGTTGCTGTGCCCAGTCTTTGCTTGACATGCACCCATCAAACCCCCCGTTCCTTCCCTGTCTCCTGCTTCTTATCGGTCACGCGTGCATTGGGTAGAACCTATGGCCATTTGAAAAGGCTACAGCTAGTTCCACTTTATGATGTCGATGCAAAGCAAACTCTGGATTGGAGAGGGATATACAGAGCTTGTTGCAGGCAACGGTGAGTGCTCAAACTCTCCACGAGAAGAGTCATGTGATCTCTGTTGCTGAAACCCTGTAACCGTAGGCAGTTTCGCTGCAACCCTCATATCCACTGGCAGAATAATGTCTTGCGAGCAGTCAATACTGGAGGACCGTGATGAGGTGCAATTTGGTTCTGTGTGTCGATCCATCAAGAGAAGAGGAAGTGGTGATACCATTGATTGTTGCTTTGCCGCAACCGGCGCACAATTCTGGAGCGAGTAGGACGAGATAGGCAGGAGGGGATAAGCGAATAGGTCTATACGTGAGCTTGATCTGCATTAACATCGCGGACTGTGTTGCTAGCAGGTATTCGAACAGTTTGGGGAGGTGGTGGGTGGGATGGTATGCGAGTACCTTAGGGAAAGGGTAAAAGCTTGACAGCTCCTATTGGCCGGAGCCTTGACCGGTCGTCGAGGGGCCTGCCAAGACCTTCATGTTGGTGACCGGTTTGTCTTTTAGACTACTCCGGCAGAGGGATGGTGACCAACAATCCAATTCAAAACCTTCGTATTTACCCGACCGGGATACAGGCCAGAGTTCTTTGTGTTCGGTATTAAAATGTCTTGTTCGCTCTATTCAAGGTCCTCAAGACTATCTTCGGTATCCCCTTCCCTCTCCCGTCGATTTCAATAACCGTGCCGATTGGATCCGCTGGCAAAATGTCAATGCGCGCGGCCCAAGCCTCAGACCTTGATGCCATCACATGGATATCAGTCGCTGCTACACCAGCGGACCCGCTCTGTGACTATCGCTACCCGTACCGTGAGCAATATCCCGAGGATTTCCAGCAATTCTCGCGTATCCGCCTGAGTGAGTTCCTCGCTGAAGCCGCTACGGGCTTAATCTTAATCATGGTCTACGAGGCGCTCAGCATGGAAGACCCAAGCATTCGAAAAGTCATATCATATGCCATCTGGGAGTTGCCGAAAGGCCATGTAGAGAGGCCGCAGACGACGACCCTTTCCGAGGTGGGCAAGCAATGTATGCCAATTTTCGGTGCCCTGGTCCAATATCATGGGTCCCTGCTGACTTTACCTTGTTTGACACCATACAGCGGACGGGAAGCCGAAAGATCGTTTTGAGCGTCGCGATGCAAATCCAGCCCGCCTTGCAGCTTTTAGAGCCGGTATCAGCGGTGCCAAGAAAGCCATGTTCGATGACAAGTACGGGGCTGATAAGCACATCTATCTCAGCCTGCTCAATACTCATCCTGATTATCAGGGCCAGGGCGCGGGCAAGACACTTTGTCAGTGGGGACTGGAGAAGGCCAAGAGAGAGGGATGGACCGTGACGCTATTTTCGAGCCCGATGGGAAAGAGGCTATATGCGAAGCTAGGGTTTCGGGATGTAGGAAGTTTCAGGACGCAGGTGGAGGGCGAGGCGGAGTTTTTGGACATATCGGCTATGGTGCTAGAAGAAAGTAGCTTGTAGTACATCAGAAGAGGAAGCAGAAGGTTTGTGCGTCGACACTACGTTCATCTACCCAACCAAGAGTCATTTGATATAATGTAGTGGAACATATTTTCGCGACTCCTGGCTTGGGGTGACTCGGCTTTGCGTTGATCTTCAATGACACCACGCCGTCTCGATACTAGGTGATTGGGAGATATACTTCGTAGGTGTACATGTAGATAAGATAGAGGGCTGGCAGCGTCCATGGGTGCAAAGGAGGCTTGAATATTCGTGGGGGGCCTAACCGAACGCTCAAAAGCCACTTTTGGCGGCCTTAGGGCTAAATCTAGGCATGACTCCCAGGCTACCTAGCCCCGGAATTTCCCCTAGAACTAAGGTATGTACCTTATTCCTTTTTCTTTCATGGCAATACAGCACACAGTAGATTAAACGAACCCGGCCAACTTCCAATACAACAGGATAACTCGAGATGCATCTCTTCCAACTTGCGCCAGAGCTTTTGATAATGATCTTCGAACAAATTGGTCCAGCTCACATGCGTAGCTCTGTCTCCTACCTCCTTGTCTCTCGGGCCTGGTACCGTGTCGCACACCCTGTCTACCTCTCTGGTCTCGAACTTTCCACGCTCTATCTCTCCTCGCGTGACCTCGAACGATTGCCTCCTCACCAGGCCCCCTTGAGCAAGCTAATCCACTCGAATACAAAGCGCTTGTCTCTCCGCCTAGTTGGCCATCCGTCCAAGCAGATTGCGAAAAGTCCGTGGCACGTGGAACAATCAAGCAATGACGATGAGAGCGATGATGTTAATCCAGATGAGCTAAGAGAAGACTGGGCAACGAACGTTCCCATGATCACTGACGACATAAGAAGTATGTATGACTGGACTGTAGAGGAGCGACGGCTGCTTGCGTGGAGAAAGCGGGTAAATAACAAGCTTACTGAACTGGCTGGCTGGCTCCCAGCAATCGAAGGGTTGGAAGAGTTAAGTTTCGAGGCCTCTAGCGAGCATGAGGGGATTGTGGGTCCCAGATGGGATTATCTTACCGGAGGGTCTGTCGCGAGTTTGATCTACAGCCTGCCATCTGGCCTAAGGAATCTTACATTCGACACATCTGGTTCCACGATTACTACGTCGAAAGATGACAGGACTCCGGCACACTTGTGTCCTCTAATAGCTAGAAGGATCCATGACTTCCAGCATGTGAGACTCAGAATGCGTCATATCTGCCCAGAAATCTTTAAGACGACCCTAACGGCTTGTACGACTGCTTCCAAACTTCAATCCCTTGTTATCCGTCTTAGTTTACCATTTTTCCCTCCTGCTACTTACGAGAAGCATGATGGGAGTACTGAGTTTGACGCTCAACCATGTAAATCAGATGAAGCCCCACTATACGAGGCTATGATTGATGCAGGCACAATTTTCGTGAGGGAAAACCCATCACTCAAAGTACTACGAATATCGTTCAGGGAACCTGAGAGTATCAACCTTGTAGTTGCTGATTGTGTGGAAAGAAGGTTCAGATACGATCCCTCGGAGGTGTTTTCCTACGAAGATGACGGCAGAGAATGGGGGGCTTGGGAGGAGAATGGTCTATCGCGTGGAAGATCCCTCTGATATCCTGTTCATGTCCGGAACTACGGAAGCAACACCGTCTGTTTCGAGTTCTCAATCAAACAGCTGATGAGTAGAGCGTTCAGCTTTTCATTCAAGGTCTAGAACTCAACCTCAAAAGCAAAGGTCAGTGTGAGGACCTCGGACTACAACTCACGCATGGGAGGGATCGAAGCGCAAAGCATGTGGGACTCTTAAGGTCAGAGAGCAGAGGAGATACAGTACCAGGACACCACGAGTCCGAGGTTAGACAAGGTTAATCGAATTGGAAGCAGTCAACTTTTCTTGTTAGAGAATGTCAACCCCTAATTTGGTTTTGGGAACGGTGTGGTTTATCTGTGTTGATCGTTTCTAAGAGCCTTTGACGCAGCATATCGGCAGAGCTTCACTCTCCTTTAGGCTAAAGAACGCATCAAGCTGGTTCGGACCGCTATGCGCAGCAATCACTTATGGGCCAGGCATGAAACTCGATGATAGGTCATACTAGTCGCGCTTAGATTGCCCCTCTTCTGCCTAGAATACATCTTTGCATGACGTCTTCTCGTACAACATAGTCTATCCTTTCTTCGTCTACTTGTATTTCAATGGACTCATCCTGCTAAAACCTGAATGTGTTGTCATCCAGGAGCACTTACGACTGGGTTTCCGCCTATCTAACGATCATCTACTTACCCCAATCTACGCCGCTCTTGATCTCCACGAACAACCCCACAATACTTGACATGTCAGGGCTAGCTAGCAGTCTATATCTGCTGCCACCCGAGTTGTTTGAATTTATCCTGGAGGATCTAGGGGATGCCGAAATAAGCCGTCTCAGACTCACTTGCAAAAACTTTCGAGATCGTAGCCACCATCGGTTTCGGAGTAGATTTACCTGCAGACAAACAGACCTCTCTACGAATAGCCTTCAGAGACTCATCGATATTAGTGGTCATGAGCAATTTGGATCTGCTATTAGAACGGTAACTGTTGTGGCAGTGTTGTATGATACTGCGTACCTACACGGACTCCTGGATTACTATGGGATCTCTTCCCCCTCAGGACCCAGCGACAATCCAACTCTAAAATATGATAAATGGAGGGGCCCCCAGAGGATACCTGAGATACCAGGTATCAAAGAGTTGACATCATCGGAAGTTGCTCAAGTGAGGTGGGAGCAAAGCCTGCTTTCACCTCTCGAAGCTGAACAGCACGGTCCGAAGGTCCTAGAAGTAGGAATCGGGTACGGAGTTGGTCATCGCCCTGTCGGACGCACCGACGTCGCGGAGGAGGAGGAGAAGACTCGCTTGTGTCGCACAATGCTTACCCTTGCATTTTGCCAGCTAGGTCGATTACAAAGTCTCGTACTTGAGGCGGCCGTGTACAAAGTGGCAGCGGTTCGCCTAGCTGCATACAATTGCACTGACACCGGCCTTATGTGGAAGAAAGCTTCCTACGTCTTTCATGAAGTAATGACTGCAATTGCGGAAAGTCGAATGACAGTTGACCAACTGAGCATCTACGGTGGGCCATGGGGTTGCAGTGTCTCTAGCGACATCCTCCACGAATTAGTCAATTGTTGGAGAGACCAGAATCGGGAGGAGATACTCGATGCTGTGAAAGCATTAGCATTGTGCGTCTCAGAGCCAGCCATGGTTGTGGCCCGAGGGACGCACCACTTCTCCAGCATTGCTGGATTCTTGGCGTTGTGTCCTAATGTCGAAGAACTCGAGATACACGCGTATAGAATAGGACCCTCGGCCTCGAGATTTCAACACATCTTCGAGGCAGTGGCAAAGGAAGTCCGATTTTCCGGTCTCCTCACTTGCACCTTGAAAGGATTGCAGTTGCGCGAGATAGATCTGATTCATTTCTTGGAAAATAATAGCAGATTGGCGAATCTCAAGCTGCGAAATGTTACTCTTAAGCAAGGCAGTTGGCATGAGTTCTTTCGTTGTTGCTCAAGTAGGGTGGTTGCGCTGGAAATGCTAAGTATCCAGCGTCTGTACATCTTTCGAAATGAGCTTCTTATTTTCGAAAACGAGGATGAAAATGGCGTGATCAGTATCCAGGGAGAGGAGCTAAAGAGAGGTATCAACTTTCGCAGCACATTCCACCGGAGGGTCTGGGAAAGGCTATGTGAAGATTATGGTCCACCATATTGTGTACCTGATAGGCTCCGATTTGATGGTATTGGTCGAGGTTCGTGACTGGCGATTCACGATCCATTGGGGGCGACAAGTCCAGTTCTGGGGGGAAGCAAATGATACTGGCTTCAACACCATCAGAAAGCATCAACTTTAAGGTTATTTCTTTGTATATACTGCTTTCTGATCGCACGTATGGTTCAATGGGTGAAGGGAAGTGAAAGTCGGCTGCATGCATCTCGAATGAAGTGGGGTGGCATGCAAGCACTCTGCTGTCACCACTGCCATTGTCTTCTTTACATCGTAGGGGGCAGCTAGGCCACTGTTCGCTCCCCAAGCCGCTGTATCGAACGTCACATCTTCCAAGAGAAGAAGCGTCAAGTATTCGGACAGGACATACTCATTGGGATAGGATCCACTTCCGAGCCATGTCCGAGCTCTATATCCGAGCAGACGAGATATTCTCACCTCCTCCCTCCTTCGAGATATCAGATATCGTCCTGCCTAACCGCCTGTTTTCCCTCTACCTCTAGACGAGTGCAACACCCAGTTACAGACTATTCCCAGCCCTGCACCGCCAGCAACTCTTCCTCCAGCGGCCATTGTACAGTTTCAAAGATTTACACGCGAGCGGATAGTCTATGCAGGCCCCTCGTGCCAACGCACATGTGCATATACCCCTCGCTTGTACTTCCCTGCTCCTCTCATCGCGTTTCGATATCTAGCTCTTCCCATCAGCTCGAATCCTCTGCTGTCAATCTGCACCTTACTGTAACTACTGTCTTAGATTCTGCAAGATCAACTTACAGCCAATCCTCCGTCCCGAAAAGAATAAGCAACGATGATCAAAGCTCGGCCTACACACGCGGCGGCTTCTGCAGCAGGATGTATGCACGGTCGTGTTGTACAAGCTTCTGCAGATCAACCACCAGATGATGTTCGACTGCAGCAGTCATCATCCACTAGGGCCCCCTTGGACAGCGTGCCAGCAGAGATAACTCGTCGAGATATCCATACCGCTTCTTCCATCAATTCCCAACGCCGCTTTCCCAAACCAACCGCCAAAGAAGCCAATCTTGCGCATCAAGCTGCGCTTCGGCGTGTAAAAGGCAAAGACGTCGTCAAGCAACCCCCACCAACCCCTTCCCACTCCTCCTCCACCACCTCCAAACCCGTCCTTGTGCGCAAACCTTCGAACAAAACAGACATGCGCAAGAAACAGAAACCCACCATTGACACTCGGGCTCGATCTCCCAAGTTGCCGCCGGTAGAAAGCTTCTCGTTCCAAGACATACTCGCCTCAATCGGTCCTGAAGCGGAAGATTCAATTGATGCTATAGCCGAGATATGCGGTCGAAGCAAGATGAGTCTGGCGGAGGAACATGGCAGTCACCGACCGCCGCACGGTGATATGCAATTTCGACAGAACAGTCCCGCCGAGTCTGTTCCTCCAATGCGGCTTGAGACTGTGGAAGAGATCAGATCTGAAGGACCACATACCCGGTCGAGAACACGGACTCTGGCATTGGCGAACGCCTCCAACACCAGAGAAATTATATCGAGCGATGCTACCGCTGCGGCTTCGAACGTTGTTATTACCGGCCACAATAGCACGGCTAGCCTTTCAAACCCTGCGCAGGCGTCGTTGCTTCCTCAGATTTTGGCTTGGCTTCGCCGAGCTACCCCGAGCGGCGCCAATGACAGTTCAAGCTTTTCTGACAGAAACGATGGTGCTGTGAGAGCTCTCCATAATTTACTAAATGATACTGCTAGCATGCACTCATAAAGCTACTTGCATGCGACGCGTGGTGGCTTCGACTGTTATGGACTAGCCTTAAGATCAATGCATAAACGAGCCCTTTGCAGCATGCATCAACCCCGGCTTTGGCCACTTCGTGGAAGCATATTTTCTAGAATACGGTCGTCAAGGGTTAAAAGCCTGCGTTTTGTGCTTCGTCCTATCACCACGTCTAGCTCACCGTCACCTGCTTCCACAAGCTACCAGGTTTTACGGGCGACATCCACCGAGATTCCAAAACAAGTTCGCTGACATTGTTGCTCAGCGCATACGGATCAGATCACGAAGACCATGTTGACGTTCTGTGAGAATTTGCCGTATGAGAATGGAAGGATCAAGTGGTAGAGTAGCGGCTGCAGGGAAATTGAGACTGTATTAGAGGGAACCTTTGAATCTCGGAATGGCTTAACAGTATGGAGCTTAACAAAGCGCTGAGCATGCCTGGGACTTTACTTGACACCTTCCTAATCCGAATATGATCACGACCTCCAAAAGAAATTCCATGCGCTCTTGCAACAGACAGGGGGGGACGCAGCCTTTGATTAACGACCCACCACACCATGCAGCGCAGAGGCCCGTTCACTTCTCGTACTTACCTTCCCAAACCTTCAACAAATACCAGCGAAACTTCCCCAACACCCACAAACCCAGTTAAGCGAGAGCTATAAATATCGCTTCTTCGCCACCTTCTCGAAGAACCGGCCACGTGCCTCTTGCCTTATGGCGGTTCAATTCCCATTGGGTACCACGCACCCGGGGAAGGTATGTGAGCAATGCTGCCCAAACGGCCAGGTACTACTTTTAACCGGAGCCATGAACTGCTCGGTACCGTAGGGGAGGTTTGGGATCGGGGAATTTTCCCATTTGGGTAACTTATTGCTGTGGGCATAGTAGGAAAGGGGGTGTTCAAAGAAATTGGAGATTATGTGCCGACGGCGTCATCGCTTCGGTTCCGGTGGGGAGGGTTTTGGGCAGCGGTTCCGTTTTGGGATAATTGATTAGCATGAATCGGAATTGGGCATGCGTGCATTGAGAATCGTCGATCCGACTGAATAGGATAATTTATATTGATCTATTTAATGAAAACAACATCCGTTATCAATGAGTGATTTATAGTTGGCATTAAGCATACTGCCAATGTGTATTCCATTAGGCCTCAGCTCCGCATTACCTTTTCTTCGCGATTTACGATTAGTCACTATGATTTTCTCGGAAGAGAGAACTCAATTTGCCCGCTCCCATACCCATCTTCCACACCTTCCATCTACCGTACTTGCCATCCGTCGGTGGGTGTACAATGTCACTGCCCGCTGGATCGACCAATCATATAGTCAGAAGTGCATAATCTCACCCAGTCTCGGCGACCCGCCTGCCCAGTCATCTCTCACGTAATGCTTGAAGACCAAATCGTAGCCCTCAAGGTCATGGACGATACGCTCGACGCGTCTGTAGCCTGGAATTTGATCGAGCCGGCTGCTCTTTTTTGCCATCTTCTTTTGAAGTGCTAGAGCTTTGTTCATTGCTTCACGCTGTGAACCGGTAGCCTCGGGGTCCTCGTCGTCATCTGCTTGGTTGCCTTCGAATAACGTTACAGAAAAGCGTCCTGGCTTGAAGATGTTCACGACCTGCTTGATAACATCTGCTGTTTCACGTCCCGTCTGCTTGGTGGGAACATTGGTTTCGAACGATGCGTAGGAGCAATGTGGCTCAGGAGTGACGTGTACGTTGAAGTAGTGAGTAGCGTCACGGCCGGTAGGAGCAGGAATCACGCCATTGGCGGAGAAGCCACAGGGTTGAAATAGATAGGCATCAATACGGGCGTCTGGGTATTTTGAGGTAGGATAGACATCAGCAAGTCCTGAAGATTCGGAGACAACGGTACCAAGTGTGTGGCATTCACTAGCGAACGGATCTGGACATGTCAAATCCTCGGAATAGGAGGCCATGAGATCTGCAGGGTCAGACGATGTATTGCTGAAGACGTCGAGGTCTTCATCGCCCAGCTTGCCACAGCTCGAATCAGCGGGTTTAGAACCCTTGCAAAGTACACCATCGAACCCTCCAATGTGTTCTGCAGCATCAGTGCGCGCTTTGTGAGCTAATTCATTGTAGCGACCTTCGGACGCGACCGCACTCGCGTGGTCAAGGTAGAACTGCTCTGCTGTTGTTTTGTCTAGATCCGTCATGAGAATTTCGAGAGTCTCGTCTTTGGTATCATCGTATCCTTCGCAGGCGTCAAGCGATTCTTTGGCACCTGGAAGCTCCAATATTCTTGTCTCTGTCTCGCGCCTCTCTGGTGTAGCTGGCGGCGTCAAGATTGTATTCGGTTCCGTCAGATACAGATACCAGTGCTCGCCATTCATCTTGCCAATCATGTAGGCACTGCCACCCAGGAATAGCTTGTCGAGCGAGTTCACTTCATCTCTCCAGCTGCGGTGTGGTCCCCGTTGACGATCCGGAAACTTGAAATTCTTACGACTGTAGAAGACGCGGTAAGGTTTGGCAGCAGTGCCAGTACCGAGAGCCAAGTTTGCAACTGCCCCAGGAAACTTGCCAATTCTCGCAGCAATCTCGAGAATCCTTGGCAAGCCGCTCAGGAGTGTAGTTGTACCGCATGTCTTGAGTATGAGCTTGTGAGGGAACACAAACATGCTAGACTCAGAGAGGAGATATGCATCGACATGCTCCGATTCGATGACAGAGAGCACCTGGCAATTGACCAGGTCAAGCATCTCTTGCCATACATTAGATGGCACGACTTTAAGTCCGGCCGGAGCTGTCGCCGTAGGCAGAGAGTTTGATGAAGCGCTGAACCATACCTCTAGCAGCTTCTCCGGTCCTATGAAATGTTAGTAGGCAACAAGACGAAATTCTGCGAAGGACAACGCACCTTCAAAAGCGTTTGTGGAGTCGAGATCGGCTGCAACATCATGATTGATGGTCAATTGCGGCGTCCCACTAAAAGATGATGGGTTTAGAGTATAGTTCTTCGGGATTTCAGAACTGATCATATCCGTGCGAAAGCTCATCCAAAAACCCTTCTGCTTTGCAATATGGTTTTTGACGAGAAGGCGAGGAATAAGCTTCTCTTTGTACTTGTTCTGACCCGACAAGTTGCGCAAACGACGCTGATGCTGGTGATTTCGTCCGACACTACCGAGAGCTCAATCTGCCCCCAGACAAACAGTGCGGCGTTCGCCTGAGAAGGGATTGCCCACGCTCGGTGGGTGGAATTGGAGGCTGGCTAAAGCCAGCAGCAGTGGGTGACTGATGTATTTGATACTTGGGGGTCGTTATGGAGGTCTTGCGGAGAGAGGAATAGAGATATCCTTGAACCAAGGAATTTTGCCTGTGTTGTAATCCTCGTGCCGGTCAAGCAGACGAGGATGTCCGGTGTTGTTATTGTTGGAGTGAGGAAGTTATTAGATTTGGCCGAAAACGCGTAGTCGATGTTATCTGGGCCTGTATGAGAACGACGTGGGTCAGAAATCTGCTTGCAAAACTTCGCTTCCACTCAATGTGTGTAGCCCATGTTGTTGAGGCAAACTCACTTCACAGGCTTTGAGAGAATGCGTAGCAGGTCCTTGTTACTCATGGGGGGTGGGAGACCAGTCTGCTTAGGAGAACATAGAGTCCTAGTCAGGCTATAGAGACGTATATGAATGTTGTTGCAGGCTGCAAGAGCAGTTACTTTGGTGTATGGAGTAATATAGTACGTTGTAAATGGTGAAAGGGAAGTCTCGTGCAGGATGAGACAATTTCTGTGCGTGAGTTAATTTTGTGTTAGCGGCGGGCCCGGCCTGGAAGTTTCTCCAGCCTCCGGCCATGCCCCTCCTATCCCATCCCATCATCCCATCCTACCTTATCCTTACCTTACCTTAAACTTACTTCTACCTTAGGGCTGCTGAATTTTTAAACACTACGTAGGCAGCTTCACCAAAAAGCAAAAAGCCTGAATAGTCAGGGCTAATCGATTTCTCATATATTTCGTCATATCTTTGCTGGGGCCAACGGTCATACAGTTCGCTTAAGGCTGTACGTGGAACTTTCAGCACATGAATTGGCAATGCCTACCTATTCTGTTCGCTGCATCAAAGTATGGAAAAGCGGCTCTTTTGGAAAGTAAAGGCATGTGCTAGGCATGTTTTTATGTCAGTAGAACGGTTGAGTACTTCGTAAGCAATTCCTTGCATTGTCCTTTCTCGCGAATGCCCATTCCTTCCTGCGGCTCTTACATGTTTGGTCATCTATCTAGCCGACAGTGAAGCAAACCCACAATCATCTTCTGCAAGGCATACAATTTGCAAACGGCAGATCTCCGAAGCAAGCAAGGAAAACGGCTATAGGGAGAATGCAAGGTACGGTGCAGTACAGCTGCGTTCTGCAAATTTGACGGCTTCCATTTCCTCCTCTTCGGGACTGGGCAGGCAAACGCTTTGGAGAATGGGCGACCCGCCCTACTGAACGCCTTCAGCCCATCGCTCTACCGTGCCTTTGTCACTGCCGTAGTTCAAGCAAATTGTCGAGTTGGTGCCGTGTTACGAGGCGCCTGCAGCGGTAGCTCCGCAGTGCCAACGCATACTTGCCCGGGCGCATGGACATCTGCAATAGCCCGGTCGGTATCTATTTGGTCACGGGATTTGCCACTTGAAGCAATTCGCAACCGGTTTATGGGCCTGCGCGACGAGAGATCCTGTCGACCTGTCAAACGGGGTCGATGATAATCCGGGCGTGGATGGAGTGGGGTGGCGTTTTGGCGATTCGAGCCACACTGGTTGGCAAAGGCCAGGCCTGTCATTCGCCACAATACTTCTGCGGACGAGCTCGTGAAGATCTACCGCATGGTGCTATGCGGCTAAGCAGCTAGCGAATAAGAGTGCCGATCCATGCCTTTCATATGCCCTCCATGCTCTCCATCGGCTGACAGGTGGTCCAGCTACCTTACCTTAGTCCTTTCATGTTCGGTCGACACCGCTCTGGTGCCAACAATTCTGAAGGGATATGTGCGAGAAAATAAGAGAATCATGATTTCTAGGCCCCTAGAATTATAATTATTGTTGAGGTGGTGCATGCAGGCGTCGTTGATGCATTTCGCATTTGCTCTCGAATCGCCCGATTGTCTGCTGACCTGCCTCCTCCGTCTGCTCAATCCGGTGCGGTGCGCCTACAGAGCATTGGAGGTCCTGTCATCATGCTGATTGCGCCTTTCACCACCTATCAGTAGACTGCTCTGTTCCGGGGGGAAGGACTCATGTAGGACCACCAGTAGAATAAATGCGCAATTGGCGACGGTTGCATTTGTTGCATTCGTTGCAGAATAATTGGGGAGGGAGGTTGAACTGTGCCCGATTGAGTTAGCGTAGAGTGGTCCTAACTGGCCTCGAGCCCCACCCAATCAGTCGATGGGGGCCCTCTTATAGCTGCAGACGACTGCCACACCACCTGAGTCTGAGAGTCTGCACGATTCTGCATGACTTGTACACACATTGCGCCAACATATATTACCTGCAAATATTCAATCCCTAAACGTCAGACATTGCCCACAGTCACTGTATCCCTGTTCCAACCGTTTACTATGCGTTGGAGTCGACCCGAGTCATCCAATCGATAAATCGCGACTTCGTCCACACATTAGCGACAACGTCGACTCCCCTGCGTCTTAGCCGGTAAGGCCAATGTGGAGGCTCCAATGTCGAAGAGGCGGCGACTGAGACTGGGTAACAACTTTGCTGCTCAACTCTACACGGTTTCTCGATGACATGGTGGAGAGCATGGAGCATAGCTACTCCATCCATGGGCACCACCGTAGTTTGTCTTGTATGTTTCACCTTTTCATCAAATGACGCACGCGTGCGCAGAGCTGGACGTGGCAAAGCATCAAAGGCGGCTATTCACTTCGTGTCTCAATTGATGCTTCAACGCTGACGTCGAAAGCCCTGGCATCGACCATTATGCCCATTACATCCGATGCTTCACCCTTTACCTCCGTTACTGCCTCTCCCATGGAAGCTCCTGACACAGACGAGCTTCCAATAGAGCTGAAAACACCATTGCCAGCTTCAAGCGCATGCTCAGATGAGGAAGGATATGGCGATAAAGAGGGTAGTGGACGTCGGCAGGGTCCGCGTAAAAAATCAATCGCTGGGGGGGAGGACATACACCCGAAGACCGAAGAGCCTGGTGTAAATACACGTGGAGAAGGAGAATCCGATGCCAAGGTTGGGGAAACAGGGCCAACCGGCGCGCCTAATGTCTCACTAGAGGAGCTGGCTCACTTCGTGGACTTGGAGCAATACCATAGGCACCGGACCGGTTTGTGCCATGCTAGAAGAGACCAGCTAAGCTTATCATGCGGTCTAGGCAAGAGGTTGATCAGCACCTTGACCATTGCATATGGCAACATGATCGACCAATACAAGACTGATGATCAAGCTGGATTTGCTGGACTCTACGACGCATGTGAGCGGCTGACGGTATCCTGTGACATGGCTGGCCGTTCTGTCGAACATCCCCCGTTGGTTAGTGGAGAGAATTCTACACCGGTCGAGGACGGGAAAGGTCGCCCGTACATACAGAGGCTGTCAATTGACCATCAAGAGGCCATATTGGCGTTCCTAACCCAGATCCGGACCGAGCCCTTTTACTTGTCCGATAGGATATCCAATATGTCTTCACCAGTGCTGACTGCTTTGACTTCATCATATCACCCCGCAGGTATTGACTATTCAGTGCTGCAGAATCACTCCCATGGGAAGACCCAAATATATAGTAGGGACAGCCAGATGATGAAACTCTCCCGGAGAATGGACAACCTTCATCGTTTCCATAATGGGGACCCGTTCTTTGCCATGCTCCACGGGGTTTTTGATGCTTCTGCCAAACCAGGTTCCCGCGAATGTCTCCGAAGGACAGATATTTGGTCAACGGTTTGTGCGCAAAACTTCGTGAAGGCTTTCACAGAAACTAGACCTGGCAGCGACGAGTTAGCGATAGCCACCCTCGATGCATTCGCTAATTTCCATGACTGGCCTCTAAAGCCCAAGGTCGAGACCTACCTCATGAGGATGCTATTCGAAGGCTCTTTCCTAATAGATGCGCAAAGTAAACAGCCAGTGGAATTTTCAGAGCCC
The DNA here is from genome assembly GCA_018257855.2 of Cladonia borealis. Lineage (NCBI taxonomy): Eukaryota > Fungi > Ascomycota > Lecanoromycetes > Lecanorales > Cladoniaceae > Cladonia > Cladonia borealis. Next base: position 76,565 of record JAFEKC020000015.1, read on the forward strand.
ATTGAGATGCACAACGCCAAGGCCGCCATAGCAGAGGCCGACTTCTTCGAAAATGCATTAACCGGTTTACTGGATCTCCTCACCAAGGACAGGAACGGACAGGCCGTGCCAGAAAGTGCCCTGGTTTTCTCCCATGCCGTATTGCAGAAGATTGAGGATCCAAAGCTCAGGCTTCGAGCGAAACGTTATATTGTCTGTAGTTGGTACTTTGCTACATTTATCTCTAGTATCCTCGTCTATCCCGAGGTATGTTGCTCCCTCTCCCCTCCCACGGGATCCTTTACTCAAAAGCCTCAGGTCCGTGGCATTATGATGACACACCATATTGGAGACACGGCGCGAAAGTCCATCCTACAACAGTTGGTGCTCCGCCTGCAACAGCGTGTCTTCGATGTCATTCTCCAGTGGTAAGTCTCAAGGCTAAAAATCTCGGAATGCACACTAAGAAGACGGCTTATAGGAACGGTCACGCATTGGTGAAGCCAGAAATTCGAGATGGCATCTTAGCAGTCTTTGATACCTTTGAACCTCCTCCGCAGAACAAAGATGACTCTACACTACTGACTACAGATTATGACGAGGGCACGTCAGCCCAGTTCCTAATGCTGAGCCCTCTCGATATCATTGGCTTAGTCCAGGCATTATATCCAGACAGGTCAAGTCCATCAAGCCCTCAAGACCCTGATCCCCTAGTTACAGCCTCTGACCGCCCATCCACTGCCGGATCGTCAACCTTGATCGCTGGTTCCAGTGAAGGCGGCAGCGTCCTGGCTCCGTCTACAGCCCCTAGCACCGCAGAGGCCTCCGTAATCAGCAATAAGGATCTCACGGATGTGTCCAGTAACGGTCCATTTGCTCAAGTACTGCCGTCTCCAGAGCTCTCAGAAGCTGAACTGAAAAAGGAATCATCCCGGGCAAGCGAAGTGACCCTCAAGGACCTACCCTCGCAGCTCATGACGCTATGTCGCAAAATCAAAGAAATTCTAGCGCAAGATAAAACACCCAGTTTGGTCTTTTCGAATGAATCCCGGAGTCTCATTTACTACTCCAAGGACGGATCCGCAATCTCAATCGGCCTCAAAAAAATAACTCGTGTCCGAAAAGCAGATTGCTCCTCTCCAGGGAACCAGAAACAGGCCAGGATACACGACTCTGATGGCAAATACAATATCCTCAAGGCGGCTGTGATAAGACTTCTCTCCGAAGAGGAAAGATCTGGAATGAATGCCCTGTTAATACTAGCCAAGGCTACTTGGGATAAGCGCCTTCGTGATCCATTAGAGACGCTCATTGAGGCCGCTATAAGCAAATCTCAGTCCAATCTGGATTTTGGTACGTCCCACGAGTGGTGGAGGACTTTAGAAAGCTATCAAGCCCTCTTAAAGTCGAATCCAAGCTATTCCTTTCTTAGTGTAATCCAGGATGTGGCCCGAGATCTTGAGACAGGGATCGCCGCTGCTGCTGAGGACGCCGAAGCCTACGAGGTCCAGTGCCGGTCGCTGGATCGAATACAGCAGTATAACCAGCGCCTGCTAGCCGGGATGAACCAACAACGTAAAGCCTTGAGGGTCAAGATGTGGTACATGTCAGATGTCAGGCACTCGGGACCGTATGAGGAGGCACTGCATGTCACCCGTGCCCTGCGGTCTATGGCAACCTCCAAGCGATCCAAGCACCCAGGCAGTTTAACGAACTGGGCACGCCAACGACTTCGAGGGTCTGCTTTCCATGAGAGAGCTGAAGTGCAGACTTTAGAGGCCATAACAGCTCCGAAAGACTATGGTGGTCTATCTAAGCTAGCAGATGAGCAGGTCGAAATGACGTCTAGGTGGATGACGCGCGGAAGCATTGAGAACTTCTGCAGGGGCGAGGAAAGGATTCATCGATTCTGCCATGAGGTCCAAAGGTCCGCTGGTAAGATTGCTGGAGCAAGCCTGCTGGATAACCCAGTCCTCTGGTCAAGCAACCTGTTCAAGCGAGAGCGATATTCCTTTGATACACAACGTCTTAGTTCAAGCGCGATTAGACCGCCATATGGGAACACCATTACCTCCTCTAGCCCGTTCGGCTTTGTTCCCTCATACTCTCCTATCCTGGCTTCCCAAGGAGCGCCACCGAAGGGGCTAGGTTTTAGTAGTCCCAATGCGCGATCTCCAACGAACACTACTGGCGGGTTTTGGGGTGCTGCTCAGGCATCTAGATCCTCGACAGGACCTCCCTCGTACGGCATTCAGCCGCCTTTACCTCCGACACCTACCTCTCCTCCACAGGCCTGGTCGAGCAACACCTTCAGCCCCACCTCCCCGCTACATACTTTCGCTCCACCGCTTCCCTTCAGTCCAAGGTTTAGCGGACATAGGTCTCATCTCAGCGATGAAAGCGAACATACTCCCGCCAAGAATTGCTTTGCCGAGGATATTAAACGCAGTCTTTGTAGCCTGTTACTCAGTGACCTCGGGTATCTACTGTGGAATAATGGTAGCGAGACAGACATTTGGACGAAGGAGTATTCTGCAAATGGAACTAACGATAGCAAAGGGAAGCAAGTCACCTCAGAAGTCACGGGGCCTTTAGAATCAATTCTGAATCCGCCTGCAACAGCGCAGTCCAGTACCTGCTCCGGGAATGTTGGACCACAGATTGAGAACACAAATGGTTCGGGACCTATGGCAGGGTCGTTTCCATTCTCTGAATCCTTCGCTACACTACTTCAGAATATGTCACTCACTCATGATCCCTGGAAAAAGCTCCAACTGCTTTACGAGCTCGAAGACTTGATCCTCAGATCTATACAAAGCCAAGAGAGCACTCGCTCGGATGCTTTGCCGCGGCGCCCCGTTAACATTAGCCTTCGGAGCAGGAGTGTTCCCAGAACCAAGGCGACTAGCCTCGAAGAGGTCATTGCAAATTGTACAGAGCGCCGGGCCGGCACAATAAGGGCGAAAGGGCTAAAGAATGGTCACAGTCTGTTGGACTTCATTCAAGATGTAGGATCCGTAGATACAGTCGGAACAGACGACATGGTGAATACGCTGCTGTCCTTATTTCGCGACCCCAAATTGCGACCCAAGGCTCTCTTCCGGGACCTCCAGTACATAGCCGCCTTTATACCTTCTGAGACACTCGACCAGACGCCTCAAGGCAAGGCGTTCTGGGACGCTGGTCTTGCAGCGCTGGCGCTGAAAGAAGATTTGTGTGAATCCATAATCAACCGTGCGAACGAGATAACGGCCTACCACATATCCGCAACCAAGCCACTCAATCTCTCTGTCGATAACCCTCTCGCGTCCACAACCCTACGCGATGCGGCGAAGCTATGGTTGATCACTGCTAAAGAAGGCTCGCCAGTCGCTGCTCGTGAGCTGGGCCTTTTCTATCTTACACACCCAGAATTACTTCCACGCGTCACGATGCCATTCTCGAAAGCGAAAGATGTGTTCAAATCTGTGATGGCGAATGATTTTAGGATGGGCGATAAAGAGAAGGGCGCGCTAGACTCCGTGACCTTTGCCGTGGTCTTTCATTGGATGGAGATAGCAGCCAATGGTGGAGACAAAGATGCGAGTGATTTCCTCAGAGGTAATGGGGAGTTTAACGGTGGACGATGATCAAGAGCAGGAGAAGGGGGGTCAGGGGAGGAGTGGATGAGAACGCTGCTGAGAGATGCAGAGGAAGGCAGCACCGAAAGACAGTATTAATACGACATGACGTGTCGCCACCCACCTATACCACTAATGATTCACTTCGAGGACCTTTTCTTTCGGACCGCCATTTGAGCCGGTCTTTAGTTTTTCGACTTGCGGTACATACATTCCTATTCTGCGCGTCTGTGATGCTATCTGGCAGTCTTTGAGGCTGGCTGTTTATAAAGGGGGCAAGTGGGATATGATATGGGCGGAAACTTTGTACACTTCACGTTTGGCATTCATTTTGTGATTTATGTTTAAGATACCAATATAAGCAATGTTATTGTGCGTAAAACTTGATGTCGGCTTCCCATCGATGACCATGATTTTGGATTGTGAGAACCAAGATACGAGATTCCTTTGGCGGAAGTTGAGGCAGAGTCATGCCGACAGTGAAGGGGATGGAGCTGAATACCATCGATATATTTCAAGCCCGGGTGAATTTCCCATTATTTTCTTCTAGCTCAAGCTGAACATGGTGAAAGCTATGATACAGCTATCTCGTATCTAGCAAAGTGTCACCAACAAGTGTACACCGTATCCTCGACAAATCCCGCCCTCACAATTCACTCCTCCCCTCCTCTCCCTTTGTCTCCCCAACCTTCACCCCCCTAACCACCCACAACGGATCCACCCCCCCTCCTATCCATCCCATCAACCCCCCCACCCTCCCCCTCCCATCACTCACCTCCACAATCTCCACCTCCCTCCACCCACTAAACCACAAATAATCCCCCACGATCCGCAACCTCTCCTCCTCATTAACCCTCAACCACCTCCCCACCGCCTTTGTGGGAAAACACCGATTCGAAATCACCAGGTGGATTGATCCGCCGGGTTTTGTGAGGGCGTGGAGGGAGGTCAGGACGGGGAGGGGGCGGGTGAGGTAGTCGATTGAGACGACGCAGGTTGTGGCGGAGAGGGGGGAGAGGGAGGCGGGGAGGGTGGGGTTGAGGTTTAGGTTTTGGAGGAGGGAGGAGGTGAGGATGGGGTTGGAGGATAGTTCTTTTGCGTTCATGCCTAGGCCTATGACTTCTAAACCCTCCTCCCCTTCGTCCTCATTGCTGTCTGAGTTCCAGTCTGGGCCCTGTTGCTTTTTGTTTTTCTTCTCTTTCGCTGCAATAGCCAAGTCCTCAAGCTCGGAAGGGAAATGACTTATCCAGCTGGAACACAGATCGAGTATTCGTCCCTTGCGAGGGAGAGTTGCGGCATAGTATTGTCGTAGTAGAGTGATTGCGTTGTCGTCGATGTGGGTGACGAAGCGGGGCTGGGAGTAGAAGTCCGTGTCGTCTGATTCGTCTTGGCGGCGGAAATCGAGCGGGGTGTAGGGGAAGGTGGGGTGAGTGGGTTTGTAGGGGCGGGAGGAGAATGTGGTAGGCGGAGTGGGTGGTGTGGGTTGGCTGGTGGTAGATGCCATTGTAGAGTAAACAACGGGGATTGAGACACCGAGGAGGGTTAGGGTTCTCGTTGCTGGGGTTCGTGGGAGGCGGATTGGCATCATTGGGAGGTTAGGGGGGGTGGAGGGGAGGGCGGAGGTTGTAGGGGGAGTGTATGACGCTGAGACTTTGGAGGCGGCGCATTGGTGCGGTGGGCGTGGGTCTACTTGGCTTAAGGGCCAATAAGACTGAGCTTGCTCTGTGCTTGGAGTAGCTGCGGAGGGAAGGTTGTCAGGTGCGTTATCATTGTCGTACTGCTGCTTACACCCTAGTGATAGATCCTATATGCCTTCATATGAGGGTGAAAGGTAATGTCCTAGCTGTAAGATATCATATATATATTCCACGCGGAGTCCGTATCAATTGGCTCGCAATTTCCTCAGCGATTGGGGGTCCCGCACTCCGCAACTGCTTTGCTTGCTAAATGAATAGTTGCGAGCATGAGTCAACTCCTCCTTTGGACCCCGCCCTCAGATTCGTTAATCTTATCTATAGGTGAAGTGGACTACAGAGTGCTTCCCTAAGAATGAAGATCAATGGCTGGTTGGCCTATGGCCTGCATAGAACTATCATAAGGTGTCCAGCAAGCCCCCGCCCACACCAAAAGCCCAATAGCGGGATAGGCGGAGAGGCTGACCTGAGCAGGTAATCTACGTGCAACAACAATCAATCCATGCGTCTGTTCTATCTTCTCTTCTTTACCACAACAGTCCTTTGCTATAACTACACTTAATATTTACCGCGTATAAGCGTCAGCTACCGCAAATGATTTGCATTTTTAGCCTTCAGCCTTGTCTCAAGCATTCTTTGCTCTACCTTACCCATCCTCCATCGGTCAATCATTCCATCTCCACTTTGAGCTTTGCTACTTCTCCGTCGCAAACAACCAAAGTAGCTTCTGTCATACATACTTGTCAGGTCAACTGAGCCGCTCATCATGTCTTTCGGCTACTCCGTTAGCGATGCTGTTCTGCTATCCCAGTTAGCCTGGAAAACAGTCCAGAATACCCGGAAAGCTTGCGGCGAGCACGACGATCTTACACAAGAAGTACTCGGCCTGCACATCGTTCTACGACGTTTGAAGCAGGAGATTTCAAAGCCCGAAAGCCCACTGAATCGGTCTGGTGATACGTACAAAGAAGAAATAGAGATCCATTGCAGCGGCTGCAGCAAGGTACTTAGGGTGCTGGACATCATATTGGAAAAATACAATAGGTTGAGCGAAGAAGAAAAAAGCTGGCGTAAGCTATGGCAAAAGATTAGATTCGGTAATGGGGAAATAGCGGATCTTCAAGATTTAAGAAGCAAAATGGTCACGAAGACCACTGTCTTGTCTCTAACCTTGAACATGGCCTCCCTAGGCTCACTCGGTCGAATTGAGAAGCAACTGGGAGATCTCAAGGAAATGAAAATTGCTGTCCACGGGAGCGCAGCACGTTTGATTGCCGAAAGCCATAGTGAGGGTTCCATACTCAGCTCGTATGCCAATGACGACAAGTCTGTTTGGAAGGAATTCCGTAGAGACTTGTGTAGAGACGGGTTCTCGAGCTCCGATTTGAAAAGACATAGAGCTTTGATCATGGCCTATATCAAAGAGCTTGGTGATCGAGGTCTATTCGACGATGATCATAGAAGTGATCGAGGTCTGTTCAACAACAATTGTAGTGGTGGTCTCAAAAGCGTTGAAGAGTTGGGAGTAAGCAACGCCTACCCCGCAACAGAAGACTTAATGGGCGAGATTGGCCCGAAGAGATCATCTACAAAGCATCCGCTCCTAACAAAGGAGAGCACCTCAGCGGTACTGCATAGAGATCGTTCTGTGACCAGATCGAAGAGTCATCTACGCCCCATTTCTTTTGACCTAAGTGATGATGACTTTGTCCAAGTTTGGCCCCCTAATGCTAGGGTCAAAGTCAAATCGAAGATAGATACTAAATCCGAGCATTATCTAGCTAGGACTTCTAGAATAACTTCGGTATCGGAAACTCCTACCGTGGATTCCAATAGACTCGAGGGGAGGGATATCTCCCTAGAACTAGAAAGGAAGCCTTTACAGTCATACGCCGAGAGTGTTGCCGAGGAGTCGATGGAAGAGTTCGACGACACCGAATCTGTTCCTGGACCTCAAGTAACGCCGGTAAATGTCCCCTGTACCGCGAACCCACCTTCTAGCCATGGGGAACCGTCTGTAGACCCAATAGAATCTATCCAGACCAACCATTCGGCAAGTAATCCTCTATCAACCAGAAGCCAAAGGTCGATAGCCCGAACACTTCCAACCGAGTCAATGGATGTTGAATTAGCAGAATACAAGCGCCATGGATTCGACTCAGAGATCTTCAGATTTTATGCGGCACCTAACGGATACTGTCTTGACGCATCCTTGCTTGACCAGTTCGAAGACAGGGTGCACATAATCTCTGAATGCCAGGGAGTCGCGCGGCGTCTCTGGGAAAACTTCGGGAAGAGACTATATCAATTTGTTATAACGGCAAAGGTGATAATATGGAATATCAATGCTTTTCTGGCAGCTCTGGGGCCTAACCACGGTTCTTGTAAAGTCAACTCAAGGCTGGCTGATTTTACCTCGGAGCCGTTCAAAGTCGGTATCTTATCATCATACGAGGACGGTTCTGGTGATCTCGACGACCTAGGCGATATCCTTACCAACGTCCGTTTATGGATTTGGCGGTTTGATGAGAACTGTGGGGGCATAGTCTTCTACTGCGAAGATTACTTGACAAGCAGAAACTCTTCTGCTCTACAGCATCCGCGGAACATTGGACTGAGAGTGCGTTGGGCAACGCAGAGTCATCTGTGCATGACAACCACGTCGATGAAAGGGGCATACCAAAGACCTTCGTACTTTTTCCTGTATAACGAAGGGCCAACCTCGCCGGAAGTGTTGCGCCAAATCCGATGCCTTGTCGAAGGGAACGCATTGCAGTCGTCCATGCGAAGCAATGAATGCCAGGAGCGAATAGCCCTCTGTGCAAAGTTATATAGCAGCTCTCCGAGTTAGGAGGCACTGAAGTGCCATCCGAGGACAGTCACAGGGTAAGATTTAGATATAGGGAGGACTAATCGCGTACAAAATCATGACAATTGGCGTACTTAGCAGGACATAGCGCCGGCGGCGACCAATAATAAGGGGACGAGGCGGTGGTTGCAGACCAGCATTCAAGGCGCAGAGGACAGCCTACCTTATGCTGGGTGTTGCCGCGATGCTAACTTGATTCTTCAACCTTGGATTGATGTCTGGTGCGCAGGTATTCCATAGAGGGCATGGGTGGCCGTAGATGCAATTTGGCACGACTATTATGAGAAGATTGCTCCTGCATGCATCGTGTGGATCAAAGTTCATGGAATTTCCAACGACCTTGGAAACCATCAACATAGCATCAGACAAAGTCTAAGGCTGCTGTCTACACCTCGTGACTCTGGCGATGAAAGAGTTATAATAGGGGTAGCGACCTTGAGAATAGATTTGCCCTTCGTGTCACAGATCTTGGAAGATGTGGGCAAAGGTGAAACGGTAAAGGTTTTGGATATCCGTTCCCGCAAAGACCAGGGCAAAAGAGTCTGTCTCAAGAGGTCAATTCAAAAATTCTCCAATGTACCCGTTATTAGGGTACATACAGGCGAAGGTTGCGAAGCATGTGACAGGCCAAAAAGGACTATTTCGAACAGCGCTACAGCCCTAGGAGGTCTTGACACGCTGCCCTCGGGTTGAGTATGGAAATTGCGAGCGAGATGCGTACCAAGAGTCTGGTTAAACTACGTGAAAGCAATAAATCTCGGATTGGGTAATTATGGAAGGCGACGAGATCGAATGATAGGACCTCCTGACATCTCGAGGTTTCCCCAAGCGTCCCGCACCTTAGGGGACCAAAGCGAGCATTTGCACGGGCAATCACTAGGTCAGGCATATCCACAACAGGGTAATGTGCTTACCTTCTCTATCCCCGGCATATTCTGCGGTCTGACATGTTTGAATAGATCCGTGACTTTGCAACCTAAACGAGATCACTAGACCTTAGGGAAGGTATTCTGGAACCTAAATCACGTTTAGAGGATATCATCATCTGGGGAATGTTGGATGTCCTTGAACCTCACTACAGCTTTGTCCTATCAGCTTCGTAAACTAATTGGCTTCATTTATAGTTGGTCGTTCGATTACTAACGACCAGCGCACGCTCCGTTAAGTAGCAGAAGATATTGCCTTATATATGAAAACGGTGCTTGCAGTAATAATACTAGACTATTAACATCCTTCCACTTCCGAAAAGACAAATCCAAATGCATTTCCCGTTCCCCACCACCCTCCAACAGCAAGCCCTTCTTGGTGATGTTTCCGCGAGTCCGTTCCCATGAACAAGATCCGCTTGATAAATCTCGCAAAGGGGTCAAGAGGTGAAGCCCTTATTGCACCAGTACCACCTTTCACAAAAGCGAAGACGTCACGAGGGAGGAAAGAAGCTGCTGCATTGCGTGGTTGAAGAGATGATGAGCCTTGCTGTCCTGCCAATGCCAGATTGTACGACGTAAATGCGCCTAGAAGAGCAACACCCGCAATGTCTGTAACACATTGAGCGCTGGGAGCATTGATATTTGGGTGCACATCACCGTGTGTCTGGTGAGTGCGTCGGACCTTGGATTTGTCTTTCCCTCGATGCATAGCTGGAAGCGTAATCTCTGCTTATGCCGCCTGTGCATCGTGTCATCATGTTTCACGAACTCGCGTGGCGGGATAAGATCATGTTGCACGGCCTCACAACGAATGGATTGATCCTTTCAATTTTCGGTAGATCGGGTGAGTTACTCCAACATACGTTGGTAAGGGCAAATAGAAGGCTGGATTTTTAATGACAGGAAATCAAGACCCAGTATTTTCCAGTTCTTCCTCTGACATGAAATCAGACCAGGTATGTTTTTGTCCTTCGTCCAACCCAAAAAACTCATCGCAGAGTGCGAGCTCCCAACAAAAGCTGCAATTAACTGGCGCTACTGCCAGCAAAGGGTCTGGAGTGCAATTACGCCTATAACGGGAATCTACTAGTAGGAAATCTCCCTCTTGGCACCTTGTGCAGAATAATGTCCTTCCCGTAATGTGAGCAAAAAGAACGTGTTTTTCTAGATTATTAGGACTGGAGCAAATGGTGTTGCATGGCCGTCGTTCGAGATTACTGAGAAAATGGCATTGGTAACCGCCGCCGTATTGGCCATGAGCCAAACCGTGAATGGAGTCAAAGTGCTTCACTGTTTCGGCATGCGTGTGTAGTCTGAGTTTACAGTCGTGACATACACATGGGTACCAAGTAAGCTCAGAACACCAAGCTGCTGCATCTGAACTCAGGAAATTACGAATCTTTTCTAAAGACCACGAAACTGCTGCATCTGAACTCAGGAAATTACGAATCTTTTCTAAAGACCACGAAACTGCTGCATCTGAACTCAGGAAATTACGAATCTTTTCTAAAGACAACGAAACTGTTGTACTTAAACTCGGGCCATCAAGATGCTTTTCTGAAGGGCCAGAATAGAAATCCCACTCCTCATAAGGCTTGGTGACAACAGCGAAAGCAATTTCTTCCATATGACGGCCAATGTGGCGTTCACGGTTGCTTCGATCAAGCCCGATATCTTCACTACAGAAGGAGCATCTCGGATCAAGGTCGGCCATGTGCGGATGGTCCAGTGCTTCATGTTGGCTGAACGCTGCTCTAGAGGCGTACACATGATCGGCGACCCCGCAATTCTCGACAGTGCATGTATAAGGCCGAAGATCTTCAAGTACGTGTTCCCTTGAGTGAAAATCTTAGCGGCAACCTTGTCAATCGAGGTCATACTCACTGCCATTCGCGTCTTCGGTCTACTCTAATTGTATCGCCACATATATCACATTCGAATGAGTGCTTCTTTCCTATTTCCACCGGGGGTGGCGGAAGACCGCGCGAGCTGTCGCCGAAATCCACTGAGGAATGTGAATGGGAGTCACGAAACGCTGGTTTTTGCTCTTGTGGGTCAAACGTTGCTTTTCCATGTAAGGAACTGTTCATGCTAGACGAGAGAGAATCTACTGAGTCGCGACGAGAACGTGTAATTCTACTAGTCCAGAAGTCTGATCGCGTTGTATATATTTCAGGTTGCTCCCAATCGGTATGGAGTCGTGACTGTTCCAACATCGTGGACTCGCACTCGGCACCACTGTTCATCTCAATAGCAGCGCTGCCACTATCTAGAAAGGCGGCAAAGTAGTCGGTTTCTGAATGTGGGCTTTTTCTATCCGGGTTGATCTTTATACTGTTCAAGTTGCCGGTGTCGGTATCTTCCAGATCAGGTGGGTATGCAGATCGATCGAAGTTCCAAGTGTTAGCACTATTCGGCGAACGTGCATTAGCTTTGTGTGTCTTGCGGTGAGGACGGAGATCAGAGACTGCGGAGAAACGTCTTTCGCAACCTTCGGATTCGCAAGTCCATGCTACAGACGATTTTAGCAATACGTAAGACGCCATAATGACCTCCTCACTTACGCTTTTCCCCTGTATGGCTGTACATATGTGCCCGGAGTGAGCTAGGGCGCGTAAAGCGCTTCTCACAAATTTTGTATTCATGCTTCTTCTCTGCCCTTTTGTTGCTTTCGTCGAACGCACGGGTCATTGGCGGCTGGGGTAGTCGCATGGGCGTACCAGAGATTTTCTGCTGATTCAGGTGAAATCTATTCAAACTGTCTCTGTTGGCCTTAGATTGGTGAAGTCTTTCTGCTCGGTTTCGATTGGCTCGGGCCAGACGTAAGGCTAGATACGACGCTAATTCAGGGTATCTGTCTACAATGTTCCGGTAGTATATTTGTGTATCAAGCTCGGAATTTGTAAGCTCATCGACAGATTCTTGGTGGCGCCCATCGGTTACTGGCTCAGAGGCCGAACTTATATGAACATTGCGAAAGACTTTAATCTCTTCCATTTCTTGAGCAGCAGTAGAGGAATTTGAAGCATTCAGTGTATCCTCTTCTTGTTGCTCGTTAATGGCGGACGCTGCGGCTGGTATAGCGCTCTGGTTCAGCCATGCATCAAGAAATGAAGCACCACTGTTCCAATCCATAGCAGTGACACTATATGTCTGCGTGCTCTCCACTTCCTTGCGGACTTCAATGGGACTGCCGGAAGGTTCTTCCAAAGCCGTGCCGCTTCCCCTGGACGGTAAATGCAGTTTATGTAGGCGGTTGTCTTCTTGAATTTCCGTAAATTCCTTAGGTTCTGGTCTGCTGCCGAATATTTGTATGTCATCCCTGACTTGCTTCTGTTTAATATTATCGTCCTCTTCTCCTACCGAGATATGGCCCGATACGTCTTCGATCTTGTCCGAAGTCAAGAAGAATTTAAGGCAACATGAGTCACTGGGCAACTTTAGCACTACTCGCTAGGCTGCATCCACATGGGTCTTACCATACGCAAACATTGGATGCACCACACGCGTCCACCACGTTACCTTTACAGCCTGGACGGGCACATGATGTGGGATTCCTTCGGATGGCAGACATGATCATAGACATATCCAGTCTCGCACCTTCTGATATAGACCTGCTCCAGTACTCTCGCTTGATCACGGAACTTGTGTTGTCCGTGACGTTAATGATGTGATAGAGTCCATCGAGGACTTTCATATCGCCAGGTTTGCCCTTGAATTGTGCCTTCACAAAGCCGTCGAATGACTAGTGATAACGGTCAGACACGGAAATTGCATATGAGGCGTTAGCTAGTCTGCGTACCTCCCAATGGCAAAAGTATTCGTATGGCAGTTGCCTATACTCTCCTAGGACGTTTGTGAAGCGAAGATTCGAAGCTTGTAGCGATGACGGTGTTCGCGAAATACTATGTTGTATTTGCATAAGTGTTTGGTACATTTGCGCGTTGTTCTTTGTGATAGTCTTCAGAAGGTCTCGAGCCTCTTTTGGAAACGTCCTGATATAGGCCGTAACTCTTTCTCCGAGATGCCGCATACTCAGTATAGAAAGTTGCGTTGAATCCGCCTTCTCTGAAATGGTATTCAACCGTTCACAGATCGCTGCCGTCTTTTGGGATATATTGCCTTCCAAATTATCGATGCCTGCTTGGACTTCGTCCAGCTTAGCCCTGTGCTCAGCGATCTTGGACCGGAGGTCCTTTTGTTCTTGCGTCGTTCGTGCATTTATGGTGGAAAGGGTTTCTCTGTGAATTGCTCATAAGCATCTCCTGCCAGCAGTTTGATTCGTATGTCTCTTACGAGCAATGTGTAGCAAGAAGCATGTTGATACTGATAGTCTTGGCCGCCACCAAAGCTCTAAATTTCTCCACTTGCTCTGTAATTGAAAGCGTGAATTTTACTTTGTGACTAGCACTCCTTAATGCCGTCTGTTTCGACCACGGTCCCAATGACGACTCATATTTTTCGATGCTGACCAAAAATTCTTGTAGCGGTAGCTGGCAAGCGAGTGCCATGCATCTGATGGCATTGATATGGTGCAAATTATCCTCTGTAGGCTCGAGGGCTCTGAGATGTTGGAGCACGTTTTCCAACGCATTCAGCTCGATAACAACGCTCTGATACTCCATAGAAGCCCCTCCGACATTTTTAAGTGCCTTGTTTATTTTCTTGATCAATCCTGTGTCATCACAGTAAGCCGGCTGAATTCTCGGGATGAATGTAGTGTTGCTGACCTATAGCACTCACGAGGTCTCCGACCGAGAAGCCAAATGCTGGAGTCATGTTGAACTTCTGTCATCCAAATCCGCGGACAACATGTGACAGAAGAAGAGAAATAGGAAGACATTTGGCGACAGCAGAGAAACCAGGCGTAGGTAAGGCGGGGTAGCATGGTAATATAGTTACGCGCCAAAAGTTTAGGTCATATTCGCGTTTTCCGGTCAAGCATCCATCCACCCCACTGTCATCTATCCTCTATTGCTCTATGCCGCGCACTCCATTAGCTATAATATCTGGTAGTAGGGTTCGTGATAAGGAGCTGAGCCCATACCAACGTAAAATTTTAGTGGGGTAAGCTGCTCAGGGGCAAAGTTTTTATAAAATCGCCAAGACCTAAAATCTATACGAGTACCGTCAGAAATGTCGTCCATAACGCCCTACTATAATGGGACGGTGAGTCTAGAGCGCGTAGCAGTCGTCTTACTATCATGATTGATTGTGACCGACGTTATATTATTTATATAGCCTGAGTGAACCTATGGGTGATATACGAGGAGCTTAAGGAAAAACGGGCCACAAATTTAGTAGAACTACAGCCTACCGTATACTACGAGAGTACGGCCTTACTAATTGGCTTGTAAAACAGCGCCCTTTGCTCACCGCCGAGGTAGCAGCCTTACGGCTTGTAGTACCGTGAAAGACGCGGTTAGAAGTAGGAAAAGTGGTTAAAAGTAATCTAATCGGATGAGTATTCTATAGAGCGGGGTAGTAAAAGAAAGAGCTTAGGTCTTCTAGTTCTTAGATGAGAAATAGACAAAGGCGATGATCCAACCTAAAAAAAAAAAGGGCGTCAGTGGAGTTCTATGTGGTTTTAATGTGATGGATTTTTTGGTGGGATGGACTAGGAACTAGACTTCTGGCCTACCTAGTACTGTACGGAGATTGAAAATATTAGTCTTGATTTGCGCTAACGATATTAGCGTGCCAAGAGCTCAGCCCTATCCGCTTACCCCTAGGAGGGTGCCTGGACAACGCCCGCTTCGGGGCCCGCTCATAGGGGGCCATTATGGTTTTAGACACCCTAAGTGGGGGACTTCTACCTAAAGCACCCGCTAACAGGCTATCGTTCAGGCGCTATGGCCCCCGAAGCTACAGGCATGCTCTAGGGCCCAGCTCTAAAACTAGGGTTAGGGCTTATACGGATATGGTTAGCGCAAATCAAGACTTATATTTTCAATCTCCGTACCTATCGGGCTACAAGCTTAGTGGGACCAGTTTCGGCTGGGACATTGTATAGAATAGGGTTAGCTCTAGGGTTTCTTATGGCTCCGCTCTCACCCCCAACTGAAAACACCTATCAACTGAATGGCCCTATAGGGCTGGACCTAAAGCTTGCGAAACTGCCCTCGAAGATACCCTAAAGCTTAGACGCTTGGGGACCACTCTAAGGGGATCTTTGAGGGCTCTTTTAGGCGCTTCAGCAGCTTTAGGTGCAGCCCTATAGGGGTATTCAGTTGATAGGTGTTTTCAATTGGGGGGTTGAACCCTTCAAGAGGGAGCGAGAGACCCCTAGAAGTACCCTGAAATCGGGGTATAAGAAATTCGGCTTTAGGGACCGGCTTTAGGGACCGATCTTATCGTCTACAGTAGGTGATCAGCTAATAGGGTATCTCTAGGGGGCTTATATATTCGCCGGCTGCGCGGTTGCGGGGTGAACAATACTAATGGCAAACCGCACATCTCGATGGCAACCCCTCTAAGGCCATGGCCACATACAATCATATATGGAAAGATGAATTGAGCTCTGGAAGCTATGAAGCTAGATTCTATGATTCCAAAACATTGGAAATTGCAGGATAAGAATTGACATCGTTGTTCTACAAATAAGCGCCTAAGAAAGCTCGCCCACGCCTTACAAGGACATGGTTTTTAGGGGTGCATAGGGCGTGAACTTACAGGCTTGGACACAGGCCTAAATACGGGCCCCGGGCGCTGGCCTGGGCGCTAGCACAGGCGATCTACTTTCACAACATACAAGTTCTTCATTCTCCATCCATACCCTATAACTTGAAATGTTTTGAAATCGGAGAATCTAGCTTTATAGCTTACACAGCTTGGATTTCTATTTATATGGGTGGTTTTAAGGGACCATGGATTGCCATTGAGATGTATTGGTCTTTACTTACAGTATGGGCCTATTAAGCCGCATTTTCAACCCGCTTAATTGTGAATTTAAACCTAAGATTTGATCCAATAGTGTTTCTGTTAAGCGTTGATGAGATTGGAATCTTTTGACGTATGTTTCCTGGTCAAGTTGATTTAGCCGTATGCATGTCAACACGTCCTTGGATCTGACCCTGTCTCAATAGATTCGTGGCTTTGTTGTTCGGTCCGAGATCACTAGACATTGTCGCAAGTGGTTTAGAAACCTAGCTACTATCAAAACACTTCTGTCTTAAGATATCACATCTCGTTGGGTCTCATTGCGGGCCCTATGCATCCAATCTTTGGAAAAAAATTGCATTCATGTACTAGTCATTATGAATGGTACACGCCAACCAGAACTCAGCCACTGGTACTTCCAATAGCATACATCCCAAAGCATACTGGTAGCATCAGGATCAATGCATATGCTGCAGTAGCAGCGAGTATCTCGGAAGGCGTTCCCAAAGTGAAGAGAGCTGCTAACACGGTGAAAAGGATCAAAAATCCAGATATCATGCCTAGAAGAATCTCTGACTGTGTGGTGACAAGGTGTTGGAGCAGCCACAGTGGACCGATCAACATAGCTAGGCCAAGCGCTAGTGTGAAATATGTCAGGCCTTGGTCTACTATCCCGTCTGTGTGATAGACTGTCGTTGTTTTCTCGAAGTCTTGGTCCGTATACAGGCGCTCATTAATCTGCCCATTTCATATATTAGTATAAATATCACTGGCTGTATTGCCGCCTTACCTTTTTATTTCCAATATCAGCAAGCCCCAAAAAGTTGGATCTATTGATGAAGTCTCGCACTGGCGTCTTAGGTGTAGATACAAGTGGGATTAGATCGTCTTCTTGCTGGATGAATGCGACCTCTTCCGCGGCAATAGCATTGTTGTTGGCGTTTTTCAGCCATTGTTGTACGTTTCCTATCTGGAATGGTGTCGCTCTAGGGCGAGACTTCAACTCCATGTGATCGAGCATGAAGCGTTCTAGTCTCGGTCAGCAAATGTCCTGCGACATACCAAAGTCCACTATGGAGAGAAGGGTGACCTACGGTATCTTTCAATCATTGGTAAGAGGTGTTCATGGATAAGGAGGTTCCTGTTCCGCTTGTCGCCACGAAAGGTCCCGCTGTCCTGTCCCTCTTTCTTCGCTTTCTCGTCCTCTTCTCTAAGCGCACCTTCTGCCTGCACGATCTGATCCTGCAAATATAACGCAACACGTGCGCTTGTGCTGCCAAATATGCGGAAGACGAAGAAGTCTTCATCGGATGCTAGCCACTTACAGAAAGCTGGATAGCCTCGAATGCAAGGAGGTTAGTTGTATTCGGCACTTTCAAGAGCTCGAGGTGACTTACTATCTCCAGGGCTCTAGATCTGCTTCCTCGATTGTTGGCCCTTGGGTGGGGTGGGGTGCCTTGTCGCCTTCTTGTGAAACAGAAGCGGCGGAAATGCTCCACTTAGACGGACGTCGAGAGGCGTCACGATATTGCGACCCCGAGAAGTGGGACTCTATGTCACTTAGTTTGGGCATCTTATAACGGCAAGGTATTCCAAGCTAATGGCTGTTGAGGGAGAGAAAGGCTTTCGAAGTCAAGGAGTAGTGGTTAAAGAATGAAGTTGCAGAAGGATACAAGCTCAGCCGCAGTGTTAGGCAAACGATTTAGGCAGAAGCTTAAGGTATTGTGTTACGTGCGTAGCGTTACCACAGAGTCGGGAGTGGCAAACTTCATAAGAGAATGGGGCATAAGTCATGCCTATAGAGCTAACAACAGATAAATCGATCCTAATTAAACCTTTACAAATTATAATTCTAGAGGTTTCCAATCCTTTGTTATATTATTTTCGTACTTAATAAGTGGGTGATAGAGAAGATTACTGCTCTAAAGAAGCTAAATAAGTAAGAGAATGGGGCATAAGTCATGCATATGGAGCTAACACTTGGTAAGTCATCACTAATCATATGCTAGATGATATCACTTTAGAGGGTTTTCATCCTCAATCATAGCTTTTTTATACTTAATAAGTGTATTGTAAAAGATATCTGCTGCTTTAGACGAACTTATGAGTATTGAACCCAACTTTAACCACCCCTTTATTTGCATGACTTATGCTCTATTCTCTTACTTTCAGAGGGTAGTCTGTGGGATCGGAAAACTCGGAGCCCAGGCCTCGAGTCCTATAATATCGTGCTTGTGCTTGGATCTTAGACTTCATATCGCACCTAGCGCTCTCTCTTAAGACAAACAAGACACTCGGCATGATATTGTTGTATATAAAGCTATTTGCATTTATTCACTGAGCTATAGCGCCTTATCCAAACCCACCCATGTCGAGCCGTTACCGCATAGTTCGGCATTCAATCATTCCTCAATTAACATCCCCAATATCAAACTCTGAATCACAAATTCATTCCCCACTACCCTAGTCCTCCCTCTCTTCTCCCTTCTCCCAGCCGCATCTAGCACCTCACCCTCACTGCCTCGTTTCCTCTTCTTCCTAGTCTGAGTCGGTCCAAACAACCGCTCCTCGACCGCCTTCTCCTTATCATAGCTGAATACCCAATCCCATGGCTCACCTAGTGCAGAAGCATCGCTCACGGCTTTCGCCGCGGCATCTTCGTTGATGGCTCTGGCGATCTTGCTGGCGCCAAGGGCGTGAGTGATTAAGGGGTGTTGTCTCATCGTGTCCTCCTGGCCCTTTTCCATAATGAGGAGGACTGAGGACTTCGCTAGCATTTTGGGGCGGTTCTCAATGATTCCGGCCAAGGTGGCTGTTTCGGTTGGGAATAGTTGCAGTATTCGTGATCGTACTGCTCCACCCAGGTATGATGACTCGCCGGAGGGGAGAAGATAGGTTCCCCAGGGCAGTAGTTGCTGCTTGGCGACACAGTCAGTGATCCAATGCGTAGCAAGGCAAGGTATCCCAAGAGCCAAGGCTTGGACAAACTTTGCTCTTCTGCAATACCTGTCCGCGATGAGACAGGTGAAACCAAGGTTCTTGGCAGCCGGTGTCAGCTCGAATGGGGTCTCGTCATGGGTCTCTTTGGGTGCAGTTATGCGGGTAAGTGGAGGAATATGGAAAAGCTCATCGAAGCCTTTCTCGAGGATTGTACCTCCGTTGGCTGATATATGGGTTTTGATCCGCTCACTGTCTTCTGAACGGTCAACGTTAGTAATGGAGAAAGCCATGTTTCTGAAAAGTCCGACATTTCCATGATTGCTTGCGGTGATCTTCGATCGAGACTGGGCGAGCACAGAGGTCTTCGCACGACGACTACGAGACGAAGGAGTCGACGGCGTTGAAGGTCGTTCCGAGGGCGTTTGAAGCCCAGTGAGAGTCTGGGACTTGTTTGATATATGTGTATACAGGCGGTCTTTGAAAGAAGCCCACATAGTCTGTGTGAGGTAGAGTTGTGCTATGGGTACGGCAATCTGTGCGCATTCTGACGGGTTATCGTTGACAGATCCTCGTTGTTTAGGGGATACCAACACCGTAGCGAAGCCATGAATATCTACCTCTGGAAAAGCAGGGTCATTCGTAGAGATGGTGCTACCGCGTCGTGAAGGCGTCGCCGGATCTGGAGGGTTCGCTGGGCGTTGTTGATCCCTCATGCCCTCGACGACATATGTTTTGTTGCGAGAGCCGGGAATGTCCACTTTGACAAGGTCACCTTGTCTTAGTTCCAGCCTCTTTATACTGTAAGCAGTGATGGTATCTACAGTGCCATCATCGAAACGAATAGTGTAACGAGGATCATCGCTACCCACGACCTGTAGGCATGTCGCGGGATGGTACGCTGGAGTAGTACCGTTGAAGTGTGCGAATACTCGATTTGGTGCGGTGACGGGTTGTCTGCTCAAACCTTCTATCACACTATAGGAGGTAGGAGTGTCCTGGTGCTGCATAGCTGGTGTTTCAATTCTGTTTTGAGTGTTCTTTCCTGAGCCTGTAGCGCTTTGCTCTCGACTTGGCGGGGGGACGGCGACCCTCGCCGCGGTCGACTTTCGGTTCAGAGACGGCACAATGCCATCATTCAAAGGTCCATTCTCCTGTTCCTTGGAGAGTATTCTGGTAGAGATGGAGGCTGCTGGACTTCCGATGGCGGCCTCTGAGGATGTAGGGATAGGTGTTATTGCTGAGATTGCTGATGATGGAGGTGGTAAAGGTGATGGGGGTAGGGAAAGTAGCTTAGAAGTTTCACTTTCCACAACGGGGAGGGCCATTCCTCGTCCACCTCGCCGTCGTTTGCTGGCAGGCCCTATAGGACTAGACCCGCTGAGAGCACGTTGGAATTCGACATCCTCATTGCTTAGAATGTTAATGTTGACATCGACCTCCCCATGTTCATCCAGAGGAGAAGGGTCGGCGACAATTTCGCCAATTGTTCTTGGGCGCTTAGACCTGGCTGGTGAGTCTTGTTGGGTCTGAGACCTCTGCTGCAGCCGTGTGGACGAGGATTTCGAAGGGGAAAGTGACAGATATTCTTGAGCCGTCTCGAAAAGCGTGGATGGCCGCGAATGTTCCGCCATTGAGTAATTGGCAGTTGGTTGTGATGCAGGTTTGGGAGTATTTCTTGGAGAGGGCATCAGATTTGAGGAGTGGTAAGGAGATTCCTGGGAGACACTGGCGCTGTCCGTCGTGTGATGAGTTGCTGGCCTTCTGACCTGACGTGCGCGTGTAGAGTGTGGGTTGTTTGGGTGCGAAGGAAGTTCTAATGCTGGCGGAGCATCGGTCGAGCGTTCCATATGGGAGGAATCTTGGCCTTCTCCTTCACCGGCTTCTGCTTTTCTTTGCGTCCCGTGCCCGTTCTGTTCTCTCTTTTTCTGTGAGTTCCTGGGCTTTGGTGAGGTATCTATAACATCTTGAGAAGGAGCCTTCTCAATTTGCACTTCTGCTCTAGTTTCCGAAGGGCTATTGGCGCTTGAAAAGACAGACGACTGAGACTGAGGAACGAGAACTCGGGCGTCAAGGGAGTACTGAGATTCGGAGGAACCTGGGAGTTTAGACGCTGCTGAGTTGGGCTTGTTTCTAGCAGAAGGCTGGGACGGTTGCGAGTCGGCAACAGCGTCTGTCTGTGTCCCTTCTCCAGTTGGCCTCGGAGCACTTTGCGATCTCAACATCTCAGGACTGCTTCTCAATAGAGCTGCCGCTTTGCTTTGTGAGCCAGCCTTCCGCTTTCGTAATCGTCGATGTGACGGCGTAGGCTGGGAAGAGACGACCTGGGACGTTGAATGATGTGCGCGCGATATCGTCATTGGTACTTCCACATTTTCCTTGTTGTCCTCGCACAGCTCATCTACTTCGTCCTCCTCAGACAAGTCCACGCCGTCCTCTCTCTCAGTCTCATCCTCAGTAACATTTCCCTGGACATCCTCTGGGGGAGTATTATCGGATATAAGGACCGGCGCACTAGCCTCTCTTCCCTTTCCTCGAATGTGAGCTCTGCTCGGCGGGGTCATTGTTCGCACCCCACGCCCTCTACCACGGCCGCTGGCCGTTAACTCTGATCTTGCTGTGACACCGGCGAACTGAGCCCTCGCCTCCATATTTATCCTTTTCTGATTCAGACGTCTTCGAAGCTGCGTGTCAGCTGATCCAAATCCGTCATCGGAGAACTCATCGAGTGAAAGCTGTTGCTCCGCTTTCATGGCCTGCTGCTGTCGTTCCCTCGCTTCTTGGGACTCTTTCATCGAAACATATACGGCCTGTGGCTCTGTGACTGCACGTGCCAGGCCAGAGCGCGATAATATAGTGGGGGAGGAGGTTATGGCGGCTGTTGATGGACGTGGGCGACTATGTATTTCCGGCGAGGGTCTTTCGGAAAGACCATCGGAGGGGATAAGATTCGTCAATGGCGAAGTCAGCGCTTGGGTAGCTCTGAACAGTTGGCTAGGGTCCATCAGACCGTCAGAACTGCCCTGCTGCCCTGCGAAAGGATTTGCCGGCAGGCTAGGTGTCCGAGCTTGTTGGGACTGGACTTCACTTCCCCGCTTGCGTTTCTTGCTTTGTGAAGCAGGTGTTTTTGGTTGTTGAAATGTCCTGGACTGGGCGAGGACATCTGCATGAGGACTTGACGCTTGAGAGAGAGGGTCAATACCCTCCCCCCCTTGATCTTCTTCGACTGGATCATTCAGGCCAATGTGTGAGGGCTGCTCAAATATCCCTAGAAGATCAACATGACCAGTCTCGCCTTGCTGTATACTATGGGACGCGTCGCCTTGGTCATTTGAAGTGTTCCCATTCGGATCTGACGTCCCTCTTGTTGCTCGCTGCGCAGTGTCCCAACTGGTAAACTCTTCATAGACCCATTGTGAGACTGGCTGCGTATCGCCTTGCGATTGGCTGCCTGAGGACATTATCTTGCCTCTCGAGGAGTCGGGAATTGTACTCGGGAGCTCAGGCTGGGAAGCTGAGTAGCGCTGGGGTTTGCCTCTTGAACCAGGGGAGCGCGATTGAGGTTGACAATCTGACCATGGCTGGCTTTCTTTGGTGTTAAGCGGATGTTGAAGACGTGTTTGAGGCTTTTGGGAGGTGATAACTCGATTCGATGTGATATTGCATTGTTTCTGCTCCGACTTTCCTGAGGCGGCGCCTGGATCACGGTGGAGAGACTGCAGGGAAGATGGCGTCAGTTAACGTGCATACCCGAACTGACAGGCATCATTTGCAGGGATTGCTCACTTGTTCCGCAGGTACGCCAAGAGCAAAGGCTTTCAACTGTGAAATATCTATACTATCGTATTGCGTCCCCATTATGGGCATCAACCAGCTGTCATAGGTGTTACAGTATTCAATCAGAGGCACGGTTGATGCACTTTGTGTGATTCTCGTCGCGCGGAATTAAACACGCGCCATATGGCGTTTCCGTATATCGACCGCGCTAGCCGTTTGGGGAATTACATCATAAGTGTTCTACATATATCACAAGAATTGTTATTTACAGCTAGCATGTCCGGAATCACATGCAGAAATCCCTAAGTCGAGTTCTTCCAGGAAGCACTCAAAGAGTGGTGGTCGACCTGCAGGCACTTAGTGTGTCGGAAGCGCTAAACGTAACCAACAAACTCTCTTCCAATCTTCATTCATCCTCTGCCTCTGTCATATTGTTAGACAGGTCGGTTCAGCGTGGCGCATTCTGAGCCCTAAGGACTAATTTGCGTTGTTCCATCATGTACGAAGATTCCACTAGTGACACGACCTGGGCTCAGGCTGGAACTCAAACCGCTGCAGGCCCCCACTCGTGCACGCCGCCAACCGTTGAAATGACAGCTTAAAACATCTTTATTCCGAGCAATGTGGCTTCGTGATGTCCGTCTGGAAAATCATCATACCATTCTAATGCGTCGGAGAGTGTTGGTCGCTTTATTTTCGAGTAGCTGGGAAGGCCAACGTGGAATTTCAACCCAGTGCGGATTAACCAGCGCTACCAGAATTCGATCCGAGCTGCATGAATACCATCAATAGTGCGCCATAAGCAGCTGTAGCTGCCAGTACTTCGAAAGGTTTCGCCACGGTCAATATACTGAGCAAACCTGTAAATATAAACAGAAATCCGGTGATTACCCCAAGACGTCTTTCGTTGTTCGAAAGATTTTGTAGCCACCAAAGAGGGCCGATGAGCATCCCTAACCCCAGGACTATCGTTATAAACGTGACGATTTTGTCGACAAGCTCGTCTTTACTATAGACTGTGCTCGTCCTTTCGAAGTCTTCCTCGTTGTACAAACGGTGGTTTTTCTATCAAAGATCAGCCAGAATTACTGTATGAACATAGTACAAGGCCGCTTAAATCACTTACATTTCTGTTTCTAAGGCAAGGAGGCAGTCTAAGAAAATCGAATTGGTCAATGAATCTTCGCAAAGGCGTTCGGGCTTTGGGAACGACAGGGATAAGATCCCAATCTTTGTGCAAGAACTCCTGTTCTTCTTTCTGTATAACCTTTTCGTTGGCGTTTTCGATCCATTTCGTGACGTTCGATACCTGAAATTTGGTCGCTTCTGTACGATCTTTCATTTGAGAATGATCCAGGGCGAACCTCTCTGTAAAGTCGTCAGTTGTAAATCTTTGTTAGTCATTGTACAGCATACGATATTCACTAAGCCTCCATGTCAATTCATCCATAATTTCGTCGCGTGAGAGGTTCTTTTCATAGCGAAATGTTCCGCTATGTAAGCCATGCGTTGCAGAGATCCGATCTTGATTCTGCAGCTTTTCCTCAAGTTGTACGATCCGATCCTGCATTCGTAGCAGAACTCTTGCGGCGACCTCACCAAACTTTCGGATCACAAAAAAATCATCGTCCGATGCCATCCATCTGCACATTGCAGGATAACCCCTGCTACTATATGTTAAAATTCATGGGCTATCTTGAGGAAAGTCAACTGTGGGACGTACTATCTCCATGGTTGGTCATCGACCTGTTTAAGGGTCGGCTTTACATCGATAACAATGGGAGAACCAGCTCCAGTGTTAGGTTGAGCTGAAGTAACATTTGCGATGGGCTGTTGTGCCGAATACTGGTAAGCGTGTTGCTGCTGGGGATGATGTGATGATGCCTGGTACGACTGAGGGACTTGCTGCCCAATGGAAGATTGCACGGGAAGCCCCGGATTATGGGGCACGTGCTGTGCATGTACTCCGGTCAGATGTGGTATGTTCGCCATCTCTGTATCCAGCGACAGAATCGCGCTCATCACGTCCAACCCTTTCAGTCCTATATTTCTTCTGCTGATGAAAAGGCCGACTCTCGATGATAAAATGCTAACGTCGCAGCACTTCGATAATTAAGGGAGAAAAGCCATGCAAGCCGACGTGGCTGAGTACAGCCCCGCAGGGGGCTATCAGCTGAAATTGCGAGGCGCTCACACGGGCAATGCCCCCAAGCCATAGACCCCATGGTCTAGGGACCACATGTTGCAGGTCTTGGCCTTCCTATCTTGCTCTTTGCTCGATTCTAGCCTACTGCACGCAAAATGCAATGTATTGTCAGCTGAGAAGCGCCAACCATGTTTGGTGGCTGCTTGCTGCGGGCTGCAACGCCAACGTATTAGCATCCAATCATGGCTATCATCGCGCACCATGCTTGGGTCTAAGCGACGTGCCATCGATCGATTTAGGGCTTAGTCCTCAAGTACGTTCCTTCGCCTAACGCCCTATTTTGCCTACGATGACAAGCCCAGCCTTACCCATTTGTGCGCAGAGCCGCAAAGTTCGGATTAAGACTAAAAAGTGGTGGTGGTGCCGGGAAGGCTCTCACAACCTGATGACTCCCAGCAAGTTGACCTGTGTCGCCCGAAAACTAGCACCCGTCGACTGCCAGACCCTGTTAGTGCAAACTCCTAGTAGTGACTCAGACCTTTAAAAGACCTGACGCCCTGCCCTTGCAAGGCCAACAATTCAAGGCTCAATCGCCAATGTGCTTCGGATCAGGTGCTGTACTTCCAGCGTAAACATCTCAGTGGCAAGATTGAAGACAGATGGATGACCGCTCGGGCTCAGGATGGGGTAAAAGAATGACGAGCTTTAAGCACGTCCACGGCGTGATCCGCCACTTTGACTCAAGCAATGGCGCATGGGAAGCAGAATTTGATGAAGATCGCGTTCAAAGTCGAGGTTTGGAGAAGGATCGCAAACGGAAGCCTACTGCGGAAGCCAGCGATCCTCCACCAGCGGACCGTCCGGCCTTATACTACCCTCCACATCACATGTCAGACCCTGGTCCGCAAGCAAGGTATCCTACATGGTCTTCGCAGCTATCAAGCCAGCAACCCCAAAGTCAGTACTCTGGGGATCTCAACCAACCATTCTATTATGCGACACAGCCAAATTTGACAGGTCGCCATCAGAACTCCTATGGGCATACTCACCAATCTTCAGCTTCACCGCCACCATCTTCTGCAAATTATGGGTCGTATGGGCAAGGCTATCCACCTCCGCCTAGGCCTGCAAGCCCACATAACTATCAAGGCAGCCAAAGTTCGCACAATTATACAACAAGCCCGACTTCGTATGGCCCGCCATCGAACCTACTGAACTCCAACTTTAGCAACTCCACTTCCCAGCCGTATGACCATAGGCGAGAAGGCCACAGTCAAAATCAGAACGAGGCTAATGGAATATATGGAGACCCGTACCCCGGATCACGTCCTGGTCGTGTCGCGAGTGCACCTTCAGTTAGCGGTTGCCCATACTATTACCCGGATAATGGCTCGTAAGTTGGCTTTGCTGTCAACGATTTATCTAGTGGCTGACTTAGGCTCAGTTGCCGCGGCTGTGTACGCCACAATGAATATGGATATCCACACCGCTAATCGGCTGCAATGCGCTGTCATAGCGCTCTGATGTCCTCGCTGATTCTCTAATTGATCTCGCTTTGTCAAATTTGACGCCAAACTTCGATGGATGCAATATTTCCCTGGATCAGATGACCTGCTTGTGCGTTTACATGCACATCTATCAAGAATTTTCTTGTGTGTCCTATGGATCATTTGGCTTCTTTCTTGGCTTTAGTCGTACACTCCTCAAGCATGGGGGCAAATCGGCGTTCGTGCTATCTTAGTCGGTGTACTTGGACAAGCCTGACATCCGGTGCCCCAATTGATAGAATTTCAGTGGGCCTGTGAACCTCTAGTGGTTTGTTCACCGAGTCATGGATTGGTGCCACCGCTCGATTTTTAAGTTGAAAGTCCATACTCCAGGACTCGTCACACACCTAGCTGGAGCCACCGTGGTATTTATCTTTACGGACCCGGTTTTCGCAGACCCACAGAGCATGCGCCTTCTAGACCTCTGGGAGCATCTCTAAATTTTCTTCCCAGCGGACTTGTGGTAGGAAGATCGAGCGTAACCGAAAGTCGTTTTTCTGCGTGTGCAGATTCCCATTTGGCTGCGGAAAGTTGGGCTATGAGGAGCAGAGAAATTTTGCTGTTTGTCATTGGTTACAGAGGCGTATTTACTGTCTTCCTTTTTTTTTCATTTCCGCTGCCATCCTCTTTATCCCTACAGGTGACTGCTGTTCCTCAAAGTATATGTATAATCAATGCTATGTTACGCTCAAAGTGGCGTTCTAATGTCAGGGTAAAGGCGCCATCACACAGCATATTTTATGGCATTGAATGTCTGCGACGCAAATACAGATGACTGCATCGTGTGTAAGAATTTGTGTCCCGAACTTGCTACGAAAGTCTCCATTCCAACTTGGCAGCAACAGAGGTAGAACAAGAGCACTGGGCTGACCCTAAGGTCATTTGATACGGTGGCTGGTAAGCATAACTATAATCACTGTGGTTTGACACGACCATTAGACGGCAACGTAAGATCGTCCGCAGACGTCCAGTTGCTGTGACCATGGATTAGCAACCAGAACAGGGTGGAAAGCCATTGATATAAGATACCAGGAGGCTGGAGCACGGTAAAGGATGCTCCAGAGCCTAGTAAATAGGAAAGGCTTGCAAGCAGTGGCAATTCAGAGTCTAGATGGTTCGTTAGGTTTCTGTAATTGATGCGTCAGGGGGAAACACATCCGTTCGATGCCACCATTGTAAGATACTAGTCATCATAAAATCTTTAAGGCTATCAATTCATATTCAGCAAACCTTCTTGCTCTGCAATTACTGACAACCTTCGTAGATGCTGTAACCTGTCACAGCCTGCACCATGCTGCTACAATGGGCAACATCGTCCTGTTCCGTTGCTGCGATGGACACTAACTCTTGCTCCCTTAGCTAGATGCCTCCTCCTGTCTGTCAATTGAAGTCCTTCCCCAGACAGAGGTAGTTTGCATTCAAAAGCCTTCAAAAGCACTAATTTCGCCGCATTGATGAAAGATAATTCCTCATGTGCCAAGAATAAACCGGCTTCGGCCTTACTTTCTGCCTAGCGGTGATCTGCCATGATGAACCTTGCGCGTCAGGGGGGTTTCAGTCTATTAGAGTAGGATTACCCCTTAAAGCCACCATAGCGTCTCTCGTCGCTATGGAGTCTCCTAACTTCCTACTTCGGTTTGGTGGAGGGTCTTTTCCTTACTGTCACATTCAAGAGCTGCATACATCAAGTGCGGCGATACTTGGAAGCCCTAAGGTATTAGCCCTAGTCATGAACGACGCGAGTCCCAACGCCCGGTGTAGCAGAAGTCAGCCATCATGAAGTTTTGTGGCGTTGAGAAGCGACTGTTACTCAGATGTTCGAGCGCTGCTCTACTGGCAATATTGTTGATAATCCTGATTTCGCCATCGCGCCACCCTCGATCCTTTGTCCAGATTCAGACAGCATCTAGAGGCAGCTCAGCCCCCAAGGCTCTCTCACCACCACAGGATGCTTTGCAAATATCCTCCAACACGGTCGCCACTAAGCCCGCAGACCCTTTCAGAGCTACTCCCTCAGCCACATCTGACACTGGTGTGGAAGACATCTCATTTGCACATCACAACAACAACCCCCCAGTAGATAGAGCGAGCCGCACGACGAATGCGCCACCCTCCTCCACGCATGTATCACAGTTACACTTGGTCATCGCACATCACAATGAGGAACCATTCTGGATGAGGAGGTGGATAGATAGTGTGCGCTCCATCCCCTATATAAAAGAGCTTGGAATTAAAGTTATCATATACACAAAGGGCCAAGAGACAGATCTTGTGACACTGAAAGAGACCACTGCGGCAGACGAGGTCTTTCGACTGCCCAATGTCGGTAGAGAAGGAAGCACATATTTGCACCACCTACTCAAGGTATATGACGACCCACCACCGTTCATGATGTTCACCCAGGCAATAATTAAAAAGGGGCAATATCTTAGTGGAGAGGTCGAAGACGAAAAGGTGGCCAGATTGAAGGACTGGATTTACGATAAGTTGTCGGAGAAATTCACTAGCGACATCGGGTTCATGAGCTTGGACAGGAAACATGATATCTGCTTTTGTGGGCACTGCACAGATATGGGGAGGGACGACTTCTACCCTCTGTGGCCCCAGCTCTATGCGATTCTGGAGGGCAAGGTGTGTCAAGAGTTGGAAGGAAGTGTGCTCTCTTTCAATGGCCACTTCATCGTGTCTCGCAATCGTATCCTCTCGCGTCCAAAATCGACCTATGAGTATCTGAAAGAGCTTGTTGATGCACCTCAAGATCATTGGCTACATACTGAACCTGAGCCGAAATGGTTCGAAAAAGAGAAGGGGAAGAGCACCCCAGATAACCCAAAATTTGGCCACACTCTTGAGCGGTTATGGCATGTGATTTTCAATTGCAGTGACCCAGCGCAGATGGTGGATTGTGATGTCAAAGGCATGAAGGCCGAGGGGCCAGGTGGCTGTACATGCAAAGATATATTAGCGGTGCCTATTCCAGCATCTGCGGTTAAGGACTCAGCTGGCGATAACAATAGTCAACCATCTAGTACCGATACATGACTTCTAGGTATATAATTTATAATCCTATTGGCGATAATATCGTTCCTCTTCCTGCTGTTCCAAGTCTAATGCGCAATTGGGAGCGGGAATTTCTGATGACACAAACTTGCAAATACTGTACCGAAACTAATTACAAGAAGGTGCTGCTCAAGCACGGAATCCTCATGAGAGCACGATTGGCTCACGGGTATGTCGATACAAATTCAACCTAGCTGTGTGCGATATCGTTTCAATATTAATATATTCAGTGGCTCCTACATCTCGATCCTCTCACAGCCCAATATACACACGAGACTGAGTTACTGGTAGGTCCTGCCTGACGTCTACAGAGCCTTGATCGGAACACTATTGGCTTAATATCATATTACAACAACGGGCTTTAAGCATGCCAATCGTTGGAATTCAACGAAGTGATACGCACGAGTCCTCCTTTTACTTTATTCAAAACTTTCAACTAAAGTCAAAAGGTCAGTCATCTTAACATGGCATTCCACACATCCTTTCGTTCTGGACTTAGATCTCCAGTTCTCCTGCGCTATCTCATTACTGCTGAGGGACTCACGAATCAGATTGCTACTACAAGAATAATGAAGCGTAATCATCCTCTGTGCGGAAAGCGAGACTTTTGACCGAGCAAAGATCCGCGAACCCAGACTTTCTGAGCAAAATATATGTTGTGATGCTGTACAATTGTGAAGAACTTGGTTAAATTTTCTAATCACATCGTAAAGCCCAGGACAGAAGCTGTTGGGTTCGTTAACAATCTTTTAGATAATGTCCAGGGTTTGACGCATTTGAACCATTTGTTCATGGTCTCCATATTCAACAGATGAAATCGAGCAGCATTGTTCAATTTTGTGACAGAGGTTGAGCGTTGTTGCAAGTTACCTTGGAATACTTTGACATTTGCACGTTCAAAATACCAAGGGGGCTGCCATTAGGAAGTGTATTTCAAGCCAAAGGTGGATTAACCAAATCGCTAGGTGAAACGACATTCGCACACATAAATATTTTCGAATGCATCAAATTCAGAATACAAAAGGGTTGATTGAGTTCACTATCAGATTTTGTAGGCGCTTCTTAAGCGTTGAGGCTACCAATTCAATATATATAAATGCTATATGGGGGATGTTTGTCCATTACGGGAGCAATCCTCGTCAAGATGATGACGTAAAAAACAAACTTCAACCGTGCCAAGACCCTCCTCTTCCTCGCACTCGTCCTCTCATTTACTTTTCCTCTTTGTATCCTACAACTGTTCACACTCTGTCTACCTCTCCCACAGATGTTTCTGCTCACGAACCCTTTCTCATACGTTCCCTGTTGCAGAAACGTTGCCTAAATCCTTCTCATATCTTGTTTCATTCTTGAACCTTTCTCATTCATGTTTCAGTCGCAACACTCTCCTTGATTGTTCCTAACACTCTTCGCGCATGACTTCCCACGATACTAACTGTGGTCTTCTTCCCCTTCCCTCTCGGCTCCGCCATGGATGAAGTTCCGAATATCAGCCACTGTTGCTTGCACTGGGGTACGTACCGAATTGCATAAACACCATCAGGACTGCACCGTAGGCCGCCGTCGCTGCTAGAACTTCATAAGCTTTCGCCACGGTGAAAAGGCTTGTCAGAATGGCGAATAAGGCTATGAATCCCGTTATTACACCTAGGCGGACTTCTGAATTCGACGGTTTGGTGGAAAGGTGTTGTAGGATCCAGAGTGGGCCTATGAGCATAGCCAGACCAACGACGGTTGTGAAAACGGTCATAATCTTATCAAAAAACCTGTCTTTGTTATAGACCGTGGTCTGCATCTCGAAATCTTCATCTGCATTGTACAGACGCTCGTTCCTCTTTCGAATCCAATTAGCTTGAATATCAGTGACAGTGGGTTTGAATTGCTGCCTTACTTTTCGCTCCCTAATGCAAGGAGGTAGCCTCAGAAAGTTGAGGATCGAGAACCTGTCAATAAGCTGCCTGAGAGGAGCCTTCGGTTTGGAGGCCACGGGAACAAGATCATCTTCTTCCTTGAGGTATGCGACTTCCTCGTCTAGAATAGGATCGTTGGCATTTTGCAGCCATTGTCTCACATTGCCCACCTGGAATGGCGTTGCTTTAGCGCGGGACTTGAGATCCATCAGGTCAAGCATGAATTTGTCTGATGTTCCGTTAGTAGGGATGCCTCAGCCAGCTCTATACATATACTGTGGTGAGCTGCATACGATATCTCTCAATCATCGGCAATAGCTCTTTTGTTATCTCCACTCTCTCTTTCTGTCGGTCCTTTCGAAAAGTCCCACTATCGAGACCATCTTGTATGGCTCTCTCGTCTGCATCCTTCAGCGCCTTTTCTTGCTCCACGATCTGATCCTGTAAGTACATGGCCAGTCTTGCGCTAGTACTTCCAAATATTCGCAGCACGAAGAAATCGTCGTCAGACGCCACCCATCTGCAAAATTTCGGATATCCACGGCTGTGAGGGCTGTTAACCATGACCAAGTGCTTCACATATCTTCTAGACAATACTCACAAGCGCCAAGGCTCTAGGTCGGCTTTTTCAATTGCGTTCTGGGTCGTTGTTTCAGAAGATTGGCCATCTGCAACAACAGAGGCAGCCATCGCGCTTGACTCAGCATCAGGATGTATTAATGGCTCTGCTTGTGGTGGTGAAGGGTGCGATGGTGGTTTTTCTGACAAGGCTGACGGGCCAGATTGATCATTTGGATGAGCCGTAAGCGTTGCCAAAGGCATTGAAGAGCTCATAATAATATGAGAGAAGTAGCGTTCTTCTTGAGAGAAGCTAAATAGCGCATAGAGCGCAAGGCGACCCTGTCGGCATTTGTCGCGCTCCCACCAATCGCATGTTTGAAGAAGTCCGCATTGTGAGAGGAAATGGCCGTTCTTAAATATTAGGCACCCCTTGTAAGGAAGTGGGGGTCAAAGAATGCAACAGGGCGCGTGTGCAGTGTGAGTAACCCTAAGGTAGCGCCCGAATGGCTGGGATCAGCCGGGCCATGGAATGCCTGTTTTAGTTTATGCCGAGCGTAAGTTGTGCATAGTGCAACTTTTCCCGAATGCACGCTTATGGCAGTAATGCGGCTTGGACTGGGAGTTCCTGTCAGGTGCGAGCAAGGCAATCGAGCAACTCGATTTTGCCTGATCTTGCTCTTGCTGATAAGCCCAAGCAAGCCGTTATGCCTGAGGAGCTGACCATACATAATTAAGGTACTTCGCCCCGAGCAGCCATTGGAAAACTGAATGCTCGTTGATATGTTTTGCCCTTCTCTATTGTCTATCTACGATATCGAACAAGATCTGTGGGTCGTCAATTTGTGTTTTACCGCCTTATTCACCGCGGAGGTCTCTCGTGTTGCAGCTTTTCTTCCTTAAGAACAATAACTAGCAATGGGTACGGACGGAGGAAAATACGATCCTCGAAATTATGGGTGGGAGAAACCCCGTCCAGACCCACGTCCAAAGCCAAAGCCTCGACCTTCTTACTATAGTACCAACTCCAGTAATGGATATGGGGCCGAACACAACAATACTACGAATAGTACCAGCTCCAGTAACGGATATGGGAGCGGACGCAATAATGCTTCGACTAGTACCAGCTCCAGTAACAAGTACGGGGGTGGATACAGTTATGGATCCGAACAGCGAAGATGAACTTACAGCAAAAGTTCGTGTATATAAAACACCTCTGCTATCAGCACATGGAAAGGAGCTGCGATACTCCAATGTTGGCGAAGGTATTGGCGCCATTGATGACTCCCGTTACAATCAACGCTCGAATGTGAATATGACGGGTCTATTATACACATGAGCCTCAGATATGTAATGGTACGTGTTCGTTCTCTCAGATCTACCACCGTTGGCGGAAGCTACATCCGGCTCACTCTGTGCTTCAGAAGCTGACGATTTGAAACCTAGGTAACAATCCCATCCTTCTGAACTCAAAGCTACTGCATGATGCCATATCGGGCATGATATAGAAGAGGGATCGTCTGCTCCGACAGACGTATGTCGTTAGGCGGCTACATGAGATATGTTATGAGTGTATCGACCGCTGGAGAGGGAGGTAGCTCCTCCAGCACATTTGAGGACTTGGACAAGACAGATCCAGATTTTCTGTCTGTGTGATATGTGTTTTGGACAAGGTTTATAACCACCAACATCCTCCCTCCTCGGCCTCTGTTTCCCCTGCAAGTCTTTTACGGGGGACCTTAGAACAGGTGGCCTCCGTGTAGGGTATGGCCAGAAGGGAGCTTTGAGGGTAAGGAGCCTGGAAATCTAACCCACAACTTTCGTCCCAGGTATGATCATGCCTTTCCAAGGCTTACCGCAGCTTATGAACACGCTGAAATACTTGCAAGGACCGTAAATACAAAAGCCTGCAAACCAAAGCGGCAGAGCTTGCTGACCAATGGCGGTTACGGCAAAGCGATGCGGAACTGACTTACCGTGCCCCCGGTTTTGACATGGCTTGGACGGCTTCCTGCATCATTACCTTGTTTGTTGGATGACCTGCCACATTTCGTTGCATTCGGAAGTGGGTGTGTGCGGTCGCAAAACACGATCCTGCGGGAGTGCTGCGCACGGAGGAGCCAATCACGATACACCATTCTGTATGAGTACATGTCCCATGATACAGACGGATAGAGTCATTCCAGACGGATGGAGTCATTCATGATGTGATGTGATGCACAATTATGCTGTCTTGTTTAAGCTAGTATCCCTTGCTTGCTACACAATTGCAACACTGGTGACACGTAGGACTCTGGAGCAACATTATTAAGGCTGTCAAGACCCGACAGGCTGGCAAGCAGTCTATCCCTTTAATTTGGGATAGCACTTGCAGCTCGGTTATCAAGTTTCGGAATAGGCAGGCAGACATTAAGTATGAGTCCGCCATAGGTTACATTAGCGTCTTAGAGCTGTATGCTGCCAAGCCAGCCACAATTCAGAAGACCAGCATATGGGAATCTAGGTCTGCTGACTGTGCAAGCCGTATAATCAGTGCGTTAAATTGAGGCTCCTAATCGGTCTTCCAATTTGCCCGGCATGGGGCACACCCTTATTTAAGTCGTGCTGATATCGATCCTTATCGCGGGTGCAAGTTTACCCGAACGCCCACCCGTCCAACATATTCTTTGGCTGCCTCGATGCCTCGATGAAAGATAAGAGCATGCACCCTTCAATTTATTGGGACTTTGATCACCGATCAATCTCACGCAGAGTGGCCTAGTGAGGCATTTGACGAATGTGACGCGAGGACTTCGACCATCTAGCGCTCCACACATCAAATGAATTATCTGCGTGCATAGGGTTGAGCCGGTCGAGCCAAACACAGCACGGGAGCCTGATGACTCCGTGATGGCTGGCGCCCAAGTCATCTGAGGGACTGCTTCGGACATGAGTCTCAAATGTTGGCAAGTTAGCTCTGCCATACGCGGTCAGCACGTGTTGAATAGGCGACCAGTGAGCCAATTGGACCATCCCAAAATTACGGATACGACTGGGAACGTTTGAGCAGGGCCAAAGCCTTTGAGTTTTATATTGTTGGTTTAGGCACATTCCGCCATTAAGAAGTCTCAAGATACGATTTGTTCATCCAGAGAAGCATACCGTTTTCTTTATTATGTGGAATCATTAAAGGGGTATATAACCAACCTTTCAGATGTCCGATAACCAAGCTCTCGTGATTCGGGGTAGTGAGGTGAGATACTTGATAGGTGGAAGACCCTTTTGGAAAAGCCTGACTCTAATAACCACGGGGCCGCTTGGCAAAGCCAGTGTGTGGGGGTGCTATAGAGCCCGTATTTGAAAGCTGCGGCTTGGTACGACGTTGCGACACTGGTGACACGTAAGGCTATACGGTGTAGAACAATCCCAGTAAGGATGCCACGACGCAACAGATGCCTACGAAGTCTGACCCTGTCATCCATACTTGTACTTGCGGCTTGAGGTACCTACGGTAGTTACCGGCCACTAGTGAAGTTTCTACATTTGCACGTGGACGAAATGTTCTCGAACACGATGCTAGGGTGTCATCCACGCCTGCGAGCTGCATAAAGCCACCTCAGCCACAACACAAGCTAAATAATCTCACCATCCCGCCTGCTCAGCCTTATACTCATAATCCTCGCGAGCCTAGACGCCTGATTTTGTCCAACGCCTCCAATCGCTCTTGCGATTCGTTGGATGACAACTCGGGCGGCAGCTTTGCTATCACCCTTATCGCAGGCCAAATTATCCTTCACAAGATGTAATGGCAGATGAAGGCAAATGCAAGGCTTCTTAATTAAATACCCTGTCAGCACCCTATTGAAAGTCTAGGCTAGCCATCACAATTAGTGAGTAATACCTCGCTGTTCCATATTGCTTTTTCAAGGTAACTCTCAACGCACTCAACACAGTCTTCAGATGTGATATTTGGCCAGATGTGGCTTAAGCATAATATGAAGTTCGCACAAAGCAGTAATTTATAAGTCACTATCAAAAAGTTCAACACGGCCTTTGAATCTGATATCCAAGACGTTGGCCAGAGGAGGCTCAAGAAAAATATGAACGCCGGGCCAGATATTAACGAATAGATCAATTAGATGAGATTCCTACAGTCATCTTTATTCGGTTAACGCTCAAGTCCAAACTAAGTGCACTAAGTGCTGGCAAAGAAAGAAGAACGAAGGCCCCCTGGCTCATTCCTTGGAATTCCACATATTACAGCTACTCGTGGCTCCAGATGAGAACAATTGTTCGAATCATATATACCCCATTAATGCTTTAATTTTACATATATCAGGCAGAGCGTACCCTCATCTTGAATGTCTGGAGACTTTTCAAGCCACAAGTTGACGTGATGAGTGCTTTTCCACAGCCGCTTGTAGAATTCCTCACTTCAATAGTTCCAGCATAGTTCTCCGGGTCATTGCGATCCATTTCAACCCGGCTCCGCACACATCATTAGCGTATTCATCATTGTCAGACCCGCTTACGTTGACATCGTCCCTCGCCAACAGAAGCTTCACAGAGTAAGTATATCCAGCTCCTGCTGCGAGTAAGAGAGGAATACTTCCGTGATGGGTCCTTGGATGAGCTTGGGTTTCTGCCTTAGTAGAGGCATTCTCAATATCGCTGGACGCCTTCTGCGGGTTGCCCGATGTAAAAGCATATCACCATAGACATATTCAGCGTTAACATTCACATCAGGCCTCGCCAACAGAAACTTGACGACCTCTGAATGTTCGGCTTCTGCAGCGAGTCTCGGATTACGTAAGATTCCTTTCGAGGAAAAGGGTTTCGTTCTCTTGTGGCGCCTCTCAATCGGACTCATTGGCTCATTGCGAACGAGCATCACTTAAATGTGCCAATTAGGCTAATGTTCGCTAACCGAGCTCGTAAAGTCTGACACGAGCAATGGGGAATGATTATGTACCGACGTGTCCAGTCATAACCTCCTTACTGACATTCCACCATTCTCGTACGTTAGCGTTGCAAATCTGGACCAGGAAGTCTTGCCTTCGTTCCGGCCAGGAAAATCGTACGTCGAATTGTCATGGGTTGCTATTTTTTTCCTTCCCGATACATAAATAAGGTGTAAGGCTATTGGTTATGGAAGCCTGCGGGTACCAAACTCACAGGGTCATGATTTGCAACACTTGGCGGCGGTTGGCTCGATGTAGCTGCTGTTGCATCACATCTACGATGATTACAAAAGCCTATCCAAGTCATGTCAGTAATCCAGCGGTACGGTTTGTTGTCTCACCCTGAATGCAGACCTTTCAGCGCTCGGCAGTAATTCAGTCCGACTCTGCGAGCTCTGCTGCTCTGGCATACATGGCTGTCCTGTTCGTCTTATAGACCTTGCAGAAAATTTAGCAAAGGCTACAGCAATCTCCGACCGACGATTTACATAAAGAGGAGAGGCCGAAGAGGCTGGACATTCACGGCTACGTGCCCAGCACAGCTGTTAAGAGCATATAAACGATAATGCACAGATTCGTTGCGTCATCATGTCTTTCTACTCACCGAGCAAAAGATCTGACTTCGCACCAGTAGCTGATACAACAAAACCACAACCTTTCATCTACCGAATGAACAGTTCTTCTGTATCATGCCATGCCCAACGTGGGGTAACGCAACGACGAATTTGAGGCTTGCCAGCAACCAGAAATGCAGAGAACGTCGAGAGTTTGGGTCAATCAGATATCTCATTGAAATTTTCGACGGCTGCAAACAGTTTCAAAACACCTATCTTACATCATCAGGGCCTTGCGGGGGCAAGCTATATCATGCACCGAGACTGCGCGGTAGTGGGATGGTCTGCTCTCAAGGTAATTCGGCGCTGGTGGATCGTGCAATTTGCATACCCTGTGATATGACACTTGCTAAATCAGAACTCTGAACGAGATACCAAAACCATGTACCTCATGAATGAAACTATAACCATTACCCTCCTAACCCTAGCCTATTTACAACCTCCAATACCCTCCCTTCCCTTCCTCTCTTACCCTCACGCCTTCACCCCTATCCCCTCCTCCCACCCGCCTCCCCACCATCCCATTCCCCCCCACCAGAATCGGAAGCGGAGGAAGCGGTTTATTGAGGTTCAGAGGTGGTAGAGGCCGAGAGAAATTATACGTGCGATTGTTAGTGCCTTGGGCTGCAGATGGATGTGTATGTGTCATAGGGATGGGCTGCTGGGAGGCAGGTTTCGAAGGTTTGGAACCCATTCCGAAGGGAATTTGATTGTTATTTATATAGTGCGAATGATGATGATGATGTTGTTTCTGTTGGTGATGAGTAGGGTGCAGGGTATGTGTGAGTTATGTGCTGGATTCGTGCAGGAAGTATTGGAAAGGGTGTTATTCAATGGGTGGGTGGTCAGGGGATGGTAGAGTCTTTGTTGCAATCAAAGTGAGCTTGAGATCCTTTGTTGTCTTGTCATTGAGTTTCCGATTCTTTGTTCCTTTTCGTTAAGTTGAACACGTATACAAAGTGGGTCTTGTTTCGGCATCGTTGATGGGTAGCGGAGTCGTATTCGACCATCGTCTTTGGGAGGTCTGGTCCATCGTGAATGTCCTGGTAGCAAAACGAGCGCGGTTAAGCGGAAACAGCGTCGTCTTCAAAGGTAGGAAATCGATAGGTTCGTAAAAGGAGGATATAATATCACCATATATTCCCATGACGCTGCTTGCTTATCATCTTCGTTAACATGGTGTTTGTTTATACAACTTTGGAGCTATGGTAGCACCGACTAACGCAACAAGGATTCTCCCTTTGTATTCCCATCCAGACCATCCTCACACGCGTACTTTTCCACCGCACAGCACGGTATGCACAGACTGAATCTCCTATACATCTCTGACACTCATACCCCTGCCTCCGCCTCCAACTTCGCCTCCGCTTGCATCTCTTCTTCCTATGCCTAAGCTAGCCACCCCACTGACCAGCCTCGACCCGACCGCATCTACTGCTCCCATGGGTTTCGTTAGGCTTGGCCCTCGTGCGGCTACAGTCTCGACCTTGAATAAGCGTATGGACGTGCCGTTCCAAACTCCCACGGTGCCTTTCTGCACAACCATCTCTGATGCGAAGATAAAACCCCATAGCAAGGACTCATACCAGCCTAGAGCAAGCGGCGTCCATTCGAAAAGATGGACGCGTGGAGGTGTAGGATC
This sequence comes from Cladonia borealis, assembly GCA_018257855.2. Lineage (NCBI taxonomy): Eukaryota > Fungi > Ascomycota > Lecanoromycetes > Lecanorales > Cladoniaceae > Cladonia > Cladonia borealis. The sequence goes on from JAFEKC020000015.1 coordinate 115,666, forward strand.
GAGGCCTGCTGGCAGATCCTTAGGAGGAGAAGATGAGGAGAGAAGGGTTAGGATTGTATGAAGTGGGAGATTAGGAAGCCAAGAATCGATCCAGTGTGCAGTGGGGTCAAAGCCACTTGATGTTGGAGACATGAGGGCTGCAGGGTGGCTGTTCAAGCTTGTAGTACTATTTTGACGCGAGAATGTGGATTGCCCCACGGGCATTTTGCCTCTAGCTTTCTCAGACATGCCTCGAAGTTGGGTAGGCAGGGGTTCGTCGCCCAGAGACGATATTGATGCATTACGTGACGGCGAATCGTGAGCTGAAGGTGACGACTGTGACGGCGTAGCAAGCATTTCTTGGTTCTCATCGCCCGAGTCATCATCGTCACCAATAGCAAAAGCTCCGCCCTCTTCTGGCACGTTGCTTAGGGAAGGTACTCTGGCACCATGTGGGCTGCGAACGCTGTCGACCGAACTGTTTCGCGAAGCTCGGCCTGGACTGTTTGGCGCGTCAACAGCATCGGCAGCATCCTTTCTGAGCTGCTTCATGCGCTCAATTTCCAGTTGGCCACTTTCGAGGGTGAAGGACCGTAGAGCCTCGAACCGCTTTCGATACCTGAAAATTCCTTGTATGAAGATTTTGTTCTCTGTACTTGATAAGCATTAGGCGGTGTGTGCTTCAGTTGTCCCGTTTACCTCTATATTGATGCTCTATGATAGCATTCATGGATTCTAATAAAGATTGTAGGAGAGAATAATTAGTCTCATTGGCAAGGAGAAAACTCGGAGAAGACATGGACGCAAACAGCTGCAGCAATTTCGAACTTGCTTGAGCGTTGAGGTGTTCTGCGTATGGGGCGATGTTATTTATGGTGGCAAGAAGTGATGGATATATAGCGTCCAGCTTCCCTTTGCTGGATGTGATAAGCGTATGTATGGACTTCTCGGTCAGCTTTAGAATGGTAAGGTGGCCCTAGTGTGTAACGCTTACTATTATTAAAAAGTCGCCGTAAGTACCACGGAAGTTGTCCAACTTTATCGTCGAAGGGAGACTGTCTTGGGTCTCAATATCTTGATTCAACAGCCTCCCAAAATTTGGCTCGGTACTGAGGGTTTGCAAGACAAAGACACACATCCTAACAACACCCTGCTTAGACGGATCAGTTTTGTACTCCATAGCGTAGAAGATAATTAGAGCCATGAATTCGTGGCCTCGATCAGTGTCAATAATGAAGGAGCGGAATCGCTTGTTGCATTGGAGAGTCTCCCAAAATAGCATTATCATTTCCGACGCCCACTTCACTGATTTCTGGCTGCCTGGTAGATAGGAAGATGTCGCTTGTAGCTTCATCTCGATGTTAGTGAATGGCCTAATATAAAGCTTTTTCGCAGACGCACCGGCTGGTTCAAGGTTCTGGTCATACCGTCGGCTAAGAATTCAAAGTCTTGTGGCCGATGCAATCTACCTAAGAAATGGCGAAAATAGTTCTTGGAGGGAGATCCCCCGCCTTCTTCGGGTATTGGGTACAGTATCAGCACGAGAAGGAACTGTAAGCAATATGAAATCAGAATCTGCTTTGGGTCTCTGTAGACCATATGATCATATGGCACACGCCATGTGGCAGGATTATAATTAAGAGCCTGTTCAATGTATCAGCAGCGGCAGCAAGCATTATTTGGAAACGGACAGTATTGAGTTGCGAGCAAAGGAGTGATAACACTAGTTGTTTGTCTGGGCACGTAGTGATGTACGTAACGGCTTTGACTCCTTTGATTGGCAATATATCTAGGCTTGGTAAGGTACTTAAATGGCTGAGCAGAGTTCTGTAAGACGTACGAGCAGGCATGTATAATGATTTGCTTGACAGGGTCAATAGTAATCTCAAGACCTCTGTCCGATTGCTCTCAAGTTGGTTGCTTGTTGGCATAGAATTATTAGAGCCCACGCCCTTCTGCCAGATGGCATATGTGACTTTGTTCCGTGACCGCTCCGTAATTGGGAGCGTGAACCCAATATAGAATAGCATATCGACAAGCGTGTCAACCAATTCCTCTCCCAGCGGTCTGACATCTTCAAAGTGCTCAATTTCCTTGTTCGGCTCCTCATTCTGTGACTCGTCAAATAGAACCTCAGTCTTTGCCGCTTGACCTTTCGATTTCCTCTTGCGCTTCGCCCAGAAAAACTTGTCTTCCCACTCTTCTAGATGATCTGCTTCGTAAAGGAAGGGAAGGATCCGCGTGAGCACCCTCATACAATTCAGTGCGTGCTTCTCAGGCGCATTTTCGGGATTTGGAAAGGAGCGGTGTTGTCGAAGTGTGAACAGGCGGGTCGTAAGGGCTATGATGAGGGTTTCGATATTGGGAAGTGAGCTGTCTCGTGCTCGGCGGACATCTACCGGGGAGAAGAGACTGAAGACATCTTCGCTCGATTCAGGCAGCTCCCAGAACTGCGGATAGTTAGTTGAAGTAAATTAAAAGGATGCAGACCACTCACCCCTCTCCAATAGGGATCCGAAGCTGGTATGACATTTGCCTCTGATAGCTTGAAGATACCTTGTTTAAAAACCAGCTTCGAATCAGAATTACCCATAGTCAAATCCAAGCATCATATACGTGGGTCGTAATCAGCCAAGCTCATAAGAGATCACCTATCAACCGAACAGCCCTGCAGGGCTGGACTTAAAGCTGGAGAAACTGCCCCCCCGAAGCCGCCCTAAAGCTAAGACGCTCGGGGACCATTTCGAGGGGATCTTCGGGGGTTCTTTTAAAGCCCCCTCCAGCAGCTTTAGGTGCAGCCTTATAGGGCTGTTCGGTTGATAGACCTACATAACTTTGGCCTCTTACTGTAAACCTCTAGATCGCTATAAAAGAGGTACGAAAAATAAGCAATTCTAAAATCTAATACAGCCTCATCCTTTCTACTTGCCTGTACGAATTTTTTGTTCAAAAATAATCCTATTGTAATAATATAAAACAATGAATCTATTAATATAATCGAAAAGACCGAGACTAGTCGACGCCGTTATCGAACCCACCCTTCCTTCCTCATCACCTCCCCGGTCCACTCCTCCAACCTCTCTGCAAGCTTCCCATCCTTCGCCGCACCGCTCTGCCACCTCGGCTCCCCAAAGCGCCGGAAAGTTTCGAGATATGTACCGCTCTGCTCCGCCTTCATATCCCGACTCGCCGCACAGAACAAACTGCTCGACGACCCCTTATCGGCAGGCCATATCAATCCAAACATACGTAAGACCGAGATAACACTCGTTACGCTCGACCCCGACTCCCCCACCGACGTGGCGAGGTTCGTCTCAACCAGACCTGGATGCACGGACGAAACCCAGATCTCGCCCTCCCCGTTCCGCGCACTGGGAGAGCCGGGGCCGTACGTCTTGTGCAGGGTTTTGGTGTGCAGAATGTTGGCGAGCTTGCTCTGTCCGTACCGCAGCCACGGGCCGCTATCCTTGAGCGATAGGTCCTTGAAATTGATGCCGCCCTTGGGTGCGCCCAAGTGGCCCGATGAAGTGAGGTTGACGATGCGCACGCTGCCAGGAGGAAGCGTCTTGGCGGTCCGCAGCATCAGAGGAAGTAGCTGCTCCGTCAAAACCCAGTGCGCAAGGTAGTTGGTCTGCCACTGGGCCTCGTGGCCATCTTTGGTCATTTCGAAGGGCGTCGCCATGATGCCTGCGTTGTTGACCAGGCCGTGCAGGGCTGTTTCGAGGGTGAGGAAGTGCTTGGCGGCCGCGACGACGCTGGTGAGATCCATGAGGTCCATTTGCAGGAGGTCGATGATGGCTGAGGGGTGCATTTTCTTGATGTGGGCGATGGCTGCTGTGCCCTTCTCTGGGGATCGGGAGCACATGTAAACGTGGGCGCCGTGTTCTGCCAGGTGGGCTACGGTGTAGTAGCCTCTGTGGTTTGGTGAGATCAGCGATTCAAGCTTCGTGGGGAGAAGGGGAGACGGGGAGAGGGGAGAGGGGAGACTTACAAGCCGGAATTCCCACCTGTGACTATGAATACTTTGCCCTTGAGATCGGGGAGAGTGTCGGGGTGGAAAGTCATGTTCAAAACGAAAACTTGAGTCAATGTGTGAAGGTGCAATACTAAGGAACAGATAATTCAATGTCTTGGATCAAATTCTATGTTTTTGATGATACGAAAAGATGCGTCGAAATTAAGGGGTTGCTACGATCTTTATATTGCTCTTGTTGAACAATGCCCGAGATAGTTGCATCTTGGATGTTATTCCGAGCATCAGCATCAGATATGGTGAGCAAGCTGCATGACCCTTGGACCAATCACATCACATTCAACTTGGACATATTGAAGAGATGGACCAATAGGAGAAGAAACCCCAGTGAGCGAGTGAGCCAGCTGCATTAAGCGTAAGCTTGGGGCTCACTGCTGAATCTCTAGCTAACTATCCAAATCATAACGCTGTGTTTGTTGCTTGTCAATCAAGTGGCGCATGTATAACGCAGGATCACGTGATCCTGGTCTATAATGTGAGCAGGTTGCATAATGCTAGACCTTCTCGAGTTAGAAATTCACTAACCCCTGTCTATCTGCGCCTCTGCTGCGCAATAGTACACCGTAGGCATATCAATTCCTTCCGTTCCCGACTGTCAGACTCGTCATTGTGAGCAGGCTGCAGGCTGTATAAACCGCCATGGCCGGCCTGAAGAAACTTGCAACTTGCATCATTCGTCACCAATTTCATCATCAACGCAATTCCAACGTCCGCTAGCATCATGATTAATACGTATCAGCCTGCAAATTCAACAGCATCACGCATCCAACTCGCGTCGATGCCACAATTGGCCGAGGTACGTACCAGGCAGCCTTCAATCACCCAGACTACATGATTTGCTCACCGCGTACAGGCGATAAGCAAGGAAGACGACTGGACTGGGACTAAGGATGCTGCAGCACGCAGACGGGCACAGACTAGACTCAACACAAGGGCATACCGTAAGTAAGGCCTTATTTTCTCTTTCGTTCTAATCAGGAGTCAGGACCAGTCCGATCAAGGGGTACCCAATTATCGAAACTAATAGTCTAGTAGGACATCGCAAAGCCCTAGCAAAGAAAGCCGAAGCATCCAGTGCCGCAACCGGGACACTGATCAAATCAGAAGCGCTGGTGGAATGCTGGGACAATGAGCAGCAATCCCTCTCCATCGTCCCAGCATCCCGTATCAAGCAACTATACAATGCGAGAAATCCCTTGCTGCCAGATAAACCTAGAAAAGAGCAGTTCAACATTGTCTTCCCCCTCTGTCCAGACCACCTCATCACACTCCTCCAATTCAACGCCCTCCGCGCCCTGGCCGTCAACCGCACTCTAATCTCAGGCATCCTCGTCACGCCGCTCGACTGTGATGAGGAAGTTATCCACGTCATCTCCTACCCTACCAAGCCCGAACTACTCCCTTCAAAACTCCTGCCCACCACCCTTCAACAAACGGTGCCGCACGGTGACTGGATCGACCTGTTCCCGTATCCCGAGGGACGAGACTCCCTGATCCGGGCCGCCGGCACCTTCGACGAGGACGAGCTGTGGGCCGACTGCATCGGCGGGCTGTACGAGGGCTTTCCCGACGACGAGGTCGAGCGACGCGGCATCATTGCGTGGTCGCCGCCCTGGGACATCTCGGGGTGGGAGATGTCGGAAGGGTTTCTAAGGAAATGGGGGTGGTTGTTTGAAGGGTTGTCGGGGGCGTTAGAGGCGACGAATCGGTGGCGGATGGAGAGAGGCGAGGAGCCATTTGTTCATGATGTCTGCACGTCATATGCAACTGTGTGACTTCTGTGTTGTCTGGCTACTTGTAAGATGTCTGCGATGAGACAGTTTTGAGAAGCTGATGATTTTGTAGCAAACACGCAGCGATCTGATGAATGAATCGGAGGGCATGCGACCTGGACCAGTTACATCGGATCATTCCCTCGAGAACTCATCGCTGCAATCAAAGCGGCGAATGAGTCGGATCAAGAGTTCAGCGAGAGACAGCGAAACAGTACGTCGCTCGATCATCTCGGTGTCTCCTCGTCCCTTCCGAGAATCTTGGACGTGTGCTAATTACAATCAAGTTCACGAGTCGCTAAACGGCTACCCACGTCTTGGCGCATTCGTAGCCAGCGACCGAAACTTTCTGATCGTGAGTCGTTTCAACCACTTGCAGGCGAGGCTGTTGCTACAAGTACAGGACGAGTTCAGAAAATTCGAGGCGCAGCTTGATGCCATGGACAAGGGCCCTCTATTGGCTTGTGAGTCCCTACAGTGCCGGGAGATGGACGACGACCTCTCAGGCCGGATGAAAACGTTGCTGCGGAAAATCGAGTATCCAACTGCCTATTTCTAAACATTAAGATTCCGCGGGATAAAATCACATTGGGGACAATTTTCAACTTTTTAGAGAGAAAAAAGGGGGGGGCCATGAGGAAGGACATTATACTTAACTGTTCCTTATAAGGCCTACAGAAAGTATAATGGAAGATAAAAGTTACAACCCCTGAATTGAAGTTATCCAACGATCTTACTCGACTTGAGTTCGCCTATAGTTAACGTTGTCCCGCCGTCGGTGTCGCTGTTTGTTAGGTATTCGAGGGGAGTGGATAAGTCGGCAGAGATGTCGACGACGTTGGCGGGTTCAAGTGGCTCCATAATGAGCATCGCTTGGTGGTGTCCTAAGTACTAGAACGCCTGGTCCTGCATGTCCCACTTCTGGCTATTTTTGTACTGTATAGTAATATCAGAAGGAAAATAGAGTTATATTACTTCTACTCACCTCGCCGCTAGTTAAAGCGGCCACGCCCGCGCGACTTCAAGGTGAGTGGGGAGTACATTTCTATGTGCTTGACCCGCCAACGGGTCAAGTAGGTAAGAGAGCGGAGCGGAGTTATCGCAGATAAGGGTCCAGTTTCTTACACAGTGACATAGCACCTGGGCGCTTGGGAGGGGACTCTATTGACTGTCAAAGCTTTTGCAATAGGTCTATCGAGTGCGCAAATGATTGGACGCTCTTGATATGAAATCCTCGAAGTCGTCTCTATGTTATGTAGCTCTAATTACCTCCCAGAGTACTACCAGCATACATGCTCCTACTTCCCGAACTGCTCCTCCCTTTTTCATACAACCATTTACTGTTCAGTCCTACCGTCGCACCTCTCCCAGTCGGACTTGGCGTGCTAGGGGCTCCTAGTATACTCCCGTCCCTGCCTCCAAATCCAGGCCCGAGTGGAGACGGAGAGCCGTAACTCGATCTTCTCGCCGGATCTCTCGCATTACTTGTAGCCTTCTGCCATAAGGGACTCGCTGCAGGCGAATCACCCCTTTCCTTTCCAGACGACGGACTCGGTGTGCTGTAATTACTACCGTTTCTGTTTGCAGGGGATATGGTTCGTGGTGTGGGTGAGCGAGGGTATCGTGGTGGTGTGATGTACTTTGTCCCCGGTGTTGGGGGTGGTGTGGCGGTAGGGTCGAGGCCTAAGAGCGCTCGTTGGGAGGGTGTGAGAGCGATATCGGTCAGCTCGTCCTTGGTCTTGATGAGTGGGAGGAATGCCGTGGCTAGATTGTAGAGCGCGAGGAGGCAGAGACCAAGGAGCATTGGCGTTGCTAGAGGTTGCAGATATTGGCTGAGGGATTGGAACCATGGACTGTGCACTTAGTTTAGCTGTAATCTCCATGGAGGAATTGAATATGCATACTATGATGAGGCGAGAAGTAGAGCTACCAGAGCCCCTCCGTTCCATGCTATTCTACGAAGATTGCTGTCATTGAAAGTATTGGCTTTCTGCCTTCGCGTTATTTCATCGAATTGGGGATGACGCCATGAGCCAGGTGAGGGAGTAGATGTCAGGGCTTGTAAGATCTGGGACTTGGGAGTCGCGGGAGCTGTCGTGGTCGCCATTGTTTGCGTCGAGTTGCCTATATTCTGGCTGCTGCAATGTACTTAGGGTTAGTTGCTGATAACAAAAAGAACAGTCTTCTGTCATCTTCCTCCAGAGGTAAGGCGGCACGTCATACTGGCCGGCTGGTGTTATGAGTGGTGTAGCTGTGACTCCAGCGCGTCATTTCGCTGTACATTTATTGTCCTTTACCTGGCATGCGGTCTGTTGGAGTGGCCATAACAATCTTAAGACAACACTCTAGAACTATTCTCCTTACATTGAGCGTTTCCCAGCTTCTCGGCATGGAGACTTTTTCTTTCATTGTTCTCCATGGAGTTCTATATTACATGTGCTCACGTTATAATTGGTTCAACATTCCTCGACCAGCTACAAGGGTTTCAGTTCAGTGGGAACTATCAAGTTTCATGGCTGATCCCAGCCTAACCTTGCTAGCAGCACTCTGTTTGGAGTACGGCTCATTTGCATACTTGATAGTTTCGCCAATGGTATATCAATCCGACAATACATCCGTAACGTTAGGGCTCTCGATCGACAACCGGATATTAGGACCATACATCTCGTTCATAGCGCTGCTTCGAGGCCAAAACGAAACAACTATGCCGTCGGAAACCATGGACCATCCGGCCTCCGCCCCGCCTGCCTCAGACGTACAGCCGTTGTAAAGTGGATCGACGACCCTCAATATATGACTCCAAGTGCTCAGCTTCTGATAAGGCCCTCTGTTTGGAGGGTGATGTCCGCCACCCCGTGTAGGCAAGGAGTTAGGCCCAAAGTCTTTGGCCATTCTAACAGTGAATGCACAGTTATCTGTAGGCTTCAATAAGCACTTGACGCTCAACCAAGATTCGCAGATGGTGATCTGCCACACTAACCGTTTGTTGCTCCCTGTGGCAAGGGCCAGCCTCGGGCTGGCAATCTGCGGGGAGGGTTTAGTGTGGAAAAGAAGACGAAATCCACAAAAAGGCGTCTCTGGCTCTCGATTATGGTTCGCACCGACTGCACGGCATTGTTACAGGTAATAGGAAAGAATTCTCCACCCCACTCGGCGAACTGAGACCCGTTAACGCAGTTAGGCAAGTCATCCGTCAGCAAGGACATATTCGTCGCCGCAACACTATTATTGACTGATGGCGTCGCAGTGACTAAAGAGCCACCGACTGCTGCAGGGATGCTGAGCAAGAAGAAAATCATCCTAGCCATGTCGAAACATGAGCTCTCCGGCTTTTCCGTCCGGTGACAATGCCGTGAGGGAAGTATTCCGTCGTGGCGAACGTGTCAATAAGGGAAAAGCTATTGGAATTATTGGGGAAATTGCAGAATGCGCCCTGGCTCACAGTAAAGTTTCAAACATAATTGCTGCAAGCGCATAATGAATCCGCACCTAGAATACCATGTAGCGCACCAGAATCCACGCCCGTCTTGACCAGATACTTTCCCGACAACCGACTACCCATACCCGCATTGGTAATCTTAGATACGAAACTTAAATCCAACATTGGCCGAGACTCTCAGGGAGTAGTCTTTTAGCCATGGTAAAGACTGACTGGTTTGAAAAAAAAACACGTCTATGGACGGATAGAATTCACATATCTTACGCATGCGGAAGTAAAGCCAGACTAGAGACGATGTTGCACTGAGTGGTTTTGTAGTATCCGACCCAGATCATTTGGGAAAATATAAGGTGGTTGGAAACCGCTTCCGTCCTTTGTTGAAACAAAACTCTTGCTTGCTCGCCAGGAAGACTATGACGTGATTGCGAGGTAGCGGGACGAGTTCACGGCAGCCAATTTCTGCTCAACAGGCAGCCATCGCTTGCGCATCTCGCTGTCCGTTGGTAGAAGGAGTACAATCATGTTGTTTCCAGCTCTCGCCCAGCCGGGTCCTGTGAGAGGACTGCCCCATACGCAACTCGACATCAAGGATTCACACTGATCTAAAATATCAGGCCAGTCGTGTTCTTCAGCAAGTTGTCTAGAACTGCCGGGGAAATAACCCTGGTTCCGCAAAGGCAGCACATCGTCACCAAAGTCTTTGGCCATCCGCAACTCAAGAACACAATCACCTGTAAGTATCGTTTTAGGCTTAAAGATCAATGAGGATTTTGTGCTCCGAGGGCTCACCAGAAATGGATCCAATGGGAAGGCTCCAGCCACCTTCGATCCCATCTTTGACAAATTCTTGAGAGTAGAATATGTAGTTATGTATGCCATATTGATGAACAGAAATTTTGAGGTTGAGAAGTGCCATTGTACAATGAGTAGAACTCATGGTGCCCGACCAAGCTGGTTGTTTTTCAGGTGAAACGCATACTGGCCACCAATTGAGAGGGGATAACAATGAGCCGTTGCTGAGTTCTAATTGATCTGGAATGACAGTGGTATTCAAAGGAAGGGTCAAAGCAGACCAGAAATATAGGAATAAGGTATAGAAAGCCACAGAGAGCCACATACTTTGCAGAAGGAAATACAAGGGTAGAGGAAGGCCTTGATAATTAAGCACCCGCAGACGTGGGAACACCATGCAATATTGTCCCACTATGATTCATGGCCGAGTTCACACGAGGAAAACGCCTTGCACCGGGTGTTGATGCATACAGGCGAGATGAGAGTTAGAAGATGTTGACTCTTTATTGGCCAGGACCACAACTCCAGAAGATGTGCAAATCCGAGAAGCGCAGACCTCTGCGACGAGGCAATCAACTTACCAGAACGTACAGTCTAAACCCTATTCTGGTTTCCTATCACTGATTATGTTGCAACAATGAGAGAGATACCGTGCCGCGAGTAGGAGTCTTGCGAGCGACTTACCTGCGAGACTGAAAGTATGATGTATGTCTACATGAAAAGGAAAATAAGGTCTTCGCAAGTAATCGCGTGAAAGCTCGTATCGGAGTAGTAGGTAGGCATGGGCAAAGTAGGGGAGGGGATCAGTTTCGGAGAATTCGATCGAAAACCTATAAGGTAAGACTTACTTTATAGGGAGTCGGGAAAGGCTCGGGTAAACATTCGGGCTTTCTCCGAGGCCTCTTCTGGCGGGCTCCGGTAACACACCAGCCAACAAACATCCAGAGCCTTTGCAGTGGCTGCTCTGAATGGCCTGACATGACATGACATGAAATGACATAACATACCTACCTGCTAATAGCAATCATGGCATCACAATCGACTTCTATTCTTCAGCAAGTCGACTCCCAGCTCGAGCAAATCCTTGCTGGCTGGAACATCTATACCACCGTCATCTGTATCATCTTTGGCTTATATTTAATCTACCCGCTTTTCTATTACGCGGACCCAGATATACATCCGTTACTCCTAGCCCGCCAATCTTCCGCCTCGCCTGTTCGGCAACCCGGCGAATCCGCCACCTTTCGCTCACTGGAGACACCCTATGGTTACCCTCTCAAGACCGGCTTGAATGTTAAGGACCCGGGAGCTCCAAAATGGACCAGCGGGAAAGACGGCGACCTGAGGGATGTGTGGAAGCGGGCTGTATCTGGACCTGTGGACAATGATGGCAAGCCTACCGGTGAGCCAGGCAAGGTGCTCACTGTATTGGGGAAAGAGGAGGTTGTTGAGCATAGCTTCGCCAAGTTGTCTGGCGAGATCAATGCCATCGGGCAGCATGTTAAAATTCACGGACAAGGCCGTGTAGCCATCTATCTGCCAAATTCTGTGGAATTGATCGTCTCTCTTTTCGGTATGTGAAAGCCTTGGACGTGAAGATATGCTCTTTACTGACATACACAGCTGCCACATTCTACGGTCTAAACCCAATCCTCATACCTCCAGATCAGACCTTAGACACTTTGGCAGGTATCTTGACTGAGACACGGGCAGAAGTCTTGATCGCAGGTGCAGGTGCTCTACCATTGAATGAGCTGCTACAGAAGTACAAGAGCCTTAAACAAATCATTTGGGTAGTTGAACGAACAAGCCGCCATATGGACTGGAATGAGGTGCCCGAGGGCGTGGGAGGAAAAGCAGACATTGCTGTCTGGCATGACATTATTGATGAGAAAGCCTCCACGCCGTCGGAACTACCTACAGAGATTCCAGGAGGAGCTGTGCCTGACGTTCTATGTGTGGTAGAGGATCGAATGAGTGCTCTTGACAGTTACGAGATAGTCACTTTCACGCAGAAGGCAAGATGACTGTCAACCTAAGCCCATCCGAGACATTACTAAGACCTCCTACAGAATATCGTAGCCGCAGTTGCTGCCCAAATCTCCGTCCTCCCACGCAATCACCGTCTCGCCCCAACAGACCTCCTCACCCCTCTCGCTCCTCTCACTGATATCTACCCTCTCACCGTCACTCTAGCCGCCCTTTACTCCAACGCCTCTCTGGCCCTCACCCCCGTCAGCGGCTCCAATGTCCCCTATACCGCAGCCTTCCAAGGCGTCTCACCCACTATAGTCATAGCAGGCACCCCAACGATCTCCAATCATTACAAATCCGAACAACGCTTTCAGTCGCAACAGCTCGGCCTCTCCCATTGGTGGAAATCCCGCTCCCTCGACGCTGGTGTAATGCCAAAAGCTTCTGGGACGGGTAACCTGCGCTTAATCTATACTTATGACAAATCGAACTCTGGCAGCGTCCCGCTCTCGCCTTCTGAACTATACGCCCTCAGACTCTTCACTGGAGCGCGGTTTGTGTATGCGTTTACGGATCCGAGAGTTGCCGGAGCGGTTGCTCAAACAAACATTCTTGATTATGCAAAGAGAGAGACAGGAGAGAGCACACATTCGCATTTTGGGCCGCCATTGAGCTCTGTGGAGATTAAGATGAAAGATACGGATGAGAGCAAGAGCGAGGGGAATCGGTCAGTGGGACAATTGGTTATTAGTGGGCCAGCTGTGGTTGGGGGTGAGGTGGTGGCTGATCAGGTAACGTGCATTACAGATGAGAATACGCTGGCTTACGTGTAGGATGAGGCTGGCGATATAGAGCCTGTTTGTTGGAGCGCATTAGCGTCTTGATATTACCTTACCTTATGTTTCTTTGCGAGATAAATATGCATTCTATTTAGATTTCTACTTCCAAAACAAGATCTCAACGTCCCACAAAAGGAAGCTTTGAGCAAGTATAACCTTTTCCTCTCCTAAACGCTCCTTGTCATTCTACTTTAAACTACATGAGCTCAATTGGCATACATAGATATAAGTACCTAAGTGCTATTCTAGTTAAATCTTCACCAATTGAGTCCCGGCGCGCGCCGCCCCGCCGCCGGCCCCGACCCAGATCTCACTCAGGTCGCCAATCTACGAGTAGGGTATCAACAGCTCAGCCTAACCATCTGGTACCTTATATCGGCGATTTATATCAGTAGAGTAGTGTTCAGAAAGCGTAGATTTCGTACATCGTAGGCCCAATTGATATTCGAAGCCTAGGTAGGTGCCTTGGTATATGGTAGTAGCAAAAAAGAAGCAATAGGTATTCATACTCAGGGTTAGGGTTATGTATCTAGGTCTTTGCAACCCTTGGCAGCAGGAATTATGATCCTACTTAGTACCTACAATATTTCCTTCATGTTGCCCCATTGTGCTATTACTTGCCTTTATAATTCATCCATATAATCAATATGTATAGTCTGTCTTTACTCCAACTCGCAATCACCATCTCCAGCCTCATCCCCTTAATCCTCGCCTCCATCCCCTTCCGTACGTTCCCCCCTTTCCTTAAACCACCTCTATCTCCTTCAAAATATCACACAAAAAAGCAAAACATCAACCTAATACGTCAATTACAATCTATAGCACTGGGCATCCACCTCGGTCCTAAATACATGTATGTATCTCACTTCCATCCCTCCCCCTTCTTATTGCTAGAAAATCATAAATCTCACAACCCCCCAGCACAGCATCCCTCACCCACACCAACGGCACCGTATCCAACATCGCCGCTATAAAAGGCAGTACAGCATATTCCTTCATCCTCTCCCCCCCTTCCACCTCCTCCCCTCCAAACGCGTACGTAGAACCCCCTTACCCTTAAATATTCACCTAACTCATAACAAATACCAGCGCACTAGTTCCTAAGATATTAAGAACGACATTCAACGGCATTAAATCGTCCGCGGATATTAAGCTAGGAGAGAGGATTAGGAGCGTTGTTGTTGCGGTACCTGATTATGTTGATCATGAGATCCGAGAAGCTATTATTCGTGCTGCGGGATTAGCGGGTTTTGATGTTCTGGATGAGATTAAGTTTACGGATGCGGTGGGTGTGGCTTATGATTTCCCCATCCTCGAAGATGATGGGGACGGTGGAAGGGGGGAGGATGGGGAGAAGGAGGGTGGAGATGGAAAAGGGGTAAGTGTGATGGTTGAGTACAACGAAAGCGGCTTAGAAATATGGATCATGGATGATGCATGGGTTCCTCACCCTAAAGGACATATCACATTTCCGGAATTAGGTGTCTCAGCAATCCTCGACGAGGCAGCAGAGACGTATTTCCTTACTGTGCAGCGGCGGCTCGAATCTACTTTTCGCAAACATCTTGTTAATGAAGATGGTTCCGTGGTGGGGGGGTTGAAGGGAGTAGTGTTAGTGGGTGATGCGAGTGAGAAGGGGATGGTGGGGATGAAGGGCGTGCTGGAGGAGGTGCTGGGGGGTTTGGGGTATGGGGATGTTAAGGGGAAGGGGTTGGTGAGGGATGAGGTTGAGGGGTTGTATGTTGGTGCGGTGGGGGCGGCGAGGAGGGGGTGGGAGATTGTGGTGGGGAGGGAGAGGGCTGAGGGGGGGGAGAGGGGGCATGAGGAGTTGTAGATATATGAGATGGAAAAGAGCTTTGGATGTATGTATAGTGTTGTATTGTATTGTAATCAGCTAATTTCGACACTGCCTTCTGGCACGCCCTTCCGACTCTTGAGTCGACGAGCGAAGAATCGCATTATCGGTAGCATCTCTTCACGACTCTGGGGCATACTGTCTCCTGCTTTGCTCCATTTGTGGTATTCGACGTTCTGGAAGGATGCTTTCACGTTGGTGAGGGCAGTACGAGTGATGAGCGTATTGGAGGATCCACCCAGTACCAGTATTGGAGTCGTGAGACCCTTTGCGTGTTTACAGGACGCTGGTATAGGACCTCCGATCGAAATGATCCCCCCTAGCTCTTCAGTCATGGATGTAGCAGCAGCAATAGCAGCCATTGCACCTTGCCCAAAGCCCAAGAACATTATCTCACGATGCTTATATCCACATTTCGAGACAAGCCCTTTCTCTATGATATCCTCTTTGATGATCTTGATTGTTTTTGTGAAGCCAGTATCAAATTCCATACTCCCTGTGCCTTGATCGAATTGTATGTCATCGCCCCAGTGAAAGCCGCCGAGCTCGAAAGGTAATGGTGTAGGCGCTTGGAGGGAGATGCATGTTGTTTCGGGTAGGGCGAGTTGTCGGCCGAGGGTGGTGAATGAGGCTGACGTGTCGCCGAGGCCGTGGAGGAGGATGAGGATGTTAGTGAGTTGGGGGGATGTGGGTGGTGGGAGGGTGATGGTCAAGTGGATGGAGTGTGGGAAGTCGGACTGGGTTGGGAGGCGGTAGGGCATTTTTGATACGCATCACTTCGTCATGGTTTGATTGTTGTGGGCGTGACGCTGCGTATGCGGATAGGTGGTAGTTGTCACAGCCTCAATGATGGTGAAGGTGCATGGGAGCAACGCGTGGATCTATGGCTCTAATTTTAGCTGCAGGCAAGGTACAGGATCTTGCGTCAGTCACACATACACCTAAGCTCTTGCCAAGATCATTAAGAATTGCAGGTTGCCAATAATTGCCACTGTGCCTCTGGACAGGTGTTTGGGGCGTATGAAGCTTGCATTGACGATGTGTAGAAGTCGAGATAACCGCTGGTACTATCCCGTCTCACCAGATAGTTCTAAGAGCTCAGCTTGTTTCAAAACTGGAGGTCCAACTCCATTCATGCAACTTTTAGGCCGTAGAGCTCGCACACATTGATCTTCTTCACGTCACTATGTAGAGCTATGAATCTGCCAAGGCTAGGATAGTGAAGGTAGCGGTGTACTCTGTACTTCTACGCTTAAGATAACACAAGATCGGGCTGGGCAAGCGGATTGGTGGATGTGGTCTATAATTACCTTACCCGTTTCAAGAGGTGGGGGGCCCTTCTAAAGGGGCCGGAATGGCGAATGGCGGGGCAATGTGGGGCATTTTGCGTTGAACGGTGTGAACTGTGTGTAATCCAAGGGGTCCAGCCCAGGGTATCAATAATATATAAACCCACCATCTCTCTCTCCTCTCCTTCTCCCTCTACAATCTTCCGACACTCAATCCAACACACCATCAATTGCAGTTACAACATCAACAACAACCTTCACTCACCAAAACAAATCACCTAAGACATCAACAATGGGTTGGGGCTGGGGTATGCTCTCTCTTCTCCTCACCGCCCCCGCTGTTATCTGGCATGGGAGCAATGAGAGCCATTGCTGACCCTTACGACCATAGACGACGCTCGCAATGAACACCAGCAGGTGTACGAACAAGATGGAGGCTACACTCAGCCAGATAACCAAGCCAAGTTCTCTCACGAGCTCGTTAGTGGTGCCGCCTCTTTCGAGGCCATGAAGCTGTTCGAGGACCATCAGCGTAAGGAAGGTAAGCATGACCAACGCCTTCCAAACACTCGGTTCAAGAGCTAACAACCCTTTTTCACATACAGGCAAGCAAGTCGATCATCAATTCGCCAAGGAACTCCTTGCTGGCTTTGCTGGTGGTGAGATTGACAAGCTCGCTGAGACTCATGGTGCGGAAAGCAATCCTTTAGCTTTGATGACTCCTGCTAAAATGACCCTAGGCATGAACGAGTATGACAAGTTGCGTGCACATCACCAAGCCAAAGAGAGGTCCAAGGAGCTGTACGACCAGCATTATGGCAATAACAACGGATATGACCCCAACTATGGTCCTCCTCAGCAGCTTTACTACCAACAACAAAACCAAGGTGGCTACTAGATATACTCAGACACCAGAAGCTTTGACAATCTGGGTAAGCGACAGCCTTAACGAATGGTCATGCAATTAGGGTTCACTTTGATAGTCTAGAAAAGCGAGAAATACCCAGAAAGGATAGGTTGAAAAAAACCTACAACATCAGTCCATATGATATCATTATACATGCGACTTGTTTCAGCAGTGCAAATCTTATTCGAAGCAGAAGCAGGCAACTACTTACCATCAGAAGGTCTTCCACTTGGTTTAACAGTGATATCAGGTTCTCTCGTGGCATTCACATTCCATTCTTCCTCGTCTCTAGTGTAATGCTGTTCTGGACCCAGGTCTCTACTCTTGTTATTCCCTTCACCTAACTGCAACGTTATATGAAGTTACACGGCTTCCCATTCTCCACTTCGCCTTCAATGTTCACTCTGCATGAACGAACCTAACAAAGCGGTGCACAGGGCCTTGGTGCGTTCCTTATGGCGAGACGGGCATTAAAGCTTCACCTCTGGGTGACTGGCTCCAGAGGGACATCACCACGATACTACTATCCTAAACGTGGAAAGATGCAGTGACCGATTATTCTGCTCGGTACATAGTGCGGGAATCGGGTCTTTGAAGTGTGAAGATGGTATTGTGTGACATAGAAGAACGTTTTTCATAGTATGCTTGGAAGGATATATGTCATCCCTTCCCTGGCGCGGTTGTTCGTCAGAGACAGAGCCGTCGGAATGAGGCTCTGCAGTAGGCCATGGCGGGGTCAGCGGCGACGGTGAGAGCAGAACTAGTTCTAGGCTTGCTTCGTTCCCTGGAGGATTGCATTATACCTTGTGCTACCTCGCAGTGACATTGTGGATAAAGGAGGAAGTTGTGTGTGGTACGTGAAGAGTTCAGGGGGAGTATTTCTGGTGCTCCGTAAATTTCCTGGGGAAGGAGCACGTGTGTCGGGTCAAAGCGGGCTGATGATGCGGAGGGGAAAAGCGTTTGCGGGAACGTCACTGCCCAGCAAAACTTTGTGAATATGCGACATTGCTCTTAGAGCATCCTGTAACTCACAATTTGACAATTCTTTGGTCACTGCGCTTCATTGCAAAGCACTTAGAGTCCATTGATCTTACGTACTTCAAGTCAATGTTCCCCCGGGCTACGACGATTACATAGGTGGCCATAAGTCACCTTCCTCGCCTCTTCCATCCTTCCGCAATGCTTTTGCCAGTACGTTGCAGACGCCGTTCAACAAGCAATGAAATTTGCAAAGTAAGCCGCATATGCAAGGGCCCTTTCAGCCACCGCGTTAGACTAACCGCCACAACAGAGAGCTCGAACAAGACCTGGTGCCAGAATGGAGAGCGAAATACTTCGATTACAAGGTCAATTCGTCTCAACTCCAATTGCATGTGACTCAACATAATGGCTGACGGTTTGAGTTGGACAGACTGGAAAGAAGAAGGTCAAAGCGGTGGCTCGCGCATTGAAGAGTGTTAACCAGACCCCAAAAACCCCAGGACGCCAATTACCATCCAACCTCCTCTCCAATGCATTCCAATCGCCCATTCGCAACCATGCCTCCCTCGAGCACTCGTCCGCGAAAACAACTCCCGTCTATCGCGCTTCCAACCTTACCTCCTACGGTTCAGCCAAACCCACTCTTCAAGGAGAACCTACATCATCACAAATTGGTGTCAAGTCGACAGAGGAAGAGGGTAGTTCGGAAGGAAGCTCAGACGGTCGTGATGGAACAGGCCCAATGCCAATACCAGGAAAATCACCTGTTCATGAAACAATCGACGAGTCGGAGTCACTCTGGGACAGTGGTGGAATGACCAATTATGGCAGCATCATATCGTCACCTCCTAACCGTCCACCAATGGGACCACCTTCACTCGAACTTCCTGATCCAGCCTTATCCCCGAACGAAGAGGCATTCCCTCGACATAATCGAGCGTGGCGTCAAAGCCGCTTCAACCCAAATCCGCATACCACTCCACCGTCGCACAGATTGGAAGGCAGGCCGGGAGAGGCGCATGCTGGGAAACCATTCAAATTAGACTCTTCCCAACTGCTGCCTAGAAATCGGAATATCTTCAAGCCTCGGAGAACGGCTTCAACTCCAGGAGGACGCTTGGCACCGGCGCGTCCTAGCCGCTTACGACGAATGTTCTCTACTGCCGGTATTGATTCGCCTACTAGTGGAGACATGCCATTGGAGGCTTACACAGAGTTTGAAAGAGAAAACGCCGAGTACTTTAAGTTCCTAGACAAGGAGTTGGAAAAGATAGAATCGTTCTACAGAATGAAAGAGACCCAGGCGAGTGAAAGATTGCAGCTTCTGCGGCAGCAGTTACATGAAATGCGTGACAGGCGATTGGAGGAGGTCCGTGCAGAGCAATTGGCTCGAGAAAGAGTAAGACAGGATCGTGAGCGCCACGGCAATGGTCAGGTTGGGGCCAATCTTGATCAGAAGGCTGGTACGCATAACCGAACTATCGCCACTGCTCTCAGATGGATGGAGCCAATTGAGAATGCAGTCGGTCTGGGTGGCCCTTCACGCATCGGGAAAGTCACCAAATCCCTTCAGCAATGGGGCTCGCCACCTGGTCCAGCGGCGCAACAGCCACCAGGTACTCCAAGTCGGCCCGACGCATGGCGAGACTTCTCTCGAAGGCCTACACACAGCGATGATGTTCCGTACCGGGCCGCGAAGCGAAAATTGAAGCTCGCCTTGCAAGAATTCTACAGGGGCCTCGAGTTACTCAAGTCCTACGCACTCTTAAACAGAACGGCCTTCCGCAAGATCAATAAGAAGTATGATAAAGCTGTAAAGGCACGACCCACAGGCCGTTACATGTCAGAAAAGGTTAACAAGGCTTGGTTCGTGCAAAGCGAGGTCTTAGAGGGACAGATTGTCGCCGTCGAAGATCTATACGCAAGGTACTTCGAGCGTGGGAACCACAAAATAGCAGTTGGCAAGCTCAGGACAAAGAGCACAAGATCTGGAGATTACGCCGGAAGCATTTTCCGTAATGGGCTCCTCCTCGCAGCCGGCTTGGTGTTCGGAATTGAAGGAATCGTTTATGGAGCCGAACACTTATCAAATCCCAACGTAGCTGTGCAAACTGATACAAGCTATCTGTTACAGGTTCGTTTGAACTCTTGCCTTACGAACGTATAACGTTAACAGGGGCTTATAGATATACGCGGGCTACTTTCTCGGCCTTTTCCTCTTTCTTCTCTTCTGCCTGGACTGTAAAGTTTGGACTCACTCTAAAATCAATTATCCATTCATCTTCGAATTTGACAGTCGTCATAACCTGGATTGGCACCAGCTTGCCGAGGTAGGATATCAGATCTTGATTCGAGGTGTCTACTAACAATATTGGTAGATGCCAAGCCTACTACTCTTCTTGCTCGGACTTTGTATGTGGCTGAATTTTCAGCAAGCTGGGACGAATCCCATGTTCCTGTACTGGCCGGTACTCTTAATCGGACTGGCCATTTGTATCCTTTTCTTTCCCGCCCCCATTCTCTACCACAGAAGCCGTGAGTGGTGGGCATATTCGAATGTAAGTAGTTTGAGCTGTATTGTACTAAATTTGCTAAAACTTTGCGAAGTTTCGATTACTGCTTGCTGGTTTGTATCCTGTAGAATTCAGAGATTTCTTCCTTGGTGATATGTATTGTTCTCTAACATATTCCATGGGGGTAAGCTTCCCCAATATACGTACTATCACCTTACTAATAAGGTCTTCAGAATCTTGAGCTGTTTTTTTGTCTATATGCGAATGACTGGAATAATCCGGGTCAATGCAATTCGACCCATTCACGACTTCTAGGCTTTTTTTCGACGGTGCCTGGCATCTGGCGTGCATTGCAATGTATTCGACGTTACTATGATACCCGAAATGCGTTTCCACATTTGGTCAACTGCGGCAAATACACGTTCACAATTCTATTCTATATGTCTCTCAGCTTATACCGGATTCACCAGAGTGATACCCTCAAAGCTTTTTTCATAACTTGCGCCACCATTAACTCAATTTACTGCTGTAAGTCATCATTCAAATATCAATATCGTAACTTGATGCTAATTCGTGCAGCCGTATGGGATCTATGCATGGACTGGAGTACGTGTTAGCTTCGCCGTCTTTCCCAAAGATAACTGACATATCCAGGTCTATGTAATCCGTACGCAGAACACCCATTTCTCCGCGATGTCCTAGGCTACAAACACCCCTGGATCTACTATATAGCCATGATCCTCGACCCAATCCTCCGATTCAATTGGATCTTCTACGCCATCTACTCGAACGAGTTACAACATTCCGCCCTCCTCAGCTTCTTCGTAGGCTTCTCCGAAGTCTGCCGCAGAGGCATGTGGACCCTTTTCCGCGTCGAAAACGAACACTGCACCAACGTCGGCCGCTTCCGCGCTTCCCGAGATGTCCCCCTGCCATATGAAATCATGCCACCTACACCACCTACGCCGGAAGAGACCACCAGTCCGACAGCACATCCAGTCGAAGGCCAGCAACAGCAAACCGCTCCTTCTCCAACTTGGTACTCACCCTCTCAAGTCGCAGCAACGACTTCCAACCTCGAAGCCCAGCCCTCCGCAGGCTCCCTTCGCCGCCGTGGAGCTGCCGTTCCGCACAACACCCCCATCCAACGCGGTATTGCCCGCGTAGGCACCATGATGGGCGAAGCACATGCTCAAGATTTCGAACGGAAACGCAGACCAGGTGCTGCTGTACCTGCGTCTCCGTATCAACATGGTAGAGCTGGGCCGGAAAGTAGTGATGAAGAGGAAGAAGACGAGCAGGAGGAGGATGAGCAAGAAGCGGCGGCGGGTGCGGGTGGTGGTGATGGTGATGAAGATGAAGAAGAAGATAATACTCGAGACGTGCAAAACGCAGAGGATATTTTGAGACGGCATCGTAGCGGTACTACGGAGTGACGCTTAGGTAGATAGCGGTTTACTTGGCTCATTTGGCTGATTTGGCTATGTAAGTATCAGCGGACGGACCGGATGGAGGAATGGGAATGGATATATATTCTGTGGACAAAAGTTGCTGTATATACTGTGTGAAAAACCACCAAAAGTCTGTTTCTTTATCATAGCTTGCTGATACCCAATAAATTTCGCTCTCGAGAAACACCGGAATGATGTGTGCATCGTGATCCCATACTCCCTCAGACACTGATAACGCTTGACGGTTATGATTTATTTGGCTATTCTGTATATGCAAGTATCCGCGGACGGACAGGATGGACAGATCGGGATACATATTCTGTGGATGGAAAAAGTTAACTGTATATACTATGTGACAGATACCTAAAAGTCTGATTCTTATTATCATCTTAGTCCTAGCTTGGCTGGAGCTGGGGCGATACCTAGTATATTTGCGAGAGAGAGAGAGAGATACCGGAGTGCTTTGTGTAGGGTGATCCCGAATCTCCCTTGACTGCGTTGTGTACGTATCTACGGATAGACGGGAGGGGAGAAATTGGGATGGATAAATATTCTGTGGATTGGAAAAGAGCTTACTGTATATACTATGTGACAGATACGTAAAAGTCTGATTCTTTTTATCTTACTTGTCTCTCATCCTAGCTTGCTGGAGTTGGTTTAATATCTAATCAGTTTTGCGAGAGAGGGAGATACCGAAGTGCTGTGTACCGTGACACTGATAACGCTTAATGGTTACGGTTTCTTTGCTGTATATGTAAGTATTTGCGGACGGGATGGGAGAAATTTTGGATATATATTCTGGGGATGGAAAAAGTTGATGTATATACTATATGACAGATACCTAAAAGTCTGAATCGTTATCCTAGCTTGCTGGTACCCAATATATGCCGCAAGAGAGAGCGAGATAGGCTTGCTATGTGCACCGTGCTCCCTTCCCCCATAAGACGAAGGAAGAAGAAAGAAAAAAGATATAGGAGATGAGGATTTGGAAATGAGAAAGGAACAGTACTCAACATAGATCAAACACCAAAAGAAAAGTCATCTCAAAGTTCTCCATCTCAACACATTATCCTCCTCCTTACGCTCCCAAAAAAGGAAAAACAAGCATCCCAAAAAAACCTTCACGTCAACATGATATCATATCATAAATTCATCCATCCACCGCTACAGACAGCCAAATTCAATATATTCCGGTTTCGAAAAGAGGAAATTGTCCCAAAGACGAATGCATACATGCCTATTACACGCATACCATGTTTCCTTAGGGCTTATAACCGCAGCCAGACCAGTGTCACTCTCACGCGCCTCGTACGGTTTGCGGCGCTTAGGTATGCTCATCCACAAACCCCTCTGTGGTACTCGCCTATTTCCATTCCCTCCCTTATAGCCACGCGTTCTCCATAACCGGTGATCTTGAGCCTAGGATTAGTCGTTGAGTCTTGCAATGAATCTAGAGAATCGACCATCCCCACGATCCTTTCTCTCTTGTCTTCGTTTCTCTTTCTCATGTCTTTGTTTCTCTTTCTCTTGTCTTCGTTTCTCAAACCAAACTTGCTCGGCATCTTTCAGCAGTTCCAGACACTTCTCTTTATCTTCTTGAGATATTTTGGCATCCGAATCCCAATCTTTCGAAGGTCGGAGACCATACTTGTTTACCAGTAAGGGATTAGCACCTTTAGCGAGAAGTGCTTCGAGGATTCGCCAATGGCCCCGTTCTTTTGCAATGTGAAGTGCACCATAGTCATAGCTATCGGCGGCGTCTATCTTAACTCCGAAGGCTAGCAATTCATTGACGACCCCAAGATTCCCGGACTGAGCGGCTATGTGCAGAGGTCTGCGTGAAAATTTACATGAAGTAGTAGCTTCTTTGTCTGCCCCAGCTTGCAACAGTAATCTGGCACTTTCTCCAGAAATATTTTCCTCGAAACATGAGCAGTGAAGAGGAGTGTGTGAGCTCTCTTTTATGCGAGTTTCTAAAGGAGCACCCTTTGAGATCAACAATGCCACAACCTTGTGATGATCCTTCTTTGTGGCTAAGTGCAGTGCAGTGAAACCTTTATCATCAGCCGCGTGGATATTCGCACCCTTTGAGATCAACAAGGCCACAACCTTGTGATAACCCAGCTGTGCGGCCCAATGGAGCGCAGTGGCATCATAAATGTCAGCGGATTGGATATCAGCACCCTTTGAGATTAACAAGGGCATAACCTCGTGATGACCCTTACCTGCGGCCCAGTGCAGTGGAGTGGCACCTTTTGTGTCAGCGGCGTGGATATTCGCACCCTTTGAGATCAACAAGGCCACAACCTCGTGATGACCATTAGCTGCGGCCCAGTGCAGTGAAGTGGCACCTTTTGTGTCAGCGGCGTGGATATTCGCACCCTTTGAGATTAACAAGGCCACAACCTCTTGATAACCCCCCTGTGCGGCCCAGTGCAGCGCAGTGGAACCAGCATTGTTAGCGGCGTGGATGTCTGCACCGTGATCTAGGAGACACTCAGCTATAGAGATCTTCCCATGAGACGCACAAGATAACAGGGGAGTATTTCCTGCGGTGTTTTTGGCTTCGATTGGCACTCCACGATCTAGTAGAAGGATAACAAGGGATTCTATCACGGGTTTCGATTTGATTTCTGGATCAAAACTTATCAGGTGCAAGGCCGTATTGCGATTAGTCAGAGTACGTTTAGAGACATCACAATTGTGTTCGAGTAAGACCTTTAGAACATCAAGTCTCCCGTTTTCAGCAGCGAGAAGGAAAGCGTCTCCGTCGATGTCGACTAAGTTCTCAGAGGATTCATGGATGCTACAGCCTTGAGCTAGAAGACTTCTTACTTTCTCGGCATCACCTTCTTTCGATGCGGAGCAAAGTTCTAATTGCAATTTGGGATCCTTGACACTGCCCAAGGCTTTGTCGGGACTTCTCTTCATTGGTGAGGAAGGCCCGTTCCTGCGGTCCGATGACGCATCTGTTGCACGTTGCGTTGAAGCCTTGAGAGCCTCTGTATCACCTTCAGAAAGTTCTTCGCTGTCACGCGACATAGCTTCTTTGCCTAGTAGAAACATGGTGTGATCGGTGGTGGCTTGTTTATTCTGGACTATGAAACCGTTCTCACAACCGTCGGAGGCCGGAGAACTAGGAGCTAACACTAGGTCCTTATCGTGGAGGACGTCGGCCGTTTTCTCCTGCAGCTCTGAAATAGAGCTACTTTGACTTTGAGCATCATCCCGTGGCGACTTTCCTGCTGGAACCGGTGTCCGCTCTGGTCCAGATCCCTTGATGTAGTCTCCATTGTGCGGCGATCGCTCCTCGACAACTTCTTTGACTCCCGATTGGAGCTGCAGGCGAGACAGCCCAACATTCGCCTGCTCTTCCGCCACATGCAAGAGAGCTTGCTTGATTGCCCTCTTGATATCTGGGTAGGCGCCGCTTTCGCCACGTCTCAATTTGGCCATCTGACTATGATCTGCGTGACATGACACCATTTTTTCTTTGGGAAAGTTTAGTTGGGCAGAATCCTGGTAGACCATCATCTCTGGTTTGCCTTCACGTTTCCAGGAGCCATCTGGCATCTTGATGGAAGATCAGCTATTGCGATGTAACCATTACGAATTTGACTGTACCTCAACAGCTGTTTTAGTTTGCAAGAGCTCAAAACAGGTCAGGATATCGATGTCATTGGCAACGAATCTGAATTTATCATTCAAATCATTCAAAGTTGGGGATCTTGCTCGTAGCTCTCTTAACATCTCCTCGGTAGGTTGAGACTTCACTAGGGTTTCAAGCGCTGTTGTCTGCAGACCACGATGGGGAGCGCCAAAAAAGATCATAGCGCATACTGGGAGACAAGAGCTGTATCTCCCAATAGATCCGTTAACGTCACTTAGTGCCTGGGGAATTGACTGGTATCAGCGATATACCCAATAACTCAGAGACAGTCGACCCCAGGGAAATTACCTTCTTGATGATCAGACAGCCCAAACTGTGTCCGATAAAAACTATAGGCCGGTCCTGACACTAGAGCCCTTTAATTTCCGTTACAGTCAAATCGAACAGATATATGCTCACTCTGGCCAATTCACGCATTGACAATAATCGATGGATGAAATTATTGGTGTGATCAGCCAGGATGCCACTCGATGCACTCCCTTGCAACTGTGAGGGATAACCGTATATGAGAACTCTTGCATTGGGTACATCTTTCGTTAGGTAGTCTCGTAGCCACATGTTGCGGGAGGAGTGGGCCCAGGAGCCGTACGCATGTGCAGCTAGGCCGGTAACAGCGATGATACTGGCGACAGAGATAGTCAGCGATGTCAAATAATGTTGATTTAAAGCTCACTCGGCTGCTATAGGTCCTTTCGGTTGGCTCAGGGGGGTAAAGCCGTGGAAGTCACTGTCCACACTAATCGTGTCATCCAGAACACGGGGGGCCGTGATGGTTTCATCCCGTGTCTGAAATGATATGGTTGCCGTGAGTTCCCCATCGGGACCTTCACAGTCAACGGCCGGCACAATCGACCGGACTTGTATGTAGGGTTGGTCTTCTGTGTGGAAGTAGTCTTTCAATCTCTCTGCCGTTGTTTCTGGTGGGATATTTTCGACCCGAAAGGTCCATGCTCGCAAAGTTCGTGCCGCCTCCATGGCCGCAGGACATTCGTGGAAGAGGCGCAGAATGCCGTCGCATAAAGCTCGCAGTCAAGGCTCCGCATTCTCGAGCGCCTTCCAAAGCTGTGATGGATTCGTAAGTGCTGTGAAGGGTGCTTCCTCTGGGACTAGACGATTCTGGATAGTAGCACCCCAGCAGCCTTACTCGGGCTACTCTTGTGGGGGTCCAACGGCGTAAAGTCCGAGACTACGTATCTCTAGTTGGGTCTCGGAGGTCGCCGCTGCGAATCAATGCCGAAATGGCTACCTTCAATCTTTCTAAATCTCGACTGATCGGATTCTACAGATCGAGAAAACTACACCGTAGGTACCGGGAGGAATACTCCTCGTCTTGAGAAGTTTGCATTCATAATTGTGATGAACGAGGTCCACTCGCATTGATACGACTCACAAACACCGTTACTGTTGCCTTTCCAAAGAGATCTATCTGCGTTTCACTTGAGTTGCAAACTACAACCAACAGACCTCATTTCGATACTTGGGCGAAGCATACTACGGTGCTCCAGAGAGCTTTGTTCCCAGAGACTCCCGCCTCGCACGTTCTGTTCTCCGCTTAAAGGAAATCGTAGCAAAAACATTGAATGCAGACAAGCTAAGTAAATTGAAACCAAGAATAGCGATGATAATCAACGGCGTTATGACCGAAAACAGTGTAAAACCATATGAAGCATTTTGAAACATGTCACTTTGCCCAAGCCGATCAGTAGCTAGTCCCACCTGTATAGCAGTAAGAACGATAGTTATATATACAAATGCAACCAACACCCAAGCAAAGTTACGTCGTACAATATCCGAATATCTTGTATAGCCATACATATAACCTCTGATCAACGTAACATGACTTCGATTCTTAGAAGTAAGTCGATAGATCCAATTGAGGCGCGAAAGACGAAGCTCTCCATAGTGGTATCGTCGATTGACCCGTTCGAGGGTTTGGAGGTCTATAGTTCCCAGTAGAGATCTGGTAAATGATGTCCAATTCTCCCAGTTGATCTCAGGGCTAAGTAGACCGGCATCTTGTGCCATTCTCAGATCGCTCTTAGAGCAGACTAGCCACACGTATGAGAGAAGGAAACCACAGCCGCACTCGTATAAGTTGGTATCCCCGCAAATGCGGTTCTTCCAAAAGTCGTAATCCAGGAGGAAATCAGGCATTGGCTTGACAAAGACTCGTGTCTCTTGCCACACCATGTGTAAATCTACTTGTTCTATTATAACGAGCTTACGGCCAAGCATCGCCTGGCGGTGCAAAGGTCGGGCACCCATCGGTCTCCCAGCGAGCCATAGGTAATCATGGATCTCATTCAAGCGTGGAACGGTGAGCTCCCATTCGAGATAGGTTTGGATGCTATGCTCATTGGTCTCGTCGATGGTTTGGAGGCTGTGTGACTTGTCGTGATATACCACCGGCAGAGTCAATGACGTGCGGCTCTCGGAAGAGCAAGACACCTGAGATGGATTCCTGCGATGACACGGTGTTTTGCCATGAAAAAACGCGGAAGAACAGGCCGCAAGAAGGTTGTCGCTTTGGCTGAAGGGAGGCCTCATGGGTGGCTTGAGGAGAAAATCTGACGATTGATTCATGCCGGAATACTAATCTTGGTCCTATCCTTGCCTGCATCCACTGAACGACTTGAAATCACAGCTATGCTGTTGCACAAGCTCGGATGAAAGTCACCTTCGAGTAACTGAGGAGTGGGTGTCACTTGCCTGAGGTCCAGGTGCGCGCTTGCCGAAGTTGCCTTTCTAGCAGGGCCGGTCTCCCAGGCGACCGCTGTGGCAGATTTACTTAGCCTAAATGGTATCTGAGGTAGCCAGCTCCCTCACTGTAACCCATTACAACGAACGCTTTACATTCACATCTTGGTTGCGCAATATTACTAGCAGCTGTAGTCGTTGACCAGAGCCAGCGTCTGAACTAACCTCTAAGCTCCTGCGCCTCTCCCCAAAGCCCCCCTAAACTCAATTCCCGCGGTCCCTGAAGAACTAGTCTTTAGGGGATGATCTTGAACCTTAGAGCCCTATCTTGGCAGCAGGGTCCCCTGAAGCTAAGTTTTTTGTGAGCGTGGGCGAGCGTTCTACTGGGCTTTTGTTAGGTACTGCAAAATCTAAGATATGACGATTTCTAGAACTACAATGACTAGCTCTACAATCTCCACAAATAGGCATTCTGTTATTGTGTGTGGTGACAGATGTTGGTGTCACAAAATCTTATCTCTTGGCGGGGGTGGCCCCTAGAGGCTTCGCGGGGGACAAAGATATTGGCATGCCTACAGTCTAAAGCCAACGTTCACAAACCTATAACTTCTCCTTCACAACAGAGATAATCTCATTGATTAATTTAAACTTATCAAGACCTATTGGATTTAAAAGTTTTAAGGTAAAGATGATTTAATGATATTGCTCATTACGGGTCTACTTTATGCTGAAACGACTGGAAGGGGTGCCAATGATTAACTTATGTCTCCCACGAGCCAAGATTTGTCCGGTTTACGGTATGTGGATGATGAATCTTGTATAAATTCTACTGACTTTACTCGCTCTTTGGTGGTTCGAGGATTGGATGATAGTGTTCATTCCAGCTTGCCTAACAGATACATCTGACCCGTCCTTCCTTCGGTAAACTCACACAAATCCACCATGCACAACCTTGAGCGTAATCTATCTTCGACACATCTTCGCTGAGGCTCATAGGGATGATACTCTAGAACTCGAAGCTCACCTTGCGAGTGTCTAGATACTAGACTGAAACCACTCGACCGTTCTAGTCTCGATTGATGAGAACCATGACTCCGTTGCGACTTATACCGCTCGCTAATTTGCCAGCCCATACTCTCCTTCCCAGAGTCCGAAGCGTGCAGCCAAGCCTCAAGAACTACTCTCTTATGATACTGCGGCTAGTGTCATATTGAATTCTGCTGGCGATATCATCAA
Source organism: Cladonia borealis (assembly GCA_018257855.2). NCBI lineage: Eukaryota > Fungi > Ascomycota > Lecanoromycetes > Lecanorales > Cladoniaceae > Cladonia > Cladonia borealis. The sequence goes on from JAFEKC020000015.1 coordinate 145,093, forward strand.
CGGTGATGTTGCATTCGCTCCTACGGTCGAATCAGAGATGTTGGTTAAGTTTGAGCCAACACTTTGGAAGATTGCTATTTCATAATCAATCCAATCTGCGACCACGGACGGCTGGCTTAAGAACGGACTATGACTTGCGGCAATTTGATGGACGTCCCACGGAACTTTACTATTGCTGATCATCATCTCTTGCCCAATGGGCGGGATTGCATCGTCCTTTGTGCAAATGAGATAGGCTCGACGGCCGTCATAGTATGGCTCTAACCATGCTGGCGGTCCGCTTGGTGTTTCTAAGGAATTTTGAGACTGATTTCTGAGTTCGTTGATTGCTGCCTCAGCTAGGGTGGGATTCACGTCGTTGTAAAAGATCTCCTGTGGATTTTCAACCCCCAGCTGACCGTTACCCTATGGGTCAATGTTGTTAGTCATCTGTACCACTTTCAGGATCATAGGAAACGGTCTCATACATATTCAATAACCCAGGGGTTAAACTTGTCACCAGGCAATGTACTCAGCAGAGATTCTCCCTCGTGTGCAATGAACCCGCACACGAAGATCAGTCCAATGATACCTCCTTTTTTGCCGGCGACCGTCTGCGCTGCCTTACTAAGACCAGCTGCCGCCGCAGATCCAGGACATCCTCCATAAGAATGCATTACGAGGACTACATCTTTGCCGGCGTTTATTTGCGGCAATAAAAGCGTCTCTCGAATGTAATCCGCATCACCGGCGACCGTTTCAATTTGGGGTTTAGGAGAGCTACAGCTCGGAAGACGGCCAGAGATGATTGGATACCCGGAAAGTTTGAGTCGGGAGAAAAGCAGGTTATAGTGGACAGGTGAATGCCAAGCACCTGGAACGAGCACAATTGTTGGAAGATCTAGGTTCGGGGTGGCTCGTACTTTATGCATCCGGGAGACGGAAAGGAAAAAAAGTAAGGCCAAAACTGGTCCTATTCTTGAACAGAGGTGCTCCATTGTTGAATCTACGTCATTCAATTGATGGGGTTCCTTACTGAAATATGGCCGGAAGATTGGGTTGGTGTTTGTATTCATACTTCAGCTGAAGCACTAGCCATCTATTATTCTGAAGGCGCTTCCTCATCCATGCGATATGCGCTATTCAGGAAAAACCCTCCGTTCCCGCAATACAATACACGTGTCTCGGTTCAGGAACTCCGTGCTAGGCTGTCGGACAGAGAGTGAGTCGGTGTTCCGGTTGCAGGCTGAATTGAGATGTTCCCTATGGCGCGGACCAGGCGCCACTGTGGAATCCATGTCTAACATTCCAATTATGGTAGTGCGTATCGAACAAGGCTTCAAATCCAAAGCTGGGAAGGATCTTGAAGAGTATGGCGGCATGTGGATGGTTAGCATAATCCGAATTGTCAAGGTCAAGATATCGAAAGCGAATGCAGCTAAGGTAGGTATGACTGGCGCATGGCGTTCCTTGTCAACCACGTCTGGCCATGATCTAGACTCAAGAAAGGATCCACGTGGCCATCAATACCATAGCAGGACCCTGCAAACAAGTTCTAGCTACCCTGAAACACAAACCCTTCTTTCAACTACTGCTTACGGAGACTGGTAGTTGGAATACATATCACTTCAAGATCGCACAACGACTAAAACATCACATCCAACCCCCATACACTCCACAAGAAAGACAACAAAAAACCCCTCGCACCCTATTCTCCAACCTCCACCTCCCTACCAACCCTTCCTCCCCGTCCAAACAATCTTCGGCGTACAAATCACCGCCCCACCCTTCGACTCCTCATATATCCCCTCCACCCCTCTCAACCCCTCCTTCCCATCCTCTCCCCCCCTCCCCTCCCCCATCTCCCTATCCTTCGCCAAATGATTATCAAAAAATGCTCTCGCCAACCCCTCCCTCTCCTCCACCTCCCACCCCCTCACATCCCCAAACCCACTCCTCTCCATCCACTTCCCCAATTCCCCAACCCACATCCCTAGCCCCTTCATCCCCCCCACTCTTCTCTCCATCAACGGCGCTTTTACATCATCCCCCGTGCGTAAAATAAAAGATTGTGAAACAGATAATTCATCCCACTGGATATACCCCCCCGGTTTCAATAGCCGCTTCAGATTCTCTAATATAGGTTCAGGATTCTCAGCTCGGACTACAACGAACAGAAGCCGTACGTGCACTACATCATACGCAGCTAGCATATCCGGTTCCGGCTCGGTGAAAAGATCCCATTCCCTCAAACGGATATTCGAATGTAACCATTGCTGAGGCGGACATTGCGCTAAGCTGATATCATAACCATCAAGTTGAGCGTGTGGGAGGAGTCGGGAGACGTGGTGGAGCCAGATGGCGGTGCCGCAGGCTATGTCTGCGATGCGTATTGGTGGTGATGGACCATGATTGTTCTCATTATCAATATCATCACCAATGCTGCTCCCCACGTCGCTATTTTTATCATGGTTGATAGATAACTCGGATAGGTACTGCAAAATAGTAGGATGCAAATCATAGCCTAAACTCTCCCTCCAAAGATAATGTTCATAGTTAAGCCTCGAGGCGGATTTATAGTCGCGAGCTAGGACGTAATTGTCCCCTCGTTGTTTGGACAGGGGTTTGTTGGAGGTCATGTTGGTAGATGCAGATGCAGGTGGTAATCAACATACTCGTTCGTAATGAATCTTTTCGCTTATGTGTATAAGATTTGCAGCAATGTGGAAGGATGATATGATTGATATCCGTGGTACGGATATGATATGGGGGGCATTACGATAACGGGAAGAAGGAAGAAGTGGTTTCATGTGTCTGGTAGGGTCTGCGCATGAAGGAGGGAGTTATGAGGGCGTTTCTATGCGAGTGGATGTCGCGGTTTCATTCTTCAAGCGCTTCCACGTGGTGGGTGGGGGTGCTTGAAGGTCAATTCATCTTGAGTGTGAGATTTGCCGTCGTGATGCAGGGGGAAGTATCTCTGTTATGGGTATGCCCGGAGCTAGATATATTCCTGCTGTGGTGTTATGAAGCTAAGAGGCTACTAAATAAGGGAGTTCGTTCCGTACGTGGGTATATGCTAGGCTAATAGATATGGATGATCATCGTATATTGACACCCCTTTCAGCTGCCATCAGCCGTCCACTTCACCGCCACATCACTCCGCACTTTTATTCCTCCGCCAGACTGTGAACTGTCTTGCATTTCGATGTCTTCGGGACTTGTGTCTCGCTTGCTAGCAATATGGGTCGCATATGAGTCTGTGCCTCCACTATATGGTTGCGTCGTGTCGCTGATAGGAACAAAGTTATGTTGACTATCAGTTATGCTTGATTGGTCTGTGTATTGATGACTCGAGCCGAAGGCTTTTCGCTTTCCCCTTGAATCTCGACTGTTGATATATTGTTGGCTCGTGGCGCGGGTAGAAGGCACAGCAGAGCCAGTAAGGAGGAGAGAGAGTATGGGTCGTAGACTAGGCAGACATGCTGGGGATAAAATTAGCAACGTTATCAAAGGAGCAGGATGTAAATGTTCAATACCGGAAACAATTGCCATATTGCTCTCCGTGATGGTCCAAATCGAGACGTAGGCGAAATTCCAGGTAAGGTCAGGAGACGTGAGATCTACGCTGATGAGCGCGGAAAGGCGGACGATAGAGATGATAGTGACGCTAAAAACCTTGTCAACAACGAACTAACCAATTCAACATTTCAAGACGGTCCAGCCAGGAAATCGACTTACAAGCCACCAAGCATGAACATGCCTGCAAGGGCAAATTTCTGCGTACGATCTCTGTGAAGACGCCAGATGAAAGGTATTGGCACTGAGAGCAGCGCTGCATCCGTGATGATGTTTGGTACCGCTATGCCAACAAAGAAGGCATAGTCGTCGACTATACAATTAGAAGGTTTGTTGGGATTCCTGTTCCAGAAGCTCGAGACTGGGTTACACTGAAATATCGAGACAAGGATCTTGAGTGCACCTTCACCATCAGCGCTGTCCCAGGGGCGGATAATTTAGTGGGCTTACAACTGCGATTCCCCATGCCGTGGTGATGCCAATAAGCGTAAAAATGGGGATTTTTATCAAGTGGGCAGCAGCAAATATCCTCCAGTAGAATGCCAAGATGCAGTATTTGACCAACACGATGATCAATGTGTAAAGGATCTCGCCAACGAACAAATTCATGAAGAAGGTGGTCACGAATGATGGTTCCAACACTTCATAGTGTCTACCAAGTTCTAAGTGAATCCCTTAAACGCCGCATTGTCAGCGCGCTCCAGATTGATATAAACGTAATGGCAGCGATTGTCGAGTGACTCACAGACAAGTGTGTCTATAAACAACGCAGTGGCCACAGCCTACGTGGACTTATCAGTGATTGAACCTGCTGAGCTACAGGGTCTTCTCGAGATCTTACCAGTGCTAGGAGGGCCAGCCAGTCATCCAACCAATATTTTGTTTTTACCAGCCTTCTCGACCAGAATCGTAGAGCGACAGCTATTGAGGCCAAGCTCCAGGTTACGATAGTCGCAGCATGGAGCTGCGGTTGCCTGCTAGCGTGGATGTTCACACCTGGAGGAACTGTTAAAGTAGACATTGTGAGTGTGCAAACATGGACTTAGGGAGTTTCACGCATTCTCTGTGCTTCCGGGGAGTGACAGAGCCAATTATACGTACTAGAGATATCGAATGACCCTTTGGGCCTGAAACATTTTCAGATTACAAGCCCAAAGCATTTTCAGATTGCAAGGCCAAAGCCAACAGCAGAGCGCGTCATTGTGGTGTGTGCCGCGGGGCTTATTTCGTCGGTGGGTGTGCACATAATGGGGAAAGGTATGTTTGGGGGTCTGTCGATCGAGTTTCACTTACTCCTCGTGTGGCTTTCGTCTGATCTTGACTCTTTGATTCCATTCGTCCAACGTGAAGTGTAGATTTGGGGCTTATGCAGAGACGGGCATGCACAGATATAACCCCACCAATAGTCTGTGCGCACCGAAGGTAAGCGGATTATGGCAACTAAAGCTAGCGGCCGTCAGCGACGTGAGGGAGTAAGACATGATGTTTGTTTTCATGCATGACACCGAAGATTTAGTGAAGTTGTGTAATAACATTGGGTGTAGACTTGCTGCAGCGCAAACTCAATGCCTCATCCATGCATGTCTAAGGAATTGGCGCTCCCTCCCATTGCCTATTGATGCAGCATCCCACATGGTATCGCGTAACTCAAGTAGGCCGTGACGGAGTTTGAGAAGTCTGATCTAACATGCGGATAGTATTGTGCATGGCATGCAAGAAGGTTATACGCTTTGGTACTTTTATATGAGACGACCGTTGCACTTACCAATTGCAGTATCGATTCCACCTTACCGTGTGTCTGAGCTGAATCTACTGACAGGAGGCCCTATCAAGATTCCAAATCCTGAAATCAAAGGCGAGCTATGCCACTTTACCAACAGCACCGCTTCAACATAATTTCCGAATACAAAGTACGACATCTCGTCCCTACATAGCGCTGACTCCAAATGGCTGGCTCAAAACCCACGGTGGTCATTGTCCCCGGCGGATGGCACTCCTCGAACGCGTACGAAGGCCTTGCATCCTGCTTCCAGAAAGCTGGATACCCTACCGCTATCACAAAAGTACCCAGCCTCAATCCCCAGGATCCATCAGTATGCGACTGCCGCTCCGACGCAGCCTCTGTGCGTGAACAGCTGTTACCACTGCTAGAAGACGATGGCAAAGAGATTATCATCCTTTGCCATTCCTACGGAGGTATACCTGCTGGAGGAGCCGCGTACGGCTTGAGCACGAGCGCCCGAAAGCATCAAGGGAAGTCCGGCGGCGTCTTGGGGCTCGTATATCTGACAGCTTTCGTGGTACCTGAAGATGAGAGTCTCGTGAACTACTTGGGTGGTAAACATCCGCCATATCTTCTAGCCGACAGTGTATGTATCCTAAAGAGTCCATCAGTCGCTCACTTATCGAAGAATGGTACATTGACCTCTTGTCTAGCCTTCCGAAGGGCTTTCGGTCATCGGAACACCAGGACCAACACTTTACGCAGATTTATCTCCGAAAGTGGCCAAAGATATGGAGGAAGCTCTCCTCCCTCACGCGATCCTTGCATTCGAATCACCCGCTCCACCCGCCGCTTGGGCGGAGCCCGCGTACGCCGGGAAGTTAGCCTTCCTACGGTGTACTCAAGACGCAGCGCTGCCAGCATTCTTGCAGAATCTGTTCGTCCAGCGAAGTGGAGTTGATTGGACTGTGAAAGATATTGATGCCTCGCACAGTGCGTTCTTGAGCAAGCCGGAAGAGATTGCCAAGCTAGTAGAAGAGCTTGAACGTACCTTTGAGGATGACAAGACAGTCTAGCCCCCATGCTACTTCACGGCAGAGTTTCCTCTCGCCCGATAACCCTAAATATATATAGGAAGCAGAATTCGCACCGTTTAGATATCTTTGTTGGTCTTAAGGGGGCGTCGCTATTGGGAAAAAGTGGTCTCAGTTGTACAGTGTGCAGTCTATTGCTTGCTGGTTTCGTCTGCCCCTGGTTCTAGATAACCCGTTTTCCACTTGATTTGTGTAACACCATCAAATAATGGCAAAATGAGAGTGTCAATGCGAGGGTCTTCTAGAAAACTTTTGTTAAGCTTCCGTAAGGTCTCTCCATTCGCCTCCCAGAACGGTCGTCTGATCTTTTCGATATATGGATTGAATTCATTGCCCATGGTCAGACCCCGCGCGAACACTGATACCCAGCCCACAGGTCAGTCGCCAGACAAGCGTTACAGAGCAACAGGGAATCCCACCATTGTCTACAAAGACCACACCATGCGGTGAAAGGAGTCTTCGTTCCAGAATAGTATTCATGTATAGTTGATAATTGTGTTTATCAGCGTCAAGGAAGATGATATCGAATTGGCCGTCGACTTGCTCCAAACTGATTGCCATATCATTAGGACAGGTCAAAGAACACAAGATCCACATGGAGGAAGCACACTTACGTTGAAGCAGCCGGTCCCTCAATTACTTTGATTCGATCATCCACGCCCAACTCTGCGAACATCTTCCTTGTAAAGTTCAACACCTCACCACGTACATCTAGAGTAATGATCTCTGCCTTTGTAGCGCGCGTACCCTCGTACCACGCCAAAGCCGAAAAGCCAGTGAATGTACCAACCTCAAGAACTAAATTTGCCACCGTCAATGTTACGCTCGCTGGCACAATACGCGAATGAGTGCTATGGAGGTTGGCATAGCACACCTCGCTTCGGGGCAATCCATTGGCTCATCCAGATCATCCACTGGCCTTGCAGTTTCGAGGACATCATCTCGGCATCCATCCATGTCCTGATAGTCCATTCCCAGTGTTTGTTCAAGGCTTCTGGAAGCGCTGACGCGCATCAAGAGCTGTCAGCTGCACGGAGAGCATTGCCTCTCTCCGAAATGTGAAGACTTCTAGGAGCAGCTTTACCCACCTTCAGAGTGATTCTCGCAATATTCCGAAACTTTGTCTGCCAATTCTGGCGAGAAGGGAAGTACGCTACCGAGCATAATTAAAATGACAGGGTTAAGATCTGCCAGCCCAGTTTGTTGTACTGTGTATGTGCTCGTAACGAGTGTATTGTAATAGCCTGAGATAATGTACGTCGGCGTTAATAAAGTCGGTCCGATTAACAGCTGTGCTGCATACATTGGTATAACAGGCTTGGTCAGTCGAGCATATCTGAGAGCGCTCTAGAAGCGCCTTAAGGCTGGCAAATCACACACGGTACGTCCACAGTACGTCCAAGGCAGCGGGAATAAGTCTCTAATAGCCGGCGATGCGGCTAGAAGATCTGGCAAAGATAGCTACATATTGTGTCGATGTTAATCGAGCCAATAAGACCTAGGTGCAGACACCCGCATCAGCAGGATCAGACAGGATTCAGGATTGTGCATGACCATGATGTAGGCAGAACTTGGTACTAAGTAGCTTCAGGAAGGATCGATCAGCTGTCCAGTCAGAGCTATCCGTCCCCAGAGGAAGCTTAGAAGCTTATGCAAGGCGTCCATCGATTATGTAAAGTCGGAGTGATGTGTAAGCTCTACGCATAAACGGAAGGGCAGCGGCAAGGGAACAAGGGCCGATAACAACTTAACTTTAATAGCCGCTGTATTTGCATATGTTACAGTAATTTACCTTACCGTAGATAGCTAGTCTAGTGTGGTAAATCGAACCCAGCCGCACCCTTCCGTTTAGCGCCTTACTGTATTTTCGACGGTCAGACTCCAGTCTACTCGCATTCTCCGAGGATGCTCGCTCCGACACGAGCTGTTGCATGCCTATTGCCCGAGAAGTGTCAAAGAAAAGCTTTCAGGCCTCGCAGCCTACTCTTTGCGAGCTCCAGCTCTTCTTGGCTCTTGCATGCCACGAATCGCAAGTAGTCCTTCGCAACATGTGCGTTGGCATTGCTGAAGGATGCTGACACGCGTATCAGCTGATCAAATCCCTCGGACAAGCAAATGGCATACTAACCGCTTGCTGGGATCGTTGCTACTCCAATCTCATGGATCAGAAACCAGCAGATTGCCCAATCGCGTGATTTACCGGAGATGCTTGTGGGGAACTTGTAATCCTCCGGGATTCTGATTTTACCCATGTGGACAAACACGTAATGTGCGCCAGATGGCTCCACATACTAGAGCAACCAGTTAGGAATCCTTTCACGCAGGGGGTCGTGACAAATGAAATGTACGCACGGGCAATGCGAGTTCACGGAACACTTCGCAGAGACTGTCAATCTTCTTCCGCATCTCAGCACGGTTCTGTTCCCAGAAACCATTCGCAATCGCCAACTCCAGTCCGGTTGCAGCTGCTATTTGCGCAGGCCCAGCGGTGGTGTAGCTCAGGATGATGTGCGCCCTCCAAACGTGCTTAATCAATTCCTTGTCACCAATGGCGTAGCCTACGCGCCAGCCAGTAGCATTAAAAGCTTTGCCTATGGATCCTATTGTCACAGTATGCCGAGCGATATTATGGCTGAGTGTGCCAATGCGAGCAAAGGCATCAGTGTAGTAAAGATGCTCGTAAACTTCGTCGGAAAGAATAATCACCCCGCGTTCGACACACAGATTACCAATGGCTAGGAGCTCGTGCACGGTGAAAACCTTACCGAGGGGGTTGTGGCTGCAGAGGTCAGTAATCTGACCGCGAGTTGGAAGCCATGGCACTTATACGGGGTGTTAAGTATCTAGCACAGGGCGTTCAGCTTGCTCCGAACCAATAGGGCAAGTCAGAATGAAGCAATGAATATTTTTCCCTCCAATTGCTTGAAGCATGACTCACGCATAAGCGAGCAGAAGAAAGCTGAAGAAAGCTGAAGCTAATTTTTTCAGACTTACAAGCATCTTTGTTCTCGGAGAAAACGCGTTCTCCAACTCATGCAAATCCAACGTCCAATCGTCAGCTCTATTGATGCATGTGCTTGCCTGAGAAGGCGGGTGCAGAGGGACAGCTATCACAGTCCCGCCAACATATCTCGTATGCAGTTCATAGCTTCATTTGTCAGTGAGAGCCCGAGATGTGAAGCTTAAATTTCTTACAGATCAAAAGCTGGTTCTAAGACTATCACCTCGTCACCCGACTCCACGAATGCAGTGATCGTACTCAAAATAGCTTCTGTGCCTCCAGAATGTACCGAAATTTCAGTCTCTGGGTCAAGTTTTCTCCGATATAAGGGGGAATAGATGTCCGACAATGTTTCCCTGAAGCGTGGTAAACCCTGGAAACACTGATCAGCGATGGCTCATGATAAGCCGGAGTAGGTAGACCTGCATTTGTCGGCCCGTATTGATTGCACTCCACTAAATCCAAGGCTTCTTTATGCGCATCCACAAGGAACTGAGGCGGATTATCCTGTCTTCATGCAGGTTAGCAGAATACTAATACCTCAAATCCCTACATGCATACCCAAGACCAAGACCTAAATTGGCAACGGGCTGAACAAGCGATGCTCGCATGCTCAAATCGACCCATTCCCTTCAACAATATCAACAAAATAATCATCGTGACGTACACCAACGGAGATGGAATTAAAATTCTACCAAACACTGTCGACCACAAGAGCAAGCTTTTCCGTGCCACCCTTCGAGATTGGACGTTGGATTGGTGGTTCATGCTGCTGGGTAGATATTCCCAGGTCTGACGGGGGTAATTCACTGGAGATTACATCAATAATCAGTCTTCAACTTTTGTACGGTATGGATCTAGACAAACCAGAGGCTTGCTAATACGCCAGCAAGGCTTTTCGTCCAGCCTTTGAGAACAACATGTTGGCTTTTGGGTAATTCCATATCGTAGCTTCACTGAACTTATCGAGTAGGCAGCGTAGAGCGCGAGAGCAAAAACGTGCTTCTTATGCGACACGTGAATTGCTAGTGCAAGCAGAGCGGAATCGGATTTTACGCATTTCAATTTACGACATTATGTAAGCCGAATGGTTGAATTATGAACTTGATTAAACATACATCGTTTGTGTTGATATGATGTCTTAAGCAAGGTCTAATGTGCCTACAAATTCGCCCTTAAAGACAACTCTCAACTCTCGAAATATATTACATCCTATCATATCGATCTGCACAGAAGCCAAATTCAGATCCCATCTTCATCCCATTCCAGATGCCAGCGTCCTGTCTCTATCAAGAGCGCGTGAATATGCCAGCATATCTTTTCCCAACCCTAGATACTCTTCCTTGATAACGGTCGCTTTCTGGTGGCCTAATCTTTCTTATACGAGTCTGGGTACGCAATTGCATCTTCAACGGCGTCTCTCTTATACGAATCTGGGTAAGCTATGGCGTCCTCGGCAGCATCGCGCTTGTATGAGTCGGGATAGGCAATTGCGTCTTCGGCAGCACCACGCTTGTATGAGTCTGGGTAGGCAATAGCATCTTCAGCGGCGTCTCGCGGGGCAACTGGGTTTGTTTATAGGTGTCAGTTGTCACAGGAATATAGCTGAATTTGGAGAGTGAGACATACTCATCGGTGCAGCTGCCGCGCCAAGGGCGAGCAACGCTGTGAATAGTATCGAGTATTGCATGATTGTTAATTTTCTAGTTACTGGTATAGCAGGCAGCTGGGTCCTCGAAATTGGGAAACATGATAACAGGCGACGGCTATGCGGAAATGGCTTTTTCTATATTCTATGACGAATAGGGTTTCATGGCACGAACTATCTGCACAAGGGTGGGAGCTAGCACGAGCAGAAATGCGAAATATTGAACGCTATTTCTTCCAAGCAGTTCGGGGCATTCTGCACATGATCGAGCAGCTGGTCGTGGCCATTGTGTTTAGATAACCCTTATCAGCTTGTCCGCCTAACGACGGAATCCAAAGATTCGCAGTGCGAGGGATCTGCTGGAGCGAATGATCTCCTGAGAGTAGGCTCAGGTCGATGTATTGGATGCACAGATCATGCTTTATCCAGCCGCGGAATTTGAGTGCAGGGTTCATAATCCCAATTATGCGACGGCATTTTATCCGTGTAATGAATGGTCTTTGAATCCTACAGGATGAATGGGATTATCTAGCCCGCTTATGTATGAGACAATGATGCAGTGGGAGTACGCGACGACCGCACGTCCTGATGTATGAGGTAATATCCCCGAGAACAAGGGACTCAAATGCTGTCATGCACTGCAGTAGGCTGGCGGCAATTTACTGGAAGATATCAGCCCCAATCAATGCAAGGCATGCGGGGTAATAGATCTGCACACCCCAGGAAATTTTAGGTCCATGCATCAAAAGGCGTCTCGAAAGTTGGCCGAACAAACATGCCGATGAGAGTGATAGGCTCGCGATCTCACGTTTGGTAATTTTGCTAAATGAACAGTAAATCTAAGCCGTTGGTAATCTTCCTGGCGGAATAATTTCCCCATTTTCACAGTACTCAACCATGACCCAAGAACAGGAACCTTTTCTGTTGCATGAGAAAGACAACCCTGAGCTGGCCCCCAAAAGCTCCGTAGTAGATAGGGGAGGATCTTTGGCAAGATGGATAAATTGGAAATTCCATATCCTCGCACACGGGGTACTTATCACAATCTATACTGTCCTCAGTATCGCCGCTATTCGCTTCCACAACAAGGACTCCTTGGCCCCGAGACGTAAGATCCATGGATAAAGCGTGATAGAGCCTCCGTTCCTAATGAAGGCAAACCAGCTGCGATCGATAACCTAGTCATTGAATACACAAGTTCCATCTTTAAGAACCTCAGCGACAGTCCTTACGCTGGACAACCGTCCCCAGCCATCGAAGCTGCATGGAGCGATCTGCTCTCGCCAATGCATATACGCGTTACAGAGGCAGAGCTGCGGCGTGATAATCAGGATTCCGTGGAATTACCTGAGAGTGGCGGCTATTTAGGCTGGCTTGGAGTATTCCATGAGCTGCATTGCGTCGTATGTTGCACAAGGCTCGCGACACTTCGCATGGTTGATTGGTCTTATGCTAAATCTGACTCCGCTAGAAAATGCTGAGACAGTGGCACTATCAGGAATACTATCACGCCGATGCGAGTGCGGCGGAGAAGGAGCACATAGCGTCACATATTGGTAGGTTCTCTTTCCCTAGTAATTAGCCTAATCCAAGCTTTCCGTGCGTTCTGACCCTTGAACGGTACCTGATGTATGACAGATCACTGCTTTGAGATGTTACGACAGTCCGCGGTCTGTCACGCTGACGCATCACTCACCACGTTTAAGTGGCATCCCGCAAAGACAAGGCCTGTGTTCAACGCCAGCGAGTCCATTCATACTTGTGTAGCCTGGGACAGGCTCCTGGAGTCGTTCGCCGATCGTGTTGTTTCAGATGAGGAAATTCTGCGCTTAGATAACCCGTTAATACACAGGAATTGAACGATCTTAATGAATCAACTCCCATGTAGCCATAGATGTAGACACTATTGATACGAGTTAAAGCCTATGATGGGAGTGATGTGTGGACTCAGAGGTCGTGTTGTCCTGCAGCGGATCCGGCATGTATCCTTCCCATTTCGAGATCCACTCCATCAGCTGGCTCCAATCACGACATTTATGCTCTGTGCCAAAACCTGTCACACCACCAAGCTCTTTATTTTTGACCTCAACAGTAGTATCCGGCCGACACATTAGACTATGCCGTAGCAAGTCAATGCAATGCCGTATATGTGGTGGGGAGGACATGAATGGGAAGTCTTCTTCAGCTATCTTCCTCCCTTCGATAGCCGCTTTGTAGACTGCCCAGTATCCCTGGCGAATACCATCCTGCATCAAGAACAACCATCAGCGGATTTATCCCTGAGGACAGAGTTAAAGAAGATGAAATTTACCAGACAGTGGAGCTGATGGAAGACAGAAAATGCTGAGCGTTCGGGGGCAATAGAGGGATGCTTAAAGAAACCACCCTGTTCAGGGAAAAGAGCAGCCCAAGCAGCGTCCGTAAGATTAGATGGAGCAGAACCATATGTCCTGTTATATCTAAAGATTTGCGATGTCGTGCCCACTAGTTCGTTCTGATCAATACTATACTGATCATACTACAAGTTAAATTGGCCCGAGACTCACTTGGTATGGTCAGAAGTGAATCGTCGGCGACAGATTGCCTACCAGCCATGAAGCTTGCCACGACTACGCAAACCATGCCCAGTACGCCAAGCAAGGACGTGTGTGGAGCATAATTGGGACAAGTTCTACTACTGCCTCCTGTCTTGCTAGATTGGAGGGGCGAGTAGAGGTATCTATCCCTAGAGAATAGACTGAACACGTCAAATCTGTGGCGCATTGTACTTTGTAAGTACCATAGATGTATACGATATGTCGAGCAGGAAGATGGTGAGCAGTCTTGTATTTGTCTGCAATGATGCAGGCGAGCAGAGGCTTATTCCGGCTGGAAGCTAAGGTAATATGACTGCGGCAAGGCGGAAATTTTCCCAGCCTCTCAGTGTAGATGCATTGAATTGAAGTAGGATGACGTTATCACACTTGACGGCGCATGTAACTGCAGTCCTTTGGTACAGAAGACAAGCTGACGCTTGGAACCAGTTTCGTAAGCTAGAACGTGACTAGTAATGTTTCCCCTAGATTTCATTTTGACAGTCCTATCTTTCAGGGGGCATTAATATTGCAACACAGCCAGGTAGTCAGTCTGCTTCTCCCTACACCGTGACATTCAGAGATTGTTTACCATTCCCTAAATCTGGACGATGGCTGGAAGTCGCATAGCAGAGCTTGCCTCGCTCATTGCAAACAGCACAGCTTACATTGGTACCCATCTAGCAGCTGAGGGGCATCCAACGCCTTCATTCGATGTTGACCAACCAACTCACCTGCTGAACGACAGTAAGATTGCAACTTCTCGCCGCAATATTATCGAAGCAACTGATGAGCTTAACGCTCTCATGCTTGGACCAGTTGGTATTTTAACATCACCTTCCGTTCGTACACTTCAATCCCTAGCCGTTTAGCCATTGATGTAGAACTCATAGAACCTCTTACAAACAGCATAATTTCATGATCAGCCTCCAAGCTATCTATCGACTTGGTATCGCTACCGGCTTCCCTCATAAGAAGAGCGAAGCGACGTTTGGAGAGATTGCACTTTACTCAGGCGTTTGCGAATCTCATGTGCGAAGAATCCTTCGCCATGCCATGACCTATCGAATCTTTTGCGAGCCTCGCAAAGGGGTCGTCGCGCATACCGCTGCCTCCAAATTGCTTGCTGAGAACCCTTTAATGCATGAGTGGATTGGAATGGTCTCCGAAGAGATGTGGCCAGCTGCTACTAGAGCAAGTTAAATTCACATCTCTTTGGCTCCCTAAGATAACTCACGATTCTTATCAACACAGGCAGTCGATGCGTTAACAAGGTGGCCTAACTCGGAAGAACCATATCATTCGGTATCTGACAATCTGCGATTTCAAGATAGAGCGTGAAATAGCTTACAATGTGCTGCCAGGGTTTCAACATTGCCCATAACACAGACAAGCCTGTATTTGACGAACTTGCTAAACACCCTGATCGGGAGAAACGCTATGCAGCAGCTATGACCTGGTTTAGTACGGGTCCAGGGCTCGAAACAAGCCACATTGTCAATGGGTTTGCTTGGGAGAACATTGGTAAAGGAGTTATCGTGGACGTAGGAGGCTCCCAAGGCGTTGTGGGCGCTGCTATCGTGCGGGCCTTTCCATCTCTTCATTGCATTGTTCAAGATCAGGTCGACGTCGTTAAGGTTGGACAGCAAAACTTACAACCCGAATTGCAAACTCGAATCACCTTCATGAAACACGACTTTTTCGAGGCACAGCCTATAAAGGCAGCAAATGTCTATCTACTACGCTGGATCCTCCATGATTGGTCTGAAAAATATGCAGTCCAGATTCTTAAAGCTCTAGTGCCGGCGCTCACCCAGGATTCAAAGCTGGTTATCTGTGAACATGTATTACCAGAACCAGGAACCGTTCCAATATGCCAAGAAAGAGCCATGCGGTACGTCCAGATCTTAAAACCGTATAATAACTGACTTATCAATCAACCTAGAGCATTTGATCTTGCAATGCTAGAGTTCCACAATGCGAAGGAGCGTGACATTGACGATTGGGTTGGTCTGCTTGCCATGGCGGATTCGCGATTCCGCCTCTTGGATTGTAAGCAGCCCCCGGGCTCCAGGCTGGCAGTCATGGAGGTTGGCTGGCTAGGGGACAAGGTGGGGGATAAACTCGGTAGCAATTGAGGCTTTTAGGGAGCCTTGGAAAATCTCCTCCAGATTATCTGTCGTTCGCGCCAATTCCAAGGCACGTAGGACCGGGGACCATAGATACGGGGCCCCATCAAAGAATGTAGATTTCGACGATGTCAGTTGTAGTAGGTTGGTTTCGATACCGGCTAAGCGAACCGTCTTTAGCTAGTAGTACGTCGGTTTCAAAACATGCCATCTCGATAATTCGACCTCGGAAGACGTAGTAATCGATCGCGAGTTAGGACGCACCCCACTTCTATGCAAGGTACACTTCATAGACGAGACAGCATCTAGCCTTCTCTCAGTTCTTCCTCTGTATAAGGCAAAATGGGTCAACACGCTTTAAATACCTGGTATCATTAGTACCACCCTCCAAGCGCCATAGTCCACATATCGACCTATGACCACTATCGTCTGACTTCGTTCTGCTGTTTCTGTGAACATCTCCAGCTATGCTTTTTATCAATCTCCTGCTCGCTACAACCTCCATCTTCTTAATCACATATGGAATCATATCTATCCCAAAGTATCTCTCGCGGCGCAAGATCTATGCCAAACATGGCTGTCTTCCACCCCCCTCCATCCCCCAGCGAGATCCAATCTTCGGGCTCGACCTGATTCTGCAATTCTTCAAAGCTCTAAAAGAGAATCGCCGTAACTTATCCATGAATCAATTATTCCAAGCCCATGGACATACCTTCCAATCTGTGACTTTGGGCACCACAGCCGTTTATACGATAGAGCCTAAGAACCTCCAAGCCGTTTTCGCAACCGACTTCTCAAGTTGGGGCGTTGAACCTATGCGTCTCTTTGCTTTCGAACCCTTCGTGGGAAAGGGGATCATGTGTGCAGATGGAGCTTTCTGGGAGCAGTCGCGAGCTTTGATCAAACCAACTTTTACAAGGGCGCAGATAGCGGACCTACATCTCACTGCTTATTCGGCCCATGTGAACAAGCTCATTGGCTTGTTACCTAAAGACGGCTCTACCGTCGATCTTCAGCCTCTCTTCTCTCGTCTGGCTCTTGACTCGTCGACCGAGTTCCTGTTTGGGGCATCCGTTGGCTCTCTTTCGCCGCACTCTGTATCAACTGATGCCAGGTCATTCCTTGAAGCCTACGACTACGGTCAGATGGTCGTCGGTAGAAGACTACACCTTCCAAAGTGGAACTTTCTGACATGGGATAAAAAGTTCTGGGATTCTTGTAGCATCGCGCACGAATTCGTTGATGGTTACATAGCACGAGGACGGCGGATTTGCGAACAATCCGAAAAAGGCAACGTGGCGCCAGAGAGATACATTTTAGCTCATGAGATGATAAAGGAGACAAGAGACCATAATGACATCCGGAACCAGTTGCTAAATGTATTCCTGCCTGCCCATGAGGCAACGGGCGTGGCATTGACCAATGTTTTTTTCAATCTTACTCGTAATCCAAGCTGCTACGCCAAGCTGCGTCAAGAGATCTTGGATGCAGGAGAACAAGCGGCTTGGACATTCGAGCGACTGAAAAGCCTAAAGTATCTCCAGTATGTCATCAACGAGACATTTCGCCTCAACCCAGTGATTGGCACCAATACCCGCATGGCACTCCGCGACACTATTCTACCCACAGGCGGTGGTTCTTCTGGCACAGCTCCAATCTATGTGAAGAAAGGAGACAGAGTCACCATGAGTTTCTACGCATTGCATAGGCGTCAAGACCTGTTTGGGGACGATGCGAACGTCTTCCGGCCGGATAGATGGAATACTCTTAGGCCTGTGCCTTGGAGCTATCTCACGTTTGGGGGTGGTCCAAGGGTTTGTCCGGGCCAGCAACTGGCTCTCACGGAGGTCGGATACACGATTGTGAAAATCTTGCAAAGATTCCCAGCGATAGAGAATCGTGACCCTGTCAATCAGTTTTTGGAGGTCTATAAAATTACCACCACAAGTAGAAATGGGGCCAAAGTCGGATTTCCGACTCCTTGAGTGGCCGCGGATTAATCCCTGGACGGAACGGGAAGACCAAGACAGAGCATCTAGTAATATATTAGAATCCCGCTATGGGTAGTGCATGCCAAAGAAAAGCTCAGCTTTGACGGTTGTTACAGCACGTTCAACACCGTCTTTCAATGATAGAGATCAGGAACGTCCATTCGCCTTGGTGGCATTACAGTCTAACCGTGGCTTATGGAATTGTGGGATTGCCGTACTTTTTGGCAAACATGCCCAGCGCTTTTATAGGAAAAGTGAACTTGTAATTCGGATAGGATATCATCCTGTAAATGCTTTCAGCATGGTTTCCTCGACCTGTGGGATGGATGACTCGAGAGTGCACTTACACGCTTTTGTTGAAAACCCCCTCGATACCCTCTTGCTTCCATTCTCCATTGGGGCTCTGTCGTCCCACGATCAGCTTCACCGCTCTGTTGATGGGTTCCCTTTCCGGATATTCCGCTGCCATCAGCCCGATGATAGCCCAGCTTGTCATGACCACTTGACTCTCGCGTTGAACGTAGACACCCGTCTCACAACTCTTATAGCTCTCACCCCATCCTGCGTCAGCTCTTTGCTTGCTTATTAAGAATTCGCAAGCCTTCGCAATCCGCGGGCTATTGCTGTAACTCTCTCCAACCGAAGCGAGCGACTCCAGAGCGAACATGCCCGCGTAAGTGAAGCAGATGCCCCAGCTACCATACCATGAGCCATCAGGCCGCTGGGCGTTGCGTATGTACTGGACAGCACCGTCGACGGCTTTCGAGATATCTGCGTTCCGGTAGTACGGATAGTGGGAGGAAAATAGTCGGAGTGCTGTGACAACAGCTGTACTACATTCGGGATAATCGTACTCGACCATGATCCTGCCGAAGACTTCTGCAGCGTTAAGATACTCTAAATACTCAGACCCACGTGTGGGCTCGTATGAGGCGAATCCACCCGAGGCATTTTGCATCGTCAATAGGGTGTCAATAGCGTCTTGAAGCCTCTCGTCCGAAACAAGCGTAGGATATCCAGGCAGACGCTGTAGCATAAGTACCGCTTTAAGGGCTTCGCTCGTGGTATCACTGACTGTGTAACCTTGCGTCTTCGTACTAAAGGCCCACGCACCCTTCCGTTGCTGCCGGTAACACACATCCTGTTCTCTGCAATTTTCGCGTATCTGCTGGTCATCGAGGAACTCCAGCGCTTTTATTAACATTGGTCTCCATTTTATATCTCCAGCCATTCCGGCTTCCACAGCAGCCTGAATAAACCAAGAGGTGTCCCACGTCTGCACTCCATTGGTGCCATTGACGAGCATACCCTCATTCTTCATCCAAAGATATTCAGGCAGACGCTCTCGATGACGCCGCACGGAGTAGCTATCAGGACCTTCACGAATGTAGCAGGCCACCAAATTCATGGGGGAGCTCACTGGAGCTAGGTTTGCGAAATCAGTGTTCTCGTCTTCGCGCTGTATCAAGTCGAAGGTCCAATCCTCAGCCCTCCTCTTGATCGAATCAGTCCGGAGAAAGGGAAACCATATGTAAACGAGGATCCAATTAATGATGGCGAGGATAAACGATTTGGGGTGGTAATTGTCGCGTGGGTGAATGCTATTACGATGCGCAGCAAACGTGATAGACGAATATGGCCGGGTATAAAGCTCTTCGCGTATTTGTCTGATTAAAGAATTCGGAGGGGTAGTGAACTTCGCTGAGTAGATGAAGGACATTGGTAGAAAGACTTGACGCATATGTATCCACCATCGCCAAGGGGCCAGGGGAAACCAGTCTGGGAGAAGCCTGCCACGACGAGTCAGTAATAAAGCAGTAGATCCTATTCAGTACACTTATAGCGAACCATAACTCTGGAGGCACAGGGTTGATAGCCTCCCACTCCATCACCCCTAAAACCGCCAACCAGAACTTTGCCCAATGTGGTCCATTCACAGCTCCTCCTAACTTGTGAAGCATACCCCTTGCCTTGATCATTCTCTTATCCTCCTCGCTAGCACCCAAGAGTCTCAACACGACGTAGGTCATCGTAGTGCCGTACGCTGTACTCTCGCCTTCAATGTGTAGACCCCACCCTCCATCTGTCGAATTCTGTCTTGCGAAGAGATAACGTCTCATTTCGATAGCAACAGGCTGGGGTATTGGCGTCTGCGTGACGTACCACGCACACACCATGCCCGGAAGGAGGAACATTGGACCGCCATATTCGCACGCCCAATTGCCTGGAGGTAGCTGGAGCTTCGAGAAGAAAGAAAGGCAGTTTTGAACGGAGTCAATTGGTGTCTTTGGTGGTGGGAGATTAGGTAGGTCCTGGAGCAACGTCGTCAGCTATGGCACGCCTGAAGCTCGACCAACGACTTGGCTGTGAATCGTACCAATGGTAAGCCTAAGAAGTATTTGTCGGCGATACTTTGAGGCCAGGCTTTGACCTCCTCATCACTTTCCAAATAATGCCATGTTTGGCAACCTCGCTCGTCTAGAAGCCTCCATCGGTAGATGTCTGTCTTTTCTTCTACTCCAATACTCGCTTCCTCGGCGGAGCCATTCTGGTGTCTTCGGTTGTCACCAGCATGGCCGTTCAGACCCAACTGCTTGTTCTTCACCATGGTTTGTCATGCAGGAGTCTACTGACTCCTATGGGTTAGGGATTGGCGATGTCCATGTTTATTTTGACACGAAAAGTTATGCCAAGGGGAAGAGCCACCAGCGGCAGGAATTCCGCATGCTAGCGCTGTTCCTTAAGGTACCTCTCGTTCATGGCCCAGCATGTCTGCATGCGAGTAACGGTCAAACGTTCGAGGTGAGACCCAGATATCAAGGACGACAGTCCTGCTCGAAAATGATCTTGGCCAAATTTTGAATTGGCATTGGGGAGTATCTAGACCTTCCAGAAGGCTAATAGAGGCTCCATTCATGCATATGCTTAGCAACGCTGCTCCATTGAATGCAAAAGATCATCATCCCCAGAAAAGCTCAGTCGCTTAAATCAGGATTTGCAACAAACAATCTCCCCCCGCCCATATACCCCATTGTATTCGCCCTCTCATCCACACTGCCTCTCCTTCTCAATTCTTCCGACGTCCGTCTCTTCTTCTCATCAGCCTTTGGTGCTTCCATTTGGCCTACGTTCCCAAAATTCTTCTCTTGCTCGGACGAGCTCCCGCTGTTATTCCGTTCATCCGTAGGAAAGTAGTCTCCACCGTGCTGCTGGTGGTCCCCAGGCACAGGCGTCTCCTCCAATTCTGGTATATCTTCATTTGGACTGCTTCCCTGACCAGGCGAACTACCCTGACTATATCGGTTCTGGCGTCTCTGATCAACACCTAGCCACCTGTTATTGTCGGTACTTCTTCCGCTACTCGTCCGCTGGTGCTGTTGGCTCATCCGTCGTGCGCTATCGGCGTCATCGTATGCATGACCATCATCACCCACTTCACTTGCACTCAGACGCATGGGTAAACTCCCTCCAACCATGTTCGCATAACTGTATCCCGTAGCTTTAGGTACGCCATGATGCCGAATTTTGCTCCTGACTCCAAGACTACCACTGCCCATACTGCCACTTGTGCTTGTCCTTCCTTCTGCCACCTTGCCAGTAATTTCCCGTGCTGCCCTAATCTTAGCTGCTTTATGTTGTGCCGCTATTCGCGGATCTTCATGCTGCGCTCGATCGCACCATACCGTGGCCTTTTGCTTTCGCATTAGTGCTACATAGCTGCCGGGTGTAATCGAAGCTCCAGATCTTGTAGACGCGTTTCGGCTGAGTTGTGAGGAGACGTTGGAAGGTGTTCGCGAGGGAGTATAACCGGTCGATGTCGTAGATTGGGAAGGTGTGCGCCGTGATTTGGCCATGGAATTGGGGTATTGTTGTGATGCTGGCGGCGAGGACGAGGTTGGCGGCTGAGGGACTTTGCGTGTGTACATGGAGAAGGAGGCAGCATTCTGGGGTTGCTTTGTGGTAGCAGTAAAGTCACTGTCAGGGACGATGGATTGTCTGAGCGGGCGAAGGTCACTGCGGGAAGTATTGCCGGCGTGCACGGGCTTTCTGTGGGGGTGCTGCTGCTGCTGCTGCGGCGGATAAGTCGAGGCTGAACGTGGAAAATCAATCGTTGTCATTATTATTGTTGTTGTTGTTGCGGACTGCATATGAGGTGATGAGCAGACTTTGGAGGAGCTGGAGGGTATATGACATCGGCCGTCTGGATATGAGATCCTTGCTTTTGCTAGTGGCAAGGATGTGGATATTGCGGCGACCCCGGGTGTGGGTTGCTCCTGTCGACAGTGCGACCTGCCGAAATACACCAACTTTATTCAGAAACTCAGTTAAGGACTGGTGTGAAAAGATGATTGAAGGTTGCAGAGCCCTGATCAGCGATGTATCGTGTCTATCGTGACCAGCGTGTCCGATATTATCGACATCGATAATTTCGTCACCAAACAAGGCCCGTTGCTTTTGCTTCAGCAACACAGCCCAATCATTCGCCCATAACTGACATATATATTGTTTGCAGAGAGGCTGGGGTCGCAGATGTCGCGGTCTGATTGGTCCTTGTATTCAACAATGATGGACTATACCCGTTGCAGTTGTCTTGTTAACGCTCGCTGATGTCAGATCGCTGAGACGGAAGAAAAAGAGCCAATAATCATGCCGGAGAGCAGATTAGTGATTTCTCGTATATTGGATATAAAGGGAACATCAAGTGGCTACACAGTCATATTTGAAGAATTTCGAAGGAGTTCTCAGTCAAAGCGGAGGGCGTTCTAGGGTTGTCATGCTGCTATGCCTGAGGCTATGTTGTCTATCTGCGACTACCGTCCCAACTGCATGGATGTGTTCTCGGCTCTGCCAACCAGACGCAATCCTCTCCCACGAGCGTCCTGGCTCGAACCACACTGTGTTGAGGCTCGCCCTACATGCACACCGCCCACCTTATCTCTCCGCACTACCTACTCAAGTGCGGAGGCAGCCATTCCCTAGACCGGGCTAGTGGGCCCATCATTACTATATTATAATTGCTCGCCGAGCTTGACCGTTACCAATCTGGTCAATGGTGTGTAGATAAACAAACTTTGGTTCGGATGTCGGACGCTTCTCCGCAGTTGATGTGTGACAGGCGTGCATTCTTCAGACCATGTATGCATCAAGAAGCATTCTTGACGCGAAAGCTACTGTATGATAAGATCTCGAACGCGATGAATGACGACTTTGATTTCAATGGCCCTATCTTAGCTATCTTATGGCAAACTATAGCCTCCGTCAACTATAATGTCCGTGCCCGTTGTGTAGCTCGAAATGTCGGATGCCAGATAAAGGTAGGCGCCCTTGAGCTCATGGGCTTCAGCCTCCCGGCCCATGGGAATCTTGTCCCTCCATATTGACTTTGTCTCTGGGGGAACGAAATCGGAGATCTCGGTATTTATATAGCCAGGTGAGATGGTATTGGCCCGTGCAAACTCGACCATTTCAACAGCAATCGACTTCACAAAATGTATAACAGCTGCTTTAGCCCCGTTATATGCTGCCTGTAGCTGAGGGATGTTTACGATATGCCCACTCATACTAGCTGTAGCAATGAAGCTACCAGAATAGAAATTCTTCAACTTCCCGCCGTTCAAGTCGGTACCTTCTTTCTTTTGCCGTCTCCAGTGTTGACCAGCAGCATAAGCACAATAATATACACTATCCATATCGGTAGCCATGACCTTGCGATAGTGATCGATATCTCCGTCAAGGAAATTGCCTTGGGTCCATGGTATACCGGCGTTAGCAACGAAGATGTCCAAACGACCGTTGAACTCCTTCACTATCTGATCAACCACCTCTTTCACATGCTTTTGATCAGTTACATTAACTTGATAAGCCCGACCTAATATGATAACTGGTATTAGCAAGATCCTTTCATGAAAAGTGCTTCTGCTCTTACATTGAACACCGTATTCCTCTTCTAGCTCTTTGGCCCGGTCGATAGCTTTTTTATTCCCATGATACCATATAGCAACATTAGCACCGGATTCAGCCAAAGCCTGGGCGACGACGAGACCGATCCCCGCACCAGCACCTAAATGCTTCAGTATATGGCTAACTTCTCTAAGACCGATGGATCCGGCAAAGCACCTGTGACAATAGCCGTCTTGCCCTTATTGTTTAGAAGAGGAAAGACCTTCTCCTCCTTAGGAGCAACAGTGTTGTAATGCTTGAAGTTACCCCCTCCATCTTTCAATGGCGTCGTCATTTCAGTTGTCACGGGCGAGGAAACTTCGTGGATCGATATGGGCTCTGAATGGGTCTCAGGAGACTTGTTCTGGTTCAGTCCAAGATAGATTCCAAGAGAGAGCGAGACTGACACGATGAGAAAGTAGAGAGAACATGACGGCAGCGACGCTTTAAATTTCATCAAAATATATGATTGTGGCCAAGCCAACAAGGCAAAGGTTTAGTTGGTCTTTAGGAGAGAGTCTGTTAGGCATGTCTGCGGAGATTTGAGCTCTAGGAGCAAATCCAGCATCATCTTCGGTTCACGGCAAGTCGAGCCGGCTTCCCTTCGGACGAAAACAGAGCTGAATTGAACAGCCCTACAGGGCTGGACCTAAAGCTGCTGAAGTGGGCCCTAAAAGAACCCCCGAAGATCCCCTCCGAGTAGGCCCCGTCTTAGCTCTAGGAGGGTTCTTTTAGGGCTCGCTTCAGCAGCTTTAGGTCCAGCCTCATAGGGCTATTCAATTGATAGGTGTGCCCTCTTCGACTTCTACCTATCTGCACCTTTTGAATTATGGAATTTTAATAACACCACATGCCCCCATCTCGAGATTGGTAGGATAGGATTGGTAGTACCCCGAAGGTTAAGCTATAACATCACTATGTTATAAAACCCCCATTATCAGCCACAGTACCCCAAGATATAAGGCCAGTACAACTACACTAGGGGATAGGGACTCCATACAATTAATCACAGCACCTTTAAAACCTCTCAGAATCGGCCACGTCGGACCTGTGGCTCTTCGATTTACAACACCCACATCTTTACCAGCTTGACTGTGTTTAAGTACATACTACAGGTCTTTGAGTCGTTACCCACCCAAGGGATATCATACTTCCCTCTCAAAGTCTGTCATTAGCAGTAGTCCATCTCTTTATTGGGGTAGTGGATTTCCCTCCCTTTTGAATTCCTGCACATCTCATCAAACGCGCTTCATTGTTGACGTTCCACATTCCAATTCCTAGCCCCTTGCTTTTTTTTTTGACTTCGCGTTGCTCGCTGTATCTGTAGCAACCTGAGCGAGGTCCAGGTGCTTTTCGATTTAATTTGCTATGATACCCTGCACGCTCCTCCGTCGCCGTCTCTCCTTTTCATTGGGTCCTAAAAGTCATGGCATTTCAGTGGAGCGTCGATGCTGTTGTCGGAGTTGCGGTCGGCGGCGCGCTTTTTGTGGTCGTATTGGGAGTTGTTCTAGTAGTCCTTGTCTCTCGAACTAACCATAGACGTCTTCTCACGCGAGCGAATTCGACAGGCCAACGAAGGCTCAGCAGATGTGCAAGTGCGCATTTGAGCATTACGGACGAAGATGTTGCGCGGATGCCGGGAAACAGAGTTGCTCTGCGCCGTTCTTTGCAAGCTTCCTCTAGACGCTCGCCATACACCCCTATGTCATCACGAGATACACTAGAAGCACGCAGTACCCCAATAAGCCCTTGGCAATCGGGGAAAAAGTACCAATATGATAACGAATTGGTTCAAGCCTGGCCGTTGCCCCGCCGTCTACAGCGTTCGCAAGGAAGGCCAACCGTCAAGCTTCGATCATCTCCGGCGCATCCAACCAAGGAGAAAGATCAAAGATCTTCTGAAAATTCTCCGGTGAAGAAGGATACGTCCAGGACGGTGATATTGCCAGGGCAGCCTGAGGCGTACTCACCTACGGAAACCAGCATTAAAAGTGCTAGTCCCACGGACTCACCCAAACTACATCTTACGCCAAAACCTCTCTTTCATGGGCAACAACGTAGCATTTCCCACGGCGTAATCAATAACTCGATTGATAATAGCAAGAGGACACTGGTACGAAATGTTGGTGACTCCTCAGCCCTTACGCCACGATCCTTAGACACAACCGCTCTGCAGAGATCAACCAGCATGTATAAAGAGCCTGGCCCCTCCCCTACGCGGCTTCTCCCGCCCTTGCCATTTCAGATCGAAGCTAAAGGGACTCCCAAAAGAGTTCAGAGTCCCACCGAACTTTCGACAAGGCGACTATCCGGTGGGACCTATCTCAGTGACAATACCTCAATCCTTGACGGCGACGAGACACCAAAGGCCCATTCCCGCGCTGAGACTGAACTGACCTCCATCGATATCATGTCACCCCGCACTATTGGTTCAACAGCGATGAGTATTGAAGATATAAAAGCTGACCAGGAGTTTACAGACTCACCCGGAAGGTTAGGTGGTTTAACTCCGAGTAAAAAACTGACGTTTCGGCCTCCGTTGGATCATCAGACTTCATTTCATGCCAGTGTACACGAGAGTTCACCAGAAAGCAAAAGAGGCGGGCTCTCCGTCGATGTATCACTTCATTGTTCATCCAACTCGGCGTCGATCACCAAATTCATCAGAGGAATGAGTTTTGACACCGCAAAGCTTGAGACCAGTAGACAGCGATGTCTAGCCGATGAGAAGGCCAAGCAAGATATATCACGTCGTGGTCGTAGTAATACAACTTTTCACATCAATAAGGATACGAAGTCCCACAGCTCACCTTCACCAGTGCTGGAAATTATTTCAGGCAACAAAGGTTGGATAACCTCAAATCGTTCAATCCCAGGCTTGACTGTGGGTGCCACAGAGATTGTCCAGAACCAGGAGAACGTAGCATCCAGGCCTCAAAGAACACCCTCTGGTTCCGACGTGAAAAGCAGCCCGCATAAGCGTAAGCATTCTCCTTCCGTCACGGACATACCTCTGGTGGCGCCCCTTCCCCCACAGAATATTATCGAAGAGCGGACCGTCGAGGATCTTCAGGATTGTCCATCCCCTAAAACAGTTGTCAACTTAAATCTCGAACAAGACCCCAAATTTCGCCCGCCATCACTCCAAACATTCAATCCTCAGCTCCCCACCGAGGTTCGTAAGTACAACCCACTGAGGCATTCGAGTCCAGTATCTCAACATCTCTCCCTGGACGGCTCGCAGGACGAAGACGACAGCCCAGACACAGAAATCTACACACCCACTCGCAAACCCAGCAGTCGTCGCCACCACCTCAACAGGCTAAAAAGCATCTTCTCCACCACAAGTGATCGTGACTCCTGGCCCCTCACCAACGACATCGAGCCAATACAAAATACGCTAATCCACAACCACCACCACTCCGAATCAAGCGAATCCAAAGAACAGCCAACATCCCACGCGCCCCCCGCCTTCTCCATCACCTTCCCGCATTTCCCTTCCCCCCCTCGCAACCTCCCCCGCCGACACAACTACCCCACCTTTCGTGGCCCCAAAATATTAATCCATGGTCCCCGCGCCGCACCTTGGTCTTCCCACAATATTTCCACAACAACACGGTTTCCTGCCCGAACATCACCCCATCGCAGCTGCATAACAAAGGCTCGTGGTATTAGTCCCGGAAAAGCAAATGCTCTGTCGAGCAGCAGGAGTCCTAGGCGGAACGTGCTAGCTCTCGAAAACGCAATGACGCTAAGGAGGATGAATAGTGAGGCGCAGAGCGAGGCGGTTGGGAAGAGGGGGAGTCCGGAGCATAAACGCTATTTGAGTATTGGGAGTTGGGAGAGCGCTATTTTTGAGGATGAGGGGGATGATGATGAGATTGTTGGGGAGGGCGATGATGAGAATGTGCGTGATGATGATGATGATGATAGGTGCGGCGACGACGACGACGACGATGATGATGATGATGATATAGTGGTGGAAGGACTTCGGAAAGGAGTGAGAGTTGTGTCTTTCCTAAGCACGATTCCAACAACACCTCCGTCTAGCTCGCGCGAAGCTGACCTTGCGGACTGGGAAGGGGGATTGTATGATGCAGATGGCTTTCTCAAAGAGGCGTGAGCTGAGACCATTTAATTCTGTTCCTAGCCACGATGCATGGGTCTATCATATCTACATAAACTTCCCACATCTAATTTAGTAGACCTTTGCTTCGTCACCCATTCTATACAACCCGTAACCCATACATCCTCTCCCACCCCAACCCACCTACTCCGTCCTCCTCCACTTCGTCTCCTCCCCATCCCCATCCCCCTCCCCCCCATCATCATCCTCCTCCTCCCTCCCCCTCACCCTCCCCACCCCACTCCCACCCCCTCCCCTCCAATTCCCCTCCTCATCAAAAAACTCCCCCACATTCTCCGCCGTAATCCACCCCCCACTTCCCGGCATCGGCGGCGGCAACCCTCTCCCACTTCCACTTCCACTATTACTATTAAGCGGATACACCCCACTCACACCTCCCTCAACACCATCGCTTTCGAACATGATCCCTGGTTGTTGTCGCTGTTGGTGCTCATCATCGCCATTAATATCATCCATCCCGTCATCAGAGGAAAGGGGATCAGGATGCAAATTCGCACAAGCAGAGAGAGCGGTGTAGAGCGCTTGTGTTGGAGATTCATCCGTTTCAATCTCTCTCTGTGCTTCTTCACCGCCCTCTCCCTCTCCTTCTGCTGCTGCTTCTTCATTTCCTGTTGATAAAACCCGTGGTGGTGGTGCTGCGGGGATCAAAGTAAGGGAAACAGTGCTGTCGGGGTCATGATCGTCGAAAGTTTGGGCTTCGGTTAGGAGTTGGAGGAAGAGGGAGGGGAGGGTGTGGGTTGGTAGGGAGGGGGGCTGGATGGCGTGGAGGGTTATGCTGGGGTAGGGGATGGAGAGGCCGGTTGTGAGGGGGGGGGAGTAGAGTGTTAGGCGTCTTGTAGGAGATTATTAGCCTTTTGTTTGGGTGTATGTGCGGAGTGTGGGTATAGGTGCTCACTCGGATGTCACCCATATGTCTATGTTAGGTATAGAGAACTCCTCGTCGTCGTCTTCTTCTTCCTCATTGTGAGTGTTACCATTGACGGCACTTGATGTGCCATTGGAGGTTTTGTGGGCTCCTTCTGCTAGTCTTGAGAGGATAGGGGCGCATTCTAGGTCGCTTTTGTGGATTGAGAGGGTGGCTGATGGGGAGTGGTGGTAGAGGACTGGGGGGCCGGAGAAGAACGATTCGGGGGTTTGAGACTGGTAGACTGCTAATGGTGTAAATGATTCGGCTTTGGGGGCTTCATGTATTATTTCCATTTTGAAGTGGGTGTCAACGGTGGTTTGTGTATTGTGAAAATGCAAGGAGGGTGGAATTTCGATGTGTGCTATTAATGGTAGAATTTATATCTACAACTAGTTCTACAAACATTAAATCTCCATAACAGACAGCCAGGAGATCATCTTGTGTGAGGTGCGTGATGTATTCCAGCATCCCTATTCGTAGATCACCTCCCAGCTTATGCTCCTGCGCTCGAATATCTGAAGATGGCCCCACTTTGCACGTAGAAACGCAACCACTATCCCGATCATGAAGCCTTAACACCACTCTTCGCCTGCTCCGGCCTCTTCGCCGACATAGTAGGATCCTTCACCCCAAGAGCGCCACTCCTAATCAACCTTCTCCGTTTCAAGTACTCCTTAACCTCACCCTCCACACTACCACGATCATGCTTGGGTTTTCTACCATAATAATCAGTTACAAACCCTCAATTACGTATCTCAAGCCCAAGCAAAACAAAGCGTAGACTTACCGCATATAATACAACCTCGCCCTCCTCGCCCTCTTCTCCGCCCTCTTCACCACCTCTATAGCAGTAACATTCGGACTATAAATCTTCACCCACATCTCCACCCCTGTCACCATCATCCTATTCCGAAGTAATATCGCCGTATCCACTCCTCGTCTTTTAATCGATATACAGTAACCAGCGAACGGGTCCCCATTCTTGAACGTGACGAGCAGTATATCGCCGGCGTTTGGCACATCGGGGTTATTTCTGGCAAAGAGACGGGTACGAGAGCCGGTGGGGTCTAGGTCTTTGAGGTGCATGGCTGTCCATTCGTCGAGGGGGCAGGGATACTTATTGCGGGCGGAGGGGGGCGGGGGGTAGGTTTTTATTTTGTTTATGGCTGGGAAAGTTAGCATAAATATAATATCATATTACCAAAGAGGATTGACATACGCTCGCGTATTCCTCGGGACAACTTGAAGGGCGAGGGATAGCTTGAGGGGAGGCGTGGTGGTGGAGGTAGGGGAACTGTAGGTGGTTCAAATGTGGTGAGACATCGTATGCACATCTTCTGCTGGCGTGATCTTCGTAAAAGTGTCTTCCAGCAGCTCGTGGGCCGTAATATGGGGGTTAAAGATGCCATTGGTGGCAAGTGTAGAGTTCGTGTGTAGACAGACCGAAAAGAGCTCGTCGCCCTGGGCGGAATTGAAGCTTAAGAAAAGCGCGCTAAAACTTTTTATACATCCTCCTCGGCTCTCATCTCAATCAAACAACAACCATGTCACAGCTGCAAATTCAACCGAAACAGTAATGATAAACCCGAATAGTCCTTACAACCCAGCTGCCTACTACTTATAACCAACAATGGCTTCTCTCCCCCTCTCCCCAACCCACTACTGCCGCCCCTGTCTCCGCCGCCTCTACCTCCAAACCCAAACCCGCACCCTCACCACTACTCCCTCTCGGCGTAAACACGGCGCTCTCCCAACCTTCGTAGCGACCGCCTCCCCCGACCTCGATGACATCCTCTCCACCTTCCGCGACAACGTCTTCCTCCCCTCGCACCTCATAAAGCTCCAACGGGACCTCCTCTACAAAAAAAAGAATCACGCACTGCTCACCTCCGATGAGCCCGCTACCGTGCGCTTAGGGAGTGAAGTGGTACAATTAAAGCCTCTGAGTCATCAGAAAGATGAGCCGGCTACGAGACCGGCGATTAAGAAGGTGGTGGATCTGATGACGGAGACGAAGGATTGGAGGAACTTGCCTGGGTTTCTGGATGGGTTGATGACGGCGAGGAGGAGTGTGAAGGGGTTTCAGTTGGAGAAGATGGTGAGGAAGGCAAATGAATGTGGGAAGATGGGGGTTGTGCTGGAGTGTTTGAAGAGGGTGGAGGATACGGGAATGGGGCTGTGGGAGTTAAGGGTTGCAAGGGAGGTGATGTGGGGGGCTACGGCGAAGGCGATGCAGGCGGATTGGAGTGAGGAGGGGGTGGAGAAGGGTGCTAAGTATGCGGAGATGATTTGGGAAATGATGCTTGATCCTAGGCATAGGGAGAAGATGCATGGTGATCAGGATGCGAAGAAGAGACCGGAAGTAATTGGAGTGCTGGTGCAAATGCATGCTGCGAGAGCCCTAATAGAGAATATTGGGGATGACGGGGGCTTGGTGGAGAAGTATGTGAAGATGATGTTGCAGGTGTGGGGAAATACGGAAACGAAGTTTGAGGAAGGAGACTGGGATGATGCGAATCATAAATTAACGATTTGGTCACCGGTCTGGCATGGTATGTCTATGGCGCAGAAGGTACTTGGAGCGAAAACTCCGCTTGGACAAGAGCTTGGGGCAAAGTTGAAGGAGTTGGAATCGCTTGTTGGGCGGGCTCGCCCTCTTCTACTCGCCAAATCAACTCAGGAGGGCCCTCGGCGTGGGGTCAAACTGTACGAGTCTTTGTCCCAGGTTTCTTTGTAGATATCTTTCAGCCCGTCAATCTTATACTGTTGGCTGAAGCTCTTAACCAGCCTGTTAAACGCACGTTCCTTGGGTGTGCCACCTGGCGATACAATGGCTTGAAGTGTCCAATCCTTTCCAAAATGTTCATTCTGTAAAAACCAGTCAGCCACCGTTAGGCTGCTGTGGTGTCGTCTCGCCCCGTTCAAGATGTTCTGGTTTAGAAGTCTCCGAGGCCAAAGTGCCTGGGAAGTGATCATTACATGTGCAACAAACAAGCAATTGCTGTCCCGTTATATCCCCACCAGCCATTTAGAAATACATTGACAATTAGAAGTGACTTACCAACAAATGAACCCATGCATGCAGCCAACACGGATGAACCCCAATGCACCCATGCACCTTCACTCCTCTCCTCCTCATCATCAACAGCGAGTTGAGCACATGCCAGTAACACTCAGGGTGGAAAGGCGATGGATACATGCGCTCAACAGTGTTGAATCTCACCTCAACTTTTAGTCTGTCTCTCTCTGGAAAATCCGGAGACCCCAAGAAGTTCGCCAATTCTCCAAAATTGTGGCTGATCTGCTCATGGAGGCGCATCAACAACCGCTCAGTTGTATTCCATCTCGCGCGGCCGGGATAAAGCTAGGAAGTTATGTAAGTCAGTCTATCCTGATCTTCTTCAATTAAACCTGGGGAAGATCGTGTCATACAGGAATATCAAGGATGAGAGACCGCATGCTTCTCAATCTTGATAAAGAGACGTGATGAAGGACCCCAAGAGCTTGCAGTATGGGCGTGCCGTAGAACAAGTCTTGCGTAATTCGAAAGGTGTTCTCGTGATAGAAGATTGTGGACGCTTCCTTAAACACTTGCTTGTTCACCAGAAACAAAGATCTGTCTCCCTGCTCGTGGCGCAGTCTCTCGGGGAGTTGTAGGGTGAAAGGCCGTCTCCCAACGACTAAGGCATAGCGATATATCTCATTTCGAAGTTCTCCAGGCAGAGTAAGAAAAGAGGGCATGCGTGGTGGTGCTTTTGATAACGATGATGGTAATACGGACGCATTTTGGTGTTGGGAATCTGATAGTGATAGAGAAAAGAGAGCTCTGGACAAAGAGGACATAGAGGCCCGGTCTTTTAGATAGTTCGTCCAGGTTTCCTTCCTTCCGAAGCAACTTTCGCCCCTTTCGAACGGACACCTGTTCTTGCTCTTAGCCTTTGATTGCAAAAAGGCACATTGTTAACGTACGGAAGACCTAAAACATGAAAACCGCAATGGCTACGGTAAAAACTGGTGCAGAAGCTCATTATGTACTGTGCAAAAGAACGTTAATAAAATTGAAGAATGTGATCTGGCGAATTCAACGTCGGTGTCACATTGGGTTCGAGTTCTCTTGAGCAGTAGCACAAACTCTCAGTGGCTGTTGCCTCGACGATTGGCGAAGATCCAAATGGGTGTCGAAAACCAGGAGGCAGGAAGTATATAGACCATCAGGATCAGACAAGAAGGAACGCCCATTCACTTTTCAACAATATAATGGGGCGAGTGAAGCAACAATGGATCATATCAACCAGTCGCACTTGCTATTGTGAAATCCCAGTTGTGAATTTTGCCATTCACGTATCTGAGACCAGATTCATTTCGTTTGAAGCACGTCGAGATCTCTTCTAACTTTCGCAACAGCTTCCCTGGCTGTCCTGCGCGCCTCTACTCCTATTTTGTTAACCTCAGGCTTTCCACCTTCCCGCACGTCCTGTCTCGCGCCCTCCTCGACGCCCCTCAACAAGGTCCTCCCATCCTCTCTAAGCTGCATTTGCCATTCAGTCCTAGCCGTCTCCCATCGCTTTTGCAGCCGGCGTAAAGAGTATACTAGGCCCAATGCCGCGATAGCACCGGCTTCGTAAGGTGAGGTCGCTGAGATGGAGACATACAGGAGTGCTGAAAGTGAGGATGTGAGGACGTTGGTTGCGATGGTCTGAAGGAGAAGATTTTGGGCGACTGCTTGGAGCGGCGGGACGGTGAGGCGAGAGAGGGCTGACCGGGCAAGGAAGATATCCTGGGGCCAGGGGTGGAACACAGGTGGTGGTTCGGTGAAGTCCGACGACAATTTCTTCGGGATGATGCCTTTCACAGGAATCCTAGGGATCTGGCCAAGCTTCTCCTCTACCTCGTCTGGATCTGGTATCGGGGTCCGTCTGAGCTTGGGCGGAACAAGCAACCCAGATTGGTATATACGGCCGCATATCCAGATCATCTCCTTTTCAGCATCCACCAACCAAGCTCGTTGTAGGATATCTAAGGCTATGTAGCCTACATCGTCGACACGCCAGAATAGCTTCCACCATTTAGTCTTACGCCAGCTCTTGCTATGGAAGGCTAAATTCAGCCGATCACGCAGTTCCGTATGAGCATTCTCTGCCCAAATGGATATTCCTTGATCTATGATCTTCTTGGTTGGCTCCGATATGGTCTTAGCTTTCTCTTTCGCGAGCTCGAAAGCCTCCTCTCGTTCAATTGCATCCGCAGAATTCTCGCAAACGGTTAGGATCAGTCGCCGAATCGCCGGCTTGACGGCACCCTGTTGAATGTCCTTGCCTTCAGATAACCAAGAAGTGATGCCGGGCATGCCGGCATCGAACCACATATGTTCGTACTCCATTGACTTGTTTAAAGACTGTCTAAAAACATCGATGGCTGCCTCAGCCATTGCAAGGTTAATAGGCGACACAGGCTGGTCTCTCGTGAGACCTTGTTGTGAGATGCTCCAAGACCAATCGATAACACCTTTGAACATTTGACCGTTCTGACGCCGATCGGCGTGCAAATCAATGATAGAGAAAGATGCGAGGCTTTTCAACCCCTCTTCGTACATCAGAGCCTTATGTACAGGATATGTAACGGTTCCTGGCCTTCCACTCGGCGAATTCACAATATCCAGAGATGGTACAAGAAAGCTTGCAGCACCATCATTGATAGGCTCAGTCACGGCGGTGATTGTATGGACAAGTATCTCTAGCTTGTGGGTGTGCAGTAATGGCGACGGTATGAAAAGCGTTCTCACAAGGGGATGTCGGTCATCGACGTCTGCTTGCTCCCCGTACCTGCAAATCCTGTAAGCAAATTTTTCCCGATCCATAGAATATAGATGTACCGGAGCAGTAAAGCTCTCTCATCGCCATCTGTCCCTGTAATTTGCTTCTCCCACTTCGGTTCTGGCGCCAATGGGTCCGCGAGCAAGACCTTGGTAAGCCTACGAGCACCATGCTGGCCATTGAGTCCAAGAACTATCCCAGCGTTAGAAATTGACTCACGATAGCATGGTGAAAAGTAGATCTGACCAGCTATACGCGTTACTGGATTCTCAGACTCAACGCCCCTCAGGGCCAAATGTAATTGACTTGTATTGACATAGACTCCAGCCTCGGTCTCTAGCGCCTTCAAAGATGCATACAACTCCTGGAAAGCAGGAGGTATCTCTCTCTTTGCATTGACGGCTATTACCGAAGCTGTAGTGGACGCTGTTCGAGGTTTGGACAGTTGCAGCCGACGGGCCGAGAATTGGTGGACTCTCAGTGTATGCGCCTTTACGGAGAGGGCTCTTCTATGACTGCAGACGGGGCAGATGACGGGTGAGCGGATAAATGTGGACAATGTTCTGTCAAATAGACCTATGAATGGTTTGGGAGGCATGTGGAAGTGAGTTCAGGTCCTGCTGCCCAAGCATTGTATTGGCGGGTCCAATTCCGCTAGAACTATTTCTAGCGTTCAATGGTTGCAGCGTACCTTAACATAGGTAAGGCTTCTCACTGTAAGATCAAGGCTGTGATTTTCGAACCGTACATTCCTAAAAGACTATAGAGGATCATTGTTAAATGACCCGGCTATCTACAAAATGAATCATTAAAGTCATTGCTCCTCAAGACCCAGTCTCGAGCGCGTTAACATGCCATTTTGACCATTTGTGCTGCGGTTTATTTAGCCCCCGCATCAGACCTGGGGAGATGCTAGAGACGCTGAAGACGATTAAGATACCAAAGCATTATCGTGATCACAATTTGGCAAGGACAAGAAGGTAAGAGACCTATGACCCCGGACGCCTGCGATTTCCAGTACCGGAAGACCTGGAAAGAATCTAATCAGTGAATGTACGCTTCATACAAAGACATGTTTACTCACACGCTGATTCTTCGAGCAATTTGAGTTATATTAGTATCGTTGTCAGCCTCTGTACGGGCCTGCTGGAGCGCTTTGGTTCGATCTTCCATGCTTTTCCTGGAGACTTCGTCGTGGCTTGGCGGCAATCTCTCGTTTTGCAGATCCACCTTTCTTGCGTCCTCGAAGTTGTGTATTGCTTGTTTAATACCCTCGGCACCCAACATCAGAGTCCCAGCAGGCAATTTCCCACCAGATGCTGTCTTCAGCTCTGTGACCCTTTCCGATTCCTCTCGAAGGACTTGGAACACTCGGGACAAACGGCCGATTGCCAGAATTTTGTTCTTGATTGCTCTTCGCTTCGCCTCTGTGGATTCTTGGTCTCTCTCCAATGGTGTCGACGGATGCTCGGATTGAGGAGTGGTTCCAGGATCTTCGAGCTCTTCTTTTGAGCATGTATTCAGGATGGCAATCAGCATATCGGTAATCTTTTCGCCCACGAAAGGCAAAGACCAGGTAAAGACGTCCATGAAATTTGGCAGCCAATATGGATGTGGCGTGCAGTTGAATTGGCGAATGTTCATCACATTATTCTCGTACTTCAAGACTGCAGCCTTATTGTTGTATACATCGAGGTAGTTGGGTGCGCTGAAGATAGTCATGACACTAGGGAAACCGGTCGTCCTTGTCTTTCGGTACATGCGATAGCCAGCATCCTGGGCCTCGTGCGCTCGAATCACAGAAAGTAGGTTGTTCTTCTCCAGGAAGGCGCATGCAGCAGGATATGAAAAGAAATATGAGCATCCTCGCACATGGTTATGCACAAAGAACTCTGACGTCTTTTCTTGTCCAAATTCTTCAAGTGGGTCTGCCCACAGAATGTCGCACATCAAGCCATGGGTGGGTGGCTCACGGAACCGGTCAATCTATGGTCAGTCAGCAACTAGGATCCCTGCGCCTTTATTTGGCCCAACGTACACTCCTGAGGTCGTCCAGGGTATGTAATTCAGGGCTCAGCCCTCCGTGTATACACAGAAATTGCTTGTTCATAATTGCAGCAAGAGGTAATGCGCAGAAAGATTCCATGCAAGCTTCGTAGATCTTCTCAGAGTATTTGTGTTTGCATTCCAGTTTGAAAGTGAAGTAGTCGGTCAGATGTCTGCACTCGTGGTTCCCACGAAGTAGCCACAGGGTGTTGGGATACCATATTTTCAGAGACCATAGATATAGGACGCACTTGAGTCCCTGTCAGTCTCATTGTAACCGCAAGCAGTGATAGTGCTTACCTCTATACTGAAGTAACCCCTATCTACGTAGTCGCCTAAGAATAAATATCGTGTCTCCGCTGGATCGCCACCGACCTCAAACAACTTCATCAAGTCGAAGTATTGACCATGAACGTCGCCGCAGACGGTGATTGGTGCGTCCATCTCTAAAAGGTTTGGTTCGCTCTTGAGCACGTCGGTTCCTTGCTGTATGATCCATAAGGCTTGCTCCTCGGTCAAACGGCCCTCACGATAGAAGTGTTGCTTGAGAAATTGGAGGTTTGGTTTGGTTCGATCTTGTGGAGAGAGAAACTGATCTTCGCTGGGGGGGTGAAAGGCTGGCGCTTGGACATCTTGGCAAGCACGTCAATAACAGCACTTCCATGGACTCGTTACTGTACTATACCTTTACAGACACGTTCTTGCGTGCTGACCTGGTTGCCGTCTTCCATAGTATGCAGGGTGAAATCAATCTCAGGAACTGGCTTTTTATCTTGTACGGCCTGCGCCAGATGATTGATGGGTGCACTACCGTCCATTTTCGCAGTGTTGGTTGGAACAGGAAGAGTGATGGGGGGTATCCTTGGACTTCTTCGTATCGTACAGATGCAGGTCGCCTTGCGCTAATGCCAATGCTGCCTGTGGAACTACCAGGCAGAAAGGTCACGGGCGAGTGGCGACAAGGTGTAGTGCCGAAGAATTTTTTATCATACTCTTCCAAGCTCGGTACGGGCGTTCGTTATTGTGTCGCTGGACTCGTAAGGATATGCTCAGGAGCTGGACAATACTGATATTGAGGAGTCAAATGGAGGTACTTCGTTGTGCACGCGCCAGCAGAAGGTGGGGTATTACAGAGTACAATTGACAGATTGAGTTGCGCCAGAGGAAAGAGGTGACCGATTATGGGGGCACGTGTCCTTTCTTCAGCTCTTTTTTGTATAATGTCGCCTGAATCCTTCGTGTAT
This sequence comes from Cladonia borealis, assembly GCA_018257855.2. Lineage (NCBI taxonomy): Eukaryota > Fungi > Ascomycota > Lecanoromycetes > Lecanorales > Cladoniaceae > Cladonia > Cladonia borealis. The sequence continues at coordinate 182,904 of JAFEKC020000015.1, forward strand.
GAGGCTGAATAGGAGTTGCAGAACTGGAAGATGTGCGAAAGAGGCGAAGGATCAAGGGCCGGGGTTTTTCGCGCTTGACAAGTGGGGCACGCCTTAGGCAGGTCCACGAGCCCTATGAGGTTGGCTTTAAGGGGATAAGAACCAACCCTGGGGAGGCCCCAACTGCAACCGCCCTCCGCGCCAGCACCACCACCAGGTCTCAACGCCCTGGTCTTTCTAATACGGTACTATCACTTGTCACTTATACTGTATACATCCTTGACCCTTTAGAACTCAGGTTAATCTCAAGAAGTTCCATTTCATCATCTAGCCCTCCTGGCCATATGTTCATAGCTTGCTTTACTTGAACATCCTCGGCATTAGCATCAGTTAATTGCATTAGCACATCGGCATTTCTAAAGTAGCTCACTATGTACAACATTAGTATGTACTCGCTCTCCACTGCCCAGTCTCTCATGCTGATACGTTGCTCCAGGATCACACCCTCTCCTCGCCCAAATACCTCTCACGGTCTCCCCATTCATATCTCTCCCTACCGCACCCACCCTGCCATATACCTACCGGCCCCTCCCATCTACACTCCCTCCTTCGTCAACAGCCGATCCCAACACTGGCGCTGAGCGAGAGAAATACGTCATCTCCCAATCCGGTCACGCCGCGTCTCCAGAAGAAATCATAGCGTCATGCCAAGCATTACAAGAACATATACAAAAAGTGCAAGATGACGCAGAGGAGACTATTAGGGAGTGGGAGAGGCAGCTGAAAGAGCAAGAACTTGCGGAAAAAAGAAGGGTTGCACCAGGTTGGTTGGATAGAGACGAGAAAATACTTGAACCGAGGAGAACCAGTGCGGCGGGGATGCCTAGAGTGCAAAGGCAGGATAGTAATCTTATGGATCAGCAAGAAGAACAGCAGCGAAGAGACTCCGAAGTGTCGATGGGACAAGATTCTGGAGGAGACGAGCTGGATCGGGCATTCGGAGGATTGGGGCTTCGAAATCGATGAGATGACTGTATAAGAAGCATGATTCAATTAGCGCACGGTTATGTTATAATTTTCAATCATCGACGAGAGATATGCACCGACAAGGGAGTCACCAAAACAGTAAGTTTTGGGGAACAAGGCCATTCAGACCTTGCCATAACTGATTCTCGCCGCAGTCTCACCTCACCTATCCCTTTTCAAAGGCCAAAAACCCCGAGGCCAGGTTTCCCAGGGCCAGAAATCTCAGGGCCAATTAAACACAAAACAACATGGCTCATAACCCACTGAAATTCCGCCTCCCTGTACCGTCCCGACCCCGGCTTCCCGTGCTCGTCTAGGTCGGGGGGGAGTTAGGTGGTGTTTTAACAATGATGGATGGGGTTTTTGGGACTGGGGGAGGTTAGGGGGTGGTGTTTTGATACTGATGTATGGAGCTTCTGGGGGTGAGGATGATGTGGGACTGAGGGGGGGGGGGGGGGTGGCTGGGGGAGGATGGGGAGGATGGAGGGAGGACATTGTTGACGTTGATTGAGAGTGTATATTGGTGGCGTTGTGGGGAGAGGGGAGAGTAGCCGGTTTTTCTATACTAATGTATGGGGTTTGGGATGAGGATGCTCTGTTGCGTTGCCATTGCTTGCCTTTGGGGCACAGATATGCCGCGTTGGGGTGGATATTGATAGGTACGCTCACCACCAATTCAAGAGGTGACGTTGCTACGACGTCCGAAGTGAAAGGAAAAAAACCCTCGGATAGGTATAGTGTGTGCTCATCGTGTTGTGATGACCTGGATTGCCGAGGGTTACCCACTAGTCAATATCAGATTGTTATCGGGGTGATAAGGGAGTGGCGGAAGGATTAACACACTGATGGGGTTTTTTACCCATGTTGACACATCTGCCAGGTCCCGACATCACATACAGATGAGCGTCACCGACTTTTTCCGGTGCTCCGTTGAGAAGGTATAGTCTCAACTCCTCATTCCTATTAAGCAAGAGTGCAAGTGGCCCATAATGCCGCCGCAGAGCTTGATGAAGCAACTCATATACAGGTCTAAAGACCTCCGTCTCCATGCGCTTCCAAATCTTGCTTGGATATCACATACTCGCTGTGGCATCTCTACAAGCGAATTAATGGACGTTATGAATTGGATGTTAAAGATAATAAGATATCCTGAGTTATACACATAGGCAAAGATAGGCGGGCGACGGTATCCGGATTGCTGCTTCTGCAGCTGTGTTTTAATGAGAAGAAGAATACGAGAGAGCAAACTGGGTCAGTCAGCAACAGCTGCTGCGCGGGGTTCAAATATCTTGAAGTGAAGCTTATGACCTATGACTCGTTTTCTCAGCTTATACGCATTGCAACGTGACAAGTTTGCATGTTTGTGAATAAGATGCAGGAGCAGCTAGGTAGACGCCGTACTGGGAAGGACACAGAAGCGAAGAGGTTGTCGCGATGGTGAAAAGAAATGCTGATTGCAGAGAAATCACAGAGACAATTACCACTATCATCAAACTAGGCTTATCAAGCGGCCAACTCAACGCTGAGCCGTTCGTATCACAGAGCGATTAAAACTTAGCAGCCAAGCGTTATTCAATATCTATAGTGCCTTATGTACAGCGAAGCTCTAACAACCTGGGGTATCATATCTAAACCATTCAACCAGCCACCCAAACCAACCCTCCCCCCCGCCTCCCCCACCAACTTTCCCCTATGCCCCACAATCAAAACTCACAACAGCAGCCTCAACCGCTCAACTCACCCACCTGATCCCAATATTCTCTCTCCCACTTAAATCATTACCGTACCACGCGACGTACCACGCGCCTCATCCCCAAATCGCGTCTTTCGCTCTACTTCCCATTCCACTATTTGCCGGCGGTGTCAAAAGCACATACTCCCAGCTCTCCACCCCATCCACAAACAATCGAAATCTAAGTATCCCCTGCTCTCCTCCGTTAACATTTTCTAACTCTATAGCGCCGAATTTACTATTCCCATCAGGTGCATACTTGATACAGCGTTCTTCGAAATCGTCTTCGTTGGGGACAGTCCAATAGCTGCGCAGGGGGAGGTAGAACATGCTTAGAGGGCTGGTGCTGAATTCATGTACGGTTGCGCTTGGGGGCCATTTCCCATTTTGGGGAGGGGAGAAAGAAGTAGCTGCGAATTCGTGACGGTCGCCGCTTAGAATGACGACGGCGATGCCGTCCCCTTGGGAACTGACGTCCCACATAGCTTCGAGGATGATGCGGCGTTCATGGAGGTAGCCAGCCCAGGTGTCGGCGGCGTTGACGCGCCAGTTACGGGTGAAGGGGATGGAGGAGATGATGAATTTCCAGTGAACGCCAGGGGGTTCGGGGCGGGAGAGGAAGGTGAGGAGGGAGGAGAGTTGGGTGGGGCCGAGCATGGATTTGTTGGGGGAGTTAGCGGGGGTGGGGGATTCGGGGTCGCGGTAGCGGCGTGTGTCGAGCATGAAGAAGGAGGCGGGGCCGTGGGTGAAGTGGTAGTAGGATGTGTTGGGGAGGGAGGGAGGGGGGTTTATGGAGCCGTGGTAGATGGACCAGGGATCAATGGCGGCGGGATAGGGGTCAGCGGTTTGCTTGTCCCAGTCGTTGGCTATTTCGTGGTCGTCAATGACGTGGATCCATGGGAGGTTTGCGGTGGCACCAGGCCAGTCTGGGGAGGAGTAGACTTGGCGGTATTCTCTTCTATATGTCTCCACATCTGTGCCGAATCTATGGGGCACGTCGATGTAGATGAAATCGCCTAGAAATAGCATGAATGATCCTTGAAGATCTGGGATCCATTTGGTTAGGTGTTTCAATCCGGGAATGGTCAAGGGATGGTCAAAGGGATTGTAAGGAAAGCGAGGCTTTATACAACTGGATGTAAGGAAGGTAAATTTTATCTTTCCAGGCGCCATCAGACCAGCAGGGGGCCCGGTAACAAAAGATCCCTTCTGGTTGTTAGACATCGCATATTCATACTCTGTCGATGGGTGTAAATTTGAGATTGTGACCGAGCTAGCGTAATCCGTGTCATTTGATAGCCAATGGACAGTCCCAGCTGATTTCCATGCATCGTCCGTCTTAGAAGAGACCTCTCGATACGAGATATAGATCGGCAATTGAAGAACATCGGGCTCTCGTACCAAGATTTTTGCACTGGTATCAGATACGAATCCAACTCTGCTGAACGACAGGTCATGGCTCTGGTATAACATTGGTCCTCGATAGACCACATCCAGTACGCCGAGCACCAGAACGAGATTGATAGTTAGGGTGGTCATGCCCCATAACATGCTTTTGGGATTGGGCAGCCCTAATAGAATAGTCTTAAGAGTATCTAGAACATTGTTGAAGGCATTGTAGGGCGAAGATGACTTCAAGGTTGCATCGGTATCAGGATTGTGTACAGGAGTTTTTGTCTCGGGTCCACCGGACACAAACTTGATTTCCGTTTGCTCAAGTCGGTCGACAGATAGTTCCTTGCGAGAAGGTATTTCCGTTTCCGTATGGCCATCTTTCGGCTGTCTATACCCTTTTCGTGTCTGCGATCTTGGCTGTAGTGACAAAATTGGAGTGAAGACATAGGATGTGAGATATACCAGGTACACTGCGTAAATGATGGGAGGCAATTGATGGCCAGGAATCTTTATACCACGCGTTAGCGCTTGCTGGAGAGGTTGCAGTGAATTCAAGCATACCCATCGAAAGAAGACATAGGCCAATATGCGTAGGATAGTAGAGCTTAAAGCTGTTATGTGTGCTGCCCGGATTCTGAAGAGGGCCATTTACAATGAGGTGGACGAACCGTAGCAATTTGGTAGTATTTGGATCTCATTAGAATGTGTTAGCTACGGGGGGGCCAGTATCTTAACCCTAGCAGCATTTATCTGTAAGGCAAGATCAGTGATACTATCACCACCTCCACTTCAGGTCCAAAATATTGCCTTGGCCGTACAAGAAGACAACAATCCGCCCCTCGCTCACTCGAAGCTCGCCTGCCGCCTGCCGCTTTAGAGGGCGAGCTGGGCAAATAGAGGTGATGCACCCAGACAGTTCTCTATATGGTCTTACGAGGCCTTCCACTGTTTCTTTTTAGCGCCTGAAGTGCGAAATGAATCTTACGGCCTTCTAATTGGTGGGCTACACTCTTTCAATGCTGCTGCCCAAGCACCCAAGTAGACACCTATCAACCGCACCGCCCTGCAGGGCTGATCACTAGATACCCCTAAACCTAGGTAGACCCCTAGAAAACAAGGTCTACGCTAAAAGCCCCCTGCTCCGGGTAGTAGTTTATCGCCTAGGCGACCCGACTTTAGGGCATCTCCAAGGGCCTATACGGTTGATAGGTGAACTCTTCTAGGCTGCTTGGCATTGCCCCGTCCTTTTACGGCAATGCTCCTGTCCAGCTCCTGCTCCTGCTATCCCTCTCCTAAACGTCGCTCGAAACCTATCCACAAGCTGGAACGTATTGATAGCTGCGGCGGTACGTTTCTATTCTGCAGCAAGGTTCACTTCTAACATTCTACAGAGAACGCAATCGTGGTTCAGGTATGTTCAGAGACACTTCTGCGAGCAGCGATTCAAATGCTGTCTACAAGACAACAGCTATGTCATTGCCACAAGCATCCAAGATCCTCTACCCATAGACATTGATATGACAACTCATCTTAAGAAAGTTGTGGAATAATCAAGCAAACCCCTTTTTATTACCATCAAGCTACCCTCATCCTTCCATCAATACCTAACGATACAACACGAATGATCTCAAATCAACTCCGTCACATTCCATTTCAATCCCTATCTTTATTAATCGCAGGATGGATTCCAACACTTAACAGTATGGGTGTTGGAGTGGGTTCGGCTGTACGCTTCCAACGACAAACAAATTGGATATATATCCAACAAGAAGATATGGAAGATAAGTTAGTAGCCACCGGCTAGGCTACTATCGGGCACTAACCCCCAGCTAAACTGGAATAACTTGCGAAGCTTCAATCCACAATTATTCCATGGGGGGATCGTCCCCCCCGCCATCTCCACCACGCGGCTGTTCCTTTAAGCTGCCTTCGGTATATGTAACAGTCTCTGTATAAGACCTAATACAGCGATTAGCAGCAAGTAATCAAGTGCTATGCATGAAAGCTTCAGACAGACCTGTCGACCATTGGAGAGAGTGTTTCTTGCATAGTGAAGCGATTTGGCTTATTGGGATTTCTGTGGATGACTTGGGGTGGACTTTATTGGTCTGAGGCCTGTTTCGCAATGTCGATTGTTGAGTAAAGCTGATCAATGTCTAGGAGACGAGGGATAGGAGTTAGTATTTATTATTTTTACCTGCCCCTCGTGCGGGGAAGTTATCTCCGAAGTCGAGAGTAAAGTAGGCAAAGTAGGGCGTACCTGCTAATCACTCATTCGGGAATCAGATCTATCAGTGATATCTCTGCAGCACTTATGCAAGCTAAGACATCGAACTGATAGCGAAGCGCATTACATGGCATCGTATGATTGCTTGCCTCACTGGCGCAACTAAAGACAGGATAACCACCAACAACCAATCCAATATGAGTGTGGAGGGCACATGATCTGTGCCGGTATTTGTGCGAACCCTTACCGTCCTCCCGCGTGATCGTCAACATAGGAAGTCTGTCAGATATATTGTTCACACTGCGTAATCTATTCTAGGCCTCTTAACTTATCGATAACACTGAAACGACAACCAGGCAGTTCAAGTTGCTTAAATTCGGGCCCCTAGGCAGGTGAAACGCCCTGCGAGCGTGTTAGGGTTATGTAATAACGTGAAGTAGGGGATGCGCAACTGGTAAGTTATTTGTAGAATTTCGTGTAACAGCGTGGAGCAGACGGTGACAAGTCGCGACGACGGCAAATATAGGATTGCTCTAATACTTGCCGCACAGGAACCCCACGCTTTCCCTTACACACTCCAGACCACCAACCGCGGATATCCAAGCACTCCTCGCACCTCAGGGATTCGCCTCAGTGCACTACCTGGCCAAGGAAGCCTCATGTCCAGTCATCTGGTGTAGCAAGATCGCCACTACACCTCTCGCAACTCTCCACATCGTTAAGACATTGGTTACTACAGCTAGGGTCTGCAAGCGGAGACTGCTATGACACAGGATGGTCCCGGGCGAGCCGCTAGGAGGCCCAATTGGCCCCTAGAATTGATAGGTGAACCCTTGCAAATCTGCGGCTGTCCTATTGTCAATGCACAGACGTTTGTAGACAATTACTAAGTAAAATCTGCAATTGCGTCCCGCTTGAATTCGAATCGACACTAGCGCCCAGGTCTACGCAACAATTCCCCTCTCAGTTGATCCACAAAATATTGCAACTGAAGGAAGATCAGAAGCTGCTGGTTCACGACAACAAGTTATCACGAATACCAAGAATTAACGGTGTGCGATAGCTAAGTTATTACGTCCTCCCGAATCCGGTATCTACGCGTCGACAGAACCCCAAAGACTCGTAAGAGAATGGAGCATAAGTTATGCATATAATAGGAATATTTAAGCTGAGTTCAATACTTATTAAGTTCTTTTAAAGCAGTAACTTTTGTTATTACTTACTTATTAAGTGCGAAAACAATATAATAAAAGATTAGAAACCTCTAAAACTACAATTTCTAAAGGTAATATTAGGATCGACCTATCAGTTGACAGCTCTAAATACATGACTTATGCCCCATTCTCTTATTATTCGAAAATCTGGGGACGATATGGTGTCAAAGGCTAATCGGCTGCTATCCAAGTGACACATCCGGAAGGGTTTCTGTTAAGGCTACCGTCGACTCGCCTACGGAGCCTGTGTGATCATCTATGAGCATGCTAGAGGCTGGACAGGCGCACGAGAGATTCAAAGACCAGCGCTGCAGATACTGTCAAACATAGAATTTACGAAATCGACATCCGTCTGACAAGCCTTTATTGCTACCCTAAGATTCATGGCTTTTCAGACCCCGGTTGTCAGTGGATAAGGTATCTGGAGCACGAACTGGTCTCTCATGATCTTCACTTACGTCAATTCCATTTGGCTGCTCCAGGGGGGCGTTCTACTCGACGCAAGTCTCTGCACCATTGTGCATACCTGTGGCATGGTCATTTTGCAGAGTGAGGGTAGGCAGATTTTCTTTTTACCCGACGTGGCTTACACACACATCCCGTTGCTTACACATACATCCCGTTTTCATGCGCCTGTACTTGTACGAGCGAGCCTATCACATCGAATCTATTCATCTCATGTTTTTCCTCGTGCGGGTAAACGTAATCCTACCAGCCCCACTACTAACACCATTGGTGCATTTGTCGTTTTATTGTTGTTGCACGCTTTCGATGGTGACCGAAAGGTAAATGCAGCTAATTCAGCTGTACCCGTAATAGGAAAGGTGCGGATTCCATGACCTTGCCAGAACTGCACGTTCGCGGCCTTTTCATTGCGATAATCAAATGATAGTGGGGCAGGACAGGGCTGGCCAAGCATATCCGTGACAATCTGCTTTGCAGCCAGCTTTCTAGCTTGTCCTTCGCTATCAGTAGCAGTCTTCATGCAAGTTCTCTTACACCGCGATTAATAATCTTAACTTGAAAACTAGTTTATTCCTTCACAGAAAATTATGTAACTCAACTTAAATACTCGCGTTATTTACTTGACTTATGCTTAATTCTCTGAAGATCTATTTGTTGTCAAGCCAGATTTGTACCCGACTTTACTTTACATAGCTTCATCATTCCGATGACCGCCACGACGAGCTTTGTTCCTAATCAATCTCGGAAGACTGCACCCTCACTAACATACTAAAGCCGAGTTGGTTTTTTCCATCAAAGAATCTTGCCACCGTAGCTAGAAAACATGGCCGAACCACAGAAGTACGTTCTAGCTAAGGCAGAAGGCGAGGTAAGCAAAAGCACTACGCCCTGGTATTTACATTATAGGAGGTGGCAACTAATTTTAAATTTATCTCTAGGCCGAGACTGGTCGTCTGGGTATAGTTGTCTACCGTACGAAAATCTCCTCCTAACTCAGCTGACCAATCCTACAGACCTCCAACACCGCATGTGGCTCATTCAGCACGATGGCCTCCTCTACACTGCTCCCATACCCTCAGCGCCTAGTCCGCGTATCCTCGACATGGGCTGTGGTACCGGCATCTGGTCCATCGCCTTCGCAACCCAACATCCCAACTCGCACGTTCTCGGTGTCGACATTAACCCCCCGCACGCAAAACTTATCCCAGCAAATTGCACCTTCGCATTCGCAGATGCCGAGGGTGACTGGCCGTTCGCCGCGGAGCCATATGACTTCATCTTTGGCCGCGCCCTCGTAGCTTGTATCCGCGACTGGCCTCGCTTCATGAAGCGCTGCTTGCAGCATCTGAAGCCTGGTGGCTGGCTGGAACTTAATGATGCAAGGCAAGTTCGAATCTTTGCAGAGAACGCATGTGATGAGGCTGAATCGGGTTTTATAAAATGGTTCCGGGTATTAATCCAAGAGGGTCTCAGGAAGAATGGTATCGGTATGAATGACACGGAGAAGCATGCGCAACAGTTGCGGGATGCGGGGTTTACTGATGTGAGGGAACGGGTGTGGAAGTGGTCGATGAGTAGTAAGCTAGAGAGCACGGAGAAGGAGAAGTATAACCCGCTGGGGGCGTTGATGTATCAGAATATGTTGGTGCTGATTGAAGGTGTCATGGCGACGGTAGTCGGGCATGAAGATTTGCTGGGGATGAGTGAGCAAGAGGCGCTGGATCTGGCGGGGGAGGCAAAAAGGGATTTGTTGGAGAATGCGGACAGAAGGGGTTATTATATCCTTGTGGCTACTTATGTAGGGCAGGCACCTCATTAGGCCCCAAACGCCCTCCGCAGCAGAGATAGCATCACTCATCTTATCCTCAGCCGACGTCTTCCAATTACGTCTATGCTACTATTATAGGGATAAGCGATCAGATCTTCACTTTCAGGTCCAGAGTCCATTGGTCCTTTACTCTGGTGCCGACGAATACCTATTTTAGTCTCCACGATTTGATCCACTGGGCTGGAAGCACATCAAGGTTAGCAATCTATAAATCGCCTTAACATTTCATTGTCAGTGTAGGCGTAAACTCGCTTACATAAATCCGGACATCCTACTGGTGAGAAACATTGTGCCTTAACGGGTATGTCCCTAATACGCCGGTCATTATACCCTAAAGTGAACCTCGTCATGTCATCCAACAAGTGATGGACTTACAAGGTCGTTTATACCAAAAGCCAATGTAGATCCACGTTTGCGCAGAGCCTGCGTTGTGGGAAATGTGAATCAGCGGATACTTGACGCTCGGTTTATTCAGCGACTGCAATGGAGAATGCGGACACAAGGGGTTTGCCCTAGCCACAAACATCATGCTCACGAGTACCATCAGAACTTTCGCATTTGGGATTTTCGGTAAGGATAACGATACTACGACGACTCTGTTCTCTCATTATATGCTAGAGATTTCTGAGATGATATCCAAATGCTTCAAGACTTAAATCGGTGGAATTCCCGGCTGGGAGCTTATTGGCCGTCATGGTTGAGTCGTAGGCAATCACGCAGCTATATGGATCGTCTGCTGCAGAATGGGGATTCTGGGCTGCGTTATTCGATGCAGAACTTTCCTTCGAACCCTTCAAGCTATCGTTGTCGTTTCGAGTTCTACCATTATGCGAGATAGTGTAAAACCTAGATCGTGACCGCAGCTGGCCTTTTCTTGAATTACCATATGGGCTTTCGATCATATAGGCTCCATAGGCGAGTCGACGGTAGCCTTGACAAAAGCCTTTCCGGATATATCGCTTGGATAGCAGCCGATTGGCCTTCGACACCGTATGGTCCCCAGATTTTCGAATGATAGATACGGTAGCACTACAACATCACAAAACCAGGGTAAGTCCACAAATGTGCTTTTGAGAGGACAACATTACCATCCACCTTTAGGAGCCTGATCGTCTTTTCTTGTTCCCTCAGGCAGTGATTCATATTTTTCGTGGCACAGAACATTGTGATGTCTAGATCTCCAAGATTATAGATGCGAATTGTCGTTCGCGCCAAAATGTATGACAAAGCTGCAGTGACGGTAAGCCTCAAATCGAGCGAAAAAATAGTCCCAGTGCCTGCTTCTCATTGTTCATGCCACAAAAGCTTGGTTAGAAGTTCTTAAGAAGGCACATCGATGACTGGACTATCCAAGAATGTATTGAGAATTGCAACACTCTAGATCGCTTTGGGCAAATACGCCTCATGCAACTTCTTCTGCCTCTCCCAATCTTTCGTCAGCTTCTTCCGTCTACTCTTTGTGATTTCCTCTCCATCCTTGTCTTTTGTCGGAATTCCATCCGCATCCCAAGCACTGTACTCCTCCGTTCTGAACATGGTCAGGTGGTCTTGCTTTCCCTTGTCTGCTTTCGAAATCTCTTCTTTCTTCTTGTTCTGCTCTCGCTGCTCCTTCTCTCTCTGCTTTTCCTGGGCTGCTTTCTCTTTTGCCTGCCTCGATGCTCGCAACTCTCTGGTCACTGGTCGGATTAGAGCGGGTAAATCTCCATCCCGGTCTTCTAGGTAGACATCTCGTTCCCAAAGGTCAACGTCTCGGAGACGATCGCTCAACTGAAGTACATCCTTGGCAAGTGATTGCGAGTCATTGAGTTCTTTTAAACTTTTGTTGAATCTCTCCAGTACTTCTCTGAACGGGGCTTCTCTCTGCGATTGCGCCTCTGTCAAAGGCCTCTCGGGATATGGGACAGGTGCCAGATCTTGGTTGGATATGCCCCTCGTTTTTGATTTCGCTCTCCGTCTCAAGCCATCACGCTTCTGTGATAGGTTCGTAATAATTGGCTTCGCGTCTTCTGGGACATCGATCCCTGACCAGCCGATGGTGAGATCATCCGCTGTGGTTGTACCATTCAGACCGAATGTATTCACGATAAAAGTTACCCATTCGGCAATCTCTTTTGTCGCATGAGCCGTAGGCGGAGGATCTCTGTTGTTGTAGGCGATATTGTAGTCTGATATCAAATCAGAGATTGCTCTCATCACTATAGGCGTATCGAACGAATTGCAAAGGGCGTCCAGTGTTTCCTTCTTCGCTCTCTCGAGTGCGTTAAGAAGGGCTTGTCCAGCTAGAGAGCCTTCCTGATCCGTGGCGGTGCCCAAGACATCTTTAGCTTTGATGAAGAAATTGTTAATTCTATCCTCCCAAGCTGAACCTTCCTTTACTACATCGTCAGTAATTTCTATGCCTTCTTTCCATCCGCCTAGGAGGAAGACAATTCTCAATCCTCGCGGAGTCCAGGTTCCGCGGTCGAGCGCTTCCCTGATTGTTGTGACTACAATCTAATCAGTACCAATTTGCAGAGATAGTAATGCAACCTCGTGCTCACAGTTCTTTAGTGACTTGCTCATCTTAGCTCCTCGGATGGACAAATGGCCCACTAAATTCAGATTAGTATGCCGATCCTGGATGCATAGGGTATGATTATCTGAGTGAGAGACATAAAACACTCACTGTGCAGAAAGTAATTGACCCATTGATGTTGGTGTTCACGACCTCGGTTCCAATATGCTTCGCTCTGGGCGATCTCGTTGTCATGATGCGGAAATGCTAGATCGATGCCGCCTGAATGGATGTCAAATTGCTTGCCAAGCTTGTCCGAAGCCATTGCCGAGCACTCGATATGCCATCCTGGTCTTCCAGCCCCCCAAGGACTTGGCCAACTTGGCTCACCAGGTTTAGAAGCCTTCCATAAGGCAAAGTCTGCTGGTGATCGTTTCCCAGTCGCGTCTTTGGATAGCGCACCTTCGCCGTCTGCTAAAAGGTCTGTGTCATTCCGATTCCAAGGTTCTAGGCGTGCATAATTGTTATTTGCAGCCTCGAACGCTTTGATGTCGAAGTAAACAGACTCTACCAGGTCTATCAGCCTGACCTAAAACCTAGCAGAGAGACGATGCCTACCATTGGGGCTGTCCGTATCTCTGACAGTATAGGCAAATTGATTCTTCTCAATCTGTTTCACGAAGTCTACTATTTGCGGGCCATATTCTGTTACACGGGTGATCTCGTCGGGGTCCAAGACATTTAAGGCTCGCATGTCCTCTGTATAACGCTTTTCGTAGAATTGGGTAAGTTTAGTAAATATAGCGTGATCTGACGCATCGATGGTGGTTTTGAGCTTCTCATCCAGAAAGGGCATCACGATATCATCCAGATTGTTCAAATCGTCTTTTGTTGCTTCTGCATTGGATTCTATCGCACTCACTGCACGCGAAGCTCCTAGTACTGTCTTGATATGCATCTGGGTTTTCGCATCTTTGTCGCTCAACACCTCACTATCTTGGCGAGAGCTCTCGTCTATCAGGGAAGCATAATCCTTAGGTAGACTATCTTTAGTGATCGTTGTAGCTGCCGTGTCCTCGGGAATTTTTGGTAGGTTTTTGGCAAGGTAAGCTCGGAGAGCTGAAGCGCGGGTATCGGAAATATTTTGCGAATACTCGCTCAGCCTTCCTTGCTTCAGCTCATCTAGGAGGTATTTCTGACGGCCTCTGAGTATTATCTATATTGGTAAAGAGTTATATGCCGCAGTCGCTATTGGGAGACGAGGAATGGTTCAAGATTGTTAATTACCTTGTCGTCTACATCTGTAACATTCTGAACATACTGGACATTGAATTTAAAGTAGTCACGCATGATTCGCCGTATGATATCAGTAGAGACGTAATTCCGTGCATGGCCCAGATGAGCATCGCTACAGTATGTTAGGGGGTATTGAAGCACGCGATGAAATTTACCTACTCATATACAGTTGGGCCACACGCGTACCATTTGACTTTCTTCTGCTCAATGGGTACGAAAGGTGTTTTTGTTCGGGTTAATGAGTTGTATATTTTCAGAGGTGGTAAGTCAGCAGCTTCAGACTGAATAGGTTGCTGCCACTCGGGTTGGCGTACACCTGTAGCCATGGTTCGTCGCGCAAATGCAAGCTCAAACTGGGTATCAAAGAGGTAACTGGAAGAGAAAGATTGGCGCCGAAGAGATACAGTCCAGATTTTGGGGATAGAGAAGATCCAAAGAGACATACGAAAGGAATTGGGTACAATAATCCGCTGAAAGTAAGACTCACAGCTGCAAAACAGACGCCCGATGATGCGCCTCTTCGCGTATCGGCTAGCGGCTACTCCCGCCTCCGGTCTGCTAGTGTGGCCAACGTTCAGCCCTATGCGCATCTCGAATTCCACGCGAATATTCATGCTGAGCTTTGTATGCCACGGCTATGGCGATCTCTTCCTCATCGCAGGCCTCCCCTTTCCTTTATTGTGGTAAAATAGCCCAAAGCGACTCGTTAGCCGTTCTCCATCTCAAGCGCGACCTACTTATACCAGTTGTTCTCCACTCGCGTGATGACTTGGATGAAGGTTACGATGAAGGCAAAGTGACCAACACGCGCTTTGGTTCATTCCCGCATAGCACCTTGATTGGTGCGCCATGGGGCTCTCAAGTTCGTGCATCAGCTGTTGATACAGGATCAAGAGGTCGAAAGGGATGGGAAGGATCAGGCAGGAAAGGGCGAAAGAGGAAGAGAGACGAGCAATTTCACAATGAGAGAGGGACTGAAAAGGAAGCTAACACAGACGCTCAAAATGGAGGAATCCTTAGTAAAGCTGATGTCATACGTAATCAGGATACAGTAGCGACGCCGAAAGCTGCTGTGGAAGCTGCTAGTGGATTCGTCCACATCCTACCTCCTACACCAGAGATCTGGACGGCTTCACTGCCACACAGGACGCAAGTTGTCTACACACCAGACTACAGCTACATATTACACCGTATACGTGCTCGACCTGGGACAGTCTTGATTGAAGCGGGTGCAGGCAGTGGTTCCTTTACGCATGCAGCAGCAAGAGCCGTGTATAACGGGAGTTCTACCGCAGAACAAGGAGAGTCAGAGTTTAAAGGACTAGATGAGGATCCTTACGGCAAAGTCTACAGCTTCGAGTTCCACGAGCAACGTGCCCAGAAATTAAAAGACGAGCTCCAAGAACATGGTCTCGACAATGTCGTCGAGCTTACACACCGAGACGTCTGTCAAGACGGCTTCATCCCCTTCCAAACAACCCCCTCTGACATGAATACCAATGCCATATTCCTCGACCTTCCCGCCCCCTGGCTCGCCCTTAAACACCTAACCCGCGGCGGTCCGTCTTCTCCCCTCGATCCAAGAACCTCAATACACCTCTGCACCTTCTCCCCCTGTATCGAGCAAGTCCAACGCACAATAACTACTCTCCGTCAACTCGGCTGGCTAGAAATAGAAATGGTGGAAATCGCTGCAAAACGCATCGAAGTGCGGCGCGAGAGAGTTGGATTGCAAGAAGAGGGGTTAAGAGGCGCCAATGACTCGCCTGCTTCAGTTGATGAGGCGGTGGCGAGGTTGAGAGAAGTCGAAGGGCGATTGAGGGTGTTTCATGAGGAGAGTGCGTTCGACGGGAAGGGATTGAGCCCAGCGACGGCGGGAGCGCAGGTTTCAAAACAGCAGCGGTTAGAAAATATAAGGAATGCCTTAGAGGGGAGGAAGTTATACAAAGAAGGGAGATTAGTGCATAAGCCCGAGCCGGAGCTGAAAACACATACTTCGTACCTAGTCTTTGCAGTCCTGCCGCGAGAATGGACGGAGGAAGACGAGCTTGGAGCTCAGCGGCTATGGCCTGGGACGGTTGACGTCCCTGAGCAAGATACGGGACCAATGAGCAAGCGGCAGAGGAAGAAAGAAGCGAAAATTAAAGCTGGGGGGAATAAGGCTAGTGAGATAGAACGAGAGGGTAGTTCTAGCAAGCTGGAAGCTATATGACAACGCAATCAGGCGACTTTGCAGACTCAAAGGCCCACTGATTCTCCCTCCCTCCACCCTCATTCTTCGTAACCCTCACTATTGCGAGAATACCCTTCAGTCATGCGATCCTGTGTCCCCAGCAATAAATCATTTCAAAGTATAAGGAGTTGCCTGCCAGAAAGCATCGTCCCATCGGATCTTACTTAAAAATCTTCTACCCCATAAATAGCATCATCAGTACAAGCCTTGGTAAATCTGCTTCGAATCCACACATTCCCAATTACCAATGGCTCATCCACGCCCGCGACCTTGTCGAAGAAACCTGCCAAAACGTTAAATACCGGGCTCTTTCAATCAATCAAGCTATTATCTTGGTACTACGGTATTATGCGTGCTCATAGTCAATCCACGGGCAAGGATCCTATCTTTACTGTTAAGGTCATCAAGGAGGAAGCTTCAACCAAAAGGAAAAGGTCGAGCCTCCTTTGATTCCGTTCGGATGCTGTAACCGACCAGATTGGTGGATACTACGATGTAAGTCAATTTCGTGGCTATTTCAACCCTGGTGATTGAATGACGATTTGTTCTTTTCGACGGTGAAAAGGCTGGCGATGGGTGAGACTAAGGTAAGAGAATGGAGCAAAAGTCATGCATAGAAGAGGGTGGTTAAAGTTGGCTTCAACAATTATCAAGTTCACTTCAAGTAGCAGATATCTTTTGATATACACTGATTAAGTATGACAAAGCTGTAATCAAGGATTAAAAACCTCTAGAGGGATATTGTCTGGGGTTATTATTAGTGATAATCTATTAAGTTTTAGCTCTATATGCATGACTTATGCCCCATTCTCTTACGTTAATGGGAAGATTGGCTGAGTTCGTTAGATCGGGCTATCTTGGCCTTGGGGAAAAGGTAGGTAATAACGAATGAGAGTGGGATAGATAGAATTAGCAGGTGTGATGTCCAACGCCATGATGTACACGGGAGAAAATAACAATAGATTCTTCACTGAAATGAGAAGAGATAAATTATCCTACATTCGCACGCCTACAGTTTCATATATAGCGTCGTAAAAAAAACCTTCGTTCAACATCAATCCAATCAGAAGACAGCATCCTACTTCCCTGCCATCTGAATCCCCACCTTCGTAGCCTCATCCAAATCCTCCTCCGGCAGCCCCAAAACCTCATTCTGCAACCCCTTCGAAGTCTCAAAATCCCCACTCCCATCCTGATAAAACACCCTCGAATACATCATCAGTGCAAAACCCGCGAAATCTCCCTTATACATCGCTTCCACGCCAGCCTTGTAGCGGCTCGGAGACGGCTCATGCTTGATAGTCCAGTGCTTCAACGTGGTACCGGTAACACGCAGAACGGAGTCCAGCATGTCTTTTTGGCTGATTTTGAAGGATGAGACGTACACGAATTTGTTCTTGTAATGTGCCAGGCAGGGGCTTTTATCATCATCATCAGGCTGCACCTTCAAGGCAAGCAAATTGGCAACGCCGCGGCCAACTTGTCTCCAGGTGCTGGTGTTTATTTTCGTGTTTCCGTCGTCAATGAAAGTGACGGTGCGGTTCTTGATGTCAAAGCCGAAGGTGGCAGGGCCATGAGCTAGGGAATACTCATACCAGAAGCCGCAGGTTACGCCGATCCAGGAGCTCTTGCCTAGTTTTTCTATGTGCTCACGATACTCCTTGTGCTTTTGGCCGATGTTGGCAATGTCGTTGTGCAGGCCGGGGTTTAAGATGTCATAGCCGTATTCATTAGGTAACACCCAGGGCACATTGGCTTCGGCTGCGGCTTCGATTAGCTTCGTCTGGTACTCTGGCGGTGCTCTTGTATTCATGGTGATGACAAGAGCGTGGTGGCCTTTGAGAGCATCCACGATGGATGCTGGGTTGGCATAGTCGATCTTTCTAATCTCGCAACCCTCGGGGACCGTGCTCGTACTGTCTGCACGGGTAATTGCCGTGACCTTGTACTTTCCCAATTTGAGCATCTCCTCGGTCATGAATTTGCCAGATTGACCGCCAGCCTGTATCATACATGAACATATCCTGGGTTTCTAGGACCAGCAGCAGAATAGGTGATGTCATGACTTACCCCGACAATTGCAACTTTCTCAATATAGTTCTTGGACGACATTTTTCGACTGTTCAGCTTCGCAGAGTTTTAGAAAACGGGCTGATAAGAGAGGGTTTTAGAGTAGGCTTATCAAGATGAAAGCATCTAAAGGGGTGAGAGGACTCAGTCAAGCTTGCCCCAAATCAAAGATTTTGGAAGGAGGTTGGGAAGACGAGAGTCTGCCTTCCACGAGCTGGACTTATAGCCTGATCCTCATCACGAACATATTGGACTTTGTCCGGAGTTAAGTGATTTCGCGTCACAAACAAAGCCACCAAGGATTGTGGCTTACCTTAGGGTCTCGGTACCTATCGTACTCTACAACTGTTCAGGCGGAAACGCTTCCGGAACTCAATGTTATTGATGTTGGCTTGATATCTTATCTCCTCGTCGCCGTTCCAGCTCTACTTTGGGGTAGGTCTGCATAGAGCGATGTTGTCGTGGGGTAATATCACAAACGTTTTATAAGCTAGGTACCTACCTAGTGTTTGGGGCTTTCTTAGTTTCTGTACCTTACTACTATTGGAATGGCCACGGCGTTAGGACTTCGCTCCACACCGACGACGGTGGGGCATTGCTTCATTGGCAACTGTTGCAATATGAGCATGCTATTTCCATATTCCATCCTCGCTCAGGATCCTAGCTCTTAGTACGGCAGAGCATATCATATTAAGCAGTGGGCTAGTTCTAACGCGCGCAAAGCGCAGAACCGCGCAACCATCCACTATGGGATAGTACCTAGGTTACATAGATCTGGCAACTAAAGTCGGGTGATCGGCATATAGCAGACCAAGTCCGCGGATAGCGAATCAACGTGATATCTCTGTATCTCAGCTAAGGTTTTTTCTTAAATCTGAGACTGAAAGCTGCTTCGACGTGAGATTTCTAGCCATACACAAAGGGGACCTAAGGGAACAGAACGCGGCGACAATGATTCCTGAGGACATCCACTTCCCTCCATACCAAGGCCACTGCGTAAAGGTGTCTGCCATCAATGGAGCAAAATCACACATGCCAGCAAACATGCTTGTCCATCCTGCCCCACAGGGTCAGAAGTACATGAACCTAGCGGATTTCAGCTTTCTAATCGAGTCACGACACTGCAACCAAAAGATACTGTTTGATCTGGCCTTCATGAAAGATCTAGGGAACCGGATGCCACCAGCATTGAAGGCACTTTTTGCTGGCGATGAGCATGATATGGGAGGCATTGATGAGTTCCACAATGTCCCTGATACCATTCAAGCTCAGGGCATTCGCCTCTCCGTAATAAACGCTGTCATTTGGTCGCACGCGCACATCGACCATGTGGGGGATCTGTCTGTCTTTCCACCCAACACTGACCTCGTCGTAGGCCCTGGTCTCAAAGCAAGCTGCATGCCTGGGTACCCCACGAATCCCGATGCATTTGTTCTTGACAGCGCCTTCCAAGGCCGCAGAGTCCAAGAAGTCGATTTTGCGTCCAGCACCACTGCCATTGGCGGATTCCGAGCTGTGGACTTCTTTAGCGACGGCTCTTTCTGGCTCTTGGAAGCCCCTGGTCACACTGATCATCACCTCTGTGCTCTATGCCGGACGACGGAGACGTCCTGGTGCCTGTTGGGCGGCGACGCGTGCCATAACATCGCACAGCTTCGACCGAATCGATTTAGACCGCTACCTGACAATATTCCTGCTAGTATACCGGGTAGAATACTACCGCCAGAACGATGTGGTTGTGCCCAAACACCGCATCCTGTTAGGTTTGACAAGGAGAGCTCATTCTACGATCTTGCGCCAGGAATGCATGACAACATAGAGGAGGCGGAGCAAACGCTTGAAAAACTAAAGGCTTTTGACGGAAGGGACGATGTTATGATAGTTATGACGCATGATGTTACATTGCTGGATGTTTTAGAGTTCTTTCCGCAGGACATCAATGATTGGAAAGCAAGAGACTGGGCAGCTCAGGGCAGATGGTTGTTCTTGAAAAATACGGATAGAGTAGCGACGCCCTAATCATAGACAGATGTTCACGCGCTCTGCAACCATTGCGGAGCTGCGGTATCTTTGCTATATCACGAACAGAAGCTCTATAGCAAGTACCGTTTAGTATCCAATTCTAGAATTGAGAAAAGCAGAAATTCAAAAGCAAACTGAAAAGCTATTGATAGGGAGATTCTCTTAGAGTCTATAAGCCCTATCGTGGTATCATAGTGAGATTCAAATTTGGGTACATATATTTCATTCTTCTTGAAAACAGCACAAATAGCCAGCCGCCGAGTCTATTGACTTTTGGCACATGCTGAGGATTGAGTAGCTAAGCAGAAATTGTGATCGAGCTATTCGTACATCGCAGCGCCGATTTGGCTTATTCATGGCAAGCACATATGTGTACAATTAGGTATATCTGTCCTTATGTTCACTTACGGTATAATACTATTAGTATAACTTTTCCAAAACCTGATGCCACAAGTCCCGCAACGATTCCAAAGGTTTTCCAGATCCAATTTGCGGGGCGTTTTTGGCGCAACTCTCGGATCTTCCTTGCTCCGCTGCGCCATACGCCTACCAATGCCAGCACTAGCCTCCAACCGATGGACCAGGGCCAGGGTGTTCTTTATATCAAGTATAGTCCTCCAAATATAATACAGAATCCAAGATAGCCAATTAGCAAGGCCATACTCGGTATACGGACTTTTGCCTGTGCACCTTCGAAAGCAAGAGGACCAGCGCCTGTCTCGGTTGGTAAATCGAGGCTACTCGTACCAATGACTAGTATACCACCAGGCTCCAAACTAACCGGAGTACCGGATATAGTGACCCCAGGACCTCCAGCCGATACCGTTGTGCCATCTATGGAGAACGCAGTTGGGTTGGCGGTGAAGACTTGTCCGTCCACTGTGAGGATATCCGCGGGTGTATTCATAGCTGTAGCCAACGACTCGGTACTCGGACCTATTACCACGTCGTTGCCGCTTCCATCGTATGATATTGGGGTACCAGAAATAGTGATGACGCCTCCTGGTGTGAGCGTGTGCCCGTCGATGATGAAGTCTGATGATGCATCTGCTGTGTATGACGAGCCATCAAACGAAAGCGCAGCGGGAGCTGGTGCGATTGCGGAAGCGCTTTTGAGAGATTGAGTGCTGGTACCGACAACAGCAACAGTACCCCCGGATGCCAAAGATATAGGAGTACCAGAGACTGTGACCGCAGCGCCCGGTGCTAGAGTCTGGCCGGCGACTATGAATTGAGAGGCCGTGTTTGCAGTATAAGTAGAGCCAGCGAAGGTCAGTACAGCTGCTGGGGTGATTGCGGAAGCGGCTTTGAGAGATTGGGTGCTAGTACCGACAACAGCAATAGCACCCCCAGACGCCAATGATATAGGAGTGCCAGAGACTGTAACCGCAGCGCCCGGTGCTAGAGTCTGGCCAGCGACTACGAATTGAGAGGCCGTGTTTGCAGTATAAGTAGAGCCAGCGAAGGTCAGTACAGCAGGTGCTTCGGCTGGTACGCCGCCACTAGACACTGTACCCGCGATCAGATTCCCTGAAGGGGCTAATGAGTAGTATGTTCCATCACTGGTAACAGCAGGACCACCGGGAGTCAATGTGGCCCCAGCAGCTACCACAGCAGATGGATTGGTGACTGTCAGAGCCACACCCGCTAGAGGTGTAATAACGTGGGTGCTAAAGCCAGAATTAACCCCTTGGCCGTTTCCGCCTTGAGCTGAACCTCCTTGAACGGGTCCCTGCTGAACAGAAGCAGGCGGATTGCCGCCAAGGCCACCGTAGATGACTCCTCCCAGCCCAGGGGATTGCTGAGCTCCATAGAGGTTTACAGTTGTCTGCGGGACAACTTGTGGACTTGGATTTGATCCGCCGTTGGCAGGTGCAACTGATGCTGGATCCTGTGTTTGACTTGGATCCTTGGTCGGATCATTATCGTTGCCTGGTGCAATAGTAGGATCTGGAGCAGGATCGTTGTTCGACGAGCCCGAGTTTCCTGCTCCTCCCAGAGCATTAGGATCCATTGGATCATTGTTAGGTTGGGTTGGCGGCCCTCCATTTGAACTCGGTGACGTTGTAGGCGGCGGTAATTGGGGTGAGCCTGTATTTGCCGGTTGTGGTTGCACCAAATCCGGTTGGGGCGTGGTTTGAGGGTCGGCTGGTTGTGGTGTAACAACAGGAGCAAGGGCAGTAGCGGCTTGCAATGCTTGTGGTGAAAGAGGAATTAGGGCACTAGCCGTCTGCAATGCTCGTGGCGGATCATAAATGCCGCACGGCAAGGTAAATGGTCCGTTTGATGGAACCTTTGTACATTGTCCCCAAGCAGGATCAATGGCTAATATTTCAGTAGGGACCAGGATTACCGGATTATACGGAGCTCCATATGTAGCAGTCATATAAACATCCCCATCACAGGTAGTCATGAATGGGTCGGAGACACCCCACGTTGGGCATGCTATATCGGAAATGGCCAGAGTATCTATAACTGCACCAACGTAACCCCCTTGAGATCTACAAGTCGAAGGCCAGCTGTCGTAAGATGCAGTGGTGATTGCCTGGACGGCTACCGGTGGTGGATTAGTATAAGTGGCGCCTATAACTCCGCAAGAGTCCGATACCGACAACGGGCCTATTACAGAGACATATAAAGATGGGTATGTACTATGCTTCATGTCAGCAAAAAGGTTAACTATTGGATTGGCGCTTTCGTACAATGTAAATCCATCAACAACATCGGTTGTCAGTCCGCCTCCTGCGGAAGCCGAGGGTGAAAGCGTCTTGGTAGCATTGATCCCATAAGTGAGGCTGCTCTGAAGAACTACGGATGAAGCTCGAGCACAATCACTGTGGACCGATTGCGTCGGCCAGTAATAAACTTGAACTTGCTCGGCAAGGACTGAACATTGCCCACAACTTGTTGTACTTGTGATGTTGCTGGTTGATTGTGAAGAAATCGTGGCATTTGCGGCTGCATATGGTGCTTCGACCGACGGCGCTACACTGGAGCCTCCACTACCAGTTCCTTGTTGAGCCGCGGTGCTAGTAATTGTGGCCGAGACCGATGTTGTTGGAGATGCTGTGAGTGCTGCGATTGAGCTTGGAGATGGGGGGTAGTATGATATAGGATATATGGGAATGGATGCAGTGCATGGATAATTACAATTCCCGGATTGCGTTGTATCTTGTGCAGCGATTGCGACAGTAGGAGTTGACTGTGGCGTTAATATTGTCAGAGTGCTCGAAGAAGCTGCTGTGGAGTACAGCGTGGTCGAGGCCGTAGGACTGGAGGGTGTTGTGGAGGACGGTGTAGTCGAAGTCTTGGTACTGGAGGATTCTGTGGAGGACTGTGTGGTCGAAGTCTTGGTACTGGAGGATTTTGTGGAGGTGGCTGTGGTTGATGTGCCGGGAGGAGCTGCTTGGGTCGTCGGAAGGACATCCGGTGGAGGCGATAAACCGTACACCGCAACAGATTGTGTACATGGTAGCGTTGGGCACTCTTGGCCGTGGACAAGCTGGGCGCAAAGCAGATAAGACAAAAGAAGCTTTGCAATGGAACGCCTGAGGCTGGTATTGCCAAGAAAGCCATCAAAATCGTTAAAATTACCCATATTCCAAAAACGACCAAAAAACGATGCAAGTATTAAGGGCTCCTCAGCTGTTCATTCATTGGAACATCTTGGGGAGTCTTCTGCTGTTAATTCTCGCGAAGAAAAGACTTGAAAACGCGGTTGGACGTAATGAGAAAAAATGGCCTTGAAATTGAGAGGAAGACCTGATGCTCCTTCGCTTACATCTTGACTGGAAAAGAGATTGGTGAAGAACACTATTTAGCTGGCGATCTGCCAATCTCGCAAATGGCTTACATTATGCAGACGGGGTTTACGCTTCTGAAACAAAGCCTGAAGATGTAAGACGGGAATGACGAGGCCCTTGTTCAAGAATAGTCTCTCTGCGGCCATTCGACAAGTTTTATGGCGGTTTTCGGAGCTGCGAAGGATGTAGGGGTATTCGATTGGTCCATTCGTAGAACATCTAACCTGTACCCTTACCATAGAAATTATAATTTGCATGGTCTCTTCTACTGTGAGATTTCACAGGAGCGGCTTAATGAATCGACGCCGCAGCAGAATCCTTCGTGGCGGGAAGGCGATTAGTGCTTACCTTAGAAAAGGGGTGGCGGCTGAGCCTCTTTGACAAGACCTACACGAGTCATTGACAGAGAGGCTGACAGGTTGCGTTGAAGCTGCACAAATGAAAGGGGAATGCTCACTGCGGCTTGGTAGCTGTCAGACTGACCTGTAGATTGACATAGGGGTGGTATCCGGATAAACCATGACATATCTTCATTGGCCCTAGGACTGGCTCAATGGGACGTTTTGGCCCCCATAAGAGAAATTGAGCCGCCAACGAACCCCTTTTCGTACGTGTATGATTGAAGGATGCGCCAAACTTGTGAAGTCCTTGAGTTTCTAAGAACGTGCCTTAGAAGGGTTCAATCTCCAACCGTAGAGTCACATAGCCGTATACTCAGGGCTGATCCCTAGAGGCCCCTAAAGCTGGTCCCCGAGGAGATAAGATTTGCGCTAAAGAAATCTGGCTTCGGGGACCTGTCCGTGCCTCTAGGGGGCTTTCACCACTGGGGAGTGACCCCTTCTAGGCTCAATTGCGCAAGCTTTTGAGATGGCACTTGATTTGTAAGATAGGCGAGCTTCACCCCATCTTCTGCATAATTAGGCGAGCTTCAACGCATCGTCTGCATGATTCGTTTGTGTTCTTCGCAAGCATTCCGTGAAAATACAGCAAATGTCTGCCGTACTATTACAGGAGTACAGTGCAAAAGTCGAAGTCTCATGAGCACTAATGGAAAAGCGAGCTTCATTCCAGGTTCACAGAAGGGTTTACCTGTCAACTGTATAGCCCTAAAGGGTTAGAGGCCTCTACAACAGATTTAGTATTAGGTAGTGGTCCAAGAGCCCGCGAGTCATGGCGTAGAGATTTGCGGGCTCCTGGACCTCCCCTAGGTAGGAAACAAACATTTGCGCTGAAGAAACACGGCTTCGGGGACTAAAGCTCTCGCCTAATGTACCTTAGACAACTAACTTTTAGGGTATCTCTAAGGGGCTATACAGTTGATAGGTGTATACCTTACACTTGTTAGGTGAACCCTTCTATGCGACTTGAACAAACAACTTGATCAAGCGGCATGGTCCATTGCCCATTAGCCAGACTACCTCCGGACGACTTACTGCGTAGTGATGCCATGTCGGACGTGTACTTTCACTCCTAGCCTACTGTCAACCATGATCTCTGGCTTTCCGGATCATGGGTGTAGTTCAGATGAGATGTGTGCAAGCTATTCTGGATTGCTGAACTTTCATCTCTCGAACTCGTCACTAAGGAGCCCGAATCCGGGACACTGATGTCGGGATGGAAGTGTGATGCCAGACCGGGCCACAGAGGTAGTTAGATTATGAAGTCTTTGTACCATAGTAATGTCATGTCGTACCAGACCGGGCCACAGAGGTAGTTCGATTATGATATTTCTGTACCATCGTGAGGCCATAGCGTGTCCAGATGAACCCCTTGCAAAGCCTTAATACGCGCAATATTTCCATCAAGTCACAGACTCAATTCGAACCTTTCAAAGTTAGCAATGATCAATAACCTCTCCCAGACTTCTCACACCCTTCGTAAAGCCTCATCCTAATACCGGTATGAACGTCCGATCATAGCATCATATAATGATCACCAAGTCACGGTGAAACCCACTCCCTTCCCTATCCGCCATTATCTATACTTCCCTCACCAACAACCTTTAACTCACCACCTACACATATCTCTTATAACTCCATCTTCCCCCTTTTCCTTCCCCAATATCCCTACCTACCCCTCCCTAGACCCCTCCCTCCACACCAACCCTATCTACCCCCATCTCTCACTCCACAAACCCATTATTCACCCCCAAGGTATCCCATCACGCCAACAGACAAGGGAAGACGCATCCTCGATTCATCTCTCATTCCAAGCTTCCCTGAGGATTAGCTTGCACGGTCATCGATATCGGTCATGATATCGATATCAGGTAGCGCGCTCGCAGGGAGGAGATGGGGGGGATGAGGGATGGAATGGAGATGCGTTGATGCTGAAGATGTGAGAGCTTCAGGAGGGGATGTTTTGAGAGTAGGTCAGGAGTTTGGGGGCGAGGATTGGGTTGCTGTTGCATGCACGGAGGTGGCAAGATGATGGTATATTCGTTTATGGTGGGGGGAGGATGGTAGGGAGTATCACCGCAGAGAATTCAATACCCGGTTGTGAGGTAGGTAGTCGTTGGATAAACACTGGACTCCACCGCGCAGGTTTCTCGCACAGTGGAGGTTCTAGGCAAGGCATAAGCGAGGCTTGGCGCCTAGAACTAAAGTTGGACAGTTGTCAACCTGACTTAAATTATAGCACCGTGACACGTACGTACAGTAGGCGGTAGGCTATGCAGGGTGTGGGTGTCTGCTTCGCATAGGATGAGAATAAGTGCAGGTATATAAGCTAATAAGTCTTGTCGAAAGATAACGTGTACAATATTCAAAGCAGGAAAAAGAAAATATTGATAAATAAGTAAATAGGCTGAGTTAGCCTTTATTCCATTTCTTAACCTATAAGATTCCTTCTATCAAAGCCCCGCTCAGTTCAATCCCTCTGCGAGTTCCTCTATCGCTTCCATTAACTGTGTTCTTCTGTCCGATGCCTTTTACTGGTAGGAATCCATTCCGGAGGAAGCGGGACGGCAATGCGCCGTCTGGCCCTGCGAGTGCACCGAGAAGTATGCAGAGACTGCCCGGGTGGCGAAGAGGCGTCCACTATTACATCTACCAAACTCTACTAACAAACTACAGCTATCGAGCACCAGTCTCCCAAACCGAAAGTCGTGCAAGATAGTTCGGAATCGCATGCTTCTCCTTCGAATACGTCTATTCATACCTCAGCAAACGCAGGCGCCAAAGCGAAAGAGTCTCATCAACCAGCTACGGGATCCAGTGTGCAAGATACTCCGAAAGCTCCGTCCGATCATGTTCTGTCGACGCAGGATCTGCCTCCAGCCCCAATTCAAGCATTCTCCGAGAAACTCTGGGATGACGCTTATGATAGCCTTGTGGAAGACGAGGACGAACTCGTCAAGGCTTATATGAAGACTTTGGCAAAGGTTCTCAAGCTCAGGGAAGCCAACGACGCCTCCGCTGCTAAAGCTATCGGTGTCCCAACTAGACTTAAGGATCGGACGCATCGAAAGATGTACATGGACCAGCTGGTACAGGAGGGCAAGAAGAAAGTCGCAATGGCGACGAAGGTTACGCAAGCAGTCGGTGATTTTGCCGAAACAATTCTTAAGATTAAGCCAGTGGTCGACTTTGCAATGACTATACCCCAGGCCGCGCCTGCTGCGCTTCCATGGGCCGGTGTTTGTGTTGGGCTGCTGGTAAGTAATAATCGTATTCGCGCATTGTTTCCATATTGACCGCTATATGCCTCAGATGCTCGCGAACCCTGCAAGAGTGAAGGCATCCAACCTTGAAGGCATCATTTATGTCATGTCCAGAATGGAATGGTATTGTGTCCTGACTGATAGACTCCTTGAAATTGTGAACAAGGACAACATCGCGGACAAGGCCGACAACGTGAATGGGGACAGCAACATGAAGGAGCAGAATATCGCAAATGAGACCCACTCTCCACAATCCGTCCGGAAGCGGTTGGAACAGAGGGTTGTCGAACTCTACAAGGCTATTCTCCTGTATCAGATGAAGAGCGTCTGCTCCTACTACCGAAACCAATACAAAGAATTCCTTCTTAACCTGGTGGATTCGAAAGGCTGGGATGATGCCCGAACGAATGTCACAACTGCTGAAAATACCCTCAAGGAAGACTGGAAGCAGTACAACTTAGTGCAGATGGATGACCGCTGGGGGTCCCTTATCGAGCGTACTGGAATAATGGGAACACAACTCGGGGATATTGGTGAGACTCTTAAAGAATTCATCACCCAGCAGAAGACGATGCAAGGGGACGAGAAGAAAAAAAACTGTCTCCAGGCCCTCTACTATATTGATCCGCAAGATGACATGCAAAGAATCTTGGAGGAAAAGGAAGACTTATTCGAGGGGGCGTACGATTGGATCTTTGAGGACGAGAGATATGCCGCATTCACCAACTTAGGAGAATCCGCCCTCCCCCCATGTCGAGTATTATGGGTCAAGGGAGTGGCGGGTACGGGAAAGACCATGCTTTTGAGTGGTATCATTCACAAACTCTCTGATCAGCCTGCGAAGTTGGCGTCAACACTCTCGTATTTTTTCTGTCAAAGCCAGGGCAGAGCGACTAAGGCTCTGAACACCGCAACTGCTACCCTGAGATCTCTTATTTGGATGCTACTTCTTCAGCAACCTAATCTCATTGAGCATTTACTGTCGAAGTATGAGTACTCAGGTGCCTCTCTTTTCAGCGGCGAGAATTCATTCCGTGCTCTGGCTGGTGCATTCAAGAGCATGTTGGAAGACCCTCAGTTATCACCCGTGTACTTCGTTGTCGATGCCCTTGACGAGTGTGACGAGGGTGACGAGAAGGCCAAACTTCTTTCACTCATTTCAGATTCCCTTAAGCTCTCCGATAAAGTAAGATGGCTTGTTTCTAGCCGTCCGGAACTCGATGTGCTCGCCTTGCTCAAGAACCCAAATACCAAGTCTCGGCACGTTGGAGGGACAACACTCGAGCTGAACGATCAGAGTCAGGAAGGTCCTGTCGGCGCCTACATCAAATACAAACTTTCCGCCCTACAGGGCAGAGACGGCTACAGCGCTGATATCATAACGAAGCTTTCGAAGGAGATCCTTCAACGGGAGGAGAAGATTTTCCTTTGGGTTGCTCTCGTATTCAAATTACTTGACGAAAAAAATCCATATCTCCAACCAGTACATGGATCTTACGCTCTGCGTAGAATCAAGGACGTCCCTTCTGGCTTATCAGAACTCTACGATCATTTAATGACCAGAATTAACGAACGAGAGTTGGAGGATGATCCGCATCATTGCAAGCAAGTCCTGGCTGTCACTGCCTTTGCACATCGTTCCCTCTCTCTCCTTGAACTCGGCGTTCTCGCTGGTTTGCCGCCCAGTATGGCCCCGGGGACAATTGTTAGGAAATGCGGCTCATTTCTAATTACTAAGGAGGAAACTGTCACGCTGATCCACAAGTCGGCTAAGGACTACCTGGAGGAATACCAATCTAAACATTGCGGCGGGGCTTTCAAAGCGCATGCAGATATTATTATAGGTTCGATTGATTCAATGTCAACACTTAATAAAAGCTCCAGCGAAGAGTTGGTCCTACAGAGAAACATTTATGACCTCGCACACTGGGGGATCATGTCAAAAGATATAACACCACCTGTTCCCGACCCGCTGGCTCCTATACAGTATTCTTGCATTTTCTGGCTCGACCATCTGTGTGATGCGATCAAGGAGAAACCCGAAAGTTGCACCGAGCTCTACGACATTGGGCTCAAATTTTTACAGCAGCATTTCCTCCACTGGGTTGAGAGTTTGAGTCTCCTACATAGGCTTTCAGACGGGATTTTATCCATCAACAACCTCCTGAACATTACCCAGGTATGTTTGTGGCACTTAATACATCCACAATACTAAGCCGTAATAGATGTCCTCCGAAACGAACTCTGAGTTTACCCGCTTCTTAAAGGATGCGGAAGCATTAGTATTTACATATTACTCAATCATAGAAGAGGCCCCCTTGCAGACTTATGGGGCGGCACTTGTGTTTTGTCCGGAAGAGAGCGAGATAAAGAGGCTGTTTTGGGAGAAGCAACGATTGCCATGTATTAAGAGTGTAGCAGGTATTGAGAGGGGCTGGGATCTCCATCGACAGGCGCTTACAGGCCATGCTCAAGGTGTCACGGCTATCGCCTTCTCGCCTAACGGCAAGACGCTCGTATCAGGTTCGCACGATGAGACATTACGGATCTGGACTATCGATCCTACAGCTGCTAAAGGTACTCCTAAACAGAAGCTTTTAGGCCATTACGGATATGTTCACGCTGTTGCCTTTTCACCGCCTGATGGTAATATACTCGCATCAGCTTCAAGTGACAACACAGTACGGCTCTGGACCATCGATCCTATAGCTGCTACTTGGGTATTGAAACAAGAGCTCACAGGCCATAACAGGTTTATTGCCTTCTCGCCCGGCGGAGAGATCCTCGCATTATGTTCATATAAAACGATACAGCTCTGGGCTATCAATCCTATGACTGCTACTTGGGAATTAAAACGGGAGCGTGGAACCGATGGGTACCTCGAAGCCATCGCCTTCTCGCCCAACGGCAAGATCCTTGCATTGGTTGGGACTGATAAAACACTGCTCTGGGCCATCGATCTTGCGACTGCTGCTATCGTGTCTGAAAAGAGTCTTACATACAATGACGGTTGGTTCAGGGCTGTCGCCTTCTCACCGCCTGACGGCAAGATACTTGCATTGGGTGGTATGGGTGATAATACAATACGGCTCTGGCCTATTGATCCTGTGACTCTCACTGGCGTGCCCGAAGAGACGCTTGGCACGCTTATAGGCCACGACGGTATTGTCAACGCTGTTGCCTTCTCACCATCTGACAGCAAGATACTGGCATCGGCTTCGCATGATAAGACAATACGCCTCTGGGCTATTAATCCTGTGACTGCTACTGGCGAGTGTATACGAGAGCTTACTGGCCATACTGGTGCAGTTGTGCATATCGCCTTCTCACCGCGCGATGGCAAGGTCCTCGCATCAGCTTCACATGATAACACAGTACGGCTTTGGGCTATCGATCCTGAAACGACTACCAAGTCTGAACAAAAGCATACGGGCCATCATGATACGGTCAATGCTGTCGCCTTCTCGCCTAACGGCAAGGTGCTCGCATCGGCTTCGGACGATAAGACAATACAGCTCTGGGCTATTGATCCTATACTTGCTACCGGCGTGTCTAAAGATACGCTCACAGGCCATTATAGTCCAGTTCGAGCTGTCGCCTTCTCACCATCCGATGGTAGGATACTCGCATCGGCTTCAAATGATAACACAATACGGATCTGGACTATTAACCCTATGGCTGCTACTGGCGAGTTTAAACAGGTGCTTACTGACCATAAGACTGGGTCCGACGTTGTCACCTTCTCGCCTGACGGCAAGACGCTCGCATCAGTTTCGGGTGAGCGGTCACTAAAGACTTGGAATGATAGGGAAATATGGCTCTGGAATATCAATCCTATAACTGCTACTTGGGTACCTAGGCTACAGATTCTAGACAAGGACAGCTATATTTACGCTAGAGATCACGCTATTGCCTTCTCACCTAACTGCAGGATGCTCGCGGTCGCATCAACTTTGCACGGGGTCCGTAGTTTAGTACAGGTTTGGGCTATTAACCCTGCGACCACCGACTACAAACGGAAAGAGAAACGCGAATTGCACGAATCTGTTAGAGATTTATCGTTTTCTGAAGATGGTGGATATATCAAGACTGACAAGGGATATCTACCGCTCTCCGGATATAACGAGCCTATTCCTCCTCAAGATCTAACTTGCCAAGTATATGTCAACAAGGATTGGATAATTCGAGGTAAACAGCGTCTTCTCTGGCTTCCACCAGATTATAGGGCAAGTTGTGAGGCTTTCTATAATAATATTTATGTCTTAGGACATCATCCTGGCCGACTAACTTTCATTGGATTCAACTTTTCCGTGACGCAGTTATAACGAGTCGCCTCTTTCGTAAATCATGCAATACTCAATCTCGTTATCTGAACTGAACAGTCATGTACGTTAGACATACCCCACTTACCCTAATCTCTGGCTGTCATATATAACATTGCTATATATCCCTCCAGGAACTTTGACAAGAAAACCAGCAAATATTACTACTCACCATCTCTTATATCCTCGCCCCCGACGCTCCTTCCCACAGAGTGTAGAGCGCTGGCGACGAAGACTTTAGAGAACCAGAACATAGACAGCTTGCTTGCAGAAGGAAGAAATCATCGGTCACAAGTCCACCAGCAAACCCACTTTAAGCCCAAGCCCAAACTTGCACAGGCGCGGCGGATCACTTGAGGGACATTGATGAAAGGAGCAGCATAGGACTCAAGCACCCACTTCCCTCATTAAACAATAATAAATACTACAACAACGTAATAGCGCCAAGATGGAACGCAAGCCAGCGTAAGGATGATCAAAGGAGCAGCACCGAACTCAAGCATCTACTTCCCTCCCTAACTAATAATATATCCTACAACGATGTAATCGCACCGACACGCAACGCAGCCAGCTTCAGAGCGGATGAAATGAAAAAACCGAAGCAGTCCAGATAAACAAACACCTACCTCCCTACCTACCCTCTTATACACTACTAAAAACAGTAGCACTAATAACAGTCAAGTAATCATATTATCAAATTCTTCCTTTTCGCTCCATAAGAGTATATATAATCGATCAACACCGCCCAACATCTTCTACCATGCTCCATTCTACTTAACTACCTAATAACCCTCTTTTAAAACAATGGAAGGTAGTCGTCGTCTAAATACCGACCCCAATGGCGCAGGATTTTTCTAGAACCATTCCAAGGAAAGTATAAGCGAGCCTTGGCGCCCAGAAATTAGAGTTGGACAGGTGTCGAACGGAAGCATAGGCCGGAGGATACGGGCGCCGTGCATGCATCACGCACCGTGACACATACATACATACGTACAGCGGGCAGCGGGCAGATATGCAGTATGTAGACTTGGCTGTAGGATGTAGGCTGTAGGCTGTGCTTTTACGTCTCCGGGGAGTTTAGGAGTACAACGAATTCATGCATGTAGGTATGTGGGTATGCAGGCAGGAGAGGGTAAGGAGGTATGACGTGTACTGAGTACAATATGAGGAGTCGATGTTAGAGCATGAGAAGGCGATGTCAGAGCATGAGAGGGAAAATGTAGTAGGTAGTGATTGAACGAGTGAATAGACTCATTTGGCCTTCTATTCCATATCTGTAAGATAATATCCCTTATCCTTTCCTTTCTATAAAAAAACCCCCAAGCCTCAAGCCCTAAGAATCGAATCTCACAAACATCATCATCCACAAAAAACGTGCTTCAAGCACCTATCTAATAAATTTTCCTTTATCTTCCATATCAAAAAAAAAAAAAAAATCCGCATCCCATCTACCCTAGTCATGCAAATTATCCGTACACTTCCCCTTCACACAAATCCATTCCCCAGCACAATTATCATAGCTCGTGCATGGATCGCCGAGACAAGCGTTCCAGGACGCGCAGCCGGCGTACGAGGCGGCCATGGCTTGGGAATAGGTTAGGCCTGGGGCGCCGAATTTTCCGGCGTTGATGGGGGAGGAGGAACTTGGACTTGGGGATGCGACTTTGGTTATGAGGGTGGTTGGTGTTGGTGGAGATGGGGCGGCAGCGGGTGGGGAGGAGGACGGGGAGGGGGAGGGGGAGGGGTTCTGGACTTCTTCGTTTTGGTAGAGTTTTATTGGTGCGGCGGGAGTGGTGGTTGGTGGAGGGGTTGATGAGGAAGTGGGAAGAGGTTGCTGGACGACATTATCCTGTTTTGGTGCTGGCTGTTGTGGTGCTGGAGGGTTTGAGCTAGGACTTGGGCTCGGACTTGGGCTCGGACTTGGGCTCGGACTTGGGCTGGGTGCTGGGCTAGGTGCTGGAGAGTTGCCGCTGCCAGAGGATGAGCCGCCGGAGCAGAGACCACTGGTGTTAGGATTGGGGAAGACGCGGTCTTGACTGGGGGAGTTGTAGCAGGTGCTGCCGTCCCAGAGGGCGCCGCTGTTGACAGGGAGATTGGTGGGAGGAGAGCGGATGATGGTCTGATCCGAGACGGCGCCGAAGTCGTCCTCGCAGGTGGTTTGGACTTGTCCGCCGTTGGTGTCTGAACCAATCCAGAGGTCAATATGGATCAGGCCATTGGCGTAGTCCGTGTCTGTTGGAATAGTTTTAGCTTGGGATGCCTTGGCGTTTTAGTGTGGTTGCTTACTGCACTGCTCGCAGTGGTCATTGTATCGGAAGTATTTTTGAAGGTAGGGAATATATACGATTTCACATTCTTTGAAGTTTGTGTTGTCCATGGCCGTTGCAAAAGTTTCGGGGTCTGAATAAGTTCCACTGCCTGGTTATTTGTTAGTATATCGTAATCCGAGGCTCTAGCGGGAAATTCTACCTCCAGCAGTTCCTCCATTGTTCCCCTGTCCTGTAGGGGAGGTGCCGCTGCAACCAAAGGAGGTTGTATCACTATTGCCGTCTGGATATCCGTAAAATGTGAGCTTGACACCAGTCTCGGGTGCACAGCTTTGCGAGTACGCGAATTGAAAAAGTAAAGAGTGGACTATGGCAATCAGAAAGAGGGACATCTTGCCAGAAGATTCAGATACGAGCACAAATGAATGAATTGAAGTAAGTATAAAATGAATGAATGAATGACTGCCGGCAGATGGGCTTGGACTGGGGAAGGAAAGGACGGGCACAGAAAGCACAGAGAGCACAAAGAACGAGGGGAAGGCGGCCTAATATACATTCTACAGAAAAGCTTCATAGGAGTCGCCATGCCTAGTATTCCTAATCCCCTTCGAGCCTTTGCCCCGTGAATAGGCACAAAGGTAAGCTGGAAGGAGGGGGCTCATTCGTCTGAAACACGCCGAAGGGTGGGTATAAGCGTGCAGGCAGGATGGGATGAAGAGTGTGAGCGGGGCAAATCGTGACCGGCTGAGGATAGTAAGTCCAATAAACGTTTGCGCGCGACGAATGAGACTGCAAGTAACCGCTTATTGGTTTTGGTGAGGTGGTGTTCACGGCCGCTGATTGGCGGGAGGCAAGGTACTGTGGCACATTGTGACCTACTCGTATGTACCTGGCCACACAGTTCAGGGGGTCAGGGGTAGATGCCTTAGTCATAAGGGTAGTGTCGCCCTTAAATACTGCTTAAGGATTTGGCGGATTTGGCCTGCTTGTGGGGGGGCCAATCGGCAGCTTAGGGGGGCCTTACGGGCGATGGCAGCGCCGGAGGGGAAGATGCTTGGCCTGCATTACGGCGCGTATTGGTCTCGGCACCGCCCGAGATCTCCAAATCTTTCTTCATTCAGCTTAGTAGGGGGATTCTTGAAACAAAATTCAGCGCCCATCTGCCATCCTGAAGCGTCTGTACACGCATTCTCATATGGTAACTGCCATGGCCTTGTGCTGCGGCTGTGATCACAAGGAGTTCTTCGAAGGAGGCTTGATCCAGATACAGACCCTATCCAATGCACGAGGCTTCTTCACGCTGCCTATGTTGGCCCAGATGCGAAGTCTCAAAGGATGAAACCTGCATCTCCGTGATTATATTGCTTCTTACTATTCCCCCTATACGAACAGTTTCACGATGCGAGGTATCCTGCAGAATGCCGTGGGTCAGGCTTTCCATGTTGGATGGATTCAGAATTGTGCAATATCCCTGTTTGATTGACATTGCGCCTTCCCTCCCAGCAACAACATATGTTGGACACAGGCGCGCGCTCCTTTATGCAAAAGGTACCCACATGTAACTCTTGATTGCTCATAATGTAGCATTCAAGAGGCCAAGTGATACATGGTAAGCAGTGGAGTGGTCATCAATTTGACATTTATCGGTGACGTAAGCTTCTATTCGGACAACCGGCGGTCTTAGCCACAGCCAGCAGGAATGGCCAACCATGTCCCACACAACGTTGATTATGAGAATGGACATCCCATGATTGTTCCAGATACTATATATCGTGACTGACAGTCTTCAGATGTTTTGAATCTGATACAGCCATTCTCCCTCACTATGGCAACCGGTTGGATTGACATCCATGGCCACTTTACGCCTCCCATATCTGCAAAAGATCGAGAAGCGAGATGGCATGCCATGCGAGAGGCAAAGTTCATGGTTCCAGAACCCTTCCAATGGACGCCAGAGTCTACTCTTTCCTATCTTGACCGCGCTGGGATTGCCATGCAGATGCTGAGTAATATTCCCAAACAGCTGGACGCCTTGAAGGATTCTAATAACTATGCTGCCTCCCTGGTAGCCAAATACCCTTCACGATTTGGACTCTTGGCCGCTCTGCCTACTGATAATTCTACAGCAGCACTTGCCGAGATCGAGCGGGCGTCACGAGATCTCCGTGCTGACGGCTTTGCAGTTACTTGCAACTACAATGGCGTCTATCTTGGAGACTCTAGTCTTAATGATGTCTGGGTTGAGCTGAATCGTCGACATGCTGTAGTTTTCGTCCATCCAGATGCTTACGCTCCTGCCTCCATGGGTCGTCCAAGTCCACTTATTGAAGTAGCCTTTGAGACTACTCGGACGGTGGTTGATATGCTATATGCGGGAGTCTTCCGCCGGTATCCCAAGATTCGTTTCATACTCGCCCATTGTGGCGGTGCGCTCCCTGTGCTTTCCGGACGTCTGAAACTTCTCGGTACCGAACCATGGGTACCCAACCCAAACAAGATCACGCAAGACGAAATCAAGCAACAACTCTCAAGGCTGTATCTGGACACGGCCGCTACGGCTCCAACTGGCATGGCACCAGCATTGTATATGGTTCCGGCAGATCACCTGGTTTATGGTGCAGACTGTGGCGTGCCTTGCTCGACTGAATCCACTATGGAGGCGAACAAGAAGGCGGTCCTTGATTTTGATGGTCTATCCAAAAATCAGCGGCTTGCAATTGGACGCAATGTTCTAGCTCTCTTTCCGGGAGCTGCTGCCAGGTTAGACAGGAAGCATGGCATTCGTGTGGACTCCCGGGAAGCTTCTGGCGTTAATGGGTTGGCAGGGTCGCGTCGATATTCCATGTCCCACACCTAGCGTACGTTTACATCAATCCAAAGTAATGGTTTGAAACTGGCACATGTCAATTGAACGTGAGCCCTGGCTGATTCTTGAGCATACATCTTGTCTCGGTTCGCTGTGGTATCTCTCGGTAGCTACCTGCATGACATTGCGATATCAACCTTCCCTTTACTTCGGCTCTGTTAGCCTCTAATTGCTACTGGACCGCCTCTTGTAAGAAGCGGATTTGTCTCTCTTAGCAAAAGCAACATTAAAGCTTTCTTTTATAAATAAATCGAGATTTACTTTTGCCGCAATCACTGTCGGTTTTTCTTGAATGATACAATAGCAGGGACCTTGCAAGCGTTTGGTGCGCAATCCATGTGCACGGCCTATCAGCATGGTCCACCTGAAGCTGAGACAGACACGGTTAGCAATCAGGCGCCAGTCGCGAAATAACAACGCGTCATAAAAGATTAGTGGCTCGTTACAGCGTTAGGTTTAACAGTATGGGCAAGTAGAGGCTGTTTCTAAACTGACACATCGGAGAGATAACGTGGGATGGCTCGGTAACGGCAGAGATAGCCACTTGCTCATCAAGCTCCTCCATAAGCCAGAACAATAGCTCTTCCTGCATAACATATAATGGGAGCTCGAGCCCTTCGGACTTCTGAACCCGCCAATGAGCCTGATACATGCTTTACGTTGCATTGGAACATTGATTTACGAAACTCTTCTTGCATGACACCCATCTCCAGGCCCTAGAACTATGCAACTCCCAGCAGAGTTCCTACACACAAGCAGCATCCTCCTCTTCCTCCTCCTCCTCCCTCCATCCCAAACCCTACCATCCCCCCCTCCCACAGCGCTCACCATCCCTCTCGACATATCAACAAACCTCACCACCACCTCATCCCCCGCCAGCAACGGCCGCTGCGCCAGCCGCGCCTCCTTCCCCTCCTGGTACGCCCCCAACTGGCTCGTCGAAGACTGCTACGCCGCCCTCCAACAACTCTACATCCAAGAAACAATGCTGCATCCGAATCAAGAATACGAGTTTCTCCAACCGGGTGCGAGCAGAAAAGATCTGGATATCCCGTGGCAGAAGACGCCGAGGAAATACGTCGTTAGTACGTCAACCCCTCCCTTTTTCCCCCCCACCTTCCTTTCCCCCCAAACTCCAACCCAGCGAATTATCCAGATGTGTGTATATATATCTATGTATTTTCAATATCCTAGGATTGGAAACAAACCAGCCAGCCTACCTAACTGACCCCCCCTCTTCCCCCTCCTCTAGACACCTGCACCCTAACAATCATGCTCCTCTCCTGGTTCGGCCCCGGCACTTTACCTTCCCCGATCTCCCCTTCGTCTCCTGTGTGGCGAGCGAGTTCAGATACGAGCACTTATCAGAAGATATGGGCGAAGGGGAGGTTGTTGGAGAATACGTGTCCGGAGGGGGCGGGGAGTGGGGGGTGGTGTGCTATTGGTATGTGGGAATCTATTTCGCTTGTTTATGCTTTTCAAACTGTTTGTTGTTTTGTTTGTTTGTTTGTTTTGTTTTTTGTTTTGTTTTTTGTTTTGTTTGTTTGTTTGTTTATGAGATGAGAGGGAGGTGGAGGCTGATGTTGGTGTGGTGGTGGTTTAGGGGATAAGAATGCAATGGGTATTTTCATCTGGGCTACGGATTCGGATATCAATTTCAAGGTTAAGGGGGGGACGATTGTGGAATTATCGAGTGCAAACGTCTCGGTGATGGATGCTGTGGATATAGGGCAAACAAGCTGAGGATGTTTTAGGGGGATGTACGGTGTTTGTGGAGTGCTATTGATAGATGATGATATGCTTGAAGCGGGATGGGAATGGGAATGGTTTGGCGTTCCGGGAGTAAGCACGCGGCAAGCGGAGAGATAACGTCAGTCACGCGTATATATGAGTAGGCTCAAGCTTCTTATCTATGGTTTTCGATTAGTGCTATAGAAACCACATGGTTGGAGCGGTCTAATTTCTTTCGCATAATTCAATTCCCTTGCCCGAGCCGAATAAGACATGTTTGCTGCACAGGTCCATCCTTAAACATCTTCCTTTATTCGTCCGCCAACAGGCAAGCCAGGTCAACCGGCATGACTGACTACTCCCAGGCCCGTGGCCTTTTTCTCTGACGACCTCTGCTGACATCTCTGTCCACTTCTTCATCACTAGAAATCCTTCTGCCAACTCGTCCATCTCCTTTAGCAGAGTTTTCTCCGTGGGATACCCCATCACTAGAAAGCGTTCTGCCAACTCGTCCCTCTCCTCTAGCAGAGCTTTCTCCACCAGGTACCCCATGATCAGGCTGGGAAGCGGCAATTAGGGAATCATAATGTTTCATAGTATGATAGCTAGTGTCGTTCCATGGTGTTATACCAAGCTCTCGGAATTCCCTCTCACTGAACCCTAAGCGTCCTTCTCCAATCACTCTTTTTGCGAAGAGCATAGATGTAGCAGACTCCAGTCTAGACTGCTCCCGATTGATGTAAAAGACAAGAATTTCATGACCATTATCATCCCGTTGAGGGCATTTGATGCCTACCCGGGTGACGGAATGTCCCATAAGGCCCATCTCCATCCACTCATTCATGCTTCTGAGACTGAAGTCGTCCAGCCCACCCTTCAAGGATCGGAAGGAGTCAATGTGTGGATTGTAAAAGCCATAGAGGGTCGATTCCCACGAGCCCCATGATAATTCAGCAATACAAGGGATATCTTGGGTGGAAGGCCCGCCAGTGGCTGATGTGATGGTTGATGTCTTTGCGGATGCGTCCGTCATGAAAACCATAAAATCTTCTCGTGTGGCTTCTGAACCATAGGTCCCCCTAATATCTTTTGACGAGCCTCCATTATCCATCCATTCTGGTACCATGTGAATCTCAATGTGACCATCTGTAGCTTCGTTCATTCCGTTCGCGGAGCAAACCCAAAGGATGTGATAGGTGACGGTCGCCGTGGTGGCCTCTCCTGGTGTATTAATGGTGTTCCCAGAGGCTCTGAACCGAGGTGTTGTGCTGGTGTTAAGGAACTACTATGGCTGAATTAGAATCCAGATCCAAGGGAAGGATGTATATAAAGTAAATGAAGGTTTGTGTTGACAGCCCCGCTTATGAGCCAATCATTGCCCGCATCGATCCAATAACACTCAGAACTATTACACATGTGCCCAGCCATTCTCGATCAACACTTGCATCTCATTGATCAAGCAATGTGTCCCGGGCTCTGATAGCTCAGTGTCACCCTTCGTCCATGCGGCCAACCTGCTTTTTATGGTTGCATCTTTAAGCGCTGTTGTCGATAACCAACGCCACATACGATTTCCCCAGATGCCTGATATTCTCTGGCTGATCGAGGGCCAGGTTTGGCGGGATCGCACTTCCGTATAAGCTTTCGGAGTGTATCCCACGCGCACGTTAGGGTTTAGCCAAACTCCCTGTGTTGGAGTGAGAGGATTATCGGCGTGAATGAGACAGCATTCCGAGGCTTCGACGTGGTGTTCAGCAAGGGAATCCGGTACGCCACGGAACTGTAGTGGGTCTGGCTCGTAAAAAGGTATAGCGTCGAAAGCAACGATACCGTTCCAACAGCTCTGCACAGGCACTGGCTGGTTGGATATCATGGCATTGCGAGATGCCTTTGATCTGAAGTATGGAAATGTAGATGTTACAGCTTCATGACCGTCGCTATCTCTCAGTGCGAAAGTATCGTAGTAATGGGGAGGTTTGGAGAAGTCCAAAGAGCACGCTGCCGCATATTCACCATCTCTTGTTGCGAGTAATTCCGTAACGTCTTCAGTCTGGGGCGAGTAACATTAGCGCCTAAGCTGAGCAGCTTGAGAAGGAACATACCTGAAAGGCAACATCGTTCAGGAAAAGGACCTTGTCAAACCTTACGTCCTCCAATGCCAGGTCATAGAGTGGTTTTAAGACCTTGTTGCGCAGCTTAGATAGGTATGGTATGCGTCTCAGCTCCTTCTTGCCCCTAGGAGTATCGATCCAGCCGGCTGCAAAGGGCTTCTGAATCTCATCCTTATGCGTTGTCTCCTCAAGTGTAATGGTGCGCCGTACCCTCAAGCTCTCCAAATCTCGGTCCAGCTCACGCAAGGCGTCTTTGGAATTATCCCAGCTCCCACTTTCATGTATTGACACATATATTTGATCAGGGCCAAAGTATTCGACCAATTCTAGAATTGCCCTGTTCCATCTGCTCCTGAGGATCTGCTCGTTATTCCAATGGATGCTAGCGATGAATATTCTCTGGCCCTGTACGTTTGGGGGCTTCTTATCTGCCAGGTTATTGTGGTCGCGAGTTGATATTAGGGACAAGAGATCGATGGTGAAGAAGACGGCGAAGATGAGGAGTAGAGCTCGTAGGAGTCTAGACCGCGTTGAGCGGCGAAAGGAGGTCATTAGCATTACCAGTCAAGCTGTTGGTGTAAATGTTTCTCAGTTGTGTTTTCGATCATGTAATCCGGACTTTTAGAAGCTGAAGCAGGTCGAATCATAGCCGGTTGAATATATAGATGCGATGATTATATATACGGTGAAATTTGGGGGGAGAATGGAAAGAATGACAATATTTTGGAAGGTAGGGACGATTGGAGAAAAGTTCAGCCCTAATGGTTAAAAGTTTCAGGGGCTTAGAAGCCGCCGCCGCTGGCCCCTAAAATACTAAAAAGTAGTATATTAAATGGCACGGTACTTTACCCCCTTTGGTATAATCAATTAAACGGACAATGTAAGCTTTATTGACTGTATATTTGACGTTCAGGTATTTCACGACAAATTTAGGACAATAGTTTTATTCTCTCAACCTAAAAGTATCTTGAAATCGGCAAATGGTTTTAACCCTTCAGAGGAAGATGCAGCAAAAAGTAACGTATGATGTTAGGCGTCAATATACCATCTGTTCACGGTACGGCGCGAAGGGACGAGGGCCAGAGCAAGCAATGAACACCCTAAGAATACCCTAAGCACTGTCCCCTGAGGGATGGAAATTGGTCCCTGGACATTGGGATTTAGGGCCAAAACCCTTGTTTTCGGGGTTGCTCTAGGCTTCAGCCCTTCCCGCATTGATTTGATCGGAATAAGCTTGCGCGCGACAGAAGGTTCGAACGGGTTCCCCAGCATATCCACAAAACAAGGCTCTACTGAAACGATGAAAGTGCATACGATTAGGGTCTTCGATTTGTAGCACGAATCTTTGGGACAATTTCCTCATGATTCAACCCACTCTTGGGTGTTGCCATACATTTGGGGAGCCAGACAGGGGGGTTTTCGGCTATTTTTTCACGTCATCGCATTGCGTCATGCTTGTTCGAAGATTGAGAGCTTGTGGGATTTGGCATAAGATGAGCTCAGAACAAGGCTCTGACTTGGATTGTAGCGTAATTCGACGGTAGTCGAAGCCAAATTCTAATATCGTTGCCTGGAACCGAGCGTGCTAGCAGAGAGACGACTATTCTATGAGCCATTCAGATGAGCCAGTGTACAATCTCTGTTGCCGGATAATCACACGCATATCCATCACATATCGAGCAGCTTTCTGAACGCCGGGCATAATGAAGGGTCAATCCGGTACACATAAACACCTGAACGGTGGTGAGAACAGCGCTAACAACCTTCAAAATGCCCTGGCCAATTTCAGCCTACGAGCTATCATATTATGTGCTGCTGCGGTCGCTCTGGGCAATTGGATGGGCTGCACTTTCTGGGGCGGATGGAATAGCTGTAGAATCCTAGACCACATGACGGCTTCCGAGGATGCGAAGACAACCAATAGATCCGCAGTCGATGCCTTCTTGACTGGGCCATGGAGCATGGTATGCTCATCCATCATTTATGGTGCATTCACAAAGAATATCTGGAATGTATCTCACAGACATAGCTAATGTTTTAAAAGATCAAGCCGAGCAGAGAACTTGTATACACGCCTTGCTTTGACGGATTCAATTGCACAAGGCTTGACGTCCCTATGGACTGGAACAGCACAGATCCTGATGGACATCGTGTCAGCCTGGCAATCGCTAAACTGCCGGCAAAAGTGCCCGTCACTGATCCGCGATACGGCGGGCTGCTCTGGCTTCAGACTGGCGGGCCGGGATCTTCTGGTGTCAATTTCGTTCTGAATCATGGAAAGACGGTCCAGATGATTGTAGACTCCAAGATTGATCCTTCGATTCCCCATTATGATCCATCCGACCTACCGAAGTACTATGATGTCCTCGGAATGGATCCTCGTGGAATCAATAACACGACACCTCGGATCTCATGCTTCCCAGATATGCTATCAAGATATGCATGGAATTTGCAATCTCGTGCAGAGGGGATCATAGGGACATCCGAAAGTTCACTGGATAATTTGTGGGCCAGAGCAAATACATTGGGCGAACGATGCTCGAAAATGGCAGGCAGCAGCGAGAAACCTGAGGCCAAGATAGCGTTTCACATGAATACAGCACCATTTATTAGAGATATTGTTGAAATAATCGAACAGCATGGGAAGTGGCGCCAGAAAGAAGCTGAGCGGACACTGGCCGGATTAAAAGAGTATTCTACACATATACAGGGCCAAAAGGCTGCTGATGTCACTACCAGGACCAAATGGCGGAAGGGAGAAGAGCAGCTTCTATACTGGGGTCTGTCCTATGGCACTGTTGTCGGTGCCACCTTTGCAGCTATGCAGCCCCACCGAATCGCACGGGCAGTCATTGATGGAGTTGCCGATACTCCAGACTATTACCGGGGCGAATGGCTGAAGAATCTTCAAGACACTGATGCTGTTCTTGGAAGGTTTTGGGAGTACTGCGACAAAGCTGGTCCAGAGCTCTGCGCACTCTATACAGCTGGTGGCCAAGGGGAGATCAAGCAAAGATTTCAGCGTATATTCACATCCTTGCAAGGCAACCCTATTGGTGTCGTTGGTGATGGATCAATTGCACCAGATCTCATAACTTATTCCGATCTTTTATGGACCATACGTCAAGCAGTGTACGTTCCTCTTCAGTACTGGCCAATGCTCGCTGCGCTCCTCGTTGACATCGAGAGCCGGAACGGTACCTCGTTTGCCTTGTTAAAACAGCAAGAACTGCAGATCTCTGTGCCTCCAGACCAATGTGGGGAAGCGCCTCCCTACACTCCATATTGTGCTATTCCTCCCAACAAGGACCTTGGCGAGACACGAACGGCGATATTGTGCAGTGATCGTAACACTACGTACGACTTGGATCGCTCAGCATTCGCAGCATACGTCGCAAAGCTTACGGATCAAAACTGGATTCTAGGCCCTTCTGTGGCTCAAGTACGCTTGAGCTGTGTACGATGGAATTTGAGCCCAAAGTGGCGCTTCCCTGGGCCATTTGTTGGCGAAACAGCCCATCCGATGATGATCGTTGGAACTGCAAGAGACCCTATCACTCCAATCCGAAAGTGAGTATCCTATGTAGACAGTAGAGTTGGTATACTGACATTCTGTCATAGTGCTTATGCCTTTGCACGCCGCTTCCCTGGGTCTTCGGTCTCTGCAATCGATGGCGAAGGCCATACTGTTTTGACTGCACCCTCACTATGTATGGCAAGACACATACGGACTTATTTCCAGACAGGCCTGCTCCCTACAAATGGAACCATCTGCGAGGCCAGCGAGAAAGCCTTCCTGGGAATTACAAAGCCTGGTGAGATCGATGAGCAGGAGCTTTTGGAACAACTGAGGTGGTCAGCCAGAAACTTCTTCGCCTAGAGGCTGTGCAGACAATGGCCGAGAT
The DNA here is from genome assembly GCA_018257855.2 of Cladonia borealis. Lineage (NCBI taxonomy): Eukaryota > Fungi > Ascomycota > Lecanoromycetes > Lecanorales > Cladoniaceae > Cladonia > Cladonia borealis. The sequence continues at coordinate 227,551 of JAFEKC020000015.1, forward strand.
GATGCTTAGATGATGTTAAGTTTGTGGGTTGGCTTAAGGCACTAGATATGTCAGGATGCTTAGAACATCGTCAGCAGTATCCAATGCACGTTGGGACTTTTAGAAGAACGAATCTCAAAAACGGCTTGAAAATGTGATACGACTCGTGCATACATAAGGTTGTCAAGGTTGGGTTTCAACACCTATCAAGGCTATCGGAGCAGCATATGCCTTTTGTCAGACGCTTTCCATTTGCACGACTTATGCTCAATTCTGTGTCAATGCTCTAATTGCGAGATGAAGAGATGATCTAGGCCCTCCCACATCGCATGGTTGTAAAGGAGCTCGGATTTCTGGAACTAGCGCTTCTATCCTGTCTTCTCCCCAGAATTTCTGTGCGGTAAAGACGTTTCCCCGCAGGCTTGAGTGTATCTGGAGCTCTGCTGACCTACACGAGCAGAAGCTGATCTCGAGGCGGGCCTGCTCTCCAATCTCGCCGTCATCACCACCCAGCCCACGAGCCAGCTTCATGTTCTTCGGGCCCAGGCCAGTCATACCCGCTGTTTGACAGGTCTGACTCCTTGACATCGGCCGACTTGCTGTGAAAGATAATATCGTCGGTGCAGGAAATAGCGCAATCGGGGTTGGCGCATTGTGTGCGGATTTTTGATGCCAAAAGCTGCCAAACGATCTCACGACTGACTGGTCGATCTAGGTGTATAGTGCGCAGACTCTTGCCGTGCATCATCATGAACTGTGGCGAGTAAGTAGACATTGTGAAGATTCGACCGAACCATACTGATCGGAGTTTTGGCCAAGATGCTGTTGAGAGTATTGGAACGATGTCATAAGACCAAACGCATTCATCTTCACGCTTGTCAATGAAGCGATCCTGCGTGAGGGTCAAATTCTCTAGATTTTCAGCGTTTGCCAAATAGGGCGCGAGGGTCCATTCAAATATCTTTGCTCCGTCAGCCATAGCCCTAGCTTGCTTATGCTCTACGTCGAATGGATGGCGGAAGTGAAGCTTCAAGTGTTTCAAGTGAATCAAAGTTGGTACCGGATGTATCTGGTCCAGCAAGATTTCCCTGTATTGGTGTAGCTCAAGCGTTGTGAGTTTCAACCCGTTATCGTGTAGGGCCAGCAGAGCAAAGCTGAGATGGGCGTTGCAACGTTTGTTTGACGATCCGAAGAGATCGACAATTCCAAGAGGAAGGTTGCCTTCTCTTTCCCGTCTGCCAGGGTGTGGATCTGATGCCCGTAGGTCCGGAGGCCAAGCTGTTTCTATCTCGCTAAGAGCCGGCAAGGGTAGCGATAGAGCAGTCCGTGGCACCCAAGGAATCGCCGCAACATACTCTATAGCTTCCCGATTGGTACCCCACCGCAGCCAATTCTCATACTTTTTTAGTAGACCCAGCACGAAGCCAACCTCATCATTAAGCGTAAGCGGTGCCACAAGTTCTGCCACTGCAGCGCCTCGATGTCCTAATCTGAGATGGTCTTCCACTCGACGACCTTGGCCTCTCTGCATCCATTCGAAGTAGTTTTTGATGCTAAAACTGACAGTGATGGGCACGAGCTCTAATTTCTTTACCAAATGCGCCAGTCGTGGAGAATGAGCGATCAATTTGACCTTGTGCCAACTGCTCATGTGTTGAAAAACGAGCAGAGTCTTGAACAGGTAACGTTCTGCGATATTGGCCGACTTCTTGTTGACAAGCCTCAGTACTTTGAGGGCCGCTCGGTCATCGACGACATTGCAGATGCCCTCAAAAATCTCGACAGGAATCTTGTCCATTGTTGTGCTGTTCTATCAGTGGAATCCCGCCGAGTCGGCAGCCGTGGGCGTGATGTTTGAGAAGTTGGGGGTTGAGACTCTTAGATTGCACAATATGATACAAGACTTTGTCAAAGGAAGTAATCTCTTTTCCCTTTTGTGAGGAATCGCGAGAGTAATGATCTAACTCGGTGTTGACTTCTGGAAGTAAAGCGGGCTGGGTGTTAGGCGGAGAGGTAAGTTACAAAAGAACAAGGGCAACTCAAAGAGGTGCTCGTGACCAACACGTATGAAGACTTATTATAGAATAGGCATCAGCGCACTGTCTCGTGACACCCTTTTGATTCGCACCCTTCTCGCGCGAAGCCGGACAACCCGGCGATTAGAGTGAAGGTTGAAGGCCTTGAACCACAACCCCGGGAGCAGGCCAGGTGGGGCAGGCTCACGTTCAAATGCGACATCTGGCATAATTTCAGCGCAGCATGCGTATGAGACTTAATGGTAGGCTTCAAGTAAGAGCATCTTTCTTACTGTTTGCTGGATATTGGCCTCCGTATGCCGAGGCTAACAACAGTGTACGCACGTATCTTGCAGTACAGTTCAACGCACTATGATTTTAATAGTCAACAGCTTTTGTTCCTTATAAAAGCCTAAACGTGATTCGTTTCAGGGTTTCAGGCAAACTAGGACAGCCTTAATTACTGATCTACTCCGACTCCAGCTTGATGTTCCGGTGTTACAAGCATTCTACCAATGATCTACAGCCAACGATTGTTTTTCGGGTCGCAGAGACCTGACTCACAGCTTGAAAGCAAACGTGCCACCAATTCTTAACCAGTCATGTTCTGTGTATTAGCGCTCATTACAAATGTCGCTCAACCTACGGAGAAGTCATCATATCAAACGGTCTCCCAGGATCTAAATATGTCCAAGGCAGATTTTTAGGCGATCAACCATGACCTGGAAACGGCTTGTCACCGGAACTCTATTCCGAGTCGTAGCCTACAAGCCTGAGTAACCTACGATGGCTTTGTTAGGCTTCAAAGGTTCCTTCGTCATTTTGTATGTGTAATGTATCAGCACCTTTGCGCTTTGTTAGTTTCTCGTCAGCCTCGGTGATCTATCTAGCCTCAAAGGCAGCGCATCCGATGTTTGCAAGCAGTTCAGCGATACATCAAAAAGCACGCCCAGATTATCCAGTGATAAAGTTCATTCTGTCTTGTGAGTGTTGGTTTCTTCAACCATACTCGATTCTGGCATCTGGTCCGAGCTGACACATCTCCCTGTATCACTCCGGAAGACAGAAACGCGGTCTTGCCTCTCAAAATCCCGACGCAAAGTTACCAAAGTCGCAACGCAGTCACAACTTAACAGCTTCTACAAGCTCGAGAAACCCCCCGGGAACATCTACTGGATACCTCAAAGCAGTGAGGAGTAGACACAATGTCTAGACAGCAGTGCAAAGCTGTCAGACGATTCTTCTATTGGCTACAGAAGTAAGACCAATACCATCTCCTCGTCGAGCACTTATTAACTTGCTGCCAGTCTCCTTCGTATGGAAGACGTGACAAGGGAACAGCGGCAGGCTGCTCGTAATCGAGCTTGGCGGAAAAACGGTCACTCTGGTGGTAAGAACAAGGCTTCGCAACATCAGAAATCGGATCTGGATGAGCCTATACGATGTAAGATGCCATCAGAAAAGAACAACAAGGGCGAAAAGATGGTGCTAGTTCGCCCAAAACCTGTCGCTTCTCCTGGGACAAAAGACCATTGAAGACATGTCTGCGTAAGGAGATCATAACTTTGAAAAGGCAATGAGGGGCTAACGCACGACAGGTTCATAACGCCTGTCGCTCTGTAGGGTCGTCTCAGCTATGGAGAGAGCTCCAGTAAATGTAGAAGGACCACGGCAAAGCATACCTACTATTCAACCACGCCTTTCAGAGCTACTGTGTATCCATGTAAGAGAACCACAAAACATACGCTTGAGTACCGCTCACCAGCCGTTACCATATCGCTTTCAACAATTTGAACACCGCCCAATGAGCCTTGAACGTATGCCAAAGAACCCGACACCCCATCAACTACTTGTAGAGCCACGCACTTGTCACCCGCTCTTCAGTTTCTTGTATGAAGTTGCTCATTGTTGCAATGATGCAAGCTAATTAGGCAGACCCTTCCACCCGAATGAAGAAAGGTTTGAACAAGTATGGGCAAATCCTGTCCACTATAAGTCAAGAAACGTCAAGTTACCCTTGTACTGATGCGAAGGAGATGAAGCCTTTCTTTCTCCGCGAATTGTAGATACTTATAGAGAATAACTGCCACCGCGTCTCCCTTCTCAAAATCACTGAATGAATTCTTGAGGCTTGGAGTTCGAATTAAAAAGCAAATTCCCAATGAATTTGCATCTCTAGAAAGCGGTGACAATCCAAAGAGGACGTGCAGCTGGCCCTGCACCTCGTTGGTGGTGCCGTTGCGGGGGTATCTACGCGCCATGCTGTGGAATGTTGTCGATGGATTGAAGGAAAGTGGAAGGTTATATAAGTGAGGCGTCTAAGTAAGCTCAATGTATTCTCGTGTGCCTTGTATACACTTTTTATACACTGTTCCAGGTATGGTCCTTAAAAGAATGTTTAAAGCAGAAAGGTTCGCTTCGGGTAGAATGGGTCGGTAATACTTCGGCTTAATTTATCGCCTTACCGGGACAACAACGTCACCCGTGCCGAAGTTGTCCCGCGCCCCTATCAAAATCGGATGACATCTAGGTCTCTATTACGTAGACTACATGTACATACAATTTGAACTTTCTTCTCTGGACCTGTGTATAAAAGCCTTGGATGATGCCTCATAGCCCAGAATCGCGGTTGCATATATATACTGGCTCGCGAGAGAGTATGAGCTTGGAGCGCGTCTACTTCGCGTCTTAGACAATTACCACCTATCGGTAAAGTTTTAATTGTATGTTCCGTATACCCATTTGCGCATCATGGTTACGCTGTTGTTAAAGTTTTGACGCGATGAGAGTGAAGCGCTAATTGTGGCAAAGAATATGTCCTGGCGGCCCTCAAAGATTAAATCACGATCGTTCCAATTGCGCCAATATCATGTACTAATATTTTTCATCGTCCTCTTCTTGCTATATGAAAGACATACAAATGGCTGGATGAAGTATTCATCCCTTTCGTTACCTTATGATCCTGCTCTAATTGCCCGAATTGTAGATTTAACTACGGAGAGCCGGCGCAGCCACCGATTACACTCACAGAGGAGGAAAGGGCACAGCAGGACCGGCCAGATTCGCTAGCAAATCCACATGAGCCCATAGTCGTTGAGTCAGAATCCATCCACCTAGTCGACCTTGACAATGTCGCAAAAGCCGAGGACCGTCCTAGGATTTTAATCTTAACACCATTACGAGATGCTGCTCCGCACCTTGAGAAGCATTTCGAATTGCTCTCGCAACTTACTTATCCACATCACTCAATAGATTTGGCTTTTCTTGTCGGCGACTGCACGGATGATACCCTTGAAGTGCTCCACGCAGAAATTGACAGGCTACAGAAAGACTCTAATCCTGCGCAATTTCGAACAGCGAAGATCATCCTAAAAGATTTCGGTGCAAATTTTGACCAGAGCGTTGAGGATCGTCATAGCTTCCATGCTCAAGGAACTCGTCGGAAGGGCATTGGTCGTTCGCGGAACTATCTTTTGTATGCGGCACTAAAGCCAGAGCATGAATGGGTGTATTGGAGAGACGTTGACATTGTTGAAAATCCACCGGATATCATTGAAGAGTTCATGCAGCATGACAAGGATATTTTGGTCCCAAGTACACTAAGTAGTCATTGTATAAACTCCACATCGCTAACGCGCACAGACATCTGGTTCCATAGGTACGATAAGAATGGCAAAGATATCGAGGGTCGATGTGAGTCTCTAGTGGATGATCAGAGAGCCTCACATTCGCTGATAAATCACACTTGCAGACGACTACAACTCGTGGCAGGAGTCATGGCGGGGTCGACGTCTTGCATCACGCTTGTCCAAAGACACAATCCTTGCAGAAGGTAAGTGAAAAGCCTTTAGCATTGTGGATTCTCTCTTTCACAGAGTACTCACCAGCTCTCCCCTCTTTACAGGCTACAAAGAATATCGCACCCATCGCAAATATCTTGCATGGATGGGCGACTGGCGAAAGAACAAAAAGAAAGAGGTCAAGCTCGACGGGATCGGAGGTGTAAATATCCTAGTCAAAGCGGATGTGCACAGATCCGGTAAGCTATCTCCTCATCTCGGGCCTCACTTCTGTCCTAGCACTTGTAGTGTTTCTCATTTGGCCATCACCTAAAGCTCAAACCAGGCATCAACTTCCCCTGCTATGCCTTTGAGAATCAAGCCGATACCGAAGGTTTCGCAGCCATGGCTAAAAGAGCCGGGTATGAAGTTGTGGGACTTCCCAATTACGTGGTGTGGCATATCGATACTGAAGAGAAAGAGGGAAATCTCAAGGGCAACAGAGCTCAGATCGAGGCTAAAGAGGCAAAAGAGAGGGAAAGAGCTCAAGTTGAGATACACAAGGGAAGTGTCTAATGAGAATGATCAGAGACCTTCAGATCATCTCTTTGTATTCAATATATGTACATTTGTTTGATTTCGATATACGTTAATCTGTACAGGGCGAATTGGAACAATTGTATAGGCATGGCGTTTGGCGGTATCGATTTGCAAGGATCACAAGAGCGCCATTTTCTCAGGCCAACGGGGCTGTGTAAAGATACTCGGCCGATGATCGGGGTTGTATAGTCATATCACAGGACTAACTCTTCTTCACCGCCAGGAAGTGAGGATCAAGATCCATGATCCCTCCTCAAAGCTTCTTCACTGGCTTTCGGCAAGTTGATAATTCATGCTGTGCCTAAATTCGGACTCAAGGGCATGATTTACTCCTGATGGGAGAGATCAACTCGTATACGTGCCGTTGAGGTTCAGCAATCCTTGATAATTGAGTAATACGAAGTGGTGGGGACCATATAAACATGACCCACCGGAAATCTTACTAATTCTTCCCAGGACCTCGCTAAGCCTGACTGGAACTACAATCAAGTGCACCAGGCTCGGGGAAGCGTAATTGAACATGGGAGAGAAGTGGTGGTGTGCATCCTAAAGCGAAGCAGGATGCCAGTGGCAGCATAGAGCTGAATGACGTAAGATTGTAGGAGATCCCTTCTCAGATAGGACATTTGGCTGACTTCTATGCTTATACGCCTATGGATGTACCTGGCTGGCAATCTCCAGGTACTACCTTGTACCCTGCTCACAGGCACAGCCGTACCCGAGCCGGAACACTTCCCCACACGCCATACGAGAACCGCTGATGATACACTTTGATGGGAACCTCCATGCACTACGGACCATCTTTGGGCACGGGTCTCTCTGCACACCATATTCAAAATTACGAGGATCGCGGCATGTGATATGCTCTGCGAATAGGGTTCTCCGTTACCAATAGATCGATCGGGTTTCGCAAACGATGCCGTTGCTTATAATGATGACGGGAATACGCCGGGTCAACTACGTCCTACCGGCTACCTGGTCTGTTCTATAGAAATGCCCGACATCTAAAAGGTTAGAACTGTTGTCGATTGAGATCCAGATTTTGGACTCGCTAGATTTGGGTGGTAGCTACGCAGGATCAACCGTGGAGGTCAGAATACGCCGAGATCATTGGCGTTGTGGGGGAAGTAATGAGTTTCCTTTTCAAAGTCGTACATGCCAGTCCTGGCTCGGCTCAGATGCAAACTGCGGCACCGGCCTCTACGTCCGTAACCAATTCTCATCCAGAATATTTCTGCCAAACATTAATTAAATGAAATGAAAGGACTAAACATGGTACATGCTGAGCTTTGCCCACCTTCTCCATAGGACACCAGCTCATGGATAAGAGCACAATGTTTGACCGAAACATCCGCGTGTGTCACACACAGAATACCCATGACCCTTGGGGTCGAAGGGCCGCGGAATGAACAGGACTTAGAAACTCGGTACGCACATGGACCGCACCAATCATGCTGTCTCATATCCAATGTTCTCAGATTTAGAGTCTCGTATCGGTTCAAGATCATCGATGAGTGGCTACATTTTTCATTCTGCAAATCCAAACTTTTACTACTCAACCAGTCGGGGAGTCCAAGGTCATGATAGACACCCCGTCTCAGCTGGCGCGCCCTCACTGACGCCGATACGTGTAATAGCAACCCCGATTGCAGGGTTCTGTCTTGAGCTCATCTAAGAGCCTTCGAAGCGCATTGAATCTGAGCACCGTAATACACGGGTATTGTGCCGTCGACGGTACTGATCCAAGCCTCATTTAGAATTGATGCTCTTAATGAAGTGTCTCGGAATCCCTGCGCCCTGTCACAGCCTCCTTTTCATCCTCTTCCGCATTTTATCAACTTGGGTGGTGGTGGCATTAAGGTCGAAAAAGTCTTCCCTTGACCATGGAATGGGGGTGTCTTAATAGTGATACCTCCATGCCGGCCAGGATGGTATACTTGGCATCGAAGAGCATTCATTGCATGTTCCAATGGTGCGGATCTGCCGGTACGAGCCTTAGGCTGCCGTCTTATGCCAAGTATGAGCGAGTTTGACAAACGTCACTCGAGGTCTTGCCATCTGATAGGATCTGAGGAGGGGTCCTATGCAGATTGGACAGCTGCAGCTGTAGCTCAACACATTTCCATCTGAACGCGTCTCGAGAGACGTCTTGGTACTATAAATTTCCAACGTGGCGAGAGTCTTGGGGGTTTCCCCTCAAGATCACTACGAAGACGCGGACATTGTCCATAATTAGTGTTACGGATAGCAACTTCTTCGACAGCAGCATGCCACATCCTCTCAGAGTGTTACGATTGGTCGCCTTGCCGTTCATACACATGATTAAGGGTCTGGAATACGAGCCGGGCAGGCCTTTGTCGGAACTAGGATAACCCCGGGTCCCGTTAATGAGTGATAGCGGGCAAAATAATCATAGAGTTCTGTTGATCAAGGGTTGCAAATCTCTCCAGAAAGCACAGTCAGGCCGGTACAGTAACATAGTGCCTGGCCCCAGTACTCGTTTCTAAGCCTCCCTTCTTCGTCCGTAGGATGCCGGATCTGATGGTGTGGCATCCACCGTTAGGGTCTGTATCTAAGCAACATCATGGACTCGAGGTATATGCATTGCTTACGAACGTTGATGTGGGAGTTCTGGTACCGTGTAGCCTCGCTTCTACTCAATTTCCATTCGAGATTATGTGTCCATCAACAGACTGCACCGCATCGCAAGCAATGGCTCAAAACGCTCACACCACCGATGAGGAAGCCTCCGGCAAGGAAGCTGCAGAGGCAACCATCCACGAGACTCCCGGCCCCTCCAAAGGCAGTGCTCCCACCGATAAGAATGTTGATTTCGATCCCAAGCAATGCCAATGGGAAGCCCTCCGCGATGTCATATATGCGAAGCACAACACGAACATGAACAAAGTAGACATCTGCAAGGCCCTCAAGGTGCTCTATCCAGACGAGATTCAATTCCATAACATGTCAAGTATAGACATAGAGAAGATGGCGCAGTGGTGGAATGACCCGTCGTACCCCTACCGTCATCGCCCTTTGTTCTGCGGACCTAAGAGCTATGAGAGCGTAGGATTGCGGTTGAAACATGCCCTGAGTCCTCCAGAAACAGCCAGACCCCTTGCAGCTGCTCCTGTCACACCGATGCGCACCGCCTCACCAAGCAAGAAACTTGCAGACATTCCCCTACCGCCACGCCATCCTCCACGCGACTCAATTTTCACGACGGAGGGGTCGCCGAACCCCAAGAAGACAGTGACACGCCGAGGCTATGATCGTGAAGCCGCAAAGCAGTTCGCGGTAACTAAACTGCGCAAAGTGAAGACGAAAGACATTTTGAAGAATTACGTCAAGCGTCAGCAGTCTTCGACTTGCTTCACTAACACTAGGAGTCTCAAAATCGCCATACCACCATTACAGAACAACAAAGCGCCCACTTACCGCGCTGATAGTTCTTCGAATCCTGCCCATGATGATGGGCATTCTACACAATCGCATGCTGAGGACTATTCGACGTCAGTGTTGGGAAGTCCGCCACATGATATCCCAGTGAAAGGTTCCTCAATTGACCCTACCCTTCAAAGCAAAGCCTTATTCCAACCAAAACCCATCAAACCGTCTCTTGTGCTTCCCCTCCCTCCTCAGCTGATAGGGTTCTATTCTGTCGATTATCCTAAGCTTCCAGCGAAGTCCAATCCAAAGACAAGACCAGAGTCTGAACACAGCCCGTCTCCAACGTACGGGAATCACAGAACTCCTCCTAACTCCCCATCAGTGGCCTCTTTTAATTCCCACCCAGCAAAACGGCAGGCACTCGGGGAAAAGCCGACCAATATATGGCAGCGCAATGGAGCGGTGTATAAGCAACTCCCCTCCATCAGCTCCCTATTTCCCTCGGAACATTGGAATGGCAGGGAAAACCTCTGTCCGAAAACCCCAACTGCAGGTCCTTTCCGTACAGCTGAACAAATGGGAAATCAGATCATCGCCACAGACCATGGAGCAGATCCTCTACATCCATATGGGGGACTAGAGCGCCCAGTATTGTTACCGCCTCTGGAACTGCGCACGCCATCAATCCAATCACTCAGCTCAAGCGGCGCCGTCACCCCAACTGGCTCAAGCAATGCCGTCACCCCGACCAGTTCAATCACAGAAAAATCGACGACGACCGTCCCTTCTACACCCTCCCTACCCCCACTCACTCCCTCGGACTTCACTGTAAGAAAGAGGAATTCAGAAGGAACATTAAAGTGCCTCCCACCCAAACCCTCTGCGTCCGCCCTCCGAAAAAGCTATCCAGAAGGTTCCCTAAACTTCTCGCCCTCCGCCTGTCCCTGGCTCGCAATCCGCGACGTCGCTCTCGCAAAAGACAAGATGAACCTGCCAAAGGAGCAAATCGTCCTCCTCCTTAGCCATCGCTATGGAAATGCCTATCCTTTCCTAAAGCAAGTGACATCGGAGCAGGTACAAGAGCTGTGGGAATCTGGTAGGATGTGTAGGGAGGCTCTTTATACGGAACAGGACTGCGGCGTGGTGGAGCAACAGCTTTGGAATGATTTGAGGATTCTGGGGTTGAGGGGTAAGATGGGGTTTTGAGACGGTACGAGAAGTGAAGTGGAGTAGGGTAGAGTGTTTTGGGTACTGCTGTGGAGTGGAGTTCGGTGTATTATGATAAGGAAAGCATGGTTAGTGGGCAGCGGTCTTTTCCTTTTTCAGTGTAATAAGAGCTGGACTCAAATCTATGGGATAACATATTGGGACTGGTATCTTAAGCTTGACGTGTAGGAATTTCATATGTAGGCATGCGATAGTGTACCTGTATGACATGTTCCTTTTTTCGGGATGAATACCGAGCCTAAATATGACCATGCTACTGTTTAATTCAGACCACGTATGCACCTTAGGAGTATGACCATGCTACTATTTGACTCAAACCACGTATGCACCTTAGAAGTATTTGGGGTACTTCACCGATGCCTACCCTGCTCGAATACGATAACTACACTTTACTACTAGCGAAGGCGATGCGCTTGTCATGTATCCTGTAATTTTCCATTTCGTTTAGCCAGTCAACCGCGCTTGCTAGTCAAGTCCTCGCAGCGACAGAAAACAACCTCTAAACAACGCCATCCAACGCCCTCACACCAAATTCGGCCCGTCACGACTCCCTTAATAGTCGACATCACCTACTGTACAAATCAACCCTTCACAACAATACAAGTCCCTTAATAAATATACCTATCTATCTATTTCAAGAAATTAAGATAGGTCCCTATATCCACCAAAGCTCTACCATCTATCTCACCATCTACCCAATCCCCCCCATGTACAATTCCTGCGATTCCTGTCTCTCTCAGCAAAAGACCATGTCAGCGAATACGTTATGCTGCGGCTGTCTTGTTGTTTAATGACTAAGGTAGGGTACCTTACGTACCGGCCATGGTTATTAGTCTTGGTCTTGATGAGCGACACAATTAAGCTTGAGAGGAGAAGTTGGTTGTGGATTGAGCGGTGTCAGTGGGGTGGGGGGAGGGGCATGAAGGGGGGGCATGGAGGATGGTGGTGGTGGATGAGATTGTGGGTTTTTATATCCTATGTGAGCTTGGAGGGTCTGCGCTGATGATAATGTATTGGACGGTGGGAAGAGCGGTATGTCCAGGATGATGGGTCTAAAGCTGATAAGGGGAAGTATCCTCATGTGTGTACTGTACTTTATGCGTTGTCGAGACCCGTAGACTACATCTTATATACGTGTGCTCATCGGTTTATCTCATGACGATGGTTACTGTATACTCGGTCAATGGATCAATATCGACTTCCGTTTGAAGGAATGATGACTGTCTTTCTCTCTTTCACGCCTGCATGACGCTTCTGCAACCACCCATTTATGCTGCATGACGTTTCTGCAACTGCCCGGTTTTGCTGTACAGATTCACCAACGAAAGATTCCTGTTATAGTCAATGCTTGCAGGCTGCATCTCGTCTACGTTCTGGGAAAGCTTGGCATCCTCATCCTCAGGAAACCGATTGCATTGATTAATTCCAGAATATATGCGCCGACTGTCTCACCACGGTAATCACTATTTACTAAATCAACGCACCGGTATCTTCTCGAAGCAGCAGCACTGCACTCTCACGTTCAATGGATGAATGACCAGCTGTCTCTTCCTTACACCGAGCTTCACCATTCATGGGGAGTTCTGCAACCACCCATTTCTGCTGCATGACGCTTCTGCAACCACCCGTTTCTGTTGTATAGATTCTGCAACCATCCGTTTTGGCTTGTACAGATTCACCAATGAATAAGTCTGAGGATCCGCTTAGCTTTGTCGCGAGTTCGATTGGTCAAACCAGCGCGAGTTGTTGTAATTGTTGTTCGTTGCGATATTGGAGAGGCTTGGCCTTCTGCCCTCAGTGCATTATAAGAAGAACAGCTCTTCACTCTCTTTTTCCCATATTCACCGTGCTGGGTAGGTCTACTAAAGTATCAGAACGATTGAGCTAATTGACCGATCACGATCCTTACATTGTATCTACGAAGTACACTGCAAGGGAACCCTCCATGCCTGGTAGTAAGACTGTTCGTGTAGGAGGCTATTTTCAGCACTTCACGAGTCGTAACGGCTTACCGGCACTCGCTAAAGTTTACCCACGAACGCCTGCCAAGACCGCCAAGAGGGGCCAAGCATGGGGCCAGCTCAGGGGTAAGGCCAATAATAGCCAATGAGAACGGCTCTATCGGCATTATAACGCCCCGACTAACAGCCCTCCCGTGCCCTTTAACCGCATTTATCCAAGGTGCAATTTCCACTCCGCAAAATAATTCTCCTTTTGTATTTCTTCATGCTTTGGTCAGCCAGTAGCATGCTCACTAACACAATTAACCTGCCGCTCTTCAGTATGGCATTGCGAGCCCATCGTGCCCCGTACGCGTCCTTTCGGCGGGAGCTTAGAAGTAGGAGACGGTCATCTTCTGCCCTGCCTGTTGGCGTTTCTTCCTTCCTTCCTTCTCTCTATACCAACTACTACTCCATACTCATTTTCTTACTTGCTGTTGTTGGGCTTTCGAACTGCCACGGTACATGTCACTCGTTTGATGTGCCAAAGCAGTCTTTTATTCAGTCTATGATCAATGTCTTCATAACTACAATCACTTATTTCTCACTGTCGCTACGAGCACAATAATTAATATATAATTCCTTCCCTCCGCTCCTTCCCACCATGGGTATAACATTTTCCTCCAGCGCCCTCACCGGCGCCCAAGATAATGATCTCGTTCCTGCCATCACATCCTATGGTTTCGCTGGCACCGATACCTCTGCTTTCGGCATCCCTGCCACCCTCAGCTATGATAGTTCGTATACCCTGGCCCTTTCGCTTACAAGCAAAAACATAGGACCACGCAATTGACATTCATTTACCCAATAGGCCCACCCGGCGATATAACCCCCGTCGTCTACCTTCCCAACAACCCGAGCGGCTACACCTGCGACGTTATCACCACCCCTACCTCCACCACCTCCATCCTCTGCCCTACCCTGACAAATTCGGACTTTTCCGAAGCCGGCAGCGCATTCATCAGTTTCACTGTCGGAGGTGACCCAGCCCAATTCGGCGGGTATTACTTCTCTGTTGCCACACTGCCTACCACCACCGTGACCGTGAATGGTGAGGCTACCTCGACGACTACGACGTATTTGAACACGGCGACCACTACGTTGTCAGGTACGCCGGCGAGGAAGACGGTGCAGGGGAATTGTCCAAGTACGACGCCGAGTGGGGTATTTCCCAGTGGAGGGTATCCGAGTGGGAGTGGGAGATACCCGTCTGGAAGTGGCGTATATCCTACTGGAGGCTACCCGTCTGGTAGTGGGGTGTATCCTTCTGGAGGTTACCCATCTGGCAGTGGGGTGTATCCTACTGGAGGCTACCCGTCTGGTAGTGGGGTGTATCCTACTGGAGGCTACCCGTCTGGTAGTGGGGTGTATCCTTCTGGAGGTTACCCATCTGGCAGTGGGGTGTATCCTACTGGAGGCTACCCATCTGGGAGTGGGATATTTCCTTCTGGAGGGTATCCGTCTGGGAGTGGGATATTTCCTTCTGGGTCCGGATTTAGCTCGGGTTATGGTGGATCTCCTTCGGGGACGGGAGTGCCCATCTACCCATCTGGTAGTGGTATCGCCGGAGGGGCTTCTGGGTCAGGCCCGAAGTACCCTACCGATTCGGGTATTTTCCCTCCTGGAAGTGGCCCTTCGGGGACCGGCACTGCTATCTACCCTTCAGGGTCTGGTGCTTCAGGCTCTCATGGATCGGGCTCTAACGGATCAGGGTCAAATGGCTCAGGTTCAAATGGATCAGGCTCACATGGGTCAGGCTCGAATGGAGGAGCTCCAACAGGGTCTAGTTCAAACGGATCTGGTTCAAATGGTTCAGGCTCAAATGGATCAGGTTCTCATGGCTCAGGCTCGAATGGAGGAGCTCCAACAGGGTCTAGTTCAAACGGATCTGGTTCACATGGTTCAGGCTCGAATGGATCAGGTTCTCATGGGTCAGGCTCGAATGGAGGAGCTCCGACTGGGTCTGGTTCAAATGGTTCAGGCTCGAATGGATCAGGTTCTCATGGCTCAGGCTCGAATGGAGGAGCTCCAACTGGGTCTGGTTCCAATGGTTCAGGTTCCAATGGTTCAGGTTCCAATGGTTCAGGGTCAAATGGCTCGGGTTCGAATGGCTCAGGTTCAAATAGTTCAGGCTCAAACGGATCTGGGAGTGGAAGCAACGGCAAAGTCACAAAGGTCATCACCACCACGAAATACGTCTGCCCAACTCCGCCTCCACCTCCACCATGCACCACTACACGTGAAGCCAAGCTGGCAAAACGTTATGCGGCAGATCCTGCCTTTGGAGGACCGGATTGCACGCTTTGCTCTACTTGCTCTGTTTGCACTGTCACCGACACGAGCACTATGTACGTATCAAACTTTGATTCGAGTCGTGGAGAAAAACCCAGCTAATATTCTTTTCCCAGTGGCTCAGGCACAGCAACAATCACGATCACCATCGCCACAACCACAAGCACCGTTTATAATAGCAACAGCACGACAACTATAACAACCTACCCAGCCAGCTGTGCACCCGCCGGAACTGGCACTGGTAGTGGCTATAGCTATTACCCCACTGGCAGTGGCTATAGCTACAGTGGTACTGGCTATAGCTACAGTGGTACTGGCTACAGCGGGAGTGCATATTCGTCTTCCTCGTCCTCATCAACCGTTTCGTCTCCCTCATCCTCACCAACCATCACGTCCTCCCCCACATTAACATCCACCACCGCGTCTTCAACCTCTGCCACATCCTCTTCGTCCACCTCTTGTGGTCCAGACTCCGTCGCCAGCCCCAACCCAAATCCTCCCGCCGGCGCCATTTGCGGAACCCTCGGTCTCTTCGACGGACCCTCCGTCGACGACGGCGGTGGCTTCGGCTACCTCTCCGCTCAAGACTGCGCTACCACCTGCCTGCAAACGACTGGATGTCTGACATTCAGCTACAATGTCGATTTTGGAGGATTGTGTGATTTGTATGGAAATACGTTAGCGGAAGGTGATTTTGATGCGGGTGAGGAAGGAGGGGTGCCATTCTATGATGCCGATTGTTTCATTTGTAGTGTGGTCACGACTCCGATAGATAAGAGAAGATTAAGGAGGGGTTGAATGTAAGAGGATGGGACTTGGGAGGACGGTGATGAATATTATATCAAATATTACTCTTCGGAGCTTTAATTTCTAGTATTTAGTATATATAATCCCACTATAGTGGCACTTTACCATAACTCATCACGTCGCGCGCTAACCACCAACATGATGAATATCCCAGTCCTATTTCACTGTCCTACTACGTTGTACAACAGCCTCATTGCTCCTTTCCTTTCCCTTCCCCTAAATAAACCATTCACCGTCATAAAAACACTAACATTATATATCAGCACCTCAAAAATCCTCCCACTCACACAAACAAACCCTCTCACCATCTTACCATCCCACCATCTCATCTTCCAGCGAACGCGCATCATCTCATCACCACACCTCCCCTTCCGCTACCCGAATACGTCTGTCTGTCTACCTACTCTTAACATCTTATCTAGCGAGGAAGAACGCATGAGGTACTTTATACGAACCAGTTAGCGTATTCGCTTAAGGTGATCGCCTTTACGAATTGTGGACATATAACGTCATAAACGTTTTTAACTGAAATTTGTCTTATAATTTCAACAAGATCTATTCTATCATAAGGAAACTCGATCAAACTCTATGAACAATGCCTCGGACACAACATCCCCGAACCTTCACGCACTATTGCTGCTTTTCTGTTTCGAACTCCCTGTTCAGCTCACCAGTATAAATCTGCATGGGTCGCCAGATACGTGCTGAGCCTTCTGAATCATGTGTTAGCGCAGTTTCTATTCGGTAAACAGAACAGGTGCACATACCCATAGCTTCACGCCAATGAGCTAGGAAACCTTGGGTCCTCGATATAATTGACAGTGGAAGGATGAAGTCGGGAGAGAAACCCCTAAATGAGTAGTTGTAAGCTTCTAGCTACCGTGAGAAGGGCCCCAGAGAATGCGGACATTGCCTTGTATGCAAAGCTAGCAAAAAGGTCGGCGTTGGGATTAAGTTTGCGGGATGTGAAGAACTCATCAGTCGACGCAACACGATCAATCTCGAATGCCACTTTCAGTAGTGGGTCTGCTTTAGCTTCTTCTCCAAGTTCGGAAAGAACCTCCCGAATGAAGATAGATCGCGGATCCACAACTTTGTAGATGCGATGTCCGTAGCCAAAGAGACGCTCTTTACCAGACTTGACTGATTCAATCTTTGCGGGCACGTTTTCCACGCTGCCCACTTCAGCAATATTCTTGTAAGCAACTTCAATGGCACCTCCGTGGAGAATACCGTAGCCGGCGTTTGCCGCAGAAATTAGGCATGAATATGGGTCAGGCAAAGACGATGCTGTTTGCAGGAATGCTGCTGTTGAACAGGTCATCTCATGATCTGCGACCAGAGTCCAGAGGCGCTCGAGACAGCTGACATGATGGGCATTAGGTTCTCCAGTGCTACTATCGACAAAGCCCATCATATACAGGAGATTCTCAATGTACGAGTATTTCGAATCCGGCTGCTGAAAGGGGCGGCCTTCGTGATGACAGTATGCAGCCGCGGAGACAACAGCCAGATCCGCCATGACCTTGACGATCAGTTTGTCCACAAGCTTGAGATTTTTGAGGTATAGGTTCTTTCCCATGTGCGCTGGTATATTGTCCTTCTGAGTGCCTTGAACCGCAGCCAGACCAGCGGTGATCATTGTCATGGGCGGGCAATCCGGCCATTATGCATGTCAGTGTCTGTATCCTGGAATTTTTGATGTCTCAGGAACTTACGAGAACGATCGAATGACGTTGAACACACTCTGATCAGGCAGAGGAACATGGGCAAGATTATACTCCAACTCCGCGCGCTCATCATCTGACGGGAGATGACCCCATATAAGCAGAAACGCAGTGTCCACAAATTTCACTTTGCCATAAAGATCTGCAATGGAATAGCCTCTGTACTGGATTGTTCCCTTCTGGCCGTCACTGCTTTCGAATCAGACCTCAAAAGCTTTAGAGTTACAGGAGAGTGAGACTTGCACGTAAGTGACCTTACTCTCACCAACAGCCGTGTTTTGGAAGCCAGCATCAAAGACCCGAAGCCCATTTTGGTCCTGGTCGGCAGGATAGTTTGTATTCTCTGCAGCTTTAATGCTTGCAAAATCCACAGCGGAGACAGCGTTATGGCGAATTGGTATCGTGTATGAATCCCCTGTGCGAAGATCCCTAATTTCTAGAGCTTGTGATTTCTCACTATTGGTGTGCTTGCCGTTCACCGGAATAAGGTTCTGTTCGATGGTCATATTGATGGTGTAGAGTCACTGTTTGAAGTGCGATATAGAGTATAGACGCGTATGGGGAGGTCACTTAGACGGATCAATGGCTTTGATGGATATAAATTGTTCAAGATTGGAGGAAAGATTCGTATTGGAGATTAGGTAAGATCAAATGCAGATAAGATGGTTAGTGAAGCATTTCGGGTTCCAGAAACCGAGCGCCGACTGCAGGAACACTTCCCCCCAACACGCTCGGACCAAGATGCATGGTCAGCGTTGAGACTAGAAACTCCGCCAGGGCCTGGTCTTCACCGAGTCTTAGTAGCAGGTGCAGATCTGTGGAGCTCGGCCACGAGAACACAGGCCAGGTGATTGGAAGTGCAATGTTTGCCCGGGAGCCTAGACTCTCCCGTTTTTTGTTCAACCCTGAGGCTGCTCGTCGCTAGACGTTGTTCGTAGCCTTGCCAAGGATTGAGATACGTCTCCACGGCTAGGCCGCTTTATGTATGCAATCCCTAGTCGCTTTCCTCTGCCTTATGGGCGAACATGGCCATCACAAATTGCGGTATGCCCCTTGGTTAGATCTATGCGTGTCACAACCGTCGAATTGATTTGTATGATTTTTCTAAGCTAGTGGATTGGCAACAGCACCACTTAACAGGTTTGTCAGATCTGTCACGTCCCGCAAATTTTCCAAATCCATCACCATCGCCTCAATCTTCTGCTGCCGTTCGCTGTTGATAATGTTATTTGTTAATCTTCGATACTTGGCTCGGATCTCTTCATTCGACACCGGAGGGTTATATCCTTTGGGTTGCATGATGAAATCCTCTATGCTCGTACCGTCGTCAAAGGCAACGGTGATGCGAGCACCGCAAGCCATGTGTGGTTTATCAAATTCGGCGCTATGCGAACATCGTACCTTGTGCACAACATCCCAGACTTCGTCACGGTCCAGCTGACTGCTCGCAAATTGTTCCAGTAAAACCTGTCTATCTACGAGCTGCACCGCCGCAATGTATGCAGCGCACATCTGACCCCCAGTTGCCGTGAGCGGCCTCACTTCCGGTGCCCAACCATCATGATGAAATATGGGCTCAGAGAGGCGTACATGAACATCCTTGATTTTGAAAAGATCCTGCGACGCAAATCTCGCCCGATGTGCCTCTTGCATTCTGGCAAGACATTCGATCATCCCATGACATCCTCCCACGCACGAATGAAGTTTAATCCGAATAATCTCTGTGTGCCAAAAAGACCCCAAATCCTTGACAATCTCAAGGGGGTTGTATGGCGGATCATGTTTAGAGCCAAGGCTGAACATGGCTAGATAGCCACCATAGGGTCGTTCAAAAACCTTACGGATGCCTTGATAGCCGCCTTTAGCAAGCAGTGTACCTAAGAGCCCATTGCGTGCTGCGAAAGCGTGTTGCATCCGTTTGACCATGCCTTCATATTGAGCAGCCATCAGCCCGCAGGCCTGTGTACAAGCAATACCAATTGCATCCTCAATCTGTACCGCCGAAAGGCCACAGAGCTTCGCAGAGGCAGCCGCAGCAGCGGGGGCGCCGAACACGGGACCAGAGTGCCAGCCCTTGGAGAGCATCTCCCCGCCATTCAAAGCCAGACCAGCACGGGGCCCAGTCTCGCAGCCAATTATGTGCGCCAGAATCAAGTTGGCACCATTGATAATCTGGGGATCCTTGGGTTGGGACTTGCATGCTTGGGCAGCGGCGAAGAGGGCAGGAAGGACGACGCTGTTTGTATGGAGTGGGGCGACGCCATGATAGTCGTCTAACTCGCAGGCTTGAATAAATGTGCCATTGAGGAGGGCTGCGGTAACAGGACCAAAGCGCTGATTACAGACTTAGTAACTGTGGTAGTTTGACATTCCAATGCTATGCATCTTACCTCCTCATAGCCAATGATTGCATGCTCGCCTCTTGGTTCGAATTGGTTGAGGGCGTTGAAGGCTTCTTCAGACCAAGGGACTCGTGCACCAACGAGACCACAGGCAATCCCATCTAGAATCAAATGCTTCGCCCGTTCTTGTATAGAGTCGGGTACATGTTCCAGGGTGGTTTGATGAATCCATTGTGACAATTGTTCCGTCACACCAGGAGCAGGTGTTTCCGAAGAACCCATCTCTGTAGGGCTGAAAGATTGACGTCACGTGAGCGACCAAACGACTAGCTTCAAGTAGAATCTGAAAACTTCCTTCGTTCAATATCTTCCCACCGACTTCATCAAACGTTTGATCTTGATCTTGAGCTGCGATTCCGATTCTATATACAGCTAGAGAAGTAAAAAATGTGTTTTATGCCTCCCTGAAGCAGGATCAGTACTCGGTCAGCCGCGTCAAGAAGCGTAGCAGGCGGAGGTCGGCAGCCGAAAGAGATACAATACGGACAGCATGTTGTATGCAGGAACCGAGCAGGCTTGACGCAGGTTTGACGCAGGTTCAACGTCTCCATGCTTGGAGTCTATGTTGGTGTTTATGGCGGAGTTTGAAATTCTCTTAAGAGTGTACAAGTTTGTATACAAAGCATTTATGGATGCTTTGAGGCATTGTCCTACTGTGTCAACTGAAAATGGTTTCACTCTGTCTGCCTCCCTTTGCTCTGATTGCACTCCTCTTTCATGTTCAAAATTATGCGGCCTGGGCTGCAACTCCGATTGCATTACCATGTCCCAATTACTCTTTCCCGGATGTCATATGCATGACCAGATATGGCTCTTCAATGCCTCGAGGCTTCAACCGAACCATCCTCTGCTTTTGTAATCTTAAGCGAATGTATACCAAGTGCGCAATTACTTATTTTACTTAATCAGGCTTGTGGACGTTACATAGCCGGAACAGTACGATCAAATTCTCTTTACGAGCGTACCATGATGCACAGCCATCTCATGTGAGGCTTTCAGAAGATTGCTATCGCATTTGGAGGAGACGAGACGCCCCCAGGTTGGTTCAGTGGCGTTGACGTGAAGAAGAAGGACCAGCGGTCCAATTGCTTACACGTCTGGGCAAGCTGTTCGAGGTCGAAGAGCTCGCCTAAGAGGAGTATCTCTGTCAATTTGAAGAGAAAGTCTGCAGTGATCACTTACCTATTGGCATCCCCCAACCTGCAAGTAAGTACTCGTGCAACAGAATAGGACCTTGTGGTGGCCAGACCTAAGACAACAGATTCAGCGCATAGCCATATGTGCCTTCGGATATCGAGATGCCCACTTCGAAAGCAAATGCATCACCAGCGACAGCGGCAAACCCACTGTTCCATAGAAACCGCAACATCTCCTCAGTAGCCTCCACACCAACCGCTGAAGCTCTTCCAGCAGCCCCATGAGCAGCTTTGTCCGCCATCGACATACTATCCCACTCTTTAGTCATGCCACTACGGACTAACAGGATGTCTCCTTTACGAAACTCGATGTTAGAATCTTTAGCGATTTCAAGGATATCCGAGAGCTTTATCCCATGGTTTTCGAAGCTACCGTATTTGATGCCCTTCTTCTCAGCGTGTGAGACATAATCGATCAAGACTCCACGCCCCACAATGCCTGCCTGGGCCCAGTGCTGGGTGCCAATGCGGTCACTCTGGCGGTCCTGAATCTCGGCCGCTGTGGTACCGCCATAGAAGACGCGCTCGGGAGGTGGCTCGTCGCCTTTGGCAGGGACGGACTGAGAGCAGTGACGCAGGCCATCCCATTGTGAGCCATTTTCTATAAATTACGTTAACCTATTGACATGTTGCTTCTGTGAGATGGAGAAGTGGAAGACAAACGAGGATTCATCAGATAAACATCATCAAAAGCTACCCCGTTCACGATAGGTACAATGTGATGCTGAGTCTTATGGCGTCCAGCGAACGAGTACTCCAATTTAGTGAGGTCCCAGTTCATGGTGACTCGCTGTCCCGTCTTGATTTCCTCTGCTGCTGTCTTGGCTACCAGCTCCGGAGTCAGCAGAGATACTTTTCCCAAACCTTCTTCATGACTCGAGGGTTCACCAACCCACACCTGACGAGTATTGGGTAGCTCGTCGTAAGGCGTGTCGTAGATCGAGGGAGGCATAGTGGGAGAACGGTAAGTGTGAGCTAATGAGAATGCTAGTACAATGATAGAAGAATTAAGATCGACTAAAAAGGATTTAGTTAGCTTGACAGTTGTTAAGGTGCGAGAAGTGGGGGGGAGTGCTGTCATCCAACGATCAGCTTACGTGATCCACACTTCGGCGGCCGAAGGCCGCGTTGATGCGGACCAATAGGCGAAATCATCGTCCAGAGCCTTTTGAAGCTGATGATTCGGTTGCCGACTACCGAAAGATGACTGGTTGTACCGGTTTCACTAGTCCGGCTATGTCACGTGACCTGGAGCCTCCCCATCTGCTCCGAGATGTTCGCATCTTCATGGAAGCGAAACCAGGTGCTGACACGAAGTAAAGGAAAACTTATACAATCGTCCCTCCACGTCTGTCTCTGACCTGCAACTATCTCAGAAGTTTTGCAACGGTAACTCTTTCAGCGTCCGTCATGCCGCTTGCTGACGATAATACAAAGCGACTGTACGACGATATTCTTGTCGCCATCGTCAGCTATGTATACGAGTTCGAGGTCAGAAGTGACGTTGCGTGGCGTAATGCGAAAGTGGCGCTGCTAGACGCATTGGGATGCGCCATCGAAAGCCTTGAGATAAGCGAGGAGTGTGGGCTCATGTTAGGGCCGGTCTGGCCAGGGTCAGGGGATGTGCCGAATGGATTTAAACTCCCAGGCACGAGGTTCCAGCTAGACCCAATCAAGGGAGCTTTCGATATGGGAGCGATGATCCGTTACCTGGATCATAATGATGCATTTCCTGGTAGCGAATGGGGCCATCCATCTGGTATCTTCGAGACCTCCACGGCCAAAATTTCTGCAGACATGTAACCTTCAATAGATAATCTCGGAGCCATCCTCGCAGTCGCAGACTGTATGAGTCGCGCGTCTTCCTCAGTTCCCAATGCTACCGGTCCGCGAGCAACCATCCAAACAGTCTTAATCGCCATGATCAAAGCATACGAGATTCAGGGCTGCTTCCAGATCAAGAATGCTTTCAACAAGGTTGGATTAGACCACACCATCCTGGTAAAGATCGCGTCAACCACGGTTGTATCCTGGATGCTGGGCCTCACCACTCAGCAAGCATTAAGCGCCCTGTCCCATGCGTGGATGGACGGCCACCCACTGCGGGTGTATCGACAATCTCCTAATGCAGGGCCGAGAAAAGGCTGGGCCGCAGGTGATGCATGCATGCGAGCAGTTCATTTAGCTCTTCTTGCTCGTGCTGAGCAACCAGGAGCTCCCACAGTGTTGACGCAACCAAAATGGGGTTTCTATGATGTAATGTTCAAAGGTCAATCATTTCAGCTCCCTCGACCATTTGGTACTTGGGTTATGGAAAACATTATCTTCAAGGTGAATACGGCCGAGGGCCATGGCATGACAGGGGTAGAAGCAGCTTTACTTATTAGCCAAGAGCTGCGCGAACGAAACTTATCACCCGAGCAAGATATTGCCCATATCCAAGTGCGAACCCAAGCGGCAGGCATGACCATCATCAACAAACAGGGACCACTACACAACGCTGCCGATCGCGACCACTGCATGCAATACATGATCGCCGTAGTCTTACTCAAGGGCACCATGATCGTCACCAGCGACTACCAAAACGATAGCGAATGGGCTAACAGCACCACAGTCGAGCAATTGCGCACAAAGATTGACATGGTAGAAGATCCCGCCTTCACAAACGACTATCATGATCAGGACAAACGCAAGGTAGCAAACGCGCTTCTGGTGACATTGAAAGATGGTACGAAATTGCCAGAAGTCGTTGTAGACTATCCTCTAGGTCATCCGAAGAGAGAAGATACAGTGCAGGCGGTCAAGCAGAAGACGTGTCACAATTTGGGCCTGAGATTTTCGCAAGGTCAAGTGGATGACATCATACGGACAACTGAGGATAGGGAGTTCCTGGATATGCCGGTCAGCAAGTTTGTAGATATGTTCACGCAGTGAAGATAGCGTATGGCCCCTGGAGACGGCCTAGAGTTAGTGACCCAGGCACTAAAATAAGTTCCTAATACTAGGTCTCTCACCCCTACATCTTGTTATAGAGAGAGTCTGAGGACCTAGACCATCAGCCTAGCTCTGTAGGTGGTTGGTCTGTGAAAGGGGATGCTGACATGGTGGGGCCTGTGGCTGTGCTGAATTCTTCCGCTCCCTTGATGCTCAAACAGACATTGTAACATAACTTGGTCGCAATCTTCACCTCGGCCAGGTATGAGGATCGAGATGGGGTTTCGGCTTGATTGTTGATACGCTCAGTTGTCTCCCTGTTGGACCATCTGTTGTATATTATGTACGGCTCTGTTTAATGTTTTATTATCTCGATTGATATGGACTCGGTGTAAGGAAGATGGAGCTTTTAATGATGATTCGAAAGGCACTGCTCAATATTATGATCGTGACTTTGCACGTTTCGCTATGTATTTATGTCAGATAATCCTCCTAAGTTATTCTAGATACCAATCAAGTCTACCATACCCGGGCTACAACCCCATTTTAATCCCTCAGGTGTTGATCTAGGTAGTTTCGGGGCGGTGTTAATTGGCTTAATTTGCTTCCATGATCTGCTATGGAGATTGTAGAGTCCGATCCCAACGATACAGTGGCCAATGGAATATAGCACTACAATCAGGGTAAGTCACGGCGACGAGGGGGCTGTTGGGGGAATTTCGTCGAGATGTTCAGTCGTTCCTCCCAGATTTGGGTATAAAACAAATGGGACGATTGAGTCTTCCTTGAGGCACCTGAATGGAACGCTCGCTGCGTTCCTTGAGGTGAAAGGGCTGGTCAACAGTTGATATGGTGGTTGTGTGTGGTAGTGCAGTGTAATGTACTGAAGAATTAATATTGGTGGGGTGTAGTAGTAGTCTTGTTGACTGTTCTGGGATGAGTTCTTGAGCACTTGGACTGTGTTCTTGCTTCGGGCCTCAGCCCACCTCGCATACCTCGATCGACCAAGCCCCGCTTTCGGTAACGCTCCCCTCCACATGTTGAACGATGTACCGTTTCCAAGCTACTGTAGCTCCACTAGAATCCATCTTATCCTGTTTATAGCATCATCAAACCCGTAAACATCGCTCATATACGGAAATCGGTAAGAGTGTTGATCGAATGGCCTGTAGAAGGGCTTTTCTGGCTGTCGGTATGAAGGAGGTAGGCCTGTAGCAACTTAGCCTCCACCCCAGCTCCAGCTGTAGCTCATTCTCTTGACCTTGACGCGGTGTAGGATAGGTTAACACCAGTATGCCCCTGCTAACATCCTTATTCTTTACCCAGTCGTCTCATCTCTCACATCGTTCCAGCCCGATCATGCCTCTATCAGGCCTGTCTCTGCTCGTCTCTACCAATTGTAGGCTCGTTTCTGCTCGCTCCCACCGTACCAGGCTCGTGGCTCATATCCAGCGCGGGACGACTGAGGAAATGGTGGTGGCATGTCGTAGTCGAGGCAGGTTTCGAATGTGCTGAACCGGGTCGGTGTTATTTATCGAAACCTCAATACGAGGTAAGGCATAAGCCCATACGAAGGAAGCCATCTAGCGACGCTTTATGCTGAATCCAGGCTTATAACCTTTTAGAATTGAGATGACAACTTGGTTGATATTCGGCTGCGCTAGGCATAGGGCTGAGAGGTGACATTTCCTAGGATAACGGCCTGCCTGAACGCCGTTCAACTTGATAAGGGCTCATTCGGCGAAGTAGGAGCGCATGTTCTAGAAGGAGTGGCCAAGTATGCTTTAAGGTTACGAATACGGATATTGAGGTAGCTGAGGTGAGCTTTACTTCTATGTACTTCATCTGACTGAAACGTAGATAAGGGTGGTGAGGAGGAGGATTGCGTTATTCTAAGCGATAATCGTGTAATAGGAGGGGGCTCAGGGAAATTTTGTTTTTGGGCATTGCGATATTCTAGTTTGTTCGCTGTATTTCTCTTTTTAGGTTTTTGAGGTACCTACCTCAGTTCTTTGTACGTGGTAAGGTGTACTTTTTTTTGAGATTTCCCCATGGTTAGGATAGACCGATGACACTAGGTGAACCGTTGCGCTCGGTAGGCAACCCTATGGCCCCCCAGAGGCAGTTTGAAGTTAGTGGCTCGAGCGCTAAAATAAGTCCCCGGAGCCAGGTCTCTCACCCCTATATCTTATCCCTGGGTGACACACCTTTCAGACATCAGCCTCATAGGGCGGTACAGTTAAACCCTTCTAGAGCTCTATTTAATGCTATACCTATCGTATGGGTTTATTCATCGATACGAAGCACCTATCAAGTAGAATGCCCTACAGGGCTGAACCTAAAGCTGCTGAAGCGGGCCCTAAAGGAACCCCCGAAGAAATGATCTCCCAGCGTTTCAGGTTTAGGGTACCCTTGGGGCAGTCTCGCCAGCTTCAGGTATAACCCTGGGCCTATCCAGTTGATTGGTGTTCACCTTACAATTACTAAGCGAATACCGCTACGAAAACGCACCTCGCTTACCTGGTACGAGTACGAGAAATGCATGCTTGGCATATTATATCTAACACGCGAACGGCGATCTTGTGCGGAAACGTTAGATCTTGCGATTAGTGCGGGAGCGGGATTGACGTATGTATGCGTCGAACGGGACTGTTTTTCTGTGGAATGGCGGTTTGCATTCCCATGCAGTCGTCCCTTTACTACTATTTATCTATCTCGCTTATCATGGCGTATTCGTCAGGCGTCATAACTATTCTTTAAGGCTGCTTAATTCTCATATATATCCTTCCACTCAACATCTCTTCTTCTTCTATTTTGTTTTTGAAGCTTCCTTATCGGGTTGCCTCGACCAGGGAGGAATTTATATAATTATCGACCTGCTTGCTATCCATTTCCCTCATTCCTCTCCTTATCAATTCATATCACCTTACCACAACCATGACCACCCTCCCCCCCTCTCTCTACAACGCCGATCCCAAATTCCGCCAACCACCCCTAATAACCTACGGCCCGTTGTCCAACTGCACCATCGCCCTCTGCTCGCCTAGATTCAGCGTATACGAATACCGCCCGTCGCTCGGTGTCAATGTCGCGTTTCTGGTGCTCTTCGGTATTGGTTTAGCACTTCATGTTTTGATGGGCGTGAGGTGGAGAAGTTGGTTTTTTATGAGTATGATGGGAATGGGGTGTGTGAGTGAGATGATTGGGTATGGCGGGAGGATAATGTTGTGGGAGAATCCATTTGGGTTTGTGGGGTTTTTGGTGCAGATTAGTAAGTTTATTTCTTGAGGGTTTTGGAGGGGAGGGAAGATGTGTGACTGATAGGATGCATAGTTTGTATTACGTTGGGACCGACGTGGTTTACAGCTGCGGTTTATGTAACGTTGTCGAAGATGTATGTGTGCTATTTTGGTTTGGGTGAGAGGTGTGAAACTGATGGTGTTGACAGCGTCGTATATCTCGGTCCGCAGTACGGGAGGTTCTCGCCAAAGCTGTATTATTGGATCTTTATTCCTTGCGATATCTTTTCGCTGTGCCTTCAAGCTGTTGGCGGTGCGCTTTCATCGACCTCGTCGGGATCTAGCAATGTCGCTGTGGATGTATCGAAAGCCGGGCTCTCGTTTCAGGTCTTTACGCTTGTCGTTTTTATCGCTCTTACGGTGGACTATGCAGTCCGGTATTCGCAAGTAAAACGGGTTGAGGAGAGGAAGGCGCCATTGCCGGTGTCATTTAAGATTTTTGTTGCGTTTTTGTCTTTGGCTGTTATACTTATTCTGATTCGTTGTGCCTATCGTATTGATGAGCTTAGTGATGGGTATATGGGGCCGTTGATTCATAATCAGGGGTTATTTATTGGGCTTGAGGGAGTGTAAGTTTATCATCATTGCTTCAATATTCCAGAATAGTGCTAATACGCTTTGCAGTATGATTATTGTTGCTGTCTTTTGCCTTGCAGTGGCTCATCCGGGGCCAGTATTTGCGAGGCAAGAATCCGAGAAGGTGGGACATATATCCGGGGAGCCGAAAGCAGGCTTGGAGCATGAAACTGGTGTTGTGTAATTCAGGTCAGTAAGGTAACGCAAATATAGGCTGTATAGATGGAAGAAATGATAAAGAACTGACGGTCATAATGACCTTACAATTTGTTGCCCCCGCCACGTACATATCAGAGTTATTGACTGGTATGAGCTACGGATAGCAGCCGCTGTGACGATTACTGTCAGCATTGTTTCAACCTTGGGGCGGCTTTTATCACGATGTGATACCTACAACCCCTTAAAATCGCGTCATAAATGGTTGTCTAGGTGACATTCAAAGGGCTCAAAAGACGCTAACAATGACGCGTCTTGGGTCCCTTCCCCGAACGTTTCTAGACTCTATTGGACTGTACCCATCCCAACCCCGTAGGCAAGCCAAGTTGCACGCGATGCTCTCACGAAAGAGGAGGCACAGGTTGCGGCAAATCTCACCTATGCAGTCACTTCACAAAATCTTGGACCAGGAAGTATCTCATCCCAGCAACGAAGAGCAGGTATTGCTGCACGTTCCTCTACCCCATTTCAAGCACCACCACCGCTTCAAACGACTCCTCACCCGAATGATCCGATACAAACGAAACATCAATGGAAAATGCTATATGCTTTCCTGAGCTGGGGACGCCTTGGACTTTCAAAAGTCATCTACGAGGAAGCTCGGACGCGTGCATCGGATCATCCTTCTTGAAATTTGTTGGCAGAGGATAAGGAGGAGAAGTGTTACTGCACGTTTCTTTAATTCAATCCTATGATAACATGATAACAGCGACCATTACAATCACCACTACCTCTCCAAACAACTCCCTACCCAAATGATCCAATACAAACCACATACACTTTTCTGAGCTGGGGACGCCTTGGACTTTCAAAAGTCATCTACGAGGAGGCTCGGACGCGTGCATCGGATCACTCTTCTTGGATTTTGTTGGCAGAGGAGGAGGAGGAGGAGGAGGAGGAGGAGGAGGAAGAAGAAGAGGAGGAGGAGGAGGAAGAAGAGGAGGAGGAGGAGGAAGAAGAGGAGGAGGAGGAGGAAGAAGAGGAGGAGGAGGAGGAGGAAGAAGAGGAGGAGGAGGAGGAGGAGGAAGGGGACGAGGAGGAGAAGGAGGAGGAGAAGTATTAATAAAGGTTCTGAATTGTAAGATGGAGGGGAATGACTATACATAGCCTGGAGAACTGATACTGTGAGAACGGCGTCTTACATACATTATGGAATAGCGATGTTGGTGGCAAGGATAGAGACAGAAACTCCGGAATAGTTTTACTGAGAAAGAAGTGATACTGATACTACTTCCTGCGAGCATGTTGATAGATCCAGACATTCCGGGGGGGGAGGGGGGGAAGCTAGTGTGGAGGTATGTATAGTCGGTTCCATTGAATTGACCTTCATGTGTCCTGTGGTGTTTTTTGTCATGCTTTTATCTGATTTTTGACGATTGAGCTGACGCGATGTGGTTCGTATAGTTACACGGTGCAGTGGCGACGATGGCCGCGGAGGCGGGGGTCAAGACTGTTGATGTGAGCTTTAGCCATTGTGAGGGCTTGGTTGTTGCTGTTGCGCTTGCGTTTCGGGAGTAAGGGCGCTTGAAATTAGGTGTGATACAGTGAAGTCTACGTTTTTATATATGCCACGCTGTTCAAAGGATGGATACGGAGAAGGTAAAGAGGAATATGTAGTTGAAAGATTAGAATAGAAATAGTAGATATCACAGCTAGCTGCATTTCCACACAGAGCATATCTATCTAGCTTTAAAGAGTTCCAATTTCGCTTCACTGTTGTCGGAATCTCCAGAAAAAGCAGCGTTCATTATCAAGACAGTAAGGTAACTCCAAAAGACATTCAATTACTAAAGAAACTAACCTATCCGTAAACAACGGAGTACGAATGCACCGCTCTAGCAGCTCTTCTATCTTCTCAATCTCAGCTACTTCCTGCTTCAACAGCTCTTCTCTCTCCATTATCTCTGCTTTTTTCTGCTCCAATATCTTTTCTCTCTTCGTCATCTCTTCTTCTCTCCGGCTGAAGGAACTCGATTGTGTCCTGGCCTGCCTCATTTCGGCCGTGAAGTCGTTCAGCTCATCCAGCCATCCCTCGGTAGTCGACTCTTCGGAGGATACTCCAGGCCGTGGTAGTATCTGAGCCAGGTGCTCGACCTGAGACCCGAGCGTGGTCAATCGTGCCTCCAAATTTGCCGTATCCACGTCCTGAGCCATCATATCCACGATCTGAGCCTGCCTCCACTGGAACTCTTTCTTCTCATGTTTACTGAATTTCTCAAGTAAAGAATTCGAGTCTTGCGCTTGCCAGTCACGCGGGAACTGGATCTGGCCGCAGACCCCTTTGACAAAATCGGAGGCATCGGCAAAGCCCCTTGAATCTCCTCCTTAGCCGCCATCATGGCCGATATCTGTTTGCGGATTGGTATTTAATCGTATTGGGTTCGATTCCTAATGGCGCTGGTACAATGGTGTAGCGGTTATGTATACTTTCTATATCCCCGAAGAACAAACGCGGGATTCCAGGGGTTGGTCTAGTCCATGTGATTTGCGAGGCTGAGATCGGTCATCTATTCCTCAGTGATGATCTCAATCCTCTTTACGGCCGCAGTATCTACCTTCACAATACGTGGAAGAGCTTTGGTATTGAAAAAATCATAGTCGGCTCTGATAAACCCCATATCGTCAGAGTCTGTCAATATCTGTGGTGCATATCTCGCCATTTCGATCTACCCCTGATATTGGTCCTGGTCCAACGGCTTGAGTCGACGGATTAAGCCTTTGTGGACTTCGGATTTTTCATCGGTAGAGGACATATTCACGCTTTCTGACCGTCTACCCTCAGCCTCGCCTCAACATAGTCATCGTCCCTCCGATCGCTGACTGCGTCCTTTTGGTGCGCGTTGCTATCATCATCGTCGAATCCAATGGCGCTGTGGATTCGCTGGTATCGAGACCTTGATTGGGTTGCGGCTGGATTGATGGAGTCAATGGCTCTCTCTGTACTTCGGTGGGTTCACCTGATGCAGCAGGACGGGACGGGCGCTGACGCTTTGCTGGTGGGCCCTTCTCTGGAGATGATCCCACATTGTAAGTAGCCTTGTTGTGGTCGCTGCGTGCAGCTATCCTGGATTCGCTCATTTTTGTATTGAGCGCAATGATGCTACTATCAATGTTGATTTCGCGTCTATCGAGAACTCTTGTTCTCTCTGTCAAGAGATTCTCTCTGTTCTCGACTTCGGATTCCTTCTCTACCAAGCGCTCTTCCCACTTCTCCAGCTCTAATGCCCTTTCTAGCGACCGCTGTTCTAGCTCGAGTCTCTTCGTCATCTTCTCCGCAAATTTGCGCTCTTTCTTCTCTAGTAAACTTTCTCGCTGCTCTAGCATCGACCATCGCTGTCTGTAAGAAGCTAAGTCTTCTGTGGTCTTTGATAATACCTCGCTAAAGTTTCTAAGAGTCTTTCCTGCGAAAATAGGGCGGGAGTCTGGTGAAAGCTTGAGGATTTCAATTACCTCTTCAAATTGGGCATTGACTCGGGCAATCTGAGCTTCCATAGCAGCAATGGGGTCACTATCGGCCATGAATACTGTTCAAAGGAGACACTATGAACGATTCTGTCAAGAGATTCTCTCTATTCTCGACCTCGGATTCCTGAGGAGTTGAAATAAAAGGATCCAGAATATCTGCAGGTAACGACTCCGCACCCCCCAGAGGACCGGATGATCCCACATCGTGGCTAGCCTTGTTGTGCTCGTTACGTGCAGCTATCCGATCATCCTCTTTATCGCCTTCCGGCTTCGAGACCTTCTTTTTTGGAGGTGCCTTCGTTCGTGCCTTCGTCTTCTGTCTCTTCTTGCCCTTTGACTTCCCTCCACTTGTCTCCTCAATCTCACTTCCACATGAATTGAGGCTGTCCCTAAACTCTTATTCCTCCACGTTATTCCTCCTCCTTCTTGTCATATGGGAGGGCTGGGGCGTGGGTGAGTTCGGGGGAGTAGGCGAATGACTCGGCAACCCCACATCTGAACAATATGCTCCGAATGAGGAAGTTACGGCCAAGGTTAAATTAAGGTTTTAACTAAGGCAGGTCTTTACAAAAGCACTGCCGCACCCATTGAAATATGGAAAGCTCATTTACTCAATCTAAAGAGACGCCGGTAGCTAACGCTACCAAAAGAATCCTCAAGACTAACTTGTTCAGAACTCCTAT
The DNA here is from genome assembly GCA_018257855.2 of Cladonia borealis. NCBI lineage: Eukaryota > Fungi > Ascomycota > Lecanoromycetes > Lecanorales > Cladoniaceae > Cladonia > Cladonia borealis. The sequence goes on from JAFEKC020000015.1 coordinate 260,138, forward strand.
AGTCCTGTTAAAGCAGTTCTTTTTCTGATCTTGAGTCGTTCGGGCCACCAATTGCTGTTGACGACTGATGAGCTTTTACAGAACGAGTGGGAGATGATAAGCGCTGTGGTGATAGCTGCGAGGATGATCGATATTGTGCATAGACTTCTGGAAGGGGAGTCTGCCGCTTCCGAGGATAGGCGGGAAATGGGAGCCAGTTCCGAAAGAGCAGTACTATTCATGCCGTGTAGATACATATGAAGAAGAAGCTTTGCGTCGTGGCGACTGCCGTTTACATAGAAGCTCCCGATCCGCCTTCCGGGTTGGGCCCGTTTGTTAGTGCTTCTTCAGAAGATGCTGCCTCTGTGGCTGCATTTGGGTCTTGTTCATTGGCGTCTCCATGTAGCGAGGAATCGTAAAGCTCGGCCTCGTCGTCGGAGTCCGGTATTTCTGGACCGGCAGGAGAGTCCGATTCTTCATTCATTCCAATAGCAACCTCGGCTAAGGATGCCAAGATTTCCGAATGAAATGTTAGCTCGGTTACAACGATGCTGCCAGTGCTGTTACTCCTGCGGCGTTGAGACATGTCGGTCTGGGCGGTGGATAGCCTAGCCTGACGTCTCGCAGAACAATCTTCGAATTGTTGTATAAGCCACTGACGATAAGCAGGTCCGTAAACTCCGACAGGGCCTAGAGGATTTGGCATCCTAGGTTGTTGACCGGATGGTTCGAGTGGCGTGCTATCATTCATAAGTTCTTGGCTACGGGCACTGACGGGGCCGGGAGTGAAGGTCGATGGAAGATATCCTGCTGCAGGTAGGTGAGCAGTTGATGCGACTGCTGGATGAGGATTGGGAGGTGCTGGAACACTGTTGTTATTCCATGGGTAGTTTGGGTTGTGGCCGAAAGGGCTGGAGGGCGAGTGTGACCAATTGGGAGGAGCAGCGTTGTTGTTACTCGGAATCCAGTGGCCGCCATTGAAGTGAGCATGTGTGTGTGGCCCATTACGAGAGGCCTGGATGTCGTTGCCGTTCAATGGGTAATGTAGGCCGAAATTGAAAGGGTCTGGATGAGAGGGGACCCCACAGGTTGCTGTAATACTGGGCAATGTCGGTGGTTGTTTAGTAGTTGGGGTCTGAGTATTCGAGTTCTGAATGCTGGAATCCTGGCTGGCGTCCAACACTGGCTGTCCATTGTTCGAGGTTCCATTGCCTCGGGTCTGGCTATTCGAGGTTTGTTCGCTCAAGTCTTGTCGGTTGAAAGACATTGTGAAAGTCCGTGCTATGAGACAGGTAATCTGGGGTCAATGCTGATGTCTGAGGCCGCTTGTGTTTCAGACAAAGTATCTATAATGGAAGCTCAAGTGATTTGATGTATGAGAGGAGAAGAGAAAGAAGCAGAACAGACCCGTCGTTTACAGACGACCGCCATTACTTTCGCGGGATTCTTTTTCAGCATGTGAAAAGTGCCAAGGCAGGTGAAAATCTGAAGCATAATGATAAATAACTTTAATGTACTGGCTTTGCCCGCAATTGAGCACGTATGAGCAAGAATTGCCAATAAATGACGAAGCGCGTATGAAAGAGAGTTTCTATATATATATGTATATATGGTCGTGCAAAGACAATTTCCTAACTATGGCTGTCCAAACTCCCAAGTTCAAGTGGTTGAGAATTCTCTGGTAGTTTTTGGACCAAGGATGGATGCTTGGCAAATGAGTGAATCACCCAAACCTGCTCAAATGATGTGTGCACCATGATACGATGGATTATATGGATTGCATTCAAGCACAAAAAGCGTGAGGACTTCAAAAATCTCATAAATTGCTGAAAAACAATCTTGCTCATGAGATGAAGAGACATTAACAATGGCACTCAGCGATGGCAATGTGAACCGCTTGCTTCTGTAATCAGCGGATGAGTGACTGAAAAGCTCCAACGTGCGCATATAAATTCTGTACCATGGTACAATGAAGGATTGCACGAATGTCGAAGAGTGACAACGACTTGTAGGGGAAATGCCGAAAGTAATGCTGGTCATGGGGCCCTTCCTGCACCCATAAGCCGTTCGCAGAGAGAGCCGTCAGTGAATTTCAGTATTATGCTTGCTAATTCCAGTCTTGACAGAAATTCGGTGTCGACGTTCAGATTCGCATTCCCTTGCCTCAAATGTTCCCACCCTTCGATCCCCCCTTCCTCTGTCTCTTTTGTTTCTTGCCCATGGCTCTCCTCTCCGCCGCCTCCCTCTTGGCCTTCCTCTTCAGATTATGCAAAACCCTACCTCCCTTCTTCAGCTGCCTCGTCTTCACTCCCGCTCTTTCCGCCGTCCGCCCAATACTGTAATTCGACTCCCGATACTGATATCCTGGTCTCAATTCCAGCCGCTTCATATCCGGGACTTTGCTTCTAGCCTCCTTGGTCTGCTGTCTCAATGTTCCTTGTGCTTCAGTGATGCCTCCAACTTCAAGCCCTTCACCCTCAGGAACTTCTACCCCAGCCATCGTAGTCAATTCCCTCTCTCTTCCCACCAATCCCAATCTCCTCCGTCTGGGCGCATTCCTTGGCACAGGTAACTTCATGCCCCTCTGAAATACGACACCAATATATTTCCTCTTTGGATGTAACTCAGGATCTCTGTAGTATGTCACGTAACCCTTCTCTTTCGCGAATATGGTATGGTCGCGGCCCATAGCACAGTTTTCGCCTGGGAACCAGTGCGTGCCACGTTGTCGGAATATGATGTTGCCGGGTACCACGAGTTCCAATGCACCCTTCTTCGCGCCTAGCCTTTTGCCAGGGCCTGGAGCGGCTTTGTTGGCGCGGCCTTGCGAGGCATGGGAGGCGGTGCGGTGGAATAGGAGGGGAAGGAACCTGGGTGTTGATATCCGGGACGATTTGCATGCATGGCAAGGCCTTGCCAGTGATGAAACGATTATTCGAGGAGGAGGCATGAGTAATGTTTAGTGGAGAATTGAGTTGATGAAGGTTCGGGAGAGTGATGGAGCTCTTAGCGTGAACAAATTTGTCTTGGCATTATAATGGTTCACCCTTACCGTACAGCCCCATAGGGCGGGACCTAAAGAGGCCCTGAACGACCCCCCAGGTGACGAAACATCGAGAGCGCTCCATATCGAACTTCAAAATCCGGCAAACTCACCCAATGTATTTTCTGCTTTAGCACAGAGACTTACCGGCCGGAGACACGTCTTAATCTCTTTTGCAGCAGCGGTGACCTGAGGAAGCACCTCCTTCGCAAGTACCTTGACCATCGGTCCGATGCCCAGCCGATTCCGTGCTTTCACCCACCATGCGCTCCTTACGTAAAGTATATGTGTATCTTCGATTTAGATATTCCTAGATAGTACTCTCTCTTTAGATTTGACCTATCCTAGAAGCTATGCTTTCTCATGGTCAGCGCCAAGAGATATGCTCTCTTAAGAACAAAGCTCGCTCAGGCACTATGTCGTGGTATTGATTGGCCCAGAAGAGGGTATTCCCAGGAGCTAGATTGTCCTGGGTGAAACTCCAAAGAAGCTTTTTATTCCCCAAAGCTCTACATCGCCCATTGGGTAATTTGTATCTTCAAAAACAAAGTCTATGATTTTTACTGATAAAACGGTAGAGTCGAATTAGGTCGAGCCTCTTCGTGAGACCAATAAGAGTACAAACACTCGTTATTTAATAGGAGTATAATAAGGTCTGGCTAGCGTCTACATTTCTTAAACAAGACCAATACCAACTACAAATCTGACTCTAGCGGCGAGTCGTAACACAGATCATCTTAGAGATCAAACTAGGTAAGAATAGGGATGTTGCCGCCAATAAAACCAGTTCCATCGCCGCGTCCCCCAGGCTGATTACCTGACCAGTCCTCTTGCTTTCCTGTAGTGGCCGCCGGTCGTGGCACTACGTTCGCGGCGTATTGTGGAAGAGCATTCGCAACGGTTGGAACAGTGACTTCACACGTGACCACACCGACGAGCAAGCCATTGATTTGGTCTCTCAGCGTAAGCTGTGCATTTCTGGTCACCATGCGCCAGTGCAGGTCCTGTGCGAGGTATGGCTCGAGGTTTTTCTTCCGGAGTCTTGTCACCGTCTGTCTGTACTGACTCTAACGTTGGTGGCGGTAGTGGGATTTGTGCCGCTGAGGAGTGAGGACGAGCGCTTGAGACGACATTGGAACTGAAAGCTGGCTTCTTAAACGCCAGTGCAGGTTCTGTGCGAGGAATGGTTTGACAACTTCTGGGGTGAGGCCGTCGACCAGGCCCACTGAATATAAACAAGTAAACAAAGGAACCCGGGCTAGTACATTCATTTAGCGTCTTGTTTGAATTTTGGTGCAATGGTACGCGTTGACTCGCCTAATTTAGCGCGTTATGAAGGTATACACAAACAATGAGCTGAAAGCGCTGCTACTGGTTTTGAAGGTCGGCGAACAAGACGTGCACAACAAAGTCATTATTGTTGGTTCTTGAGATCACGATCTGTGGGAATATTGAGACCAGCAGCTCTCTATTTGATTTCTCTGTTTGATTATCTCCGACATCTTGTCGCCGCCTGTCTGCATTGACTCCGACGTTGGTGTCGTGTCCTGTAGCAGCATCATTATCGCTTATTGAATCATTACGATCGTACATAATTTCTCCTTAGTAATCATGGCCCATAGTGACCCCATCGCTGGTCTTGAGACCCAGATTACTCAAGTCAATGGTCAATTTCGAGAGATTATTGAACTCCTCGCTCAGAGCTCCCCGCCCATTGTTACTCAATCGACCATCAATGGCTTCAGTGATGTTTTATTGAAGACTACCGAAGACTTTGAGTCATATAGACAGCGTTTGTCAACATTGAGCGAGCGAGAACTGGTCATGGAGAAAGAAAAGCGCGATCTTGAGCAGAAGACCCTGGCTTTTGCCGAGAAAGAACGCATATTTGCTGAAAAAATGACTAAACGACTCGAATTGGAGCAACAGTCACAGAAGAGAGCACAGGAGCTCAAGAAACGGGAAGATGAATTGAAGAAGAAAGAGACTGAGATCAATATGAAAGAGAGACTTCTTTTAGACAGAACGAGAGTCATTGATAGACGAGAGAGTAATATTGATAGACTTGCTGAAGACTCTCGGAGTGAATTTGAGAAGGCGTTTGAAGCTCAATTGAGTCTAGATGAGCGGAAGGAGACGGTCGTTGCTGCTGAAGGACGAGCAGCCGCAGATGAACAAGCCTTGGAACGTTGGCAAGACTTCCTTCAGCAGAAACATAGCCATCTGCTTGAACTTCACACTATAATGAACGACCTTAGAGTAGCAGCACGCCGTGAACATAATCAAGCCATCGAAGAGCTTAACGAGGAGCTTCATAAAGCCCATGACATCGTCAATTCAGCTAAAGCACTCGAAAAATCTGTCACGAATCAGTACCAGAGAGCCAAAGATATGTTAGCAGAGCTCACACGAACATACGAATCCGTTTTGAGGAATTATGAGAGAATGTTGAAGCATATCGAGGCGGAAAAGGAGACCATTGCTCGGTTGGATAAGGATAGCAGCATGCTCAGTAGCACGACATCGAATACCAATAGGGAGTTAGGCCATTTGCTAGATAAAGCCAATGAGCTTACGGATAGTCTTGTGGTCGTCAGAAGTGATATAAATGAGCAAGAAGCCCGGCTCGACACCTTCTTAGGTAGGATCGGACAGCTCATTGACCCAAGCAATGAAATTGCATCATCGCCAGAAAAAGGCCCACCAGCGAAGCGGCAGCGCTCTTCACGTCCAGTCGGACTTGCACCTACCGAAGCATCAGAGGATCCATTCACGTCTCAAACGCTCCTTCCATCGAGTCAAGCTGGACCAAGCTCAGGGATTGATCCGAGCGGCCTTATCAATGCATCAGAATTCATCAAGGAGGTTTGGGGACAGATACAATTTCCGAGTGATTGGCAAGCACACGATAGCAACTCTTTACTCGGGATTTTCCTCAAAAATGAGAAGAAAGACTTCCATTGGAGGCCTGACGGCACTCTAATCCGCGGGGCGAAATGGACGAAAGAAGGTGACCAACGGAGCATCTGTCTTATCAGAGAATTTTCGAGGAAGAAGCCCAATTTTGCTGAGGGAAATGAGAAGCCTTGCGATGAATGTAAGAAGAAGGGGGGGCCATGTGTTAATGTTTCGTGGGCGGATGAAGCCGGGGAGAAGAAATGGCTACTTATGAAGCGGAAGTGATTTTTTTTTGTTGTATTTACATGTTGATTCGGGATGTGTTACAGTAGTTTTTAATTTCTTTGGCGGATGGGAACTAGTCAATTTTATCTTCGAAATCTGCGAAATGATGCCCCACCATACCATATCTGCCAGTGCTACATAGGATGTTTGTTAAGCAGTAATTGAACGCCCCGATTGAGCTCTATAAGAGCATATAAATTGCATCATCTGTAGAAAAGCGTTGCATAGCCATCGATATTGGCCCGCTTAGGGGGGTATCCGGCCTAGTACCGCACCACAAAATCTGAAAATTTTTATGCCCGCATGAAATATCAACCAGCGCTGCATAGACAGTCTGACTAGATGCGATCGAATCGCCTAAATGAGCTCTACCTAAGCATCTGAATTGTCTACATAGAACTGACGTTGGAAATTACCCGCAATGTGCGGTTAGGGCTAGGGCTACTAACCGGACAAGGCAGCGGCTAATCGGATCGGGCAATGTTCCTCCGGGTTCCCCTATGAATCTTAGCACAGCGGACCTCCATTGCTTCCTTGATCAACTACTCAATCCTCTACATTCAGCCATGGCAGTTGCAACTAACCATTGTAAAGGTTGACATTGTATACGGGGTGAACAATTTCAATTCTGCGGTGCGGTGCTGGCGCGGATACCCCCCAAGTAGGTAAAATAGGTGTCGACTCTGTCGATGATGGATGATGCCTCGCCTGAGGTGCTAGAACTTATGGGAAGGGGCTCCTAATATACATGAGAGAATAACACGATAACACCTGATGGTAGCCAGCTCTTAGTGCTCTTCTGTTTGAGACGAACAGCTACAAAAGCCGCAAAAGGAAGGTGCAAGATAAAGACATCAAGATCTTCGTTGGTTGACCGAAAAACTCAGCTCTAGTGTCGGTTCTTGGAAGCATGAATGCATCTAATCCATATCATGGCAAGCTGACTGTATATGGGACCAAGACGCAGATCGCACTAGGCTTAGTCGACCATGTACTCGAATCTATGTTCTAGGCGATATGCCCTGATGCAGATCAGGCTTAGTATATTGTCAATACTGATAGGGCCGTACAGGCCTGTCGTCATCACCATGTCTGGGAAGTTGAGAACTCAATCTTCCTATCAGCAGCAACCATCCGTCGAACCGGGGAATGACAGTGACGACACGCCTAGCTCAGCACCAAATGATCAGCTCATCTCCGCCTCCTCCGCTGCCCCCGCTACTGAGATCGCTGGCTTTTTCGCTGAGCACCTCTTCACCCGCAAATTCAACGACTTTTTCGATCCGCTGCATAGATTCAATGAGTTGAATGGGCGAAATGGCAAATACCATATTTCAAAACGTGACAACATGGTAGCAACGGCATAAGATCCAGAATTAAGATCCTGCCATGGCATTTACTGATAGAAGCCTCTAGCACCTGGAAATGTCAGTCTGAACTGCATCGGATGGCCACCCAAATCCGGTGGCATTCACATGAGTTTCTCGCGCGATGAGGAACCAGATGCATGGTATACCACTATGCTCAATCACACGCATAAGCTCACGACAGGAGCTGTGCTACATCCGACCTAGTCCCATGCAGTCGGACGCCACCATTTTTGCGCGTTTCAATAGCGCCTTGTTTCGATATTTTCTGGTTTTCAACTTCTTCGACTTTCTAACCTTCCGACCAACGACCTTCATTCCTCGACTTTTATTCATCGATTCCTTAATCGGCCATCGCTCGTCGCTAGCATTGCCCCATCCGATCGACCGAGGCCACTATTCACAAGTGATTTCCTTAATCGTGGCCACCTACATCGCTGTCGCCGAATCCTGACTTCCGGAGAAGAAAGCTTGGCATTCGTGGAATTCCGCACCTACACCTATTCCATCAATCATCAACCACCTGTCGCAACCACGGGCTATGAAGCTTTCTATTGGCTGATGGAATATGCTGAGGCATGTCGGATGTGATGCGCAATAGATGGATCGCGCATGGCGATGAGGGTATCGCTTTTCTTCGGTTTTTATAGGCCATTGTCATGGAGCTGTAGGGTCGAGCCGTGAATTTGGTCCATTTGTAAATCAATTGGATGAAATCGTATATTGACTGACTATACATATAGACCAGTCCATTCACAAATTGAACAGTCTAAACACCAGTATCTAATCTGATTGGACATAAGGTACGGTCAGTTAACGACGGGATAGCTACCTACCTCGCCGTCACCTATCACCATCGCCCATCACCATCGCCTATTATCGTCGTCTATCATCGTCGTCTGTCACCGCCGCCTATTGTTGTTATCTATCCATTGCTTTCACCTAACGCTATTATCAGTGGGCTATAGCGCGGATGGTAGGCAACAGCGATAGATGATAGTATTGGGTGATGGTGATGGATGATGGCGATAAGTAATGGTTGGTGGACCCCCTTATTCTGTGACGGAATTCTATGCAGTTGAGCTGCCATTTCAGTCTAGTTATAAATGAACTGTATATTTGCGAATGGTCTAGTCCATTTGCAAATGAGCTAGTCTATTCATAAATGGACTGGATAAATTCATGATTTATCGCAAAGTACAGCGCTTTCAGCTCAATGTTTGTGGATACCTTCACAACACGCTAAGTTAGCCGAGTCAACGCGTACCATTGCACAAAAATCAAAACAAGAAACCAATGGGAGCGAACGTTTGACTACTGAATCCATCAACTTCAGACAGCGAACGCTTGGCTTCTGTGACTTCTTAGTTGGTTTCTTCGATCACTTATCTGGCTTCTATAGATCATTATCATAGTATCATGTCGCAGCCAACAGATAGCTCGCCGCCCCCCCCTGTCCCCTCTACCCCAGTCGCAAGTCAAGCCGCCCGTGATGCTCTCGCCAGTGGGAAAGCCAAAGTGGCAGCAAATCCTACATTTGCAGTGGGATTGCAGAACCTTGGCCCGGCTAGCATATCCTCACAGCGACTAAAGGCACGTTTTGCTGCACGTTCTGCTACTCCAATCCCACAGCAGCAGCAACCTTTACCAACACCACCACCGCTCCAGACGACCCCTGACCCCAATGATCCTATTCAATCAAAGCATCAATGGAAAATGTTATACGCATTTTTGAGCTGGGGACGCCTAGGTTTATCAAAGGTTATATACCAAGAGGCTCGCGCCCGAGCTTCGGACCATGGCTCCTGGGATCTACTAGCACAGGACGAGACAAAGGAGCTTTACGTGTACCAATTGCTTAATCTACTACCAGACGCTATCATCATTTCATTGATCAAGAATACCCTTGCCTTTGACTATCACAATGATCTGGAGGTGAAGCGATTTGTGGTTAGTGATATGATGCCGAAGGAAATGCTACCAATGGCTGGAATATATGTCAATATTGCTCGGAGATCGAAGATCGGGCTTATGCCCAATGTAATCGATCGAAACGCTGGTAGATGGTTGACTTCGAATCAAGTGAAAAGACTTATTCAGAAAGTCGAGATATATCTCGCAAATAAGCAAGATCCGAATTCACTAGCATGGAATAGTGCAATTGATAATGCTTTTGGTCGGTTTAATCCAAGCTCTAGCGCGACAGGTCGTCGATTCACGTTGCCTCCGAATAGTGCTTCGGCAGCGAAGGTTAAGGAATGGCTTGAAATCATCGAACACCAATATTGTACGAACATTGACCAAAGCGATCTCGATATCCCTTTTCGGCGTTGTCCCATGGAAATCGGATGGGCCCAGGACATTGGCTCGCGACTAAAGGCCCATATAAGCAATAATAATACAACGCCACTATTCGGCCTTGTCAATGCTATTAGTCGCCAGTCTATTGTAGAAGGAGGTGCTGCTTTCCCCTCACCGATGCAACTAATCTTGTTTCCGATATGGAAGGACGACATGGACTTCAAGAAAATCGCCGAAATCTTAGGATCGGTCCTTTGCTCGTCTTACTGGATATACGGGGGTTTAAATTACGCCTGGGCTGGGGGATCAGTCAATGTTACCTTTAATGATCCAGAAGCAGATAATTGGGTTAACAGCGCCCAAAACTTCGCCTCCAGAAGCCATAGAGAAGGCGCCACTGATTTTGCACGAGTCATTAATCATGGAGACCACGCTGAGAAAGCAAGGCAGATATCCGTTGCAAAGGCCAATGAGCAGATAGCACGAAGGGACTTGATTAATGAGAAGCAGAAAGTCGGGGCTCAAAAGACCGCTGTTAAGGAATTGAAGGCCAAATATGACGCTGTAGAGGGCAAGCGTAAGGAGAAAGCTCGGCAGGATATCGAAGAAGGGGATGAATGGGTGAAAGAGCTCGAAGAAATAATCGAATCCAATGATAGGCAGCACAGACTGATCGAAGCCGTTGATATGCTTCATCGCTTAAGTCAAGCTAAGCTTCGAGGGGCCAAGGAAGAGATTGCAGAGCTGGAAGATGATATAGCAGATGTTGATTGGGAGATCTTAGAGGCAGCCATAGCAAAAGCAGAGGAGCTTGCAGCCCGAGTTCGTACGAAAGCAGCCGTAAGGGCAGACACAGAAAGGGCACAGCCGGAGAAATCGCAACATTCAAGTGGCAGCGCTATCTATTTGTCAGACGACTAGGGTATAGTTCTTTTTGTAATTATAGCACATGGGTTCATACATAAGCTCAATCATACTTAATTAATCTCATGATATGTCATATCTTCGAGGTCATTGGTCTCTCGAGAAGCGTTTGTCGGAAACCAGACCTTTTCATCATTCGCATTGAGCTTCCGAATGATATACTCCGTGTGAGCTTCGATTGGAGCAAGACGCTTCCTCATTTTATCCATCTCTGACCAGAAGAGGATATTAGGGTCGAGGCGTGACTTTAGTCTATTTGTAAATCAATTGGTCGAAATAGCATGTAGACTGAATTCGTATATAGACCAGTCTATTCATGAACTGAACTAATGCATATATAAATTCCTTATGTGATTGGATAAGAGGTACGGTAAGTTATCCACAAGATAGTCATCTACCTTACTGTCGCCTATCGCCGTCGCCCATCGCCGCCGTCTATTACCACTACTGCCCAACACTACTATCTACCACCGCCACCTATTAATATCATCCATTACTATCACTCAGCGTTATTACCAGTAGGCCATAGCGCGGACTGGTAAGCAACATCGATGGGCGACAGCGATAGTTCTAGGTGACGGTAATAGGTGACGGTGGTGAATAGCGGCGATGGGTTATAACGATGGAACCCCTTATTCTGTAAGAGGCTTTTTATGCAGTCAAGCTTCCATTTCAGTCCCTTTGTAAATGGACTGGATAAATTTATGAATTATCGAAAACTCGCGCCTCAACCCTAACAGAGGACCCCTCGAGTGGCAATTACATGGATCGGTTGGTCCATATCTGATGTTCATCTCTTACACTACTTGCCGTGAAAAGAGCTGTTGGGAGGAAATTGCAATGAGAGATCCAACAAGAATAGAAGATAACTCCCTGAATCCAACTACCTATAGAGATAAACATTCCAATTCAAAATATTACCCAGTGCCCGCTTTAAGTACATCCACCCTTGTTCAAACTTCATAATACTCAAAATAGCTTTTTTGGGGATGCGACATATCAACGGAAATGCCATAAAGTATATGTCATTGCGCAATTCGGTATCGAATTTCCATGCGGGGGTATAACAGTAGCCAACACCCTCTATCGCATCTTTGATGCCATCGGATGTTGCAAGCGAGAGATTCTTCAGTTTTTCATATCGAAAATCTGCGGAGATTGGAAAACATTGGGTTCAAAAGAATCTCCATTTATAGGAGAGTCTGCCATGACCGCAGGATAGTCAATTGCAAAGTTTGTCCATATGAATATCTTGTGGGTAAAGAAGAGCTTCAAAACCTACATCTTTTTCTTGTCCGACTTGCATTGACCATGCTTAGAGCTTTTCTTCATGTATTAAGAGTCTACACTGGTGCGCCCAAGCGTTTCGCGTTCGATACGGAAGGACGCGACCGCTGGACTAGCTACATGATGTGTTGGTATGATTGAATACTGTGCTTCATGTGTATGACCGTAGCTGTTGCTGATGGTCGTCATTGATGATATGGCTGAACGGCTGGTAGTGTGTGTAAGGGTTATTGAATGGCTGATGGTGTCGTGTTGGAAAATGCGGCAACGGTAACTGTTGATGGCTCTGTCGTGTTGAAAGAAACAACACGATGTGAGGTTGAGGCTGTTAATGAAATGTATGCCCAAGATTGTATGTGCAGTAAGACAAACTGATGGGGACAAGCCTGGGTCATAGCTATGATGGTACTGTAATGATGCAACAACAAGGCCGCAGTGTGGTAACGGTAGCATGCTGAAGGGTTCAGCAATATTCCAACAGGGCCGCAACGCTATAGTGGAATTACTCATTCATAAGTTATTGGTATTGCTTTGGATGCAAGGGTTCCCCGGGGGAAGACGAATGATGGCACATTAAACTCAGGTATGCGGTTGTACCACGATATCATCCTAGACACTTGACATCATCATTAGCACCTGTAGGCTTCATGAGCTCTCGAGGGGCACTGACAGAACAGGTATAAGCTGTGTCAAGGTATAAAATACACACTTTTAATTGGTGCGTGTTGGCATCCTTTCGATGGCTGACCCTCATCCACCCCAAGCGGCAGAACTCCGCGAATTACCCCTGAAAGGTGGACCCTAGCCATCAAAGGGATAGAGATCAATGCAGATGCTTCTCCTTGAAAGTGAGCTATTGTATACCAGCATTGAATGACAGGCATCTCTTAGATTGTTCCATTTGTGGTATATGTCTCGCATCAAACATGTGTTGGAAACACGGAATGTTTGGCGAAGGCTGTGACAAATTTCCCTTTTCGGCTTAGTCTCGTTTTAGCGCATCTTTTGAAAAAATTCCTACACCCTAGTACCTCTGGCGAATTTTTCGAAAACTATCAGGATACATCCATCCAATCGATATGTTTACACTGGCAAGATTCGAACCCATTCGCCAAGCTCTAGCTAAGACCATAATTTATTTTCGTTTGTATGGTAGAACTGGTAGCAAAACAAAAAAAAAAATTCCTACACCCTAGTACCTGTGGCGAATCTTTCGAAAACCATTAGGATAGGCACTCCAAATATGTATGATTGCACGTGTAAGATTCGAAGCTATTCGCCGCTCTCTATGTAACACCATAATTTATTTCTGTTTGTATGGTAGAACTGGCGGTCAAACCCCCCAAAAATTCCTACACCCTAGTACCTGTGGCGAATCTTTCGATTTTATCAGGATACATCCTTCGAGTAGGAATAAGAACACTGGTAAGATTCGAAGCCATTCGCTGGGGTGTCTATGTAACACCATAATATATTTCTGTTTGTATGGTAGCCTAGCAGTAAAACCAAGAAAAAATTCCTATACCCTAGTACCTGTGGCGAATCTTTCGATTTTATCAGGATACATCCTTCGAGTAGGAATAAGAACACTGGTAAGATTCGAAGTAATTCGCCGGGGTCTATGTAACACCATAATATATTTTTGTTCCGTTTATATGGTAGAACCAGCGGTAAAACAAAAGAAAAAATCTAACACTTTAATACTTTTGGCGAATTTTTCGATTCCTATGGAATATGTCCGCTCAATCGATATGTGTATACTTGAAAAATTCAAGCCTATTCGCCAGGCTCTAGCTAAGTGTACAATATCTCTTGGTTAGTATGATAGAATAAGTGGTAACCCACTAAAAAAATTCTAGCACTTTGAAACCACTGGCGAATTTTTCGATTCTTACGGGATGAATTCTTCATATTGGTATATATCTCATGGCAAAATTTGAGCTGATTCGCCGCATTCGCCGGGCCAACAATTTATTTTCATTTATATGGTAGAAAACGATTAAAAAATTCCAGTACCCTAGTACCTTTAACGAATCTTTCGATTCTTGCGAGATCCATCCTTTATATCGATATATTCATAATGTGAAGATTCGAGCTTATTCGCAACGTTGTGGCTAGCCCAATAATATTATATAATTTATGTAGTGGACTTAACAACCACGATAAAAAATTCTATCACTTTAATATCATTGGCGAATCTTTCGATTCTTGGGGAATATATTCTCCATATCAAGATATGTATATCAGCAAGATTCGAGCTCATTCGCCGCGTTGTGGCTGGGCCCATAATATAGTTGAATTTCTAGGGGTAAATATTTAAAAAATTCCAACACCTTCATACCAGTGACAAATCCCATTACTTCACGCAGAATTTATCCTTGGTTTTGCTATATTTGTATTGAAAATATCTGAACTTGTTCGATAGGTCCTAGCTGAGTCAATAATTTATTTTCATTTATATGCCTAAATCTGGTAACAGGACAGACAGAATATTCCAGCACTCTGGTAGTAAGGGCGATTCCATTCGAAAGCCGTATAGAAACTCTCAGGTGTACATATAATGCCCAAATTTAGTTGGGAGCTAGTGCTCGATGGTACCGTCAATGGCGGCACCCAGCAGCCCTGCCGGTGATCCGGGGAAATGAAGATCAGCAGCGACATTAGTAAGGGGCATCACCCACTTCTACTCTTCATTCTTTCTTAATCTCCGCTTTTTTCTACCACAGCATGTCCTATTCACCCACGCCTGTATATATCTATACCCTTATAGCCAATCATCGCGCTCTAGGTATCCTGTCAGTAAATTGGAGGGAGTCCCGGCGATGGGTCTCCGCTCTCTGTCGCGGCCAACGGCAGCAGCGTCACCATACTTCACATTGCCAGCTTTCCACCTGTACCAGAGGGCGGGACTTAAGGAAGTGAATCAAAGCAATCGCCATGATGGAAATCGCAGATTTTTGCCTACTCGCAGACTTCTGACGTGGACGTGACAAAACACTACATCAGCCACTTTCACTGGGCTATCAGGGAGCCCCCCCTCCAAAGCAATGCCTCATTCATACAATAAGCCACAGCACCATATCGCGTAGCAAATCGAGCGGCCGATCACTGGCTACATATCATCGACTAAGAAAGAATAACCTCCTAGGATTGCAGGTATTGAGCTGCAAGACGGTGGATCGGGGATGTATTGTCTGAAGATCTAGAGCTATGAAATCGACATGCATGATAGGGTAACATCTATGAACAAGCAAGGTGTTACTAACAATGCAAGGCTAGTATGCTGATATTTCGACATCCTTCAACAAATATACAATACCCTAGGACTATCCAAGCCTTTGAAGATTAAAAGAAAGCCACTCAATCAAGAGTCAATACTCACTAACCAACGAATTCGACTGTCATCCGTCATCTATCACCACCTACCACATGACCAAACTTTCGATCGCCATCCACTGATTTAAGCTGGCAGGTCGTGTTGGAATGTTGAATGAATCAGCATGCTATCGTTAATATTACTGGACCTTCTACATCCATTTATTGGTACCCACATAGGAGTTATTCCATCATATTAGGAGTCACAATTGCTATTAGAGGAATTAAAATTGAATCTTGCGAACAGCCAATAACATACTGCTTTCCATTACCGAATCGCAACCGAATTATCGAATCCGAAAAATCAACAATTACAACGCTGGTGGTTCATAAACGACCCCATCCTTCATCACCACATTAACCCTCCCAATATCCAAAGCCCAAGAGCACAAGGTACTCCATCGTGAGTATCCTGGCCACGAGTTGGGCAACAATTGCAACGCGGGTACATCCACACCAGTAAACACCAACTGAAATCCGCTACAGTCTTGCTGCTTGATCAAAACATCACCAGCTTCTAAAACCCGAACATCGGCGCCTTGTACAACTAAAACAACACCCGCAAATCCATCTGCAATGATACAAGAGCCTCCAGGCAGATCACTATTTCTGGAGTCGATCATCCTAGTAGTATCAAACTGACTAGTTGAAAACCATGGTTCGGATTGAGGCCCCTGCTCCATAGTCTTAACGGCGGCGTCCAGAGCCAGTCCTAAAATTGATCTCCGCTCCTTGCAGGCCGTGACTAGCCATTTCTGGCAGCCTATCAGCCGGTTGAGTAACGAATCCGGAAATTCTCTAGTGGCATGAAGATGACCAAGGCCTTTTAAAGCCAGCTGGTAAAGTTTAACCAGGCCGGAATTGGTCAACTGGTCCAGAGTATCACTCAATGGTTCCTTGATCCAATTGACTGAGATATGCGATGTCATTGGCTCCTGCTTGAAGAAAAGCGTGGTATCAGCAGCCGGAAGCGAGCCATCTATACCGCTTTGGAGTGATTGTATGTTCGAGAATAAGACCCAATGTAGTTGCCGCTCCCGCTCTAATTGATCTTCGATCTGGCTAGTAAGTTTTCTATTTTCGAGCCGTAAAGCATCGATCTGCTCTTCTAAATTGGTATTAGCCGTTCCTAAACGGTCTAATTCAAACTGATTAGTCCGAATTAGGTCTTGAATTTGTCGTTGATCTTCCTCATTCCGACCAATCAAATTAGCTTTCGCCTCCTCTAGAGCACTATTTTGGTCATTTAGCGACTCAATCTGGTGCTGGTAGACCTCGTTTCGATTACTGAGGTCGGCTTGCTCCCCTTCCAGAACACCAATCCGCTCTTGGTACTGGTCATTTAGCGACTCAATTTGGTGCTGATAGACCTCGTTTCGATTACTAAGGTCGGCTTTCTCCCCTTCCAGAACACCAATCCGCTCCTGGTATTCCTCATTATGCCTAGTCAAGTCTGCCTTATCTGCTTCTAGATTACGAATAGCAGCTTGGTACTGAGATATCTGAGAGATATAATCAATCTTCTCTGCCTCTAGACCACTGATTTGGCTTTGATATTGACCATTCTGGCTCGAAAGAGCATTCTTCTCCGCATCTAAAGTCTGGGCTTGGAGCTCGAGCTGGTTATTCTCTTCAGAAAGGCTTTCTTCGATCTCTTTCAGAGTATCTTGCATGAGCTTAATCTCGGCCTCTTGGTCATTATTCCGGCGAGATAGACTGTTGTTAGCCTCATTCATTGCTCTGATTTGGGCCCTCTGCTGGTCATGCTGCTGCTCGATAGCCTTCTCTAATTGTACAATTTGTGCCTTAGCTCGTACGTTATCGGACGTGACTGTCTCCATTTCAATTGCCATATACCCCAATATCGCTTCTTTTGCTTTGAGATGTTTGATTTCAGCCTGATAGTTATCAATTTCACGAGATGCTGCAGCTGCATCATTCTTTAATTCGGAAATCTCGGCTTTGGTATTGAGAAGCTCGGCATTGGTGGTCGACTGTAAAGCCTCCGCAGAGTCTAAATTATCTTGCATTTCCATTAAATCGTTCTCTAAAAGTTTGATAAGGTCATTCAGTCGCTCCTGATAGTCTCTACTCGCGTCCTGAATGCTGCCTCTTATTTGATTGGATTCCTCGAAAAGGTAATGCAATTTGGAGAATAGTTCTTTGCCCGACTGCTTCATACCTTGATATGCCGACTGGAAGAGAGTTTCATCCTTGAACAGTAGCATAGCGACTTTGGGGTTGCTTTCGAGGACACGCTTTAACGTCTGCAATTGCTTTTGAGCGATTTCATCTGGATCGTCATCACTGAGCTGAGAAGACTTCATATTTTCTTCCAATTGCTCGATCATTTGGTCGAAAACCAAGCCACTTTCTTTCACCCTCCTAATCTCCTTCTGCCATTCTCGCTGTTCTTCTTCAAGCTTTAGAGTCTCGGCGGAGCGTCTCTCGATCGCTTCAGGCAGCTGAAAGTCATCGATGGTAGGATCCCCAACAACATCTCGAACATCTTGGTAAACATCTTCTGCGTTAAAATATTGGCCCTGTAGTCGTTCTGCTGCTTCATGTGCGCGCTTTAATCGCTCTTTACGACTAGGAATTCGATTCGACATGGTGATTTAATGCTGGACTAAGCTGCTGACGATAATTGAATGTTATTCTTCCTGTAGACTTAGGCTATGCAAAGGCCAGAATCTGTGTATATAGACCGCTTCCCTCGATATGTCTGCACTCGCTTTTGTGTCTTAACCAATTACTTGGTAGGACTGTTTTCTGGACTTGTATTCATTCAGAGGGAAAGGTATCTCGAGTGTAATGTCTATGGATGTGGATCTGTCTGATATGGTGGATTGCTGGCGGCTACGAGGTGGATGCGGTACGCAAGGCAGGCCAAGCTGATGTACAAGAGGGCGTGACAGATGCACCGGCGACTGTGTAAGGTGAAAGATCTGGTAGAAGATGTAGTGCAGCAATGGCTCTCAGGACAATAAAGACATGTGACTCGTTTCAGGTCGTTAGAGAAATTCCCAGAGCGATTTGCTTATTCAATAAAGGATATGTCAAGTAGCTGCTAGAAAGTGCTAAGAAAAATTCCTGCCTACTCGCGATTCGACCAACTGGGAGACGTAGAGTATGTTAAACACCATAGACAGCTGCTGGGAAGTGCGAAGAAAATTCTGCCTACTCGCAATTCTACGCGTCGAACTAACTCGCACAACAATAAACATGCTAATTTAGCGTGTTGATGCTAGAGATTAATTCCGACGAACTTCCGTGTTGTTTAAGAGAGCTTTGTTGTGATGATCAAGCCTTGTGTGCTCCAAATGGCATTAGTAGCATCAATACATTCATTTTTACTTGGGAACTAAGCACGGCGCTCTATCAGTAAGAGTCGCTGGAGATTAAGGTTCAAAGGACATACCTTGATTTCTGGACCTAGCACTGCACTCGCTAAAGCATCGGGGGAACCTTACTACGCGCCCTGCTCTATAGATATTAAGCCGTCTCTGCTCGAGCAGATGCTGCGGCCGTTGGTCTTCCTAGGTACCTCCGCCGCGTGTAGCACCGGGAGCGGGAGCGTTATCGCAGTCAATTAGGACGGTACGTTAGGGGAACCGTTAGGGGGCTGTTAGGGGAGAATGGCGCTCACTCTAGTCCTAGTCAGAAAAGGATTGTTGTCTCCTTGGCAAATTCAGCCCTACACCCTCTCCAAACCCCCAAGCTGTCCTCTCACTCCCACTCTACTTCCTCCCCACCACCCTCCACGATGCGCCTCCTCCTTCTAACCCTACTATGTTCGCTAGCTCACCTCTCCCTCGCACAATTCCAATTCTTCGAACAAATGTTCAACCAAGGCGGCCAGCAACAACAGCGCGGCCACCAGCAGCAACAAGACCAACCGCAAAACGTAGCTAGCGACTCGGAATGGTACCAGAGGACATATGAAGGCGGTACGCCTACAATCCCCTTCCCCTCCTCTCTTGCCCTCCCACCCAATCACATCTCTCTATCCTGCAAGTTTGTGGAAGAAGCATATAGCTAAGAGATACAATTCAATAACAGCGCACTGCACGAACTACCTCTGCCCAGGCACACTCGCTTGCGTACATTTCCCACATCACTGCCCTTGTCCGTTTCCGGCTGTTGAGGATAAAGTGGAGTTGGGAGAGGGGAGTGCGATTTGTGTGAGTAAGGGTGGGTGGAAGGAAGGGGAGGCGATGAGGAAGATTGAGTTGGCTAGGAAGGGGGTGCTGTGATTGGAGGGTTGCCGTGGGTTGGCGTTAGGAGGACTTGTAAAATAGAGGTAATGGCTTTGGAGGGCTTATTGGTGTTGGTGTTTAATCTCTGTGCTTTATGATTGGATGATGACGCAGCTACAACGGTATTGTCATTTGGATATCTGATCTGAGGTTTGCAACTTGTGCTGGGGAAGCTTTGCACTCCTCGTACATTGGAAGCTCACCTCCATTCACCATCAATTTTTCTGGTTTCCTACATCTTCAGAAGCTATGAGATTTTAGCAATGTTTCTTTACCCATCTCCTTTTGTTTTGCTTTTGATATATTTCAAACATGAAGTTGTCTTGCTTCTTTTCGTTCGTATGGAGCAACAATGCTTATCTCTAAAACATCTTTATATTCTATTCTACTCTTACGCGCGTTGAAGCCCATAGTTCATACTCTTTCTCCTTCATTCATCTGCCAGGTCATCCTCCCCAGTGTGAATAATGATCCTACCTTCCAGTCTGGGTGCAATGCCCCTTGTCCAATGAGGCAGATCCCACGCAGTATGCTCATTGACCATGCCAACGTCAGTTCTCTCAATGCCTACAACTTCCATCCATCTTCGGATATAGACCTTTGCGATGTGCCTCTCCCTGTGTTTCTGATGAACACTGCGTAAGCTAGCCGTAGTAGCATTTAAACCTGCTCCATCCATTGCACGACTGTCGACTTCATGGTCCATGATTTCGTCCTCAGTGTCTGAATCCACTGGCTTCCCATCGACATGCGTTTTGCCACTTGCAGCAGGCATGACTTCAGTCCCTGTACGCTTGTGCTTGATGCCCCTTCTGACCTGGTTCGGCTCATGGACCTTGCCGCCTTTGTGGAGACTGTCATGAACTATGCCCCAATGTCGGTGCAGACCTGGTGACCAGCGAGCCCATTTACCGAGAATCTTAAGCGACATAAAATATTGTCGTAGAATCATGCTAAGTAAGATACCATTTTCTTCTGACACGAGTTCTTCAGCCACTCCGCCATCGCTAGCGACACGGAGGGAGGAGTATCCGTCTTTGCCACGAGTCATATATCCACGGGTTGCCATTGAGTAGTCTCGATCTAAGTCTAAATCTTCATTGTGAATTTTCACCCACATGACGCGTGAACCGGTCGGTAGGGCAGGATTGTACTTGAATTGAATGTTTGAGAGCTGGGGATGTCGACCTTCGAGTGCTGGAACAAGGGAGACGCCGTTTTCTAATGCTGCAAGTATTGCTTTCCCCTTCAATCGAATGACAACAACTGGGTCTTCAAAAGGGAAGCAGTCGAGCATGTCTTTCAACAAAAGAACTCCTGGAGGGTAGATTTGATCGCCACGAATTGTGCCTGAGCCCATCAGAGCGCAGTCGGTATCATAGTAGTGCCGCATTAGATCGCAGATGAAGTTACCAAGATTACTTTCACGCGTTCTGATGGTTGTGAAGCGGCCATCTAGTGGCACAACTGTGTAACCAATTGGCTTGTCAAGTTTGGACCTGATGCTAGAGGTCAAGTTGTCAACAAGTCTGACCATGGCTTCGTCTTCGGGAATGGCGCGCGTGAGATCATGGCGTATAATATCAAAGTCCCAGCCAGATTCGTCAGACTTCCGGCGCGCTTCTATGTAGCTGAGCTGTTTGAAATCGGTTCCGGACCGGAGTATGTGGGTGTTATTAACATAATGGTGGCCATAAAAGTGATCGTGGCCTCCTAGAATCAGATCAATAAGGCCAGGATTAGTCTTCTCAGCTAGTTTGAGATCACTGGGTTCTCGGGCATGGGTGATGGCAATGACTATCTGAGCACCTTGAGCACGCATTATGGGAGCCAGTTCATTTGCTGTCGCTGATGCTGACTTGTAGATAAGGTTCGGCGGTAATGAATTGATACAATCAAGCCTGGCCGCTATGATCAGTTGTTGAGACCTTGTCACTAGTGATGATCATAGACATACCACTCTCGTTCTGCGAGGCCAATCAAACCTACTTTGATTCCATTGGACGAGTTCAGCGTAAGTGTCTTCGGGCAATCTGCTAGAGAGATATCGTCGCCTAATGCTGGATCCAACACATTCGCTAAGAGCCAAGGAAATTTGCATTTATTTCTCAGATGCCTGAATTGGGAAACACCAAAATCGAGGTCATGATTCTACTTGCGACTAATTACCAAACGCAACTCTTTATGGAAGTCAGAGTAAAAGGATAGCGTGCCGTACTTACACCAACGCAAGCCGCGTCTGGCCCTAATTCATTCAGTATCGACACCATGTGCCTACCTTTGGTTACTGAACTTTCGAGGCTAGGGTTGAATGCATCTCCCGAGAAAATTGTCATGAGGTTGGCCTGATCGGTGTATTTCGGGTGGTAACGATAATACTTCGCAACAGTCTGGAAGCGCGCAGCTCCTCCGATAGGCTCTGCGGAGCCAGGCCTGTACCTGTATCAGCAAGAGAAGAGTGAATCTCATCTTAAAGCAGCATACTCGACGTGATAGACATCATTGAAATGTAAGAAGCGCAGATCTGGTGGCCTCTGTTCTTGGCGATGGCTCTCCCATGTCACGGATGTCGACCCTGGAGCATTCTCGACCGACATTGTCTTCTGGGTATATGCATTGGTGACATGATGAATTGTTAACGAAGAATGCACGACAATCTTAGCGCCAATGCCACGAATTGCTGCGGGTATTTAGCGCCACCAACGCTACAGATCTGATTGGTAAGCATTGGAGACCACTCTTTCTTGGCATTGTGTCTTCTACAAAGTCAGGTATAGCGTCGATGCATCTTATCGTATGATAGACTTGGGCAACCCTTGCTTATTTTATCATTGATGCCTAGTAATTTCATTTCTGGGCAGGTTATGGACGACACTATGCAGACTCGGATCATTCAGAATTGCCAAGTAGCGGTTCGCTTTCGCCATCTTTTTCTGTCGGCATGCCTCTGTATTCACCTTTATTGACTCTAGTAACGAGCCAAGTCTTATGCTCTTTAGCGTCTTCGAAGAATTGTTGATTCTCTTCGAATGATCGACCACCTGTTTCAGGGCAATATGCCCATGTCCACCAAGCAGCAAAAAGGTTCGTGAAGGTAAACACAAGAAAGAGCCAGTAATTCAAGTTGTTAAACCCAATGGGTGTGAGCAACGTAACTGCAAAATTAGCAAGGCCCCAAATCACAACCGAGATGGCAGAACCTTGGGCACGGGAAGTTGACGGGAAGATCTCTGTTGGGATGAGCCAGACTTCCGGAAGCCAGCCGATTCCAAAGATTCCAGTCGCAAAGTACAGCACAATGCTACCTATGATTGCAAGCGGCTTGTCAGGTATACCAAGTTCATCGCAATTTTGTGCAAGGCCTCCAAGGAGAGTAAGTATTGCAAAGGACGCTGCAAGGCCGAGAGCCCCACCAACCATGAGTATCCGCCTGCCGACGCGGTCAATGAGAAGCCAAGAGAATGTCATGAGAAAGAAATATGAGATGTAGTTTCCCTGTGTGAGATATTCTGCCTTGGAGACTCCAAGGCCAAGGAGCTCGAAGATCTGGGGACCATAGACACTGACAGCACCATAACCTGTTAAAGCCTGGTTGACCTGGCCCATGACTGTCACCATGGTTGGGTGAAATTGTTTGCTTCCAGGCCATATCATGTCGTTGTATCCCACCGAATGGCTTGATTCCTCCTCTTGCGCTTTGACCAGCTCGTCATATTTGCCTTTCATTTCATCTTCGCCGTAGATGTCTTTCAAAGCATCTTTGGCATCTTCATGACGGTCATGAAAGATGAACCAACGTGGTGTCTCAGGAAGGCGGTAGATGAAGGATAGGAGGAGCACTGGGTAGATTTGCATGGCGATAATGGGGATCCTCCAGGCTTACAGCAGTTAGCCATGTGGTCTTTTCCTTTGCCAGCGGTACGTACCCCATTGATTATCTTTGCCGAGGCCATTGGTGACACCTAGATTGATTGCAAAGGCCATGTTCAGACCGAATATGTTGGACTGGAACTCTTTTGCCAATGCAACTCCTCTTCCTCCCTCGGAGTTCAACTCAGACGAGTAAACGGGAATGGTGGAATCAATACCACCGACGCCTAAGCCCATGACTATACGTCCCAAAAACATAATGACGATGGCACCCTTGTTGTATCCCAGGCCAGCAACGAACATGAGAAGATTTCCTAAAGCCGTGACAGCAAGACATGCAAAAATGCTGGGCTTTCTTCCAGCTTTGTCGGCCAGGAGACTCGCAAAGATTGCACCAACTGCACAGCCGAGGTAATAGACAGAAACAATAATACCGACGAGAGGATCCTCTTCACTGATACCCATGGTGTCGAGGTAGTCATAGTTGGTGTTGATGAGGGACATCATGCCCTGATCATAGCCATAGAGGGCAATGGCCGTGGCAGAGAAAAGGACAACCTCATTTTTCTTGGTCATTAAAGTGTCCTTGAAGACTGAAGGAAGCCACGACATGTTTGCTGTGTTACAACGGCACCACTTCTCAAGTAAAATATGGACAGATGAGGAATAATATGATGTGCATTCATAGGGAGGATGTACCACAAAGAGGACATTCAGAAGACAGAATGAAAGAAAGTCATATTCGTGGTCTTTAAGCCGGAGAAGCTCGTTAGTAGAGGTATGCTAAGAAGGATCATATACAATTTCCAAGGAGGGGCAGCGCCGACATCATCGTGCGCGCGTTAGAGGATCTGATATGCGGGTCACCAGTAAATACTATCCGATCTCCCCTGCCACTATCGGCTATCGGGTGTACCCGAGATCGGCTTAGTCATCAACTGCGCTACTCCACGTGGGTAAACATCGGCAATTGCTGCTGCTTCCTCACGGACGATATCACAGGTAATACATTCACTGAAGGCATTCCTTCTCTTTTCCTTTGTCATTAAATCGACACCAATCTCTATCCCAGTCTTTATGTCAGCATCCAAGCCTACCCACGGCGATGGTGTGCAAGGCAGCTCCAGCCGTAATGAGGCTGCAGAGGCTTCACCAGACCGAGGAAAAGAGGAGGACCTACGAATTAAAGTGAAAGAGAAGGAGGAACAGGAAGTGGAGCGGCTTGCATCAGAGCCATCTGATCAACCGTCAGCAGGAGCTCCACCATTGCCGGAGGAAGCTGCACCTCCTCTGCCAATGGAGGCTCCCCCTGTTGAGGACGATGGTTGGGATCCAATCTGGGACCCTAACGCCCAAGCCTACTATTTCTTCAATCGATTCACACAGCTATCACAATGGACTAACCCTCGCGTACCGGAAGCCCAACCTGCAGCACCAGGTGTGGGCAGTTACGACAGAATACCACAAAAATCTCCTGGAACGGAAGACACCCCACAACAACGACCATATGGAGGCTATGATCCAGCAATCCATGGCGATTATGACCCCACTGCCCCTTATGCCCAAGAGCAGCAACCGTCACTGGACGGTGAAAATGGACAGGCGACGGGTGGTGATCCAGGAGCCATCTACACAGCGACAGGAGTATTTAACCGCTTCACGGGGAAGTGGCAGCCGCACACTATCAATCCGGACAATCATAATGATGAGAACAAAAGCAAGCGACAGATGAGCGCATTTTTTGATGTTGATGCTGCTGCTAATAGTCATAATGGGAAGAGCTTGAAGGCGGAGCGGAGCGGCAAAAAGCTCACCAAGCAGGAATTGAAAGCTTTCAAGGAAAAAAGAAAAGAGAAGAAGGAGGAGAAGAGAAGGGCTTGGTTAAGAGATTGACCGGTTCATGTATGAAAGACAATGTAAATAGATGATTTGGTCAAGCGAGGCGTCCGCAATTATGGTTCTAGGATCTCGGACTGGGTGAGCAAAAATAGGAGATATTGCAGTCTTGGAGCGACAATGTGCATAAGAGATAGTATTCCTATTAATGTAATAACATACACTCAAACTACTCTACATGAATCCTCGTCTTCCATACTCCAAATACCGTGATCTAAATCCATCACTAGCTTCCTCAAATTCGCAACCCTCAACCCCCACAAATCGATCAAATCCCCGCCCAAACACCAATCACACCACGACCCAACCACCACCCACAATGCCCACCGCCACCCCTCCCCCCCTCGACCCCGACACAATCTCCGAGCTCCTCTTCCTCGCCCGCGTCGGCGAAACCCTCGAGCTCAAATCCACCCTCTCCCACCTCTCCAAATCCCTCTCCACCACCCCCTCCACCCTCCTCCTCTCATCTATAGATCCCGATACCGGAAACAGCACCCTCCACATGGCGAGTGCGAATGGACATACAGGTACCTCCATTCCTCAACCTCTTTCCTTCTATATGTATCACACCCACTAATTTGATCTCAACCCGCAGAAACAATTCATACACTCCTCACACTCTCAACGCCCCCTGCCCACAACAGTACCACAACCCATCCTAACCCGTCTTCAACTTCCCCACCCATTCCTCCTTCTCCTTTAATCAACCTCTCCAACTCCTCCCTCAACACCCCCCTCCACTGGGCCGCTCTAAACGGACATCTCGACGCTGTGAAAATGTTATCAGATGCTGGCGCTGATGCGCAGCTTGTGAATAGAGCGGGGAGAGACGCGAGAGGGGAGGCGGAGATGGGGGGGAAGATGGAGGTGGTGGAGTGGTTGGGGGTTAGGTGTGAGGGGCAGGGGGAGGAAGAGGGGTTAGATGGTGGGTTGGAGGAGGGAGGGGAGGTGGGTAAGGGGATGGAGGGGGAGGGGGAGGAGGGGAGAGAAGGCGATTGAAGGAGATATTGCTGCTGCATTGAGGGATACAAGCTCTGAAGAGTGTTAGTTCCCTACAACCGCATGATTCGTGCCTGTTGCCTCGACCACAGGCCTGGGAAAGTCAAGCCAGCTACGTTATGGGCACAGAAAGACCAAAAGCAACGAATTCTGGAGCCTGGGACGATGTTGCCTGTCGTCTCAATCGGCGCTAATTGCGACTCGGGGATTGATTGGACCTCGAGGACTGTGCAAGGATGGGGAGAAGACCTAGCATTGGCTCTAAAGCTTAGAGTATAAGCAATTGATACAGCAACACAAGGCCACAGGAGGTTGACAGTGGCGTGGCACATTGGAGAAAGAGCTGTCAAAGCCACCAAAACCACTGAAGCTGGGATTCCGAAAGAGGACAATTTCTGGGGCAAAACAATGACAACTTGGCCCATGTTATAAATAGAGGTTACGATCCAGTCTAGTTGATACTGGATGTTCGAGAATAAGGCGGGCTACTTGCTTAGCGTCTGCTGAAACTCACGTCCGAATATATCATACGCAGCGTCCAGAAGGCATACATCACGAGTGAATGCAAGGCACAAAAAATCACCTACCTACCTAGGGCTCAATTAATTCCATACCATCATTCACATCTGCGAACGCTGGTCTATACCTAAAGCTACCGAATATTCAACAAACTGTCCATGTGTTAATTCTTGAGATGAGTTCCCATTTACGTCGGCTAGCTGTTTGAAGGCACATTCTATCCTGCGACAGCATATATGAATACAACACTGTTGGGCTAAGTTGCTTTACACGTCAAAGACTAGCCTAAGGATATATGAAGTTTGCTAGTGATGATTTTGATGCTGCAGATAATTACCAATTTACACATGCTTCTCTGTCGGTTTTTGCTCAGCATTCCTAGAGTCCCTAGTCGAATCCGTATAGCTCGGTTCGTGCATTGGATTAGCAGACGAGGTTATGTAGTGAGGAGATTGATTGTGCTTGATGGGAAGTACCTTAGGGTCGTCAGTATTGACTGCATGCAGATCCCCATTGAAGCTTTGGATCTCTGACAATTCATAGTCTAATTAACATCCTTGTCTACCATAGAATAAGTGATTCTATTGTAAGTAGAGATTAAATTACCCAAGAGCCTAGGAGACTATAGTGGGTGAAACAATAGAAATCCTTCTTGCTTTAAGAACATTTGAGGATTCAAACTTGAAAAAGGAGCTAGAAATAGCTGGAAATCATCAGAATTAATAAAAGTTGTATCGAGGTACCTAGAACTGCGATTCGTGAGAATATGGAGTTAAATAAGGGTGTATAATTAGTGAAGCTTGATTATGGATGGCTGGATGAAAGAGAAGAACATACAAGCAGCTAGATCATATGATACTCAACGGAAAATTACCTATGATCGTTTCATTCCTCCATAGTATTGGAGATCTGAGTGTCATATACCTCGCCATATTCCTATCGAGGGCCACCAAACTTCCAGTGCTGATCTGTGTAATGTTTCGGGAACATATTGTTGAGACATCGAAAAGCGACGGAGCATGTATGTTCTTACACAAGCGTAATCCATTGAGACTCTGAGAAACTGTGAGCATGAACGGGCGGAGAGACCAAATAGCCCCTGAAGCATTCAGTTTTCAAAGTCACAGCGACCAGCAGACATGACTTTTATGGATACTAAAGGTTAGTTGTGAACATATGAGAAAGTGTGGTAATGACGCATCAGTTGTTCGCCGGCTGCCAGGCGAGAAAACATTAGTCAAGTCAATTGATAACAAACAACAAGCTTCAATCTACCGAATTAGTCTTCTTCGTTATATTATCCATATCCGACGTTGCTTGAATAGTAAAAGCAATACATATACAACATCTTGCTGCTTAGAAAAATGCGTAGATAGCAGGCGGTCGCGAATCGGGTTATCTCCTACACTATACAATCCAGATAATTAGGAAATGTCCAAGCGACAAGCCCAGCTGCCGCTGAGACCGCGAACGAAAGTATCCCACAGCATGAAAATCTCAGCTCCGAAGTTGCTGACCCTTCGACCATCCCGGCTGAATAGCAGTCAGGCACCAAAGATTTGTCGATTACTTAGACGTTGAACCTCGATCCGCTCGATGGGACATCGGTATTTGCTCTGCCACCTCTCGCGTTTTGCGCCAGTACAAAAAAAAAATCTGCCTAGGTGCTGCTTCTGCCTATTGTAAAAGGGTTTGTGATCCAGGAAAACCCAGAAAGAAAATAAGTAAGCCATTGGAAGAAAAGAAGTGAGTGCATACACCGGAAACTTGAAGGTCACAGTAAAAGACAGCCAAAAGATAACTGCATAGATCAGCCAGTGAGGGAGGAACTCCCTAGTGCCTGCGCATCGAATAACTCGACTGATGGAGGGAACATCTTGTGGTTCTTGTGGAATACCGAGAAGCCTTCGAAAACCTCGATTGGTGGAGGGGACATCTTGTGGTTCTCGTGAAATATCGAAAAAGCTTCGAATAACTCGATTGGTCGAGAAAACAAAATGTGGGATACAGAAGAAGCAGAGCGAGCCGATTTTCGATAAATAGAAGTATAAAAGGACCGCGAGGCCGTAGTATATAATAATGGCCATCACTTTCTGGGCGCGTCGATCAGATATGAGGGCGCGAAGCTTGTCTAGCCATTCGCATAGAGTCGTGGGAAGACGCTTCATAACCTTTTCCTTTTGCGGGAGCTGAGCCAGCCTGTGGCCGACGAATTGCTTTACCTCGGGCCGCAAATAGACTAAGATCAGGTATGTTAATGACATGTAGCCACAGAGTCCAACGTTTCCAAGGGGACCAACGATTTCATCCATCGTGAAAGATGCAGCAAAGATAACTGAATAGGCGCACCAGAGCAACTGATCCTTCCCAGTATACGAGGCGCGGATCAGTGTGTATATTGCCACGAAACCAAATGAGAAGCCGAAAAGATACCAATAAGGTGTAGAAGGGATATAATAGTCCAAGGCTGCATATGCTCCTAGCAATAGTAGAGCAGCTAACGGCCGTAAATAGATCCTGTTGCGATGGAAAGTCTTCACGGTCCATCGAAAAATAGGCCCACCGATAACAGGCAAAAGAATAGTTGCAAGGGCCATGACACCACCAATGATCCAAAAGAGCTTGAAATCCCAGAGATATGGGCCCGATGATGCGACCTCGGCGATGATCTGATCCTGCGACAATGCAACTGAAGAGGTCGAATTTGGGATAGCACTTGGTAGGCTAGCGCTGCTGGTTGAAGTTGGGATCACCGGACCCCAGAGGGGGCTTCTGAGATTCATACCAAACAGCCCCTATGGCCATGTTTAGCGACGGGCCTCATGACTGTTAAGAATCTACACTAACCGCCATGAATGCAAAGGGAATATAGATTGCCGCCAGCAGAGTTAGTAACCCCGCAAGCAGGCCGTTGCGAAGGGTAAGCTGTTCGTAAATCTTGAACTCTAGTCGTTAGTAGTCCATTCCATAATAGCGCTCAGATCAAGTTTATACCATCTTTCGTGTATCCACCAAGTCCTTTATGGCTTGCTCCAATTTCTCCTGAAAGAATTTAAGATCTTTGAGGGTTTCTTTCCATGGCTCTAACACCGGTTTGAGTTGGAAGTGCTCGGAGGCTACCCATTCAGATATCTCTTGTATGAGCGAAGACGCGTGCAAAGAGGCGTCTTCCAGACCAGATAATGATTCTCGACAGCAATCTTCGAGATGATACAGATAATGGATCATTGTATCATGAGGACTGTGTCTTCCGCTGTACTTCTGTGGCCATCCGTAAGCTCAAAATAATGGAAATGAAGCTTCCAAATAAGCCACCTACAAAACCATTGATCTGCTCTACAGCACCCTCAATGAAAGCCTGTGTGTCTGTTATTAGCATCATATAGATTTTGTGGATAGTTGAGAGAATTTCGCCCTTCGCGTTGGATAACGGGGGCGAAGAGTCTGGGAGTTGATTGTGTACTTGCTCTCGGTACCTAGAGATTAAACTGTTCGAGTTTTCCGAGGTGGTTAATAGTAAAAGAACATTGCGGCAACCTCGTTCATCGGCTTCATCGATGCCTTGTATAGA
Organism: Cladonia borealis; assembly: GCA_018257855.2. Lineage (NCBI taxonomy): Eukaryota > Fungi > Ascomycota > Lecanoromycetes > Lecanorales > Cladoniaceae > Cladonia > Cladonia borealis. Next base: position 290,714 of record JAFEKC020000015.1, read on the forward strand.
TATTCGGGCATTGATACACTCGGGCGGTTCAGCATCCGGCATCCAGATGTAGGTAGAAATGTGGCCATAGTATTTTGGTACCAATTCTAGCCACGTAAGCTTAAGAATGGTTTCCTTTTTGTCACCGATTCTGAATGGAGCTCTTCCGAGTGCTACGAGTAAGGATCAGCTAAGCTCTAATACAGTAGGGCGTATCAATTGACGTTGCGATGGTCGAACCAGGCTCAACCTCTCCTTTTCTCGTTCAATGGCTCTTTTGCAGCCCTTCACAGTGACCTCAGAGAGGTCCCATTTCTGATCAATGAGATACAGAATGGCTAACATGGGTGCTGTGTATTTACGTTGAAGCTGCTTCACGGTAGCGAAGATCTTGGCACTCCAAGGATACATCTTAGATTGGGCGCCATCCAAGGTACCGGATACCAGAACACTCCATTAATGTTAGCTTAAAAGAACTCCTAGCAAATGAGTTTGCAAGCCTTACAGGAATCGCGCGCAACCAGTAGTACCGTCATGGAGCGCAGACCTCAGTGATTCTAATTGATCAGAGAAAGACACTGTCTCTTCGAAGGGCAAGAAAGGCGACTCGGATTCATGATATCCGGCAACAGATTCAAAAGACTTCACAGGCGACTCGGATGTGGATCGCGGCTGAGAAACATGATATCCGACAATAGATTGTAAGAATTTCCCGCCTCTTTGCTTCTTGAATCGGGCATAGTCACGGAGAAATGTCTGAACTTCCAAGTCGTCCCCACTTTTCTCTATTTTCTCTAGTAGTCGCCGCTCAAGCTCGTCATGCTGCGCATTATTGGGCTCTGACATTGTTGATGGGTACATCCTCAGAAGAGCTGGAGGGCGTGACGGGCGGAGGAGAAAGAAATATATATACTGCAAGGGGATTAGAAAGCTGCCAGCCTTTCGTGGAACGGGTCTCAAAAATTGCACAGCCCCAGGCTAATGCACGTAATTCTCTTTCATCTAACCAATGACAAACAAGAGAGCCTTTAACCTAATCCAAATACGAATGCTAGTGCTGTACCATGCGTCTTGCTGCTGAGTAGACAGTATCAAGATTAGAGATAGCAAGCATGAAGTCAGAAGGGTTCGCGTAGCCGTGGTCCATATGGAGGTGCCTACCAAAATGCCTTGCTATGCCATGCATAATAAGTGGCCCTAAAATACGTGCATGTGTTGCTAAACAAGCCACAGCTCTAAAATCAGTGCATACATTCTCTTCTATAGACCAATGGCAATAATTATCTTCGGGGCGTCGACCCGACGATGTTATATGCATAGCAAGGAATATTGATTGGCACCTCCGTACAGGTGGCTGAAACTTAATGCCAATATGGCAAGGCTACCAGATTATTGGCTACTGCAACTGTTGCAGTGGGGCTTGGTCGAGTCTAGCGCAATTGTGTAAGCGAACATAGGACCGGGCTCACAACTGTTGAAGAATAAGCAAGATTTTACTGATAAGGCTAGCATGCTGATAGGTCAATATCCTCCAATCCTTCAACACTAGCACATTGACTTCATCAGCTATCGGTGTCAAAAACTTGTTTTAAGGGACCGGCTCGGTCTTTACCAATCGCAAAAGTCTTTCCTCCTCACTTAGGCGAACGCCAAGGCATTTCTTTACCTATGTCTGGAACAGTAGCGCAGATCTCCCACACGGCCTCTTTGCAGAAGCAATCCTCGACGTCGGACCTTTGGTTGCAGCGAAACCAAGGCATTCAAGAAGGCCTTTTCGGTACAATTAATCTCAGAGCATGCATCCGTTTTATACGCGGTCTAGTTGCTTCGGTGAGTTGAAGTTGACCAGACTATAAGAGATATCAGTGACCTATCACCAGCACTTTATCATAGGTTGATAGTGTGATGGAGTAGAATGGGTATCAGGGACAGAGGAGACACGCGCTAGGCTGGCCAACATTGCCGGTGATAGAAAATCTATTGTTTCACGCTGTTCCTCGGTCAATTGCAGGTGTAAGCATCAGCACTAGCAGCATTAGGATTCTGCAAGGCATATCGTTTTCTTCTACATAGAGTAGGCATATTACCCTATCAACCTACCTGTTCTGGCAATGATGTCGTATCCCCTTCCACAATGACTAGGCAGCTGCCTAGCAGGTGGGTGGTGGTGTGGTTTGATGGTTGCATCAGTGCTAGCGGGGCCCACTAGAAGAGTTCACCTACAGCGTACAGCCCTACAGGGCTAATGCCTAGGTACTGTGGGAGGCGCTCAGCGCCTTCCTAAAATATAGACTAGGCCCAAGGGCAAAAGTACTTGGCAAGCATGTAGATTTAGCCCCCTCCGGGGGGAAGAAAAAACAACACCATTACATACCCAGAAATTCTACCACTTCAGTACTTAGAGGCCTAGGTAGAGCTAAGCGCGGGCTTGGCATATTGAAAGTCGATGTTCTCTTTTTTCAAGGTCTTGCTATGGCGACTAAAACTCCAATGTCACATCTGCGCTCTTTAGTACACCGCCCAGCGGCACAAACTACTTTTTTATCATTCCTGGCCCCATCGATAACGTGCCGCTATGCCTCTGGTCTCAGCAAAGGCGATTCCAGAGCACGAGACCATCCCAAGAGGAAAAGGAAAGCTCGAACAGAATTCATAACCCAAAGTCTTAAACAGGCACTCCAATTCTCCCTATGTGATGCTATGCGGTAAGATTCCCCCAATTCTCGTTGTGCTCTCTTCAGAAAGTTTTCTAACCTCCCTTTTCCCCCAGCTACATCCACGCCTTCGAAGTCGGCCGCCCCCCAGACTCTCCAAAATATGATCTCGCAATCCGTCTACGCACACTAAAGAATGGCCCCGCGGTCCGCAACCGTGTCCGCCTCCCCCATGCTGTCGATACCTCCGTTCGCATTTGTGTCATATGTCCCCCCGACTCTCCCATCGCGAAACAAGCCATAAGCGCCGGGGCATCCCTCGTTGGGGAAGAAACTATATTCGAAGCAGTGAAGGAAGGACGCATAGAGTTCGATCGATGTATATGCCACATCAATTCGCTGCAGAAGCTGAATGAGGCGAATTTGGGAAGGATATTGGGACCAAAGGGGTTGATGCCGAGTGTGAAACTGGGGACTGTCACGAAGGATGTGAAGAGTTCGGTGACAAATTTAGTAGGGGCGAGCGAGTATAGGGAGAGGTTGGGGGTGATCAGGCTTGCGATTGGACAGTTGGGGTTTACGCCGGAGCAGATGCAGAATAATGTGAAGGCGCTTATAGCGAATGTGAAGAAGGACTTGGGTTTGCTGAGTGAGAAGATTAATAAGGAGATTCATGAGGTGGTAAGTTGTCCCGTGTCTTGTCTTTACCGTGTTGGTACTGGCCCCAGGACCGTGGAAATGCTAATATGCTATCCTGGTATTTAGGTATTGAGCTCAACCCATGCTCCTGGTTTCAGCCTCAGCGGGGAGTTCAGGAGCCCTAGAAGTCCGCCGACTCAAGATTTATCAGTTCTATAGCTGTAGATATATCACATCGCATCCCGTACTCACTCCACGCTTCTATTGCTACAGAAATTAGAGTTCTTATGATGGTATGATCCTGTAAGCTATGCAATGCCAACGCCGACGCTATGCTATCATGCCACAGATGCGTCACCCGGTCAGCCGGGCCGCCCTTTTGACTCCTTCAAAACATTCATAGCTTCATGAGCCTGGCCCATCTGTTTGTAGATGCCCAGCAATTTCAACAAATCCTCTCTCATATCCTCACCACCAGCAATCGCCTGTTTCAACGCGCTGTTCAAATCAAGCAGCAAGGTCTGTTTAAGCCTTAAGACCCTCTCCTCCTGTTTCACAAGGAAAGGGTGATCATCACCAATTTTTTCAAACAGTTGTCGGATACACATATACTGCTCCATATGCCTACGTAGCCTCGGAACAGTGATACCTGTGTTTTCCTCCTCCTCTTCGCTCTCCCCCTCACTCTCACTTATGTCATCCTCCTCCTCACCCCCTTCACCTTTCCGTTCTCCATTCGGCGCAAGCATAAGGCGCTCCTCCAACTCTCCAATCCTCGTCTCCACTTCCAACAACCGCCTCCCAACCTGGATCTGCTCCCTAATCCTCTTCCTCTCCCCCACCAACCCCTCAACCTCCCCTCTCCTCCCATCAACCTTCCCCCTCAACCCCTCTACCTCCCTCTTGAACCCCAACAGCCCCAAACGCACTTCCTCGACCTTCTCATCTCCGCCTTTCAAGCTACTTCCCAAGCTCAGAAAGTCGTGATAATTCTCATTAACGAGATCGAGAAGCTCTTTATTGAGGTCTTGGCTTCGAGTTCGCAATTCGGTCCTTAGATCTTCGAGCGTTTGATGGCGATTACGTAGAGAAGAGAGGAAGGTTGTGGGATCGAAGTCGGGGGTTAGAAAGGAGGCGCGCGTGAGCGGTTTGGGGTAGGGGAGGTTGTCGTCTGAAGAGGCGGAGGAGTCGTCGTCGCCGAACTAGTATTGATAGATTAGCCATAAATTGAGAGATATGAAGCAATGCGGGTGCTCACGTAGAATCTATTTGACATTTTGCGAGTGGCAGCACTTCCTGTGAAGAACACGTTGACCTTGAAGCTTGGCAAGTGAAGAAGACAGAAATCTGCCCCCAGAAGCTCGCTCGGGGGTTGCCGCTTTAGAAGGGTTAACCCCCTTACCTACTGTATAAACTTGGCTTGTAAGGTAGGGCTGTACCTAATGCCGGTAAAGAGGACCCACCCTAAAACAAGTTCCTTAAGCAACAGAATCGAGCCCCGGAGGCGATCACTTTAGGGAGTCTTTCAGGGCCGACTTCGCTGCCTTTAGGTCCAGCCCTACAGGGCCATGCTCCCTTTCCCACCCTGGTGATGCAACACCAAGAAGGTATGCTACGAGCATGGCCACAAATCGAACACAGAGCGAGCGAAGACGATACGCTGGATACGCTCGTAGAACGTATGGCAGTGCAGGGTGCAGCGTGAGGGAGCCTCAGCAACACCTTTTCCCGCCAAGAGCACTGTTATACCAGTTTTCAATGATGTCTTCACCGCTCCGATGCTCTTTTCCTTACCTCAATGGTTTTGCAAGGCAACCCAATAAGGGTATTGTCAGACTGAAGAAATATAGCCTGGAGCCTATTAGGCTGGCTACGTAAACGTGCTGGTCAGAAGCTCGTACCCATTCAAAATTCGGAGATTAGGTGCAGGAAATTTCCCCGAAGTCTGGATCGAAGCTGAGCTGTCATGCCGCTGAGTTGCTTGTCTGCGAGTGGTATGGATGGCAAGTGGTACTGTATCAAGTACTTGATACTCTGCAACCCTGCAGGCAAACTTGATGCAAACCGATTGCTTCGGGCGATTTGATGCATGTCGTCGTGGACGACATGCCCTTCTCATTTAGTGCTGGGGCCATTCCTCCCAATGGGAAGTCCAGGCTCAAGGAGCAGCGCCTAGATGTCGTGGATGACTGCTAAGTCTCTCAACAGCCACTGGGATAGGATGCTTACGCTTCAGCTGCGAGCATGGCACCCACACCAAAATTCCCATTGCAGAGACTTTTACTCTGGTGGTGTGATGTCGTTATAGCAGCCCAAAGTATAACAAAGGCAGAAAGACCATCTGCTAGTCTTTCGCTGTACATGTTTCTTTTCAGCCGCTTTGTGCAATCAACATGAAATACATCTACACTGCTGTCAGTCTCCTGTTAATCAGTATCGCCAGCGCTGCGAATGGAACAATAAGGTCTGAGCTTCTTTCCTTGGGTCTATCCTCAGGCTCGCAAATTGGTCCAACGTCCGAGTACACTCAACGATGGTCAAGCTATGACGCACCAAGCTATGTCACAGCCGTAAAGCCGGCCACTGAGGATGATGTGGCAAAGATTGTAATCATCCTCCTAAATATTTCCACTCCTTTTACATGAACCTGATCAGAAATACAGATTGCCTACGCCATAAAGTTTTCCATCCCTTTCTTGTCTATAGGTGGAGGGCACGGTTTTTCAATCACTCTTGGGACGCTTCACAATGGCATTGAACTCGATCTCTCGAATTTTGACACTGTCAGCGTTGATGTCCAGTCCAGCACTCTGACCATAGGCGGTGCAGTCCGTTTTCGCGACATCCTCGGCCCACTCGGCCAGGCCCATAAAGAAATCCGTATGTTTTCTCGATGTCAGAAGAGTCCAGTGCATGCTAATGGTAAGAAAGCTATTGGCTCCGAGTCCTGTGTCGGTATGGTTGATGCCACGCTTGGGGGTGGGGTTGGTAGATATAATGGCCTGCATGGGCTACTTTTGGATTCGCTGTCAAGTGTTACAATAGTCACAGCAGCCGGGGACCTCGTCACAGCTTCTACAGAGGAGAACTCGGATCTCTTCTGGGGCATTCGTGGTGCTGGCTTCAATACTTGAAGTAACCTATTCTGTCTATAACGAAACGGCTCCCCAGGTGTTGCATGCAGACTTTCTGTCTGCATTTAATGCTAGTCAACGGATCTTGGAGTACTTCAAAAGCTTCGAAAGTAGCCTACCTGCCGAGTTGCCTTTCATCCTGCTTGCTGCCTATTCCTCTGACTTTGGGGGGGTGAGTTCCTTCACTGTGAATAGGGGACTGTTATAATTACATTGGCTAAAAACGTGTATTCGATTTAGTCATCTATAATTGTCAACGCAGTCTACGCCGGCCCTCAAGCGGAGGGCGAGAAATATCTGTACACACTTTTTAAATTCTCTCCCATCCAACACAACCTTACCATGATTTTTTGGTCCGAAATCAACGCGGCGTCTTTCTTCGGGACTGAACCTTCAAATTACACCTGCCCCACTGACTCTCCGCATAATGTCTACGGGGGCGCTGTCTATCAATTCGACATCGACACCTTCCAAGAATTTTACGAAAATTATGAACAGCTTACTTCATCAATGCCTGTAGAATTGAATGGAACGGTTTACTTTATCGAGTTTTTCCCCAAACAGGCCGTGGAAACCGTACCCTCCAATGCAACTGTGTACGCATGGCGCAACACCACGGCACATCTGTGAGATCCTCCAAATCAGAATCCCTTGATCCCTTGATGAAGCTGACAGCGCATACGGAAATAGCCTGTTCAATTTTGCTTACATCGACACAGAAGGTGCGTTGGATAATAGGATCAACGAATTTGCAACCGCTGCGCGCAGCAATTTCACTTCCGTTAGTGGTTTTCCGCAACCTGAACTGTATGTTTCGTATGAACATGGAGATGAAGATCTGGCCACGATATATTTTGCTGAAAGTTTGCCTCGTCTGAGCTCGTTGAAGGCGAAGTGAGACCCAGAGAATGTGTATAGTTACAACTATCCAATCACATTTTAGAATCAGGGGAATCGTCAAATACACCCTGATTCTGTCGATTCAAATGGTTTCCATCTTTTCACTTTATATGTTCCATAGCACGGCTCTGTATGTTCATACTGTTCAATTCATAGCGCATCTTAACTGACAAGTTGTTGCAAGTATCTACTAAGCGCTGAGATTACGTCTAGATCATCTCGAGTCCCATTCGCATTTAGTCTCTTACAATAAAAAGAGCTAGTTCCGCTCCATTCTCTCCCTCAACGACACAGGGCCCCCCGAATTGCCAACATCTTATCCTTTGGCTATCTCAATACAGATAGTCTTCCTTGCGCAGTATCCGCTATCCAATCTCTACCAAGTCTTCGCTCCACAGTAGATCTTTTGTAATGCCATTCAGGCATTGGTCAATCATCGCCGCGGCGAGCTCAGACAAGTGCACCGTAGGAGTGTAGCCAAATGTTTCTAACATCTTTTTCATCGCAGCACTTGTGCTAGCTTTATAGCCAGGGGCTTCTATGCCGCCGGGTTTCGTAACCGTAACCTCTACACCAGGGCGATGCTGCTTAGCGAATTCGAGAATGGCGGTTTCGGCGCGACCCTACATCATGAGTTTCAATGTATCTTTACTATAATGTTGTGGTTGACAACCTTCCAACAGCGTTGGAGAGTTCTCGAGGGGTCTGGAGGGAGATAAGGACAAACGAGTTTACATACACGCATAAGATGGAGTCAGATAGGAACGGAAGGGATTTTCCTTGGTCACGCTCGATTGTGACGCCTGAGGTATAGATAAAGCGGAAAGGTTTGTTGGCAACGGAAGCCATATTGACAAGACCGTTGACGGTGTAGTCGTAACAAATAGTAGTGACTTCTGTGAAGTCCATTCCTTCCGATCAAGACGGCGTGACCGCTAGGGCCCTAATTCAACCCAAAGAAAACTATATGTGAGACTAGAACCGACACAAATATCTTGGGAAATTGGTAAGGCTCTTGCACGAGTTATCACTCACCAAATGCACGCATCTGCGTCTTTGATCTGCTGTTTCACCGATTCGGGGTATGTATTTGTCCAGTCATTGAGAACTAGGGATCGTAGTTTAGACTTCTCCGCCTTCATTTCGGCATTGGCTGGGGGTGTGACCGGTTTACGAGCAATGGCAAGGACAGAAGTGATATCCGGGTTGCGAAGGGCAAGGCGGATCACCTCTGAGCCGACGAGTCCGGTGGCACCAGTCACTATGAGCTTCATTTTGATGTCTGGATGTTCGTTCAGTCAGTAGTTGGGAGATGGGGTAGAGGAAAAACTAGAATTAAGTCCATCATCCATTTGAGTAAAAGGTGCGCTGACTAAGTCCCTGCCCCCTCTCCAGTTGGTGACTCGTTTGCCTCTTAGTGCCTCAGCCGTGCAGTCTACCAGGCGTGGCTTATTTGCTTACTAAAGTTGCCAGTTCTCATAGGTCTGAGCTTATATTCTAGAATTACGGCTTGATCCGCGTTATTCATCGATTTTCGCTTCTACTTACACGTCTGAGGTACTGAGGCAAGTGACTTGCTGGAACGTGAACGAGACGTGAGTAGATTCTTCGGGGAACAGCGAGGAGAATCTAACTTCTACTGTCTCCTTTGTGTCTCAAAATTTTCTTATTATTCCCCGAGCGGGGGTATGATTGAGAAGCGATAAATGGGGCTCTTTGATGTCATTGACTTCGACTCACTTGTCACCACGTTCGCTTTAAGGCAAATGGCCGGCCTCTGGGTAGATGCCGCTAGCTGAAGGCTGGACCTGAAGCTGGTAAAGCGACATTCTCCGGGGACCATTCTCATTGCCGGGGTAACCTAACTCGAAGGATCTTAGGGGAGCTTTTAGGGCTGCTTCACTAGCTCTAGGTCCAGCCCTATAGGGCTATACAGTTGCGAGCGCGACACCCGATCTAATGCACGCTCTTCCTCTTACGTACTAATTCACCCAACCCTCTGCGTTCAAGTATCCAGAAAGCGCGCTTTTCTACATAGACCACTTCGGGGGCATTACTATTAAGCTTCTGAATTCTTACATTCCCAGAAAAAAGAAAGAAAAAAAATTATAGATTAGTGGATGCAACTTAGTCTTATGTTGTAGTGCTTCTCTATAAATGATGTTGTAATTCTCAAGTCACTACTCCTCAAGATACACGGTGAAGGTTGTTCTGATGTCTATAATACATGACTCCCCAGCCTATCAAACAGAACTAGTATCAATCACTTCCACCCGCTTGGACGGACTGATTGTGTACGTGCCTCCGACAAGAGCGTCGGGAGTATCTCCATTGACGCAAGTCTGCTGGATCTGATCGGCGAACCCAGCGATATCCGAGCACAAGCTGCTATCGCTTGTGTCCTCAGTTCCACCACAGACTGTGATCGCAGCGGACTTGTGTTTCACAAGTGTGGTGCAGTCTGCCGGGATTCAGTCTATCATGGCCCCGTCGGTTTTAAGAGAAAGACTTACCTGATCCCTCACCGTTGGTCTGGGGGCATTTGCCGCCTTGTCCCTTGAGTTGGTTGATCACAGCGGTTACGTCTCCAGTCTTTGGAGATCCACTCGAGGTTTGACAGGTGACACCATTCTGACGATCCTCGAGGATTGGTGAGCCAAAGACGGTGGGAAGGGCCGCGACGAGGACGAGGATGGTAGTCTTGGAGAAATACATCTGGCTTCTATGTGAGTATAGTTCTTCTAATTTTGCTGCCAAGCTCCGCGAAAAGCTGAAACATACCTTGTCTAGGTAAGTGGTGCAGCGTCAATTATTGACGGTAAGTTGGGATAAAGTATTTGGTAGATCTTTGTCCGAAAGATTGATATGGAATTGAAATATTATGGGGTCAAGTCTGTCTTATATAGATTACCCATCCTTCCTGTGCCTTATGCCCACTGTGCCGCCATCATGACGAAGCTGGAGTCTCTATCGGATGAAGTTTGGTTCCGGAAATATCCTACGCAGAAAGGTGCAGGGTACAGGTAAGCTCTTGCGTACTTGACCTCAGCTGAAACGGATATATAACAGTGGCACGAAATTAAATGACACGCAGAGTGGCCGTGATCAGCGAAAATAGTCTTTAATATTGGAAAACAACATCAAAGGCTCGTGACAGAGGAGCTACGTTACGGCAGTTAAGCGATATGGCATTCGCAGGTGTGTAGCATGCGGCGTAGCTTGGCATAGCCATGGCCATTCGCTGTAGCTAAGCCCATCTACACTCACGGTCAGTTGGATTCGATCCCACCAGGGGATGCTAGAGCCCGGTCGAAAGCTGTTACATGAAAGTTGTGTCCGGCTGCACCACAATCAGCATGCAATTTCAGATGCCAGATGACGTCCTACGTCTTGCTGATCACTGTTTCATAGATGCTGACAAGGCACACACTGTTACACCATGTTCAGCTTGCAACTTGGGATGCTAGATTGGATGCTGACGTTCTACTGACCTCCATTCCATAGAAGCCACATGCGGCTGCACCGTACCAAGCAAAACGTGGGGCGCATATCCAAGACTTGACGCATTGCCTTCTTCTAAGTGGTATACTGCGTGACTTCAAGCTCGTGGTAAAAGCTACTTTGGAAGAACGAACATTGCCATTCAGCACGAATCTAAAAATGACATGGAAGCAGAATGGGTTTTTGGACGGGCCCTCAATAATCCCCTTTCCTTCAACCCCAATCACTACGCCTACTATTGCCACTTGAGGTGATCTAACTTCCACACTTTTCCATCGCCGAAGCCGCTTGCGAAGCGATATTTTTAATCTCGTCGCTCAGATTCTGTGTCCGTGCAAGGTCACTGAATCGGCCCCTCCAAAAATTCCATCGCTCCAGACTATATCCTCTGCCTTTGCCCCACAACCATTCGACATTATTAGGCGTCGAGCCTGGAGCGCCGTCTTTGCGGTTATAATCGGTCTTGCAAAGCTGATATATACTTGCACCAGCAAGAAGAATCCAAGTCGCGGCGGGTGGTACATACATGTTTGCAAACCGCTGCTGCTCAGGAGTGTCGCAAGGCACCTCGATCCCTTGCATAAGGCTTACTTCCGCATGGAATGGCATGCCTATTGGTTTATGTCCATCGACGAGATACATGGCAGCAAATGTGGTAGCGTTAAGCAGAGGGACTGCCTGATCATCCCAGCTACCTCCTTCCTTGAAGTACTCCATGGGCTCAATGTCTGATTCGTACACATCTGCACGTTAGCGACAAAATTGGCAAAAATCCCCCAATTGCGTCTAGACCTGTATAAAACTAGATGCTTACCCATACCACTCTCTCTGAAAACCATTGTGAGCTCCGGCAGGTCCCTCCAGTAGACCCCAACACTGCTCCCCGGTGGAGTTATAGCGTTGCCATGGTCATCTGTGACGTCTTTCAAAGCTGAGATCGAATTAAGAAGGCCGATAAGACGAGCTGCGATCTCCTTCCGATTTCCAAGAACTCGAGCGGCATCACAAATGACATCCCAGAGCGTCGCGACGGGTGAAGGGTTTAGACCTTGCTTGAGTAGTGGTTCGTAGTTCGATGCGATCGTGTCGGCAGCGCTTTTAGCGTCAATGTGGCCTTTCAAGAGGGTTACAATAGTGTCGATGGCGATCTGATGCTCGGTACGTTGGCGATAATCGTAGCGACGGGCGGTGTCAGCCCAGGAATCTACAGACATGTTACTGGTGTGGTTGTCTTGAGTACTAGAGGAAGCAGCCAGATGTGAAGACCGAGGAAATTGTATTGAATATGGGCTGGTCAGGCAGAGGAACCATAGATCTTTGAGAATGAGGAAAAGATGTCGTCGGGCGCAGCCTGCTCCCTAGAAGTCTGGTGCGCGGCACGGTCATAGGGTCCCTTGGCATCAAAGCCATGCATTGTGCGCGCACACACTGCGGCGAACGCTAGATAATTCTTTCACATCTAACACAAGTCATCCAACAATTCTGAAACCCAATTATCTTAAGGTGACGATTACATAATACAGTAAGCTCTACAATTCCAAATCTACAGAGTACAAAGTCGTATGTCTGACCTTTCGTTGCGGGGCTGTGCTCTGTGTTTCCGCGCTGAGAGGGCAATCGTCGTAGATCAAACTTGGTAATATTCTCCGAGAAGGATTTGGACGGTACGTCACATCTGGCACATAAAACATCGCTACAACATCTCTAGTGTTACTGATGTCCATGATAATATGCCAGTGATACTGTGCCCTTCCCCGCCACATCAAAGGGAAGGCTATCATGATTGAAGAATGCACAGAGGACGGGCTGAAAACAGCAGGCCTTTTAGAATTATGAGCTCGAGTAGTTCGTCAGTGAGAACTTTTACAGGGCATTTTCTAGTGGACACGTTGTCCGTTGTCATTGACGTCACAATATATAACCGAAGATTGGGGTGCAAAGTCGATAAGTATGGTCGCTTCGAGTCGCACACTATGTGCAAATTTCGTTGTGCGCCCTCCCCACAAACTGTGCATAAGCGGTGGCTTCTTACTCCGGTATGGCGTCATGGATACTGGCCTCTGCCGCTTCTTACCATACAATACCAACTCTTGAATGTGCTTTGCCACAGTGTGACCCAGAAAATAAGCAGCCTTGCCCATGGAAGTGATGACCTTTGCTGATGAAATGATCCACAACGGCGCGGAACATACGATCTACAGCTACGATTTCAGCAATGTCCCCTCTTACTAAAGCACGAAATGAAAAGGATCAACACAATCATCCTCCTCAAATGATACATCGTTGTAAGCTGAGGTGACATTGAAAGATACAACATTGGCATCCTCAATGCCTGAAACCTACAAGGCGTAGTTGGCAATCTGTGTCGGTGTTTGATCAACCTGCCAGAGTAGTTGGCAGTGCGGCGCTAGAAGATCAGCGCAGCAACGCAATATGTGACCGACGAAGGCAGGCAGTGTTCATGACTGGGTGGTGAGACGTCATCGGATCCAACGAAGGAGGTGAAGTTTCAGCCAACGTCGAGTTCATGAGGGCGATAATGTAACAGCGGTCTCTCGGCCTATATATGACAGCAATGGCAGCTCTCCTCTCAGATGTCTTCAGTGCAAAAGTTCCCGAAGCCTTCAAACAATCTTGTCATTGAAAAATTGCAGACATTCCGCTTGCCGTATCAGTCATGCATCCCAGCGTTATCATTCAACTTGCAATCTTAGCTGCTTCTCAGGTTCTCGCTGCCCCAGCCGAGCCAGCATCCCAGTCCTATGCCGTCAACATACTGTTGGAAAAGAGAGCAAATCCTGCACCGGTGACATGCGGCCGTAAGTTATGATCCTACCTTGTGTACGTACCAGTTCAGATACTGACTCTATGACTTAGCATCCTCGGACGAGCGAGCCTGGCCGCTCCAGTCTGTTCAAAACGCGTTCAACGCCCTCATTGCAAACGCCCCGAAAGACAATGCAGATAAGCGTAAGCGGCTTTTCACTTCCCCCTCCGAATAAGCACCCTCAAGATCCACCCTAGTACAAACCACTCACATTCGTCAACAGCCCGCGCAGGCAACCGCTACTATCCCCGTAGGTTCGGCAACCCGACGCCCAGCGACGCAACGGTCGTCGCCGCCCTCGATGCAATCCCGGAGTGCAAAACCGGCCAGGCGAACATGGGCTACACCGAATTCCCACTCACGGACCCGGTTTTCACGGGTGGAGCTACGAATTCGCAAGGTCTGGACCGTGTATTAGCCATCTCGGGCCCACCGGCTGCAGACGGCACGGTCACTTACACGTATTGCCTGGCCATGACGCATAGAGGTCATGGAGCAGGAGATGGAGGCGTTGACCCTTGTGTAAATGCGCCTTAAGACAGATGTATAGGGGAGGGAGGGGCCGGGGCTTGTTGATGAGATGGTGTTGCTAAGAATGTTCAATTTTTTCGCTCTGAAAGTGTACGTTCATCATGTGGTGGCTTTCGATCTTCGGGAGACGTGTGTGTGTTTCGAGGGGATGAATAGTCCTAGGTTCTGAATTGCAGAACCAGTAACAAGCTCACGATGGATAGTTCTCTTTGATCAAATTCCTTTGACTGTTGGACTCTGCTACTATTCAATCGTAGAGTCCACCGAGTGCCTATTAGTGCGGTATGGAAGCGATAAATTGCCCTCTTGTTATTCTCTTCTTTCTCGTACGCATATCGGCTCAGTACAGACCTCCGAAGTAGCATCCTGATTGGGGCCAATTCAACTAGACCTCAAGCCCCTCTAAAGCTCAGGAAAGAATAGGAAAATGGACAGCCTTGGGCTAGTTACTTTCGATAATGTCTTAGAACGCTATATAAACCTTCTATTCATTGCGTACTGGGCAGGAAGTCTTGCGGCAAAATGGCTGTAGGGGCGTAGAGAATGTAGATACTAGCATGTGGAACAGCACAGGTTATAATAATCCAACAAGAAATGTCTGCTACGTTCTGCAGATGTGCCCTGAGAGTACCTTCTACTCCTTTTGCTCTTTTCTGGCGATGAAGTCTATGTTCCTAAGTTGTCAGATGTTCGTGGATCTGTGGTAAGAGGCGTAGAGATGGCACTATTCAGGCTGTTATTAAGGATTCAAGCAGCAAGTAGTAGTAAAAGCGGAGAAAACATCGACGGTGGAAGCGGATAGTGAATCGCTGCCATTAGTGCTGGGAATGGTTGGGGCAGCATGAGCTGTTGATAACAGTGTAAATATTCAAGACTAGAGGGTCGCCATTTCATACGCGAAATTTTGTAGGGATATTAATTCCCATGCCCCGGCTAAACACGATAATGCCCCTGATACCCAAAGCGCCGCTAAGTCGGCCCGCATTGCGCACATCTCAAAATACATCTTAGCACCGCCAAAATTACCAGCCAACGCATGTACCTTTAGGATAATGAATATATAGCAATCAAAGAATTTTGTATATAAGATGTGGTAATTTCTCTAGATCTTAGCTTATATTGATAGACGATTTCTTATATACTAGTGGAGAGCTTTCCTATTTAAAAATGACCTAATAGACCCCTAAGCATGCCCTGAGGGGTGCGCCTTTGAGCATGCCCCCGGAACAGTTCCCAGAACAGCCCCCGGAATAGCCCCCGTAGCATGCGCCCGTACATGGTCCCCGTATATGGCCCCTAAACATACCCCCTGAGCATGCCCCCTAAATATTAGCCCTGTACGTGGCCCCGTACATAGCCCCCGAATATACACCCGAGCTTGTACCCCGAGCATGCTCCTAGGCATGTTTCCTAACTATACCCCGAGCTGTTAGAAAAGCTTGCGCAAGCGTTGAAATACAAATACTTAATTTACTAAGGGAATACTATAGTCTTGTAGGTATTTATCAATTGCGTAATGCGGGCCGGTTAAGCGGTACTGGGGGAAAAACAGTGCTTAAGCGGCGCATGGGAGTTAATATCCCAATTTTGTAACAGCTACCCTACAGCTATATTAATCAGCCCTAAGGGCAAAAGCTCTAGGTCGGATCTTCGGGGCTTCTACCCAAAATCTTCTACAATCAGCCCCTAAAACCCGACCCGGAACCCTACTTAAAGTAGGTTTTTAGGGCCCACCTATTCAAGCTATTATTACTATGGCCATGTTGCTACTACTATATAGCAAAAGCCATGTCGCTGCTGTATAGCAATAGCCATGTCGCTGCGGCATAGCAATGGCCAGGCGGGCAAAAATTTTGATGGTTGAGTCACGTGAGAAACCTTTCTTGGCGACACCTCATAGCCAATCAAACCTTAAAGTCGTCCAATATTATATAGACTAGAGGGTCGCCATTTCGGAAGCGAAATTTTATAATAGCTGTCCAATATTATATAGATGATCTGCAGTGGTAGTGGACCAGCTACCCGATTAGGTCTAGCGGACTTGGCACTGCCATGTATCTTAAAACTTCATGCGAGCGTCCCTTTTGCCCTTTAGATTTAGTTCTTAATCACCATATCTACATTCATCCGCTCTGTATGATCCTGACACTGAATAGCTAATTAGCAGCTCTGGATAACTGAGTTGAATGGGTTGGCTGACTACCAATAAGCCGGCTTTGAGAGATCAATATCTCGCTGAGATCCCTCCTCCTCATCAAACTATTACGCCTCGCATCTTTATAAGTAACCGTCGAATGGAAGACCTAGCCTCCAGTCCTATAATAAGCTCCTAGTCAAAATCAGGACGGCCCCTTCCCAGCTGCTGAGAGACGTCAAACACTCTTGCGTATTAAGACTCGACCGCGAGAACCCCCCCACGGGGAAGGTCTAGGCTAGAGCTGAAGTAGGAGCTAGAGGCGCCAGTGGCTTCGACAGCTTCACATTCCCTGAAGGAGTCTGGGCCACCTCTACCTCAGGATGAGACTCTAGAAAGTTAGATATTTGAGGGTAAGAAAGGACTAGAGTCGAAAGGTGGTGATTCAAAGGGCTGAAGGGAATATGCTCGTCATTATAAAGACAGGATCGAGTAGGGGTGCTCGTAAGAGATCGAGATCGTCCCAGCCTTTAACGCTTGGATAATATGGACTGTAAAAAAGGAACGGACAGGTAAGCGAGCGAGTAAGGCTGACCAAGACCAGGGAAAGGCAGTTGGAGGAAGGATGAATCTATAAGCGAAAATGAACACTTTGAGAAAGAATAAAGGAAGGAGATAAGAATAGTGGGGAAGGTAGAGAGAATAAACCTAAGGGAGCGACATTGATTCTTGAGTATCTTTCAATTCCATGAAAGCGGCCTTCCTAGCAAAGTTCCTGCCAGAGAAAAAGCTGCCATATCGCAACATTTTCAACTCCTCGACCTCGAATCTTAAGTCCATCGGCTTGAAAGCGGACACCGCTCTCCATCCTAAATTCAGGCTGCTGTCAGCAAAGCACGCGCGTGTTGGCTTCGCCTAGCCAAGAAGCGATTGTAGCAACACAAAGTCGAATGGGTTTGAGAACGGAGGAACTGGAAGGCAATAACTCGTGGCAAAGAATGCGCCGAGAACGAATCCCTAACACACCTCTCAGATGTCCTCGCGCGGGTTGCACCTGAACGCGGGCACCTAGCGAAAGCGATGATTTCAGAACAGAAAGCTTTGCGATCGCATACTACAATTGAAAATAGATTTACTCTTCGCCGTAAAGTATTCGGTGCAACCGTGAGCTCCGCTCTTTACCGAGTGTGCTCTGTAATTTTGAAGAAAGAAAACACGTTACTATGCAGTGGCCTAGCCCGGACCACGTACCGAGGTAATTGATTGGGTAACCATATCAACCTCTTCCATTCCAGATCCTCAAGTGTCGGCTAAATTGCTTTTGGTAACTCTGAACGTCAAGGGAGGGCTCATTGGACCATTCGCCCCCGAAGACACGGATAAAGAACGAGTGATTGGACATAAAATGACTTGCGGTTGAACACCATTTTCGGGGCACAGAGTCGGAATATACAACGAGTCCTGCGGTACAAGATGTCATGTTGCTAGTCAATGCTTGAACTCAAGTCAATGGTATACATTCCCATGATTTTGTAAAGTCTTACAGGTCACCTTCAAGATGTACTACCCATTGCATCCCCTTTCTTCCAGACTCTTGAAACACAAGCCATGCATTACTCAATCAATTCTTCAATATGGCCTGAACCAGGTTCCCAACCGCCCAGAAACATTTGGTGACACCAGTACAAGTCTGTCTCATATTGATTCTTCATTCGGAGACTGTGCCAATAGTTTTCTGTACAAGTTATCAGCCTCTCAAGTCATACGCAAGCTCAATCGACGCTTATTTGCGAACCCTTTTTCCCGATTTGCTCCTGTATGGTCAATACATATGCAATTGTATCGTCATCTAGCAAAGCACTTTTCAATGATTGACGTGAGTTTGCATCAATTGAGAGTGGCGTTGAGCCACGGCACACATGGTGGAAATGAGCCAGAATAGTCCTGGCGGCGTGAAATTGACTCTCGGCATGGCCATACTTGCCATAAGGTCCATATCTACCCTGTCCAACATTATGGTCAGTTGCACTGATACCGTGGAGGATTTTCTTGAATCAACATACCGAGAAGCCGTAGCGACGAGCAAAGTGAAGTGAATGAGCCAGTTGCACTTCTGTATTATTCAACAGGATGAACATTGTCAGGTAGATTTGAGACCAGTTTTCCTTCTGCTTTTCATAATCAAATATCTTCTGATTCAATTGGCGAAGAAGGGCTTCTCTCCAGTGAATTAGGATCTCACGTATTACGATTTGGTCTATTTGTTGATCCATTATGGGAGTGACTGGAATAATCCCGTTCCAGGGATTAGTCTTATCAGATATAGGTTCCATCCCAAGCGTCTCAGCGCCACATATCCTCCAAGTTCTCTCGATGAAACGCGTAGTAGACCAGATATTTATTGCAGTCTGCACCATGGGCTCCTATTTGGGAAAGAGTGCATGAGTCATTGCCTAACGTTGAGGAAAAGGGGTGCCTACTTTTGACCGGAGTGCGACCTGAAAAGTATCCCAAAGTACAGGATTCGAGCTGTCTAGAAGATTTTCCAGGTAACAAACTCTTGCCGTCCTAGCGTAAGCTAGAATACTTCTCTTCGCCTCTTCAATGTTCTCAATGCAATAGGGGGGCATTTCCATCTTCTGTGAGCCGTCACTGGTGCTCCATTCGTAAGCCGTCTTATCATGGTCTAAAGGTACGTAGGGCGATACCACGATCTTCAGGGTAAGCCCCATGTCCTGAGTCAACTCAATTGTTTTAGATTGCGCTCGAGGTTGCATTTCGGTGTCGGAAAGCGCCAGGACGTCTTTACGATGCTTCGAGAAGTTCAAAGGATGATCAGGATTGTCTGGTTGCGGACCTGCATCCAAGTAAAGTATTAGTCTTACTCAATGCATTATACCAAGAAGTGGTACCTAGTCGGAAAAGAGAAATGTCGCCCATCGTGGCTTGCAAGGTGCATGGAGTCTTCAATATGGAGGGTTTTGCAAGCAAACAACTGATACATGGCTGGTACGGCGACTGTCCGAAACGACACTGATAGATCTTCAACAGGACGAATGCCATTTGGGATGACATGGCGACGTACCTTCTTCTTCAGACGCTGACATCTGGGACAGACGCCCCTAAGCTTTGCCTCAGCTATTTCGAATTTTGCTTGAAACCCCAGTTTCGGACGAACTCGCTGCTTCGCACCAAAGACAGACATGATTCCTTGTGATTCACCTGATTCGGCTTGAACATGTCGGTGAATGATATCCTATGCAAGACTGTCAGCCAGATTTCAGTAAGCGACCTCTTGTTAGAGAATACCTGGTAAATACTCCCAAAGTTCTTTTGTCGTATACTCGAGCATCGTGAGGTCTTTTTTGTTTTTACGACCTTTGAAACCGTAGGAATGGATAGGGCGACAGGGTTTCGCTGCTCCGGCGACGTCACATCTGGAACGGGCACCCATGTACTTGGAATCCCCGTTCCAGCTAAAATGGGCGGCTCTACGGGCAAGAAGTCGTTCGACATTGCCGAAGTGCTCACCGAAAATGCAGACTCGAAGGTGGTTCCCACGTCAAAGAACGTCACTGTCGGATCATACTCAGCTTGTGGGGCCTGTATATACTCTGCCTCATAAGGTGCAATAGCCGCCAGTGACTGTTCAGGCCAGCCGTCTGAGCCATATCTTGTAGCTTGGAAGGTATTTGCAGAAAAATGTTGGCCAACAGCATTGCTGCGACCCGTGGAACATCCAATCGTAGTCGGTACGAAAGCAGATGTATTATCTGCCCACAAGTAAGGACTCTGAGACACGAGAGGCGGTGGAATGGATGCAAAGGAACGCTCCATGAGGGGTGTAACGGGAATATCAAATTGGAAGTCATCGAGCATGTTCGAGGCTACATCGAGCGGCGGGGAGCTATTAAGGTATTCAGGAACAAGTGAGGTGGTGACGGATCCCATATAATCCTTGTCTAATTCGTCACCTGGATCATAGCCATATCTAGGCACCGTAGGCGTCTGCGTTCTAGTCAGCCACACACACTTGGTACTGGAGCCGTGCTGCGTTGCGAACCGAGTCATCTACCGTCAGACCTCGCTCACTAGCAGACACGTTTGCAGCCATAGACCAGTTATCATTCGTAGGAACAACAGCCCAAGCAATTGGAACGACCTTTTGGCCGCCAAGTTGAAACTCGGAATGTGAGGCTGCAGAGAAAGTGGGTCGACCGTTTGTGAGGATTGTTCGCACATGAGCAGGCACGAACTGACCATCTTTTAACTCGTAGAGTGACTGGAACTGATCACTCGGCAAGACGGTTTCACTGTCAGAGACTGAGGCCCTCCGGGTGCCTGTCTGTCTGGAAGGGTCCCGAGCGGAACTCATGGATGGAGCTGTAGATTCTCAGCACGTTCTTTTCGGTAAGAGATATGTATCTCAAGCTGGTAGAAGTACTAGAACAGTTGTCCATGGGAATGCGCTTTTGATTTTGGAGAGCATCAATGAGTGAAGAGTGTAGTGTTATGACAGATGGAAGACATGCAGGGTAGTATGGCTGTCTCTTTATCTGACGCCGCAGTTAGGAGATCATCAAAAGCTGCCGTATATTCGATCCAGTTAGCACAGACACCATTCGAGCATATCAGATCAGCCTGACCCTATTGATGCATGTTTGCGACCTGATGGGCTGCTCGATAGTACCGACACAAAGATCTTACGCAGTTGAATGCTACTTTTCCACACTGCCTTGATTGACCAGTTTCGCCAAGAGGTTACACAACACTGTCCCCAATTAAGCTTGCTGCCTGATCATGCTACCTATATATAGTTGTCCTACCGCGCGCAATAGGGCGGCTGTCACTTTCTTAACTCATCACCAACTTGCTCACACAGTCCTCTCCACCTTTCCCATATATCATACTTCCCTTATATATATTACCCTCCCCGTATGTATATCACCCTTTATAAATATATATAACACTCCATCTACTTCTCCTCGTACCCAATCATGCTCGTACCCTCTGACGAAGTCTTAGCATTGCGCAAGGCTACCACCGACGACTTTGACGATCTGGCGAATATCACCTGTGCCGCTATGCCGATGGATCCTCAATGGAGCTATCGCTTTCCACGTCGCGAGGAGTTTCCAGAGGATCACTGGAATTGCACGCGACTGATGTATAAGAACCTGATGGAAATCGAGGGCAATGTCATCAATGTTCTTACAATTCCAAGCATGACAGATGGAGAGACGGTCCGTCGACCCATAGCATTAGCAGTATGGGAGCTTCCTGGCAGCAAGACGGGTGTTGATTTGGCGTTCGGTTCGTACAATCACACGCACACATCTCCAGTGACTTGACGAGACTTAATTCTGGGCCGTGAGTAGCTGGCTGCGAGGATCGTCGCGACGCCGACCCGAAAAGAATGGAAGCGTTCGCTGAGACTCTTACCTTTGCAAGAAAAACCTGGTGGTCCTTTTTCGGCACCAAGCAGCTTCATCTCAGAGTACTAGCGACTCATCCAGACTACCAACGACGCGGTGCCGCAACACAGCACTGCAAATGGGGTATAAAACTAGCAAAAGAGCAGGACGTGGCCATCGGCTTATTCAGCAGTTCTGTGGGGCACGAGAGCTCTTTAGGGCGGAAGTTCTACAGTCACATTGGCTTCGATCTCATAGCCAAGCTTTGTGTTCAGGTCGAGGGCGAGAAGGAAAAGCTGTTCATTGGCTTAACAATACATACACAGTCTTAGTGCGTGGCTCGCCAAGGCGATGCATTCGTATTTTAGAGAATCATATGCATGAAATAGCTATTCACTAAGCCTTTCTTGACTACTGTCTTATTGAACTTGTGTGTTCGCCTAGCTCGAACATCGGCTGAAATGACGTAAGCGGAGGGTGCCTAGAATGACTTTACTAGACGAGCTTCGAGTTAGTCGCTCCAAAGTCAACGAAGTCTCAAGGCAAACATGACGCCTACCAGAAATGCTAGCGTCGATACATCAAAACGCCGCCAATCCAGCACAAGCAGTGAGAGTATCCGGTCACAATTTGCAGTATATACCTGCGCTGCCATTATCCTTGTCCTCAATGTCGCCTTCTATAGCAAAGGAGCTCCTACCCTCCTCTTGATAGAACTCACCATATGTCGTGAATATTTTGAGAGCCATGACCCTAGTGTCATTGGGCCAGATGGCTTCATTCCCGAAAGACTCTGTAAAGCCAGTGCTATCCAGAAGGAGCTTGCGTGGCTGTTTGCACTTAATGAGATTTTGCATTTCTGCTGCGGCAAGTCCCCTCCATGAACGTAACTATCCGCCGCTGACGTTGAGGGCGTTTATAAGACTTATTGGCCACTCTACCTCTAGGATTACTTGCTGATCGTGTAGGGCCCAAACCGGTCATGGTTCTGAATTTTATTGGCCTGATAGTCAGCTGGATCTGGGTGCTCATCGTTTGTGAGTTTCTTGCCTAGGCAATTACCAGTGAATGTCCTATTCATCACACACATTTCTCAGGCTTTTTCTACGATGCATTGAAGGTCAAATTAATTCTACTGTCCTCTCTGTTCACCGTCTTTGGCGGAGCTACTCATGTCACGACGGCGCTTGTGTATACAAAAGCCGCCATCTTTTCCAGCAATCGGTGAGTCTACAGTGGTTATGTACGATGTCCAATTTACCGAGTGGCAGGACTACAACATTCTCACTACTTGAGGGTATCATCCAAGTATCGCAGTTAATAGGGTCTGTCATTGGGTCCTCCCTTTTGATGCTGGGAATTGCAGTGCCATTCTATTTTGCGGTACCCTTGGCATGTCTATCTATCCCTTTAGCTTTCCGGGAAGAAGTGCAAATGCCTACACGGAGCGGGCAGACAGTCCTGCTCAAGAAGATCTGGTCGGTCACACAGACGCATCCTACGAATCGGAAGAGATAGAGCCTCTTCTAACGTCGACACCGAATAACACCGGGAATAGTAGCGACCGTAATTCACGACCAGCCAAAAAGCTCATGCCTTGGACTATGCATTCCAATTTTGAGGATTTCCGTCAAAGGCTTCAGGTATTTTGGCGCATGTTGGTAGAATATCGAATTGTGCAATACGCTTATGCGGCATCTTTGGTCATAACGTTGGGCAAACAGGCGCTTCATATACTACTGCAGTACACTTCCAAAAGGTTTGGAGTCACAATACTTATGAGAACTTCCATTTCGTGCTACCGGCCGTTATGCACGCCTGAATTCGCTAGATGAAACAGGCATGGTGAGGTGATAAATTTGGAGGATGACCTGGGCGCTCTATTACTGGAACGTACGTACTCGGAACGCACGTACTCTCTGATCTTCAAGGATGGCCGTGTGTGCAACCCGCCTCCTGCGCTATGAATAGCTACAGCCATGGAGACTTTATGTCTTATGTACTTTGGCAGACTGTTCACCTAAAGCGACTTCGATCGAGCAAGCTGAATTCAGAACTAAGCTCTCCCATCAACGAGCCAAAGAGCGTTCCTCTCTATTTCAGGTTGAAGACTCGCCTTTTCTCCGGCTAGACAGATGGCGACTCAACCAGAGACCGGAACCAGCGGTATTACCCCGCAGGAGCTCGAGTTCCAGCTCACTCATTGGAATGACGACAAAGGTTCTCTTGTGATCGCGATTACAACAATATTCACTGTGTGTGCAATCATTGCAGTAGTCCTGCGACTGATCACAAGAAGAGTGATCATCAAGATAGCTTGGCAGCTAGATGACTACGCTATTACCCTTGCTATGGTAAGGTATCATCTGTGAAAAGCACACCATGATACTGTTCTAGCTGATACTAGCACCAGATATTAGCACTAGGACTTTATGTTGAGGCCCTTCTCAGTGAATCAATGATTCGAGAAAATCTATTGAAGGCACGTTAACCCTTCCAAGGTGTTCGCCAGGGAGCCGGGAAGCATATTCTAATAGTTGGCGTCGACGGGACGGTGAAAGTCATCACGGTACGCACCTGGATCAATGTTCATCCTATTTAACGTTTGGGACTGATCCAATTCTTTATCGCAACCATAGATAGGCTTTGCCCTCGAGCTAACCTACAATATTTGCCACCTAGCCATCAAGACTTCCCTCCTATTTCTATATCGTTCTGTCCTGACGCTGAACAATCCCCGATTCAAGATAGCCTGGTACGCGATTGGAGCGTATGTCCTCGCCTTCGCCCTTGCTTCTTTATTGGGGGTTCTTCTTCAATGTACACCAATTGATTATGGGTGGGATAATTTATATGGACGTACGCAAGGCAGTTGCGTCGATTTGAAGGCTGAGGTGGTAGCCATAGCCGCCCTCAACACCTTGGCCGATGTTGCTCTCCTTGTTCTACCTATACCACTGCTTTGGAATCTGCAAATGCCTCTGAAGCAAAGGCTAGAACTATGTGTCATCTTCCTCCTAGGGACATTGTGAGTACTGCGTCCGTCAATTGTTCAGTTAGCTCGATGTCTAATCCATCATTTAATAGTGCCTGCATTGCCAGTGCTATCAGGATTCAATATGTCGCCAAAGTCCAGGGCACAAACGAGTTCGTAGATTTGACCTGTAAGTGTGGGCCCCTTCGGACACACTCACTGAGTCTGTTGTGGAAGTGTCAGACCCTATCCTGACTACCTTTCCCTAGATATCGAAGTCAACACACTCATCTGGTCCGTCGTCGAGCCGTGCGTGGGTATTGTTTGCGCTTGCCTCTCCACACTACGGCCAATACTTCGGGTGCTTAAGATCGGCAGTCTGCGCGCAAGGTTATCTTCTGGGTTCAAGTATGGAAGCTCGACGCGCTCCACTGCGCATAGCTCGGAGCAGGTCGCCTCCCTGACTACGAAGGAAAATCCCGCGAGTCCTTGGAATGTTTGGGTTCAGCATGAGTTCTCTATTGATCACTCGACGGTAGCCTCCCACGAGTTAAGCAATACCGAGATGCTTAGTGTCGGTCATAAGTCGCTTCACACAGAGAGGATGACCTAGTCTCTGGAAATCTAGTGCTCGAAGAGATTTTCTGCGGTAGTCGTGTTCGAAGGAGATAATATAGTGCTGAATTAGGACGTATTGGTGTCTATAGCAATGCTGAATGATTTAAACCATCGAGCAAATACCAAGTACGATATCACTCGGGCATTCGCAAGCATACTATTCGCTGTTTGAGAGCCCCTACTCCTCGAATGTATTACTCACTTTGTACGTCGTGCCAATCTTCCGGTAAGCATAGCCCCGCCAACCCCTTTCTACTACGCTCACCCAGCCCATCTCCAATCGTACACCGCAAGATAGCTTCGTACTACGTGCGTAAGTATTTTAGACTGCGTAATGCAACCATAGACCTAATTAAAGTCTCATGACTTGCCCGCATGACTTCCTTGCGGCCGTACGTCGCCTCGTAGGTGCTTACGTCGCCTCGTAGGTGCACATGAGACCAGCTGAAGGATTTGGGTGAGATTGCCGTCTGTCTGCTTCACACTAGGTATTGCCTTCATGTACAAGGGGGTTGAAGAAATTTGCCCTCTAAGCCTTATAGCCCAGTTCTCGTTTCTCCTGTTATTTTGTCCTGCAGCTTTTTATGTCGATTTGAAACCAACAGATATTTCCATGGCTATTCAGATATCTTTCCGAGGCCTATCACTGGCTTATTTAGTGGGGGTGCACCTTGCTGTGTTGCTGTATTTATGTGAGTCCACATCCACTAGCTAGGTGCCGCTGATATGCTGAACCTTTCTCTCAGTATCTTGTTAGCGCTACCTTCTATCTCTATTTCCATCCTCTTGACAATATCCCGGTCCTTTGCTGGCACGAGTGTTAATTTGGCCGTCCTTTTGGCATACCTCGAAGGGTAATAGGCATCAATTGGCAGCCGTGGCTGTCCGGGAAAGAGGCTAGCATATCAAGAGATGTCGACTGCGATGGCCAAGTTTGGCTTCTGCATAGATTTTCGGGCGGTCGAGGGTGACCGGAAGGGCGTTGGGGGGCGGAATTTGATGTGGGGGAGGAGGGAATGAGACGCAGTGGCAGGTTGACGATGCTCTGGTTGTAGCGAGGGATGGTCCCATGATTCAATTCAGACCGCGCTCAACCTTACATGAACCTACGCTTGTGAGCACATTCTCGTCACAGATCTAGATCAGCATCAGACGGACATTAGATACTTGAACTACTTCCTTACCAAACGCAGTCATTGTAATGTGAATCGTCGTGATGTCCTCCAATAGGTACTGTTCCAACAGCAAAGACACTCGAATGAATCCTCAGCATTGGCCTACACCTCGTATTTTTCAAGGGGTAGTCGTGACTCAATACTTTCCTTAGCGACGGGTACAGCGGCACCGTTGTGAAGATTACTAGATATTTTGATATCCATTGGAGGGTGACAAAGTCGAAGGATAGGGTATCCAGCCCGTGGTAGATCCTAGCAACCGTGAGCAACTAAATTATGGCTATGGAGTACAGGTGTCCACTAGAATGTGCAACACACGCTCCTAATCATGCCTATGGAGTACAGGTGTCCACTAGAATGTGCAACACACGCTCCTAATCATGTTCTCTTTTAAATGAAGATCGCAAGCTAAAAGGCCGCTCTCGCTGACTGACTAAAATGTTTCAACCACGGAAGGTATGTCTGCTCATACTTTCCTAAAGCCCGGATCGAGAAGTAGAACTTGTAGTTTGGATATGCGATCATGCTTTAGCAACGAAAAGTCATTATTAGTCAGGGCTGCACAATGGTGCCACTCCAGCAGTCACTGACTTGAAGGGAACGGTAAATTGGCAAGACTTACCACGTCCGATTGAATACTCCTTCGGGGTCTTCTTGCAGCCAGCTTCCATCACGCTGCTGACCGCTTCGTATCAACTAGACCAGAATTTCATCAGTAGTGTGAACAGATAAAACCGGAAGGAGAAGAGGTAAATTGTCTTAAAAACCCAGACTACCCTCGAGCCCTTTAGTGACAGCCGTCTTGTCAGGATACCGGGCCGACATTAATGCCAGCACAGCCCACGCTGTGTTCACCACCTGACTCTTATCATGCTGTACATATTCTTTGACTTCGCATGAGGAGTAATGTTCGCCCCAGCCACCATCACTCTTCTGCTTCAAAACAAGCCAATCGCACGCCCGGCGCGCGTGAACGCTCGTCTGGTCCGTCTGATGGACCGTTTCTAAGCTTTCCAGCGCGAAGAAGGGAGCATAATTGAAGCAGATTGCCCATGAGCCGTACCAAGAGCCGTCCAAGCGCTGGCTTTCGAGGATGTATTTGAGCGCGGAGGCCACTGCAGATTCGATTTCTGCGGACTTGTGGTTTGGGAAGTGGCTGTGAAAAAGGGAAAGAGCGGTCAGAACGGAGGTCGTGCACTCCGGATAGGTGTATTCCACCATGATGCGATCGAAGACCTCGGCTGGATTCAAAAGTTCGAGCCAGGCACCGCCTCTCGGGCGTTCGTAGCTGCCGAAGCCGCCGTCTTTATGCTGCATGCTTAGCAGCGTATCGACATATTCGCAAAGCCGGGAATCGGAAATCACTTTTGGAAAACCACTGCCCGGTGTTAGCACGCACGAAGTGAAGTGGAATTTTAGACAGCTTGCCATTCTTCTCGAAGCATGATTACTGCTTTCATGGACTCTGCAGAGCAATCCGATACTATGTACCCGTTGTCTTTTGTACTGAATGGCCACCCTCCTTTTCGCTGCTGACGGTAGGGATCTTGTGTATCATCCCTAAGCTGTGGCATCTCGAGGAACATGAGCGCTCTAATCATCGATGGTTTGAAACGTTGATCTAGGACCAGCCCGGCCTCGACGACGGCTAGTACCGTAAACGCTGTGTCCCAAACCTGTACACCATTTGTTCCACAGCTGGTCATACCCTCGTCACTCTGCCAAAGGTATGTAGGCAATTTCTCCCGGTGCTTAGCAAGGCTGTCGCTGTCATCGCCGTTGAGAAAATAGAGAGCCACCATTTGCAATGCTTTGTTGACGGGAGCTAAGACATTGTATGAGGTGTTATCGTCTTCTCGTCGCATTAAATCTTGCAGGGTACTTTTCGCTAGACGATGAAGCCGGACTGGTCTAAGGTAGGCCTCCCAAGCTCGCAACAAAGGATTCATTAATCCCACAATCCTGGAGAGCGGTCGCTTGATATCCGTGGCAGCGACTGTATTGCGATGCTGTTGGAAATTGATCGAAGAGAAAGGTTGGACGTACAATTCGTTCCGTAACTCTCGAAGCAATGGATTCAGGGGCATACGGCATTTGTTGGAGTAGAGGAAAGACGTTGGAAGATATACCATGCAGCAATGAACCCACCATCTCCATGGATAAAAAGGCATCCAATCAGGAAGAAGCCTTGGAATCATAGCCCAGATCAGTCGATCATAGAAAGAATGTATCGGTGCGCGCACTCACCAGAATCCTGGAGGGATGGGATTCAACCCATCCCCCTCGTATGAATTCATGCAAGAAAGCCAGATCTTGCCCCATTGAGGAACACCAATCGCACCACCTATACAAATTAGCGTTGGCTTCGCAGTCACGCTGTATATGCTCTCTGGAGCTCACTTGCCTAGGGCCAGCAGCCTCTCTCGGGCTCTACGGGTCAAAGAGTCTGACGGACCCATTCCCAGGATCCTCAAGACGACGTAATAGAGCGTCGTCGCAAAGACCGTGGTGTTGCCCGCCAAATGTAAGCCCCATCCGCCATAGTCATTGACATGATAAGTGAGGTATCGTATCATCTCGACTCTCCATTCTGGAAGGATGGTCGCATGGGAGATATACATAGCGAATACCAGACCAGGTAGTAAAAAGCTAGGCCCACCATAACTGCACGCCCAGTGACCTTCTTCCAGCTGTAATTTCTGGTAGAATAGAAGACCGTTGACTGCACTATCATGGAAAGTGGGGGGCGTTGGGAGGTCCCGTGTTTTCTAAAGATCGGGGTCATTAGGTGGTTTTTCTCTGGCTAGGTATGGAACACTTGACTTACTAGTGGTAATCCAAGGAAGTACCGCTCTGCTAAGGACTGGGAATCCCGCTCTGAATCCTCCTCAGTTAGATATATCCAGCGGTGAGCCCCCTCAGTACTCCTCAGACGCCACCGACCAAGGTCTGTTTTTGAACCGCTGGTATCTACATGTTCTGAAAGCATCTTCGGTCATAGGAATGTAGGGTATCGTTGTTACTGGAACATCATTTCGATTTATTGCGTGTCATGGAGACGATTGGTGTGGGCTCATTTGCCGATAACAATACGGGACCCTGCACCCCGTGCGGAAAAGGTGTTAATTCACAGTCGGTTCAAGGCTAATTTTGAGGACTCAATCTGTGAATTGTCTGCTTCTCTCATACGTTGCTCTTTATTTGCAACCGATACTGTTGTTCCCCCGTCTTCCAAGAGGTGGTGGGCTTTTGAGTTCGCCAGCTCTACGCTTGACCAATGTGCTCCATTCGCCACTATGTATAAGATAATCTGACTTTGAGATAGATTTCATTGTCAACACTGTAATCCGGGCTTAGGGCTCAGCTGGTTAAACTGGTAGGCAAATAGGGTAAGGCAAGAATTTATTGGTTGGCTGAATCTCAGCTCTAGACCCCCACTCCTCGGTGCCCTCAACCAATGCCAATACCATTGACCACGACAGTGAGAAAAGGCCGGTCAATAAGACCTCCCCATCTAGACAACAGAGGAAGTGGTGTAGAATTGCTGAGCTACTATAACCTGTTCTAACAACCGTCTACGAACTGGCGGTATGGAATGACGACCCTGGACTTACTGCAACGTCATTCGTCTCCATTCCGGAGAGCAGTTGATCCAGAACTTCTCCGGCACTTGAAAGACACCAAGCCTCGACGCTACCTCGCTTCCATCGGGAGCCACCTGAATCATCATCAGGTTCAACACAGGGATTGGCATTGCGCGGACATGATCTTTCACATGGGCATAAGGCGACCAACCTTTCTGCCTCGAAATCACGATAAGATCCCGTAGTCTGCCATTATCCCTTTCTTCTGCGATTCGTACTTTATCATACTCCTCAGCCGGAGAGACCAGGTCGACGCTATACAATCGCCCGATGATTTGCTCTCCAGAGCTGAGGACATCGTACTCAAAGCCGTCGCGTGGTTCTCCACCTTTACGTCTCGTCCTATCGTCAAAAGATCTGGCCCGGATGCGACAACGGGCGTAACTCGTCCATGCTGTGATACGGCCAGTATCGTTTCCTGCGGCCGTGGTCACCATACTGTCGGTCTCTTGGCTATTTCCAACCCACACCGGGCGATGAATTTTTTCGAGCATCCTGTAGCGTTGACGCTCATGCCAGGGGCTTTGTTCGAGCTTGGAAAGCTTCCCGGCAGTGTTGATGCAGAACCACTCGGCCGCCCAATCCGTATTATACGATGCAGACTCGTCAATGGACTTCTGTGCCCCTTCAGCATCATAGACAGCACCATTCAGCTGTGTATACCAGCCTATCCACGACCAGGATGGCAACTGAGTAGTATAAATATCTCCATTTCGCGACACCAGCACACAGAGCCCCTTGCGAGGTCGGTTTGCCCGCCGCCCCTTCCTGGGCCGGTTCCCCCAAAGCAGAGAACCATGGAAGTATCGGCGTGGCAAGGCCCAGTGAAATCTGGTTCCAGAAACTTGCTCCATTCGTTTGAGAATGCCCCTAAAAGCATCCAAGGCATCTCCATCGCATTTAAATTCCCGATCCTCGTTGAAATGAGCTGTGTGGATGTTCAGACTGTCAGTATCGAATCTAGACCGGACAAACGAGATCCCTAATGACATCGGCAGCTTGTTAATGCACGCCTTTGACACGCTCTGCGATGGCTCAAGACACTCTCTCTCGTTCCAGTAGTTGCACTT
This sequence comes from Cladonia borealis, assembly GCA_018257855.2. Classification (NCBI taxonomy): domain Eukaryota; kingdom Fungi; phylum Ascomycota; class Lecanoromycetes; order Lecanorales; family Cladoniaceae; genus Cladonia; species Cladonia borealis. The sequence continues at coordinate 321,908 of JAFEKC020000015.1, forward strand.
GCATCTCCAATGCAACATCTCCTTAAATACCATAAGAACCCGGCGTGATAGGTGAAGCTCCTGGTATGTCCATCCACGTGTGGCCCATCTCTCGTCCTTCTTATACCACCCGTCGTGCTCGGATGTCATCAGTCCACGGTCACTCGAAAGCTGGACAAAATCTTGTTGGGGTTTTCGGATCTCGCGGTACAGGTGCGGGATACCGGCGTTGCAGTCCTCGCCAGCAACTACGGCAATTGTAAGCAGCGACCGAGCATAAACCAGGTCCATCTGATTGATTTGAAGTTTCTTTTCACGCTCATCATCTTGCACAATACAAAGACAGTCCACCCATAGGTATAGCTCCCCCATATCTTGTGTGAATCGGATAGCATCGCTTATCGTTCGAGGAAGGTCAATCCTTTCGAGACCAAATGGAAGCTCGAGATCATAAATTGTTTTTTGCATCGCCTGGGTTTTTGGTTGAAGAGAAGATGTTCCCCAAACGTAGCTCAAGCAAATATACCTACATTCCGGTTGAGCTTTGACTACGCACATTTTCTGTACGTCGATCAGTCGCATGTCGATGGGATGTTCATCTGGTCGTATCCAGCTTGGATTCTCGCAGCTATCACCGTGCACCTCTCTGCACAGACTCAGCCACTTCTGGGGTAGCTGGATGCTGACTTTTGATTCTATCAGACGAGACGAGAAGCTGCGGGCACCGTATTCGAGGTAGATGCTAGGAGAGCTCCAGTAGCCCCGTACAGAGGGAATGGGAATCAAGCATGGTACCAAATTGGCCGAAGCTACGGAGGATTTGGTCGCAGACACGCTCACCATGTGCACTGCGGTGTGCGTGTCCTTGCTGTCTTCGCTGCTTGGAATCCATCCCATACACTCGCGGCGTACGAAGACTTTGACCGCATCTGGATAGGGTGATTCTTGCCCGAAAAAAGGGGGGCTTCCTGAGAGGAAGTTTGTATAGAGAAAACGACAGAAAACGCAGTCTCCTATCCTTTCCAAGATATCGGCGGCTGTACCGAGATGCGGAGATGAATCGGAGCTTTGACCAAAGGGTGAGTAGTCGAAGCCTTTACAAGCCTCGCACAGAGGATACTCTTCACCCATAGCGATCCTTAACAACCGCTCTACAGTACCTGTTCAAGGCATAGCAAGATGGACTGAGCAGCATTGGCATAGGTACAAGCAGCATTGTAAGGCTGTTAAGGACGTCAGCTGCTGAGGGTAGAAGGCTTCGCCCCAACCATAGCCCCCTAGAGATACCCTAGAGCTGAGCGATAAAATTAGGCTCGGGTGCCGGGTCTTTTCAGCCCATATCCTGTTTTGAAGGGGATCAGCTTTAGGGGTGTTTTCGCTCCCTCTAGGCATCAGCCCTGCAAGCCTGTGCGGCTGGGGAGTGAAGCCTTGTAGCGCACCGCGGCAACCGCGCGGAAATTGACTACCATCCTCCGCAATTGCGTCGCATTTGCCATCTATGCCTTCCACAACAATAGCAATGTTCGCTGTTTAATTCCCCTTTCCTCGGCCATCCCGGAAGACTATCCAGAAGCGTTGTTCGCATAATGGCTTCACCTCCTTACCGCTCCCCAGCAACATCCCCCCCATACCCCTCTCACATGTCTCTCCCCAACCCTAAGAAGAGACCGTCTCTCACAATGCCTGGAGGTCCGAATCAGAAACGCCAAAAACGAACATCTATTGCCTCTTCCTCATCAGCCCATCCACTCCGCCAGACCTCCTTCCCGCCTGAAGAATCGAACCATGACAACGGCCCCCGAAGCCCAAGTGTTGACAGTGACTTCACTGCTGTTACTGGGGGAAAGAGTGTGGTGACCGCAGGTACTGCGAAGCGGGGAAGACGGAAGGGAAGGGCTAAACAGGTAGATGGTAGTGTGAAGAGTGAAGGGAGAGAAAAAACCGTTGATGGTGCAAATCGTGGAGCAAGCGAGGTTCCTGAAGATGATGAAGAGGATGATGAGGGTGGAGAAGGGATGGTAGAGAATGGGGAGGTTGGTGATAAAGCAGCTGAGAAGAAGAAATTGGCGTAAGTACAGAGGCCCTAATCACTACTGAAAACTTGAGACTGATCAAGTACACTTAGCGTTCTTCTTGGCGCTTTCGATGAGGAGCAGAACGACCGATACGTGTCATTACGGCGGGCAAAATTTCGGAAAGATACTATAAGAAAAGTACTCTTGTCTTCCTTGCCTTGTAGGCTTATAGTTCCATTATTTTTGCTGATCAATGCTACGAGCATAGATTACAAATCAAACAGTTTCTCAATCGGTACCTCCAAACGTCGTAGTCACGGTCAGCGGTTATACGAAAGCCTTTGTCGGGGTCCTGATCGAGCGTGCCCGTGAAGTACAACAACAATGGGCTACTCTCGACACACCACCTCCAACCCCACAAAAGGTTCCTGTCGACCCTACAGATTTCCACACGGGAAACCCCAACAATGACATCTTTAGTACCGAGAGCAGCAGCAGTAGCGCTTTCCAAGATTTAACGAGGGCTGCCCAGGGCCTTGCAGAGCCGGTGAACCAGCCTGCGGAGCGTACAGATCTGGGCCCTTTGCTACCAGATCATTTTCGCGAGGCGCTACGAAGGTATAAGCGTGATGGAGAAGGTGGAGGGGTCGGCTTGGCCGGTGTGAGCGTGGGACTTGGTGTACCAGGCACTGGAGCAGCCAGACTTGGAGGTAGAAGGCTCTTCAGGTGATTGTCTTTTTAGGTTGTGAATTATCTTCTGCGCACGATTAGGCAAGTCGTGTTTTATCAACCTTGATCTAGAAGCCGTTGGACCCAACAAACGATCTGAGGACTTAGGGGCTAGACAATACGGAGACGAATAGTATCCTTTCTACCCAGTGGACACGTCGCTTCATGAGCAGGTCACCGTCCAGTTTCTCAGAAAATCATATCCTCCAAGGTGATGCAAGCTTGTACGCAACGCTCAGTCTTCGTACAGGCAAGACCGGAGGAATGATTCAGAGAAGGGGAAGCTGGAAAATCCGACTTTCCGACATGATATGAAGTCCTTTGGTAATACTGCATGACAAGTGCAAAAACAATAGGCGCGTTCAAAATTGGGAAGACTGGATCAATTTCATGGCACCAGAAAGCTACTTCCGTCGAGATCAGCCATCGAGAGCACGATGCTTCTATGTAGAGCATTTAGTTGATGCAAAAGCTCATAAAACCTTAAGCAACCTAAATAATTTGTGCCAGGTTGCTGAGTGTTTATCATTTTCCTTCCTGGCATTAGTATGACCTTACAAAGAAAGCCCTCTATTTATCGACTGCTGGATGAAACAAAAGCCTTGTCAACCGATTGCTTTCCATATAATTTGGCGACTTCAATTGTTGAAGGCAATTTGCGGCCGAGTGTTTCTGCTCCCTTCCGCCCCCCTTTGCTCATCCTTTCTGCCCCCTTTACCCATCCTTTCAGGTAGCAGATCGCGCAGCGAACCCACCAATTACTCCGATTAGAAATCTCACAACGGGATTCTCATTCAATGGTGATTATTCACGCAGATACTGAGTACATTGTGATGGGATGAAGTATAATTCATGCAAACAGGGTGGACACATGCCGACTCGCTGCTTAAGGACTTGCTTCGAGAACTTTGAAGGGGTTGTATTTCTTTAAGAAGGGCACCTAATGATAATCTAAAAAGACATTTACGTTGTGTGGAGGCCTTGATATACTCAAGATTCTTAACCTACAGTCCCTCTATATCACAAGCACTGATCACCGAAATCGAGCTCTCATCGCTGAGGCTCAGAAGAGACAAGAACGAGGCCAATATGAAGCTTCGGCCTGTCTATGTGTGAAGTTGACATTGGAGTGACCTCCACCCCAACAAGCTGATGGGACTAAGAAGGGAGATTCCGCCAGGAATACTACCTGGACTTTCACATCCGAAGTCCAAACTAGATTTTCTTTTTCCGTTCCATCTTCAAGCAGACGACGGGCAGAGGTCGCGAATAAAACATAATAACTCTTGAGGTACTAATACTAGACGGCCATAAAAATCCTCAAATACATACGGAACCCGAACAACTTAAATAGACAACCCATTACTTGTGATCCTAGCAATCAGCGAGATGTTACGAGCACAAATTGCTGTCCGACAACAGAACCCAAAACAAGCAAAAGCGATTTAAGGTCTGAATGGCCTTAGAGCATTCAAATACCGCGATGAAATACAGTTTGTACGTTCGAGTTGAGTGCGTGCTGCGATGATGCGACGCGTATATGACCTCACTATGATACAAGCCTACCTGATACTCCAGTATGCCTACGCTTTCTTTGCTCCACTGAAATCACTAGCCTGCAAATTTCGTGTCATGCTTGGTAATTTCACTCTGAGCCCATCCAGCTCCTTGTTCATCTTCACTTGACATCCCAGCCTCGATGTCTCTGTCAATCCAAATGCCAAATCTAACATATCGTTCTCGTCATCATCTGGTTCGTCCATCTTATCGTACAGCTCTTCAGATTCGACGATTACATGGCACGTCGAACATGCACAGGATCCCCCACATGCGCCTAGAACTCTAGTATTAGCATTGTAGTGCCTTAGTGACCCCAGGTAGCAATACCCTCCATCTCTAAATCGTTTGCTTGAGCAATATCCAGTAAATTATCCCCCTTGGCAACCTCAAAGGTATGCTCCTCCCCGTCCTTGTCTATGAATGTGACATGTAATCTATGTTTCGAGCCGTATCAGCAATTCTATGTTTCCGCGCCGGACATTCTCGAAGGCCAGGCTCACTCTTCGCCAGGTTTCGGAGGATCAAGGTGCCCATGCAAAGCCACCGGCGAACTCGAGAATCTCCGTCGAGCTTTTGGAAATAATTTCTGTTCTGATATGCATCCTGGCCTCCGTGGTCTTGCTATCTCCAGCAATAATGAGCCATCACGGCCGCATCTTCGAATTGATGAAAGGTCTCGCGAAGGAATTGGGTACAATATTGTGGACTTGATTGCCCGAGTCGATAGGCTCACTGCGAGGGTTGGTCGACAAGCTATGAACATGCTCAGCGCACTTCTAGACCGATGCTCTGTAAGCGGAGAAACACATCGTTCATTCCGCGCGATATGCATTGAAGATAAATTTGATATGACGACGCACGGGGAACTAAGCACCGATCCACCGATATCAAATCATCAAACCGGCTCCCTGAACGAGACCAAACATTTTCAATTTCTAGTACCATTCCTTACGAAAGATGGCGACACCACGAGAAGGACCTAATCCCCTCAGACCTTACTACATACCTCCTTCGGTTGGGGATCACTCGGACTTCCAGCAAAACGCATCCAGCGCGGCCAAACTTGGCAGCAAACATGCATCGACATCCACAGATAGCTTTGGCTCCTCAACGCGCAATATACTTGCGGACATGGACTACTCGGACTATATAACAGACTCGGGAACATCGCCTACAGAGGCCTTGAAGGGACTGGTAGAGAAAGCATTATGGAGATATACGAGCGTGTTCTTGGCACAACCATTCGAGGTATCGAAGATTATACTACAGGTCCAACTGGTGAGAGCCGGCCAGAGACCAGTCTTAAGGCTTGGAGATGAAGATGAAATGCGAAGGCGACCTGGAAATTATAGACGCGAATCGTATCATGTATGTACATAAGCAGCTCGAAATTGGGGTGTGGTACTGATCGTATAAATAGAGCGCTTCAGATGACTCGGATCTCGATTCTCCCTCATACTTTACTTCCTCCGCACCTAGTTCTCACACACCCAGTCGCCAATCTCGGCCGCGACGACGCCATGGCTCTCCCGAACCAGATGGCGTTCCCAGAATCCACACTCCACAGCCGCCCCCCTCGAAGTCAACAGCCTCGGCTCATACTCTTGATCTCAAAACCTCTTCCTCTGTACTAGCTGTGCTTTCATCTGTATGGGCTGCAGAGGGTTCCTGGGGCATTTGGAAAGGCACAAACAGCACCTATGTATACTCAATCCTCTCCTCTACTATAACCACCTTCGTCCGATCTTTCTTCTCCGCACTACTTTCTCTACCTGATCCCGGACTCTCCTTTACCGGGACTCCATCTTTCAATAACGCTGGCGGGCTGGACATACTTTCTTCACCCTCACCACTCGCTTCACTTCTGGTTGCTGTCTCCGCTGCGGGCATTGCAGGTATCCTCCTTGCGCCTCTCGATATTGCACGGACAAAACTCATCCTCACGCCATCTACACATCCACCGCGGTCGATCATCGCCACTCTCCAAACCCTGCCCAGCTGGACACTACCATTTTCGATAGCGCCAATAGCAATTCTGCACTCCACTCTGCCCACCCTCGTCTCTGCATCAACACCTTTGTTCCTAAGATCAGAATTAAGCATAGATCCGCTACTAACGCCAAACATGTACTCCATCGCAACATTCATAGGTCAAGCATTCGAGCTAGGCGTAAAGCTCCCCATTGAAACCGTCTTGCGAAGGGGACAGATGGAAGTTGCAAGGTCGACAAGTAAAGGCAAGGAGATGCACACAATTGTCGAAGTGGGCCCATATAAGGGTCTATTTGGCACAATGCACTCTATTGTCTATGAGGAAGGCGAAAGAGGCGCACCAGCAGAATTAGTAAAGGGTACAGCGGGGGCGCCAGCTATGAAGGCTGGAAAAGTGGGTCAGGATAGGAAAAAGCGGAAAGGCCAAGGATTTGAGGGACTCTGGAGAGGATGGAGAGTAGGAATTTGGGGACTTGTTGGGGTTTGGGGAGCTGCAACTTTGGGAGGTGTTGGTGGAAAAGGGGGGGAGTTTTGATGGATCACTTCTTCGACGTGTGAATATTGCTCGTAACCCGTTGGCATGGAGCTATGGCGTCTTACTGGTTGTATGGTATACCAGGCTGTTGGAGCCGTCTTCGTCTGTATTAACTCTTCTCAACCGCGTTGCAAACGCAGCTATTCTTTCAGACCTGTATAAAACTCGCAATTTGGGAGTCACGGACTTCCATCTGATCATACCTTTCCGTCTCCTGCTACCCTTCCTCAATCACACCCCCCTTCCCACCCCCCGCAACCATCTCCAAAAACCCCTTCTTACTCATCTCCGCCACCTTCTCCTCCACTCTTTCCCTCGTCCCCTTCGACCCCTTCCTAGCCTCCTCCGCTCTAACCTGCGCGCCCCTCACAGCATTAAACAATTTCACAACGCCCCTCTGCGCAATTTTCCTCAACCTCTTCTCTTCCTCCATCACGGTTCCTACATCGCCGCTCTCTACCCCTAAAACATCCTTAACTCGTCCTTTCTCTAGCGCTTCTTTCTTGTCAGCGCGAAGTTTTTGCCGCGCTTTTGATTCGAGCTTGGAATTTGCGATTGAGGCGTTGGCTTCTGCTGCGGTGGCGCTGCGGGCGAGGACGGGGTCGTTGCGTTTTGAGGTGGATAGTTTGGAGGATAGGATGGCTGATATTGAGGAGGCGAAGGCGTCGGGGTCGTTACGTTTGGATTTTTGGCGAGAGATTTTCGTGTGGTTGGGATTTGAGGCTTGGGAATTTGAGGTATCTGAGTCGGTGTCTGAGTCGGAGTCGGAGTCGGAAGTCTGATTTTCCCTAATTCTTTCTACTGGTGGAGGAGAACTATCTGGGGCAGCTTCTGGCTCTGCGTCTTCGTCTGAATCCGCGAGGTTAACCACGGGGAATTCATCTTCACCTGGGGAGGGAGAGGCCGAGGGACTGGAGTGGTATTCTTGTTTCCTGGACTTCTTTGGGTTGCTGCTATGATTGTCTTCTAGCTTCCGCTTTTTGAGACTTGGAGGAGCCATTGTGAGTGTATCGAAAGATATCTGTAATTTTTTCGACGTTGAGGTTTTGCGGAGCGGAAGAACTCCGCTCCGCCAACACCCCCCCACCCTGGCCACTTCTTCTCTTCATACCTACGTTACCTACAATATAGATGTGCACTCTAATACTACGGCGGAGACTAGGGACCAACTAACCGGGTTACGTCCCAATAGCTCTCACCATGGTTCTTCAGGACTTGGGCCGGCGCATCAACGCGGCGGTCTCAGATCTCACAAGGTCCCAGAACCTTGACGAGAAGGTGGGTGCTCAGTCTTACAGGTAGATTGTCACCAGCTAAGACCATGTATAGGCCTTCGATGGTATGGTGAAAGAGATATGTAATGCCCTCCTAGAAGCCGACGTCAACGTCAAGCTTGTCAGCACACTTCGCAAGTCCATAAAGAACACTGTCAACTTCAAAGATCTCCCACCCGCAGTCAACAAGAAACGACTCATACAAAAAGCGGTCTTCGACGAATTGGTAAAACTTGTAGATCCACATGCCGAGCCATTTAAGCCTAAGAAGGGCAAGCCAAACGTCATTATGTTCGTTGGCCTTCAAGGATCTGGGAAGACGACAACGTGTACCAAGTTAGCCCGCTGGTATCAGACTAGAGGCTTCAAGTCATGCCTTGTCTGCGCTGATACCTTCCGCGCTGGTGCTTTTGATCAGCTGAAACAGAATGCTACTAAAGCTAAAATACCCTACTTTGGCTCTCTCACCTCGACGGATCCTGCTCTTGTCGCTGCGGAAGGTGTTGCAAAATTTAAGAAAGAGCGTTTCGAAATTATTATTGTCGATACATCTGGTAGGCACCGGCAGGAAAAGGACCTCTTTGACGAGATGACCCAGATCCAGCGTGCGATTACCCCAGATCAGACAATAATGGTCTTAGACGCAACAATCGGTCAACAAGCTGAAGCCCAGTCTAAGGCCTTCAAAGAAACAGCCGACTTTGGCTCTATTATTATTACTAAAACAGACGGCCATGCCTCAGGAGGTGGCGCCATCTCCGCTGTTGCAGCAACACACACTCCTATCGTCTTCATTGGTACAGGAGAACACATGCTAGACTTAGAAAGATTCCAACCGCAACCATTTGTCAGCAAAATGCTCGGCATGGGCGACATGCAAGGACTTGTAGAGCACGTCCAAGCATTGAAACTTGACCAGAAAGATACCATGAAGCATATCGCCGAGGGAGTCTTCACCGTCCGCGATCTTCGAGACCAGCTCCAAAACATCATGAAAATGGGCCCCCTATCAAAAATGGCCGGCATGATACCAGGCCTGAATCAAATGATGGGCGGCATGGACGACGAAGAGGGCTCCATGAAAATGAAACGCATGATCTATATCTGCGATTCCATGACAAACAAAGAGCTCGACTCTGACGGAAAGATCTTCGTAGAGCAGCCATCACGCATGACACGCGTGGCACGCGGTAGCGGCACTAGTGTGAGAGAAGTGGAAGAGTTACTCAGTCAGCAAAAAGTAATGGCTGGTATGGCGAAGAAGATGGGTGGCATGGGTAAGAATATGGCGAGGGCACAACAGCAGATGGGTGGTGGGAATCGACAGCAGCAGATGGCGGCTATGCAGAAGCGCATGCAGAGCCTTGGGCAGGGAGGAATGGGTGGTGGTGCTGGAGGGATGCCGGATATGGCTTCTATGATGAAGATGATGGGAGGTGGAGCTGGAGGTGGTGGTGGTGGTGGCATGCCAGATATGGCTAGTATGATGAAGATGATGGGTGGAATGGGAGGTCTGGGTGGTGCTGGTGGGGGAGGAAGAGGAGGAAGGCGATGATGACGTGAGAGGAAGGTTCTGCAATGCATAGCGCCGGCGTCTCTAGGCTTCATGACCTATCCAACACATACCCTCTACCCAACCCGTGCCATTCAAACACCCACACCCTCCTCACTCCTCCCTCCTAATCCCAATCATCCCATCCACATCCACCTCCCCCACCACCCCCGCCTTCCTCAAAACCTCCACCGTCCTCTCCACCACCCCCCAACTCACCCCCCTCACATCCCCCGCAAACCTCACCGTCCCCAACCACTCCCTCGCATCCCCCTCCTCATAATCCAACTCACTACTAATATACGCTACCGCCTCCTCCTTATTCCCCTCAAAATACCTCACCCCCTCATTCAACTTCTGCATCATATCCTCCAAGCGCATATCACCCACGATCCCCAGCCGCGCTACTATATGCCAACTCGGCCAGGGGGTGTAGATTTCGCCTATGCGTTTTATTTCGCCGTTGGTGTAGTAGCGTTTGGATGTGAAATGCTCCCACATGAAGAAATCGGCGGAACCGTTGTTGACTGCGGCGCGAAGGTTGGCGAAGGTTTGGAGGGGTATGATTTCGAAGGGAGGGGAGGATGATGATGATGAGGATGATGCGGTGGTGGTGGTGGGGGGGTTGAGCCAGCCATGGGTATCGGCGAGGACGAAGCCCATTACGTAGGATCCACTGCAATAGCACCCATGAATCAACACCACTCACCCTCCTAATTTCCAGAAGCATAAAACAAACCAATAGAAGAAAATAACAATATACGCATGAATCAAGACACACCTACCTCCCAACCCTACTAACCCCCATTTTCCCCCCCCTCAACCCCTCCACCCCCTCCACATCCCCCCTCCCCCCTCCCGTACTTATCGCCCAACACAACGGCGTCTCCACATACGTTCCCACCATCCTATACCCCGCCTCCTTCCCCTCCTCCTGCGCTTTCCCAATCCCAGCAACCCATCCCTCCGTGAGGCCGATAGCGACGTCGATTTCTTGGGATTGGAGCGATGTGATCATGTGGCCTGTGCCGGAGGGGAAGGGGATGAGAGTGCTGGTGAGGGAGAAGTGGGTGTGGGCGAAGTGGAGGGGGGTGGAGAAGTGTTCTGGGGGGGATGGATGTTAGAGGGTTGGAGGGAAGGAGGGGGGAGGGGGGAGGGGACGGACCGGGGACATAGCCGATGCGGAGGGGGGTGGTCATGGTGGGTGGGATGGAGGGGTGGGAGAGAGGAAGGTCAGTGGTGGGAGGGTGGATGGAAGCATGGTGAGTTATTACGGTAGTGGTGAGGAGGTCTTGGGAGTGTTGAAGCGTCATTGATAGGGTTGGGGTATTTGGGGCGCGCGGGGTCGTTCCGTTCCGAGCCGCGCTGCCGGTGGTTGGTTTGGTCTGAACTGTCTGGTTTGGTCTGATCTGTCTAGGTTGGTCTGTTCAGTATAGCCCCCTTGGGAGATATTCACTTGAGAGCTGTCTTGAGTGAACGAAAAATTACTCACAAATTGCGAAGACTAGCTTTGTCTTTGGTACGTGCTCCTCCATATATATATGCTCTATAGCCCTCTTGAAATGCTTCGAAACCAGTCTGGTATCATTCCAAAGTCCTCTCAGTTCATTCGGATCTCTTAATCCATACCTACCTCTTGGCCACCAAATCCTCTCAGCCACGCCGGGCACCATATCTAATTCAAAGTCATCAAAACATAGAACCCCGGGTCACTTTTAGCTGTACAAAATTGTGAGGTTCGGTATTCCGAAAATCTCTTTCACTTGTGGCTTATGATCATGAAGCCTGAAACAGTCGCAAAGGCTTATAATACAACTTATAAGCATTCCAAACCGGACCAGGGACCTCTGTATCCCATCAGTGTTTGAATGCTGTTGCGGGGCAGATTTTTTTTGCAGGATTGGAAGTTATTCAAGATTTGCTGAATGACCTAAATTGATATTGCAAATATCCATTGACGAATCACAGGGAGATTTTACAGCATTTGCCGCCCAAGGTGGTTCAAAGTCCTTTTGCTCGGGTTACCTTGTCTGAAATGTGGAGCCGCTCTTGTAGGCAAAGTGAGCCATCGAAACATGGTGATCTAGTGTCCAGAAGTATCCACTCAAGAACCTGGAGGTTATCGACCTTGCTTAGGAGGGCAAGCCGATGGAAATTATCTACCGCCTGTCAGTCAACGTCTTATGCCGCGCCTGAGCCTTGACGCTGTGGTGCCTGACTTGTGCGGAAGACCAAAGCGCATTTAAGAAAAGAGAGTTGTACCTTGTGCCTTGACGCAGTCGGCAAGACGCTGTGGCTTGCGATCTGCTGAACGCTAAGACCGGAGAATGTGTCAAAGCGTTGATTGGGTTTTCCGTGTCAGAATTGTGCACAGGCCCCCAAATATTCAGGCAGCAAAGTTTGACCAATTGGCTTCGCGTTTACTATCGACCAATTTGTGTGCTATACTAAATCCTATACCTACGGCGCCACAAACGTTCTGGACCTTTACCCACGGCTTAGGCTTTTCGAACAGCCACTAAATCATCTCTTTCCCGGCTGCCTGGCCGGCGCTGCACACTGCGTCCCAACGCAGCAATGGATAACGCCATCGTTGCATTGGCCGTATGAATTGGCTGCATTGTCTGTTCGATTTCCCCGAGGTCAGCGTCTCTAACGGAGGGTAAGAGCCAAGGCTAAAGAAATTGGAGCATATGACAATCAATTGTATGCCTAAACGTGGCTTCTTGTGACACCACGAACGTACCATTAGGGTATGTGTATGCAGCACCAGCGCAAGGGGCGAAGAATGGTGCGGCAGGGCCATTAGGGACATTTTCTTCAGGGTTGTAGCAAATCGGACCTGGACCCAGACTTGGACACTTTTGGCCGTCCTTGAAGAGCTGTACTGGTTTTGACAGATCAGCTACCTTTTATTAAGCAGACAGGACAAGGTATCTCAATTCACCATTGCACCCTGTCACAGCAACGCCGGCGCAGGAGCAAGTGATAGGCACGGAGTATCCATCCACGTAGCTAATATCTACGTCAGGGACATAATTGGGGGACGAGTAGGATGCTTCGATCTTTGAGCCCTTAGGGTCGTAATTACCACCAATGGTAATTCGACCAGCCCAACCACTCGGGAAAAGGACTTGTGTGGAAGATGATAATGTGCCTGAGCCTGGATTGTTCACGGGAGTTGGTGCGCCGACGTTTGAGCCGTAGAATATGGACAGTGGGCCGCCGAAAGAGTTGACGACATTGATTGTGAGGTCAGAACCTCCTGCGAAGGCGGCCTTGGGACCAGATGCTGGTGGATGAGTAGCTAGTGGATCAAGTGCACCTCCAGATGCTGTACCGAGGGTAGTAGATGAAGAAAGGGGACCCCTTCGGCCGACCATGGGTTGAACATGGGCTGCGAGAGCAAGAGTATCGATGAAGAGACCCAAGGCCGGGAAGCAGATGCACGCGAGCATTGCCGCAGCTGGTATTGAGATTGAAGTACAAACTGGCCTCACGAAATCTTATCTACAGAATCAGAATCGTGGGAAGAGCGTCTCAAGTAACAAAGCCTTTGAGAATAGCGATTGTGAGATGATTTAAGGGGTGTCCTAACCATATATAAGAGTCCTTGATGGCAAGGAGCCGCCTTCAGATTAACACACACACACACACAGAGCAAGAAAACTGGGAACCCTCCACACTCTGCATGTTGGACTGTGCAAGAATTCAAGTCATCTGCAGTGATTACTTGCATTGAGAGGGGGGTCTTGGGCAGCACGTCATGCAAATGTGCTGGCAGAATCTTATGATTGCAGCTCAGCTGCCAACAACCTGGTAGCATGGCATGAGGAGTCGATTGTTGCCTCATTGGGTGTAAGTCAGCATACTGTTGTGACTTGGTTTCCAAGAATCAGTACCATAAAGAGAAGACAGTCCGAATAAATAACAATACCTGAGTTTTGACAGCTGCCAAGCGTTGTTGGAAGGCGACCCGGACTCCTCAGATCCATAAGCTGGCGTCAGTGCATATTCAGTGTCGAGAAATGAGTGGAAATTATTGGTTCAGTCATCTTGATGGTGTCGAGCTCTGCGTTGCTAAAAAATTGGAGGGCTGTCGGAGCCGAACCAGCGAGTTATGCAGAGGAAGCATGCAAAAGCGATGCCTTGAAGATCCAAGTAACTGAGACGTAGACCCTACCCTTCAAGGACAGATAGAGACCAACAAAGCCGCTACACCATTGTATCAGCACCATTAGAGATTGAACCTAAAGCGATTCAACACGGGACGAGACGAGAGACAGTGCAAGCATGCATATATTAAAGGCAGATAGGCATGGAGGGGTTCGGCTAAGGGACTTTTCGGAACGAGGGGCCTGGACACGGGGCAAGATATCCAATCGGTATTTCCTCTTGCTCTCCACCGGGTATCTACTCGCATAAGGTCGGCGCGAAAGCGTGGGGTACATGTAGCCATGCGAACTCCACAGTCCCATTGGTATCCTGTAATTGAGGGCCCAAGCTTCGGCCGTCATGGCTTGGTTTCCAGAATTCGTTGCTAGTAATATTGACACCCCTCATTCGTGTCCCCACAACTCTTCTTGGCTCCAGCGTCCAGCCATATGGGACATTGGGCAGATGCAGAACAGCATGATGCAGAAATAAGCTGGAGAAAACAAATACCGTGCATGGTCGGTACCGAGGTTTATGCTGAGTTCATGCCAGGATAGTCTGTGACCAACTTTCGTGCCGAACATGCATCATTATGCATGCGGAATACCTGGTACCTGGTACCTTACACTAAGGAGCCCTTGATTGCCATAGCCATAACCATAGCCGGTAAGAATGTCCAGGCCCAGGCGAGTTACGGAGCTCAGGATAGGTAAGCAATCAAACTATCAAGGCACGTAAGCAGGAACAAACGAAACAAAACATACTCTACACACTACATACCCCGCCGGCGGCTTTTCCGCAAATTGCATATACTTAGCGCTGTTCTGAGAACATGCAGACGTCCTCAAGTCCTTTCACACAACGTTTCCCTCTCCACCCCTCCATCCTCTTCAATCAACATGCATCTTGCCATCGCATATTCTATCACTGCGTTCTCTTATTTCGCGACGACTTGCACCGTGCTCGAGCCGATTGTTGTGGCCAGGATCCGCTTCTGAGACACGCGGCCGGCTCTCTGCAACAATCGCGCATGCGCGTTAGGCAGCCAATAAAACCCTTCTTTGCGCCATAACTGGATCCAAGGAAGCGAGTGCATATAATAGTAAGTGCACGGAGACATCCTCTTGTGAGTGCAGCAAGTGACGAGGCTCCATTACCGTTGATCCTTCAGCTTTGGCTGGCACTCTGGCTTAGTATCTCGATGTCGCTTGTCGTCTGCTAAAGGTGGGGATTGGTTGGGTTCCAATGAGTAAAAAATGATCGATGCCATCCAGTGAACACCGTTCTGCTAGAATTGGTTTCACAATGAGTACTTCACGACATCATGTCCCGGAGGCGATACTTTGATGCCGTGTCTGTTATTTGTTAGCTTCATGGTTCCCACATTCTCGGGCTGGAAAGTGTGTGATTGTGCTAGCTGGGTTTTCACTCAATACCATCGACTAATCTAGCACAGAGGTTCTTAGGAGATGGCTTCGAGACTTGGTGTGATGCGCCAGTCCTGCTATTCTTGAGGTTGGAACCGTTGCCAAATATCCTTTTAATAGGATGTTGACGTTTCTATACTATGCAAGAGCGACCCGCTACAAGCGCACCGTAAGCCAAACAACACTTAACCACAGAGATCATCTATTTTCTCTATCCGCCGAATCTATAAGTTGGGCGCTTATTCTCTGTAATTCCCTGCGTCTTTTCAGAAATGACACACTCGAGAGTGTCACTGCATTGCTCCTATCATGGCCTACCTCAAGTTGTTCAGCTTGATGGCGTTAACCGCCATCAAGTCCACGGCACTTAGCACGCGAGCCCAGCCGTCACTGACCACTACGGCCGTTGGCGCAACCACCCCATCCCATCTACCCCTTAACACGAGTTTTTCGGAACTACTTACGGTTGATGGCCGCCAGGTCTGCACCAACGACCTGCGATGGCAGCTGCCTGGTGGCCCTGGCGCCGGATCCTACACTCACGCTTGCTACTTGGCTCTGCGAGGAATAATAAACCAAGAATTCATTAGTTCAGTGCCATCCAGATTCTTATCTGCAACATCAAGCGATGACTTCCCAGAAGCTACAGTACGAACGCCAAAGAGATACACGTATAGTCGTAAGACCCAATTTCCAACTTTCAAAGCTGACACAATGATCTCCTAATGTATGCTCTGGCAGTTCGTGGACCTGACTGTACAGTTGTCGTCGCGATGCTGGACGACTTCCATCCCTCCACTAGTGTTTTACCTCATGCTCCCCGTGGACCGTTCCAGAGTACAGTCTTATACGATTGGAATAACGTCTATGAGGCTGCTCTGAGTCTGTACAACTTATGTTTCACGGACACCCCGCTTTTTGGATACGTGACACTTCGTAAGTGGTATCCAAACCCAGTTCCGCATATCTCGTTGCATCTGGTACTACGGTGATGGCGAATATCGCTGAATCTAGGTGTGGTGTAGAAAGGCAGAATCTTGGTGTGTTCTTTTGGGCTACGGGATCGGTTATGAATGGATATCTGCCACCATCACCATTTGCGGACCTTGAGGCGAATACCTCTACAGTGGAGACGGAGTAATCCTCTGTTCGGTACTCTCTTCATGATATTGTGGGACCTCGATAGGGAGCCTTCCAAGATTATTTTAAGGGCGGCCATAGAAGTCGAATGGAATTTTGACTCTAGAAAGTGGATTTAGCTATGCTGTAAGTCTCCCGATCTCAGCCAGATATGACGTTTAACGGTCTATTGGCCTGGATGCTCGCATTCCTTAGATATATATGAACCATACGCGGATCTTATTTTATGACTTTAAAGTGTTCTTTTAACGAGGCCTCTTACACCCCTAAGCATCTGCGCCTAGATTCGGACTCGACTTAAAACAGAGGGCATCAATCACTGTTCATGTACCGTCCGCTATTAGGGCTCCACTACTTCATGATCTTCCTAGAAATCACATCATATCTTCAATCCTTGCCCAATCCTCAACCAAGTGCTCTCGTCCACGGTAGTATCCATCTTAAAAGATTTCACTACCCGCCAACCCCCCGAAACTCGCTTTCACAGCACAGCAAAGCCCATAAATACACTACCCATCCTCCATACCCCTCCTATCTTCTTCCCCCTCATCTCCACTCATTCCCATCAATACAAATTACTTAGCAATTCTCCGAAACCCTCGCAAGATCTCTGATTTACATCCCACCCATCCACTTAAAACAGTGCATAAATCATAATCCCATCTACACTGCCCCTCCTCAAATTCCTCTACACTCCCATCTACCCCCCAATCTAAGTTCCCCACTACAACCTAAATACCATCTATATAGCTTCTTGAAACCAACGTATAGACTCCTCCATGACCTCCACCCTGCGCAAATTTACCAGCACAAAATCCCACAACTTCAGAACCTAGGTACGGACTGCTATCCCTACACGCCGCACTATTAAGACCATTTCTCGAGCTCAGCACGCTAGTATAATTCATCTATGCACAGTGACGACTTCTTTTACGGGAACAAGCAGTTTGTAGCAAAGTGATTAATTACATAGAGAGTCAAGAGTCTACTACCTCATCCTCGAAAATACTATCATACAGATTAGACGTATATGTAAATACAATTCGGTTCCACAACCGCTTAGGAGCTGAGATCTTCATTCATACCAACAACACCATTGTCACCTCCCCGTAATCCTCCCTACCCTTTAATCTAAATCACTGCCCTTGACCGCTCTCATAAGCAATCCCATTCTTCGCTGTTTCCTCTTCTGCACTATTACCATCAACTCTCTGCCCATCCCCCCCAAACCTCCGATCAAAAAACCTCAACACACTCATCACACTCGCAGCTTCAATCTCATAAGCCGTCCTATCCGGTCTACTCCACATAGCTGGTCTACGACCAGCAGCCAATTGCGGAACCCAGGTTCCTAGTTCGTTGCTCGCGAGGTCGAAGGCTGGATGCCGGCTTAGTGTTGTGAAGGCGTCGGCGCAGGTTAGTGTTGGTTCGGTGGTGGTGGTGGTGGGGGTGTTTGTATCAGTTGTTGCGGTTTGTGGGAGGGATGTGGGTTTATTGGGATCAGAAGCAAGAGAGGTGCGGTTGGCGGCGGCGACGGATTTGCAGAAGAGGGTGCTGAGAGGGGAGGAGAGGCATTGTTTGCAGGTTCCGGGGCCGTTTATGCAGGGGTCTGGTTTTGCGGCGGTGTTGGTGGGTTTCTGGATAGGGAGAGGGAGGGAGGGTGGGGGTGGCTTGAGATCGTCGGAGAAGGCTTTGTCTTTGGCCATTTCGGCGCAGAGGCAGGCGGTGCCGTCGTCACAGAAGCCGCAGGGATCCGGAGGAGCGACTGCTGCTATAGAGACTGTGGAGGCGGAAGTTGAAAGAGTTGGTCTTGACGGTGTGGCGAATTGATATGTAAAGTCGATTTCGGTGTTGTTGTCAAGGTCTGAGGCGTGACGAGAGCGTTTGTTGTCTGTAGATGAGGGAGGGGAGTGCGGTCGCTTGAAGGTAGCTGCAGTTGCGTCTTCGGCAGAATAGGCGCTCGCTTTTAAAGCATCATCGACGCATTTGCAGTAATCGCCGTCACAATTCCCACAGGTATGATCAGTCGCATCTTGCTTCTTCGTGCTCTGGTTTCCGGCGTATCCCTGCTGCGTAGGTCTGGGTGGCAAAGGGACAGCATCCGTCCCATCGACCATGCCCTTCCTCAACAGTTCGACTTCGTTCTCCAAAAATTTCCTGCTCTGCCGCTCCCTCTCACATTCCATTTCCCTCTCCCGATATCTTTCTTGCCACTTCATCACCATATGAGAGTACTGATCCACGTCGTTCTCCAACTGCTTTATGCGTCCTCTCAACTCTTCCTGCTCTTTGCGGTCCTCTTCTTCCATACGTCTCATTTCTTCTTCCAGCTCTCCAACTTTAGCTGCTCGTCGTTCCCTAAAAGCCCGTTGCGCCTCCCTATTCTGTGCCTTTCGTTTCGTAGGTGGTGTATCGATGGCGGGTTTCCGGCCAGGCTTCGGCTTCGGCGGCAAGACCCATTGCTTGTTGATGGAGATCGGTGGTTGGTTGCCCATACCTGGCATAGGAGCCAGTGGCTTGTTGACTGTAGAGGAAGTAGCCGGAGTGAGGACTTGTGGAAAGACGGTTGCATTTGGTGAGGAGACCAAGCCCCCAGGAGAGGGAGCTACTGTGTATGGATGCATATCAGAGATTTGACATGGAAGATGATCTATTTTCTGTATAAAGAAGTGTTTACCAATCCTTACTCTTTGGAGGTGGAATAGGACGTGACGTGGGGGATAGAGTTATCTCAGGATCTGATAAGATCTTAGCGGTCCGACCTCGGCGAACCGTCTTCCATAGTACGCCAGTGTAAGGTATTTCATTAGCCGTTATAAAAGTAGCTTGCAACAAAAATTAACTCTTGAATCATGCACAAGATGGCAGGATGAAAGTGCTCAGTCATCTTTGATGATTCTTGGCACGGTAAATAGAAGTACACTTATGCACATGTTTGATATACATTAGCAATATATCAGCGCTGTAACGCCTTCATCTCTCCTTTGCGCCGTCGTCATTAGAGCCGCCGTAACCAATTCCATCTTCTTAACACTCTACAATGGCCTTCACCAATCTGGAGTTTCCTGTTTCCATCACTTTCTCCGCCATAAGATTTCCAATTTTTTCGACCACAGCTTGCTTCATCTCCTTCGCATGACCATTCGCCATGCCATTAACGACTCCTACCGTATCTGCTGCCAATGACAGTAACCCCTCCATCAGTGCTTCAATGACCATGTCTCCTTCCACATTCCTCGTTTCATCATCGAGAACATCCTTCATCATGCTCGTGTATTCTTTTAAGTTCGGTACTACAGACGCTCGAATGATTTCTGCGCCTCCAATGGCTTGCAATCCAATTATGCCGCCATAATTAGCTCCTAGAGGTTTGGTGGGATCGAGGAAGTGCTTTAGACAGGTGCGCGCAAGGCGAGGTTTTAGCATATGGGATGATTTGCCGTACTTTCGGGTTACGGTGGAGAGAACAGAAGCGGCAAGGCGGCGGAGAGGGAAATGAGCAAGAGAGTCGCCAGGCGGGCCGAGATGTCGGCCGACAAGGCAGGTAAGGATTGGCGGGACCAGGGAGGCGACCTGAAGCGGCTGTTAACATCCTGCTACGGGCGGACTTGTAAAGGACTACTTACGTAAGGATCAACATAGAGACTCTTGTTCTCAAGCATGGCAGATGTAAGTTGAATCGTTTGCGTCAGGACAAAGATATTCTTGAGGTTGTGGGTGACTTTCTCGGCAATGAATTGCACAAAATATGGTACTAGCTGATGGAGGCCAGGATCGCTTCGTATGCTGGCCAGCGCTGCTAGTCGATACTCATTATTCGATTCATCGAGTAGCGCGCTACATATCTTTTCGAAGTACAATTGGAGCTCTTTCGAGAGGACGTGCTTGACTAATGGTTTTACGGTGACATTGTCATTGCCGCTCATGGCGGCCAAATTAGGATTAGCACTAGGTCCTTTGGGCACTAATTCTTGGTTCCTTGAGTCTGCGGTTGTTGGATTTTGCGGTATAGAAGGTTGTACGCCCTCGACAGCCAACCAATGTGCTATCATAGATCAGTAAATGCTACATTAAAGCTTCGTAATATCCTTACCCGTGAATGATATCTCTCGTGGAACTTTGGGCAAAGGTGCATTGATGAGCTTCTCGAAATCCACTTCTTCATCCTCAACGTAGAATAACGGCTGGCCCGGCCCTATTGAAGCTTCACCGAATCTCAAAGGCCTTGTTGACTCGTATCCATAGAGCGGTTCGACGTTTAAGGCTCGTAGTGACTGCGCTATGTCATTCGTTGTAAGAGTCGACCGTTTGCTGTGCCGCATGAATTTGAGTGCTTCCTCTAGAACTTGTGCCAGTCGAAATTCGACATCTGAAGCAAGACCGTCAAGGACAAGGTCGTTAAGAGATGCGATACCAAGGGATTCCGCCACATCTCTAATGTTATCCGGATTCCAGACTGGCATGGCGGCTATCTGAAACGTAACTCACATCAGGGCCCGAGACCAACGTAGTTGAAGCCTATTGTCAACAAATACAATCTAGCATCTGGAGGTTTTCGTGAATTTAGGTGGCAATGATGGCGGGATTATCCTTCACGAAGAATGCTTGGTCTCCATGAGCTTATAAAAGCTGCGAAAGCTTCTGCGTATTCTAAGCACGAAATCTTCTGCGTGTTCTCAGCGCAACGTGAGAAGTTGTCAATCCTATGATAATTCTGGTAGGATAAGGAAGTTGGAGGTACGCGGTTGGTTGGCAGAACGATAGAAGGCATTCGATCTAGCCGCGATTGGCGCTAGCGGCAACACTAGCGACCAAGGTCAATTCAATTCCTCACGCATAAATGGGCGCAATATCCCCTCTGTAATCAAATCTTCACAGCAGCTTTTCTGCAGTCTCTCCAATTCGCGTCTCAATCTTTCGAAAGCAGTCGACTACCTAAGTCGGTCCAAACAAGGGTCGTACCCATCATTCAGGCAGTACGGAGAATGACACCAAAAGTCTTTATTCACGCTAAGCCATTCCCAGAAAACCCTAACCCTAGTATTATAACAGACGCTTGGAACGTGCTAGCTTAAGAGGCCTAATTAACGGCTGTTTATATGAGGACTGGACTTAAAAAGCCTTATTTATTAGGCTTAAGGCCCGCTATTATCTATGCTTAAGCGGTGGTGTCTACAACTACCTTAGATACCCCTTTTAAGGGGGCTCTGGTAGGGCTGAAATCAAGACTTTTGGTGTCATTCTCCGTACTCTTGACACTCTACATTTCCAAATCAACATGATGAGTCTACCAGCAGAATTGGAGAGCTTAGTCTGTAGCTTCCTGGGCATCGCAGATTTAAAAGCAGCTCGCCAGGTCAACAAAAGATGGGCCCGCATCTCAGGACCATTCCTTTTCGAGGAACTCTGGATCGCTCAACCGACATTGCAAAAACTTGAAGACGTGTCTTGCCATGAGACTCTCCGTTTTCATGTCAAAAAGATCGTCATTCATATTCTGCCAGTGCCAATCTTACCACCGTGGGCATGGAAAGTCAAGGAGCAACTCAAGTTCATGCGCAAGAGCCCAGAAAAACTTGCTTTCAAGTTTCCGCGGTACAAGTTCCTATACGACGAACAGCAGCGCTTCGCTGGTTCTGATCTGGGCGTTGCTACCATGAGAAGAGCTGTCGACAAGCTGCCCCAATTACTTTGTCTGGAAGGACGAGCAATGCCTCCACCAGAACAGCGAAGGCAATATTTTCTTCCTCCCCTTGGCTCCCCCGGTTACTGGGATGATCACGAAATCTATAGATATGTACAAAGGTTAATCTCCATCGGAGATGTTAAAGACGCTATGAAGTTCGTGGGCGATACTCTAAGAGGCCTTTTCCAGACGCGGTCTGGTCTAAAGATCAAGCATTTTATTCCAGGGATTCTTTACTCGCAGTCTATTACTAAGCCAAATCAGTCGATGCCAGGGCTAGCTCTTCCCGAACATCTGCAAGCCTTGGAGGTACATATTCGGTTTTGCGATTGGGTTAACGAGCATATGTCGGGCCTGCAAAACACTTTGAGTAAAACGATATGTCTGGAGAGGCTACTATTAGACATTGGCCCGCGCAGAACCCACGATCACGGTGATTTCCTGGAAGGATTCCGTCCGAGCCTGCCAAAGCTGGAGCATCTCGCAATATGCGGTGGTCATACAACCGAATACTCCCTGACCTCTCTCTTGACCCAACTCATCGGTAGTCTCAGAAGCTTGAGACTTGACATGGTATCCCTCATTGACCCGCCTCTGGGCCAGCAATCTACTTCATGGTCACAAATGCTATCCATCTTTCTTTCTGAGGAAGGGGGCCTTGCTAGTATCACCCTCACAGACCTATCGTACTTTCATCCCGACGATTGGAGTAAGACGTGGCTGACAGCTCAATGCCTACTTTCCATCCAGGACGCAATCTCCCACAAAGCCGCTCTCCCTGAGAATGAGGCTTACGACGACGAGAATTGTGCACATAGACAAAGTGACAAATACGTCTCGGGCCCATCTTACCCGCAGCCCTTAACTATCTGCTGGGAGATGCTTCAGCAATCAAGGAGTGACTTGGCAAAAGAAAGACGACCACTCTTACACCGTTGTACAAGGATGCCACATGTTTTAGAGCTCACAGTCTTGGACCAGACTAGATGTGGATGTAGTCTGGGCTTCTGATGAGGGAAGAAATAAAGACATCTTCCACGTGCGAGCCCAATCTGAAGGCTAGTCAAGCTCGACTGCAGCGAAAATTAATAAGGCACTGGCCAGTCCAAGCCTCCATTTTACCCGCTGGAATTCCGTAGCTTCTTTTTCGTAAGACCCCTTAGTAATTACCCAATACATGATGAACAGTCTCAACATATCCTTTACCTACCAACGGAATATTCCATGATCGGCTAATAAGGCCTGCGCTAGTTCTTCGCCTCTGTATGCTCGAAGTCCCATTCAGTACAAAAGGATCGAACGCTTGCTTTGGAATTCTGGTATCTGCCTGATTCTGAATTATAAGCCTTGAGACCTGGCTCGACGGGTGAGACTCCGTCCGGTCAGTACTCGCCATTGACTCGTCAGCGTTGGCACCATTCTTGTTGCTAGCGAGGCCACCATTCTTGTTGTTAACGAAGCCACCATTCTTGATGGGCCAACTCTAATCCCGAAACCATGCTGTGAATGGTTAGGCAATATTAAGGGAGCTTGAATATTGAGCTCACCATTCTGGGCCAAAAGCCTCGTCACCGATGATTCCGTAAGTCTCATGATCCCCAGATCAATAATGGCTCGACGATCTTCTTATACACCGTGACTCGAAACTCAGCATCCTCCCAACTGGTATCGAAAAGGTCAAAAGCGGCAGGCCTAAGACAGATGCCGACGACTTCGCAGTAGTTGGGTAATAGCTTCGTTTTCACACTTTTGAACCACTTAATGGAGTATTTGAGACGAACGTCTGCGTCATGGAGCTGAGAAGAATCAACACTATGCCCCATGGTCTCCAGCCAGCTTTCGAATGTCTTCATGTTCCAAATCTCGAGCAGAAGTATCCCAAGCTCCATGAGCGCCAGCTCTGGATCGTTTTCTGGTGGCTCGTAGGGTGCGGTACTGTCCTGATTGTGAAATTGTTTAAAGATCAAAGGATGCTCGACGTCAACGCCCGAGATTGAGCGCGCCTGCGTGAGGAAATATATGGTGTCCTTGGTCCAGCATTTTTTGAGCCACGGTGTAAGGTTGTACTGAAGTAGGGATGACGCTAGATTGACTGCAAGTTTTATACGATCGTCCGGGTCAATGTGCCGATGGTCTTTGAGGAAAGCTTCGAGGCTGATCGCACGTTGCTCTTGTTCTGCTAGTCGTGATGTATTGGTAGATTTCTTCGCATTCCAGAAAAGTCGGTTGTCGGTCGATAGGTGAAAGATAGGCGGCCGCGACTCTGTAAGAGATTTGCAGATACTCGTTACCTCAATGGGCGCAGATGCTTCTATTACGGTTGTCTCCGTAGATGTAACAACAATATCCGGAGCTGTCTTGAACGTGACAGATCTTTTCGTCTGAGCAGTAACGCTTATCCCATAAGTTATTTCTGTATTCACCCATATGATGAGCACAGGTACTCACCCATTGCGATTCAAGAGCGTACAACTGTCTTCCTTGATGGTCACAATTAATGACTCGTGCCACGAGCTGCTCTCTGGGGTGACCATGTGTTGCTGGGAGAAGAACAATCTAAAATTGACTGTATCCAATCTCCCTTGCAATTCTCCGTGCTTGTGTTCGTAGTCCTGACATCTATCTTCAAGGCGTAACATAGCATGATGTCTCTCATGACAGTCGTGACCCCAACAGCAGAGTATTGCGCGAAAAAGAACATTCGCTTGCTTTCGTATCATGTGGAAGGAATTTGTGATATTCTTTCGTTTCGCTTCTCGTGGTTCCTGGTGGGACCTTTGGATCTGATGTAGATCCTCATTATCGTCGATGAAGCCCTTGATTGTCAAGACAGAATCATCCATATCCCTCAGTAACTCCGCAATGCGAGCCTCGCTCATGACAAAAGACAATCTGTGCCGATACTGGTAACGGCCATCCTCAAGCTTGCTGGCACTGAGTAATGCTTTCAGATCTTTCTTGTCTGCCTGTAAACCGGGCTTTAACTCTCTGGTGCTATGTCTGGATCGGAATTATACGTACCTTGGGTGGCCAAAGGATACCATCCAACTTTCCGGCGATCTCCTCGAGGTAGCTTTGGTACATGCTTAGGGTGTCTTTGAAGATCTCAAACGTGCTACCGAGCTGAAGGTAAGCTTTTATTTTTTCTGCAGTTACCCCAGTCCAGAGAATGTCATCATATTTCTCGGGCAGGCGTGTAACATCTTCAGCTGGAGCTGCTCTTCCGATCAATTTGGCAAGGTTGATATGTAAAGACACGCTCTGGCCCTCTAATCGTAATCTGAGCCGTTCCACTTTTAGCTTGTATCTTTTCTGCTTGAGCCCGAGGATGATTCCAGTCTTCTCAAGCCCGCTTTTATAGGCCGACAGAGCCTGGATAAGTAATGGTAAGGCGGCCAATACGAGGCCTGCAGTCTCTATACCGGTTACCATGTCGATAGTAGCAGAGCTTGCCTATGCGATTCTAAGATATGACTTTCCTGCAACAATAGTTGACGATATTCAAGCCCTATTTACGGTACGGTGTGTGGAAAATAGCGTGATAAGCTTACCTTCGCTGGTCTTGGCATTGGGGGCTGTACGTTAGGTATTGCGGGGTCAAGCCTGGCATGCCCTGATAGGTATAGGCTAGTTTCCTTTTCTGTTTAATCACCTAATCCGGATCAACGACCCTCCATTCTAGTAGCCACACCTTAACATTTTCTTTACTTGTGCTTAGCATCAGTAATGGATATTTAGCGACGTGTACATGCGCAAGGCTAAGTCCACCAAATATCAACTTTCTGAGTCCCGACAGTTGTTGTCCTTCCGCAAGAAATAATTTGCGAATGTAGGGCAACGTCAAAAGTTATCTGATTCCATGACCATGGCTGGCCGGCGTATCGAAGAGAATCTGTCCTCTTTAGGCCAAGATGCTCGGAAAAGATTTCAGAGAACGATCAGAACGCTTGATATGAGTTCTGTTGAAGTCAAAGCACAACTTGAGGCGGCCGCTGTGCAGTCAGAGTACCAGCGTTTCCTGTTATGGGCTACAAATCTTGGTTTGTTTCAGGAAAACCATAGCTCTCTAGAATATCGACTCCAAGACAATGAAGTTATAAAGTCTTTTACGGTGTCATTACTTATCAGCCTGAATGATGCGCTCAAGGAAAGTCAGTGGCACTGCGTATAAGCTGGCCAATTGTTAATGAAACGGCAGTTAGAAGTACCGCAAAAGCAGAGAGTCGCCTCAACAATCCTTCTGAAACTTCAAAGCCACCTCAACATGATGCTGAACTTGTTGACAACGCTACCGGCTTCTCTGGTGATGGCGCATCGTCTTCAGAGTCCTGTCCCATTGCTACAGGAGTATTGAGTGATGTAGATGAATCGATGCTAGCACTCCATTTCGAAGATGTGATTGAGGCAATTGACCAATTGTTTAGCCTCGCGTCTCAGATTCGCAGTCCAAACTCCAGAAAGCTCCGCACAGACGTTGATCTTTACCGAGAGATTGACACAGATGTCAAATCCACTTATATACGAATTAGGGAAGCTGCAGAGCTACAGGGTATTGAGCAAATCTTTCTGCAAACTCGAAGATATTCACCAGAACCCGGAGACGAGAACCAAGATGCACAATTGGGACACGAAGATTCTTTTCTCATCCGACGTCTGCAGAAGACTAACCATATACGCCGCCAGCAATTCGAATACTGGAAAAGGTCTAAGCAGAAACAAGTCAAAGCCACGTCTAAGGCAGAGCAGCATGCAGACTTTCTGGTTGAGGGAAATACTCCAAAATTACGCGCCCAAGCGGAGCGTCCAGTACAAACCGCATTGTCAGTTACACAGACATCCCAGCAGATGAGCTCTTTGCCGTCATCTGTCCCCATTGTTCCCCGGGATCTGGTGCTAAAAGACAATAAATCTACTTACTCAGGGGCAAGCCGTGGCCTAACAGTCCATGGCCCGTCAGGTGAGATACTGAGCTGGCCAAAACCACCTCACCCGAAGGGATATCATAAAGACTTTGAATGCCCTTATTGTTTCTTCATCTGTCCATCAAAGTATCTGTCAGAGGTTGCCTGGAGGTTTGCAGATCCCATTCCGAATGCAAACTATTCGCAAAGCTGAGTAGAGCCATATAGAGATCATTTCAAGCATGACTTGCGGCCTTACATATGCACGTATGATGGCTGCGTTGAACCCACCGTATTATATGATAGCTGGGAGGACTGGGTGCGTCACGAGCAATGGGCACATCGACAAAGGATTTGGCGGTGTCCAGATCATCCACAACACGAGTATTCTTCACGCTCGGCATATGAAAATCATGTGGAGATGCAACATGCTGACTCTAGGCTCTTATTGCTCTCCTCAGAGCTTCTTACAGCCCAGGAGTCTGTTTCGCGTGCATTAGATAGACCCTGCCCGTTCTGCCACCGAGACTATGAGGATACATTGGAAATGCAACAACATGTTGCTAGTCATCTGGAGGCTGTGGCACTACTTTCTGTACCAAACCTGGATGAGGACAAGAAGTCAGCCAAGGGCAATTCTAACTCAGCTAACAGTAATCATGCGGAATCGAAGGCTGGCGATTTTGACTCTACGGAACAGTTGTTCTTCCCGGAAAATGAGGGTCCCGACGGCCTGCGGTACTCGTCCGAAGCTGAGAAGCGAGTATTCAGGACGAAGCTCGGGATCATGGACCAGTCTTTCAAAAACGCCAGCAGTGAGTCGATGATAGCTAGAAGCAGATACTGCGAAGATCTCGTAAGAGACTGGTTGGATGGTGTCCATGCTGGCCCGAAAACCTTTACCAATGTCCTTACAGACGATGTCATAGACACATATAAGCAACTTGCACAGGTATTGCGGGTAATTAGCTTAAAAGAGGACCCGGACGAGCAGCTTCTGCATCTATCTCGGGCTATTGTGAGGTTCCTGCCAGATGTGCTAAAAAGTAATCCAAATTACCGGGAGCGCGGGTCACGAGTCGAGTTTGTACGGGAGTTGTTACGAGTACTTGGCCTCTGCTATGGTTGTATGGAACGGCACATGCGGCCACTTAGACAAGCTCCATCTAATGGTTTTGTCATCTTCGTGAATAGAGATGACAACAGATCCATCAGAAGGACTCGTCTCAATCTTGGCAATTCTCATGAAGAATCTAGCGACATTATACTTCGTCTCGTAGACAACGTAATAAGGCTGCTAGAGAACATCGAAGGCCCGTTGATCAACGTAAATGTAAGTAATCCGAGTAGTACTCCCCGAGCCCGCATGCTTGCAGTCGTATCCACCTTTTCTACCGGTCGAAAAGAGTATTTTCTAGAACCGATAGTAAGCCTCGGACTAACTTTTCTGACAAACAGGGTGCTACAGAGGCGTTACGCGACCTTCTTGCTTCACATGGCTGGACCTATCGCGCTCAGGACAGTTCTGAGGATTATATCGCTTTGAAACTCAGTGATGAAGAGGTTACAGAGCTGGTAGACGATTTTAAACACAGTTACCAAGAGCTCGTTTTCCTCTAGAGTCAAGACGCTTAGGCCTAAGTCTATCAGGATTTGGAAAGTCTACAATCCTGAAGCATTGTAGTAAATGGACCTTTCCATTTGCTAGTGCATAGCTACAGCCCTTTACAATAAGCGAAGACAAATGTTACATACCGCACCTACTCAACTCATTGAATGCCACCCAATTTTTAGCAGAGCAAACATTCGTCTTAATATTAAATTCATTTCATAACAGCCCATTTCGTCTTCAATGGCTTCGGCGAGACGACCAGCTGCTCTTGAAGTTATCGCAAAAATTGAAGACATATTCGAGAACATCACCAACAGTTTGCTTCGCGAGGACGAACTGACTATCCAACTGAGATGCAAGAAATCTCAATCTACAACATTAGATGAGCTAGAAGCCGAGCTTTCCTGGAAACTTACATATGTTTCGTTTCCAGCGAAGACCGCACAAGAAGCTTGGAGGTTTAGTACGCAGGCATCAACCTCACGGGTGTTGGCTATAGCTGATCTGATTACCAGCTGTACTGCTTCGTATTCTCGAGCTCATACATGAAGCATTGTATAGTAATGTCGTCATCTCGAAACGGTGCGTCTTTCTTTCCCTGGCTCCTTTCCAACCAGTACTGATGCATAGCGCTGCAGGAATATCTACTATAAGGATCCTGCGCTGTTCAAGTCTCAGACCGTTGTGAACCGACATGTCGATATCCTCGCGTACACCTTTGGAGTTCAAAGAGCGGATCTCAACGTGGTAAGTCTGGACATGACCCGTAACGGTGGAGTGCTAGCTAACCACCGTCGTCTCTAGACTGCTGCTGCAAAGGGTCTTGTGGCTGGCGGCTTTACTTTGATGCATCCAGATGGCACCATGGTCTACCGAGGACCTGAAGCGGTAGGACCAATCCTCAATCCTCAATCCCAACATACAAACCGAAGACTGACTGCAACAGCCACATCTTATCGACGACGTGAGCGAGGTACAAGCAGTCGATATCTCAGACAAATCATGGATCCTGGTAGTCGAGAAAGAAGTTAGTTCGACTCATCACCCTGTCGTCACCGCTAACGAACCTCAGTCGACCTTCCGAACATTGGCATCCAGCATGCTCCATATGCGATCAACTGCGGGAAAGGGCATCATAATTACAGTACGTACCACCCTAAACCAACCAACTCCTTGCCCAATATCACTAGCCACCTAATCATCATCACACAGGCAAAAGGCTACCCCGACCTATCCACCCGCGCCTTCCTCCGCCTCCTCTCCACATCTCATCACCCCCATTCCCCACCCCCACCCATCTACGCCCTTGCAGACTTCGATCCCGACGGCATAGCCATCACATCCACCTACAAACACGGCTCATACAATCTCTCCCACGAGAATGAGGAGTTAGTCGTACCAAGCATGCGCTGGATGGGTATACAAAGCAAAGACGTCCTCGAGAGGAATGGGGAAGAGTGTAAAGGATTGTTGAGATTGAGTGGCAGGGATAGGAAGAAGGCGGTGAAGATGTTGGAAAATAGTGAGTGGTTGAAAGAGGAGGGAGTGGAAAGGGAGTGGAGGAGGGAGTTGCAGGTTATGTTGATGTTGAATGTGAAGGCCGAGATGGAGGTGTTGAGTGAGAGGGTTGGTGGAGTCGAGGGATGGGTGGAGGAGAGGTTGCTGGAGGGTTGTAGGCGTTTCCGACTTCTCAAGCATATCATGCTAGCAGGAGTTTCGCGCATGGTATAGCAGACGATAGCCACCCTTCAGGCTTGGTTGCTGAGGCGTTATTGCTACCAGCAAATCTCAACTCCGAAGAGAAGGCTGTCAGAATTAGAGGGATAGGCAGAGGCACGCTGCTTTGCAAGTCAACTTCTTAATAGCTTAAGCTTGAAGCCTTTAACAAATATACATGAAATGATACCTTACACTACCATACCGTCTTCACCCCACCTCAAACAAAGAAAGCCAAATACCCACTACTAACCACCGTCAACCCCATAACAATATACCCCGTAACAACAACCTGTCTATTACTCAACTCCCTCCCCGTATCCCACACCAAATGCCTCACCCCATTCCACGAATGAAACGCAAACGGCAACGCCACCGCCATCTTAATTCCCCCCTTCGTCACAGCCCCCAGCCCCCCAAACCACTCCGCCATCGTTGCACTCTCCAAATGCCATCCCAACAACGGCGAAGCTAAATAGGCTGCTCCGAATATGTAGAAGCCGCCGGAGAGGGCGCAGCCGGTGATGCGGTTGAGCGCGGAGAGGTACCATGTTAGTTGGGGCTTGTAGATGGAGAGGTGGGGAGAGATGGGGCGTTGGAGGCGTTGGGCGGCGAGGATGGAGTAGGCGTCGGAGGGTTTGGCGGGGGTGGTTTGGATGGGGGAGGAGGAGGGGGCGAAGGCTGCGGGTCTGGAGGGAGGGGGGATGTTAGTTTAGCGGTAGGAGGGACTCGATAAGGGAGAGCCAGGGACGTGAACGATTGATTGGATCGGTGTGCTAAAGTGGCTGGAGTGTCTTACCGAGTTTGTAGGCGTATTCTGTTTGCTGCAATTGCTGCTGGGGGTGCGAATCTGGAGAGGGTAGGTGGGTTGGCGAGTACTAGGTTCATGTTAGCAATTGAGCATCTCCTTATAGCTATGCCCGGAAGGACGAATACTTACGCCGCCTAGCGGACTGCTGAGTAAACTTTTGGACCAACATGGTGCTCGTGTCGCTCAGAAGGGGTGTCTTCGTGATGATGTTATTGCTGATTGGAGATGATGGTAGCGGACGCCTCGGCTGGCCGGTAAATCTACGGCTAAACTCCGGCTAGCCCAATATCAAAGCTATCAACAATCCTGCCTTTCATTTCTTCTCTTTTACCTTATATTAGGAACCTCAGCAGTCACTGCTCGCCTCTCTTACCACTTGGAATGATGAATAGGTGATCCAGGCATTGGCATTCTTGTCAACGTCTTACGAGGGATTCGAGAGAAATTACCTGTCGTTAATCGCACGTTTTAATCGGTTCTGTGATTTGACGTGTTTCATATTCAGGGTTACATATGCGTATTCCCAGAAACAACATTCTGGCAAATGCTCCCCGGTGGTCATGTCAGTTATCTGCCTTTTGATACCCTGGAGGTTGCTAGTAGAATGTCTTGCACTGGACAGTACACCCTGGTTAAGATTTGGTATATTTGGGGTTTCGGCTCGATTAATCTAAGGATTCGTGATATAAGACTGGCATTCCACAATACATTTCATTACGCGGAATGCTCTGTACATACCAGTATCTTAGATGTTCATATTAGAAAGTACTTAAAGGTCTGTATACCCAGACGTCGCAAGCGCAGCTTTCTGGAAGCGATGACGCAAGGGGGAAGATGCTGTAGGTATCTTACCTCTTAACGGTTTCCGCAACTGTCAACTTTGAAAATCCTTCACAACGCAACGTTATGCCACCCTTTCAACTAAAGTCATGGACTCCAAATCCATTAGTGGCCATACTCCGTGCTGGCTTTGCAACGTCGAAACCTAGATTCAAATCGAAAGCTAGATTCAAAAGCTTACCGCCACGTCCTCAAGGCAATGTTCAACGACCGCCACCGCCAGTCCCATCATCGAAGCGCCCTGTAAGACAGCGTCAAAGCTCATCAGAGCAGCCGAAGAGCTCGTCGGAATCTCCAAGTGTCAAGCAATCACCTCTCGAATCCGTCTCCCTCGCGCTTCGAAATGTGGATCAGGAACACAACAGTCTCCTCTCGCCAGTGTTCGTCCCAGAAGATCCAGATGGCGTTCTTAACGAGAAGCATCCTGCAACGAGCATTCTATCGAACTCCTCCATAGTGGTGACGAGGCAGCTGGAGCTTATGAATGTAATGCTGGGATTTGAGCAGGCGAACAAATACGTGATCATGGATCCTCAGGGCAACCATATCGGCTATATGGCTGAGATGGAGTTGGGAATGGGTAATATGATGGCTAGGCAGATGTTCAGCACTCACAGGAGCTTCACCACACACGTTTTTGATAAGCATGGGAAGGAGGTTCTACGAGTAAGTCATGGCTTGCGGATATGGATTTGATGGTCGTTGACAACTTTGTAGTTTCACCGCCCCTTTTCATGGATCTCGAGTCGAATCGGCGTCTACGATCCTGTTGAAGTAGGAAAACATTCATATTCCTTGTCTAAAGCCATGGCAACATCTACACCTGGGTCCTTGACAACAGAAGTCAATCCAGAAGCAGCGCAGATATCACCACTTGCATTATCTGACATGCGTATAATCGGAGAAACACAGCAGCAGTGGGCGCCGTTGAGAAGGAAGTATAACCTGTTCCTCTACCGTCCAGTTCCGGGGTCCGAATCCAGATCTGAAGCCCCTAGAATTCCTCCAGCAAGCCAACCGCTTTCCAATTCACAAGCCCTGGACCTAACGACTACACATAATCAGGAAGAGGAATTCGGTCAATTCGCCTACGTGGATGAGCGATTCCTGTCATGGGACTTTTCTCTTCTTTCTGCCGATGGCCGCCTAATTGGCTCTGTGAATCGAAATTTCTCTGGCTTTGGCCGTGAGATTTTCACCGACACTGGCGTCTATGCTTTACGTATGGATGCGGCGGGCTTGGCTCAAGAACCACGGCATTTGATCTCAAAGACCGGCCAGCAAGATTTCCGAGAGGAACAAACTCGGAATGTGGCCATGACACTTGACCAACGGGCAGTCATGCTTGCTACGGCTGTCAGTGTCGACTTTGATTACTTCAGCCGACATAGCGGATCTGGCATGGGCGGCGGTTTTATGCCGTTATGGTTTCCCGGCATGGGTGGAGGAGCAGCTGAAGCAGGAGCAGGGGCTGAGGCTGGCGCGGGAGCGGGAGCTGTTGAGGAGGCAGGTGGTGCTGGTAGAGGCATGACAACAAGGGGAGCAGGTCCAATGGAGGAGGGAGCTGTTACGGGAGCTGGCACAATGGCAGGATATGAGGCGATGCAGAGGGGTCGTGGTGGTGGTAATGTCCCGCCACAGGAAGAGCAATTGCCAGGTCAGGTTGGCCAAGATGAGGATGTTTGGGGCACTGGTGAAGATCCCTGGAACAATGACGGTGGAGGGGATGGAGGAGGAGGAGGTGGTGGTGGTTGGGGAGACTTCTTTGACGATTTATAAAAGATACCATCACAGTGCTGGGCGAGAGAGCAGCAGACTTGTGCTTACTTTCAGCGCATGTACTATTCTCCTTGTTATGAAACAATCCATGATAACATACAAAGAGTCGTATGGTTATTGTTCATGACAATGTATAAGCATAACCCCTTAACTCCGAATCTCGGCGATACCGAGAAGTGTAATCATTCTTTTCTCTACACACTTACTCTCCCCTTCATAAACCCCCTCTTCTCTTCATCAAACCCTTTCCCAAGCTCTCTATCCCCAAATGGCCTCTTCAACAGCCTCCCGCCGCCTCTTCCTCGAATACAAAAACCTCACCTCCAACCCCCCCGACGGCATCACCGCCGGCCCCGTCTCCGAAGACGACATCTTCCTCTGGGAAGCCCTCATCCAAGGCCCCGACGGCACCCCCTTCGAAGGCGGCATCTTCCCCGCTGAACTCAAATTCCCAAAAGACTATCCCCTCAACCCACCCACTATGCGATTCCTCGGGGAAGTATGGCATCCCAACGGTAAATCCCTACTCCCCTTCTTTCCCTTCCCCTTCCTTCAAGCTAATTAACCCTCCCATCACCTACCTCCCCAACTTCATGTTTTACTTACATCATCTCTCATACTTACGTAATTTATTTATTATTATTGCGCTGGCTAACGCTCACCCCCTCGCTCATTCACATAGTCTACGCCAACGGTCTCGTCTGCATATCCATCCTCCACGCCCCCGGCGACGATCCGCACCACTACGAAAAAGCGAGCGAGAGATGGAGTCCGATACAGAGCGTCGAGAAGATTTTGATCTCGGTAATGAGTATGTTAGCGGAGCCGAATGATGAGAGCCCCGCGAATATTGAGGCGGCGAAGATGTGGAGGGAGAGGAGGGGGGAGTTTGAGAGGAAGGTGAGGGAGGGTGTGAGGAGGAGTTTGGGTGTGAGCTGAGGTGAGGTGGGGGTGGAGCGAGGAAGGATATTGGTGGTGAGGAGGGGGTGGGGGGAGGGGAAAGGGGACGTGGACGTGTGGTTTTAAGGCTGAGGGGGGCATAGAAGAGGGAGAGTGGGGGTGGTGGGGGTGTGTGAAGAGCGTGCATGCGGCTTGAGCTCCCGGTTGAAGGATTGTGCTTTACGTGCATGGGATGGCGTTGGCAGGGCTGAGAAATTGACGATCTATACTTGAAGCGATGGGTGCTGGGTGTCTTGGAACGCGTGGCTCATGGCTCGTGGCTTGTTCCATGTCTTTAATAATGCAAGGGGAGGTTCCGTAAGATAGCTTCCTCTAGTAATCTCGGTAAATCTGAAGATTACACATTATGAATTTTGGTTATTGTAAAGTTTTGCTTATTATGATAAAGTTATCGTCTAGTGTCTATTACCCTCTAATTCCGGCGAACATTAATCCTTGCGTATGGTGATTCTATACTCTATTTCGCTTGAAACATGTCAGCTCACCGCTTTGAAATCCCACTAGTCATTCTGCCTTACCAAAACTCCTTTTCCATGGCTTCTTTCCCAGCAATCTTCCGGTCCACCTTGAGCGCCACGCAACTGCATCATGGCCTCCCTTCTCGATTACACTTCTGACCCACGTGCTGTCCTTGCGATCGCTTTATCGTGCCGGAGGGAGAAGCTGAAGTTGACTGGGCTTTAGTTCTTGGCGCTCACACGACTCTAGATGGACTAGGTGGTGGTGGCGGTGGAGGTGGTCCGTTGGGGCGCGGACGCTTAGGGGAGTTGGCGAACGCTTTGACCTCAAACACTTGGGCTATCATGTTAGAACGAGGGTGAGGTTGAGAGCGATGCTGGTTGACTTGACGAGGTCCCTGGGTTGTCGAATTAATGGATGTTGAATTGACTTTTTTGTAAGCTTCGTAAGAGGCAGGTGAGTCCGGCTATAAGAAGAATGCTATGCTGACGTCCAGACAGATTAAGTATCTCTATGAGGGTGCAGACGAGAAAGAAAATGTTGGCTGATGTTCCTTAACATTGTAGGATGCAGATACTGGAAGACAGTTGATGAAGGCACAATGAAAATTTGCTCATGGTGGCAGGGATGACGAGATCGTGGTTCAACTGTTTGTTCGATCGCAGATTAGCAATGAGAATAAACTGCAAATTTACCAGGTGAGACGGTTGGGCGCCTCAAGCGTTGCTGCGTAGTGCCCGAAGCGGACTCGGTCTCTTCTTCACACCGCCATTCGAAATTCTGTTGAGCTGCCATAGCAAAGTAAAAGGAATTTTATTTCTATTTTGTCAGAGATCCAAAGGCAGATGTAAATTTGAGAACCCCCACGCAAGTTCGAGCGTCGGAAATTTTCGACCTTACGGATTCCATCCCGAAGATTTAAGGAACCTTACTCCCGAGCCCCTGCATGGCCACGTTCTCACCGCATGTTTCTCACCGCATCTGCAAGCTGCCATCGAACTACACATCTCGCATGTTGCAGTGTTACCTTAATCAGAACGAGGTTATGATCGGTCATCATCCGACAAATCATATACCACAGGCTGAGTTAAGGTTCCTATGTTTGAATCAGATCGGGTATGCCACACTAGGCCTCTGCACCTACCATGCACAGAAGAGGAAAGCTTCTTTGACTGCATCAGTTGGTTTGAGAATTTAAATGAGACCTCCCGCTGAGTTCGATGGGGTGATAGAGGTGGCGTCGCAGGTGGTGAGAGTGGCGAATTTAGCCGACCAGGCATTGGTAGAGGCGACGGCGATGGTGATCGAGAGCAGGCTCTAGAGACGTTTTCTGGCGTAGATGGAGGGTTTGCTGGAAGCCGCCGGGCACCCGCAGTGCTCGTGGAGACCCGTGCAGACTTGGAAGGCGGGTTTGCTTTGAGCGGGTGCGGATGTTGCTTGTCTTCGGATGGGAGATCTGGTGGAGTGGATGGTCTGTCGCCAGGCAAGTGATACGAGAACATCTTTTTTGCTGCCATCTCAGCGTCTTCAATGTCTGCACTAAAGTCAAGGGATGTGGTGGAAGTCGGTGCTCATATATGCGCTAGGAATTAAATCATTTTCGCAATGTGGTGTACCACGATAGGCTATTGGACGTTTGGAATAAAGATCAAGGGCAGCGTATCATAGCATTCCACAATGACGCGGTAGAATGTGGGGGATTCATAAGCCATTTTAAGCCAGCCCAATGTGGGTAGAGCTGCATCTGGTACCTGAAGGCCACAAACGTGTTCCTGAGCGATTGCTTCGGGCACCAATAAGGGCTAGGCAAAGCCACAAATAAGCGATAACATGGTTTTTCGGAGATGTGGGATGCATTACGTAGACGCCATCGTTCCTAAGCCTTGGGTTGGAGATGCGGGATGTTGCATTTTGCATTCGACGCATGCACATGCGCGTTGCTGCCCAACCGAGAATGAGGCTTGCTGCGCTTGCATATATTCTCTCGTATCCCGCGGACCAGACCCATGGTTCTTGAAATAAAAGACTGCATGCAAAACGCATCCCTATATTGTTCTTGCCGTGTTCTGTTGTCAGTTTCGCACGGGATGGCTGAATTCGATCCTTTGCAGACAAGTGATGAAGTCGGACTTATACGCCACACATACGGCAACGAGTCTCGGCCCTTTCGATCCACACCTTAAATCCAGGGCTGCTGGCGAAGGATCAAAAGAGTTGGAACCCTTATTAAAGCAGCTGCCTCTGTTGGTAACACGACGACAATATTTGCACTAAGCCCAGATGGCTACCCTATAATTTCGGCCAAGGCGCCTTTCCTGGAGGAGTGATCTTGTAAGCCCCTGCAGGCAACAATAATGTATTCTCGCGCTCAGCAAGCCGTTCAGCAGGACATGCAAGAGACCGGTCAACAATCATAGACAATCTTTAGAAACACTTGCCGAGTCCGGTGCTTTTGGTAACCTAGCGGAGACATCACGCAAAGAAGACTGATGCAACTCCAAAGCCTCAATACAGATGAACTTGCATGCGAATACTGCCAGACAACGCCATGTGAGATGTCTGCGCGATAACTGCGCAATTGTTTTTTAAGCCTTTGTAAGATCGTAGCAAGCACAGACTTCTTGAAAGCCAGCTCCAGGACACTATCTACTCATGTTCGCACGTAAGCCATAGCAGCCAGGAGTTGGATAAGATAGAAATTTTTGACGAGTGGCAGCATTAGAAAGTATGACATGTATGAAGTGTCATCAAAGCAAGGAGATGACCAAGCAAAAGGAGCTGCACAAGTAAAAGGCCAGGGAAGGCCATTTCAGGTACGTATGCTTACTGAGTACAGCACATCGACCAAATATTTAACAAGGTTGATCCTGTCAATTGCCCCAAAAAAATTTACCAGTAGTAACAATAGGTGCATAGACCGAGGGTGGGTGAAGGGTGGGGGTCGTTCGCCTGACAACGACCTCTCCGAGGATGGGCATCAATATGTGCATCGAATCAAGTCCACAAACGTGTCAACGAACATGATACAGAGTCTAATCCGTCGTGAGTCCTGCCTAGATTGTGTGGTTGCGTGGTTGTTCTGGTAAGAAGGAGAGAGGGAGAGAGGGAGAGAACGAAAGGAAGGGGAGGGGAAATGCCAAGCTTTGTTATGTCCACACGGCTAGCTCCTTCTGCTTAGCGAATATACCAGATCTTCTTGCTTCTTGCTCCTCTTCAAACCAGCAAACTTTTGCGTCAACGTCACATCATCTGCTAGAATAAACGAGCTGTTTATATGAACTATGATAATAGGAACACTGTGCTGCGTTAGTGAATCGAGGAATGCAAATCAAGCTCTTTTCTTTCTGTGCCACTTTCGGAGTATGCATATTGGCCACACGAATTCGACCCGGGCTACGTATGACCCCATGAAAACGTAGACTCCGAGATGAGATATTCTTGTGTCTCTCGGAGGAAAATGGTCGCCTGACCTTTATTCACTTTCCGCGTACTTACTACCAACATGCGCGTTCACGCTTCTTTCAGCTCTTTTTTTAGATATACATGAATTCATAGCAGGACATCTACAGCTATCACGTAGATGTCACTATGTGTCTTCTTACCTACAAAACCTACCAGTGCCCCCATACTGATATGATTCTTTCACGATTCTGTCAGACTTACGCGATAACACAGCGTAAGAGCCAGTGCCAGGATATCCGAATCAGGCAAGCCTTCATACATATACGAAGCATACGTATCCTGCGTCTAGACTAACATCTGATGCAGGAGGAATATTCCGGAACCATGCAGTATGCTACCTACATGCTCCGATTCTCATTTCCCTAGCTATTGTGACGCAGTCTGCTCATGATTGGTAATCTGCGTGATTAGGGAGGTGCAAAGCTGCTCAAGCAACCATGGAAGACTACTATAGGATTTCGTTCAAGTATGCGAAAATCTTGAAAGGCCTGCAGGAGATCTTACAAACTCTGGAATCGGGGGAAGAACAGCAGGAGGAGAAGCAGGAGGAGGTATGCTCTCAATCAAACCAAGAACACTTGAATAAGCTATCGAGAAGTTCGCACAGCAGATTGAACCTACGGATTCCCAGCCCGACTCGCATTGTGAGGAAGAAGATCTGCACGAGATGGAGGAAGAAGTGCGGATACCCATGTTATTCAATATCGTAGTCAGCTACTGATGGGGTCGAGTAGGAAACCCTTCCAGCACGTTGTGGCCATCACAGCGTCTGGGTTCCTTCTAGAGGACCATCTCGATGTCGCCTTTTCACAAAAACGGACAATGAAAGTCAATCTATAAAAGAACCGAGCCTACGCCCTCACCTTCGGGAAGAAGAGCAGAAAAGTGTTACTGAGGCTTCGTCAAGCGAAATCGTAATACGGGAACTGGATTACCATGCAGATAGCGCTTCGGAGACGGATGGAACTACAAGGAACGATGCGGCTTCGAACGAAGAACATGAGTATGCTAAATTATCTCAAGCTATGGTTAAAATACCGCCAGACTGTAGCTAGACATCGTTGATCAAACCCTTTAATTTGTCACATGTTTATTTTACAAAAACCTCGCTAAGACTGTCCCGGACAGTCCGCAACTCCAGCTAACATCTGGATTGATAGATGAGTTCCAGAGACCAATCTTCCGTCATCACCAGTTCCCCCTCTTTCAATATTTGCTCCAAAATCAGATATGTGACAGAAAATCCAAAAGGTTAAACATCCTCCCACCTTACACAGCAACCCCAAGGATCCCGCCAACCCCTCACAAATCCCCCTTCGCATACAACCCCCTCAGCCAATTCCAAATAACATCCCACCTATCATCCCCCCACCCCAACGGTCTCAAATCCCACAAAAACAACTGCTCAGGCACCGGCGTCCAAATCGGTGCCTCCCCACCCCCCGGCCTCAACTCAACCGGCGCCACAATTTTAGCAATAACATCACTTGAAACCTGCTCCATCGGTTCAACAAGAACCCCAGCTCTCGTCATCAACTCCGCCGCCGCCCAACTCAACTGTATCTTCTGCACCATAAGCCAAAAAATCGGTTCCAGCGCGCTCCTACCCGCTTCGCTCGTTTTACCTTGCCGCGATAGAGCGACGAACTTATTGAGAGTGGACATGTGTACACTTTTATGTACGTTGAGTTCGTGGCGGAAGAAAGAAATCATGGATTCCTTGCGTAGGGGTTTGTGGTCGCAGAAAGCGCATTTGGATTGGCGGAGCATTTGGGAGAAGATTTTATGTTCGAAGTCGTTGTGGGCGTCGGCGTGTTGGATGATGTCGATGACGTATTGGGGGATGGGGGCGAAGCAGACTATGCATTTGACTTGGCCTTTGCGGTGGTTGAAGTGGGAGGGCCAGGCGTTGGCGGTTACCATTTTTGGACGAGGGGGGGAGGGGGTGGTGGATAGGAGGTTTCAGGGTAGCAAGAAGTGAAGGGTAATGGTAGGTTTAGGGGTATTTCGATAAGAAGTCTACGTGAATTGCTTAATTAAGGGGTTGAGACCGGTTGCAGCTTTAGTTTAGGGCTGGCGAGGGCAGATGGAAACAGTGCAGAGGAATGGTCTTGAGAGCTGATAATCTCGTGGAACACACGTTAGATTGCGCCATATTCTCTGCGGCCACATGTCAGAATTCTATGGATGGACCCGTTGTTTTAGGTCATCAGGCCTGTAGATCTTTCCTTGAAATGGCCGCATCCTTGTTTCTCGATGTTTTTGTATTATGCTATTCTAATTCTACGTGCGTAACGTTACCCCTCTGTTCACGCCACCCCCGCTCGACTGTCGATGATGAGGACCCGATCCATCTGGGGAATAAGTGAATACATGCTGTTGGAAGCTCCTATCTCTTAAATCACCGCTTTTCTGTACATCTCCCTCAGAATGTTCCACACCTTGAGCCACCATTGCTCTTCCCGCGTAGTGAGTGATAAATTTGGCCTGAGATGCCATAGAAAGTTGTTAGGGTGGACTAGCTGAGTTCCAGGCAAGGTTCCATCGTCAGGGCCCGTCCAGTGAGGCGCCAGAATCCTAATGAGAACCATTTCTTCGACGTGATTTACTTCCCGCCTGTGCACTCTGTAGTAGAGTAACCGAGGTGCTGAGGGATATTGCTGGTATAGATTTCTGAGCATGCGAGCGAATATTGGCTCTGCGGCCCGAGTACCAAGGTCTCCAATGATACACCCACGTCTAGCGAGGTTGATAAAGCTTGTTAGAGTCGACATGCTGCAAGTCCGATGGGCCAACTCTTCATGGTTAAACAGCTGCCGACGTTCTCTATTCTTCACACGGTAGTCGCAGTATACACATCCAATTTGACGGTCCATGCAGAGTATGATCTTGTGTTCAGCGTTTCGAGTTCCAGTGACATGTGAAACTCGTTTCTGGTCGCCGTTGCGATCATCGTCGAAGACCTTGCCGCATCCTCTCGCCTGACATGGGATCTTGCCCTCTGCATTATACCAGTGATTGGGCCAGGAATTTCTCCACGTCGTCCTTGGTCTCTTCGCTGGCGTCTCTTCGGTGCTCTCTTCCCTCTTACGCTTGTGATGGTCTTGCTGTGTATCATATAAGGATGTATGCTGGTCAGAAGATTCTGCGGGGGAAGGTATGTTATATATGGATGCAGGCTGGTCAGAAGATTCTGCGGGGGAAGGGTAGAAGCTCATGTTGGAAGAGGACATGGGTAATGTTGAGCACTTTGAAGAAGGCTGATGGCTAAGGTAGATTTGAAGCCGGCAGAAGATAGTGTCGCGCTTCAGGGAATCCAGCAGATGCACTGATGAAGAGCATAGAGCAGGAGCGGACAGCTCCATTTATACAGTAAGAGCTGTATCGACCGC
Source organism: Cladonia borealis (assembly GCA_018257855.2). NCBI lineage: Eukaryota > Fungi > Ascomycota > Lecanoromycetes > Lecanorales > Cladoniaceae > Cladonia > Cladonia borealis. Next base: position 363,884 of record JAFEKC020000015.1, read on the forward strand.
ATCCCAATTTGGAATGCATGTTTTCTGGCGTGGTCCCTACGGGCCCTTCGCTTGGACCCTTCAGCTTGTATCTCATCTCGTTATCAAGCCGTAGGTCACGCAGATTGACTTCCAAATGCCGCTAGAAAACTGCTATTGGCGATTACTGGCTCCTGCAACAGCCTTATATGTGCAGAAGACACCGCGTCAGTCCTGTACTTCCCTATCTTCCACCAGGGACCTGCCCTCCAACCAAAGAACGCAGTAGCTCTTGCCACACAAAGTCCATTATCTGGCGTCGATGGCTTGAGTTACCATGGAGGCCGCGAGACCGCAAATCCCTGATGGACACGCATTATTCTAGAGCGATTGCCACCAGGCGTTGCATATTGAGTTGCTCTGGCGTGCATTGGCGGTGGGCGCTTCCAGAGTGGGTGGGCCTACTTCATGGGCGCCAGCTGTTACACCATAAGCGGAGAGCTTCCGGAGGACCTCCGTTATAGGATGTGGATCTCGCAATCGTCGCCGGTACTCGCAGTCGGTCATTCGAAACAGGACATAGAGATATATATATTTGTATAAAAGCTCAAAGGTGCCATTTGTTGGGGATAACGCAAAATCCAGAGCTCCATTCCTTCGACAGTCGAAGAGTTGTTCGAACTTCCTCTAACCGGCAAAGATGCTGTGGAACAGGAAAACCAGAAACATGAAAATTAAGGTGTGGCACGCCAGGGTCCTTCAGCACACATGACACGTATATTGTGTACCTTCCTGGGGAGGGGTAAATGAGTTTGTAATCAGGGTTATCTTGGTGATACTCTGACCCTTCCGATGCGGAGGAATGGTTGACACCTCTTATTAATATATGACTTGCATTCGGCAGAATTTTCGGCGGTATAGGGGGGCACATGGCTTTAACTTCAAGGCGATCTTTTGTACTCTGCGGTGTTGCAGTAAGAGGTCAAAGCACTTCCGAAAGATACACGAGTAGAGCACGTGTGTATCGTCATGAGTAAGTAGGTATCTGAAAGACGATCTAGTGATTTCATAGGAGGTCGAAGCTAGCATTGCATGTGGCAAGTGGGGTTGATGATCGAAGTCCTGTTCCTTCGGCGCCAGTGGTACCAACTCACAGGGTAATTAGAGTCGGAGGAGGACTTTATGGCTGTCCGGACTCTATGGCTGTCTGGATCTCGAGAGCTTAGATGGTGAGATCAAAGATGTTCTGACTTTCTCGCATCTTCAATGACAGACTGGTCATATATTGTTCCCAGCACTAGAAGATGACGGAATGATATATACTCGACAAGATTCTGGTCAGAGTCACCCGTCTAGGTGACCTGCTGCTTTGAATGGCGTGGATGGAGAAAAGATACCGGTCCGCTTCACGGTGAGCCAACCAACGGGGTTTTAGGTAGGCGTAAAATACCCCACACTCCACGGCTGTTCCCGGCTAGGAATTTTAGTAAGCTGCGGTTAATGGCGCTGGTACAATGGTGTAGCGGTTTGGTATCTTTTCTGATGGGTGGTACGTTGGAGGAGAAGAAGTCACTTGGGAAAGACACTAGTCTCAATAAGGTTAATCTTGTAACATGTATTACCTACCTACCAACCCACTCACCTGCGGAAGATCCATCTCTCACATCTCCAAACACAGAACTGAAACCACTCCAGGAATAGGTTATGTTCCATGTCCAACCTACTGATGATAAAGTGTCGGTGAGGAATGTTGGAACATGTTTCGTTAGAAAGCAGAATAAGAACATCGATCGCTTCTTTTCCTCATCATGTCAACCCTCCGCCATAGGCTCAGCACAGCTTATATGTACCACAATATGATATAGTGTACTGAAGGCTTTAATGGAGAGGTCGTGGAAAGCCATTGCAATATATAGTCGGGATGAAGGGATCCTTGAAGTTTGTTAACAAGCTACGCCTGGTGAGATATCTTCTCCCACATTATCGTAGACGATATAACGACTCTTCCGGACTTTGGCCCTAAAGCTGATGGCAAGCCTCACCTATGGACATCACGAAATGAATGGGCATCGCTGTCAAGCCGATTGATACTCATTGAACGGTGGACGAGAGAACATCATCCCTGCAATCCGTTGCTCGAACAATCCCCGGAAGTCCAGTCAATACTGGTCCGGAAGCCGAAAAGCATCATCTGGTTGTCTAGCAAAACCTCTACAGATGGCCAGTCTGTCCTCATTATCAGATTCTCTAGGCAGTTTGGCAGCTTCTGACTGAGTCACAGATAGGACCCTGCTCTTTCTGATTGTTTGGACGATCCGCAATTCTTGGATATCATTGAGTCCTGACGTATGCCACTTATTTACCCACGACATTGGTTTCATGTAGAAATCTTGATAGAACTATCGTGAGGTAAGGCCAGTGAACTTGATCGCCACAAACCTCTGAAATGAAGAGCCACTAACGGCTATAGAGCCACTAACGGCAATCTCAAGGATGCATAAGACCCATCCTTGTTTCTTCACCTTTGACGCAGCAGCCGCGTTGGATATAGCCAATCGAGGATTCTGTAAATTGAGCCTGGGTGTCGAACTTCCCTTACGGCGAAAGCAAGATCTGTACGCTTACAAATTGGCTTGGAACCCATGAACTGAACTCCGAAACGAAGATGGCAAACACAGGACGATCGATATGCATTGACAAGATAGACGCTTCCATCCAGCAAGCCGCGCTTGTTTCTTTGGCTGCAATGCCACGACGGATAAACCTTGCACTATTGAAGCGCGCTCGGCAGCGAATCACTATTCAATCCTGCATGTTCAGCATGCAAGTTGCATAGTATATGTGCATTTCGGTCACATCAGCGTATCATTGGCACTTCTTGTTCCCAGCTTCCTGAACAGGGACAGGCCAGGTCGAATGGATGATACATCTGCATAAGTGGGGTCATGACGACTCTTCCAGTCGCCCAGTGTATCTCGAATCTGCCTGCGACAATAAGATCTAATGTACCACTTACACATGGCAAATGCGGGCAGGAAAGTCGTTTAACCACCCAATCTGCCCGCTTGTACCCGCTCGATCACCATACGCTTCAGAGGATATGTCTCTTGGCCCGGGGTGGGCCCATAGGTAGCCGAGTCGATCGGACTCGGATTTGTGGGGTAAATACGGAGCTCCAATGCGCGTCGATCACTCCAGAGCTCAAGGTGCTTTCCTCATATACCCCCTCCCTTATCCAAGTTTTGATCGTCCTTGCTCTAGGGATATCGAAACCACCCCCTGAAATCAAGATGGCTTCTGAAACACCAACTCTCGGTAGGCTTGAAGCCGGAATGAATGGGGTAGAGCACAGGTAAAACTCTACCAGTCAATCAAGAAGTATCTTAACTAATATGATATGAAGCCTCAAAGCCATTGTCTCCCATCTTGAAATCGCGTCACCCTCACCAAAGCCGAATGTCCTTCGCAAAGACCATGGTGCAAAACATATAAGCCAGAAAGATCTCATGAATGGTGCTTCGCAGCAGATCGATACAGAAATACTCATTATCGGCGCCGGCTTCGGAGGCGTATATCTCATGCATCGATTCCGCGATGAATTAGGCTTTGAGGTCAAGTGCTTCGAAGCTGGGAAAGATATTGGCGGCGTTTGGCACTGGAATTGCTATCCAGGTTGCCGTGTCGACTCGCCGGTACCCGTGTACGAACTCGACTTGCCAGAAGTGTGGAAGACTTGGACATGGTCGTGCAAATACCCTGACTCGGCCGAGATAAGGCGCTATTTCGACCATGTGGATAAGATATTGCAGATCAAGAAAGACGTCATCTTCGACAGCGCAGTCGTTTCCTCAGATTTCGACGCAAACACCAAAAAGTGGACCGTCAAAACCGAAGACGGTAAGGTAGCTACGTGCAGGTATTTGATCATAGCGACTGGCTTCGCAGCCAAGCGTCATTTCCCCGATTGGCCAGGCATGGAGACCTTCGCGGGCGTAATGCACCACGCATCATTCTGGCCCGAAGGCGTCGTCGATTTCTCAGGCAAGCGGGTAGCCGTTATCGGCACCGGCGCTACAGGCATCCAAATAACCCAAGAAGGCGCCAAAACTGCAAGGGAACTAACCGTGTTCCAACGCACCCCTAACCTCTGCCTCCCAATGGACCAAAGGTCCTTCACGGAAAAGGAACAACAAGACAACAAGGCCAACGGCAGTTATGACGAACTCTTCCGCAAACGCCGCACCACCTTCTCCGGCTTTCCCTGGAACTTCCTGACAAAGAAGACCACAGATGACAGCCCTGAAGAGCGTGAGAAGACCTTCGAAGGACTCTGGCAAGAAGGCGGTTTCAAGAGTTGGCTCTCAACATATCAAGACGTGTTCTTCGACAAAGAAGCGAATAGACTCGCCTACGATTTCTGGGCCAAAAAGACCCGTGCCCGCATCCAAGATCCTGTCAAACGCGAAATCCTCGCCCCACTCGAACCGCCTTATGCATTCGGAACAAAACGCCCCTCCCTCGAAATAGATTTCTACGAACAGGTCGACAAGCCAAACATCCACGTCGTCGACATCAAGAAGAATCCCATCGTGCAGGTAAAACCCAATGGCATCGTCACCGCCGATGGAGAACTTCACGAAGTAGATATCATTGCCTTAGCAACAGGATTCGACACCGTAACCGGCGGGTTCAAAGAAATGGGTCTACGTGGCATCGACGGCGTCCCACTTTCCGAAAAGTGGAGAACAGGAGTATGGACACACCTAGGCATGAGCTGCGCCGGTTACCCCAACATGTTCATCATGTATGGCGCGCAAGCCCCCACTGCCTTTGTCAACGGACCCACAAGCACAGAGGTTCAAGGAGATTGGATTGTGGATGTAATCATGAAGATGAAGAAGGACGGAGTAGAAAGCATTGAGGCGACGAAGGAGGCTGAGAAGGAGTGGAAGAGGAAGGTGCTGGAACTGAGTGATAAAATGCTGTTTTCTGGAACGGACAGTTGGTATAATGGGGGTAACATTCCGGGTAAGCCGAGGGAGCAGTTGTTTTACACAGGAGGGCTTCAAGTGTATGCGAAGGAGTTGAAGGAGAGTTTCGATAATGGATTTAGGGGATTTGTTGTTGTGCGTGCGTAGGGTTCTCGTGTGGTTGATCTTCGTGCCTCATAAGTCCAACACAGCAGGCGACATTCAACGAAGTATGGTCTAGATGTGTATAGTCCGATGCTAAGCTCGTGTTGCAGTGGAACCCTTTCTGTCCTCTGAGGAATTGGCGGCATATGTTGATCGAATTTCATTGCAATCAGTGATGGCGTTCGTCCTCTCGTCTGCCGTGTCCGAATAGACCTTAGCTCCCTCAAGCCATACATCACAATACTAGACCGTTGAAAGCAGCATAATGCTTTCCACTTCGCCCACTATACATCAAGCGTCAAGATCGAACCCAGACCAGTTAAGCAAGGTAAGGTATCCTGACGGTTAGGAGTAGGCATCCTTCTCGTCCGCCTTATTCATATCAGCTCTGGCTTCCCTCAAGCCATCCAACGCAACTACTGATATGATCAATAGCGGCATAACGCGTTCCTCTTCGCCCACTATCCGGCCAGGATTAGAATCGGCCCCAGATCAATCAAGAAAGGTGAGGTATCTTGAATTTTGGAAGTAGCTCTCGGTCAATCTTCGGGTCTCGCGCATTGAACGCGCCAAGAACTGGAACGCGCCTGTCCAGAACTACTGCTACTCGTCCACTGCTATTCATCCACAAAGGAAAATACGATGACGCACCCATGAATATCAGCCTTGCTAGAATATTCACAGCATACGAACTTCCTGAGCAAGTCGTCTGGACGCTATGTTGGCTTAGCAAACACTTCGCTGACAGAAATACCTTATGTCCTTGAGCACCCTGACCCTTGGGATGGCTTCTCCCAATGCCTTGAAGCGAACATATGCTGAGGCTGGGCTTGACCATCCAACATACGATCAGAGCAGTCCGGCCCATTTTCAAAGCCTGGCCACAACGCCCACCTTTGAAAGCAGTCAGAGCTGTACTTCTAGTCAAAATCCCCTTGCTCCTCAACATTCCAACACTGCTTCTGAGGGCTTCAATCCCACTGGTGCAATTCTACCACCCGAAAAGGCTCCGACCTCCACTTCTGAACCGGCTGTCAAAAAAGCCAAATTAACGTTTGCCGAGAAAGAAGTCAAGAGGATAGAAAAGGAGTTCAAGGATCGTCAAAAGGCAGATGAAAAATTAAAAAGAGAGGAGGAAAAGGCCAAGAAAGAGGAGGAGAGGGTACGAAGAGAAGCAGAAAAGGAAGCAGAAAAGGCTAGACGTGAGGAGGACAAACGAGCCAAGGATGCCGAAAGAGAAGAGAAGCGACGAGTTAAGGAGGAGCAGGCACGTATGAGGCAAGAAGAGAAGAGGCAGAAAGACGACGAGAGACAGAAAAAAGAGGAAGAAAAGAACAAGAAGGCCAGGGTAGGAATTTTTAATATCTACAAGTCCAATGCAGAAGCCTAATGGTGCTACAGTCCCAGCTACGTCTGAATGCGTTCTTCGTCCAGCCATCGTTGTCGAATCGTGCGCCAAGTGGATCACCTGCACGGGATGGACCAAGTCCACTCAGCAGTCGACGCAGTTCCATTAGTGAGATTAATGCCATGGAAGCAGAAGCACGGCATAGAAGCTGCTCAATCTCTTCAACGCCTCGAAAGCCACGGCTTCCAGATTATGAGCGGAGCTTTCCTCCATTCTTTGTCCAGTCTCATACTACACTTGCTCCACACCACCGATTTTGCAGAGATGAAGAAGGTCTTTGCTATGTACAGGAAAAGATTGACGAGGCTTTGCTCCAGTCACAAAAGGCGAGTGACATATCAAAAAAATTTGCATTCCACCCGCACAATCTGCTACAAATCTCTCCACATCGAAGCTATCGCTGTCCGCCTAGTGTTATGTCTGTGAAAGATATAGTGGCGGAGATTGACGGCGTCTCACACAACCCTATTGACCTCACAGAATCCCAATTCCAGCGGGCTACAAAAAGGCCATTGGACCTGCTCAAATCCATTCCGTTCAAAATTCTGAAATTTGCAGAGGATGTCAGACCTCCGTACATTGGGACGTATACAAGATTGCAAGACCCTCGAACAATATCAAGACTGGCAAGAAATCCTTTCCGTCGTGAACTTCCCGAAACAAATTATGATTACGATTCGGAAGCGGAGTGGGAAGAACCAGGTGAGGGCGAAGACTTGGACTCTGAGGGAGAGGAAGAGATAGAAGACGAGGACGAAGCCGATATGGAAGGATTCCTTGACGACGAGGAAACAGATGCACGGGCCGTCAAGCGGCGTCCTATATTGGGTGATCTGGAACCCACGTGCTCAGGATTATGTTGGGAAGGACCACAAGCACAAGGCTCTGAAAACTCCACGATTGACTTGTTGGTATTCAAGCTGGACATATTGATGGGTGAGGACTCTAAAAGCCTTGCGCGACCTAAGCTGACATCGCAGAACAACCGCAACTACCAATCGATCCTTATTGCTCTTCATACTGGCAACCGAAGTCTTCTCTTCAAACACCATCTCGTGCTCAAGGATCGCTCATGGAACCTCCGCGCATACCGCTAAATCCAGTCAACCGACAAAATACCATACTTCCAGTCTCGGCGGCTTGGAAAGATCGTCCTTCAGATCCTTCAGCTACAACGAAGCCAACGAAGCCGCCCCCTCGTCTCCTTCCACCAGAGCTGATGGAGGATTTCAAAAAGGCAGTGCAAGGCAACGACCTGACCAAACTTGGTCTGCTTGAAATTTTGAAGAAGCAGTATCTCTCACTTGTTCCCATAACAATTGACATCCTACTGACAAATCTAGATTCCCAAAACAGCCGAAAGACTCAATCAGACATACACTCGAGCATGTAGCGGAGCGTGTGGGATCAAAAGTACAAGAAAAGAAATGGGTCTTGAAAAGTGGACTGTAATGCTTCTCTGGCTGTATGAATCTGTGATATTCTTGGTTTGCTCAGCTTAAGCATCTGGTTGATCAGTATCAGCTTTGCTCGAAGCTTCGGCGCCTTTATCATTCCTACCTTAGCGACTATTACGGTATAGGTCAATGGCTTTAGGGACAGTGTTTGGCATATTAGATAGCATGGTGTGGCTTGGTGGGATTTGGAGGCTGTTGTATTAGCTGCATTAGCCGCGTCAATAGGCATGCTTCCATGATCTCCTATCTTACCTCCAGTATTCCGTAAGATGTAATACGAAAAAGCATTACAAATGCAACCCCGTGTTCGGCAAATTGCACGGAGACTTGCCAAAGCCGAAGCCCGCAAGGCTGTATACAAATTACATAACTTCTCCCCTCATCACCTTTCCTACCTATCCTCACCCTTCATTCTCAATTGACTCTACAATTAATGCTCATAGCACCCCTCCGTCGATCCTGCCCCACTATCATCACATTCACAACCCGCCTCACACTCCCCACCAATCATACCCTCCATCTCACAACCCCCCCCACCCTCACCACAACCATGACCTCCTCCCCCTCCTCCAAACGCCAAAAAACAACCTCCACCTCCCCCTCCCCCCCCTACGAACTCCTCTACTGGCCCGACATCCCCGGCCGCGCCGAGCACATCCGTCTCTGCTTCGAAGCAACCTCCACCCCCTACACCGACCTCTGCAACGCCTCCAAAGCCAACATGCCCCACCTCCTCTCCCAGATCTCAGACAAAAACACCGGCGACAGCCAAAACCCGCCGCCTTTGGCGCCGCCTATACTGCGCCATGGGGACCTGTTGATAAGCCAGACGCCGAATATTCTGCTGTATTTGGGGCCGAGGCTTGGTTTAGTTGGAGGGGAGGGGGAGGGGGATGAGAACGCGATTTATAGGATCAATCAGTTGGCGCTGACGGCGCTGGATGGGTTGAGTAATGAGGTGCATGTTACGCACCACCCCGTCGCGAACGGGGCGTATTACGAAGAGCAGAAAGAGGAAGCGAAAAGGAAGAGTCAGGATTTCATAAAGAATCGGTTACCGAAGTTCTTGGGATATTTTGAACGCGTGTTGAGTGGGGAGGCGAGTCGCGGGGGGGAGTGGTTGTATGGGGGGAGCATGACGTATGCGGATTTGGTGTTTTGGCAGTGTTTGGATGGGACGGGGTTTGCGTTTCCGAAGGCGGTGGGGAGGATGAGGGAGGGAGGGGGGTATAGGAGGGTTTTTGAGCTGATGGAGAGGGTGAGGGGGGTGGAGAGTGTGAGGGGGTATTTGGAGAGTGGGAGGAGGTTGGGGTATGGGATGGGGATTTATAGGCATTATCCGGAGCTGGATGTTGAGTGAGGGGAGGGTGTGGGGTGATGGGATACAGCAGAGGAAGGAGAAAGAGCATGGGAGTTGGAATAATAGCATTTGGCTGGGTGAAATCGCAACATTGATAGATGCTCGATAGGATTTCGGCAAGGCACTCTTTTGCATTTGCCACTATCTTTTGTCACATCTGCAGACTTTGCTTCTTATCTAGATGATAACAACAAAGTGGCGGCGTCACTCTTCAAATGCCTGTGTCACTGAGAAGGGGGGTGGGGAAATGATGCAGGGCTCATGCAGCATGCTTGGTCAGTCATTACCCCACCATACATTGACAGCCTCTCCGGGTATGTATACTATCATAAAGTCCCGACTTTGAACAGCGTCTTGCTCTTCTCTGAGCTGATTTTACCTTGTGATAGAACTTGCAGTCATGGAAGCAATTAGCTCCCTCTTCAAAATCCTATCCGCTATCACATTCGGCAAATTATGCCTCGCCTTGCTGTCCTACATCCTGTTCAGCTTCTCGTATCAAATCATCTATTACAGATTCTTCCACCCTCTTTCCATCTTCCCAGGGCCTTTTTGGGCCACAGTGACACGGCTGCATTCCGCTTACTCTCTTTGGACAGGGAGAGACTACTTGAATGCGTGGGAGCTGCACAAGAAGTACGGTATGATAATGCATTCCCCGAATGCGAGGCCTAACCGTGGATGCATGACGAATGGTTTTCGTTCTATATAGGACCGGTTGTCAGAGTATCACCTACACTGCTTGTGGTCAGCGACGCGACATTCTTGCCTATAATCTATTATCGTTATGCCGATAAGTCGAAACACTACATCACCGGCAGCTTTGGCAAGGCGGAGAGCATCTTCAATATGCGTATACACAAGCAACATGCTTATCATAGGAAGATCCTGGCAGGACCCGTATGCTATCTTCTTCCTGCAATGATAGTAAAGACTGATTGTTCTTCCAAAGTACAGCTTCTCGAACATCAAGAAAATGGAGCCACTGATCGATGCGAGAATCCAAGATTGGATTTCCAAGCTCAGCGATAGGTTTGCCAGCACGGGCAAGAAGTTTGATTTCACTCCATGGGCAGTGTAAGCTGTCCCAAGTAGTAGGGTAATCAGGGCGTCGTGTTGATGAGCGGTAGGTATATGACTTACGATGTTATATCTGATATCGGATTTGGCGCACCTTTCGGCTTTATCGAAACAGGTGGAGATGTGGGGGGTCTCATCCAAAGTTTCCGTGACGGCCTACCCCTTTTTGGCCTCATGGGGACGCTATACCCTTTCACAACATGGATCAAAACGACGTGGATTGGAACCAAGTACCTTGTACCAAAACCGGAAGATGCCTCTGGTATTGGCAATTTGATGAGGTTTCGCGACCGTCTTCTTACCACAAGAATCAATGAGATTGAAAATAGTGAGAGCCGAGAAAGAGTTGATTTTCTGCAAACGTGAGTAATGACTTCCCAGAGAAACTTGTTGTTGACGAGAAGCAGGTTCCTAGACGCACGTGACGAGTCTGGCAAGCCATTGGATATAGACTGGATCAAAGCCGAGATCTTGTTGGTTCTCATTGCCGGTGCGGACACTACTGGGACCGCTTTTCAAGGACTCATGTACCTGGTCCTGACTGATTCCACCATCTTTTCGAAATTGATGGACGAGATTGATGGTGCGACTAGAGCTGGTCATCTTTCTGCAATGCCGCAGTTTGACGAGGTTTTGCAACATTGCCCTTACTATGTCGCATGTGTTAAGGAGACATTAAGACTTTGGCCCTCGGCTCCGGCAAATGGCCCCCGAGTTGTAGGTAAAGATGGCATCAACTTATTCGGCAAGTATGCTCCAGAGGGAACAGAGATGGCCTGTAATCCTTGGATCGTACATCGTGACCCAAACATCTACGGCGAGGATGCCCAGGAATTTCGTCCGGAGCGATGGCTCGACAAGGAGGAAACAGTAATGGAATACAACAGATATAACCTCGGTTTTGGCTATGGCTCAAGGGCCTGCTTGGGAATGAATATAGCGCTTATGGAATTGTACAAGGGCCCACTACAGGTAAGCATGACAGGAAATGTTGTTGCTCTCTTGCTGATCGTTGTGTATCAGCTCTTGCGCACTTTCAGGCTAGAGATGTTGAATACAGATAAGCCAACAAAATACGTGGTCAAGGGAGGTATAGCCCATTGGGAGGACTTGTGGTTGAAAATTGAACGTCGTGCAGGTGTTGTGTGAGAGCTATTTTGGGGATCCTCATCCACATATCCTTGGAAAGGGTTTAGGCATCAGCTGCAAATTTGTCCAATTTTAGCTGACAGCAATTTCTTTTAGCGATAATGCTCAACCTGGAGAGGATGCCTCAGGCCTCACCATTCCCCCCAACACCATGAACCTGGTACTTATGTGTTCAACATGTTCTTCGGCTTACTAGGGGAGTCGAGGACTGATTGTCATTACATTGGTGGGCGTTGTGGAGGCTTCGTGATACTTTTTGCTGGCAACAATTGCCTCAAAAGCTTGAATCTTGATTAACAATGGCGTAATGAAGGCGCTTTACGCGTACAGTCCTAGCTCCAAAATCTCGTGTATTGGCCCCCAATTCTCGAATCTTTTTGTTTCCGGTTTTGGTGACATCGGGTCAGCAATATGAACAAGTGGATACATGCACCTCGTTTCTACCGAGATCACTTGTTGATGAAGCGAGAGCTGATCTGAAGTAAGATCTCGGCTTGACTCCGGTAGGCTTGTACAAAGTAAATCGTCAGTCTATCGTACGCTGAGGCTTTTCCTAGCACCCGCTGATGGCGACATGGCTTTGGCCACCCGAGCACTTCTGGGCTCTAGGCTCTAGGCTATCACGCGTCCTAAGATGTCATCCAGTCGTTGATTGTCCAGAGTTTTTCTGGTCATTGAAGATGAAGCAGCTACCAAATGACGGGTCGTGCTCATCGCTTGAGCTAACCAAAGCCCGCCGGCACTATAACCCTAGATCTAATCCTATTACGGTAAAGCGGATGAGAGGCTGACTCGCTACAGGGCCTTGAAACATACCAACATACAGGATGCGGCGTAGACCATCATCACACACCCTTAACACTCCGCAATTTGACCAGAACAGGCTTCGCATTTCCAATGATCTTCTGCTCGCGTAATATGCTGCTTCTGCGTTGCATTCGGTATCGTTTAGGCGTGTCAGGTCGACTTGAAGACCCACCATAAGCGTGGATCTCGCCACTGTCAGCGGTATGGGTACTTTAGTATGCATGGGTTCTCAGTACTTTCATTCCTCCTGTGCCGTTTAACGTCTAATGAGGCCTTAATATGGAGTCCAAGTATACTTTGGACAGGAAGTGTATTTCATAATTCTTCACGACATTCTTTCTATCTTCAACGACCACGTTGGCTCGGCACCAACATTGCTCTCATTTGTATATGGCAGGAATCCTTTCACTCTTTTGTTGCATGATGTTTACTGTGCCTTCCTACTGCTAAAAGCATAAGCCTGTGGCGGTGCATGGTTGTGAAAGCAGTATGCGCATTTCCTGCGTACTCGGCGTTGGAACACTCTCTGCGTTAGTATCGCTGGTCGACGCTGCAGCCTGTACGTAAACGCTCTCTATCATCTTTCCTGATTGGGTTTGATTGCCCATTGATCTGCAATCTTTCTGGTCTCAGTCTGTAGCAAACAGACTCATAGACCCATCAGAGCAAATGGTTGCTTGGCATTGGCGACGTGCATGCACGACCCATTGCTTGATTGTTCAATATTATATCTGCGATTCATCTGGCTAACTGCATCCAAATCACAGTCGTACCTCATAGATATGGCAGAAATATCCCCAGACAGTTCTCGAACCCGTCAGGCTCGATGTCGTCCAACTCGGCATCATCAAGCTCGACAGCGTCATCAAATTCTACAACCTCAAGCTCGACTGTGTCCAGCTCAACCCTATCTAGCTCCTCACTATCTGATACGATAACATCAAGTTCGGTGGGTGGGGTGATAAGCACGAGCACAACATCTTCGAATTCGCTACCCTCAAATTCTATGACGTCAAATGGGCAGCCACTTGGACCTCCGATATTGCAAGGGCTGGATAGTTCGAATTCGATATCCACGAATTCAATGTCATCGAGTTCAGTACCCCCAGGTCCCAGAATATCGGCTGGGCAGCCACTTGGACCTCCGGTACTGAAAGGGCTAGGTATTTCGAATTCAATGTCGTTGAATTTAATACCTACCGGTGCAACGACAGGAACTGGGCAGCCGCTTGCACCTCAGATATTGCAGGGGCTTGGTGCAGGATCTTCTGACTCAGTATCATCAAGCGCGACACCGCTGAGCTCGCCAACTTCGACTGGACCACCTTATGCCTACGGTGGGACGAATTCCGCATTTTCAGGGACTGCGCCATTCAACTTGATGCCAACAAATTCGGCGATCTCTAGCTCCCGAGCGTATGGGCCACCTTATGGGCCACCTTATGGATCACAGCAGGCCATGACCAGTGGGCTGTCACTTACAGCGCCAACATTTGCATTACCATCCAACTCATTACTGAATGCATCTCCATCAAATCTAAGTTATCCAACCACACGACCAACGGCTTCGGGAGCCTCGAATCCGCCCCCAAAGCCTGTTTTATTAGCCTCACCTGGGATATTTGGAGCTACTGCACCATCCAATTCACCATTCTCCATCTCGGTACCATTGAACTCTGCACTGTCAAATCTGGTTCCAGGTGTAGCACAACCAACTATAACAGCGAATTCAGCATTATCAAATGGAACTACATCAAACGCCACTGCTACTGGCGGGTGTTTCGACTGGCTTGGACATCCGTTGCCATGTAATTGTCCTGGAGCCTACAGCAGCGGTGGATATACTTCAATCATAACGATTACGAATATTGTCACCAACACCGCTGTAAATCCTCCCGCGGTCTCTACGGAAATCATAACAGAGACTGCCGGGCCACCCGCTGTTGCGCCGGGTCAAGATACCTGTAATATGGGCTGTTTGATCGGAGCATCAGAGGTGCAAATTCTTTATTGGCCAGTAACCACCGGGCAGACAAACCTATCAATAACTGCGGCTGGTCCTACAACCCCATATTCTTATGTTTCGAATGGATTTACATTTACGTCACCTTCGGTTTATGTCGCTTACCGCGGCTTGATGGCCAGCGCTGCATACGATCCTTTTGGAGAACCACTTGGAACTGCTAGTCACGATATTACGGTTGGCTACCCACCGAACGCGCTCTCTACATCCCACTGCGATCTCGCGTACACAATGTCAGCTCAGCAATACCAAGCAATAAACTATACTGAATTGGAGTATCCCCCACCGAACAGTGTTCTCACAGATTGTCCTCATGCGTCAGGCCAGCCCGACGTGGGTGGTGGCATTTACAATCCTTCCGCTTCGAATGAGGCGGCTAACCCTTTCTTTTCGATTCCTGGCGCTCTGAATTGGGTAGATCCCGCTTGGAGTACCTGTATCCCAGTCACCTATGGTGTCTTTGACCCTCCTATAGCTTTAAGCAAAGCATCCCAGATGGCTGCACAGACTGCTGCGGGTGCATCTGGACCGGTTGCTGAAAGCGCAGCTCCTGGCTCCTCTGCAACACCTAACGCAGCACCTGTGACGGTTGTTCCGGGAGCTTTGCATGGTGGCAATAATCCAGCACCAGGCGCTCTGAGTCCGGCTTCGGTTCTTATCGCTGGTCCAACCTCAACCGCGGAAGTAGAACTGAATCCTAGTGTTTCCCTAGTTCTCGCACCGGGCGAGAGTGTTGTGTTCCATGGAGGTGACAAGGCGCCAAGCTTTCTTGTTGGCGAAACTTTTCTTCTGCCTACTGCCTCGGTCTCCGTCAACGAAGTCCTTGCCACTCCGGCAGCATCAAATAACCCCCCTCAACAGGCTACTTCTGAAGAGCCGCCGATACCTGTGGTGAATACACCTAGTTACAATTCGGTTCTTATGGCTACCCCAAGCTCTGTCGTTGCCGCTCCCACTGCCGCCGCGCAACCAGCTATTTCGCCTGTTAATGCGCCAGCGAATAATCCTCCTGCTGCCAATTCACCAGCTGTGACTGCACCGGCTGTGAACAGACCAGCAGTAAACTCGCCAGTGACCAATCCTCCTGCAACTGCAGTGAACAACCCGGTTGTTGTGGCCAGCCCAAGTCCAGTAGTTGTTGCCGGCAGTACAGCTGCGCCAGCATCCAATGGTGGCGTTGTAATAGCGAGCTCAACCTATGCACCAGGTAGCCAAGCTACAGTAGGTGGGCAAGTAATTTCAGTCGGCACCAACAATATTGTCCAGAGTGGTACAACTCAGAACGTTCCAACCCAAACGGAACCAACACCCGTTCTCGTGGGTGGGAACTCCATCGAAAGTGCACCGTCAGGTGGTGTTGTGATTGCCAGTTCGACATACGAGCCAGGGGTTGTAGCTCAAGTAGCTGGAACCCCAATTTCCGTAGGTTCAAGTAGCATCGTGGTCGCCAGCTCCACACATGCTATACCATCAGTTGCCGCGGTGGTTCCTCAGGCTGCTCCTGTAGCCTCTCAAGCTGCTCCTGCACCGACGCCGGTGCTAGTTGGTGGTAATTCCGTTGTCAATGCACCGGGAGGTGGTGTTGTGATTGCAAGCTCAACTTATCAGCCTGGAGTCCAAGCCCAAGTATCTGGAACCCCAATATCTGTTGGTACCGACAATATTGCAGTTGACAGCTCTACATACGCGCTTCCTAGTGCTCCATCAGCCACGCCGGTGCTCATTGGAGGTTCAACTATTGCTGCAGCTTCCAGTGGAGGTATTGTCATAGCAGGTTCAACTTACCAGCCAGGAGTTGTAGCTCAAGTCGCTGGGACGCCTATTTCAGTTGGTACTAATAATGTGGTCATCAATAGTCAAACTGTCGGTCTGCCGAGTGCTGCACCTCAGACTCCAGCTCCAACCGCAGTTCAGACACCTTCCCAGACTCCTGTGCTAGTTGGTGGACAGTCTATTGTCAAAGCATCAGGAGGCGGTGTGGTTATTGGAAGCTCAACGATAGCCCCAGGTGCTCAAGCCACGGTTTCGGGGACCGTCGTAACAGCTGGCACTAACAATGTAGTTGTCGGTGGGAATAATTACGCTCTCCCGGACACTGCTGGTGCAACCCTACAGCAACAGCAAGCTCCAGCTGCACAACCACAGTCAGCCCCAGCAATTGTCGCCGGTCAAACTGTTTCCCAAGCATCGAATGGCGGTGTTGTGGTTGGAAGCTCCACGATAGCTCCAGGACAACAAGCTACGATATCTGGTCAAGTCATCTCAGCCGGTTCATCCAATGTCGCTATTGGGGGAAGCACCTATGGTCTTCCTGGTACCGCAGGAGCAATCCTGCAAACACCAGCACCGCAAGACCAGCCGCAGACCACCGCATTCGTAGGTGGCCAACCAATCGCACGAGCATCGAATGGAGGCATCGTTATAGGCAGCTCTACTATAGCACCTGGATCTCAAGCCACAATTTCCGGCCAAGTTATCTCTGCTGGTCCAACCAACGTCGCGATAGGAGGTAGTACCTATGCTCTGCCAAGCACTGCCGGCGCCGTCTTACAAACTCCAGCACCACAACCGTCCAGTCCAGTGGAAGTCGGCGGCAATTCTATTGTGAAGGCAGCTAATGGAGGGGTTGTCGTTGGTAGCTCTACTATAGCACCTGGTTCGGTGGCAACAATATCTGGCCAGGTCATTTCGGCTGGACCATCCAATGTTGCAATTGATGGCAGTACTTATGCCTTGCCAACAAGTGTTGGTGCGACCTTGGAAACTCCAGCACCGCAATCGGAACAAGAAGTCCCTGTACAAGTTGGCGGCAACTCCATTGCTCGAGCCTCGAATGGTGGCATCATCATCGGCAGCTCCACTCTAGCGCCTGGTTCAGAAGCCACTATATCAGGTCAAGTCGTCTCAGCTGGTGCTACAAATGTTGCTATTGGTGGCAGCACTTATGACCTTGCTTCTACCGCTGGCGCGGTCCTCCAAACGCCGTCGCCAGTTACCCCATCCAATGCTCCAGTCGTGGTTGCCGGCCAAACAGTCGCTCGCGCTTCCAACGGTGGACTAATAGTAGGGACCTCTACCATAGCACCCGGAGCCCAAGCCACCATATCCGGCCACGTCTTCTCAGCAGCTGGTACAGGCGCAACAAATATCGCCATCGATGGCAATAACTACGCCCTCGCAACCACAGCCGGCGCTCTACTAGAGACACCCGCACCCATAAGCCCAATGTCAGCTGAGGCGGCAGTAACCCTCGCCAACGGCGAAGTTATTAGCGCAGGCGGTCCTGCAGCGGTAGTCTCAGGCGTAACAGCAAGTGTCTTAGGCGACGACTCTGGCCTTGTCATTGGATCAAAGACCATTCCACTTCCTCCACCCTCAGCACTCACAACCTTAAACGCCGTTTACACAGTCGGAGGCCAAACCTTTACCGCCGCTCCTTCCGGCCTCCCGATCTCCATTGACGGCACAACGCTCTCACCAGGTGGCTCTCCAATAACGATTTCCGGCACCGTCGTCTCCCTAGGCAGTGGGGCGCTCCAGATTGGCAGCACTATCATGCCATTACCCACAGCGCCTAGTGAGCTCTTCACCGTCGGAGGGACAACTTTCGCAGCCGCTGCCACGGGCTTCGCCGTTGACGGTACATCGATCGCACCAGGTGGCTCCGCAATTACAATATCCGGCACTGTAGTCTCTCTCGGTACAGCTGGGCTACAAATCGGCTCGTCAACCATACCGCTCAATGCCGCCGAACTCACAGCTGCTGCCGGAGGACTTGTGTCTGGAATCGGGCTTGCGCCTACTGGGTTCTATAACGGGACCAATACGAACTCGACATCGAGTACGCTATTGACGTCTACGGCTTCGTTGTCAGGGCCACCAGCTTTGACGGGTATCGTGTCGGCTAGTCAGGCTGCTACGTCAACTGCTAAGCCAAAGACTGGAGTGGCTAGTAAGTTTGGAAGTGGAATATGGGTATTGGTGATTACGGTAATGCTGGGGTGGGGTGTGGCGGTTATTGCGGTTACGATGTGAAGCTCTGGACGGAGGCTATGACTATTAATATTATGAACTGGAAAGCGAGGCATTGGAATGGGCTAAAGAAAAGGGTATATATAATAATGATTGAATAAGTGGAATGGATTGTGGATAGATAGCTTCTATGTATATATGTTTTATACCCACATGAAATTCAATACAGCATTATTGCTATCGTCTGCGAAGCGTGAGGTAATTCAAGAAGAGAATGCATGGACTACTGTTAAATATCCACTTTAACAAAGCACCACATTTGTCATACCAGACGTTCTTCCCTTTCAACAACCCACCACATCGCAGAAACAAAGCATTCATATGTATAGTCATATTTTTTGCGCAATCTAAATCTCCAACCCATACATCCAACGCGCGCTCCAGCACCACATCCACCCCTTCAATCTTTCCTCCCTCGCCTTCACCCCTCGCACCTACCTTAGTAGCCAAACAAACCTCCAAGTCCCAACCTCGCAGGTAAGAACTCCCCCCCCCAACATAAATTCCGCTATAGAAATGATGTTATAAGCCCATACATTTTCTACACCCCCATCTATTCCGTCATATGATAAGCTCAAGATAGATGTGATAGCCATACATGCTATCTTATCTAGCTAGCTCAGAATATCTCAACAGTGCGAACCGAAAGGAAACGGCGTATCGACTCTATAGATAACGTTCCTGGTGCTCAGATGCATCGTGCGTCCTACAAGTTCTATAATTATATCAATCAACCCTTTGCGCCAATAATTACCTCAATGTTCATAATCAGATGGGGAGAGCAGCAGTATAAACCCAGGTGGATATGCGATGATTCCGTAATGCTGAAAAGTACATCAACGAGGACGGTCGAGGGCGACGATCACAGAGCCAGCCTTCCTCAAAGATCCCTCACATATCCATAACCTCCATCGACCTTCAAATCCAAGTTCTAGCCCCCCACCCCGTTCACATTCCCATTCCCATCCCCCTTCCCTCCACTCTCATTCCCAGCAAACCCGCTCTCATCATCCCCAGATCGTTCATAAAGCGGCAACACATTTCCACCAGCACCCGCCGCAGCTCTACCCATAACCCCATTCTTCCCCGCCGCTTTCCTTTGTTTCCTGCTTGGAAAGTCCGCTTCCTTTCCAGGCATGAGACGGCCTGGGTGGAAAATGTTGAAGAGGATAAGAGCAAAGAGCATGAGGGTCGAGTCGAAGACGTATTGGTAGGCTTCGTGGCGGGGGATGCTGCTATTGATGCCTTTGGAATATTCGATGAGGCGGAATATTATACGGATCTATATAGCAGAATGGGGTGTTAATTAGGGATGGCTTTTATTTGAGAGGAGGTGAGTGGGGAAGAGATGGAGGGTGATCTTACGGTGATGAGGGTTAGGGCTGCGTAGACGGTGTAGAGGAGTTGGGTTGCGCGGGGCTTGTCTTGGATGGGGGTTTCGCGAGACATTTGGCGTTGGAAGCGGAATGCTAGACCGAGGAAACAGAGGATGAATGCTTCTTGGAGACCAACGCCGCCCATGTAGATGTGAAGAGCTGTGAGGGGTTAGCTATGGAAGTTTGTAGGGATCGTTCTTATCATACCATTTTCGATCTGGGTGGTTGTTATATTATTCCCCGAGGCCATACTGGCACCTGCGGCTTGAACGAGGAAGGCTCTTGAGCAAAATTAGTATGTGGTTTCGGAAAGGAATTCGAAGAACGAACGCAATGTCAAGGAGTACGAAGTAAAGACCAAATCTCCATGCCTTCACGCCGAGAATTTTGGCGTTGGCGGTGAAGTTATAGACCATTCTTCCCAAGACCATGTATACGTATGCATTGATCCATAGAGGTGCAAGCTATATTCTTGTCAACAAGGGTCATAGTGCATGAGCTCCGCGGACGTACCAGTATCACCACGAACCATGCTGAATACCATGAAACATTTGCTGGGTGGTTGATACTGAGAATACGGAAGATGTAGGCAAGCAACTCCCACAACGCCCCCATAGCAATGACCCAGCTGTAGCCTTTGCGATAAATGATGCCTTGAGCGATGTGTGCGACTAGGGAAAGGGCGTAAAGAATTGCATAGAAATAAGCCGCTCCGACATTTGGACAGAAATACCAGTTGGTATTTGGGGTATCTGTGGCTTTACAATGACCTATAGGGGTGACTGTGACGTTTGACATGATTTTGTGACTGACACTGGAACAAATGATAGGCTGTTGATACTAAATGTAGGAAATGCGCGATGAAAACCAAACAACGAAATCGAAAGACGACAAGATATCGGACGAAAGTGAGTGGACTCTTGCAAAACTGAGAAGACAGAGGTGACATTCTTGTTGTGGTGCAGTGCTGCAGAGTATATATTCTCGTATACTAGGAAAGGAGCAAGGCACAGGTTGCAAGCTCATATCCGTTTCGTTTAACAGTTATCAAATCTAACCGAACGGACCTATCGGAGCCCAGCATATTGCGAGGCTCCACGTGGATACGGGGACCTGAAACAGGGGATAACCGTGCTGACAGGTGTACTCTGTAGTTGAAGCACAGCCATGAAGAGTAGAAATGTTGCTGCCTAGGTTTTGTGCAGGGTATTATGCGAATCGGCCTTTCCTTTCACAGTCTCGTGTGCTGGCTTGGCGCTGCAACGCGTGGCTGGAGGCTCGGCCAAGCAAAGTGGGGGCACGGTCTTCAACCCTGCGCATTTGCTATCCTGGATACTTAAAATTAGAACTGCAACCATCGATACTTGCTTTGTATACCAATTCGTACTTATAGATTATGACCTCATCAGATGATTTTTGTGGTCAAACAGTGCAATAACGTCAGCGACCTTTATCGCCTAGTTGATGCAACGGTCCTCGCAGTATAATGCACACGCGCTATCCCCTCTAAGGTATGCATCTCGTTGTTAAGCTTATTAATCCACATGCGGCTGAGTCAGACCGCAGCGACGTTGCTGAGGACCGGTAACTCTGTCTAGAAATGCGATTCGACATCAGCGAAACGACCCTGGGCCTTCGGTTTCAATGAAAACAGAAAGATGTCGGAGGTAGATCCATGGGGCCTATTACTGGCGGATTTTAAGAGACCACAACAAATTATGCATCTACTCTAACTCAGCCAACCCGCACCTATCTAAGCCCAATTTGAGAGAATCTTTCCAATTGACGCAGGGTCGTGCATTGGTAAGTTGTATGTCAGACGTAGGTCACAGGCGGGTCACATGCAAAGAAGAACGGCCAAGTGCCACACCGCTCTAAGCATCAGAGTCCGTCTGATATATCATCTCATAGCCTCAGGGTCTGAAGAAGCAGGCGCAGGCAACGCAGGAGTCATGAGCCTGAGGGCGGTGTACTTGTATACTACAGTAATTTCATGAGGCTAACTTACTTGTAAATCAACAAAGGGTGTTCTAAGAATACTAAGCACGCGGCATAACGGCGGCTAATGCGGCTCCGCGCTTTTTAATTGGTTCGTTCGTACACTGAATCCTACGCTTTCCCATATAAGGGACAGGGTAGGCAGCGTCCAAATAGCTTCCCCTGTCTCCCGTCGGTCAGTTTGGGATGGTATCGTCCGTTGTTTCTGGAGCCTTGGCCGTTTTCTCACCCAGCTAACGCTGACTCCGGCCGAACTCATATCGCCCATCATATCCAGGATACATGCGTGACATTTCCTAAGGTGTTGATAATTACATGACTGGCTTGTTCGTATAAATTGTACGACGTTCCTCTGGATAGATCTCCATTGCATGCCTATTCATCGGAAAAGACTTGGAGATTTGCACCATGCTCAACAAAAAGCCCAATTATGATGCGAACTCGAAGAGTGCGAGAAGTAAGAAGCCCAAGGTCAAGACGGGCTGTATCACATGCAAGTGAGTTAGACTATCTCTGTCCAGGCAAAATGTTTGCTTTCATCTCCCGCCGTCCCGAAAGGGTTGTAGCGATTGTCACCTTCTGCCTCGGGTCATTGATGCCATATGAGCTGCAAAATACTGTTAGGCGTCCAGCCACGAAGATCCTCTGCGGGCCTAGTCGGGACTTGTGGCTTAATTGACAGCGAGAATGTGGTGAGCTAACGTATAATACAGGAGTAAGGATAGCCGGGCCGTTATAGATGTCTAAAGTAGGCTGATCACCTTACCATATTCAGTACGACGGATAAAATGCGACGAAGCAAAGCCATATTGTCAGAAATGCACGAGTACCGGCCGGAAGGTATGTTTACTTCCTCTCATTATTATAGAATACCCTCCCACCAAAAATACAAGCTAATGGCATCGGCATGCCACAGTGCGACGGCTATGCCTGTCCTGAAAGCTTTCCTAAATCCAACTCGGCGAAATGCGATTCCCATACAACTCTCGATCATTATAATGATTCCTCTAATCTGTGTTACCGCGATTCGAATCATACAGATGTAGGTCTGTTCAATAACCTCAATCCATCCGGCCTAGCCAGCGAAGAGGAATGGCGGTGCTTTAATTTCTTCCGTTCTCGAACATCGGTCCAGATGGCAGGCTTCTTCTCCTCCGAAATTTGGGACCGTCTCATATTACAAGCCACACATTACGAGCCTGCGATAAGACACGCAGTCCTTGCATTAGGCTCTTTGCATGAACGATTCGTAAACGAAGACCAGTCTTTACAGAAGCAAGCTTGGTCAAGAAACGAGGGTGGATTCGCCCTTGAACATTATAATCTGGCGATTCAAAGCTTGATGAATCCGGCCAACAGCGGTCGGCTGAACATTGACGTGTGTCTCATTGCATGCATGCTCTTCTGTTCTTTTGAGGTGAGCTATTCCTTGACCAGTTCGTCAGTTGCAGCTGCCAATGGAGACATTATTGATCAATGTTGAGCTTATAATGACAATGCCATAGACATTACGAGGCCATCACGGTTCTGCAGTCTCACATATTAACAGCGGAGTCAAGATACTGTTCGAGCTCCAATGCAAGCCTTACGATAGGCCGAGACACGACACATTAACCATTCCAGAACGCCCCTATGTGGAATTAGAAGATCTTGAGATTATCTTCAACAGACTACACGCTCAGGTACTTCAGGTGACTACCCCAGCAAAGATATGGTTCCCCAGCGTTCCGGCGCAAGTTTCAATACTGCTGCTGAACGGAAGACAGATGATGGGAGGATCACCAATGCCTATTCCCAGACGTCCAAAATGCGAGGCCCTTGGTTTAGGGCCTGATGTACCTCGGGAATTTTCGAGTCTTGATGAGGCCAGAAATAGTCTCGACTACTATTGGAATAGGTGTGAGCAAGCTTTAATGGATCCCACGCATAATCAACCACCACAAATCATCGGCCCATTATTGGAAGAGCGTCGGCGACTATCCATTGCCGTTAAGAGATGGGACTCAGCCTTCCGAGCCTTCCTCCGAAAAGAAGAAAAGTCTCTTGACAATAAGAGCCTCCAAGCAGCTCGCACCGTCGAAATCAGCCATACCTTCCTCACCATATTCCTCGATTTTGAGAGCTTAGAATTAGAAGATCAAACAATCTGGGATTTATATTGCCCTCAATTCGAGCGTATCGTGGAATTAGCCACGCTCATAGTGGAGTCTTACCCAGAATCATTCAATAACGAAGGTCCCACATACTGCATGGATATGAACATTGTCGCTCCTCTCTACGCCGTCGCACATCGATGCCGTCATCCAGTAATCCGCCGGAAAGCCGTCACGCTTCTCTACGCCGCTTCACGCCAAGAAGGAATTTGGGAGAGTCGAATGACGGCGAATGCTGCGGAGAGGGTTATCGAGATGGAAGAGGCAGGATTGGGCAACATTACTTGCTGCGAGGATATACCTAGGTGGAACCGTGTCACGGACGTGATCGTCCAATTCGATGGCGAGGGCCGGCTGACCGCCCTTACCTATGGAAGGGACAAATATTATCCGAGCAACGGGTATATTACCGAGCCATTCAAGCAATATCGTTTTAAGAATGACAGGACTTCGCCTCACGATTTGAAGAATAACTCGCAGATCTGGAGCTTCTCCCGTCACTAGATATACGCATCAGCTTCCATAAACAGTAGCGGAGGACAATGAGATAGATTACTATATGGGACCGAAGGAGCGAAACACATGTTGCGTTCCTTGTGCATGCTCTTGCATCAGCGACCAGCCTTTCTACCAGATATAAAGAACTTCACCGTGTCTAATCCATCTTCTCCCCACCATTCTCTTCTCACAAACCCATCGGCCTGCAAAACACATACAAGCAGCGTCTAATTAAAGAAAATCCTGCACTGTCTGTCGCCACAATGTCGTGGACCTTATAAAAATCAACCATGGGAATATGGGAAGTCTGCAGCGAGCCCTTGGAAGGTATTTGAAGCAGGAATTGGAGGGGGGACAACGGGAGACAAGGTTTGGGGGGTATTGTAGAGGAGATGAACCTCGGTGATATTTAGGGCAAGAGCGGTAAGAAGAGAAAGGCGAGGACTGAAAGAGAGGGATAGAGAAGCGCGGGATGGCTGGGAATCAGATTGTTGTTTGCCTTTGAGAATGTATCTAATCCGTCACATCAATCGGAGAGTCTGCTCTGAGATCAATAGCCTGCATGTTAGCAATCGGAATTGAGATCTATTACATGCTTTGAAGCCTCTTCCGCATGAGAGACGTCCTTTGCACGAGCCATCAGAGAGAACGGTGAAGAGTTGACCAATCGATCCAGGAATTGTCATTCTTTGTTGAAAAGTCGTATGTCCATCTTAGGCTACTGCAAGACAGGGTCGTGGCATGAAAATGGAGTAGAAAAACCCAGACGCAGGTCCCGGAAAGTAGTAGCTCTGTAGTTCCGAGAGCTTTATTGCATCTTCAGCGCTCCGCTGAATCTACACTGGCAGCGCTGTATACCAAGCACCTGGTTATATCGTTATTCGATTATTGAGGGTCTTGCGGATTTCGCGTTCGAATACTTGCCAATGCATGACACGGCAAAGCAAGTCGAATGTCTCTGTGATACACCCAATGATTGACAGCGGCTCATCGATGGGAGCAAAGGCTTTGAGCACAAACAAATCAACCTGGTTCGACGTTTGCATTGCTCTGCTGTGCTGTCGGCACTGGTCATACATGATTGGCTACTTTTGCTTTCTTTCGGACGAGGCCGGTTGAGAGCATATTCACCGCTGGGGTTCCATTTACTGATACTGGTCGATCACTTGGCCCATCTGGATTGTCGGCAGGACCCTTCCTCTTCCGAATCATTCCAGCGTCCAGCACCACTGGATTCGCACTACCTCCCACGTCATTTATCACTGGTGGCACAAACTCGCCAGCCACAGAAAAACCCCAGTTCTTCACTCCGCTCCTCTGGGCAACGTCCTCTATCCACTTTCTCGTACTGTCTGCTGCTATTTCCTCATCTGCATAGTCAAGGCGCAATAGCAGGTTTCCTACTTTCTCGTAGTCCTTTTGCCTCAAGACAACCTCGCCACGACTCGATAACGGCCAATAATAACTTTTCGTCTCTTCTGGTAGGGCTTGGATGGCCGTCTCTTCTGCCTTTCCAGGGGTAGGTGCTGGTGATGGATTTGAGGGTGACATTAGCGGCATTTTAGAAAGTGGTTCGGGGGCTGGGCTTGATCGAAGTGGTGATTGACGTGGTAGGCGAGCTGACTCTTGGTGTTGAGAATCCAATTGAGTAGGCAGAGCATTCTGAGAGGGCTTCTGTGTGTTTTCTCCAAGATTGCCGGGATTTCGGGTCCTGTCTAGATTGTCTGGCGAAAATAGAGCCCATAGGAAGCCAACAAGGCGGCCTGAGGAGCACTCTTGCCTAAAGGACATCATCTCCCAGAATTGTTCCAGGCTTTGTACGCTTCTCCATCGACCTGTATGCTTTTTTGTAAATGGGACATTTTCAATTTGTGATAATGGGGGTTGGGTGACCTCATCAGGAAGCTCATCGTCCAGCTGTTCCACAAAACGGGCTTTAGGATCATCAGGAAATCTAGGTATTAAGCATCTCTCCGGTAAATGAGGCTGTTTTCCAAGCTCAACCAGTGGATCAGCTGTACTCCACCGTTTTTGACCCTTAGCATGGCCCGATCCCGGTATAAACCCTCGCGTCTCATAAGTATCACAGCCTGGTACCCGAAGAAAGCCGTGAGACTTCACTCCAGGCTCGCTTGTTGTAGACCCATTTCTTTTGCTGCCCTGGTCATCCTCGTCTCCATATATGCCCAGTATTGGGTCCACGACCTTACACCACCATTTTATCAGGCCTCGGTCATCCAG
This sequence comes from Cladonia borealis, assembly GCA_018257855.2. Classification (NCBI taxonomy): domain Eukaryota; kingdom Fungi; phylum Ascomycota; class Lecanoromycetes; order Lecanorales; family Cladoniaceae; genus Cladonia; species Cladonia borealis. The sequence goes on from JAFEKC020000015.1 coordinate 390,559, forward strand.
CACATGCTTGTGACTATTTTCCACGCTGCCCGGAAAAAGGTACTGATTCTGGGCTCTGGCGAAAAGTGATAGAACAAGTCGTCTATCAGGCCGCCGTCGTTCTTCGATGAGATATTGTAGGAAGGTTGTAGATAGGATTCTCAATGGAGAAGGCGTTCCTTTGGGCAGCTTCAATAGTTGTAAGTAGCCAGTGGAGTCAGCTTTGGAAACGAAAAGAGTCGTAAGGTGATTGGTAGTGTAGATGAGAATTTCAATGGCAAAGACTTGCAATTGACGTCCATCTGGATCAATTGACACACTGAGGAAATGGCTCTCACAGTAAGTGTCTTCCGGTAGTTCACCAGGCGGTGCAGCGAAGATGGCGGGGCATTCGGTTGGAGGGGTGGAGAGGTGGTGGATGGTGAAGCGGCAACCGTGGGGCAATAGCTCTGCAAAGCAATCATTAAGCGAGGACTTCTCCTCTAAAGCCATGCTTCATAGAGTCAATGCACAATTACCGGTAGGGTCATAAGCATTGAAAGTTCCATGACATTGTGTCTGAGGCCATTCTGAGGCGCGTCTGCACAACGCGGATGATTGGTGTGCAGGGCAGGACGCGCTCTCGACGCTGCTTTAGGGGCGCCTTAGAACTACCTCAGCTCTAGGGGTATCGCTTGTTTCCTTACCTAGTAAGGTATCTAGCTAACTACCTATGTAGCTTTAGGGCTAAAGTAAATCTTTCGCTCTGTCTAGACATCAGCCTTGCAGCGGTTTGGGGGGTACATACGTTTGAGTTTATGTACTTTTGCACGGTAGAACCTCCTACTGATCCGTAATACTCAGAACCGCTTAGCGGCTGCCAGGACTGCGAACTACCTAGCTATTCCGTTGCAGGTGCTGAGCTACAAGATGGGTGGAATGAGTGCTAACATACATCATCGAATACACTAGCAACGGGGGTAGAAGAGCCTAGAATAGTGACGCTGAGCATGCTGATTGGTCCTCGCTGCAGTGGGGCAGTGCTCCTTGAACAATAGAAAACTTGCTTTTCATCCTCTCCTCATAATTGATACCCACGCAGCTTTTACAGTTTTCATGCCTGGCTTCGCTCAAAATGCGTCTCATCAATGTGCACACCTTTAAGCAGGCAGACCAATTCGAAGATAACAGAATCCCCCCGTATGCGATACTCTCCCATCGATGGGGCAAGGCTGAGGTTTCATATCAAGACTTCCTTAAGACTACAAAAGACACCTTCAATACAGGCTTTGGCAAAATTGCACATGCTTGCGCTCAGGCGAGAAAGATAGGCCTCGACTGGATCTGGATCGACACTTGCTGTATCGACAGAACCAGTAGCCATGAGTTGAGCACGTCGATCAATTCGATGTTCAGATGGTACCGAGATGCCCAAATCTGCTTCGCCTATTTAGGGGACGTGAATACCGTAAAGACGGAGGACAAGGTCGACGATCAAATCCTCAATAGCGAATGGTTCACCCGAGGCTGGACGCTGCAGGAGATGCTCGCCTCTCGCGACATGGAATTCTTCGACGCTAATTGGGCGTCGCTCGGTTCGCGAAGCCAGCTCTCTGCGGTCATCTCGAGGGCAACAAGGATCTCACCTGAGCATTTGGAAGACTTCTGTGTTGCGAGTGTTGCACAGAAAATGAGCTGGATGGCTGGTAGATCCACGACTGAGGATGAGGATATGGCGTATTGCATGCTCGGGATCTTCGACCTAAACATGGATCTTAGGTATGGAGAAGGGAAGAAGGCATTTATAAGGCTACAGGAGATGATTATCAGTAGCATCCCTGATGAATCGGTTTTCGCCTGGAGATCCGACAAGATGAAGAGTTCTGGCTTACTAGCCCCATGGCCTGATTGCTTTAGAAATTCTGGCAATATCGTTCTTCGAGCGGACAAGAACTCCGAGCCACGAGAAGCTTACCAGATGACCGCTCGGGGCCTGAGGTTCCCGGCTTCGATGACGGAGAGAGAAAGCTTTTCTACACTGAGTCTTAACTGCTGGAGGATTCAGGAGAAAAAATCGATGGCTGTTGTCTTACTCCTGAGTAACACTGGAGGTTACTGGAAGAGAATCAGATGTGATAAATTGGCTTGGAGACCGAGTGTCAAAATGTACACCAGGGTAAACAAGTTTATTGCTATTGCACCGCAGATTTACATTCCGCAGAGGAACGTTGTTACCCATCGCTTGATCGATGGACATTGAAGAGAAATCTAACGAAGCAGTAACATAAGAGCGACATCTGAGAGCGACCCTCGGGCACGCGGTAGAATACTGTGGCTACTTAAGTCAGCCGGCCTTCAGATCAATGCTCGCGGAGGCAAGCCATCTGGAGCATTGAGGTTCCTTGCGTTCATATACTAAATTATACTTGTTGGTCAAGCATAAGAGGATAAGGATCTATCTTGCTAGACTTTGGTAGCTACTCCACTCAGAACGTACCACACATTGGTAATTACTCCACTTTGAGCCTTTATTATAATAGCTATATCTCTATCAAACATTTCTAGAGGTTCTGCTTAGTTGATTTTGCTTCTTCGATGACTTGTGATTGTGTCTTTACGTTCCGGCGGGTTGAACGGGCGAAAGGTCGGCCTCGCTTAGAGGCTCTTACTCCTAAAAGTCACCCATAAAATTTAGGCGACTACTCCCCTAAAATATGTTATAGAATATGTTGAGTATATGTCAGTTATATCTTTTGCATATACTAAGCATAGACCTGGAGGTGACTTTGTAAGGTGAAACCCTCTAAGTGAGCTTAGTATTCATTAAGGCTGAGGTATGCTTCCGAATCGCGCGGTATAGTGTTTCTAGGGGACTCTAAAGGGCAGAATTACGTCTATCCAAAGCATTTATTCTAGGGCAGAGGCCTCTAAGGGAAAAGATAGGAATTAGCTCGTATTGGAATATAAACCCAGTTATACTTGAGCTGCAACCTGGTCATGTAGACGAAACTGCAAGGTGATCTGGAACTGTTTTACAAAGCTACTCCTTCATATTCGACTTTAAACTACAGGCTGAGCAAGAATTCATTACTAGGCTTTAATTAAGATACATACGAGGGAAGAGCCAGAACCCGGTCAGGTAAAATGCAGCCCAATGATATACAGCATCCTTTTTCTCGCCTCTCTGCCTCAAGATCTTTACTGCTTCATGCATCGCGCTGGTAAGATTCACGCAAACCTGCACATACCCTAAATCCTGATTATCGCTTTTCTTGTCTTCCAAAACCACTTGGTGCTCGTGGATGGCCTCATAAAACGCTGCTGCAAAATTGGCTCCGTCGTCAGGGTCAATACGCCATAGAGTGGAAACAATCGCGCTGGCTCCTGCAAACATGAGAGCTGAAGGAAGGCCGAGGATTTCGTCTGAATCAGAAATCGAAGCTTTTCCGCTGCCGCACCCAATGATGGTGGCCAAGGCGGGCTTGTGCAGTTGGACCTTGAAGAGGTCGCGAACGGCGATGCGTTCACTATCTGGCTTTTCAAGTGACTGTTCCTTGTACGCTGATTCATTTAGAAGCAACGCAGATTCGATTGGATGTGTTGGGTTGTAGTACACATGACCAAAGTAAAGGATATGCGCACAACCGGACAGCACATTCTGAGTAGCCTCCTTAGTCAAGTCGGACCCACTATATTTTAGACTTGTAGTGATTCTCTCGACTTCCTGCAGCAACTTTTCTTCAGCTTCAGCCTCATTCATCCACTGTTTTTCATAGGAGGGAACGATAGTCAGGCCATATACACTCGGACTCGAAAGCTGAGACTTGCACACAGCTTCGTAGCTGCGATACAGAGTTGTCAAGCTTTGGCAGTAGGCGACAGGATGACTCTCAATCAATGGCACGTCACTGATAGGAATGGCGTGTATTGGTATCTGATGTAACGCTCCCGTCAGGCAGAATATGATGGTTTCCTTTGCCTTGATTGAATGAGGCAATTTTGGGTTGAAGAGGGGCATCAAGAGCGGAGTCAGCTCCTCGAGAGCGCTTGTGTGACCTTCTTCACGTAAGGGCTTCTTTATAGATATTCTCTCGGTTCCCAAATTCTTTTCGACCCAGCCTTCAACAGCCTTGAGCGTGATGTCTGGAAGAGGAATGGGTAAGTTTGTAGCGCCTTGCCTATACAAGATTGCCTGTAAGCCGCCTTCACCCAGATAAGCAATATTGATAATATCGACCAGGACGACATCATCCCCCACTTCGCTCAACATTTCATTGATCATGTCTTTCGAGACTATCGTATTGTCTGTAATGTCTATTGGAAGTGCCGTTGGCGTGACTCTGTCGGTGGCAGACTCTTGTTCCGTTTCGTCCTGCAACTTGGTGTTTTCCGCAATATGAAGCTTCTCGACCGAGGATGGCGTATCAGAGTCTGCCCCTGACGTAATTAGTTTTCCTCTGTCGCTGCTTAGGGTCTCAACAAGATCTTGCACCACTTCAACGTCGAAATAGAGAAGATCAATGAGGCCTCGTCCTTTTGATCGATTTGTCCACTTCAAGAATCGGTCATAGAGGTCATCGACATTCTGAGATGCCGCTTTGTTTTCCAGAAAGGACTGGAACGATGCCATGATCCCCATCTTAGAGTGCTCTTGCGACATGAACTCATTGGCCTGGTTTATTATTGCGGGTAACAAGTCTGCTGGATCCGGTGTCAAAAGCTGTTTCCGAGTACTGTTGAACAAACGTTCTGCCCTTTCGAGAACTTCGTGGCTGGCATCAGGCGGTACCGATTTGAAAAGAAGGTATCGCTGCCAATGCAAACGACTTTGTTGAAGCAAGGTGTGGTATTCCATAAAGCGGCGTCCACCGTTTGCGTATTTCGACACAAGATCCGCACACTCGGATATTCTCGATTGAAGTTCTTCATCGCTGACCAGCTGTTGTTTCACGCTCTCAGGAACGTAGCATTTGGTTAGAGTGGTCTGGATCCGGCCTGCCATCTGTCTATCCGATTGGTCGCCAAACCCACCGCCAACAGCATCCTCTAGCTTCTCAATAGCATCCAGCATTTTCTGCTCTTCGGAGTATTCCACGCTGCTGGTAGGGCTTGGAACGCCCTGGCTGGCTAAATATAGCCGATGTCGATGTAACCTGGATATCATGATGATTTTGGCGGTATCAAGCCTTGCAGCTTGAGATGGCGGTCTATCCGGCAGATTAGCCAATCTTTTAGACGCTGCATTACATCCAAGAAAGTTGCACTTGGCCTCGGCTCATTTGAATCACCATTAGGATCATCATAGAGACATTCGGCAACCTCCTCGAAATCCAGATCGTTGATATAATCGAAAAATGAGTCAGGGTTGTCGTCCTGGTCGTCTTTTTGCACAAATCCAAATAGCTTTCTCAATTCGCACTTCGTCAACAACCCCTTTTCCACTTCGATCTTAGCCCAGGTTAGTAAGAGGTCCAGGGCATTGTTCCCCCATTCAATAGGGTCCTCAACATTACCGAATATCTGGCGTAGATAATGGTCTGGGTCAGATTGCGCTGACTCGGTCAGCTTCCCCATTTGATCTGAAAATGGACATTGCTTAAGCCATTTGGAGTGCTGCTTGAAATATAGCTGCGACTGGTCTTTCAGCGCTAGCTTTCGTTCGGCCGAGTCGGCTAAACCGAACATGCGCTCCTGATGAGTCGGAAGGCCATAGTCAACATACCTCCCTTGGAAATCCTCAATAATTCGCAAGATCTTGGAGTTATCTTTGTAGTGCACAGAAAGAGTCGTCAAGTAGTCAGCGACTCCGGCTGACTCGAAATAGGCCATGCCAGTCTCTCTTTGATGTAGATCGATGTAAGCCGTATGGACGTCATGCAAATGTTGTAACACAGCGCGCCCTGATGGAAGTGTTTTGCGTTGATGCCAATTCTTTTGAGCAGCATCCCGCGCGGCGATGAGGGCTTGATTTGCTTTGGTAAAGTCCTTGCGCTTCCTAGCTGCGTTCGCAAGGTCCATATACTTCCGAGACTTTTCGCCTTCAGTCGAAGGAGAGTCGCGCACCTGCTTTACAGCAAGATCAAGAGATATCCCTGGACACTGAGCCTCCATCGGGGAGAAATTCTGTCTCAAAAGCTCTAAGGAGTGCTGGGAAACCTGCTCAGCCATTGGTGGAATGACGTTTGCGAGTATGCTAGAGAGCTGTCGCCCCAATCTCGTGGAGCGAAACAATAGAGACTTGTTTTGTGTTTGTTCCATGGTACTGCAAAGGGCGAGTGACGCACCAACGGAAGCCTGCATCTCCAGACCTTGCACTAAGGTGAGCTCTAATTGCATGAACCTAAAGGCTATGTTGTATTTTTTTCGCGCAATGAGGCTTTCCCGCAACTTTCTGGCTTCTGAGGCCCTATTGCCCGACTCTTCGAAGATAGTTTCGTCTCGAGTTCTGACGAAATTGGAGACCGTTTTGCAAGAGTTGACAATTTGGTAGTAGAGGGTTATAGCCCGCAGCTAGTTTGATCACTCTGTTATAGCCTTAATCAATGACAGGAAATCTTGGGAACTTACCTCCAAATCGCTCAAATCGTTTATGTCGACCTGAGAGACCTGTTCACGAACTTGACGCGCTTTGTCCAGTAGCCCTTCCATCTTTCCATATGCCCAGAAATATGCATCCAACAACATTAGCTCTAGTAGAAGAAGATCGTTGGTCGCAACCCCATTGTTCGTGAGTTTATGGCGGTTCAGAGTTGTTTCCAAGAGTTTGATCCTATCCCGCTCGAGCCCTTGCGTTGTAAGCATATCGGCATGCTCCATTGCGAGCATAGGAATCGAGGAACTTGTGGGCAGATTATGCTCGTAGAGGGCGTTCGCATCTGTGAATCTGCCACACTGATGGGCCATAGCCGCCTCCTCTAGATGATTGCGCTCTTTGTCTGTCTTCAAAATAGACAGCAGGGGAGGATAAAGGGTCCAACATGTTTTCTCCTGATCTAAACCGGCCATCCTTATCTTTGAAAGTCACAAACGGGTCTGATGGACTTGGCTTGAAGAAGGGAAGTATGTACATGTAATCGCGACGATGCAACAATGTTTAGCAAGCAGTTTGTGTGAAGAGAAACTCTCGGTGAAAATAGCAACAAAGTTGGATGCCTGGAGCGATCAGGCACTAGGAGGAGGAAGCGGGGCAAAGATCACACTTGCTGGTGCCACACTTGGGCACTAAAGTCCAATGTGGGTGGCGTTCTCCGCCTTGCAGCACTAATCGCACATCGCCCCGCAGGCATGATAGAAGTAGTCTGTAAGCCCTGAACATCCTTTACCCAGACTTTTCGGACCGCCTACATTTCGCAACTTCAGAAATCGATCAATCACCGTATCCAAAGTTTACCAATTAAAAGCCTCCCCACGACTACAAATTTGCTCGTTGAATACGCATCGGTTGCAGACCCCCAGAATCAGGCTGTGACAAACCAGTGACACGAATCAGCGTTCAGTCTCTAGACCGGAAAACACCTCGCTTACGCCAAAACGCTTTGGAAGACTGGTGGGATTGGAGCGGCATCAAAGCAGATAGAACCCTAAACGTCGACAAGCCGCAATTTCTCGTTGCCAAGTTCTTTGCGAGATCCCTGAGTCGGCTGGTGACAATGGCGACGGAGCCACCATTCATCTTGCTCAAGTCAACGTCATGGCTTCCAGTTGAAGAAACGGAGACGCTCCTCGGTGCCGTAGTAAAGAATTTCTGGGCGCCGACGGACAATTCGGTTCCTACAGAACCCCTGGTCTACAACAAGCAACGCAAGTTCGTGGAAAAAGGATACGATGACTTCGTCCTGACCAACGAAGGCGGAGTCGGCAAGGCCGCAATGTTAAAACTGCAGGGGTTAGCCAAGCTGAACTGGAAAGGGGTGGTTGACGACGCGTTCGACTTGCGCGGCAAGCACATACGTTACATCAAACTGCGACAAGTGGACAAGTTCTGGGAGGACCTCAAAGAGGATCCAGAGGTTCAAAGAAGAGTGCCGAAGTGGATTGGGTCCTGGTACCGGGGATCCAAGCCTCCAGTGTGCCTAATTACGGGCCTCTTTATCTGCAAAGATGCCACGTCGAAGTCGTCCAAGGATGTTTCGCAAGCTCGCGGGGCGAAGCTCGAAGCGCCGTTCGGAACTGCTGCCGTTGCTGCCAGCGCCAGCCAAGGCGCGCTGTTACCAAACGATGGTACCGGCAATCTTGAAGCAGGCCTTTCGGCTAACAAAACCCAGACGCAACATATCAAGGCAAAGGCCAAGGGCGATAGCATATTTGCCATGCAGCTCAAGGTCATTTCCTCCGAAACGTTCAACAAAACGGCGCTCAGACTCAAAGACAAGAGCCCCGATGCTCCAACCCATCGTCAGATGGGTGAGGACGAAGAGCTGCCTTCCATGGACAGTTTGAATCTTGAGGATGTAGATCCTGAGACCTGGGAAGGTTTGGAGAGGGAAAATCTACAAAGTGGAGAAGGCACTGATTCAGGAAGTGGTTCAGCACCCTCAGCAGGCAAATGAGCATGGACGGGCCAATTTATCCGTCTCTGATGCTTCATTTGTCTCAGGCTGCTCTTTGTATTGAGCTGAGATCTGAATGTTAAGTGCACCTATACTGCAGGAGAAGACTTGTCCAGGGTCGTCTTCAACCTTCGCCGGTTCCTGAAAATATGTGAAATGATATTGAAGCCGTGATTACTTGCACGTATCTCGCGAACGCTGTTGATAATCTATTGCGTTGATGTACTGCATCATTATCGGTGTTCTTTCAACCCAGCAGAGATAAGGATCTATCAGACTTTGGTAACTACCCACTCAAAGCCCTTGTTATTATAGCTAGATCTTGCCTCTTCGATGACTAGTAATTGTGTCTTGACATCCCCCTCACATCATTCAGATCTCCCGTGGAGCTCTCTATACTGTTCGTCAGCACCATGTGACCGGCTTACCACTCCTCAGTATTGAGACCATTACTGTCAAACCCATTGCTTATAAATTTAATTTCGATGGCCCCAGTCGATTAATCATATAGTTGCGAAGTTTAGTAACCTCTTCTCTCTCGGCAATCAAACTTCCATTGTACTCTATTACAAGCTTTTCCGAGCTTATCGTTCAATCTTTTGTCAAAATTTTGTATCTTCATCAAGAAGGCTTCGAGAAATAACGGCGTGTGAGGGCCTAGCATCTAAAGTGTTCGATGGCAAGGGTTTGGCTAGGAGGTCCATTAAGCTTTTGGAAATATCGTAGGGTTCGATGAAGACTAGGACTAGATGGAAATTAGCTTTGCAACCTTGACTGTCGTTGGACAGCTTCAAAACGAGAACGAGTTTGCGGAGAAGCTCCTGGTAATTGCGAAGCGCCGTGACATCGTAAATCAAGAAGCCGACAGCGAACCTGATAGATCTAGCCGTAGTGAACTCTGTGAAAAGGAATAAAGACAGACTATGTCAGGCGATGAAAGGGTGCAGGTAGTACGAATTTTGGCCAGACAGCTCGGAGTCATACCTCGTCAAAACATTGCTTACCGTGACGTTATTGTCAACCATTCCTCAAAGTAAAGATGGAGTAAAGATACACAACATCAACCAACCTCATTGCTTCATAGCGGAGCAATTCCGCCCCGGCTTGACTTTTCGCCGCAAGACATCAATAGCACGCTGCTTCAGTTGTCTTGGATATGCTCTACCACGCTGTAAGATACCTATAGGTATACCCTGCAGCTGCAATGGTAAAGCCATTGGCCAGTCCCAGCGTTGTCAATTTCGTCAAACCTTTTACACGGCGAGCTTCTTGCAGATACGCCCCCTTACACCCAGCAACAAAACCCTTCAGCACATCCAACACGCGCCGAGAAGAAGAGGAGCGTTATGGAAACAGAGGGCGAGATCTTCGGGAAGGAACTCCGCGCTGGAAGTCCACACCTGCACGATATAAGGCACCTGTCCGATCGAAGCCTCCAGTTCTTAACAATGACTTCGTAGTCAACGAAGATCCAGCGCGTTTAGACAGGGCATATGTACGATTATTGGGGAGAGGAGGAGAAACGATGCTTACAGAGGAGGTGAAATGGTTGGCTGTTACGCACAAGAGCTTTGATCATGGCAAAAGAGGGTATAATGACCGATTAGCATTCTTGGGTATGATTCTTCTGCAGCTCAAGACCTAGGGAGGAGCTAACTCCAAGGATGAATAGGCAAGAGAATTGTCGATCTACAGACTTCATTGGCACTGCTGCAAAACCCATCTACAAGGCAGATTCCTCCGATGCAGGATCAATACGGGCGAGAACCCTTTAGACACCCAGCGCTGGAGGGTCTAGAAGGTATAACTGAGCATGGGAAGGCTACGATCCTGGATAAGCATAGAGTGGGTGGTTTGGCTGAGCATTATGGACTGGACGCGGTTGTGAGATGGAAGCCTAAGAGGGTAGGTGCTTTCTACACTCTACCATAGGCAGACGCTGACACATTGGCCTCTAGATGACCAATCTTCCGGGATCCGGTTTGACCGTAGTCATTTCACAAGCATTATACGCCATCATCGGAGCTGTTGCATTACAAAAGGGAGGTGATGTTGCGAACACCGTGGTTAGGGAACGAATATTGAATCCACTTGGCCTTCATTGATGCTTTCATTTTGCATAGAAAGCGATTGATGCATAGCAGCGGTGTACTATTGGAGCATATGTATATATACAAGTAGATAATCTACTATAGACCCTAGCTGGTCTGTTCGGCTCGAACAAGAATTTTGTATCGCACATTACAAAGCACGTAGTACTTAAATTTCTCTCGCACAGTCCAAATAACAACTACCCTCAACAATGTTAACAATCTGTCCGATCCCTCTGACACCGCCCAAGCAACAGCACAAAATACTCGGCCAGTTCTTAATGGAACCCTTCAAAATCCCTCTCCGCACCTCCAAATCGCAGAACCCAACAATAGAGACATCCAGCAGTCGAATCCGACAGAAAGCCAGTTCAGTCACGGATCTGTTGAGTTGCACTGTCTAATGGGCGCGTTATTTAAAAACAGAAGAAAAGTGCCGTGGGAATTTTTGATACCGACGAAAATTAACCGCTAACCGCATCTGGCCGCCAAGCCTGATATTACTCTGTGGAAGCTACCAACCATGCCTCCAATTCTCTGCATTATGACATGACGAGCCATGACCCCTTCCAAAGCTCCTTTCCATAGATAGCATCCCCCCCTCATACTAATCAAACAACCATGGCCTCCGCAGTCTTCTTCCTCGACCTAAAGGGCAAGGTGCGCTCTCCATCCACAGCTATCTCTTAGCAGGCTACAAACTGACACTCCACTCAGACCCTCCTAGCCCGCAACTACAGAGGTGACATACCCATGTCCGCCGTCGAAAAGTTTCCCATCCTCCTTTCCGAAGCCGAAGAAGAAAGCTCAGCCGTTCCACCATGTTTCTCAGACGAGGGCATAAACGTACATCCTCCTTCCAATCCCCTACATTCTCACCTCTCTTGACCTGGAATGTATGCTTATATAGGCCATAATGGGCCAATAGTATCTCTACATCCGTCACAACAATCTCTACCTCCTCGCCCTCACAAAACGCAACACCAACGCTGCCGAAATACTCCTCTTCCTGCACAAAATAGTCGAAGTATTTACCGAATATTTTAAAGAACTAGAAGAAGAATCAATACGGGATAACTTCGTCATAATCTACGAACTTCTTGACGAAATGATGGATTTTGGGTATCCACAGACTACAGAGAGCAAAATATTACAAGAGTGGGTTATATACATTTAAACCAGATTGCCGCTCTTATAATAGATTAGCAGTGCTGATTAGCTATGATCTGTTGCAGATATATAACGCAAGAATCACACAAACTCGAAATCCAAGCCCGCCCTCCCATAGCCGTCACAAACGCCGTATCCTGGCGCAGCGAAGGAATCCGCTACCGCAAGAACGAAGTCTTCCTCGACGTCATCGAATCACTCAACCTCCTCGTCTCCTCCACCGGCAACGTCCTCCGCTCTGAAATTCTTGGTGCCGTGAAATTAAAATGCTATCTCAGCGGAATGCCCGAATTGCGACTCGGGTTGAACGATAAGGTCATGTTTGAGACAACGGGAAGACCTACACGCGGCAAGGCTGTGGAGATGGAAGACGTCAAGTTCCATCAATGCGTGAGGTTGAGTCGGTTCGAGAATGATCGGACCATCAGTTTCATACCGCCAGACGGAGAGTTCGAGCTGATGAGCTATCGACTGAACACGCAGGTGAAGCCGTTGATCTGGGTGGAGAGCGATGTGCGGTCACATTCGGGATCGAGGATAGAGTTCACGCTAAAGGTCAGTCCAAACCAGGTTTTGTCTCGCAGCCTTGCAGACTCCTGCAAGTACTACTTCTGCAACTATCTCGTGCTAACGCTGCACCGTTGATCACAGGCGCGAGCCCAATTCAAACGTCGCTCCACCGCAAACAATGTCGAAATCCTCGTTCCTGTCCCCGAAGATGCCGATTCTCCTCGATTTCGAACAAACATAGGCAGCGTTCACTACGCGCCAGAAAAAAGCGCTATAATATGGAAAATCAAACAATTCGGGGGTGGAAAGGAGTTTCTCATGCGCGCAGAGCTAGGCTTGCCATCAGTGAAGGGAGACGACGAACATGGCGGAGGAATGACTGGGGGATTTGGGGGAAGCATGGGAGGTGCTGGACAGGGCGGAAAGGGCAAAAGACCAATCAGTGTGAAGTTTGAGATCCCCTACTTCACCACTAGCGGAATCCAGGTGCGGTACCTGAAGATTATAGAACCAAAGGTACGTGCGCTTTCTCTTTCCTCGCAATTGGCTCCCTATTGCGTTGGCATTCCTTGGCGTGCTGGGCTTGCAGCTTCGGCATTGGCTCGCGCGAGTCCAAATTTCGCATTGCGCGGTTCTCTGCGATCTTTACTCTCTCTGGCAGGGAGATTGCGAGCGTTTCGCTGCAAAGAGGCAAGCGTCTGACTGCGGGAACGGAACGTTGGCCCGTGGAGCACCCTTGACAATGTGTTGTATCCTTGTTCTGCTTGTTCAATTGGTACGCACCTGATACTAACGCACCTTGCGCGCACCAGTTGCAGTACCCGTCCCTCCCGTGGGTTAGATATATCACCCAATCTGGTGATATAGCAGTGCGCTTGCCGGATGTGCAATGAGTTGAGTGTGGCTTGAGGGGTGGGCGTTGTGGCTGGCTGAACACAAGTAGTTGCGAAGCGGCACATATGTAATGATATTATATAGTGAAGACTCAAACATTGCTAGAATAATATGGCCATGTTGCCCAAGAGATTTTCCATGCGTGATGTCCCTCCCTTTGTTTTGAAAAATTTGTCTTGGTTTTGAAAAGGAAAAGAACAATCTGAGAACAGAATCTGCACAAACACTAGCCTTCAGACAGAATTCGATGAACAACTCATAGGACTTCATTAGATGCAGAAAATAGCCCACTGAAGAAATGATCCATGCGAAGGTGAAGAGAAACAAGGCCTGAAGTGAATGGTCCAGCGGTATCGTAAGCTTCCCCTCGAAAGCCGATGAGCCTTGACAAGTATCGATTGTACAAGAGAGCCTCTGAGCAATAGCAGACCGTCCTATAAATGCTCTTCATAACAAGCCTTGACAGACGTGCCTATTAGCCATAGAAAGGACCAAATTCACCATTCTGCAGCCTGTCGAGAAGCTGTGGAGTCGACCAATGAGGGTTGCGAGGATCAGTATATATGGTGACCACCATGCCTCGTTCGGCAATGCCTGATGGGAGTCAGCCAGGTGTACGAGGCTCAATAGATTGAGCAAACCTACGGCCTGTAGTTTGTCCATGGTTATACCACCGTCCTGGTCCCATGGCATTTACTGGAAAGCCCTGGTTTGGCTCTATCGAGAAAGCCGCGAGGGCGAAGAGTAAGGGAAGTTCTCCGATGAGGCCACCCTGATTTCTACTCGCATGCCGATGATCACAGTCGTACGAGACAGGTAGAAGCTCAGGCATCCAACGTGGTGACCCAGGAGCAGCTATAGCCCGCTCCGCTCCTCGATGTGAAATGTATGAGAGGTAAGTATTGCTATCCCCAACCCGATTATGGTTAAATCTAATAGCTTGCCAACCTCGCCCATATGTTGCATAAACGCTTCTGGTCCTAGCATTGAAAGGTACAGCTAATAAACGTTGAATGTCTGGAAACTGTGTGAATACAGTTGCCGCAGTATATACGTATCCGTCGAGACTGGTAGTCCGAATCTGGTCATTCGGCGGTACTGTAGTGATCCTGCCGCCCGCCCAGCGAAGAAATGAGACATGGCCCTGCCCATCTCTGAGCCCATTTGGCCTATTTGGAGGTAGCCAGTCTCCGGGCTCCGAGTGGCGTATTTGCTGGCCATGGACACCGTAATCCGGACTAAGGGGCTCTATCCGAACATAAAAGCTGAGGTTTTCAGGGATGTTGGGGGAAATGCCAGAGGAGCTCGTTGGACCCTGCGAAATGTTAGCAGGATAGCTTTGCTTGGTATGGTGTACTAAGCGGATGCATGTTCCTCGATTTTGAGAACCACTGCCCCCTTCTACCTTTGGAGATGTGCCTTTGCCTTTATTCTTCGAAAGACCACCTTTATTTCCGCCAGTTTGATAGGACATCATGGAGGAATATATTTCCTTTTAGAGATTGGATCCTCTTATTCCAGCCAATATTCGCAGCGCGAGCTTGTCCAATAATGAGAACCGCCACTTGTGATAGAGTAAGGCCTAGGCGGGGAAATGTGGCTGTCTCGCCCCGCTTCGACCTTCATCTTATAGATCTATTGGAGGAAATGCGGCTCTGCTGGTACTTCTGAGGTCTTGCGATGGTGGGGTGTGGTGAGACGACCGAGAGCAAGTCTCTTCAGGTGATGACGGATTCTCGTTCCCAGCCACTTGCAAAAGCAAAAGGCTTGAAGTTACTGCACGATCTTGCGGAATGCGGTTGGGCTAAGCGGATGGACAGTTCCATGATTGGAGTGCAGAAGTCGTTCCAACGGATGATTCGTAGTAGTCTGCGAAGCACATCGAAATCTAGTAGACCCTCTAGGTGCCCAACCCAGGAGCCTGTGCTGCCCGCGTATGGCACGCTTCTGCCACCAACAACCCCATCCCTGGTATGTCCTAGTTCCCTGATGAATGGTTGGTTTCTTGTTTGGGACAATGGGAAGACTACCTTAGCCTCTGCTACCCGAGCTGAGCCTAAGTTTGCTCGCCCATCATCTGACTCTATGCATTGCATTAGGCAAGGAATATAGTGTCTGGAGACCGTAGAAGGTTCGTAGATTCTGGTGACACAATGTGAAGAGCAAAGACTGCGTGTCTGGGTGTAGGTCAAGTGAAAGCTTCGAAAGCGATATTTCTTTCCAACGTTAAAGAGGGCTAGTAAAAGGAAAGCCAGGCATGTGCGCACGCAATAGCCGCGAAGAGAAAAATGGGGGACGAGATCGGCCCATGCGAATGGTTCGGTACGTTCGCATGGTCTGACCCTTGGAGCCTTTTGATAGGACAAGACGATATTAGTATTATTTTGCCATGTGTGAGGGCCAGCGGCCAGAACCGAGGAAGCGACTTTTTGCCACGCAATATTGATAATTCATGTTCATCAGGCTTCGGGCGATGGCTCCTTCAAATAGAAGACGTGCTGAGGCTGAATGCCAGCTAGCGTTTGCCTTGTTATGCCTTAGAAGCACTTTATGCGAGATACGAAGCCTTACCGGAAAAGGCGCCACCTATCACAGTCTTAGGTGAGCAAGTCGAATCTCCACACGGACAGTATCAGGTGCGTCATGTGGACCATGTTCGCAGCCTCTCCTTTTATCCGTGAATAAGACGAAGCATTATGAGCTCTGACCATGCTTTTCTCCGCAGAACCGAACCACGTGAGCTATAGCGAGCCAGTAACGACTCGTCCGGCACATTTCGTCCATCGATCATCGGTCCAAGGGCCCGAATTAAGGACGACAATGCAGCTATTGCTGTTGGCAAAAGTCTCGATGGCCGCAATACATAGACGGTCCTATGATCGATCGCACAAGCTGCAGAGGCGTATCCACCTCACGCTTGTGGTGCGGTAGTGCTCAAAGCTTCTACCTCCTAGGGAGATTCGCTACTTGTTTGAAGTACTTATACATAATGACCCTGGACATGTCAGCCGTGTAGACGTGCCGACGGTAGGCGTTAATTGTCTGCTGACTGAAAAGCCTAGTCGGAGAACCTCGCCAGACGGCAAATGTTCCATACCAAGCCAGTAGTGAACCGCCTCTCCCAGATCGAGATCAAAAGGAGAAATAAGGAGGCGGGAAAATACCAGGAAGGAATACAGAAGCTGGTCTGAATTCAGAACGTCGTTGGGAAGGGCAGCGATGAACATGGACTGTGGCTCTTCTCGCCTTCTTGGAGAGCCTTTGAGGTGTGTCTCCGATCCTGATGGGGGCTAGGAACGTCCTGGTCACAGTAAGACCCTTGAAGACTTTCGCTAAAGTGGGAGGAAGGGATCTTTCCGTCACGCTGAACTTTGTTCCATGGCTGCAGGATCTTGCGCAAGGGGCTTTTGCAGCTGCAGATGCTATATTGAAAAGCTTGGATTGGGTTTGCGTTAGTGAAGACGTCGCGTAAGAAAGTCAACTTGATGAGGTATCGGTCTTGGAGCAGCTGCCAGACAAACGACAGTATCTTGATTTGAAGGCTTCCAATCGTACCTTGCTTATTGCTCTAGAGGTCTGCAGTCATTGATGTATGTCGAAATCGTACATGAGACTTGAATCTGGAGTGCCACCAATGCTGGCCCATGCTTCAGGAATCCAAGACAAACCAAGCCATCCAAAGCTGGACGAAGCTGAACGAAGCTTGATTTTGGAAAGCGTATCATGAACGCTGCAGTAATACCATCAGTCTTTATGCACAGGACGAAGCATTGCGGGATACTGCATGTTGAGCTGCCGTGGTGGTGTGAAGCAGAGATGGAAGTTCATCGTGGGAAGGCGGCCCGTCTAGATAGGATGATCCTGGCTCCATCGACACTGGGCACACCCCGTCTTGGCCAAAGCATTCGGAGTGGACATCAACGCAGCTACAGGAAGGATAGGAAGCATCGGAAGATGTTATCAAGCTGCCATGCAGAGTGGCATCGACTTGGAAGCTCAAAACATGGGCGAAAAGCAAGGGAGAGGTTAAGATTAGGTTGAAAAGCGCGACAGGTTCCTTCTCAGGTTTCAGGCTGAGAGCAAAAGAGGCAAGCTTGCAACATTGAGATTAAGGAAGGTATATCTTCCAGGAAGGAGTATTTCAACATTGCGGCTCTTCAGAGACAGTTCGCGAACGTAGCGTATTAAGGCAAACAAAAAGGGGCGCTAAATTATAATTTACACGTTCGATGTAAAATCAAACTCCACGTAGTTTTGCCAGACTATATACATCAAGCAGGACTCTCGAATCACAGAGCTATCGCCTTGCATTAGTAATAATCCTGCATGCACAGTACCTAAAACACGCCCTTTTTTGGTGCGCTCCACTCTTAACACCCAACTAAATCACAATTTCAGGCGAGCAGTAAAGAAACCTCTGTCTCCCCGCTTTACTATGACTTCCACGAAAAAGCCCGTGCACACAATAATCCTAGACGCAGGACCGATCATCAAGAATGAGCCTTCGGTCTCGGTACTGGTTAGCAAGTGCGAGAATCTCGTTACTGTGCCGTCAGTGATTGGCGAAATTAAGGATATACAAGCTCGATCTCGTCTGGAAATTACATTGCTCCCCTTCCTGACAGTCATTAGCCCAAAGCCGGAAAGTGCCAAGTTTGTCGTGGAGTTTTCAAGGCGAACGGGGGATTTGCCCGTACTCTCACAATCGGATATCCAAATTCTCGCTTTGGCATACGAGCTCGAATGTAACCAGAACGGAGGTGATTGCAGACTCAGGAAGGTACCTGGGCAGAAGAGGGTGAATGGTTCGCCACCTAAGCTGCAGAAGGACTCTTTGGGAGAGGCAGAGACCGCAAGCGAGCACCAGCCATCTTCCGATGTCCCTGTGGATCCTCTAACCACAGAGCCGACGACAGCCGTCCAAGATGCGGCAGGTGATCAGAAGCTAAATGAAACCGTTCCAGAAGATGCGAATGTGGTGGTTGAGGCTATGAGTGACCTTAAGCTAGAGACATTGAAGCCTGAGCCTGGTAGCACATCTGACCTGTCTCCACATGGTAATGACGCCTTGCCGGAAGTGGATGAAATAGGCTCAAATTCAGAATCATCCGATTCGGAAGGCTGGATCACTCCATCTAATCTGAAAAAGCAGCAAGCCAAAGACCAGGATGCTTCTACTGTACCGATATCTGAGGACCAGATAATTCAAGTGGCTACTATTACTACAGATTTTGCTATGCAAGTATGTCTAGTACAGCTATTATTCATATCTAAATATCTCGCTTACAAATATAGAACGTCCTCCTACAGATAGGCCTGAACCTTCTTTCACCATCGATGCAAAGGGTCCGAAATATTAGGACTTATATCCTGAGATGTCATGCATGTTTTGAGAAAGTCAAAGGTATGGATTGACTAAATTATCAATATAAATTATATTAACACGGTTATATAGATATGAACAAGCAATTCTGTCCACGATGCGGTCTGTTTTTCCAAAACTCCCGGATGCGGGATAAATGTTGATTGCTAAGTAGGTAACCCGACACTAACCCGAGTTTCATGCTCTACGAACTCAAAAGGAGAGTTCAAAATTCATTTGAAGAAGAATATGCAATGGAATCATCGCGGTGATCGTTACAGTATCCCAAAGCCTGTACCGGGGACCTCTAACGGGAAAGTCGGCAAGGGTAAGGGAGGTGGCAAAGGTGGATGGGGCCAAAGTTTAATCTTAGCAGAAGATCAAAAGGAATATCAGCGAGCTATCAATAGCAGAAGTAGGAAAAAGGAGACTGATCTCATGGATGAAGATTATCTGCCTGGGATCCTAACTGGGGAGAGAGGGAGGATAGGGGGGAGGCCGAAAGTTGGGGCAGGAAGGAATGTCAATTCAAAGAAGAGGGTTTCATGATATGACAGTTCATAATGTATGATATTAGTATGACTTGGTTGACAACACTCGGCATGGATCCTATAGACGCTGCATGGACTAGTATGGTCTCAAAAGCAACAAGCCTTAGTATCTAACGAGTTGGATCTTTCATTATCTCCCAAGGGCTTCTCATCATGTCGAACCCTCTAGTACTCCTGACGTGTTGACCCCACCCATGGTATATTCACAATTCCAAAACCTGCCTGTAGGCACACAATCCCCCAACGCCTTGACTCCATAATACTTCAACATCAGTGCCCTAACACCTTCTCACTCTCTGGCCCCTAGTCAGTCCTTGTTCTCCGCTTCTCAGAACTACTCACTCAGCTGCGTCAAAAGCAATCCATATCTGATCACCAATTGGTCAGCTATATCCGCATGCAATCCTCTATCTTGAATCACCTTTTCTTAAGCGTGACTCTATGCCTCGAGTATTTGTCGTCAGGACTGAATCGAGCTGGATGCGCTGATTTGGTGACCTCGCCAGCTTGGACCTGGTGAAGAAGAACTGGTTAGCTGGTTTCGTCTTTTGGAGCTCGAAGAGAAGTGCTCGCCTTCTTGAGGGTGTAGATCCGCTTGCCGTTGGCATCCAAGGTGTACATGAGATGCATGTTGCCTGATTCCCTTTGCGCTTTCTTGCTTGAAGTTCTGCTAAGTTACAAGAGAAAGATACTGCACAAATTTGGTTTGTGGTTGATATAAATGGCGGAAATGTTCCGCGCACAATCTACATTTCTGCAGCGCCAACGTGAAAGAGCCGCTTTAAAAGGAATGCGGATACTTGCGGACGCATGGGGAGCATCATGCGTGAATCAGGGGAGGTGTCTGAGAGCCAGCTGTGAGTTATATCCTTTTCTTTCATATTAAGGCAGGACGTCCACCATTGCGAGGATGACACCATACAGCGGCTTAGAAGCTCGACTCTGACTTTATGTCTTGCTTCGATGTTGGCTCAACATTCTCATTGAGAAGACTACAACGGTATCTGAGTGATCAGGGCATATAGAGAATACGCAGCTATCTTCACACATTCCATTGCTGATCTATCGAAGAAATTTCAGGGCCACGACCTGGCATTTTCTGGGGCCGAGACACTTCTCCCGTCATGACACCGAATACGGCTGCAAAGCCTTCCATACAGCGACCGATAGAAACTCCATTAGCTCCACGACCCAGCCTAGGCGTTATCTATGCCAAACCTTTACCGCTCAATACCTATCCTCTACCACCTTTAATCCCTCATAACCCCATCTCAATCCTACATATCGCTTTTACCTACGTCTACCAGATCCTCGTACCCCCATCCTCGCACCCAAATGTCCCGTACAAAGCCTATTGGTCACCTGAAACCGGCTCCGTTCATGTCAATGATCAAAAAGCTATACGAGCACTATGGGAAAATGGTTTCTTTGGAAAAGGCAATCTGAGCAGAAGCGAGCCTAGCTGGCTGGATCGAGAGAAAAGGAAGAAAGGCCTGCTCGTCAATGAAACCAGCGAGGAAGTTACAAAGCAGAGACGGGAAGAGAGGAAGAGGTTCAAGAAGGAGAGGGCGAGAAAGGAAAGAGAGGCTATTGAAGAGAAGCTGAAAGAGGAAAACCGGTCTAAAGAAAATGGTGGTACGGCTACACCAACCGCTCGTGCAAAGTATGAGGGCGTGAATGGCGGTCCGGTTCAGAATCTAGCAGAGTCTATCGAGGCTTTGGTCGTGCAAGAACCAGAAGATCCACCAACACCGGCTCCAATACTAATGCAAAACGATGGTCCAACCCCCAAGCAACCTCTCAATGGCCACACACAACCTACCATCACCAATCCAGACTCCACCATTCCCTCCATCCAAAACCAAGAACACCTTCAACTCACCCCCTCCGAAGCCTTCTTCCTCACCTACGCCCTTGGCATCCTCTCAATCTATCCATCCGCCCCTCCAAACTCCTCCACCCCCATCCCCACCTCCCACCTTCTCCACCTCTTCCGCTCCACCTCCTACCAACCCCCAACCACCTCTCCCCTCCGTCCAGATGACCCATTCCTCCTCTCCTACATCACATACCACCACTTCCGCTCCCTCGGCTGGGTCGTCCGTCCCGGTCTAAAATTCGGCGTCGACTGGCTCCTCTATCTCCGCGGTCCCGTCTTCTCGCACGCCGAGTTCGCTGTCATCGTTCTTCCCGCTTATACAGATGCATATTGGAGGGAAACTGAGGAAGTGAGAAAGGAGACGGGTAGGAGGGAGAAGAGGAGCTGGTGGTGGGTGCATTGTGTGAATCGGGTGCAGAGTCAGGTTCGGAAGACGCTTGTGGTTGTGTGGGTGGAGGTGCCGGGGGTGGAGGAAGTGGAGAGAGTTAGCAGGGGGGGCAATGACGAGGGGGATGTGGACGGGGAGGTGGTGGATATTGGGAGGTTGTTGGGGTTGTATAAGGTTAGGGAGATGACGTTGAAACGGTGGATACCGAATAGGGAGCGCGATTGACCCTTCTTTGGCGATTGGCGTTCACGAGCTTTGATTGTGACTTTAAAGATACCCATAGCTACGAGCAAGCAAGCATACCCAAGAAACCCGATCCATTACGAACGAACTCTTTACAAAGTTCTTATACTCTATATTTATACCTCACATGACCGCCCTTCAATCACCCTTACCACTCTCCTCTACACCTCCCATCCCGGTTCCTGCCTCATCCATCTCATGGACCACCATATCCGTCCCAACCCAAAACCTCCTCCCCCTCCACACAACCGTAACACCCCCCCAAAAAGCCCACACCCAGATCGGAAGCGCGAGCACCTCTCTCCCCAACCACGCCAACAACCACTGACCAACCGGTCTCCTCGCTCCCTGCGCCCTTCCAAAAACAGGCCGTTCACTAGGATCTCCCGTTCCACCGTGTTGGAGTAACGTCCATACATAGCGATCAGCTGTTGCCCAGCATACTACGCTGAAGGAGAAAATGAGCCAGAATGCAGTCCAAGTGTTTGGGATGGAGAAAATGCGGAGGGATGTGAGGCCGTAGGCGCCGTAGAGGGAGCAGAGAAGGGATTCGGTGCCTGGTTCTACGAGGGTGGCGAGGGTGACGGTGAACTTTCGGACGCGGAGCCAGCGGGTGCGGCGGTCGAGGTAGGATATGAGTGAGAGATTAGAGGTAGGTTGTGTAGCGAGGTTGGATGGGTGGGGAGGCAGGAGGCCGTGATTTTGCCAGGTAATGTTTGAGATGGGCAGAGTAGGAGGGTCAACAGGAGATTGGCCCTCGCTATTGGCGCTTTTTTGCACCGAAGGCGGGACGGGCGAGCGCCAGAGGAGGTCGCCGATGAGGTGATCTTCGCAAATGTTGGTGCTGAAGAAGTCGACGCCAGGGGCGTGGGTGGGATGGGATGAGGTCAGAGCGTTGAGGTGAGAGCGTCGGAACATGTTTGATTTGCCGACTATGCAGGGGGCGATGGCGACGGTGGAGATGGCGGTGTAAAACTTTGCGTGGGAGGTGGAGAGGAAGAGTTCTTCTAGAAGGCCACCTGTTATAAAGTTTGATAATCTCCTTCTTAGGCCGGGAAAAAGGGAGTTGGGCTTTGCGTCTCGGGTTATAGAGACGTCGACTACCAGAGGTAGTTGGTGAACGAATTTATATTTCTGGCCTGGAGCTGTAGATGTGAAGCCGCAGAGGAGATCCACCAATCGTCCTGCCACTAAGGGGCTGATCCAGACGTTGCAATCGATAATCCATACTATATCACCTTTTGCCTCCCGGTATGCTCTGCTCATGTTCCGGATCTTAGGGTTTGGACCCAGGTTCGTTGTAAGGCCATTGCGTCCTGAGAGGTTTGGGTCTTCCTCTTCGACGAGGATCTTTGCATCGAAGGAAGGGAAGTCGTGGAGTAGATGTTCAAGGACTTGTATTGCTGGATCATTGTGAGACGAAATACAGAAATAGATAGTCAAACGTTCAGGAGGGTAGGCTTGGTGGAAGGTTGCGGCGAGACATTCGTATAGGTAGGGCTCAATGCCCTTCACGGGGCGTATTATAGTAACATGAGGGACATTTGGGAGGGGCAGAGTATTTGAAACGGGGTTTGACGGTGCTTTTGATTGATCTTTGCGTCTGCACCTCCGTCAGCTGGCATAATGGCTTGCTATCAGGCAATCAGTACATTTTTAAGATGCCAATGGCGCAAACTGTAAGGACAGTGAAATACCATACCAGGCAGGCAATGGCTATGAATTCCAGAAATGACATTATAACGACCGCTCACCCAGGTTATAATTGGCTGTAGTGAACGCAATGGCTTCCAATGAGTTCGCCATTGCACCTTCTTGGGAGCATTGAAGCGGAATTTGATAGCAGAGTGGGTATATAGTATCACTAGCGGTTTTATTTCCGCCCTCCCTAGCGTATCAGTAGTCTCCATAAAACATACCTCGTCCATCTACAACATCCTGCGCAATTAGAAGACGCCGGCTCTCAGTACCCTCGGCTCAGCGACTGAAACGTCGAGGAACTTTTGACAAAGCTTCCACCGATTTAATTATTTAGGCAACTATGAAATCTCTTGTGAGTGCAGAATGTCAAATGCACTAGACAATCAAAACTGGTCGTCAAATGCTTGTAGTACTTGCAGATCCCATCGAAAAGTCAAGGGACAATTCTCAAGGCCTATGATGTTTGACTGTGGGAACATCTTCGTCAAATGCTTTCATGAAGCGCCATCCGAGGATTTCTAGTCTTCCCATATTGTTCAGAAAGATCGCTCACCAATGTGTAGCTCTTTGTTTGGAATGTGGATAGATGTTGGCATGTTCAATTCAAAGCCTCAGAAAAGATATAAGTAAGATACTATCTGGGACGCGAATATCGTTTGAAAGCACGGCACACGCAGCCGGGATTCCTGTACGTACCATTCAATGTATGACCACACTCTGCGTTACTTACACGCGCATATCCCCACCACCCTCCATCTTATCTGCCTATCCAGAGCGCTGTCTCAGTAAGCTGCGGGGTTCCAGTATCAAAGCCCCGCGTGGTATATGCGCTTACATTAAATCCTCTGCGCTTCTCCTGTCGTTCATACACGCGGATTTTGATTTCCACATTCGCCCGAACGACTCCTCAGGAATTTCGAACAAAGTGAGCTTTATCCACAATCGTCTTTAAAGTCACAAAACGTCCGTACGTTATTTATGGCCATTTATTCCTTGCTTGTTTCGGTCAATTGTATTTCCTAATCATCTAGATATACTAACATGGTTCTCTTCGGTTCTCATCCGTCTAGGTCGGCTCTGTTTGTAATTGCCTTAACATTACTCTTCCCGTACAAAGACCTCGCCTTCCCACTCATTCAAAATGCAACAAATCCTCACTCTAATTTCGCAGTGGAGTGTAAGGAGGACATATCCTGGGTAGATGTTGGCTACAGTACCGCCGACTGTCGGCAAGCCCTCGACAATTTCTATTTGACACTGGTATACACTATGGGACGTAGGCCCGTGGAATTCATTGCTCAGGGGCACTCAGAACATTCTGAACTGCCCAGTTTAGATCTGCCTGCAAAATTTCGCTTAGGTCCGTCATTCGCTCTCATTACTACCTTAAATTAATCTTCTTCCAAAGGAACATGTACTATGTTTATCAATTTTTCTGGCTCTCAACAATCTACCGTTGGCACTTTTCGTGATCTCGGACACCTTGCAAGTCGGATCTTTATCCAGTGCATTGGCGAAACCAGGCCGCAGAAAATGGGATGGGGCATAGATCCTGAAAATCTGGCGCTTGGGGTGTGGTTTTGCACTACAGGGAGCCAGTTGGATATAACGACATCAGCCTCTGGTAAGGTGAAAATCAAGGGTAATGGTACTTTTGGGTTGGATAAGATGCTGGATTCAAGGGGACTGAGGTGAAGAGAAGCTGAAGCTTGGCATTAACCAGTGTGGCGGCGACTTAAGCAGATGAGTGTGTGCAAGAGCTGGAGGGAGATTGGTACTGTTTGAAAGATTGTATCAAAGCACTTGTATCAGATGTTCATTATGCTTGCAACACCATTGCAGAATGAGTTGTAACACGCAAGACGGCACAGGATAAGTATACATTCTAGTTTTCAACGTCTAACGTCTTCAGGGGGGTACAACTTAACTTGAGAATATTTGAGCATCCATCCTCCTAATTAGCAAGTAGACTGCGATTTTATTTATGAAAGAGTACACTGTAAGAACGAGGGTTGACCACCAAAGATTAAGGTACTAGGGCATTGGACCCAAGCGTATATTAAAATGAATTCTGCTTACTCAAAGCCTTTTTTAACTAAAGGTTGGGTAGTATATAATCAATATTCTAGTAATAGCGCTTAAGTTAAGAGGGACCTTAGTCGTAGGTTAGGTAATGTGCCATTGATCTTTTAAGAGTAACACTCAAGTTGAGAGAGGAATTTAAACTAATAACTAGGTAATATGCTATTAATCTTTTAGAAGTAACGCTTAAGTTCAGAGGAAATCTAGTTAATAACTAGGTATTATGCCGTTAATATTTTAGAAGCAGCGCTTAAGTCAAGAGGGATTGAACCAACGACTAGGTAATATACAATTAATTTTTTAGGAGTGGCGCTTAAGTCAAGAGGATTTCTTACCAAAGGCTGGGTAATGTACTATTAATTTCTTAGGAGTGGCACTTAAGTTAAGTAGAATATTAATATGGAGGGGCTTTACCTAAGGATTTTTTACTACTACTTCTACTTTAATTACTTATCATATAATCCTTTACTAACTTAAATTAAGCAAGCATGACGCTTGAAGTGGCGTGTATATACCTTTGTTAAGAATGAAATCTATATATTCAGAGCCCTCAACGCTCTGAAGACTGGGTAGCGTACCGCAAATCCTCAAGGAACGGCGCTTGAACAAGCGCAGTGGTGATAGAAAAGGGCTCCGCTCAGGAAAATTTTAAAAAGATGAGGACCGCGACGAGGTAGAAACATCTAGATGGGACTATCCTCGCTTGTCCCATAATATTTCATTTGGGGTATGAAGTAGTCACGAACAAAAGTATCGCAGGATGAAGGCGAGATAGGAGGGTTCGAAGCCCTGCGGAAACGAAACCCGCGAGTAGCCAAGCATTAAGGTGGGAGCGAAGGCAGGCTGAAAGTGGCATGGAACAAAGACATATCGGCAAGCACCAATGAGAAGCATGACGATGGTCCATGGGTATTAGAGTTGGCCAATTTGAGTCCTATCACAAGAATATAAGCCTGTTACAGGAATTGTTGCGTTGGCCTCCGTAAAGGGGAGACCGCTGACATTTTGTTCTAAAGGCTAGGTAATTTACCATTAATCTGTTAGGAGTGGCGCTTTTCTAATAATTAGGTCTTATCATCCTAAATGATAAATTAATACTTATTCTCTACCCCATTACTACATTAAAGATCTTACAAATAGTAGTAATATTAACCTAATCTTTAATAGCGATAATATTTATGAATATATCTATGACATATCATCAGCGATAGTAAGGTACTGATAGCGAGGTATTTAATAGTAGTAGTAGTGATGGAGATAACAATAAATAGTACTTACTACCCATGAATGTCGTCGCCCATCACTATTACTATTAACCAGCACCTCCGCTGTTGCTGATAATATATCACTGATGTCGATAAATATTATCGCTATGTTTGATCATATCAATATTACCAAACCCTCAGGTACCCAGTAGTGTCTGACGGTTAGTTCTCTCGAGCACAGCCACAGTCGTTCTCTATCGTGATCAATCCCTGCCAAAGGATAAGGTCCATCCATAAGACCAGCGGAACAGTTAATGTCGATCCATACGACTGTTGGAACAGTTAAGGTCCATCCATAGGACCCGATCATGAGGGTATAAATATGCCGAGATGTATTAGAAGATGACCAACTCTCTACCTTTGTAGACTTTAATGTCTCCTCCATCCCGTGAGCGAGCTTACGACTGCTCATTGCCGTTCTCGTTGTCTTTGCAGTTCTGTGATCCCCTTTCGTCACTATCGGGGCAGTCTTCTGCTTTGCCTGCCATCTGATTCGTTCTTCCTTGATCTCTCTGTCAATATCTGCAAGACGTTGCCTTACTAGATCTTACTCTCGCCGCTGCTTGATCTTCTGCTAGAATTGCTAGTCTCGTCTTGTTGCATTGTAAGTTATCTGAAAGGAAGAAATTATTCCGAAAGTTATCGCTCGAGATCACGGGTTGTGCAAAAGAAGTTCTGAAGTGTGCAACGTGAGGTTAAGTGTGAATTGGCCGTCACCACAATCGAAAGTAGCGCGATTTCGCCTAAACAATGGGAAAACAGGTGGAGACTAGCGTCAGGTCCTGGCTCTCAGACCCAACGCAAGCCATATTCTATGAGACATTGCAACATAGGTCCGTCGGGAAGGATTGATGGATCATGTAAGTCTGTAAGTCAATGCTGACAAAAATAGAGCAAAGAAATGGACAGCCGCATGGTAGCACCACCTGTAGAATCATCTTCGAACGGGGAGTCTACCATTCCTTTACTCAGACAAAAGATTCAGCTCCGTTCATATTAAAGGGAAGCACCCCAAGGAAATAGTGAGAATTTAAGCATATCACCAAAGCAAAGACTGAAATAAACGCAACTCCTATGTAGAATGACACTAACTGGGTATATTCAAGGGAACTGCAGACCTTGTACCAATTACCACTCTTGCTCATTCGCCAAAAACACCACCTAAACCGCATATTCACCTTATCATGATCACAATCAGAACGGTGCCTTCCATCTCGGCCCACCCACCCTAACTTTATGCAACTTCCCAGTCCGCACCTCTACCCCTGGCATCTCCACCAGAGCCGGTGGTGCCTTGACCCATCCCCCATTCTCTGGAGATGTAACTACCCGCTTAATTTCCTTCGTCGAAATATTAACCATAGACTTTGACTGCAACCCAGCCGGTATCTTTCTCTGCGACTCTACTGCTCTCCGTTGGGCCTCAGCTCCAGCACGCTTCTGAGCTTGCATCCTGGCCTTAGCAAGCTTGATAGCCTCCGCGTCGACTCCATTATTGGCCAAGCGTTTCTGAGCATCGATCTTAGGCTTCGAAATCCATCCTGCGTCACTCTCACTGGCGGTGCGTCTTTGTGTGGGCTTTATGCCATCAACGTCGCCCATAATACGCTCGATACGACTAATTTCTGACTCGTGGGACGGACGCCCGCCAGGCCTTCTGTTCCAGCTCCAGTCCCATTTCATTGGGACCGGACTGTACACGTCTTGGCTTGGGGTCAAAGTCCGGTCACTGAATCCATCAAAGCTTTGAGAACGAGATGCCTGTTGTCGGACACGACCAGAAATCTGCTTCGGAAGCTGCTGTGTCATTTGATGCATCTCGGGAGAGGCCGGCTCTGGTTCCTGTACAGAATGTTCTGACTGTTCAATGTAATGATGCGTCAAATGCCGAGACGATTGAGACGGTGGAGCAGATTGTTGCTTAGATAGCTGTTGGGATTGCGAGTCATCAGACTTGGTTTGACTCTGCTTGGGCATTAGAGGCGGGACTGTCAAAGCCGCTCGTGCTGCAGCAACCGAACCTCTCCTCTTTGGCGGCTGCGGAGGTATTTCAAGTATACAAGCTTGTTCGATGACCTCATGGACTATTGCTGGCTGATAATAGCTACCAATGTTTGGATCGTTGAAGATCTGCTCAGACAACTCGGTGACATCGACAAAAAGCTTCAAGATATTCCCCGTCCTTTGGTTGATCCCAGACTCGCTTATACTTCGAAGGCAAAGGCTAAGGCCCTGCCGTTCGTGATCGATAAGCCGGGACATCTGGAGGAATTCTGGGGAAGCAACAAGCGGAGAGTTGTGAGGAAGCTGATTGAGGATTTTCGGAAAGAACGCATTCATTGGTGAGCCGATTGACACCGATGATACGCTGGATATGGGCGATATCGGAGATGGAGAATCATCGTAAGATGAAGAAGATGTGGAAACTGATGAGACAGACCTGCTCAGTGGACGACCACCGTTCCCAAAATTCGTACTTCGTGACTTGGACTTGATAGTTTGCACAGTATTTTCGTGAGTCTTGGCATTCTCGGACATGAAACTGATGATTGACATGTGACGGCACAGATCTGCAGCAAGATACTGCTGCTCTGGAGTCTCAAGAAAATCACGTCTCAGGCCGACGCCACAGTTCGAGCCCTGATTTCCCACAAGACAAGCGAGAAACGCGAACGTATATGCGTGAGGAGTTTGATCTGTGGCATTTGGGGAATGCTGGGTTGCAAGTTGACTGACTCGGCCAAGCAGGAAAGCTAATAATTCGGATTTGAGCTGAGCTTGGTCTCGTGCGCTGGCCATGAGCACATATGGATGGTTGAGAAGGTGTGTCATGAATCGATAAAGGACCGAACGAACGTCTGAAATGGAGGTCGCCGTCGATTCTCTATCGTGCCCATGATCGCCGCAAAAGCACTGGTCTTTGTTATACAAATCGAGCTCTTGAAAGATACTGTAAATGATATCCTCAACCTCGAACAGACAGCCGGAGAAGCTTTCACGCACGATACAGTCAATATACTCGTCCAGTTGACGTCCTAGGACGGAAAGGATCATCATTTGATATAGGAATTCAGCCCCAATGGCTCTGTTATCGAGATTACTCGCCACTATCCACGAAAATGGTATAGACTCGAAATGGCTATCGTCTCCGAGATTGTCACTTGGAAAGACAGCATATCGCACGATTCTGATTTGTGGCAGGAAGAGACGGCTTTCCACCAGACAGGCTTGTATCAACCATTCGGGTACGCTAGCAAACCATGCTTGCTTGGCATAATACTTCGTCTGAATTGTGATCTTTGCCAGTGGTATCTCGAAGTGGCTTTCAATCGTTGGATTTGATTGCTTCGTCATTGGAGCTTGCATAGCTGCCATAATATACGCTTGATAGAGGACACTTGAACCTGAGGTGGTCTTACCTGTCCATATGTGGTCTGGTTCAGAGAATGGCCGAAAGCTTTTGGAAAGGAAGTTATGGCCATTCTCAATAGCGTTGATGAGTTGGGTTCTTATCCTAGGTGCTGACGTAAGGGAAGATAGTCTTTTAAGGGTGATGATCGCATATGCTGTTGTCTCACAGCCACCACTGCCCCACGAACCATTCGACTTCTGAGTGTGTAGGGTCCGGGTTAAAGCTTGAAACAGGCAGATGATAATCTTATCCTGGATAGCTGGATCGTCAGGAACAGGCACACATCCACGTGCCCATAGCTGAATCAAACGCACAAACACCTCAACCATCAGCATGATTGGGTAATTTGGAGATCGATTCTATACAAGGTTAGTGAATTCTCAATAACAGGTTTCTGTACTGACTGATTGGTCTTCAATTCGCCCATTTGTGGTCCACCAGTAATTACACAAGAAAGAAACCACTTTCTGTATTTGCGGCATCTGTTCACTATTCTCGGGAACCAGGTCAAGCAGAGCCTTGAGGACATGACAATTCGTTCTGAAACTTGAACTCTTGTCTTGTGCATACGTCTTGAAGTACTCTCGGGTCTCGTAACGTTTTATCAATCCCTGAGGGGAAGCACTTCGTCCGAGTAGAGCCAAAGCCGAGATAGTTCTTGCCGTGTTGTCTGCATCAGACTCGACATACGGCGCGAACCCAGTTACTCCGTCCTCCAATTGCAGACAGTCTTGTAGAAAATCGGCGGCAGTATTCAAAGTTCGAACACCCAAATCTTTAGTGGTGAATCCGTTCTCCAGTAAGACTGACATCACACCAGCGAGCTCGAAGATTGTGGTAGGAAACTTAGCCGGCACTCCTCCAAAAGACTTCTCGTCACCGACTGAAACAACGTGGTTCAAATACGCCTCAGCTTCATCATCCCATTCAGTACAGTTCATCAAATAAGCGGCGGTGGATGCTGGTGATGCCATCATTGAGCCACAAATCTTATGCTGTACTACTCGGTCAAAGTCAATCTCTCCGATTCGTCCCTCTAAAGAGTGAGTTGCCACCGTCTTCGTATTGCTGTATAGTGCTGCAAGTGTATGATTTGATCTCTTATTAGGTCTTGTTTGCAGGAAGAGTTCCCTGCCTGGGAAAGCAAATCGAATGTCTTCAAGTTCAAGCATCTGCAAAAGTTTGGTGACCAAGGGCTGGAAGCCAGTATTCGTCGCTGTCGAATTGACATCCCACTCTGAGAATTTCGTCTCCAGAAAGTAAATTGCTCGAATTTTTCTGTGTTTTAAATCCTCGGATGCTTTTCGGAGCTGATAAGGACGCGAGATGTGTCTGGACAATGCTAGCAACGCAGCCAGGCTGTTCAGAACACAATCGACCTCAGACGAAAACTTCGACCCACTCCAGCCTCCATCAGGCTGTTGAGTGTTCAACAGGTATTCGAAACTTGCTGGAAACAGATACTTGGTGTTGCCATTGACGGTCTTGGCAATCATGGCAAGCCATGCTGTGTCGTATATTGAACAGGTCATCGAAGAAACCCCATAGCTGGAATCATGGTGCTCAACTAGTCGGCGAACTAGCGAACTCGCCCTGGAAGAAGGATTGACTCGATCGTGTAAGTACATCTTGGCTAATCGCAGGAATCAGTTATGCGCAGCCCCAAAGAATATTCACAGTCATGAGCAAGGAAAGATCTCAATCTTCTCAGCAAGGAGGGAGGCAGATATACATTCTTTCTGACCAACTCCGACGATGCCATTGAACTTATGCGCAGAGGTCTCCCCCGAGCCACTCCTGGAGAGGAAGTCGGGGATGACCGGCCAATTGAAGTCTCAGCCATGGCGTTCTAATCAGAGGTCAATATATTCTATCAACTAGGCACTCGGCTCAAACTGTCAGGTGTTTCTGAAAGTGGGCTTGGAAAGCCGCCGAATAGAAAACATTGTTGTACGGTTCATGCGGTGAGCTGCCAAAAGGGGAAGCTGCAGGGCCTGTCGATCGCGGGGGGGGGGCAAACGCTTATTCTAGAGGGGAGCCGAGGCAATTTTACCCCTTAGCCAACCTCTTCCACCTTCCACCTCCATCTCATCTGCTCCATCTCC
The DNA here is from genome assembly GCA_018257855.2 of Cladonia borealis. Taxonomy (NCBI): domain Eukaryota; kingdom Fungi; phylum Ascomycota; class Lecanoromycetes; order Lecanorales; family Cladoniaceae; genus Cladonia; species Cladonia borealis. The sequence continues at coordinate 422,718 of JAFEKC020000015.1, forward strand.
GTTGATGGTGCCCGGGGAAGATCGACAGTGTTATGCTTGAATTCTTTATCTACTCGTTGTCTTTCCCTTGGTGTTTGAGAACACGACTAGGATTGGATAGAATTACAACCAACAGTCCTCGCTTTCGCTAGACTGACCGATCCACTGGTGCCAACACCTGGTGATGCCGATGGCTTTAGGGAATCGATAGAAGCTGCGTGGAGGTCGGTATGCGCTAAGCTAGAGGTCTGCTCACGTTTGTCCTCGTCGGATTAAGCACACCTATCAACCGCTACATCCTATTTTAAGCCTAGATTGGCTTTATGAGGCTTGACGCACCCTCCCGATTGGCTCAGTACAATCAGCCCAGATGTAAGGATTTGTCCTGCATTAGCGCAGCAAACATTCCAAGCATCTCAATATGACTGATAATCTTCGGACTGATCGTTCATTTGAGGTCCCATTTCCTCCCAAACCTGCAATTCAATGCGTCTACGGTTCGCAGTACAGTGAAGAACATGAACCAATCATGCCGAATCTAATATTTACCCATGGGGCTGGCGGCACATTGAAAGCGGATGCCGTTGTGAATTTCAGCAACGGCTTTGCATCAATTTCGAAGGCTGGAATAGTATGCTTTCAGGGCAACATGAATCTCAAATCCAGAGTCAAAATGTTCAATGCCCTCATGAATCATCTCGCCTCCTCAAAGTGTCTAGGTGGACGCTCTATGGGTGCGAGAGCTGCAGTCATGGCTGCTACAGATGAAACAACTCATTTGGTACTTATCAGCTACCCATTACATACTGACAAAGAACTTCGAGACCAAATTCTTCTTGAGCTCCCACCTTCGGTCAAAGTCATATTCATAAGCGGGACTAAAGACACAATGTGTGACCTCGATAGACTCGAAAATGTTCGGAGCAGAATGAAATGCAAGACTTGGAGGGTCGTTGTCCAGGAAGCCGATCATGGAATGAACCTCCGTCCTAAGTCAGGGACCAAGGATGTTGGGAGAAAGACGGGAGAAGTGGTGGCGCATTGGCTAGGCAACGCAGATGAGGGAAAGAGAGAGAGCCGGATTGGATGGGACCATGATGCTGCAATTGCACAATGGAGCGGTTGGTTATCGGAGACTTCGAATACAAAAAGCAAGGACGATGATGTTGCCGACTCAAACCACGTGCAAACATCAAATCACCAAAGCAAAAGAAAGGTCGAAAAGACGCATGACGAACTTAAGCCGTCCAAAAAAAGGAAGCGTCGAACGAGGTGATCCGATGATGCTTTGGAAAGATTTATGCGATTTTGGTTAGCTCAATTCGTGGAATGTGCCTACACCGTAAGGAGGACCTTGGATTTGGAAACGTGGGACCAACCGACATCGTGACGAGTTGCTCCATATCTCTACGAGTTACCGTAGTAATGCATTCTTTATGAATGGGCTCTTAAAGATACTACGAAAATTCGTTTGATGGATGATGGGTCCAGTTGATAGGCGTCTACCATCGCCCATGTTGATTGGACACTCTCAGAGCATGCCCTATTGGAAGGATATACTGTCGAACCATAATATCCAGGACGTCACTCAAACCCTAACCGCAAAGTCAATTCATGAATCTCTGGTCACATTTATGGCGGGGTTTCCCCCTGAAGCCTATAGAAGGCCGACGAGCCTTGACAACGATCATCAATTCGCAGTATTCTATGGTTGTCTCAGCAATTATTGGGGTTGCTAGTGCTACATACTTTTGGATAATCGGTCCAAAGAACCTGGAGGCACTTATTGGAGTTTCAGTAACGTTCCTAGCTGTAAGTCTCGCTTAACAGAGATAAAGAAAGAAGGCTGAGGATCCTTATCTAGTCGGCTTCGAATATTATCTACCTGGTACTTCATCAGATCCTATCCTCGCGATATCTCAGGCCTACAACGAGGATCTGTTTATGTCGCAAACATGACGAACGTCTTGTTAATGTTTGCATGGCCATGTCTAGGGTGACGATTATAGCTTGGATGACAGCTTCCATCCTCGGACTTATAGCCGCTTCTAAGGCCCCTTTCTGTGTACCGGATACACCTGGCACTCTAGAATGGAAGACGATCAGCGGTTGCAGACTTCAACGAGCAAGTGTTGCTGGATCTCTACTCAATATGTGAGTAATACTTTATACAAGTCAAGCCAGGGTAGTACTGATATTTAACAGCCTGAACTCTTGCATGCTAGTCTATGCACTTAGAAACTCCGATCGACCTTTTGCTGCATCCCTCCGAGGTATAAAATTAAGAAGTACTGTGGAAGAGGAAGTCCTTGTATCCACACGGTTCAGCATGTCCACTTCAAACAGCCCAAACGAGAAACAATCAAGTCTAGCTTCTTGTAGCCCAAGCAGTGCCCGTAGCCCAATAACACCAACCCCAGCACCACGCGAACGTCGGTGCTGGCTTCCGCCTTTAGAGGTAATCCCAGAGAGCAACTATCCGACATTACAGTCCCGGCTTGATCGGATAGCTTGGGAGCACTCGCAAGAAAATCTTCACACACCAACAGTCCATCCTGTTCCACCATTACCCGTTCATACTAACACAACGAGCTGCCGAACTTCGTCCCAGAGACCAGTAAATGACAGCCTTCCTGCCTCAAGTCCTCCGAACTCAGATTCATTCTACTCGCGCAAGACGAGCGGCTTAAGCTACCATGGTGCCTCGAAGAGCCTACCTTCAATGTACAGCCCTACAACATTGGATACAACAAACTCAGATTCAGTCTATTCACGCGACATTAGTACACAGAGCTCGAATAGCACTACCTCTTCTCACCAACCATCGTTCAGTCGCTCAACATTTGGTTCGACAAAATCCTACTCCATCTACTCCTGTCAGCCGAGTACCCGAAGCTCCTACAGCGGGATCTCTCACAGTGTCAGTCTCCCTCTGAAGAAGAACTCGCTTTCACCTACAACCAACAGTCCGTTCTCACCTCCGAACAACAACTCCTTCTCCCCTTCGAACAATAATTTGTTCTCCTTTACAAACAACAACTCCATATCAACAACCTCGTATTGTGCCCATGCTCGCACAGCAAGCAATCGAAGCTCAAACCAGTCTACCTCTGACACCACACTTCCCCGTTTATCATCCCGCTCAACAAACTCAGAAATCCTATCCCACTACGCTCACACCGTAAGCACTCACGGCAGAAGCTCACCAGATTCAGCCATCCTTAATTCACCGCCCCCATCTCCTGAAAATGAACCCACGCCGGACCTTCCACCGATACCAGAGCGCTACCTCCGTGAACTCCCTCCTTCCGCGACCCATGCCAGCAGTCGCAACCATCCCCAACGCCCAGACTCCAGCCCATCCATGCCCCCGGCCAAATTCTGGCCCTACGCCCGCGCACAACAACGCAGATACAACGCTTTCGCCCAAACATCCTCTCCTCAAACACGTCTTCACCCTATTCGTTCCCAAGAAAAGCTACAAGATCAACCCCATACCCCCAGGAAAAGCCCAATGCCACCAATATCCAAACCCCAATCACCGAGTCGCAGCCTCATCCTTCGCGGTGACGCTGTACTTTTAGCCACACCAGGCCGCGCTGTCCTCCGTATGAACACGAACAAGGGAAATATTGCTGTAGTAAGCAAGGAGGGAAGTTGGGAGCAGTTAAGAAAGGGGAGGAACGGGAAGGGTATTTGGGGGAAGGAAATGGATTGGGAGATGTTGCTGGGGAATCTCCGTGGCGAGCAGGGGGCTGAGGGGAAGGAAAACGACAGTAGGGCGTTGGTTAGGGTGAGGAGGGAGTGGGAAGATAAGATGAGGGTGATAAATGAGGAGGAAGGGAAGAAGAGGGTCGAATTGAAGGAGACGGTGGTTCCGCCTACGCCGCCGAAGTGGCAGTTTGGGTGGATCTAAGTGGGGACCAAGGTAGGAACTTGTACCATGGGTTGCTGCTATGGCTAAGATGCTCTGGGCTGTTGATTCTCGGGGTTGTTGAACTGCGGAAGCGAAAGGCTAAGAAAGTCGCTGAAAAAACCAGAGGAAGATCCCAGCCAAGAACTTTCATAGTTCTACATTTTGAATTTAGTGGTAGACCCGGGTCTCGAGTGAATGGCCTTCTCTCTGCAAGTAGTCTTTGGCAAAGCCTTATGCGAATCTCACATCTGGAGGTTGAAAATTTCTCCTCGGCATCTCACATTCCCATCGTCAAGCCATTCCTTCCATCGTTCATCAAAATCTCCCACGTTGGCATCTTTCTCGCCTTCCGCTTTCCCCAACGCTTCAAATTCTCCCAATACCTTGGTCCCCAAGCCCTCATGTTCGCCCATCCCTCCCACAGCCACTTGAAATTACTCTCTCCATCATCCCGCTGCACAAACACCTTCAGCGCATCTCGATACCATAATAACATCCACAGTGGAAACACCAGCAGCTCAATTCCCAGACCTGTGAAGATAATGGCCGGGTATTCGCGCTTGAGGCGCCGGCGTAAGAGGACATCGACGTCAGGGCGTTGCGGCAAGGTCAACCCAGTCGTTCCCCATAGTGTCCAGCAAGAACAACGATTCAGCACGCCGACGATAGTGCATACAATCCAGATGATTGTGCCGATGGTTGTGAGTAGATCTTTCATGTACATGGTCCTCCAAAGTATGGTTCTTCTTTTTGTCAGACGTCTGGTTTCTTTATTCCCCGTTGTTGCGTCTTCCCCTTCCCCTTCCCCTTTCCCATCCACATTTTCACTCACCTTCGGATCGCCGCATTCTCCATTGAGTCCGACGGGATCTAGTTCCTCCCCTTCACGCAACTCCGGGCAGAGAGGAAGGAAATAGTTGAAGACGATGTCGAGCTCAGCACTCAGTAGCCAAGCAGCCAACACACAGATCTCACCCGTTACGCGACAGTCCCAGCCATCCGGAGGCACGTATCCAGAGAGGAGGCAGCTGGTTATGGTTGGGATGATAACGATGAGGTAAGGGATGGGCTGGTGGTGGCGGAGCCAGTATTTGAATTTTGAAGGAGGGTTAGGGCAAGTAGATGGAGGTCGTGTAGAAGATACAGTACGAGAGACGGGGAGTTGTGGGATTTGGGACTGGGGAGAATCGGCCTGGGCGCCAAGGGGCTGTGTGTCTGGTTCTGGAGCTTGACGACGATCAATGTAGGAGTGTTGTGCAGGCGCTGGTGAAGATGGGCCGGCAGAGAATGGGCCGGCAAAGCCAGGAAGCCTCATGATCCTGGCCATGCGACGGTAGTCTTGTAGAGTATCCGATTGCAGATCCGATGACCGGGCCTGGCCACCTGAATCTTGAGGTGGCCCTGATTGTAATAAGGGCGAATTCACTTTTGAATCGAGAGTTGCGAGTTCTATTGATGGCTCCCTGTTGACATTTTCAAGCTGCTCTTGAGCCAAGATGTATTCTGTAGTGTCATCAGGCTGCGGATTCGGTGGTAGGGATTCATCACTGCCGTTCTGCGCCGGCTGAGCGGGCTCTGATTGTTGTACGGCACCGTACTGCCAATTCGACGGCTGCCATGAGTAGATGCCGCCATGAAAGAGCCTGTCCTCCTTGCTTTCCACGCGCGTCTTCAACTTCGCCATCTCTTCCTGAAACCCCGGAAAATCTATCCCAGACTCTTCAAAGTGCTTGCGCACATCTCTTTGGAACCGATTCAGGATGCGAGGAATCCTGGCTTCTGTTTGAGAAACACCGATGATGGAGCCGAGAAACACAGTAGGGATAATCCAGAAGTAGAGTGTGGTGAACGCGATGCTGTGGACTTCGAGGCTGATGAAGATTGTCTGATTGAAGGCGTTGGTGTCTATGGCAGCAATTGTTCTCGAAAGTGCTACTGCGATGGCGCCAATGAAAAATAGCTCTGCAACAACGGTTGGAAGATACTTGGTCGCTCTATCGGCGGCGAGAGCTTCTGCAGTCTCCCGGACAATGCTCCAGAGTGGCCCCTTGTCTTCAAACCTTTCAAAAAGTGGCCTATACTCAGTCAATTTTGGTCTACTTGAAGAGATGTATCCTCACTTCAGAATTTCAATTTGTTTACTTTGGCCCCATTCATCATATGCTACAGACAGAAGCGACAAGGCTTTCCACCGAAGCTCCTTCTCATGCGGGTCTTCTAACTGCAAATCTACAGCAGGGCCTTCGCCGCCCACTTCATTTGGGGTTCGATGGAGTACGGGCTTTTGATAAACCATTTTTGGATTACTCACACTTGGTCTCCAATAGTCAGTCGCTTTCTGGCATGTTTCCAGTTTCAGTAATAGATTTTTGATCGTGTCTATTGGATCGCCTAGAAGGTGAGCCATGACAAAGAATTCAGCTTTCAGGTTAAGAGGTGGACGAGGAAACAAGGCGACCAGCTGAAGTAGAGGGAACTTCCACGTGGTGAGGCGTGTCCAGATGGTTGAAGCATCGTAAGGGTGGTAATCCTGAGTCGCAATGTCAAGACACGCATCGAATGTCAAGGACGGGTAGGGCGAAGGATGAGACCCGTTTCCGGCACTGAAAAGGTGACTATCGTTTGGGTTTGTATTGTTCAGGCACTGAGTAATGTTCCATAGGTTGATGAAGTCGAAAGGCTGCTTGCTCAAGCAGGACATCGTGATCTACAACGATCATGTATATTGAGATGCTTTGATATAGCAATAGTGCTTCTCGCACAGTGAAACCATTAATCGTGCGTAGAGGATGCAGGTACTCGCGGGAAGACAGTCGCACGGGAAACTTCTGGGTAGCCTTATACAAAGCAAAGCGTTTCTCCACCTCCTCAGCTCTCAGGCCTCACAGAGCCTCACTAATGCCGAATCGGGGAAGAACTATCCTTACACAGCAGCGTGACTTAGGACCTAATGCATGTGACTCAAAATCAAGGCATGATCGCTCGCCAAGAACAAATTCGGGGTTCGCCTACGCCTCAAATTAGGTTAGCCATGGCCTTACCGTAACCTACTCATTATGACAGGGAGCGTACCGTGCTATTATTGGCGGTCACAAACACTACTGTCTAGTCAGGCGCTTTAGTCCGGCCGCAATCGTGGCTGAAAGCGATTTGGTGTTTAGATTAGCATACTCGGCGGTCCAGTAACGAGGCTTATCCGTCCAATCAACGGGAGCTCTGCGTTCAAAGCTGAATATCGAAGAGCCCCATGTTCTTCTGATCATAGAACTTCTCGATTTCAAAGTACTCATATTGTGCAACATGAGCAGGTTCGCGGCTGGTACCCTCCCGCGATCAGTCGTGGTTATGGTTCTGTCGGGGTCGAATTGCCTCCAGCTGGCGTCCTGAGTGAGAGATGTGCTGAACAGAATCGTCGGCAGTGAGCCTCAGAGGAACGGGAAACTTGTACTCGGATCCCTTGAATATACCATCTGCATTCTCAATCAGCAATATTACCAAAACGGAGCAGTGCTAGTTGTGTAATTGACGTTGCGTATGGGGCTGTAGGATACTCACTCAGCTCCATATTTAAATACTCCACAATACATGGAGCCCAGATCGCGATTGCTACAATCTGTCCAAAGGACCAGGTCGTATCGATCTCAGCATTGCTAAAGACAACATTATACAAATAGAATTGGTAGCCGAATGAGAGAGACCAAGTGAGCACAAATAGTCCCATGCCAAGCCGACTCCAAGCTTTACTACTGAAATTCTCTTTTACCCACGCAAGCATATAGTTCAAAGGATGCAATTTCATGTCTGTTTCAACTTTTTGCTGCGTCAAATCGACCATGTCGACCAGCTTGCAGGCCACACAGTATAGCAACCAGCAAAGACAATTTGCCCATATTGCCCAAAGCCATCCTCGGGTTTCGAAGATACGCATGTAGCTGGGATTGGCGAAATTTCTTCCACACCACGCCTTCGAAAGGCTACCTATGTCGTAATGCTCACATATTCCGTTCCAACTGGAGTTGATGTGATCCGGATCGTCGTACATTGACTCATTTGCCCAGAAGTGTGAAAGCCAAGTCAGCGTTCCAGTAGACAACGCGAATATAGATAGGGATAGTAGAAGCAAATACCATGATTGCCGTCCGTGGTTTTTTATAGTCACGAGATTGAGGATGACAGGGATATAACCGTTGGTGGAAAGCGCTAAAAGAAAGCCAGCATCAAGTGCGTCAGGCTGTTGTCGCGAAGGCCCGAGATACGGATCGAACAAGTGATTAGAGAGCACAAGAGAGGCAATCTGAATAGCACCTGCGAAGTAACATTGATTTTTCTGAAATTCGATGTCGGCCATTACTATGGCTTGGATATGCTTTTCTCGCTTCTTCTGGTTCCTTGCAGGCCAAATTATGAGGCCGAAGAGAATGAGAGCGGCTAACAGGGCGATACTACTCTGCATTATAAGCGAGATGTAGACCTGTGACCCTATTAGGCAAGGCTTTGATTATCGCCGGTCTGACTTACCCCGATGCCTCCAAGATCCGGGTTGATTTTTCTAGGTGAACAAAGAGCGTTGAAACAATTCTGCTCTGGATTGGAGCCTTGACCCGCTCCGAACAGACTGTAATTGCTGCACACATATGGAGTATATTGTACATCCATTGTAATCGATCGAGATGCATAGTAAAAGTCGGCGAAGCAATTCACGAGCGTCGCTTGGAGGAGTAAAATCCCATCGCACGAACCATTATCTCTAGTTAGGCCTACAGCCTTGAAAGCATCGAAGCTGGGGGTGCTATTGTAAAGTGAACCCCCGTCACTGCTTTCGAAAGGGGCGTTCACGTATCCTGAATTACATTGTGACACCCAAGAGCCACAGGTCACCAGGTTCTCAGGAGTCTGCGGATCCAGAAGGAGGGTACTATTGAAGCAGACATCTGAGCAGTTGGCAGCTGAGCCTGCTATCGTGCAACCTGGCAAGTCAGGAATCGGGGTGTTAAAATAGGGAGTCAAAGGGCTGGCGTTGCTGAAGTCAAACCATACCTGAAGAGGCGATTTCGATGGCATGATGAGTCTTCTTTCTTCGCCTGAAACTAATCGAAGGTATCATTGGGTTTATGTCTGCCTGTTCTGGGAGATGAGGCTGTGCAGGTTTTGCTTTGTCAGCCACTTTTAATTGCACTGGTCAATCGAACCTCGGCAACTACAATCCCAAAACTCACTATTAACATCCCATGCTCTATTACATCTACAGGGCTGGCATCAAGATCGTTTTAGAGCTGCTGTGGTTACTAATACTGGTTAGTCTCAACACTATATCCAGTTCTACTTTTGCGCAAACGACTGGCAACCTACAGTCTCATCAATCATCTCATGTCCTGCTTTATTTCGTCCTGACAATGCAGTGCCATTTCATTTCCGCCTCTCAAAAACAAACAGTGCTTCGTCCTTCCCCGCAAAACTCGGCAACGCCACCTGCACCGTCTTCTCAAACTCTGGCCTTTCCACCTGCATATACGCATCAATCCTCCGATCCCGAAACGCAGTATATCCATTCCGATTCTGTGTCCCAGCAACACAGATCGTATCACCTTTATAAGCGTCCAACACCTTAGCAGTAAACCCAGCACCAACAACAGGATAGACAAGCAGTAGCACAGCATCCCTTCCCCCGTTATTATCCTTCAAAAACCTCTCCCCGTCTTTAACATTCGTATCACCAATCCACAACGTCCGGTACTCACTCTGCATATTATCAACAGCCCTCACCTCCACCCCTTGCCTCCGGAGCATATACGTCCAATAACCATTCCCACTACCTATCTCAATCACTTCCCTCTTCTTCTTTCCAGCAGCAGCTACCTGCCTTATCACCTCCAACGCCTCATAACTGGGCACCGCGCACCCGAAATGATGCATGAATACTGGCAGCACATGATGACTTGTCTTGACCTTCTCCGTCCCTGGCTCGGGCCCGCACCATTCAAGAGCGTGGCAGGACCAGTTCCAGAAATCGAGGGAGGGGTTGGTGTGGGTTTTGCGTTTGGGGATTGATATGCTTGGGGGTAGGAGACGGTGGGTGAGGAGGTGGGTGGATATTTGGGCTCGTAGCGAGCCTTTCTTGGCGTTAGATGAGAAGCTGGTTAGGGCTTTTGAGGTTGAGGTATTGGGTGCGAATATTGTGGTGTAGGCTGTGATGTCGGGTTGGGGGGGTGGAGGGAGCTAAGTGGAGTTCTAGGGATTAGATGTTAGGCTTTAGGGATGGTTGAGCGAGGAGTGGTGGCGATTTACTGGTTTTCCTTCCTCGTCCAGATACCATGCGTGTAGTCCTGAACCTCCGCCATGGTTTATGGCTGTTTGGACTTGTGAGAGGGTTACGCTTGCTGTGGCGTGGTATGTGTAGTCGTCGTTTGGAGGGAGATTGAAGGTGGAGATTATGGAGGATTGTAGGTCGTTGTCATTAGGGAGATTTTGCTGGCCGGATTCCCAAGCGGCAAAGAGGGTGTCGGGATCGAATTGAGAGGAGCCCTCTGTGTATGCTCGTGTATGTTTGGACATCTCTGGAGAATGGGTGCAATGCTAGCTGGAGGTATGATATTAAGTGGGGTTATTAACTTCCATGCCCCGGCTAAACACGATAATACCCCCGATGCTCAAAGCGCCGCTAGAACGGCCCGTAAAGCGCATAGTAAAGATACATCGTTTACTACTATAATTACCTAGTAAATTATATATTTTCTTATATTTCCTTTGCGTAAGCTCTGTAAATTTTTACTATATTAGGATTTTTATAAATATTAGTAATAATAAGTAGTAGGATATAATAAGATATTAATTAATTATTTATAAGGATATTTTAATTAGCTTTATTTATTTTCTTAGTAAAAATAAGTATTCTTTAGAAATTTCCTTAAATATATTATTATATTATCTTTTCTTTATAATAACTTTTTCTAGTAATAATAAATATACTTGATAATATTAATCTTAGGGTCCTGGAACAGTCGGCTCAGGCGGTGGTCCGTCATTGGCTATTATCGCTTCGCCGCTGTAATAGAGTTGCCTAGATCTAGTCTCTGCAATTTGTGGCCCGGAGCTATGGGATGTTGACGGATGAGATGCGACGATCTTCATATCTTCCCATACTTGTGCCGGCGGTGTGACCGGTGGTGTCAACGGTGATGTATATTGTGAATTTGGTTGTGGCGGCGCTTGTGACCTTTCAGCACATGACAAACTTTCGAGTGCACTCCAACTCTACCTGGGATAGCAGCTCCTAGTATTTTATTCTTCCGTGCTTCACGGATCCGTGCGAGCTTTTCCGCTGCTTTTCTTGTGGTATTGTGCTTCATCCAATTTTCCCACCGCTCTCCTGACTTTGGCTTCTGAGAGGACATCGGTCTTCGCACAAGAACCAAAGATGCAAGTCTTTGGGGCAACTTGAGGATAAATGGCAGCTCGTAGAGCTTTCACCACACGTTCAGTCCCAGTACTAGCGATTTGCAGAGATGAGGCTGCTTTTGCATCCCTTATCTGTCCCTTCGACAAGCCCCAGTCGGAAGAAACGATGCATTGTTGAACGACTATGCGGGACTCGATAAGTCACTAGCCAGCCATCAAGCTAATGAGTACCCTGCGTGCTAGAAAGGACGTGGCAGCGACCTGTTGGCCATACAAAGCCTGCTGTATGGGAGCTAGTCAGAGCAGCCTAACAGAGACGTCGAAGTGATTCTGGGCCGCATTGCAGAAAGCAGAAAATCAACAACAAAGCATAGAAGGCCTGAGAATACCCCAATCAGGCATTGAGATGGGATGTCAATTTGCGGGTGGCGAGTCGGTTCGAGCTGGAATCCCACGCCGCCGCATGCGAACGTTTGTTTAAAAATATTTCTCTTTACATCTTACCGAGCAATATTTGCCGGCGTGAATGGCTAACTGTTTAGATGACGTCGCAGCAACGTACAGATATTCCATCGTTCTAGGCGGCCGGTCGATGCGCCGCTCCTGAGTCCTGTTTGCCTGTCCAAGGTCCTGATTAGTTCTCTCTAGGCGCTCGAATTGGCGATTGAAATGTTCGGCGACCCTATTGAGATTCGTGTCGATATCTCCTGCACTTCTGTTGACCGAAATCACTTGCGATTCGAAGCTGATGGTGGTGCTGCGGAGGCGCTGGTTGAGTTCGTCGGTAGTTGGTCGCTGAGCTAGGCCTAGGTTTACGTCGAGGGTTTGCTGATGCAGAGCTTGGACGCTCTGGAACACCCGTTGCAGTTCGCGATCCAGACCGTTGAAGCGCCGTCGGATAGAGCTTGCCGGCATCCAGGGAAAGAAGATGGTGCTGTGATTTGTTGCCTCCCTTGAAAGGCTCTGCAGGATGCAGGATGCACTGCACGCTGTTCAATGGTCATTGGTAGAGTAAGACGTGTGAATTCGCACCTTGTCTTTGTCCACATCGTTCCTATTCTAGAATAAAGGCCATGTTTAAGAGGTACATGCTCTCGGGCTGAAGATACCTATGAACTGGGTCTACTGAATACTTTGTTGCGCGAGGGTAAGCAGCGTAGTATACAACGACCTTGGAAAATAATCTAGCCACGGAGTGGCTTCTAGGACACTTGGGCTTGTGAGGACAGATCATATGTACTCGTACTATCGGATACTGCCCTGTTCTGTCCCGATAGCGCGCTATTACCCTCAACGCCTTGGTCTCTAATCCTACCCCACTCTTAACTTCTATTATTGATTGGCTTCCTCTCCTGATAACTCTAAATCAACCTACAGTCATATTGTAACTTAGAGCTTCTATTTAGGTATGCTTTTATTATGCTCTCGTTTCATCATAACCGTGTACTCGGCAGTTCATTGGCTTTGGTTAGCATCGGCGAACGAAACACCAACTCTGTTGATGGCTCACTCCCCTCCATTTGGCGAACAAGAACGCTGTGGAGATGACCAATTGAGGGAATCGAAAGATCATTGGGACTACTTAGAGTATCTCACTCGAGCAGAGGCGGAGCAGATTCTTAGACAATTTCAAAAGGCACAATGACATTAGCGGAAAACAATACTCTTCCAACAGCTAAATAGCAGTCTTTTTCTATTTGCGACACTCTCTATTCATTGTCCTTCTCATTTTGTAGAGCAGCTTCAAGACGGGCATACAATAATACAGCAGCTGGTGCTGCGAATCCACCACTAGCGACAATAGCAGCACCACCAACTCCGATAACAGTAGTCCGGGCTGCAATCCTCCATGCTTTGTTGACCAAGTTCTTCTTGTCTCTTTCGCGGGTTTCTCTGTCCCTCTCGAACCTTTGCTCCAATTCTTGCTTCTCATCAGCCAGTGTCTTCTTAAGCAGTTCCTGGCCTTCTTTCATTTCATCAACCTTGCTCTGGAGTTGCCTTCTCTCGTCGTCAATCAATTTTATCATCTCGTCATCCTTGTCCTTCAATGCCCTTGCTCTCTCTTCCTTCAATAAGGCAATTTCCTCCTTGTGAGCCTTCTTGGCTTTCTCAATGTCGTCCGAGACTTCTCTGCCCGCATCGGTCATGTCAAGCGGCTTGCCCTCCAAGTTATATTCCTTCGTGAGCTTCATCAGAAACTTATCACACAGCGTAAATGGAGCAATGATTTCCATGGCAGATTTTTTCGTGTCGTTGAACTGTTTGATTGTGGCGCCTTTTTTCAACAACGGCTTCCAGAAAGTGTCGCCATTTCTCAACTCGTCCTCTCGGGTCTGGGATAGGTCCTTATTCTGTTTGGACCATTTGGTAGTCACAAGACTGCAATGCTTCATGTGTTCATCGCCCACAACCTGTCGAAACATTCGGAGGTTTTTCATCGCTGATCCTCTCATACGTGGCTCCGTAATCGCATGCACGTAGATTACACCGGTCACCCTCGCTTTCCTCATGAAATACTCGGTAAGGCACCTATTGATCTCCTCCAAGATCTTGGCGTCGCTTCTAGTTGTGTCGTCGAATCCTGGAGTGTCGATGAGCCATACATCTGTTTCTGGAATTCTGTAAGCCGCACAGTCGGCAGTGCCTGGCGCGCACGTTAGAAATCATATCATCGCATCTTTGTCATTGAGCACAAACAAGATGTCAAGTTCTGGCCAATTTCGGCACCGCCTTCTGTCGCATAGTTGATGAATGTGCTCTTCCCAACTCCTGTAGTCCCCATGACCGCGATGATAGTTTGGTGCTCGTCAATGTACGGTGAAGACATGCCTAACTCTATTATCGATTGTAACAATCCTAGGTGATTTTAGAAGCTATCATGGAAAAGCAGGAGTGTTAGACCAAGATCGTGCGATGGGAGGGATCGTGCCGACGACCCCAAGAAATTGGGCCTCTTAAACCACGAATACGAAGCGGCTGAAAAACTCTAACAACTTCGTATCGAGACTTCTTATTGGTGTTCCAGGCTGGTCTGGCTCGAGAGCCCAGACGGGAGATGCAGACTTTGGCGTTTGGCGCGAATCAGAATTCGTTAATATCGCCGCCTGGGGGCTGAATTTGGGAAAGGTGAATTCCTGTTGGTATAAATACCCCCTTTGGGCACGTGTATACTACTAGTCCCAATCAGGCTTAGGCTGATCATGGAGAGCCATCAACACCAAGATCCGGCTCTCCTCCCTCTTAAGAATCAATCCAATCCACCCACTTGACGCACTGGCATTTCCACGAATAATGTGACGGTGCTACGCGTCCCGGGTGGACCGACAATTCCTTTCTGGCCGCGGCGTGCACCGATTGACCAGATGCGATTCGAGCACTTGACAGCCTGTGAACAAATCTTGTGTTTTCAAGATCTACCTCAACTTTCGCTCGTTAGAAATCTGAATTTTGGCGCTGATAATTTGTACTCAGCCTGGTGGTTATACACAAGATGGGAAAAGAGAGATACATCGCTGTGATGGGGGTGACAGGAGCAGGGAAAAGTTCATTCATCAAGCTCGTCACGGGTGACGACAGTATCAAAGTCGGGGAGTCTCTGGCCTCTGGTAAGTGCTTCTTAGAGGCCGTCGCTATTCTCATGTCCGTTGACGGGACCAGAAACACAAGAACTGGGCACATACAAATTCCGACACAAGGATCGTACCATTGTTCTGGTTGACACGCCTGGATTCGACGACACCACGCAAAAAGACGCAGATATTCTGAAGCTATTGGCAGACTGGTTGGAGTCCATGTACAGAGCTGGCACCAAACTCAGTGGCATCATCTATCTCCATCGTATCAGCGATGACCGAATGCGAGGTTCGACCATGCGAAGTATGCGCATGTTTCGCAAACTCTGTGGGGAGTCATTCTATCGCAATCTCCTACTTGGCACGACCTGTTGGTCACTAATATCGGAAGAGATTGGCGTGCAGAGGGAGAAGGAGTTGATGACCGATCAAAACTTCTGGAAAGGACTTATCGCGAAGGGCGCTCAGTTTGTTCGAATTCCTGACGACGGATGGGATGCAAAAGAGCTGGTCTATGATTTGGCTCGAATGGAGCCTGCGAGCTTGCAGATCCAAGAGGAGATGGTGGACCAGCACACCAATTTCAATGACTTATCTGCCACTCAGACCTTGGATGATGGCTCGAAGGCTTTGCAAGAGGCACAAGAGGAGGAGAAGCGTCGACAGCAGGAGGAATATCAACGACAAGTCGATGAACAAAATCGAAAACATGAACAGCAACGCCTTCAATTGGAGCAGGAGAAACAGATTAAGCTTCGACAATTCCAACTGGAGACTGAGCACAGTATCATGGCAGAATCTATAAGCAAGTTTCAGGAAGGCATTACAAACAACATATACATGGCCAAACTGTATCCATTCACAAGTTCGCTGGGGATAACTTGCGACGGCTGTTGTAGATGGTTAGGAAACGACCCCTACTACAGTAAGTCAAGTCCTATCAGCAACTAAAGAACTGGAAAAAGCCTAACAACATCGGCAGCTTGCCCGACATGCCACGAAGGTACGTTTCGGTTATGTAATGATTGTTACAGCAGTAAAGCCGTCTTTTGCCACTATCCATCTCATCATAGCAGCATGAAAATGATAACTATAGGAGACGGGCCATTGGAGTGTCGCCATATCAGATCTCGCATGTCTCCGGAAGCTGTTCTGCCTTGTTATCGTTGCTCGAAGAACATAATGGGTGTTTTCTCTCGTAAGTGAACACTGTACACGAACAATCTTGAATAGACATTGGTATTGACCAACCATAGATTGCTGTTCATGCTTGGATGACAACTTCAATATGTGTTTGCAATGTCTGACTGAACTTGGGACATGCAAGAAATCATGGTCTCTGTCGGGACATAGATTGCACCCAATACTCAGACGACAGAGATATCAACTACCTTCAGACCAACGACCACCGGTCCAGACAACACCAGAGATGGTAGACGACGATACCAAATGCCTAGCCCTGCTACAACAAGGTAATGCATTGAGGGAGAAAGAAAACTGGATCGAAGCAGAATCCCGTTACATGCAAATTTTGCAAATTAAAAGGGATCGTGCACCCGAGGATGAGTTCGTTCGAACGTCGAGATTTTGCCTTGGTATTATTTATCAGGAACTCAATAGATTTGATGCGGCAGCCTCAATGTACTTACTGGCCATGGAAGGACAAGAGAAATCTTTAGGACCTGACAACATCACAACACTACTTACAGTCTATCGAATCGCCCTGGTGTATATGGAGCAGGAGAAGAATGAAGAGGCCCTGCCCATGTTTCTTCGCGCAATCCAAAGAGAAAAAGAGCTGGGTGCTACCGACGAAGTCGTAATAGCCTCGAGATACAACTTAGGACTTCTTCAACGTAAGCTCGGGAATTATTCAGCTTCCAGAATCATGTATGAAATGGCATTGAAGGCAGAAGAAGAGACGTTGGGTGTTGAGAGTGAGAGTACGTTGACGACCTTGTCTGAATTGGCCAATATATACAAGCTGCTGGATTGGTTCGATGACTCTGAGAAATGCTACCTTCGACTTTTGGCCGCCAGAGAGAAATCTCTTGGCAAAGACAGTAAAAGTGTGCTAGACACATGTTACAATGCTGCGCTATTGTACAGGAAGGCATCGAACAATGCAGCAGCAGAAACGTATTTTCGGAGAGCCTGTATCGGATACGAAGCGACACTGGGGCCGAACGACTCAGAAACTTTAGAGGCTATGGACAAACTCGCAGAAGTACTGGTACTTGAAGGGAAGAGAACGGAGGTGGCTGACTTGTATCGCACAATTACAAGTCGCCGACAAACGACAATTGATTCATCATGTGAACTGACAAAGACAAATGCCCAGAGCCTATCTGAAGTCCAAAGTCAGCTGGACGAGCTAAAAATGACGAGACCATCATTACAAGCTCCTTCTCCAACAACCGAGTACCCTACTCCCCAAAACGAGAATAGGTCCAATACATGGAGCCCCAATGTTAACATCGGTCCAACCACTAATGTGCAGGATGCAAAGCTATCTCACACACTCTCTGGACAGTCCAAAACAGTACAATCAGTAAAGTTCTCTCCCAGCAACACTACGTTAGTATCTGGTGGCAATGATGCCACTGTTCACAAATGGGATTCCAACACAGGATCTTGGCTGAGCACACTCACCGGCCACAAGGCCCATTCCAGTATAGAAGATTTGGCATTCGCTCCAGACGGCAACATGCTAGCGTCCGGGTCCAGCGACGAAACAATCCAACTTTGGGACATGCGCACAAACGCTTCAGTCCAAACCCTTGTTCAAGGCGCGACGGCCTATGGTGTCGCTATATCACCAGATGGAACGAAAATCGCAGCAGGGCTGTCTAACAATAAGGTCCAAATATGGGACAGTCGTTCAATGAGGCTTTTGCATGACTGTAAGGGACACAAAAGCATCGTACGAAGCGTAGCTTTTTCCCCTAACGGAAAGCGACTGGCTTCCACCGGGAATGATAAGACTGTTCGAGTCTGGGATATTCAAGCGGGTGAAATTCTCCATACCATCAAAGCCCACCCAGGAATGATGAACTACGCAATGGCGGTGGCATTTTCGCCAGACGGCAAAACGATAGCTTCGGGTGCATTGGATTCATCAGTCAAGCTTTGGAAAACGGAAACGGGCGATGCCGTTCGAACGCTCAAGTCCAAGACCAGCAGTCTTGTCAGAGATCTAGCATTTTCACCGGACGGCAAGAGGATAGCGGTGGGTCAGCTTTCTGGGCAAGTCGAATTTTGGAGTGCAGAGGAGGGCTTTGCGGTGCATAGCCTTAAGGCACATAAGAAGTCGGTCCAAGCTGTGACGTTTTCTTCCGATGGAAAGTTGCTTGCTACTGGGTCGGAAGACAAGACTGTCATGATTTGGAGGTTTTAATGATCAAGAAGAAATACCTTTAGTTGTGCATAGATAACAGACTCGACGAAAGCTTTTCTCAACTGATTTGAACGCATCCAAGAGCAAGATTTGGGTTTGTAATAGTGAAGCGGCGAAAGTTGGGCGCCTGGTCAGCCTGCAGCCTAGTCTAAAAGGTATGGGTAGGGCCGGGCTGGGCCAGGATGTCTTAGCAGCGGCTTATAAGTCCGGACTATAGACATTAACTTACTCCATAATTGATAACTAATACGGAGCTATTCCGGCATATTTACGGTTATGGATAGAGGTGGTGTAGGCCATTAGTGTGTATCAGCTTTTTGGCCACAGCGTGGTCCAGCTCAGACAATACTTCACTTTAGGTAGAAGAGTTCACCCCTCAACCGTATAAACCCATCAACCGTATAACCCTATGGGGCTGGACCTAGAGCTGCTGAATCGGGCCCTGGAGATACCCTAAAGCTAGACGCTCCGGGCACTACGCTACGGGGACTCTCGGGTGCATCTTTTAGGGGCAGCTCTAGGTCCAGCCCTATAAGGTTATACGGTTGATGGGTTTATACGGTTGAGGGGTGAACTCTTCTAGCGTTAGACGAGTAAGTATTATACGACGCTGATAGCACAAAAGGCGAAAATAACAGAGCTCCACCTGTAGAGCACTAGCCTATATTAGCTATCTAGACCTTGAAAGCTCCTGTATTTCTCATACATTAAACGCCTTCAGACATATGACATCTTCAGACATTCGTCTAAAGACAGAAAGAGTCTTAACACGGATGTCTTTAGACAATGACTGTCTTCAGATGACTGTCTTCAGACACTTGTGTTAAGACTTACCCTGTCTTCAGACATTTGTCTTCATACATTTTTTGTCTGAAGACAAAGAATGTCTTAGCACAAGTGTCTACATACGTCTATCGTCTGAAGACAATTGGAGCGACTACAGCAGGTGAATTTTTGTCCGGAAGCAAGCCAGAATTGGAGTGCAGGCAAGCGCGCTTTTCTGGATACTTAAAGTAGGGGACCTTAATAAGGGGGAAGGAAAGGTGAGCGTAACACCCAGTTAGGGTGTTGCATCACTAAGGTAGGGTCGGGTGCCGCATCAGCCCTGCTCACCCAGCTCCCTCGCGAACGCGGCAGCCCCCGAGCGAGCTTCGACTGAGCGGGGGGGGGGGCAGATTTTTGTCGCCTTCGAGTGCCAAGACTCAGCCCTATCAAATTGTCAACCACTGCGAGACGGGCAGCTCCAATCTACCTCACGCTCATGTCTGCCATTCCTTTGATTTAGTTTTGATCGGCTTTTGTAGCTAAAATGTACGCATGGCTGATATTATATCAGCTGTCGCATATACAAAGTCTTTTTCTGGAGGACTCAATTGGAGTGCTTCATTCGCTGCACAATGACGTAACCTAGCTTGACCGAACAGATGCGATAAGCAGATCTACAAGCAGCGAATTTAAAAGAAAAGTAATTCCCTCTGATTCTCTCCTCATCCTACGTATTCACTATGGCTTCTCAAGAATCAGCCGAAGCTCGAGCAGAAGGAAATACCGCCGCCCAAGGTGAAGCTCCCAGGCATATTGTCAAACGAGCAGATGGTACAGATGTCGAGATTGTCACCTTCCCACCAGGAGATCCCGAAAACCCACGCAATTGGCCTCTATGGCGGAAATGGTCAATTGTAATTGCAATTGTATTCATCGATCTTACAGTCAGCTTCGTTGCCTCAGGCTTCTCACCTGCAAGCGCCAAATTCGCAAAAGACTTTAATGTTTCGTCTGAAGTGGCTACATTGGGACTGAGCATGACTGTACTGGGATTTGCGTTGGGACCAATGACATTGGCGCCTCTGTCAGAGTATTATGGACGATCTCCGATTTATATCACCTCTTACGGCATCTTTCTTTTCTTTGTCCTGGGCACGGCACTGGTTAAGAACTTGGCCGGTTTCCTAGTCCTCAGGTTTCTGTCTGGCTGGTTCTGTGCAGTAACGATAGCCAACTTTGGAGGCACGATAGCGGATCTTTTCGAACCTCATGCGACTGGTATACCGATGAGTGTCTTTTTATGGGCGGCTACCGTAGGAAGTCCTTTCGGCTATTTTCTGTTCTCATTCATTGCCCAATATTGCGACTCCTGGAGAGACGTTTTCTGGGCTCTATTAGGCATCTGTGGCGGATTCTGGTTGATCATGACGGCAACGTTAAAAGAGACAAGACACAGCATTTTACTACTTCGACGAGCTGCGCGAGAAAGAAAAGAGAGAGGCACAGACGCCATTGATGTACCTGATTCCATGAAACAGAGAGGCCCTCGTGAATTGTTTAAGAATGCACTTCTCAGGCCTTTTAGATTCCTCTTCACAGAAGCCATCATCATCTTTGGTGCTCTGTACAATGGCTATCTGTACGGACTTAGCTTTCTATTCAACGGCGCCTTTTCGCTGGTGTTTGGAACCGGAGGTCATGGATTCGGTACAGTTGGTGTTGGTCTTTGCTTCTTGGGAATCGTTGTTGGCATCAGTTTTGGTCCATTCACAAATTTGTGGCAAGAACACTACTATCAACGTAGGATTGCTGCGATGGGCGGTAGGAATGTACCAGAAGCCCGTGTCCAGCTGGGTAAAGTTGCGGCCGTTGGTAAGATCCTTATAGTAAATATTCCTCCGCAGAGCTAACCTTCATTAGTCTTCCCCATATCTCTCTTCTGGTTCTCTTGGACGACCTACAAATCGGTACATTTCATCGTTCCTATCATAGCATCTGCGTTTTGGGGTTGGTCGTTTTATACCCTAATCCTTATGACTTATACATATACTGAGGACTCATACAAGGTAACTCTGCGCTTTCAATGGACAGACCTATAATTGCTGACATACTTGCAAGGTTTTCAGTGCATCCGCACTTGCAGGGCTTGGTCTTATTCGCAACATTGCTGGTGCCGGGTTCCCTTTATTTGCAGAACAAATGTTCAAGCATGAAGGCTATCAATGGGCTGGCAGCATCCTCGCGTTTCTGGCTATTTTGCTGGTACCTATTCCATTCATTCTAGACAGCTATGGGAGAGCTCTTCGATTGAGAAGTCCCTGGGCTCAACAACATATGGATGACCTAACGGAAGAGGAGACGACTTCAGGATTAAACAAGCCAGTCAGCTCTGCATAGCAACTGGATTGGCACAAATCTCGCAAATCTGTTCTGGAGGTACTGGTAGAGGGCTTGTTATCTACACTGCGTTGATATAGCGTGGGGTAGAAATTGATTGCCTCATCGGCTCTTCCATATCAACAATCATTTACCCAGCAACATCCAGGTGATGTGTATGTTGCATTACGCAAATACATTCATGGCTCATCATCCCCGTTCAGCATACGTCGACCACTCAAGGACTCGCCTCTTCGCCACAGACTGGCTATCTTCGAAGCTGCGATGAAACGATAAATGGGGCTACAGAAGACTTTCACACCCCTTAAAGCTTTGCTGTAGTGGCATCTGGCATCATGCACCTCTATGAGTTGTCAGAGATTCCACAGGAGGCTTGTACGGTCCATTCCCCTGTAGACCGCACTGGCTGATTCTTGGTATGTAGGGCTTCTTGTAACATAGGATTGGCTTGGAGATGGAGCAGAAGGATGGGGAACCAGATCCAGGATGCCAGGAGGTGCTGTTGGCTTCCCTCCATGTCAGACGGGCAGAACTAAAGCAAATCAAGAGGCTTCAAATCAATGCCCATGACCAGCACCTCCTCGTCATCCAGCTCCGAGACTCTCATCCTTATGCCACCCCCGCCCACGTGAGTTGAGGTAGTCTCTTCAGCACCAAGAATAGGGCCCTCCCTCACAAAAAACCTCCTCTTCCCATCACTTCCACGCTCAATCCTCAACTTCTCAAATCTAGGGTCCTTAAGCTGGAACTCGCCTGACCGCCGATTGAGATACACATCAAAGAGGGCCTTTTGCTCCTTCACAAGGCTGATATCGAGTTCATATTCTTCAGGAAGCGGTCCAAGGATGGCAGCGCTCTTCATCAATTTGTCCAAATAGCACTCGCCAACCACTTTATACCCCTTAAGAATCGGATTACCATAGATTTTCGCCGTGCTATGCAGCTTCGCCGGCGCTCCTACGCTCCATTCCGCCATATATACCGGCCTTAAAACCATAGGCGAGGGACACCCCGGCAGTACCGCAATCACATCCCCTGCCTTCGCTGCCGACGGGCCAAGGCCGATTTCCCCATTGGTAATTGAGAACAGCGCTCTCCGCTTCACGAACTGGAATGCATGATTTAGATATACCCACACATCCTCATTCAACATCAACTTCCTCCCCCATTCCTCTTGCACTACCATTTTCATACCCTCCTTGCTCTTTTTCCAGTCCGGTAGTAGTAATGGTTCCGAAGACCCAGAGGGCGGATCCGAATAATCGGAGAACGAATCACTGCATAGAACCCGACAGAGGACATCAAGGCGCTTCGGCGCCGGCATGGGAGAGCATATCACGGGGGAACACCACGCGGATGAAGCTAATGAAGTCTACGAGTGGCGATGCTTCATCCAGCTGGGATTGAACCACGCCCTGGATTTCCGCAACCTCCATGCCCATGACGCGCAGAATGTTGCCGTCGAGGACGAGAACGTCAGCATTCGAGAAGCCAGTAGCTCCACACGCGGCTTGGTTCCTGAGCGGCAAGCACTTCTTCTCGGGCGACCAGTCTGGCACCCATGACGGAAGCTCTTCTGCTGGTTCCCACATCCCGCACGCTGCCAGGAGCTTGAGGTTCAGGCCCGGTTGCTGCTTCTTCAGAGGCAATAAACATATCTTTATACCCTTCTATGACTGACTTCTCGTAATTTGGGACGATGCCATAATTAGAATCGGAGAGACTGAGCAGCGCATACACGCGATCACGCGGATCAGTGCATTTACATTTCTTCGTCATAGTCAGGAGGTCTTCGAAATCCGAGTATAAATGGCCGGTACAGAGGGAATTGATGTGGGACCGTCGTTCTTTAAAGGATTCAGCGTGGTTGCCAAACTCCTTGTCATCGATTGGCCTTCCCCACAGGGCTGCTGATTCCCGAGCAAAAACAGGCCATGGTAGAGTCTGAAAGCCGCATACGATAATGGCGCTGGTGGCTAACCTAAACTCTTGCTGTATCCAAAGCCGTTCGAACCAAGGTCTTCCGAATAAAAGATGAATCGGCATGAATCGTTCTGCGGTGCATATCAACTTGTGCGTCGGGTTAGACAAGTCGATCTCGTCCCTGTATCTGGCATTGCTCGACGGTGACAAAGTATTCGCAGCGAAATCGATCTCAACCAAGTTGCCCATATTCCGCAATGTCTCCAGTGCAGAAGTACTGTTGTCTGCTTCTGGACCAAGCCAGACCAGCACTTCCTTGGCGAGGGAGTAAATATCAGCCATCCTGGCGACCTGCTTGCTCCGTTCTGATAAATCTTGCTGGTTCACGCAGATTGCGTCGATCCATAAAATGCGAGGCTTGTCTATATACCGAAGATGCTGCAAAGCGCACTCCAAGTTCTGAGTCATTGGCAAGGACTGATCTGATCTTCTGGAAATGTCGACGAAAAGGTCAATCGGGCCATCTGCCGAGCCCCAGGTGTAGGATAGGGCCTCATATGCTGACACGTCATCTTTGCTCAGAATAGTGGTATGTAGCCGGACATGAATCGGGGAATTGAGCTTGCCAGGCAGAAGGGTCAACAGCCTGATCTGTTGACCTTTTAATGGCGAGTATTTGTAAGGTGCTCGAGCTGGCATTGCGCGGAGCGACTGCTTTCCACTACGACTCCTGGACGCAAAAGGAAATATTAGCTCTATGAGAGATGACAATTCTATGTTCTATCAGTGCGTATATGAAAAGCCGCATTCAGCCTTGCCTGTTCCTTTCATAAATCCAATTTAACTCTTATCGTCGTTGTGAAACATCTCCGGTCTACAATTGCATGGAATATAGAAAGGAGTCGATACTGTGGTGGATATAGCGCTTGTGATCTTTTAGATGTTAAGATTAAGAACTGAAGAGCGAGAAAGGGCGACTCCTTTCATTCTCCACCTCGGCCGCCATTCTAAGGCCCCTTAAAGTAGGCTCTGGTTCTACGAGAGACAGTGTGATGTCCCGTTTTGAAGCCTGAAGTGGCTCAGCCTCTAAGCCACAAAATGTCAATAGCCAAGCCAAGCCAAGGCTGAGTGCCTCGCCTAAACCTGCCCCGCTCCAATACCCCCCCATCCGTAACATTAGATTCAGAAGAATACATTGTACTGCATATAATGCCTGCCTCTCCGCCGCTACACGGTCTCCGAGTTGTCGAGCTAGCCGGCCTGGCTCCAGGTAGGCTATCTCCATGCGTTACTGCTAAAGGACCGTCCTAATAGCTTGATACTCACAAGCCCCATTCGCCTCCCTCCTTCTTGCCGACTATGGCGCCTCTGTCCTACGCATTGATCGGCCTCATCCTCAAGCCCATACCTCAAAACCACCTCCTCCAACTACAGATAGTTTGAGCCGTCACAAATCATCCATAGCCCTCAACCTCAAATCCCCACAAGCTCTCTCCCTCCTCAAATCCATCCTCAAGAACGTAGACGTCCTCATTGAACCCTTCCGCCCCGGTGTTCTCGAATCTCTGAATCTCGATCCTCAGAAACTCCTCGCAGATAACCCCCGTCTCATCATCGCCCGCTTAACCGGTTTCCGTCGAGATGGCCCGTACGCAGACATGGCCGGTCATGACATCAATTATCTCGCTGTTTCCGGCATCCTGAGCCAACTCGGTCGAAAAGGAGCTCCACCATACCCACCAGCGAATATTCTTGCAGACTTCGCTGGTGGTGGGCTAATGTGTGCTTTTGGCATATTGGCTGCACTGCTGAGTCGATCACAAACGGGTGAGGGACAGGTGGTGGAGGCGAATATGGTGGATGGAAGTGCCTATCTGGGGACTTTCATGAGATATGCTACCAAGACGCCTACGTGGGATCAGCCTAGGGGCGAGAATCTGCTTGATGGAGGTTGTCCGTGGTATGATGTTTATGAGTGTAAAGATGGCGGATATATGGCTGTTGGGGCTCTGGAGCCACAATTTTTCGATGAATTGGTGAAAGGGTTACAAGTGGATTCTACGTTGAAGGCTATACGTTTTGATCGAAGTATGTGGGCGTCTATGAAAGAGACATTCCGCAAGCGGTTCTTGGAGAAGACAAGGCATGAATGGGAGCAAATCTTTGCTGGCAAAGATGCTTGTTGTACGCCTATACTCTCACAGACAGAGCTAGAGCAGCAAGGATACGAACAGAGACCTGCTGTTGGATTGACAGGGTCTCCTGGCCATTCTATTCCACAGCAGCAGGCATGGAAGAGCGAAGGGCTCTCGCCTGGGAGTGGTGGTGAAGATGTGTTGAACGCTTGGATGGGGTGGAAGAGAGGGAGAGATTATAGAGTTGAAGGCGGTGGCTTGGTCAAGGTTGAAGCTGCTAAGCTTTGATTCTGTGAGTCTTGGATTGGACTATATTTCAACATCAGCCTGGGAACACCTTCATTGAGGACCGTCTCAGCCCTCGTCTCAGGCTCTCGATTCCATTCTGCAGGGTATATAGTGTATATGGGTTGTCAGGAGCTCTGAACGTTCGTGCACAGCATTTCGGGTGCATAAAATACTGTTCATTGTCCGCATATTGATCATTTGATGCCACGACTACATTGAAAAGGTTGAGCATTGCAGCAGCTCAGGGAAAGATCCAAGGATGATACTTTGATTTCAACTTCTGCCCATGAATTTACCAAATATGATCAGAAAAATCTTCCTGGGATCCTGACTACATTTAGCTATTAACGAAGAATGCTGATAGTGAGAGATGATCTTGTTGAATGGCGGTAATATCGCTCTTACTGCTCAGAGTGGAGCTACAGCATACTTAAGTAATGTAGCTTTAGCCAATGAGCGTACTATTATAGGTGTTTGATATAGCACAAAAAGTCAGACAAGCTGTAAAACGTCGGGGGAATCGATAATAAATATAGAAATCTTGAGAAGCAATATTAGCAGTGCTTAATCGGACTGGGTAGCAAACTTGGGCCAACTTAGGCTAACTTAGGCACCGAGAAACTAAGGAGTAAGTCTCCGAAACCTCAACTAGGACTAGCGCTAGGCAAGACTGATAGGAAAAGCAGGGTCCAAGCATCTAACGGCTACAAGAGGTGTTGCATGGATACATGTAATGATAGGATGACACATGTCACCAATAAGGGACATGAGTACCAACTACAACAAGCACCAAGAGGCGCTACATCTCATCAGGCCAGAAGCAGCGTAGACCATCCGCAATGTCTGGACCCTGAGCACCGGTCTGCTGCACCCCGCAACGATTAACACGTTGCTGCATTGGGGCCTTGTGGGGTAGAGATCAAGATCGTGAATGCGGGGAAAGCTCTTGAGCCTTGGCCTTTCCAATCCACCAATCCAATTCAACTTCCGCGTCGTTGCTGTCCTCGAATTTCAACATCCTTCAACTGATACCTATCCTCTTCGTAATCCGTAACCTGTGATTATATCGAGCAGTTTTCCCCAAAGCATTAGTATTAGCCAGTGTATCATTCCTCACAGCCTCACCCTCAGAATGCCCATTCCCACCGAAGTCGTGGGCTCGCTGCCCCGTCCTCAATGTATGCACTCATTTATCCCCTTCCCATTCCTTCCCAAACCAACCCGCCTCTCAATTAATACCATTGACACCCCTAGACCTCCAAAAAGCCTATGCAGACTACGACGCCGGGACCATCTCCCGCGAGGACCTCGTTGCTGCTCAAGACAAAGCAGCTGAAGATTCCATACTGAAGATGGCAGAGACAGGAGAACCACTTTCAACAGACGGCGAACAACGGGCTTCCTCGTTCGCCACATATCCCATCATCGATACGCTGGGTGGGAAAGGGTTGGCGAGTAATTTGGCTGCTGATGGACAGTATTTCGTAAGTCCCTCTTCTGCACGTATTCGTGGATAAGCTGATATTGATGTTATAGGCAATCTTCGACGATGGCCATCACCGCCAACTGCCAAGATTGACGAGTGGACCACTGAAGTATAGAACGTATGCGTATGATAATTTCAAGAAGAGCGTGGGATATGCGAAGGGGACGGGAAAGGAGATGAAGACGGCGGTCATTGCGCCGAGTATGTTGTATTTGCTTTATCCGTTGAATGGGACGGTGGAGGGGTATTCAAGGGAGAAGTTTGTAGAGGATTTGGTTAATGAGGTGGGTGTTTGTTCCTCAAAGGCAGTCTGTAGTGGCGTGATAGTTGCTGAGACTGGCAGTGCGAGAAAGATATCCGTGGCTGCTTTGAGGCTGGGGCGAAAAGGGTGTCTATTGACTTCACGGAAGGTGTGTATCCCTTACGCGATTAATCCCAGCCAATTGACGGATTCCAAGGCCGCCTCGCTTCCAAAAACGACCCACGCAATCCCTGGACTGGCGCCTCCCTCCTCAAAACCTTTGTAGACCTTAACAACAAAGTCCTCGCCCGCTTCTCCGCTTCGGAACGCACCAACATTGGCATCCACACTTGCCCTGGCGGCGACTGCGACTCCGTCCACTCAAGCGAAGTACCCTACTCCAATCTCCTCCCCAGCCTCTTCCAAATGAACGCCGGCTACTTCCTTATCCAACTAGCCAGCGAAAAAGACAAATCCAGCATCTACCAACAAATCGGCAAATCAATCCGTCGTGACGCTGATGGCGTGAAACAAGTAGCATTTATTGGTGTGACTAATCCGCTTAATCCGAAGGTAGAGACGCCGGAGCAGGTGGCACAGGATTTGGTAGAGGCGAGTAAGTACATTGAAAAGGACCAGTTGGGGGCGACGGATGATTGTGGGTTCAGTCCGTTCAGTATAGATGTAAAGCCGAAGCATGGCAGTCCGGATTTCGCGAGGGAGGTGGCTATGAAGAAGATTAAGGCGAGGGTTGAAGGGGCGAAGATGGCGAGTGAGAAGTTGGGAATTTGATATCCAGGGTATAAAGGAATGGCGCTATGGTGTTCTCGGCTCTCCTTCAACGGATTGAGCTGGAAATTGGGCAGTGCGAACGTGCCTACTCAACGTGGGCTAGAACTCTGTTTCGCAGGTCAAAAAAGTATACGTCGTTGGTAGCATCTAATGTCAAAATATTATACTTCAGCTGTAGTGAAAAGCCTATGAACGGTGAGTAAGAGCTTGTGTCTATACATCAGTGAGTATAAAAATGAACGAAAAATGGCAGAAGCTTGTAAATTGAAGACGTCTGATTGAACGCTTGGTTTATCTTGGAAGTTCGCGCGCAGCCGTCTGGACTCTTCGTAATGACTGTTTCAAGTACATTGTTTCTCTGCTATCGGCTGTCACTCTCTCCCATATTGGGAAACCATGAGGCCCTACTCAGAGCTGAAAGCAGATACTTCATGTTGACCATTCGTCAATGGACGATGCTGGCAGGTATTGGTCCCTTTGCTGTTGATTGACTATTTTACCTTGTGACGTACTTATACTTATACCCCTGCCCACGTTCGGATTCTTTGGGGCCAACTTCCTCCCTACCCCATCCCAACATCAGAGCTTTGGCCATCTTATCTCGTTCTCTGAACAACAAGGCGATTCTTCTTCTCCATTCCTTTTCTCTAGCCTCAACCGCAACTGCAAAGCCTGCTTCTAACTCAGCATTTACAGCTGCATTCGTATCCCGCATATCGTCTGCTTTCTGACGGGCCTCTGCTGCATCTGCACGTGCCGATTTAAGTGATGCGTGGGCTTTCTCCAGCTTCGAGCTTAGAACTCTGATTGCTGAGCGTAGCTCGTTCTCAATGCCTGTATCAGACGACTGGAAAGCTTTAACTGATTTTTTCAGGTCAGCAATTTCCTCCTTAAGAGAGGCGACCTCTTCTTTGTGAACCCTTGCAAGCTTAGCTTCGCGCTTTTGCATTGCCAGGCTAGCTTTCATTAGAGCAGATCGCAGAATTTGAAGTTCTTTGCCGTGGGTATTTCCAAGTGACTCGAGGGTAACTTGATGTTTCTGGGAGAGAGCTTCAAGAGCTGCTTCATGGGTCGCCATGTCAATACGTTCAGGATCTTCGTCATGCTGAGTCTCTTTCGTGCTGCTGGTATACGCTCTTGTCAATCGCTCCTTGCTAGCATAATCTTTAACCGTCGCTTTCAGATCCTTAACCTCGTCGGCCTGGCGATCATTCTGCTGCATAAGACGGTCGTTCTCATCCTCGACAGTCTCCATGATGCGCCTCGTCTCTGCGAGCTGCTGCTGGGCATGCTCAAGCTCCATCTTCATTGCTTTTACTTCACCATTCAGCGCATAGATTTCTTTTTCTTTCCGCTCGATGGTATCGGCCAGTGATGCTGCCTCATTTCCCCGCTGTATAGATTCTTTCCGCTCAAGTGCTATCTCGTTCTTTTTCGCGTCGAGCTCTGCAAGCTGATCTTGAGCGTGCCTAAGCTCCATTCTAAGAGCCTTGATTTCGCCGTTGAGTGCGTAGATCTCTTTGTCTTTCTGCTGGATTGTCGCGGTCAAGGACGCTACTTCATTCCCACGCTCTATTGATTCCTCTCTATCGAGAGCGATCTCATTCTTTCTTGCCTCGAGCTCAGAGTTCAATTCCTTGACCTTCAAATCGTAGGCACCTTTGATGGATTCGATCTCAGCTTTGAGGGCGAGGCACTCGTCTTGGAAAGAACGTAGTTCGGACTTTAGAGCCTTAATATTGGTCTCCGCTTCGATCTGATCTGCTTCTCCCTTTGCCTTTAATTTTGCCAGCTCTGTTGCAGCGGACCCGTCTGTTGCATCCACCTGATCTGCCTTTGCGCTATGAGGTGAGGACTCTTGTGCCAAGACTTGTAGCTGCTCTATCGCATCGTCATAGTTCTGCTTGAGCTGCTCGTTCTCCTGTTTTAAAGCCTCTTGCGTATCCCGGTGAGCTTTTTTCAATTGCTCGTGCCTTGATTGTTCGCGTTCGAGAGCAGCCTTATGTTCAACCTTCATCTCATTATTTTCTTGCTCTAGAGCTTGGTGGGCCAATCGGCGGTTCTCCTCCTCCATCCGCATGCTCTCAACCTCCGTTTGTAGAGCAGCAATGCGATCGAAAACCTCTTCAGCGGTGTTGTCTTGTCTCATCTCAGTGTTCAGCCGAGACAAGGGAGGAGCTCCTAGCCTTATTTCTTCTTGAAAGTCCTCGATGGCATGATTCACCGGCGCAGGTGTAGAGGTTCCAACAGGCTCAAAAACACTCTCGTCAACCGGCTCTTCTGATTCGGCATGCGCACCTTTCTGCTGATCGTCCTCAGGATCATGGTCATCACTAGACTTCTTGATATCCTTCTTCTTCTCCCACTTCCCAGTTCCTCTCATCCATTTCTCCAAATTCAGCGTAAAGTCTTCTGGCCCATCGTCTTCACTAGGTATCTGTTCTCTCTGTGGCACCCTCTCTTCAAGCACCACACTACTCGAGCTGTCTCCTAATGCACCCAAATCAATACTGTAATCGCCATCGAAATAGTCCGATCCATCTTCCTCGAGGTCTTCGTTACGGCCCTTCACTGCGGGCTGTGTTTCCACACCCATTGAGCCATCCATGTCTGCGTGCTTCCCTCCGACCATAGGTGCTCCACCAACTTTCCTCCCAAGCTGGGCAAGATCAATAGTGTAATTCTCCATGCTAAAGTCTCCTAAGCTTCCTTCACCGTCACTGGAATGGGAAACTGATGTAACGGAACGCGTATGTCGACGACGGGAGGATCCAGTGCGTCCCTTTCTTTGCAACGAGTTGCGGTAAAGGCCGCCCGAGGCTGATGTTGGCCGTGGAAGTGGAAGAGTAGAGCTGAGGGAGGGTGTAGAGAAGATTGAGGAGGGAAGGAGATGTGTTTGCGAACGTTGTTCGGGTCGTGGTGGAGGGGAGGGCGATGTGGGTTCTGACATGTTCTACTCGCAATCACCTAAGAATAGTTCTTAAGAAAGTAGGATCAATGCTGTCTAGGCAATATCTTTGTAGATTGGCTTCAAACTTGAAGAGTGGAACTCGTTTTCGTGTTGTTTACTTACGCTAGCTCAGCCCTACAAGGACAACACTAGCGCCGAACCTTGCATTCTCACACCCAAGCGCACCAAGGATTGCCTCTTACCCTTGCAGCAAGTAAACATGGATGTACCAATAGCAGCTAATGTTCTTGGTACCTTGGGTGCCATCTGTTGGTCTGTCCAGGTACTCCACCCTGCTGGAATCCTGGAGAGTAAAACTGATCACCATATCAACAGCTGATACCTCAAATCATTATCAATTATAGACGGCATCATACAACAGGTCTTCAGCCGTCCATGATGTTACTATGGGCATCAGCTGGAGTCCCATTGGGTGTCTACAACATCGTTGAGGAATTCAATATCGCACTGAGAATACAGGCGCAGATCTTAACATTTCTTAGTTTGCTAACTTGGAGCCAATGTTATCACTATGGTAAAGGCTGGAAGGTTTCAAAATGTGCAGTGATCTTGATTGGTATGTGCGTTTTAATGGGTGGTATAGAAGCTGGATTGATCTTTGCATTGCGTGTAAGTGGATGGAGGATTTGCCAAGGTATTAGTCTGCTGAAAGAGAAACAGGCAGCGATCGATAGGCACATCAAATGGCCGACTACCTTCATGGCCATCCTAGCAGCCATTTTCCTGGCTTTGGGTGTTCTTCGCCATTATTGGGATATCTTTACGCATCGTACTGTGCGGGGGATCAGCTTCATCTTTGTAGGTATTGATGCCGCGGGGGATCTTTTCTCTCTTATATCAGTTTGTATAACCTCCCACCTCTTCAATGCCTTTGCCAGATCTTGCTCATAGTATTAGTCTTTCAAGCGGATTTGAACATTCTCGGAATGGCAATCTACGGTACCGAGCTGGCCTTATGGACGGGAGTTTTCATATGCGGAGGATACTTCAATCTCGTGCCATATATCCAGACAAGGCTCAGCAATAGAAGACAACGTCTGGAAACAGAGAGGCAATCAGGAAGCCTTCATGATGCTGGATCTATTGCTCTGAGAGAAATGCCTTCATCAACTTCAGTGTTTCGAACACCTTCTTCTGGATTAGTAGAGCGGACTACAGCCACACAAGAGGACGAAGATTCATAAAGCTGTTGAAACAGCCATCGAATCCTTATCAGCACAGTCTCTGTCGCTAAGCCTTTCAGTTGATCCTCATAATAAGGGAATAGGGCATAAGTCATGCATATAGAGCCAACACCTGATAAGTCGATCCCAATATTACCTCAAGAAATTATAATTTCAGAGGGTTCTAACCCTTTATTATATCATTTTCACACTTAATAAGTAGGTGATAAAGAAATTTGCTGCTTTAGAGGAGCTTAATAAGTGTTGAACTCAGCTTAAACATTCCTGTTATGCATGACTTATGCTCTATTCTCTTACCTTTAAAATTGTAGTTCTAGAGGTTTCTAACCCTTTGTTAATTCATTTTCGCAATTAATCAGTGGGGAATAAAGAAATTTGCTGCTTTAGAGGAGCTTATTAAATGTCAAACTAAACTTGAAAATTCCTATTATATGCATAACTTTTGCTCCATTCTCTTGATTCTGATCAGCGAATGCGAAATTTCTAAGGGTTCTTGAGTAATGAATGAGCGAAAGGTCAATTCTGCCATTCTGCAATTAAAAGGATTGCCGCTCGTGATAGTCTTTCGTACACCTTCTGACAGCGTAGCGTTCTTGTGGAATTAAATATTGTTGTCATTGAAGAGGAACTATCTACACATCACTCCGCCAATTATCTTAGGGTCGTAGCCTAAAGATGAATTCTACTACTGTACTCAGAAATGTTATGCAGTAAGCATGCCGTAGTCGCAACTCCAGGAACGAACCTCCCATACTCCAGCGCCTCTTACTCTAAAGAGTATCGAGAACCGCTTTGTGGCCCCCTGTTATAACGCGAAATTCTGTCGCTCATGATATTGCGCATGTCCGACATGCGCGATACGCGGGCATGGAATGTCGCACCGGAGCCCCTAACCGTGGCCTGAGCATCCTCGCTCTACTAATGTACTAACCAGCGGCAGGTCTGAACAATATCATCCACGGCTCCTTAAGTATCAGGAGAATGTTGAGTCGGAGAAGATAGGGTGCTCAATTCATAGCGGCCGGCCTCGTTGCTACCAAGCTCACTCAATACCTGACTGTTATGCAACTCTGCTGTCAAGTATTGAGGGGGTCCTTCCATTCCTGGCGCTTGACCCTCCTCTTTCTTCTCCTCTTCTTTTATCAGAGCTGTCTGACTCTGTGAACTAGACGTCCTCTTGCGCCGCCAGGCGAAGACGCAGAGTGCGATCCCAATCAGAACGACCACTACTGCACCAACAGCTATTCCTGCTATAGCACCACCCGCTATACCACTCTTGTCGGGAGCCGGAGTCGGCGTCGCTACGGAAGGTACGTGGCTATTGGGAGCCGCCAGAGGCGTCCATGAACTGTTCCATGAAGCCACCCATGAGCCGCCGTTTCCAGCGGGTGGTTCGCCGTTCTCTAAGGGCCTATAGTCCGCGACTGACGAAATGTGTGGACCAGGAGCCTGAGCGAGGAAAAACTGCTTCTGGCCATCACCCCAGTTGACTCCAATGAAGGCGGCTTGAAGGAAGGCTCGGCCGAGTCCGTACTGTTGATTATTTGGATCTTGCGGTGGTTGGCATGGGAAGTACTGTAAGGGCCTGGAGGACAGAGGAGCATCAAGTGTGAGGTTCAAGAGCTGGAAAGGGACATTAATGGCAAAGGTGGCGGCCCCGCCCGAGAGATAGAACGTGAAGTTTAGGTATGTTGGAGAGGTGATAATCCTTGTGTATTGTGGATCATCCACATTCCAGAGGTACAACCCGTATTTGGAGCTATATGTAACGGGCAACTCTTGTGCAATGGCATTGCAGGTGCTGTTTGGCAAGTTCAGGTATGGCGCTGCGAAATTTATAAGGACCGGTATCGATTTGGTGGCACCGTCTGATATTGTGGTGTTGCCACTTGCTAGGAAGCCAGATTTGGACGTGTAGTTGAAAGGCGAAGCCCCATGATCAACAGCAATGCCGATATCCAGGAGATCAAGCACAAAATCATTATCATTTCCGGTTGCGTAGCTTTGAGATGATACCTGTCCTATAATACGCGATGCATCGTATCCCCCAAGCCATAAAGAGAGATCCAAATTTGATGTCGCAGACCCGTAGTGAAGTCCATACGAAGATGATGGAATGAAGCCACTTTGGTAAAGATGATTTAGTATAAGGGTCGAATTGATATCTGAGAATGTTTGATTATAATCAGCTCCATCTGTACCGAGCGACAACATCCCGACTTGTATAGGATAGTGGGTGCCATCGGGGTAGATAATTTGAAAGAACGAGTACGTGTAGATGTCAAAGTCATTCACAGATTCTGAAGAACTTATGCTCAGAGTGTCTTGCGTATATGATGAGTTGCCAAGCTCGAGTAACAATGCGCCGTTGGTGAAGTTGCTGCCAATAGTATTACCAGATTGTTGTGCAAATTCGATCTCGATCCCAGTATTGGCACCAGAGCTTATTGAGTTTGCAGCGTTATACAGACCTCCGCTGCCACAAAGTTCGACGCTTGAGTTCATACATATGAGATTTGTCAATATCTGTGAACCGAAAGTCCCTCCAGGGTAAAGATCCAGAGTCTGGACTGGACTCCCTAAACCCATAGTAACTGCATGCCATGGTCCATCGGGGCCGTAAACTCTCTTGGACTGGCGGAGCTATAACGGTCGAATTTGCTGGGTGCTGTAAGGGAATGAAGCACAGAGTAATAGTAATAACGCCCCAAAAGAGTGAGCCATATCAGTGGAATGCAGCTTTGACGGTGGCAAAAAGGAACATGAATTGTAAAGAAACAACAGAAGGAAGTAACAGTCACGCAGAGGTTATCGTCGAACAGCTTAATGAAATGTGCAAATGAGTGCAGGCAGATACAAGGCCTCACCCGGATCTAAATACGCCTACATGAAAAGTGGGGAAGCTGTACATGGGGAGAAGACCTAAAATATGCATTGGAGTCGCCTTCCACCCTCAGCCCGGGTGAGCGCATAACCTGTCGTTCCATGTATGCCAAGTAATAGACACTGTAGACAGCACTGATAAGCCCTGCATAATTACCAATTCTCGTTCCCATTATCGAAATGGTTTTAAGATGTAGAGTGGTGTGGGGAATAGGTTTCAGGATAGGGTGTTCGCGTTGGTAGCTGGGGTTCCCAGGGCCCGCGTCATCCTGCAGACGAGAAAGCTGTAAGAGATGGCATGCACGTGTGTGTTCGGGGGCCATACTCTGTAAACTGAATCGGAACAATCCCCGTCGGAGGTGGGAGAAGAAGATGCTGGTGCCTGCGGGGACCCTGCCATGTGCATGCATCATGGGGGCATTAGGACCGGGCACATGCTTCTCACTAAGTCACCTGTTCCGTGGAGATCTCGGTTTCAAGCTCGGGGTTCTTCCATCGAGAGGCCAAGAAGATGTTAGCCAATCCCTGCAAATATCCCTCAGATCATCCAATTTCCGGGTTTTCAAAGATCTCTCGAAAGGATCAATGTTGAAGAGCATTGAAAGGATTGAAATAGTATGTCGCTATGCAGAGTCTTGAATGTGCAGTCTCAAGGTTGAGACGAGCGATGCTTTATGCTTGAGAAAAGCAACTTGCCTTCGAAAAGTGGAACAGCCTGTGCCATAGGCTTGACTTACGACGAACTCGACTCATGAATCTACTGGATAGCATTAATTGTTCCATTCAGCCGGAATATGACTGTATCACGGCGCAAACGATACCTCTCGCTCTGTTTATATCATCGATACATAGTACGTTAGCTCCGAAACATTCAATCTGGGGGCAGCATACAGACATGATCTTTGAAAGTCTGCATAGCCACCGAACTCTCTAGGCGCTCATATGGTTCGTGAAGCCCTCCCTACAGTACGGTCTCTTTACCTAGCCAAACTCTCTAGGGGCCTATCTTAGCACCAATCATTTCGCCGGGAAAAGTCTTCCCCACTGTGGCGCGTGCGAGAGTTTCTGCGAGGTTCGCTATAGGCTCGTGTTGCTAAAGGCGCTGGCCCTCCTTTGGTCGTCCACGTTGTCGGGACGTGACTTAATCTCGGTGAAAGCATGTTCTTGACTTTCTTATAACAATAGATGTCACAGGTTGTGTTGCCGCTCATGTGCTCAATGCGCAAAGTGATGCTCCATGGATCGTGACGAATCTAGCAACTGCTCCACGGATGCCGTATTTATTGTGGCGGGGTTGATGCCGTATTCACTGTGGAGGGGTTGATGCAGGTTTGAGACTGGATAGGCTCGAGCGAAGACGAGGGCATAAGCTCCCGGGAATACCAATGGCGAGACCCTATGAGCTTTCATTTTCCGAGCCAGGGTAGGATGAGCCTGTCGGAAGGATCGCTGAGGCAAAAGAATTTCATTGGAAGTGGTGCATGATGGTATTCATTGACAGTTGTCATAGAGAAACGAGGCGTACAGAGCATTTGCAGCGCTCCGAGATTGACAATCGATAGTAAGAGAATGGAGCATAAGTTATGCATATGGAATCGACGCAGTTGTCTTGCCCTTGTCGTAGGGGAAATTGATTTACATGATGGGACATCAGTCATAATTTTATGGCCTGGTTGTCTTCCCAATACCCAATGCAGGCCACTATTTGGGTGGCTTTACGCTAATGCTTCCTTTTCCCCGGAAGCATTCCCATGCAATGCAATGCTATATAAATCATACAATCATATCACATACCTCCTAAAATTGAACATTAGCGGTTGGCCAAGCGATACGGGCATTGATGTTTAAGAGCGCAAGCCTTACCTTCCGCCGTCGGCGATAGTCCGCGTAAGCATCGACCCAGATTTCCTGTTCCCGGCAGAGTGTCTGATTCGTTTTTGGATCTGTGCGACATGGCGGTTTGGCTTCGTCGACGGCATGTTTTGTTGCGATCCAGGGCTAAATGGAGTACTCAGCTTGCTTATTTCAGGCCAGGGGTGAGGGGAGAGTGAGGGGAGAGTAAGGTACGCACCTTAGGTAAAGGCCAGTCGGAAAAATGCAAGAATTTGCACTCTTTGTAGAAATAATCGGGATCCCAACTTTTTGACCCATCACCAATATATTTCGAATGCTCCTCACCTCTGAATTCTCCCGTTAGAAGATCATAGGGTCGATGCGGCAGCACTAATGCATTGTCCTTATACAGGTTATTAAGCAAATCCATGTCATAATCATCGCCTCCAGCTCCAGATGTTGCTTTCATAACACGGTCGAATTCATGCTTGTTCGGTTGCAAGAGAAGGAGTTGGGAGCTTAGGATGCGGTCTTGGAAACCAAGCCAGTAGGCCCTTGGCATGGCCACAAAGGCCGGTTCGATGAAGAACAGTTCATCCAGATTTTGGAGTACTGTTGAGTCAGAATCGAGGTGGAGGATGCGTTGGTAGTCGGTCTGATTGAAGGCGAGTAGCTTAGTATAGGACTCCGCCCAGGTTGCTGTTTTGGCAAATGTCAGCGTCTTTGCCACTTGCACTTCTGTCCTTTGCGCCTCATTTTCAGACCCTCCGTCAGCAGACTTACGATCATTTCCACCCCTCCTTTGAACCTCGATAGGCTTCAATATCACTTTATACTCATCTCTTGCCTTTCTTAGGAGTATAGCCTCGGTGCTGTTGTCTTCGAGCGAAAAGTGGTCAGGATACATCATCAGACGGTCCGGCATGCATCCTAGACGATGCAACGCCTCGAAAAGCATTACTGAGTTGCAAAGGTAGGGTAGATTTGTGACATATTGGACGTATGCGAATCTTGACCAGTCTATGGGGTCCTGACGGTCAGAGTGTCCTCCCATCTTCCTGAAGCCTCCCATCAGCCTTCTGCCAGGTAACAATGATTTTGTAAGTAAAAAAAGCATTGCAAGAAAGACGAAGATCGCGATGAGGTAGAAACGTCTATATTGGACCATTTTCGCTTTTCCCATAATATTACAATTGAGATATGAAGAAGTCAAAAAGTAAGAAGGGAATGGACACCTTCGAGGGAACGACATCGCCGCAGGATGAAGAAGAGATGCACGAATTCGCGCCCTGCGGAAACTGCAAATAGAGAGGCATGTAGTTGGCAAGGCGCGGGGGCTGAAAGCGGCATGGGACAAAGACATACCAGCAACCACCAATGAGAAGCCTGACGATGGTCCAAGGGCGTGTTTCCAATTGGTAGATCCTTTGGAGTCGGCCTGTGTGAGTCTGTATCATGTTACGTGACCCTGTCAGCGAAGTGGTTGCGCCAACCCCTCACACCCGCAGCTCAGCTTTTCATGTAAAACGCGAACGTTGATCACTTGGAAATCAATTGGCTTCTACACCTAGTATTAACGTACGTACCGAGCACCAAAGGGCACAGCACTATTCTCAGATGCGGTACGGACGTATTGTGCAACCATCATTCCTGAGGGTCTTTGCGTGGAATGATAGGTCCGGAATGCCAGCGGTTTTAAAGGTCAGCTGCCGAAGGGGTCGCTGTGATCTAGGCCATTTTGGTACGCCCCCCCTTTGCAACTCAGAAAGGGATATGGATGTTTACTCGGGTTATTGACTCCCATACCCAGGCTAAACCCGGTACCAAACCCGATACCCTAGAAGAGATCACTAAGGTATCAACGTTTCGCCAGCTTTAGGGGTGTGTTCGGTTGATAGCCCAGGTGATCTCATCTAAGCGCTTCCGCAGCCGGTGCGCCCGGCGCCCGGCCCGGAAATAGGTGTGTCTTAGCACCGCTAATATGACCAGCAAAGCATCAGCATAAAGCCAACCGAGCCGTGGTTTCATAATATGGGTCGGTGGGGCTGGGAATGTTACATGCAGGCTTGATTCTTTGAGTGAGAGTCACAGTCAGGAGGATGGTGTCGAACCTGTTATGGCAACAATACAGGAAGCTTATGAGACAGTGAGAGAGCATGATAGGGCTTTAGAACTCGGGCACGGCCCTATCTGATTGATGGGCCCTCTTCGCAACATGGCATATAGCCACGACTGCGATGAGGGTGGCTAACCCAAGGTATTTAAACCCATTTTCAGCGTTCAAATGTTTAACACACTCCGCGTCAGCCAATATGACTCTTATGCTAGTGGTACATCCAACTTGTGCTCACGAAGAGCTCAAGGCTACGTTAAAAGCATGTAGTCTCATCCATATGCCTTGCAACCTAAGCTGAGACCTTTGTGCAAGGTCTTTAAGCTCCCGGGGAACGCAATTCAGCACAGCAGGATCACTCCTTAATCTCATCCATATGCCTTGCAACACAAGCTGAGGCCTTTTGCAAGGCCTACAAGCTTCTGAAGCAATTCAGCAAAGCGGGATCACTCCATATCTTCTCATCCATATGCCTTGCAACACAAGCTGAGACCTTTTGCAAGGTCTACAAGCTTTTGTATAAAGCAATTCAGCACAGCGGGATCACCAATATGACTCTTATGCTAGTGATACATCCTTCTTGTGCTCTTGCTGAGCTCAAGGCTATGTCAAAAGCATGTAGTCTCATTCACTCACTCATCCTCTCATCCACTCACTCATCCACTCATCCACTCACTCATCCACTCATCCACTCACTCATCCACTCATCCACTCACTCATCCCGGTAAATTGCCATGATGACAGTACTTGAAGTGATGCGTGGAAAGGGTTGAAGTGATTCATGGAAAGGGTTGAAGTGATGCGTGGAAAGGGTTGAAGTGATGCGTGGAAAGTGTTGGGGTATAGAATCAATGCTTGTATCAATTTCTGTGTGTTGACAAAAGATGGAGGAAGTAAGATGGCAATTGGATTTGTTTTGGCATTTTATGCGCGTTTTGCTAGCCGCGAACCGGAGCAGGTTAGCTAGAATAAACACGTCTTCGTATGTGGAATTCACTGTTACGGTTGCAAGCACAGTGGTATGA
Source organism: Cladonia borealis (assembly GCA_018257855.2). Classification (NCBI taxonomy): domain Eukaryota; kingdom Fungi; phylum Ascomycota; class Lecanoromycetes; order Lecanorales; family Cladoniaceae; genus Cladonia; species Cladonia borealis. The sequence continues at coordinate 463,013 of JAFEKC020000015.1, forward strand.
AAGATTGTGAAGCCCGGCTAATCAATGGTGTCTGTTTCATGTTCAAAGCTACAGGATGGCTAAGCAACTGATGTTGCCCTGGAATTAAATTGGCTGCCAGCTGATGACAAGTAGCTGGTTGGGGGTTGGGGGGCGAAGAGACGCAATTGGTCCGAGAGGGGCTAGCGCCACCAGCGAAGCATCGATCATTCGCGTGCTACAGCCCCTCATAACTTTTATGTCCATGCAGTCAGCGCCCCCGAGATGCTCAACCGATAAAGCCAGGTCACGCAAAGCGGGCGGATTGCTAGCGGCTTCTCAAGGCTGTGCCCACTATCTGAACCTTTTCAACATTCTGCCCCACAATCTCACTATTGCTTACAATAATCCGACATCTTGATTCCTCCGTCGATTTGTGCGTCGTCTGAAGTCATGTATCTGGCCGTCGGTTTGACATGGGTATGCTTTCAATTACTTTTGGCCTGCTTTGCTACGCAATTAGTGGAACGAGATGCTGTTGCTGTTGCACAGGGCAGTCTCTGTTACGTGAATTATCCTGACGGTGAGTGTGTACCGCTTCTGTTCCAACCTTTTTATTAACGAGTTCAGCTGTGATTCTGGAGAATAAGCTCTACTTCATGAGCGGGACTTACACGTTCGAGGGTGGTGACACTAATGCTTTGGGTACCACAGTCTCTGCCTCTAATATTTTATATTACATGTTAATGAACTGGTAGAGGCCAAGATTTTTTGGCTCGACCTGCACACTTCGTTTCCGCTTGAAACTGCAATATCACCCAACGCTCTCCAGTCTATGACTGCTCCAGGACATGACTACGCTGGAGTCGGTGCTATGTTTATAGATCCCCTTATGACAACGTTTTACCATTACTACTTTGATGGCATTGTTGTTCCGAGTACTACGACTCTCCCTTCATTCAATGCGACCACGCAGATATGGAAAAATGCTTCTGTTAGCGGTGGAAGCTTAGTTACTGTAAATCATGGAGGGGTCTTATCGGCAACTACCTCAACTAGTGGCTTGGGACTTTCCTTTATTACAGGAGACCCTAAACCAGAAGTTCCCCCGGGAATGATCACTTTTGACGCATCAGACCCAAACAACCTAACTTGGACGAACAAGACTCAAGGCACACCCCCTTTCAACGATGGGACTATGCAGTATGCAAGATTTGGGAATAAGGGGGTCCTGATAGCTTTTGGAGGATTTACCGATGTTTGCTTATCATGAACCTGCATACATTGAGACTGACTGACTGTAGGTTCATTACAATCTATACAGAATGTCCCTGATACACGTATACGATATAGACTCAGACACATGGTACGGTCATTGGACAGCACTGCTAAAACCTCATAATGACTATCAAAGGTTCAATGTGACTGCTACCGGCGATGTTCCACTCAATCGCTCCAATTTCTGTTCGGTCATATCAGCGTCACCAGATGACTCCAGCTTTCAAATCACTTTGTACGGCGGCTACAATCGTCAGAAGAAAGCTGCTCTCAGCGACGTATACGTATTAGCCATTCCCGCATTCATGTATATCAATATTGCTTCTACAGATAACGTGGAAGCGCGATCGAATGCAGGCCGCTTTCAAATGACCTGCGCTTTGCAAGAGGATCGGCAAATGATGGTTCTTGGGGGTGCTATCATATTAGACGGTAATAGTGTTGTAGTGAATGCGGAAACCTGCAATTCATCATGGAGCGCAATTCGGCAGCTTGATACAACAACTTTCGAGTGGCAGGGCGATCACAAGCCAGTTTCCGAACCATACGCAGTACCTGATCAAGTCTCAAAGATTATTGGCGGAGGGTTAGTCAACCTCGCGCAACAATGTAATTCTTACTGACCTTGTCTTAGTCCATCTGGGGGCGCTACATTAGTCTCGCCGTCAGGTGGTTTTAACGATAGCGCCTTGGACACCATCTTTAAGAAAACCATACCTAGAGTCACGATACATTCGACATCGGCGGCCGCATCTACGTCCACATCCACGGCCTCAACAGCCACTAGTGAAACAGGGCAGGACTCAGCTTCAAATATACCGTCTTCACCATCGTGGAAACTAACGGGAGCCATAGCCGGAGGCGTAGTAGGTGGTGTCGTAATATCCGCTATTGTGTCCGCCTTAGTATACGTCTCCTGCCATCGGCGAAGAAAACGTAACCGGCTCCAACGGACAGGCACAACAGAGTCGAAGAAATTAGAGCTCTCAGCACATCCCTCGGTACTGGGCAGATCAGGATATGATAATGTATACGAAATGCATGGTGACCACAGACTAAACGAATTTGACAGCAATACTTTAGTAGAGGCCCCACCAGGAATCGTAAACGAAATTGACAGCAATACTTTGGTAGAGGCCCCACCAGGAATCGCAACGGAGCCTCCTTTGTTATATGAAATGTCTGCTTCAAGAGAGTAACGACATTCTTCTTGCAAGGAGCCCGGTGAGACAGTATATATAAATACTAATTGCCATTTACTTTCACCAATCTCTGATGACTGGACCATATCATATACATATATGTATACATATAGCAAGCGGCTCATCCTACTGGATTTACTTATCGTACCGCAATTTCCGCACATGCTTATATGTCAACCCTAGTTCAACGTTATCATCCTTTACCACCCATACAAATTTTGCGCAGAATGAAAAGAGTCCTCCACAAGGAGTCAGACTCGCTTCCCTCCTAAAGCCATCTAACTAATGCCCGGACACAACCCATTCTCACCATCATCATCCGGATTTCCCCGACAATGTTCTTCCGCCGCATTAACCGCCAACTCTCCACTCGAAACAACATTCGTTCCCGGCTATCCCACTGGTACGATCCCACATTCCCCAGAACCACGTCCCTGCAAGTCTCCAATCAAAGTCTTGAGTTCGCCTCCACAGACCGTCGCTCCGGTGTTCTGCGTGAATGCACAGATGGAAATTAGGCCGGCGTCGAAACAGGCGCTTTGTTCGCCGGAAGCACACCCTTAGACCGTTTTCAGGCTTCTCATTGAACCTTGCCGGTATGTCTTTGTTCCCTACCGCTTTCAGCCCACGCGCCCTGCCAGCTAGATGCCTGAGTATTTGCAGGTTTCGTTTACGCAGAACTTAGAATCCCTGCATCTCTTCTTCAACCCGCGGCGATATCCTTCCCCCGAAGATGGCCATTTTCTTCTTAGATTTGCAAGTCTGCTGAATCCTGATAATCTTTGACTGCTTCATACCCCAATTGTAATATTATAGGAAAAGCGAAAATATTCTATCTTCAGGTGCAGTTTTGCCAGCTTAATAAGCTAGAAGTGGTAACAATCTTAATATAAAATAGAAGTTCCTATACATTCGCTGTTCAGAATAATTTCAAAGGGAGTCTTTTTAGGAGTGATAACCCTATGGTATATAAACTCTAGACTTTAATAAGTTAGAGGTAGTAATAGTTTAAATTTCTATCTACTCACTATTCAAAGTCATTTTAAAGGGAGCGCTTTTAGGTATTATTACCCTTTAGTATGTAGACTTTAGTCTTGAATGAGCCAGAAGTGGTAAAGATAACATGAATAGTAGTAGACTGACTATGAGGTTGCAACATATCTTAAACACCAATGTTCTGGTGACCGCTCATGGTCACATAGTCATCCAGCTCATCACCGAACCAAAACTTGCTACGTAAGGCTTTTTAGGCCCTAGAGTATGCCAATTAATAACAGTTTAAGTAGCAAGTTAGCATGGGTTTACTCTCCATATTCTAATCAGGCTTTATTCTGTTCTTAAACAAGCTAAGATCTACAGACATAGTTCGTCTTCTGATAGAGGCTGTGACTTAAAGCCTAAGCGCCTTAAGTACCAAATGACATATTCATTAAGTAGCACAGCTTCTAACCTAGAAGATCTCCGGCGGACTAATAAGCTAGAACCTCCTCCTTAGCAAGGGATCTGAGACCTTGAATTATCCCAATCTAACATAAATTAAGCAGTAAGTTGATAAAGATTCGCTTTCTACGCTCTGATTAAGTTCCACTGTATTCCCGGCTAACCTAAGCTCTACAGATCCAGGTTATCTTTAACAGAGATTATAACCCAAAAACTTGACACGTTAAGCCCTAGATGACAATTTCATTGAGCAGTCCAGCTTCTATTCTAAGGTACCTCCGGCTTCTTATCCAGCCATAACTTCCTCATCAAGGGGTCCCAGATGCTCAAAATTTCCAACGTAAATTAATTTAAGCAGTGAGTTGGCACGGTTTCACTCTGTATGCCACGATGAGATCCTATTCTCTTCTCGATTAACCTATGATCCACAGACCCAGGTCATCTCTAATAGAGGTTGCAGCTCAAAAACTTGTCACGTTGAGCACCGAATGAGGATTTCTTGACCAGTTTGAATCTTCATTTCATCGGATCGTAAGCAATGGGCGGCGATCAGACGTGCTGTTCATTGGAGACCCCGCCTAACAAGACAACAAACAGTAGGTGGTATTCCGCTTATAACATTCAAAAAAATGCTACTTCAGAGCGAAAAGTTCGATCAGAATGTGTAGATGCCGCTCATTTCGACACACCTTAATCACAGCTACCGCTATATGTGCTACCGTGAAGAGGGAAGGATCACTGTCGCGTTGAATTCTTGCTGATGTCTTGAGTAGCGAAGCCCTTCCATGCCATCAAGATTAAGCGTCTCTTTTACAGAGTTTTTGGTACACTACCTGGCTTTTGGAGTAAAGGAGGTCCAATTAGGCAGAATTCATGTTTAACAAGCGTGTATATACGTCATTCAAAGCGTCATCCTTGTTAAATTTAAGTCACAAGTAGCGAAAAGCTATGGAAAATAGAGCGAGGAAAGCTGGGAATGACATACAGCATGCCCACGCCGTTCAAGAACAAGTGGACAATACACATGATGATTGGTATGTGCCTTCTCCATCAAACAATGGAGGAGTTAGACAATCAGTTGAGCGATTTAATGCTGAACGCGAAAAGAGCAGCTGCAAACGTTCTGTAGCAGCAAGAGGTGGTACAGCATTCCTCGTCAGACCGCACATATTTCGTAACAAACTGAAAGTGAAGCGCATGAAATGACATATTGAAATAGCAGGCACCAACTGTTAGTACCACTCAGCAAAGAAACAATTGTCTGCCTGTCAGCAAACCTTGCGATGTCATCAATTCCTTTACACAGGCCCAGCAAATCCTCTCGGAACCAATGATAAGCTTCTCCTGCTCTGGCAAGCGAATGGCAGCGAATGCTGAACGTGCGATCCAGTTCCCCCGAGCTCGTATGATAGCTGCGTTCGAGGGGCGGTCCAGATATTCATACCAATTATCAATGGAACTTAGGAGGGGAAATGCCGTGGTGTCTGACTCTTCCACCGGTTCATGTTTGCATGTCGGTGGTAGGAAGCGAAGTGGAGAGCGCAGAGGCAGGCTTCCCTTCGCCTGGTATACATTGCGGAAGAGATCTAGAAAATTGAGGTCGGCTACCCACGCACCTTTTTCGTGGGCTGAGATAACGGCTTCCAGATAGAAAGCCTCCTTGTCTCGACCCCCATGGTGTTGAACATTAAAAGCTTGCTCATAGCCTACAAGGGAAAGATGCAATGATGTGGACGCGAAACTGTCTTCGAAGGCCCCCTCGAATTTATCATGGTTGACCAACTGCCAGGTTTTAAAGTCAGGTTCGCGTAGAATGGTGTCCCTGGGAGATAATAATAAGGCTAATCCGGGTTTGCCTACATTTCCAATCAAGTGGCGCAAAGCATGTTCTTTGGGTGGATAAGTTGGTTCACAAAGCAGAATTTCAGACGCGTATATCGCATTACCAGAAGAGATGGCTAAGACGTCTTCCAGATCCTCCATTGCAAGATCGAGATAGCCAGTATCAAACATAGAGACACAAGCTAATGATACATTTCTGGTTATGTGAGACATATGTAGTGAGAGAGATGTGCTTACCCATCTCGCTCGAGCAATGGGTCTGGAAACCACAGAAATGTCGACATCAGCCTGGGAGAGATCATCGTAGATTTCGCGGGCTGTAGAAAGGGCTATGAGAGACCGAAAGTATTCAGGGATTTTGACGGCTGCCAGTACTGGGATGGTGCAATCTTCAAAATGACTGAAAAGCCTGGGAGGCTCAAGACGACCGGTTTCGAGTGCTTCAGTAACAAATGCTAACGGTAGATCATAGCTATAACTCCGAAAACTATGGTATGGCTGATATACTGCTGCGCTTGTGCTATCTCCGAAGGCGAATTTATAAGAAGCACCTTCATATCCGTGCTTGAGATGGCCCCTCTGCCATCCCATGAGCCTTTTGTGGGGAGGCAAGAATTCATCTGCCCATGAAGATTGTTTTACTAGTAGCCTATATCTTGCTTTATAGATTGATGTGCTTGCATAATGTTCCAAGTATAATCAGGCTTGTCAGTAATGGTGGGGTGTTTCCAGTCAGAGTCAATTCGAGCAAATGTATCAACGCCGAGAAAGCCACAGGGCTCTCCCAGCAGTTTTATGATCTCTAAGGAGCATCTGACTATGATGGGCTCCCATGATTTAAAGAAACCAGAGGAGTCCCCGGCATAGTTGGGTTGGTAAGGCAGCACGAGCCATAGGCGATGCGTTTTTGTGGTAGGTAGTACCAGGAATCGCCTGAGGGAAGAGACTCGCAAACTCGAGCACCTGCCCGATTCGATCAACTTCGTGAACGAATCGTATGATGGCCTTGTCAAGGCCAAAACGGGGCTGAAATAATGTGGCCATCTCACGTAATACGGCCACCCTATCTTCCAGCTTTACACACTGTACAAATAGCCCAGGGTCGCTTAGGCCAAAGAAAGGTGCCGGATGCAATTTTTCTTCGGCCAAGAAGGAGCCATGGCGCCGGCGCCCCAGCGCGATAAAGCGCTCGATTTCTATTCTTTCTTTTCCGCTAGAGCGCAGGTACTTCTCAGCTTCGCTCGCGAATAACGCAGGCCAAGTCAAGCGGAGTTGTCCCCTGAGGAGGGGCTGGAGTGCTTCATTGAAACTAATGATGCATGAAGCCAACATTCCACATGTCAAATCTCGAGTCTGCCAGGTACTCATTATGCTACCCATAGCGATGTGCATCATCTGGACGAATGATATTCTGGAGGTAGAAGACCCGAGCTTCCCATGAGACATGACGGGTCTTCCGTAGTAACGAAGGTGAGCTAGTGGTATTGACCATGAAACCCCTGTGCTATCTCTGCGCTGAGAGCTCTCTAGTCCAATCGTGACAAGACCACCATCCTGTACTAAGCTGTCTCTCTGATAGACCATTGTAGTCTTCTGGCCCAAGGCGCAGATGTCGGGATATATGTGCCAGGCACTTAGACCGAGCAGCGTCTCTCCACTCTGCACGCTTTGTGCTGAACCAGATACTAAGCTCTCAACCATACTTAGGTTCTTATGCCAAACATTGATAACATCTTCGTAGACCGTTGATTTATTGACCACCCGCAGATTCATGTTGTCAACGATCAACATCAGTTGAGTCTGTTAGGTCCTCATGGCAGAGTCTGCTGTCCGGAGCCACTTGGGGAACGTTAGGTCAGCGGTGATGCCCCCAGTAAACTTCGAATATGAACCGCAGACTATCAATTTGATCTGGAAGGAGGACTTACTGCTCGTGCACTTGCATCCCACTCTAAAAGCTGGTCTCGGTTAACTTCGATCTGGCTTGCTGTCACTAAACCTATGTGGAAATTGTCCTCTTGTAGGCGACTTTGAAGCACGGCTTTCCTAGCCGCCACAACCTCACTCCATATCGATATCGCTTCTGCGGCAGTCCAAACACGTGCAAGTAGGCAGGCTAGTAAATGGACAGCCATTGCTCCTCTACCAGATGTAGCTGCCGCCCAGATCGATGTTCCATCGGCACCGATATGGTCAGCAAGCGGTCCATTGGAAACACTGCCTCGAGGGTTGAATTTCGGATTCTCGGCTATTTCAGAAACTCTTAGACCATAAGCGTGAGATAGGTTCGGGATTTGAGGAACATCATCGGCAAATAAAGCGCCTAGCTTTCGTGCTGTTACATGAGTCGAGCCATTCTCGGCTTCTCTCTTTCTTTTTGTGGAAAGCGCGGAACCAAATCTGCTATATGCCACTGGAGGTTCTATCTTTACCAGCGAGAAGTTGAACTTGAGGCTGGCAAGCGCAAGCGTAGTTTCTTGAGTCGCGGATGCTGCAGCGAGTGCGAATCTCCCAATAGAAGCCATTGATTGTCCCTTATAAAAGCAGATGCTCCTATCGTCCAGAGGTTTGAATGGCAATTAGACAAAAGCCGATAAATGTGAATCAGAGGTTTTGGGAAACAACGCAGGCGTAACCATCAGCCTCGCTGCCCGGCCAGCTCATAGTGCATGCTAGCGTCGTGCCGGCTGAGTGCATGAGGCGCAGTCTCGGCCAAACGCCAAGTACGGCTGGCTACCTACTAAGGTAGGTACCTAGGCTCTCCCACCAACAGTTGAGAATACTGTAGGTTGTCAATCAATCCATATACGAAGTAGGTTTGTCTTGCTTTTCCTGTTGTGTGCGTGCAGCTTTGGCCTGCCGCTTCATAGTGGACCACACTTTTTAGTATCAGGAAGTCTGCATTCTGTTCATTGGAGGCTTTAGCTAAGGCTTGCCCGTGCTGAGCTTCTAGTCCACCATGTTGATACTTTTTCTTTTCCAATCACTGATAGGTGCGCGCTTTGAATTAAATAAGGGACCGCCAGAAAATAGAAAAGGGGACTGTCCGCAGCCAGCTCGTCTGTTAACTGCAGCAATTCCCCTTGAGAGGTCTGAGTGCGAGTAGTATCCATGAATTGTAGGATAGAATACAAAGGTACCTACTCGCAGGGTAACATGGCTCCACTATGGCTCCACTGACGTCAAACTTGCGGGACCACACCGTCCAATTGACCAGCTCCTGCATTGAAAAACATCATTTGTAAAGGACCTCGGCAGGTAGACGACCAATGTTCGTAGAGGGACGTGTACTATCACTGTAGAGACGTAACCCCACGCATAAGGAGTCGTTCGACCCCTTACCATATTTAGACTAGCGTGGGACTGATGAGATCGGCATATGACGAGTTGCACCTGCCAACGAGCCCGCATGCCACTTCGCTTTTAACTCCATCTCTCCACCTCCAACGCAGAACCACATACACATTCATGTTCTACCCGCCATCACATTCAGACACAACATATAACTGCTCTAGCTAGTCTAGTACAGCCAGCTTGTCCTAGCAGTACCAACCATGGCCCAAATATCGCCAACCAGCACCATCTCCCCGCAACAACGGCCAAAAGGTACGCTTCCACTTCGTGTATTCTATTCAATCTCTAAAATACACAGGCATCCTCAAAAACTCCTTTCGCTCCTCACCCCCACACCGCCCATCACTCCCCCAAACAACCTCCAACGAAGACGCCATCGTCACTTCCCCTGCCTTCCCCGCAAACCCCGACTTAGAGAAAGAAATCACCCTTCAAAACACACTCCAAAATGCCGGCCACCGTCGAAGCTCATCTCAAAACCCCCGGGCCTCTGTCTCCCGCCGTCATTCCAGCCTCCATGGCAACAACGAGAACGACAATGGAGAGAACATACGCCTGAAATGGGATGAAGCGAACTTATATCTTACAGAGCAAGAGAAGAGCTCAACAATGAAAATTGATGAGCCAAAAACACCATATGCAAAGCGATACGATCCCGATGAAGACGAGGAAGAGATGCGAGAGTTGGATGCGAGGCTGCTCGTAGTTGATGAACTAGACAAAGCGCGGGAAGGTCGTACAGCGAAGCGAACCAAGGAAGCGGAGATCCCTGGCCTTGACATTGGAGAGCCAGAGGAGGATGTGACCTATACAGCAAAAGACGAATCCGAGCGAATTGAACGAAGTGAGAGTGCTGGAGGGTTAGGGAGAAGTAGCAGTCTAAAGGGGGAGAAGACGGTAGTTGTTGATGCGGAGGCACCCGATGGAAAGGGACATGATGGAACAGTGCGGCATAGGGATTTTGAGGAAATGAGGAAGAAGCATTATGAGATGAAGGATGTTAAGGGGTTGCTTGGGTATATATCCTCCTTTCCCTTATCTTCCATTACTAACATCCAATCTTCCATTACTAACACTGAACAGACATTCAGCAGAAGAACTCGAAGCCATGGATGAAGACGAGGATGGTCCACCGGTGCCGAAAATCAATGAGAAGATGGTTAATGGCGTGTAAAGTATTTGCATTAGAATGACATCACGACTGCATCGGGCGTATCAGTCAACTTCTTGTGTGACAGTAGGGAAGAAATCTATATTAGCATAGCAGAGCTTTCTCAACGAGATTATATGATAAAGCGCAATGGGAGTGTTTCCCTTGCTTTGAGTATATGAATTGTGTTGTATATAGTTTTCGATTTCATTGCATTGGCTCTGATTGAGTGTTCCGAGGAAAGGTATAAGACAAGCATGTAGGAGATTGCCAAGCAGAGATATTGGGAAAAGTTTGATATCAAGAATTCATTCCCTGTTTCATGGCTCGCCCTCCTTTCGAGACAAATTGTGGGCAGATCTTCAAGTAGTGAACTAGCCGATGTCTAATCTAAATACATGACCAATGCTCTATCCTCTCAGCTTTATATTCGTCACCCGTTGCACGTACATGAGTGCAGCCGTCTATTAACAGTGAACCAATCGACTCCTACCCTTACAGACCACAACTGCCTTCCAAACCACCCATTACACACCCTCCACCACTTTTCCACCCTGCAATCCGTCTCCTGCACCTTTCTTCATGCCCGAGACCCATTTCACTAACTTCGCAAATCCAAATTCTCTGGACGAGCGGGAAATTTCCCGCCGAAGTCCAAGGTTGAAAGTGTTGGAAACTCGATTAGGGATAGCGCGAATTTGGCGACGTGCGGAATAAGCCACGTCCCGTTCGGCATTCGAGTAATGATGTTTGATTTGTTGAATACATTGGACGGTGATAATGGGTGAGTCTCTGTTCGAGGTGTGACGGAAAAGTGGGTTGACTGTTTTGATGGGAACAGCGTTGATGATTCTTGTTGTTTAGGTCGTGAGAATCACTAATTTGACACCTCCATATGGCTGCTCCATCGGGCGAAACGGTGGGAGAGAAATAATGACGATGTCTGTGCTGCTTGCTTGAATTGTATGTGGTTGGCAATGTCCGGTGGTGCGGGCTTCGAGCCTAAAGTTAATCCCATGGTCCCATTGTCATGAGAACCTCGAGCATCCTTTCCCTCTGATAATTTTTATCTTGAATCGTATGGGTAGCCTTTAGATCACGGTAACAACGGTCCTGTCGTTAGAGCTGATTTGCACCATTGCGAGAGGGCCTATAGCCAATAGAGGCTCATTGTCCTTTCGGGTTCTCTTCCCGGCAGGTGTCTTCTAAGCCCCCAAGTTCGGGAAGTAGTTGGTCCAGGCTATTGATTGGAAGGCATCCGCGGGTAATGCTCGAAGTGACGTAAATGCCAGCGTGATGAGTGTGATTCGTGCGCTAGCATAGAGAAACAGAGAAATAGCAGAGATAATACCGATGAGGTTGTCCATGTCTTGCTCTGCTATATGTGTCTCGAATAAAAATGAAGCGGACACTATAGCGACTGCTAATATCGGCAGACCCGTTGTTGCGACGGCACAGACTCGCCAGGCAAGTGTTTCCTCTGAGGTGGGGAAGGGCGCATTCCAGGCTAGACAATGAATTGCTCCGAACATCGGAGCAATAACTAAGACCAAATAGAATCCACTATCCTCGAACCAACGGGCACGCTTCTCATTCAGATACCAGGCTTTCCTACCACCATCAGTCTTCGTACCGACGTTTACTCCCTTCGACGTCTCGATTCTATTCCCCGCATTCTGCAGCGTAATAATAATGGGATACTCAATGTCCTGAGGTTGATTCCACCAGATAGCATAAATTAGCACTGCCAGAACAAAGAAGGCGACAGTCATTATTTCGAGTGGGGTGACCTGAAGGTGCTGGATGGCTCGAAAGAGAGCTTGGAGGCCAAACCATGTGATCTGTAGCAGTACGATAAGCTTGACAACTCCATCACTCTTGCTGCGGCTTTTGAGCTCTTCTTTTGATATTGGTGGTTCTTTGATCTGACCAGACTCGACGGCTTTTCTCAGTGCTTCAATGCGTTTCGGCATGATTTTGTCCGTTTCTGGACTCTTCACTCTTATCCCTCCAGCTACGGCGAATTCTGCATGTACGAGTGTCCACTCATCACCGCCATGAGTCACTAGATGGCCTAGAAGAGACCGCGCTTGGAGGAAATCCTCTACTGCCATTGCAAGAATCAGTTCAGGCACAAGTGCAGCAAGCAACATCCACCTGACCTTCCGAAAGCGCAAATACCACCAACCGTGGCGCTTTGGCACATCAAGATGCAGTACCGACCAAGTGCAGATGAAAATGGTGACAAGACAGCTCCAGATAATAGACCAGGTCCCACGTCCATCTGGTTCAGGTACCCAGCCGTGAATGATGGTCTTGTTGTTAGCGCTGGCAATACCGGTCCAAATTGCAAACAACACGAATGTAGACACAATCGACATCGCTATCACGGCCTTTTGTCAGATAAGGCTGAGCCGAACAGTGCCTCGCTCCCGAGCAGTTGTGAGCTGTCGCAAAGCGTTTACTTGGTGGATAGCAAAGTGGATTTATATGTAGGAAGAGAATTATAGCATCGTAATGACCGCAGAAATATAACAGAGCAGTGCCAGAAGGAATTGAATGATATATGAATTGTGCGCGAGGGACCCGTCTTTCAGCGACCGAAAGTGGTGGGGCGGATTTGCCTCGAGTGCGGCTGAGCAACCGCTAAGAGGGTTCTCAGCCACCATGCAAGGCAACCCAATCACGATTCCCCACGAGACCAACTGTCAACCAAGCTTCATCTATTGGTGGCTTACGAACGAGACGTTTCGATAACGAGCTCTAGGCCTTCGGTAAATGCTTCTATGTAAGATGGGCAAGGCTGGAAGTTTGGTATTCGTCGAAGTCTAGCAGCGGGTATCCATTTGCGAGCGCACATCGAGCGACAAAGGCGTAACAAGTCTGTTAAGCTATGTCTTATCAAGCGTTGAAGCGAGGAATTAGTCGGCGTGCCCCTACATATTCTTTGCTCCATTGTCGTTATCGTCTATTAATTTAGCGGAAGCCGAGAATTGTTAAGAACGAAAGAGCCCTCGGCTGAATCGTCAGGAAGGGCTATCTCTTCCACAATATTGATCCGCACTGTCTGATACTACAGCGTAAGGTGCCATCCACGCATTGTATACCTTGATCATTGAGCGCGGACGGTGTTGTCGGTGTGATGTATTACAGGCTCTTGTGATCCAATAGACTTGCATGTCCGTGGGCAACCTGTGACTCAAAAGCAGCAACAATAGGTTTCATTACTTCTCCCAGCGATCTCTCAAAGCCCATTCTCGGTCTTGAACCTTTCCCATGCCTCGTTCAGCGTAGCAAACACCGCCGCACTAATCATCTTTTGTTCCGTAGTCGCAGTTGTTGGAAGCTAATGATTGCAAGTCAGCCAACACCGATAATCATGTCTCACCCTCACCCACCTTATCCGGATGCACTTTAGCAATGCCCTTCATATAAACCAATTTCACCTTCCCAGGCAACAAAACATCTCCCATCCCTACCTTCTTCCAACCACTATCTTCCCAAAGAACATTCTCTAGCGTAGATAGCAACGCACGCAGATTACCCTCCTTGCCAGCTCGCCATTGTGAGACACGCGAGTCAACGACATCAACGAGTGCAAACTTCTCGTCATCAAGACGATCGGCGGCAGCATTAGCAGCACGAAGACGTGTGACTGACTCCGAGTCTGGCGCAAAGTCACCCATGGCTGAAGGTTTTGGTCTTGCCTTCGGTGCTGGCCTAGGCGTGGATGGTTTGACCTGTGGTGCAGCAGCTCTCTCACATCGATTACGACCAGCAATTGAAGTTGCGCCGCCCACGCCTACTTCCACGCATGTCCGCCATACGGTAGCTGCCTCAGACCAACGCTCTAATTGTTCCAAAGCTTCAGCTTGACGGGTCATTGCTTTTTCCCAGTAGACGCTCATTGGTTTGACACCTTCACCACTACCTATAGTCTCGGAAACGCCACGAGAAGGACCGATAAGATCGAGTGCAGACTTTGCGTCTGCGATTGAAGCTTTAGGGTCACCGGTTTTGGAATTGGAGAGGGATCGATTAGTGAGAAGTGGAATGGTTAGAGGGTGAGTGGATGGCAAAGCAGAGATGGATGTAGAGTAATGACTAGTAGCGAGAGCGTAATCTCCTCGTTTAAAAGCTTCGGTGCCAGCTTTTCGAGACTCTGTTGATGCTTGTAGAGCAAACGATGAAAGTGAAGGGATGTTACGTTTTGGTGGAGTAGGAAGGGTAGTAGCTGGTATCCGTGATTGAGGGCTAGGAGTCGGGCGAGGTGCTGGCTGTGATAGCTGAGATGACTTTGTATCGGTAAATAGAAGATCTGGCTCAGGTTGAGGTTCGGACGGCGTTGGTTTAGGGGTTGTCCTCTTCCTTCGTGCCGGGCTGATATATGCTTGGGCAGTCTCATCTTCAACGGCTTGCCGGCTTAGCTTGGCTCTAGAATCCCGGGCTGGCGCTTGGTGCATGAATTTTTGCTTAGGCATAGATGGCTCCTGAGGTTTTGCGAACGCAGGAGATTGGTCTCTCGATGAATCATATGGATCACGTGGTGCGTCTGCCTTAGGACGAGGTCTCCGTGGACGAGAGTCAGCCTCAAGCATTAATGCTTCATCTGTGACATTTTTATCAGCTTTAAGCCTTCCACCCATTCTGTCATGATCATTGGCATCGTGTTCTCGTTGCGGAATCCTCGGCTTTCTTGTGTTCTCTGATGGAGCGTCTTTCATCCATTTAGGTTGGTTGGTATCACTATCAGAATTGAACTCGGATACTGCTTGATTAAGCTTCTTGGTACCCGTTTTCCATAGCGAATTCGCGGTCTTGAACATCTTACTACCAATCTCCGATGCATACTGTGTTGGGTCTCTCTCGCCATTAGCGGGCGACTTGCTATCAGGACGCTTTTGACTGGGATTCGAACGCTCCTGCTCTCGCATCCAGGCCGGTTTTGATGCACCAGATGTTGAACTTTTTCGTCGACCAGGAGTCCTTCTAGACTGAGACTTAGATACACCATCCTGCTCTTCCTCACAACTTGGCCGCCTGGTCTTCTTTCTGGACTCTTGATGAGCCTGATTCAACAACCATCCCACAGCAGCTTGGACATCCGTTCCGGACTCAGTAGCCTCGAGTGCTCTCCTAGACTTTTCAGGTGCAAAGCCCATATCGACCAGCTCTGCAACTGCTCGTTCTTGAGGATGGACTTCATGATCTTCAGGAGATCCAGGAACTTCGGGGGCCTTCGATTCGCTTGCGGGCTTGGTGGGAAACTCGGAAACTGGACGAGCAAGCATGCCTAGGACGTCGTCTTCATCATTAAGCCCATTGCTAGCTGGAGCCTGTTGCGAAGGCTTAACATATCCACCTGTACCAAGACCAAACGGATCATCATCCGAATCCTCCGCGTAACCTCCACTCGTCCCTGTCAAGTTCTTCGATGAGCTTGACTTTGTAGGTTCAGTCCCGAATGAAGCTAGGTCATCAATACTAGCTGTCTTTGATGCTGGAGGCATATAGCTAGACTTATCCACCGGAGCATCAGCATTGAAAGCTGCCAGCAAGTCATCATCTTCCACGGACGTTTGAATAGGAGCAGAGGCCTTAGGAATCCCGGCAAAAGGCTTATTGATAATCTTTGAGAGCCTCTGTCCTCCATACTCTTCTGTAGCTGTATATGTAGGAGGCGATGTGACCCTATTCGGTGTAATTCTTCCACCCCCTAAGCTATCCCATGCCGCTGTCTGTGTCCCGCCAAATCGTGCATCAAATTGCTTCCTCTTCTCCGCCTCTTGCTTTTGCCTCTCCTCCTCTCGCAATCTTTGTTGCTCCTGTAATGAGAGGTTCTTATTTGGCTGTGAAGCACTAAAGCTCACCAAGTTTGCGAAGCTATCATTGGCTGGCGTTGAATGCCCGCTACGTGCAGAGCCATTGTTCGTAGGTCCTTGACTTTGCTGGACATTTAAAGGAGTTGACCGTCCTGACAAAGGCGGAGTAGGTCTCAGTGTTGGATAGTAGTTTCCTGAAGCTTGTGGACGCTGCTGACTTGTCGAAGGTGCTTTGGGAGCCGTCCATTCGACGCTTATAAGGTCGTCCATAGCCGAGATGGGGAAGTGGTCAATTGGGCAACATATTCCGGAGCTATTAGAGATTGGAAATCATTTCCGTAGCAGAAGTAGGCCCAGTTGTTTCGAAATGAAGCTGTACTTAATCAGGCTCGACTGACACGAGACAGTCACCGCCAAGAACGAAATGGATTAGTCAGCAGCAAGATCAGGTTCAATGTCTACTTTCACACTGACCTCCAAAGCGATATCACTCTTGTATGAATGTAAATGCAGACTCGAGTCATTGACATCTACATAGAGGTCATCTAACCCTACAGTCCAGTAGGGGAGAATCCATGTATCGAAGCATTCACATGCGAACTCGCAGATAATCAATGATGCATAGAACCTGTCTACCTATTGAGCTTGACAATCAGTCGAGCAAGTCTATAGACAATTCGTGCGGAACCTCACGACATTATACCCGTGATATCTGAATCTAGAACTCCAATAACGCTCACACATATCCCCAACCCCCCCCCCCCCCCCCTTCCCTCACTGAATAACCATCTTCCCCTCGCTCAAACAAAACAGCTTCTTGTCTTAGTCACCTCCGCTATAATTGGAAACGACGACCCCCTTTATAATTCCTGCACTTCAACATTTGTAGCCGCCACAAAGTCTGCCGTAGTATCCCTAATATCCACAAGCACAGGGCAAGTATCTGAAAGCTCTTTCTTGAAGATTGGGCTTTGCTTCCATCTCTGGCTACGGATAGAGGGGCTGCTAATAAGATAACTGCATGCCTGGGGAGATGTTTATGAATGCTGACATATTAATTCATGATTCAAATAACTACAAGAAAAGAGAATGGAGACCATCAAGTCATCTCTCCCCCGGCAAGCCTACATACATTCTCATGCACGATCGAAAGCACTGAACCTCTAAAGACAATAAAGCCGCCCAACCCTGCTCATATTCTCTTTCCATTAATGCCGTAATCCATTATGAGAACCGTAGGGGTGTAAAGAATAACATTCAGCTCATCAGAACACAGTACCGTCAGACATTATCATGATAGGAGGACCTCCAGTGTTCGGTCTGGATACCTCTGCTAGCTCTCGTCCGCCCTATTGAAGTCAGTGTATTCACCCACATGTATCATGGCAGACTAACTTTCCAAGTCCCAGCCTCAAGCAACTGCGCCAGGCTCAACTTATCCGTCCCAGTCAGCCCTAGTATACCGTTGACCTCAATCAAGAGGTCATCCAAGAAGCCAACGGTAACAGCCCTCCATTCAACAATAACATCGTCATCTGTAGAAAACAGTGGCACGACTTCCACATTTGGCTGTCCTTTAACTGTAGCATTGTCTCTGTAAGCTGCAATGCCTCTCTGGGCATCCTGCTCTTTCAACGTCAACAACCCCGTATCAACCAGCAATCCTCCATTCCTATATTCTGGTAACCCGGTCAAAAGATCAGTGCCGGCGAAATGTATCTTCATAATCTTCTTCATTGGAACCATAAGAGAATAACATAGCCATTGTGTAAGTTTGTGAAAGGGAACTATAGTCTCCCATAGTAAGGCTGGCGGTGAATGGGGCATAGAAGAACATGGCCAGGCATCGCCAAGGTTTACTCCATCGATTTGTGTTCGTGTTGCGGGCCAGACGCAGGAAAGACCGTTGATAAGGACTGTCCAAAGTGTTGGGACTGTTACTACAGGGACAGAAGCGGCTTGTGTTGTTGGATGTGAGAGAAGGTAGTCTTGCAAGGCTATCAGCAATCTGTACTTCACCTGATATAAGCACTCACCTAACATATGACCTGGCCGACCATCTTTCCCAAAAAGTGCTGTATTCCTCAATGCATCCCCAAGTCGTGATAAAAGCCCAGCTCTTCCCTCCAATCCTGTAATTGGATTACTTTCCGTAACTTGTAATCCTTTTGCCAATTGTTGCATTGTCAACCTTTTCAACCCAACACTATCAACCTGACATGGTTCCAAATCTTCACTCGAAAAGTACCCCGCCTTGAACATCTCCAAACTAGCCACTGCAAGCCCTTCACTCCGTTTATAAGTCTTGCCCGATTCCTTGCTCTTATATGACCATCCTGTGCCTGCACCGGCATCAAGTATAACCGAAACGAGAAAGAGATCGATGAGGCGACGGGTACGTTCTTGTAGGTCGACTGAGGAAGGCCATGCCGCGAGGAGCTGATCTACACGAGGACGACCACCGGCTTCGAAATGGGACCAGCGTGAATGATCAGGGATAGCATGATAGTCTGGGGCATGGTCTCTCTATTGACGATCAGTGATCAGATCCGCTATCGAATGGATGTGTCGCACTTTGAGAATAGAAACAAGATAATTTGCAGTCTCTCCAAATTTGCTTCCATCAACATCAAAATGAGCCAATTGATTCCTCTTAGCACGCTGATAGACTAATCCACATCTTGATCTCACTGCGTAGATACTTTTGAGGTATGCAGCTGGATCGAGGGTGGGGTCTGGTGGGGCAGGAAGTGAGACATCGACAGACGAAGGCGAAAAGGATGAACCAGCAGCTGAATTCCTTGCCAATGGTGGTGACTTCAGTCCACTGCTAGCACTGAGACTGGAACCGGTGGAAGATCTGGCATCGCCATTTGTGCTGACTTTGGTGTTCTTTTTGTTGAAGAGACCCATAGCTCAGTAGTAATCCAGGATCTAAGCGAAGCGAGGGGCAAGCTGTCCCCGCTATCACTGATCAGGAGAAGTAGTTCGGAAGAATTCTGTAACAGCACAGCTAGCTGGGTGATGAATCGGTTGGTAGAAGGTAGCTGCAGACTGCAGATCGGAAGTTTAGGAAAGAGAACCTTAGAAATTCACAATCCATGGCCCCATGATGTTGAAGTGACTTGAATCTTGGGGGTTCGGGCTAGTCGGGCCTTTCAGGAGTCAAACTTCTTTGTACTTTTGAACCATTCAGGTACCATCTAGAAGTGATAGGGTTGCTAAGAGGTACCATCGCTACCGATGCATCCCACCAATTCCCCCCTCCCCCCCCCTCTTTCCCCTGAGTTTTCGGGCTGAGGAGAATAAAAAGGACAAGGTCTGCCTTTTGCCGGTCAGGGATCTAGGTCTAACTCAATTGAAGTCGCATGGCGCTGATGCAGGTACGAGTTACCCAGGACCGAAATTACATGGAACAGGCCTCGAAGCTACGACGACCAAGTCACGCCTAAGTCACACTGTTGGCGACTTACGACGCGCTGGGGATTTGCGGCACGGGGGTAGCTTCCCCGTTGGTGCCAGCACAGGCCCGCATCTTTATCCTTAAGTCTTCCCTAAGCGTCTCTACCTCTCCAATGGGACGCCTCATGGCACTCTGCTATGTCACAATGAAGTTAGAAGGCATGCCACCAGAAGCCGCTGATGCCATCTTGGGAGCGGAGACGACGTGCCGGCCCTGCATTGCTGCCGAAGGCCATTCCTTCGCAATCTCGCCTCCGAGAGTCCTACAGGATTACCACCGCTCTGTCAACCGCTAGGACTGGAAAAATTCCAAATTCTTAATCCCTAAATCTACCTCGCTTGGAACTAGAGGGGCATTCCGCGTCTGTGGGTTACCAATCGTCAAAAGGCATCGACGGCGCGGTTCCCCAATCCTTCTAGCGATTCTTACCTACCACTTTGACGCTTTAGACTAATGGAGAAGAAGGAGAATTACTTTTTGCGGCGTCAAATATTGTACGAGGCCAGAAGCGGAGACCTCTTCGTGTTGAGGTGTCCCAATTTGGAAATTCCAGACGACCTCGTGAAAGCATCCAATTCCCTCGCACTATTCATCTCAAGTATTGCCGTGACCCACACCGATAACTGATGAAAAGAGAACGTCACTCGGCTTTACATGCAGTCTCGAAAGGTGTAAATGACTGTTCGAGACCCAATGGATCCACTATGTACATTTCTTACTTTTGTGTAGAACGCAAAGGCTATTTCCAACGTATCATGAGGATTGGACGTCTTGCTGAGGCGCTGTAGTAAACGAGGTGGTTTCATTAAGCTCTCCCAAAACCGGTATGGCGCTATTCTGTCCTTCCAGCGCATTTTGTGTAACATTCCCTAGTAAAGGTGGAGGTGGATGGACCCCCCTAGGAAGACTCCTATCAAAGGCTGATTTCGTTCCAGTTACCAGAATAACAAGTGAATGTTCCACGCCTGTACCATTTGCATCCATATTAGACTTGTCGTCGTTGAAGGGGTGAGACCAGAGAAAAGCACTTACCAACTATAGCATACCCAAGAATGCCACGTTTCAAGCATCGGCTGTCTACCCCGAACAGACCAGAATCATAGAATTCGTCGAAGGTGGTCACATCACTTGTAGGATAGGGTCCTGGGGGTGCATTTGGCAATTTCCCGGTCGGGATATCTCTAAGACTCACAATTGCCCATGTGCAGGTACCTATCATGGAGAGACTCGTATCAGTAATACGTGCATATGAAGGCCTCGGCTTTCGACCTACCATAGGTGTACCTTCTAGGCGTTTGTAGATCTTTCAACTCGGGTTGAGAAGGGGTTGCATCTGTACTCAGGAATTCCAATTGTGTATCCTTGTCATATCTGAGGAAATCTGCTTGATCCATCAGGTCCCACGCTTCCTGACAATCGTAGTAAAATTGTTTTGAGAACCCGGATGTGCCAAACCATGTGGCTTGGTTTACGCATTGATAATTAGTCGGCGGAATATCAGTGGTTGAATTCCCGTTCAGAGAGTTAGTAGTAACAGTTTGATTGACTGAGATGGTAAAAGCAGAGATCTTCACTGCCGGTAACAGCAGTAAGAATATGCCGGATAAGGAATATAGAGCCATCATAAAATATTTGACAGGCTGGCAATCGTAGACGGTCTGGCTTCAACTGAGAAACTCATTATAGCTGCTGAAAACCAGGAACAAATATATCTTTAGCCTTCAGGCGGCTACAACATCGCTTATGATAGTAAGCTCGCGTGTTCATGGTCAGACAGCTCGACCGCAAAACATCTCCAGCTAGGTTTCATGCCCTCGGACCGTTTTCTTATGACCAGTGTCTATGCTTGAAAATAGGCTTATTTAACAGATAGCCATCTCTTTAAATAGATAATAACAATGGTCGACTTCGAGGTTTCAGAAGCCTGGGCTATGAAAATCACTTTCGAATGCTTGTGAGAAGAATGCTAAAGCCTTAATGCCGAATTATGACAACCCATTCTCTGATGTGGAGCATCGCTTGTGAGAAGAATGCTAAGGCCTTAATGCCGAGTTATGACAACCCGTTCGGAGAATCGATAGTAGATGACTATTAGTTGTAGCGACCTCGGCAAACCTTCTGCCAAGCATGAAGCTCTCATGTCATTCCTAGTTGTACGGATACAGTCCATTGACTAACACTCATCCGCCACAAATTGTTAATTGATACTATAACAAGCTCAAGTTAGACTGAAGATGGTAGTACCTTGCGACCTATATCCTAGCCGATTGATGACCGGTTTGCGACCAAGTCAAGCTGCCAACCCGTCCCACCCTTCCCCCACCCTCTCTTCGAGCAATTGAAACAGCTAGCCCAAGATGGACAACCTCAAGAAACCTAAGAAGAAGAAAGTCCTCTTGATGGGCAAATCCGGGTCGGGAAAATCCTCAATGCGCAGTATAATATTCAGCAATTATGTCGCCAAAGATGTACGCCGGCTAGGCGCAACCATCGACGTTGAGCATAGCCAGATCAAATTTCTAGGCAATCTAGTCCTCAATCTATGGGATTGCGGAGGGTGAGCACAATTTCTGCTCTTACGAATACTTCTACTAATATTGTATTCTTCTAATCAGACAAGACGCCTTCACAGAAACCTACCTCACAACGCAAAAACCCCATGTCTTCTCCTCCGTCGGCGTCTTAATCTATGTCTTCGACGTCGAATCCCGCTCCTTCGATGGTCCCCATCCCCGCGACCTCCACACGTATAATGCCATTATCACCGCCCTAGCAGAATACTCCCCCACAGCGCACGTCTTCACCCTGATCCACAAAATGGACCTCGTACAAGCCGATTACCGCGAAAAGATAATAACCAACCGAGAAGCTGCAATAAGAGAGGCGAGTGGACCGTTTGAGGAAAAGGTGAGGGTGTATGGGACGAGTATTTGGGATCAGAGTCTGTATGGGGCTTGGGGAAATATTGTTAATAGTTTGATTCCGAATTTGGATGTTATGGAGAGGTATTTGGATGGATTGAGTAGGGAGACGGAGGCAGAGGAGGTGATTTTGTTTGAGAGGTCGACGTTTTTGACGGTTACGAATGTTACGAGTAAGATGGGGGAGAGGAATCCGTATGCGGATCGTCAGGAGAGGTTGAGTAATGTTATTAAGACGTTTAAGCACTCTCTAGGGTGAGTTGCTCAGGCTGGATAGTGCGAGATGTTGTTGCTGACATTCTGGGTCTAGGAATTATACAGGCGCTTCATCCGCCTCGCATCCGTTCACGGAAATCGTCATCAAAGCTCCTCTTTTCAACCTTATACTTGCGAGACTGACGAATAATACCTACGTCCTTGTTGTCCTACCGCCAGGAGAGACAGAGATTGAATGCGCAAGACTCAATATCATGGTTGCAAGGGAGAGATTCGCTAAGATGGATGTTCTCGGCGGCAACAGAGGGGAATAAAGATCTTAGCAGGAGCATGGGGGGTTGCAGATAATACCATAAGGCTTCGGTTATATATAATCTAGCATAGCGATGGATTTGAGCGTTTTTGGGTCTGCTGGAGAAGGAAATACCAGGATGGCGATGATCAAGTGCTATAAGTGTACGATGTCAAGCTAAGAGGGTATCTAAGGCCGCAGTGATACTTCATCTTTTGTAAATATGAACGAGGAACAAAAACATAATTCTCCATAACTCCCTCCATGCTTACCGTCCTGAACCGGTAATGTCTCTAACCAGAGGAATGAATTGAAGCTACTGAATCTTCTACCATCATGAGACCGTCTCTTCGTCTGAATTCTGCCCTCCCGCCACTGATAATAGTGGTCATCTCCTAATCATGACCCAGTCCATCCTCATGCCTTCGGCATCAAATGCTGAGAGCGAAGAAACACCTCTCCAAGCCAATGTCAACGACATTAACCCCCTTGATCGGGTTCAACAGAGAAAGAAGCATCAGCAGGCCTGGTCGTTCTTGGCCACCTTGATAGTTTGCTGGCTTCATGATAAAGCTAGATTGTCCTGCTTCAGGTCGAAATTCACTCTTTAGCACCGTATTTCTTCAACACGCTAATGAGCTCATTTTGAAATTTGCCATCCTTGACCTCTTTGGCGTATTTGAGCGGCGTCTTGCCCGTGTTATCTTTGACTGAGACATCAGCTCCTCGAGAACATAGAAGCTCGATAGTTGAAAAAATCTCCGACTCATTCGGGTCTCTGTGAAGGATTGGGAACCAGTTAATGAGGCGGCATGCATATAGAAGAGGTGTTTCGCCCCGAGAATTCTTCGCTTCAATATTCGCTCCACGATCAATTAAACACTCGACTGCAGATTTGTGACCTCCGGAAACAGCCTTTGATAAAGCAGTTTCACTACAGTTATCCTTTGCTTCAATATTCGCTCTACGATCAAGTAAACACTCGACCGTAAATTTGTGACCTCCGGAAGCAGCCTTTGATAAAGCAGTTTTACCATAGTTATCCTTTGCTTCAATATTCGCTCCACGATCAAGTAAACACTCGACTGTAGATTTGTGACCTGCGTAAGCAGCCTTTGATAAAGCAGTTTGACCATAGTCATCCTTTGCTTTAATATTCGCTCCACGATCAAGTAAACACTCGACTGTAGATTTTTCAACTCTGGAAGCAGCCTTTGATAAAGCAGTTTCACCACTGTCATCCTTTGCTTCAATATTCGCTCCACGATCAAGTAAATACTCGATTATTGTAGGTTTATCACATCCCAAAACAGCCATCTGTAAAGTAGTGTAACCACAGTCATCCTTTGCTTCAATATTCGCTCCACGATCAAGTAGACTCTCGACTGTAGATTTGCGACCAAACATAGCAGCCATTGATAAAGCCGTCCTCCCATATTTAGCCTTTGCTTCAATGTTCGCTCCACGATCAAGGAGGTACTCGACTGCTGATATTTCATCATACACAGCAGCCAAGTAAAGAGGTCTCTCAAGTTGCGTACCAGCTACTTCCTCTATGTCAGCCCCATTCTCCAAAAGTCTCTTGATTAAACCAGTGTCTCCCTTGCGTGCTGCATCATGCAAGCTCCCCGCTGGGGTAGCCCCTGATTTTGATTTGATCGGACTTTCTGCCAGCATTTGCGCTGGTGGACCATTGATCGGACCACTACCTGTTTGTTCAGCTGGACTAGGCTGTCTGGTCTTAGTCGATGCTTCTTTTTTCGTTATATCTGGAACCTTCTTATGATACTCGGTGATCAGGGTACGCGATTTCTCAATTGTAAAGCCCAGTGACTCATATGCGTCTAATCCTGTATCGACCGGCGCTGGGGCCGCTTTTGATTCATTGGCTATTTCTTCCATTGCAGCGGCTTCGGCATGATTACCATTGAGCTCAGAAGAAAAGGCTGACAGCCTTAGACATGTGATGTATGCAGGGTGCCTTTTCCCGGCCATACGTTTCCATCCAATCCGTGACATATCACACCAGGTCTCCGCTTCATCGAAAGATCCTTTACACAGACAGATTTGCGCTAAGCCGGAAGACGCATGTAGCGCAAGTATTTTGCTCTTGTCATCTGTCGTTTGTGGCCATGCTAAGGATAACAGACACCGCTCAGATTTGGCCAATTCGCCTAGCGAAAGCAAACTTAATCCCATCTGCATTTGAATAGTCCTTAATTCAAGACGAGCCTTCTTCTTCAGACCCAATTTTTCCGCACGCTTGAGGCCTGCGCGAAAGAACTCCAGCGCCTTTACGTGTTGATCTGATGAGAAATGCTTCTTCGCCCTCTCAAAGCATTTCTTTGCAATATCATAATCATCGTCACTATCTGAATCAGTAGATTGGACTTCTTCGCGATTAAAGCCATCTGTACCAATGAGTGTGTACGAAGTCGCACTATTGTCCTGATGATCGCTAGCCTTGGGTAGCTCCTCCTCCATGCTAGCTAGATGCGGGATCCAGTCTTCAATTGTCGCTTTCTGTCCTCTATCTAAAGGCTGTCCATTCTCGGAAGGGTGTGGGAATCGCATCTCACTTCCGCCCCACGCTGTGGATCTGGAACCGAGGACAGTGCTTGCGCTCGAGATCAATTGTTCAGTATGTTTTAGTAAATCTGGATTACGGAATTTCGGCGGAAGCCTTTCATCAGTTGCATTCTTCCGCGAGGATTCGACATTGAGATGCATTGCTTTTATCAAGCTCTCTAGTGTCTGGATGCTCTCTGAAGATTGACAGTTAATCAATCTGCAATATTCGTTAATAATGGAATAGGGGCATAAGTGTCAAACTTACAAGCTTGTCGTCTGGAGAGCCAGTTGAAGGCAGTTTGTATGAGTATGTATGCGATTTCTGACTTGAATGATTTGATCGGCGTCCAAATTCAACTTGACTTGCTTCACAGCCTTCTTGAATGGATTGGCAGACTTCTTCACCATTCCAAGGCCTTCAACGATCCTCTCAAGCGCGTTGACAGTACGTTGAGTGTCGGTGACTGCAACATCGAGGCAACACCAAGGTCCTTTTGCGTCTCCCCCACTCTTAACGCGGGTAATTACAGGGTCCTTCAGACTGAGTTCGATACTCTCTAGTGCCCTCGTAAGACCTTCCACTTCACGGTTTAGCTCCTCCAGTGTCTTATCGACACCGCGACTGCTCTGAATGAAATTGACGAGGGTGGTCGAAACCCAGTACGTGGTTTTGGTCAGTGCCGAAACAGCGCCAAGGCTGGCAAGCGGGTCCATATCTATGATTGAGTGTCTCTGATTTGACTTTGTTGACGTTTTGAGCGACCATTGAACGGCATCAAGGGCGACCAGGTCGTTGGATGGAGGTATGGCGGGGTAACATCAACCAACCTGAAAGTGGTTAAGTGGGCATGAAGATTTGTAACCTTGGCTAAGACCGATGCCCAATGAGATCCTATTCAGCGCTTGCATGCTCATATTATCCTGATGACTAGGCTGATGTATTTAATTCCATATCTGGAGCACTATACCGTGATGCTGCAACCCGTCAATGTACCTGTCAAGTAATGCGACGCTTTACGGCGCGTAAGCTTTAATTCTTGGATTTATGGCTATCTCACGTCAGAGATATCTTCAGACGTTGAAAGATTCTCTCCATAGTATAGGCAACAATCTACGCTCCTCAGAATAGAGCTGGCGGATCCAGCAAAGAATGTCTCAAGTACCGGCATTCTCGTTGCGTCCTGAGTTCATATAAAACTCCGATTGAATCAAGTCGGGTTTGAATGTAATGCACAGACACCCGGCAGTACCAGAGGCTTCAATAATTGTATCGTGGCTCTTTGTTGTCTTGGGACCTAGAAGTATGTCTCTGCTCCGTCTCAACGAGTAGCTAGCAAGCTATTGACTGACCTGAAGTCTATGATAAGACTTACAATCTGTAATATCATTCTCGATAATATAAGATAAGATAGGCAAACCTTCTCCAAGGCTTGAAGAGGACGGGTGCGGTCTGATCGTGGACTGAATCAAGAACTATGGTGTTGCTGAGCGATTTGGGAGTGTGATTAGGTACGAACAACGGATCTGAGGCATTCGAACAAAAACTCTAGGAGATCCACCACAAAACTCTGCAACGCACTTGCAATCCTGATAGAGGAGTCTACAGGGCATGATGGTTCCTCACGCTAACCCCAAGAGCTATTGCTGCAGACCATCTACCAAATGGATCGGTGTAAGCAGTACGTCTGACCTTACGTAGGATAGCATACGTACAGTAAACCTCGAATTACTAGTGGTACAAGTTCAAATCCCCTAGTGACCTGTGTCACAACTCTACCACCAAGTCTTAGGGGAGAAACTAGAGTGTGATTCCGCCTATGGATTGGGAAGCTCTCTGATCAATTTCTTTGTCAGTGGGCGCGAATCTTAATAGTGGCCAAACAGAAAGCGGACCACCTGGCTCAGTTGAACGCTGATCCAGAATCTCCCTGAATGATTGCTGAGTGATCATACCAGCGACCACATCAAAGTCTTTCGGTCCGAATATCTGGGAAGGGTTCTAATATGCATACAATAGCGGCTGGAATAATCCCACCGGACGATGCGAATACGCATGCGCGGAATACACGAAGCCAAAGGGCAATAGGATAGAGGCGGTCAATTTGTCCGCACCGTTGAGCAATATTGTGGGGTAAGGCTGACAAAGTCAACATGGTGCATGTGCATGACGCTGTTCCGGAAGAGGCTTTCCTTGACGAGTATGAGCCGCTACAAACATCATGATTTTGATTCATGCTTTTCGTCTACACATATCTTCAGGTAAGACTGCGTACCTAGTTGAATTTTTACACAGATGTTGAGAAGGCCTGACCGACCAAGGAAAATGCCAAGAACCTACTATTCATAATCGGTCAGTAAGCAGATGCAGTGTAAGCGATGTCTGCAACTAGAGATCTGCTAGCAACATACTCTCTGCTGGGGGAGTTGACTGACGCTTTCTTTAGCGCAGCTAGTTAATGGGCTGCTTACATCTATTGGTATTGATGCTAAGGTCAAGAAGTCGAAGTGTATACGGTTTTTAGATAATTATAGATGACTCGTTGACGTCAACGTTCGTGTAATTCGATCAAATTGATCAACCTCTTGCGTAGAATTACAACCAAGGAATTCCCTGCTAGTCATTCTTGCCGAGTACTGTTTTCCCTTAATAGCTGCGATATCTTCCTCATCACTCGTTACAAAGGTTACTGCACCGGTCCCGTGGTCTAGAATTGTAATCCGGAGGAGCCATTGCACAAGGTTTATTTTCCCTCAAGTGTGACGGTCAGATTGTTAGCCGGATGCCAGATGAGATGGTATATCCTTGTTGACCTGATAGAGATGATGACTGTAATAGCTGACGATGCTTCATGGAGATTACTGGCATGGAGCCCAAACGCTTTTGCTGGACCTTTGAATATAAAAGCTGGGCTCCACCGGGTTCTCCCAGATCATCATCCACCAGAGCCTGCAGACTGAGCCAACTATCACTCCAAAGACAATAGTGACAGTATTATTGAAGCCTTCACAACCATGCAGTACTCAACCATCATCATGGCAGCCGCCGCGTTCTTCATGGCAGGCACATCTGTCGCAAACTCCGCCCAAGTCAACTTGTGCGCTCATTTGCTTTTCTTCGTTTATCCCAGTAATGGCAGGAAGAGACTGATAGGCGCCGCTTTAGTTATTATGATACGGAGTGCCAAGATTATGCTGGCCACGAATATCCTGGCTCTGGCACGGTCACTGGGGGTCCCGCTGGTTCTCAGGCTATCATTTGGGTGGATGCTGGTGGTGATTATTGCTGTAATGGTAAGCCTGCTGTTGTTCTGGTCTCGCATTCGTCCATGATCGAGCAGCTGATAACTCTTATAGTCGGGGACTGGCTGCGAGCCTGCAAGAACTCCGAATGCAACGCATATGATGATGTATCCATTGGACAGTGCAAGTCATTCACAAACGGCGTTTGGGCTGAGTGGTTCTGCATCGACTGTGGTGGTAAATAGTGGATGAGGTATTGCTGAGTTAGAAGTGTTGGAGATTGATGCAGATGAGCAGAAGCGGAGATGAGACAGTTCCTGGAATTAGTATGAGCATGCAAAGATTGTATCTAAGCATAGAAAGTCAATGGTCTCCATTGGTGTAAGTCTGCTTGACGCCGTCAATATGGAAGCAACTTGTGATAGAATAAACCGAAACGATTTGTAGCCAAGCTTGTAGACGCACTAACCGTTTTCAATTACGAGAGTTCATTGGTAGCTGCTTGGCATGCAAGACGATAATTCAACATTTTGCAGAACATCGACATAGCTGAATCAATACCTTGAGTATATACGGTGTGCTGAGAGCTCGTCACTGCTGCGAAGTCGTGTATTCAATAGCTTGATCGATGGTCGATTCGACAACTTTTGGTGCCTAGCCTTGCACAGCCTAAGCCACCACTGAGTCCACCCCCTCTCCTGACGCCGTTCACCGACGACAACCTATCCTCGAACAAAGAGTGCAACAGATAGCCACCATGGTTCCATTCGGCTTCAGCGCTGGTGATTTCGCCATTGCAATTGGTCTCATTGTCAGGATCAGCAAAGCGTTGAGAGACTCTGGTGGAGCTGCAGCAGAATACCGTGACATCCTCCAAGATCTTCAAAATCTGCAGCAGCTCCTTGGACCTCTCGAGACACTCCGTCCAGCAGATAGCAGTATTAGCCATATCAATGCAGTTCGTGGAATGGCCCTAGCTTGTCGCACCCCTTTACTGGAGTTCGCAGAGAAGATTGAGGGCTATGAACAGGCTCTGGGCTCAGCCTCGTCAAAGGGCATGTTCAAAAGAGGTGTCAAAAAGGTCCAGTGGGCTGTTCTAGGCGAGGAAGAAGTCGCCAAATTTCGTGGCATCATTGCAGCCAAGGTGGATCACATTACACTGCTACTTGGGGCATTCAATAGGTATGATGCCTACCCGCCCTTCAGAGAGGGTATTCATTTTGTCTAGTGATGCACTGTCAAGGATGGAAAGTCAGCATCGTGACAATCAGAACATGTTGCTAGACCAAATGGACAACAACAACGACTTTCTGGCAAGCCACTTGTCGGATTTATCACATACTCAACATGGAGCCTTAGCCACAAAACTTTCACACGTCGAACGTAATACTAGAGAAGATGTATCGAATTTTGCTCGAGAGACAAGAGTCGGGCACAATGAGCTCATTGAAAGATCTGATAAACAAATGCACGAACTCAAGGAACTCAGCCGCCAGCTCCATCAAATCCAAAAGGAAAACAATTCGAACCTGAGCCAGGTTGTTGGTCTGTGTTTGAGAAACATGCTGAAAAACGATCACCAGTTCACAATGGCTGAACACAGGTTCCGACGGGCTGAAAAGCAGCTGTTATCCGTAGAAGAGCAACAAGCAGGGACCCAATCACAGATCTCCAGGGGCTTTCGGTCCGTTCTTAATGAATTTGAAATGATAGGCGCTATGGGTGTAAAATTATCTGCCAAGGACCCTGTCGTTCGTTGTCCGGTGGGTACTCCGGTTTCCGTCCACGCGATTGCCGACAAAGCACAGCCGCACAGGTTAGCAGAGAGTGAACATGAACCACAAGAATACTTAGGCAAAGACGAGCCACTGAAAGCCCGAGAGCTGAATGAGATTCAAGCTGTCAGCATGGTCCACGTAAAACAAAATCCGAGCCGGACCGAGGAGATGCAGAGGCTTATCGAGGCGCAAAAATCCTCAACTCCACGCCGTTCCAGGCCCAGAGATTGTAAGCATCACTGGGTGAGCATCAAAGCGACGAGTGATTTACTGCAATGGTCCTGCCAACGCTGCCACTCGGGTCCACACTGGTATATTCAGAAATGTCAAAAGTGCGAGGCCAGGCATTGTCGTCGTTGTACTTTACTAAGTCAAGTGAATTTCATGGCTGTCATAGCTCGAGAAGGAGTTAGCTTCGTGTCTCGATCTCAGCCAAACAACGCTCAAGACTAAATCAGTTGATGTTTTGAGGCGAACTAAGCGAGATTCCTTGCATGAACGCCTGTTTTCGCTCTCTGTCTTGATGAGAGTTAAAATTTTAGTCAAAAGCACACAATTAGACCCTTGCCAATTTTCGCAGATTAGTTCGTCCCAAGCCTGCATACGCACATTCACCGTCTGCGACAACCCGCTGGTCGTCACTCGTCTGTTCTAACCGTTTTAGTAGTTCTGTAGCTGGTAGGCTCACAGCGAGTGAACAGATTAATGACTGGCTCGGTTCCGAAGCTGCCGTCAGCCCCTTGCAGCTTGTTAGGGCTGCAGCACGTCTGCACACAAAAGCCCCGTGGAAGCCGTCTTGCAAGATGATAAAGGAGCGTAGAATATCAAGCGCTCTACAATCGAATTCCGTAGAGCACCTAGAAACCACCTGGCTTGAGATGGAAACCATATCCAGACGGCCCATCCAGCGTCGAAACTTTCAGATGAAGTGTTCACCGGTCAAAGTGCTAGTTGAATGGAAGAGTCTGAAGTAGCGAACGGGCAGATATTAACACCAAATAACATCGAACCTTGACCATTCTTTGTTCATCGCAATCGAAAGATGTTGTTAACGCCCAGCCTTCCGCATAGTCTGTACCTGCAACGCATTGCTAGACAGTCCCTACATGTATGGAGTGCCATGTCAAGACTAATGTTCGCATACTGAGAATGACCATACAGCTTCACCAAATATATACATCCTCCTCTTTCAACGGTGTTCATCATAAATCCTGAGGCGTCCTGCCTCGATACATCCAAAACTGGACAAAAACCATAAAGTCAAGCAGCAGCGTACCTGCGCTGCCGATCAACCAGCTGGCATTCACGAGTATATATCTTCCATACTCTCTACTCCATTCCCCTTGCTCACACCAACCTGAGCGCCTCGACTGGTCTACGCTACCTATCCTAGCACAGGCTGGTTCATATGCAAAGATGCTCAATACATATGTCAAATTTCCCACACAAGCAAAGAGAAAGAACAGTATGCTAATACCTTCAGTACTTTTTCGCCGGTAGTTGAGCAGAAGTTGAGGAAGGCGAGAACCTAAGTAAAGGGCCGCGCAAATGTAGCCAAAAATCTGGCCCCAAACGTCAAAGTGAACGGGTGACGGGTCAATTGTTGAATGGGCGCGATGACGGTCGTGCCGGTGATGATGGTGGGGTGCTTGGCTGAACGAAGATCTCGCTGAAAGCCACCATCCTAGCACACCTGCCGCGCAGACAAGTATTAAAGCACCAGTATTGAAGAATATTTTGGAGAGTGTAGAAGCTGATTTGAGGTTCACTGCTGCTGGAGGGGTTTCTGTAGGCTTCGGTGGCGATATCAAGGGGGTTGCTGGTGACAGGTGACTGGCGTCAACATTGCCGGTGAAAAGAGAATGTACAGAGGAAACGGAGCCCCGCTTGGAGGGATTGTCCGCATCTGATATCGCAGGTCGGACGGGAGTGTGGGACGGTCGCTTATGCGGTAGTAGAGATGACTCTTCCGTATTTTCCTCTTCAACAGCCTCCTCGTCAATAGCAGGTGCCGCCACTGCCTTTGAATCAGACAGCGTAAAGCCTCGATAGTAGAAGCATTGGCCAAGAAGCACAACGTCTGCGAGGGTGTAATAGACAGCCAATATAGTCATTGTAGGTATCACGCCCTGTAGGACTGCACCAAGGATGTTGAAGACATCGCCGAGAAGCCAGATGATAAGGAAGCGAATGGAGAGGGCATCGGCAGAGGAGCGGCGGAAGTTTTCGATTATTTGGGGGGAGAAGACGACCACCCAGCAGGCTATGGATATTGAGCTGGGGAACAATTAGTGAGTGGCCGCCATTGATGGGGTTGGGGAAACTCACCCACAAATGCCGCTCAATGCTTCGATGTCCAGGTTCAGGGCTGGGGAAATCGACATAGTGGCTAGCACGGACGATACCACAATCAACAGTTCTGATTTCTCCCTTCAAGAGCGCTTAACTTTGGACGCTTGAAATATATTTGGATTGAGCAGAAATGAGGCAGTTCATGGCCTTGAGTCAGGCCAGAGAAGATCGATCAAAGCAGGTCCGACCCCCTTGTTCTGAGCGGCCACCTTCTCTTCTTCGCCGAGCGTTAAACCGAGGATCTTATGAACTCCTCGTCGTTATGATGCTCTTGCCAACAATCCAAGTGAATGTCTACTCGTTGCTCGAAGCAAAGCAGAGACTCCGTGTATCGGATGGGCGAAGAGGAGAAAATTACGTAACTCCGCAGGCTAAGCGAAATCTGGGGTAACCGTTACGCTAGACAGAATTGGAAAGTACAAGTTGATTTTGACACACTATCCCAATCCCCGAGCTTACTTTATGCTGAGCGCAATGCGTATCTCGTTTACTCTTCCCGCTCTTAATATCAAAGGCGTGCAGAACAGTGTTGCTGACTAAGCATTCTTGGTCGAATATCTGGTCAGTCTATGCTAACCAGATGCAGTAACTACCGCTGTTAGCGTTGTTTTTGCATGAACCTCGGCATCTTCCAGGCAATTGATACTCCGTACAAAACGTCCGTCAGCCTGCTGCTCTTATGCCATCTTCTGTCTACACTCCTACCGAGTTAATTGAAGAAAATACGCTGCTTATATTGATATCTGAGCTGCAGACGGTATCACCATGCCGTTCAATACAGCTCTCACGAGGCAACTCGGGATTAAGAGTAAAGCGCCTCTGCAGCCCGGTCACCATCGCAATTGCTGACAGTCAACAGTACCTGTAGTGCAAGGAGGGATGCAATGGTCTGCTCTCTAGTCACATAGTGTTCAACCCCCCTAACACCGCTCCAGGGTCGGCTACGCTGAGCTTGCCTCCGCAGTCTCCAATGCCGGAGGCCTAGGAATAGTAAATCCATTTCCTCCTACTATCTCCCCCTTCTCTAACATACTCTCAGCTTACAGCACTCACCCAACCCACCCCCGAAGACCTCCGCAAAGAAATCCGCCGATGCCGCAAAATGACCTCCTCCCCCTTCGCCGTCAACCTAACCCTCCTCCCCGCCCTCGTCCCCCCAGACTACCACGCCTACGCCCGTATCATAATCGAAGAAGGCATTCGCATCGTCGAAACAGCAGGCAACTCCCCCGGGCCAGTCATAAAACAACTAAAAGAAGCTAAATGCACGATTCTACATAAATGCACCACGATCCGACACGCCCAATCAGCCATAAAACTCGGGGTTGACTTTTTAAGTATTGATGGATTCGAATGTGCTGGACATGTCGGAGAATCGGATATAACGAATTTCATCCTCCTTAGCCGGGCACGCCAAAGCCTCGGTGTTCCTTTCATCGCAAGCGGTGGTTTCGCAGATGGGCAAGGGCTCGCAGCAGCGCTGAGTCTCGGCGCTGAAGGCATAAACATGGGAACTCGATTCATGTGCACGATTGAAGCACCAATCCACCACGCCGTCAAAGAAGCCATTGTCAACGCACAAGAAACAGATACCGAGCTCGTTCTCCGTCGATGGAAGAATACAAGCCGTTTATTTGCTAATAAAGTCGCTAAAGAAGCTGTGAAGATTGAGCGGGAGAGTACGAGCGGGAAGTTCGAGGAGGTAGCGCCGTATGTGAGTGGAAAGAGGGGTAGGGAGGTTTTTGTAAATGGTGATGTGGATCATGGGGTTTGGACTGCAGGCCAGGTCATTGGGTTGATTCATGATATTCCTAGTTGTAAGGACCTAGTTGAGAGAATTGAGAGGGAGGCGGAGGAGACGATTAGGAAAGCTGGATCATTGATTGTTGGGAGTAGTTCGAGTGTGACGCCCCCGCCGGGTGAGGTGGGAAAGAATATGAATAATCCGGGAGCGGAGATCTGGGGGGTTGGAAAGACGAAGCTTTAGGATTTGTAGAATAGGATTCAAGAATATAGATGAATATTCGTGCCTGCATGTCGAATGTGGGGAATGCGTGAGGTCTTGTGCACTTGGAAAAGAGCAAGTGGTCGTTCCTAAACACGAAGGCCAAGGTTTGACGTATGATGTGCTGGTTTGAAGCTCTGCATTACAGTCGTTGTTGTACGATTACATCTCTTTAGCGTCATATTTTTTGCACTCCTTCCCACTCGAACTAAGTCACGGTAAGTAAATAGTCCCAACCTTCGTATAGATCTGCGCCGAAATGGGTATATATTCCAAGACTCCCTGTGCCAAATCCCCCTCTTTAGAAACGTATCATTCTGAGTCATTCATCATCTCTCAGGCCCAACTTCCCGTCATCTCTTAAGCATCTCCCACCCTTTCCTGCTTCCAACCCCAAATCTCCCCCCCTTCGGCCGTTCTTGTATCTCCTGACATATTCAATCCCCACCACTTTCGCACCCAGCGCCCCCCTAACCTTCTTCCTCGGCGGTATCATACGCTTCATCTCCTTCATCTCCTTGGTCTTCACTCCCCTCAGGAGCGTCGTTCTCAATAAATCCGCTTGGAGCCGAACACTCGCTCTCAGAGTCTTCCAAAACATCTTTCCCTTGTGACATCAGGATGCTAATTATCAGCTCTTCAAATGCCTCATACCAGGCCTCTGGATCTTCATCGCGAGGTTCAAGAGCTGAGTCAGCCCAATCCTCATTACGGTCACGCCGCCACCTCGCAAAATCGAAGGCTGTTCCTCCGTTTGCACTCACGGCATCAAGATCAATGTGGCTCAGATTAGCAGCTTGCAAAATTTTCAGGGTTTCGAAATCTGAAAACTGGGCTGCTAGGTGGATGGCCGTGGACCCATCGTCTAACTTAAGTTCATAATCGAGCGCAGGGTTGTCCATCAAGATTTTGACCACAGCGGAGCTTCTGTGTATTATTGCTAAGTGCAATGCAGTCCTTCCATCTGATGCTGAAGCGTTGATGCTTGCGCCTTTCCCTAACAGAAGTGATACTTGTTTGTGGCGTTTGTTTTTGGCCGCTGAGCGAAGTGGTGTCCAATCCAAATTATTTGTACATTCAATGTCTGCACCGTGGGACAAAAGTAATTCCGAAAAGTCTGTTTGATCTTCGAACTGAATAGCTACAGCCAATGCTGTGTCCCCGTCATTATCTCTTATATCGACGTCGGCTTGAGCGTTCAATAGAAGTCGCAGACATTCGGGGGTGCTGGCATACACCGACATGTGTAACGGAGTCGATCCGACTGTGTCTTTATGATTAGGATCTGCTCCACAAGCAAGGAGTGCCTCGACAACGTCCTCGTCGCCCTGACGCGCAGCCCATGCTAGTGTTGTCCTCCCAGCAGAATCTGCAACATCAATAGTCGGTCTGGGGGTGGAAGCCAGGACGTTGTAGAAATCTTTGCCTGATAAATTGAGAAAGGCTCCCGTTAAGTCCGGCAAATCAAAGGCGACCAACTGCGAATCATCGTGGAAATGATGGCGTAGCTTTCTTTTTACTTCTTCATTCTCCCCTGAATCAAGAAGCCGTTGCCACGCGAGCGCGCAAGGAGACCTGAGTCGAGTTAGGGCAGAATTGGTCTTTCAAATGGCTCGCGGGCTGCTTACACGCCTTTGTTATCCTCGTAGAAGATGTCTGAGCCAGCATTAATGAGCAAGTCCATGAGATCAAAATTGGCAAACCCGATGGCCATCTACTGAACAGATTAACGTTCTGCTTGATTACAGGGACAGGATTTCTCCTACGAAGAGAGCACTCTCTCCGATTGGGTTGACGTCAAGCACAGACGCTTCCCCAGCGAGCAATAGACGCTTAGTATGCTCAAGAGCAAGCTCTTCTCGGTCATCTTGCACAGCGACGAAGATATCGGCATCACGCGGACGCACTCTTACGACCCTTAGGCACAGTTCCGGTCCTCGAAGCTGCTCATTCTTAAAGTTAAAGTATACCACGCGACTAATAAACCATTCAGGAAATGCATATGTGTAGGTAATCTTCGTAAATTGACCCTTGCATGACAGATCGTTGCATCTTTGTGCAAGTCCGGGTATGGCATTGTACCCTACCATGATCGAGCCAAGTATCGGCGTCAGGAATTTGGGGCTTTTCAGCCTGCCCCTTTTGTGACATGAACAACGGCAGTTCACGTTGCATGATTTGAGAGTGATTTTAAAAACTGTTCGACTTCGCTATGTGCAATGGATTGTAGCCCCTGGGGGCACGCTGTCGAGTCAATGCCAAGTCTGTCGACGGGGGACCAGTCTTTTGTGAAACGATATTCGGGACGTATATGGGAACCTCAGTATCCGGAGCAGCTGGCGTTCTTTGCTCGTTATGAAAACCGCCCTGTAGACTCTCTTGCCTGGCACTGCTTACCAATGGACCTTGCACAAGACTCGCGAGGTCCTGCATTTGACTGACCAATTCTCCACGTGCTGCTGCTGTATTGAGGCTCACTGATTCGACTGTAAAGCGCAGCTGTCGGATCTGAGCACCGATTTCGAGGGATGTTGACGAGGAAAGAACATTCAAAGCCACTGACAGACGAACTCGATTATCACGGATATCATTCTTTAACTTCAATACTTTAGGTTCCAGGCGGAACCATGCGGAGCGATCAAGTCTCAATTCATTATCCTTGCCAGTAGTCGTAGTAAGTTCATAAGCAATGAAAGACTCCAGAGTCAACAAAGTCTGTTTCGACTTGTCCAATGCAAAGCATATACTACCTATTGGCGCAGCTTGTGTAATTTCGGAGTGCTGATGAAGGAGATTGCTGACATCTTGGACGACGATCTGAAGGTCAACAACCTCGTTATTCAGTGCAAAAAGGACATCTGGGGCCTTAAGTGTGGTAATCTTATTGAGGGTCTTGCCAATTGTTCCTCCTGCGCTGAGAAGTGTGAGAATTCCAACGGTCAGAGAGAATGGATCCATCTCACACCCTGGGGGTGCATTGCCAGGAGATCGCCCACGGAAGAGGCCAGCTTTGCGCGAGACGGCGAGGTTGTAACTGTGGAGTCAGACCGCGTAAGCACTAGTTCAGTGCCCCTTGGCGCTAATCTGATAGCACACTAGGTATTCAAGGTCTATGGCAACGTATTCATCAACGTGTTTGATCTCATAACAACCCAATTATTGAGAATGATTGAATTGTGTCATTTATTATCACCTCATTAGGAGGCTGCATCCGCCTATCTACAAAACGCCTAAGCTATGCAAACAAGATGATGATCTAGTAGATCTACCAACCCCCTCTCCCTATTTCTTGAACAGCCTTGAAGCCCATCTCTTCTTCTTCACAACCTGCCCATAGTTTTCCTCCTCAATATTGTGTTTGCCAACAATAGTCAAGAAAACCTGGTCTAGAGTTGTCTGGCTGACAGAATAATATTCAAACCCCAACTCCTCCTTATGTGCGTCTAGCATTGTGAAAAGTGCTCCGATACCGCTACGGCTGGCGTCTCTTTCACTCGCAGATTGAATGGCATCGGTGCTGGCTTCTACTGACTTAGAGTCTGACGTAAATTGTTGAGGAGTAGGCCTGCTGGCGGGGACTGAGAAGCGGAGTTGGCCATGGAAGGTTTTCTCCTCAACTGCTGCGCCCGGGAGATTGGCGCTCACCCAAGATTTGACGTTGTTCATATCTGCATCTGGCGTATGAGGTGCTGTTCTCATGATGAGATGAACATGATAGCGGTCTCCATGTTTTCTTCGCAGGCCTTCACTTGTACCGAGTGCTAACATCTTCTTGCCCATGATACCAGCACGATCAGCTAGTGCATCAGCTTCTTCCATGCTATGGGTTGTCAGGACAAGACTCCTGCCTGGGACGACCGAAGCAAGAGTCCGCCACATGACACGTTTGGCACATACATCCATACCCGAAGATGGCTCGTCAAGCAGCAACACAGAAGGATTACCCATAAGCGCAATCCCGAGTGAGAGCTTGCGCTTGTTCCCACCAGAGAGCTTTGCTGCCATACGAAGCTGGAAAGGTTCGAGACCTACTGCACGTACGACTTCACGGACATTGTGCTCAACATTCTCAACGCCACGAACACGTGCATAGAAGCGTAGGTGTTCTAAAACAGTCATTTGATCACAAGCATCAACTT
Source organism: Cladonia borealis (assembly GCA_018257855.2). NCBI lineage: Eukaryota > Fungi > Ascomycota > Lecanoromycetes > Lecanorales > Cladoniaceae > Cladonia > Cladonia borealis. The sequence continues at coordinate 502,036 of JAFEKC020000015.1, forward strand.
GTGGACATACGCCCAGATGGTTTCTTGCTGCTGCTCGGCGCTTGCTGATAGGTATATCTTCGACGTAGATCTCACCACTGGTGTGGGAAGGAAGAATATCTCCTCGGATGAGAGAGATGGTCGTAGATTTGCCGGCTCCGTTTGGTCCAAGAAGAGCAAAGACTTCACCACGTTTCACGCCAAATGTTATGTCTTGTACAGCCACATTGCTACCGTAAGCTTTCGTAATATGCTGGACTCGTAAACCGTCATCAGGAGAGGCAGCAACACGTTTAACTTCAGCGGCAATCTCGTCGTCCAAAGGATCCGCCTCTTCAGCGTCCTCTGACTTATACTGCTTGCGACGGATCCTAGCCCAGATCGACCCGCTATCCCACCATAATAGAACACCGAAGAGGAAGATTGATTGACCAATGAGGTAAAGTATGGGTCCACCGTACAATGTGATCCTACCCGGGTAGGAAGCGATATAATTATGGTCCAAACATGTGGTGGCGAAGACGTTCAAAGCCACGAAAAGAGCTCGTATAAGGTTCCCGGCCGGAGTAATGAGACCGATAGTGAAGTGTGCGATGAGTAGATAGTCGTCTACTTTGGCCGTAGGAGCGTAGGTGAGAACACTGAGATATGCGATGAAGTACAGTAGGAACATGACAGCCTGGCCACCAGCAGCAAAGGCGAAAGCTGCGAGCTGAGACCTTGAAAACAATGATATGACATATGACAGAAGAGTAGATGCGATACCGTATAGAAAGAAGACAACAAAGAGATATTCAATATGGTACCATGCGTTACTCGCACCTCGGAAAATGATGATTGCGAGTACACTAGTGGCCAATACAATTACGAAATCAAAGGCGAGATAAGCTGACCATAGGCATATGCTCCTCACGCCGTTGCTGTAGTGCAGCTGTCGGACGTTCCGTAGTCGTTCGAGCGTTGGGTAGAGTGCGAAGAATGCAGGGTAGGCAGCCATTGCAAGTCCAAAATATACGATCAGCTGTAAAGTCTTGCCTATTCCGGGTACCCATGGCGTATCGAAAGCTTGATATTGACTGCTGATGGAGACATTAAGAAGAACTGTATCCATAGCATTTTGTATGATAGTTGCAAGGGAAATATCCCCCCCAACACTCGCCCTAAAAGCAAATGTGGGTGGATCGGTATCATCGCCAAGAAAAAAGCCTCCAGGAGTGACGTTCGCATAGTTTTGCTTGATGTAATTGTTGAAGTCGTCCAAAGTTCCATCAGTGGCATGGACCGATGACATCAGATTAGCCAATCCACTACCACCTCCCGTCGAATTTCCTCCGGGGAGAGTAGCTTCAATGCGAGCAAGGTCCGCGGGCGAGACCTTATCTGCAGGCCCAACAGCGATATCATAATTCACCTGCGACAGCAAAGATTCTATGTCTTGTGGTGAAAAAGAATCCGTGGGAGAACAGCCTGGTTGAGTGAAGTTCTTAAGGAAGAGTGTCACAAGGCCCGCGGCAATCACCGGGATTAGAAACGCAGCGGCATAAGGAATGTAATTCCTTTGGAATACCGTCCAGCGTTTTCGAAAAAGTGTAAAGGCTTGACGCAATAGACCGATCCGTTTGCCTGTTTGAAGCTTTAAGCCACTGCTACTGCCTTCCAAGCTCGATTTCTTGTCCTCTGCTACCACAACCTCCTCGCCTAATTTGCCCGTCGAGCTGGGTGGGCTACCAGACATATCGTTTGTGGCTTTTTGAGGAACAGACATGGCGTCAAGATCCTCGGCGACATTGAAAAAGATCTCTTCAATTGTTGGAGAGCTTATCTCATAGTTCTTGATCCCATGAGCCTCCAATGACCGGACAAAGTGTGCCGCTTGGGCCGAGTCAGGAAGAGTGAACATGATTTGATCGACCATGTGTTTAGTTGCAACACCTTCGAAGTTTGGTAACATAAGGTCATCACCAGGGGTTTTGAAGACATGAATACGGTAGCCACCGCCAAGTCGATGCTTAAGCTCAACCGCTGACCCTTGTGCTTTAAGACTACCACGGGAAAGGATGGCAATTTGATCAGATAGCAAGTCTGCTTCGTCCAAGAAATGGGTTGTGAATATGATCGTACGCTTCCCTCGTTCATTCAGTAGAATAGCCCAAAGCTTTTGACGTGCGAGCGCATCGACCCCGCTAGAGCATTCATCCACACAACAGACGCGAGATCCGCCAGTGAACATCGTACTCAATTGGAGCTTGCGTTTCTGCCCACCGGATAGATGACGAGCCTGAGCGCCCACTTTCCTATCCAGGTCACAAGCTGCTATTAATTCATGAAGTTCAGTATCAGATGAAGGCCTGTCAGTGGACTTTAGTCGATTGAAAATCCGAACATGTTCAAAGGATGTAAGGTTGTCCCAAAGAACATTGCGTTGAGGACAGATACCCAAACCACCAAAACCATCGACGGCAACGGTACCTGAGGTGACAGTGTTTAATCCAGCGATTGCATCAAGAGTGGTCGACTTCCCACTTCCGTTCGCACCCAACAATACCATTATTTGACCTTGAGGAATAGTAAGGTTCAAGTCGTTTACAGCAACCACAGTCTCCTTGCGCTTCCCAAACTTCGTAGCAATATTCCGCGCCCACCAGGAAGGCTTGTAACGTTTGGTAAACCCTGAAAGCTGAACAGCAGCATCTGATCCTTGAATACCAGACGATAGGTGACGTCCTTTCGACGCTGTTCCATAAAGTGTCCTCTCAATGATGGCGCCTAGGACCGGAAACACCAAAATGTGAATGATAGCAAAAACAAACATTGCAATGCCGGGGAGGATTGAAGGATTTTGCGGGGCGGCTTTGACAAGGTTCGTCGGGACATCCTGCCGCTCCCAGCGGGCCATGAGTATGGTGAAAAATGTATAGTTCATTGGCGGGAATAACAAGCTGAGGATAGCAACGGCTCCTGTGTTAGCATTCGACAAGACCTGAGCTAGTACGGCGAGGAGAAGCGAGACGATTGTCGTCACTATCCCACTCAGTTGAGCTTTATGGAAGAAAGCAGCCCCGAATATGGAAAACGACGACAATCCTAACCCACTCAATACGTTGAAAAGCACAAGTATGCCGACACTCGACTTGGCAAAAACACCGTATCGCAATATAAGACCGATGGCGACCCATCCGGGAAGAAACATAATGTCGAAAGCAATATGATTGGCCAATAGTCGTACAGCTTGCGGTTCCCAGCGTCTCTTGTTCGGCATTGATGCGTCAATGATCTGGCTCATTCCAAGCTCCCTCTCAGAAGCCATCAGTCCAACAGATTGATATATCACCCCAACAATGCCAATGAAGAAAGCAACACCAAGTATCTCAATGATGCCTCCCATGTAACGAGTCCGTATTTGATCATTCCTCTGTTGCTGCGTCATAGATGTAAAAGAGTACTCGTCGACCTGATTGGGTATTGCTGATTGATCAATTGTAGTATTTTGAGCGGCAATAGCAAAATCGATAGCATGCTGAAGAGGAATTGCATAGATCTCTTGATCATTGGTTGATTTCGTAGTATCAATTGTATTTCCCAGCGCACCATCAGCCCTCAAACTGTAATTCCATTGACCACCTGGTCCTTCAGTTGGTGAGCCGTAGAAGACAGCAGCAGCAAAGCAGGACGAGACGCCCCGAAGAGAGCTCCGACATGTCGTGAGCAGGTCCTCCTCTTGTGCCAGCAGTTGGACCACCTTCCCTTCTGCCTTGACCTGGTCTGCTACAGTATTGATAACGGTGTTGATGTCTCCTCCCGTAAATCCATTGTTGACGAAAGCCACAATATCCCTGCCTCCTCCATAGCCCAAAGCATCTGCCAGGGATTTCACTGGTGCAGGGGTACCGACGCCATAGTGAGATGGTGGAATGAAGAGGCTCTTAGCGTAGGCCAGGAATCCAATGAAGATAACTGGCAATAGGAAGCAGCGAAGAGGTGTAGTGAAGGCATGGCGAAAGAGCACGATCAAGATATTCTTATATACCAAAGTCCATATCTGGCGAGCGAGAAGCATTGTCTCTATGATTGCCTCAAGTCTATCTCGATTCGAATGTTCGTCCGACAATGGCTATAGACCGGCCCATTGAGTGCTATGCGCAAAACATTATGCGTATGTATCTGAGAAGATGGTAATACTTCGAACAGAAATGCAAGCATTTTGAAAGATTAGGCTCCTATGAAGCTCCCATTCATTTACGCGGCGACCGGGTTGGAGGTGTCACCACTTCGCGCGTATTCGTAACTCGGGCGCAGTGTACTTTAGTATAGGACGCTAGAGCAGGTTAGGAAGGTCAGCCGGTAGGGCAATGCTCCACGCTCTAAGCGAGGTTAGCATTCTCGAAAGCTCGCTCGTAAGAAAAGAAACGAGAAGCTTTCTTCGATGCTTAAGAAAGAAATTAACAGGGAAAGCAGTTTTGCACTGCCCAACGATGTTCGTCCAGACATTTTACGGTTTCAAGGCTGATGCCGAGTAAGGCAGACTGGTGTGGTGTACTTTATACGAAGTCGAGTAGTTGACGCTAGGATTGGCACTTGTTCGGAGCCAAGAACTCGCTTGCGCACGATTTCTGAAACTTCTAGAACCGGCGGACGGAATTGTACCTGCCGAGTCACCGATTGGTCGAAGCTTCAAGATTGATTCAGTTTCACTGGAGATACCGCTCTCTTCTGCGCATTGAGAGGCTCACCATATCGTACTTGTATCGGTAAATCAAGACAGCGAAAATTTGGTATACTGCATTAGCACACGATTCAACGCTCTATCAGATATGGAACAGGCATCTCGTGGGGCCTCCGCTCTTTCTTCAGGTGACTTTGCTTCTGCTATCACCCACTACACCGAAGCTCTCACCATCAACCCAACAGCCGTCGACTACTGCATCAAGCGTTCGACAGCCTATACCCGTTTGTCCCCAGCTGACCATCAGGCTTCCCTTCAGGATGCGGAAACCGCCGTACAGTTGGCATGTAAACGACAAAAAAGAGAGCTTATTGCACAAAGTCAACTTAGGAGAGCCATTGCACTATTCGGTTTGGAACGCTTCGCAGACGCAAGGCAGTGCTTGGAATGGGCCAAGAAATACAACGATAAGGAGAAGACCTTGACAATATGGGCAATGAAGATTGATTCTAAAATGAAGGATCTCGACGAGGGTCATCCGCGCGCTGCGGTCACGGTGGTGGAGACTCCTGACGTTGAAATATCAACAGCATCGGAAAATACCAATAGTATAAAGCCTGTGGAGAAGCAGGAAGAACCAAAGGGCACCCACGCTATCAAGGAAGCCCCAAAGGAGCCATCCACAACACCCAAACCCCAGAGTGTCCAGACGCCAGCGAGCAAGATTCGACACGAATGGTTCCAAACGGAAAAGAACGTCACTGTCACACTCTACTGCAAAGGAATACCTAAAGATAAGGCTACCGTTGAGATCAAGGATAATTCTTTAGAAGTGACATTTCCACTTCCCTCGGGCTCCGATTACAACTTCTCGCTCGACCCTCTCTTCTCCAACATCGAACCTATGGAATCTGAGTACACGATCAAGTCCACCAAGGCCGAATTCACGCTTGTCAAATCTACACCCGGCCAGATGTGGCCGTCTATTGAGGGTACTGGGGCTGTCAACTCCGAAAATCTAGGGACGAATGGAAATGATCCTTCACAACAAGCCGTCAAGCAGGCAGTCCTATCTACCACGACAAAAAATACAGCTCCAGCTTACCCCACCTCTTCGAAATCAGGCCCTAAGAATTGGGACAAACTTGCTAGCGATCTGACAAAACGTCCAAAGAAAGATGCTAAAGAAGGTGAAGAGGATGGTTTAGAGGAGCCGGGCCTTGACGAAGATGATGGAGACCCCACCACCAACTTTTTCAAAACATTGTATAAGGGCGCAGACGATGATACTAGGAGAGCCATGATGAAGAGTTACCAAGAGAGTAACGGCACCGCCTTGAGTACGAACTGGGCTGAGGTTGGGAAGGGACCTGTTGAGACCAGTCCACCCGACGGTATGGAAGCTAAGAAGTGGGACGAATGAGAACGACATTGTATGATATGTATGACATGATCGACTTGAAGATTGACAAATTATGGAGGCAATGAAAAGCAATGGTTCATTTCAAGACGGTTGCGTCCCTGAAATAGTGCATGGCGATGCTTTTACGGCGTTCAAGATACCCTCTACAGAGTACACCGTATATGATGAAAGCGGCACTTGTAGGATATGATTTATTATTCGTAGCCTCAGGCAAAAATCGCGGCATTAAGCATCACCGACACCAGTAGGAACAATCATTGGATGAATATCATCCGTAATAAATGTATTCTCGAATTGTGAACTTTATGACTGCTTGTTACCTGGAGCCAACCCCACGCTAGCCCATGAGAAACTTCCCGTTCTGGCAGTCTGGTCCAAGGTTTAGCCCGGGCCGGCCCCTGGAGCTCAAAATGGGGCCTTGCCATGTGGCTCTTCCACCGACTCAGCTCCGAAACAAACAATTTGACGCAGGAGCAACACGCTCGCTCGCGCGCTGCAGGTCATTTGATCTCATCTATGCAATGCAGTTACAAGTCTCTCCTTATTGGCATTGACGTCTTCATACCCTTGCAAACAACTTCGTCCAGCCTTGTCAACGGCACGTTGCATTCGACCCGCCACCAAACCTCAAATCCAATGATTCAATCTACCCCTTTCCCTCGCATTCGATCACGATCACTCGTCTCTCGTTCAATTGATCTTGCAGAACTGAATCCTCCACCTAAGATCTACCTACCTTCCCTCACGTCAGCGTATCCGTCGCTTCCTGAATCGCTTATCACACCCGTTAACATCTCATATCAACCCATGTCGGCCAATGTTGCATCCTACGACACCGTCAAAGGCGGATAATGACATTGAGGGATTGAAGACGTCATTGAGTGCAAAATGGGGCATAAGATTCCCACCCGCAGACTTTATTTTGAGTCCATCTCGGAGAGACCTGAGTCGCACAGAGGACAGGATCCTTGGGTGCATGCAATTCCTCTATTGGAAGAAGGATGGCTCGTTAGGCTACGCAATTGACCAATTTGAAAGACATGCTGTCACTGTCTACTCGCATTGGCAATTCAAGCCACGGGGTGAACAAGATGTGGTCCCTACACGAGAGGGTTCCAAAAGTGGGCTCAAAAAGGATTTTCTGCATAAACAAGTTCTATTGGGAGATGCTGCTGTAAAGGACCTAACGGAAAGCCTTTGGAGTAATCTTAGCCAGATTGCGGAACGTGTGAAGAAAGGGGAGAAATTTCCAAAGCCACTAGATGAAAGTGAGGATTGCAAAGTACTCCATATTAAGAGCACAAGGCTAAATCAACCATAGAGCCCAAGGCGGCTTCAATCGAACCTTTAGCAAAGGCCAATACTCCACGCCGTCAGGCCTCAATCACACAATGGTTTCGTTCGAAAAGCGAGCCGAATGCTACCACTACTTCGCAGCAAACCTCTTCTGACGACTTCCCCGACAAGGAGGTGACCGATCTGTTGGATGAGGTAGATCGCTCTCGAAATCATACCACGTGTGTTGTACCTGATCCAAGGTTACGGAAAACGAGTGCACCAGCGTCACCTGAAGACAAATTCGAAACACCCCCTTCTACACCACCGTATGCCAAGAGCGTGGACTCGGATACTGATGCCTTAGACTCCGAGCACCCTGCGTCCTTCTATCATAGGAAGCCAGAACTTATACCCATCTCCACCAGGAAGAGATCGTTTCCAGAGTCAATGAAGCCACCAATGCCTCGTAAGATGTCAAGAGATTTACGTAGCCACGGTGCTGCATACAGTATGGACAACTTACAGCCAAATAAGAAGCCTGCTCAACAAGTCTCCACAATCACTGCTGTACCTAAACCCTTACCAGAGAATGCTATCAGTTTTGCCAGTTCTTCGAGCACCAATCGCTCGTCTGAGAACCTGGCTTCCATGTCTACGTCCTTCACCAGCATTTCCACGGCCTGGACCTCTCCAAACACATCTTTCCACAGTGATTCAATGGCCACATCATTCAATTCTGATACTGGTGGATCGAATTCAACAATACGCGCATCTTTCGGCAGATCTCGGGACTCCCTCAACGGCAAACTCGCTTTACAGTCTGAAGCCAATATGACTGCATGGGACGGTGTCGACAGAGCCCAAGGCTTACCAATTACATATGCTGGTTGTGATCCAATGGACATTGACTTGGAGACCACCGTCGCTTCACGCACCTTGGTCAAGCCTAGTCTTCAATCTAAGGAGTCTTCAGGTGGAGTAGCTTTCGAAGCAGCCGGATCAGATCTTAACGATCTGCTGACCGAGCGGTTGCGGTCATACTCGCCCTTTTGTAACAAACCTCCCCAGTTCTACACGTATACATGCTGATTTTAAGAAGCGATTCAGCTACCAGAACAGTATTCGACGGTACCGTTCCGTAGTCTCTACGAAATCACCCGTGTCTCTATTCATTGCAAATTGGACATCAATCATTTCTCTACATGCCTCAACTCTACCTGCGATTCATACGACGAGCTTTGGTTATCCCTCAGTGGGGTAGTCAAATCCCATGGAAAGATTATGCCGGAGCGGTCGAGCCCTACTGCATGGGATCGAGCTGGTAAAGATTTTCAAGGGGTGGCACTTACAGGCAAACTCAGTATACTAGACCAACAGAAGGGCGGCATGTTTGAATTCTCATTGAACCCATTGAAGGCTGAACCTTCATACCGCCTGTCACGCCAATTCGGGAGCGATCGTTTCTCTGTACTCGGTATGCCTGGACTAGATCGTGACGGTTTACCCTCGTATCTGAAATCCAATGCTGGCCCTGCTCGTGAAGCCATAATCAAATGGCTGGTAGAAAGTGATCACCACTTCCTAGGACGGACATGGCGCGCCTTCTACACCAAGCCCGATGTTTCCAAGAAAAAACAAAAAGCCCAGAAAAGCAAAGAGGACAAGACTCGCCATCGTGTATATTTCTTTGCAGAGAACGGTCTCGGCTTCAGGCAAGGACCTCGAAGAGGAGAGCCTGACCCTCGTCTTCTTGACCGCCCTTCCATGAGAGTGAAAGATATGATAGAATGGTTCATGCCCGCGAAGATTAATGCGGATCAATCTTGCCTGAAGTTTTACGCTCGGCTTGCACTTGGTGAGTCTAGTATTCTTTTTGCGGGCACCGCTAATGATATACACAGCTGTAAGCAGTACGAAACCTAGCGTAGTATTCGAGCCTGATGAGATCTTCAGAGCGGATGATGCGCTAGCAGAAGCTCCTTGTCAACGTCGGCTGGACCGTAAGCGGTCAGACGAAAAAAAGACACGATCCAAAGTAACAAAACCGAAACAGCCTGAGACCGTAATGAATGACGTAAATACCCTTATAACTACAATAGCGTCAATGCTGACAGTGATAGGGTTGTGCTCGCATATCCCGAAATGCTGCACGTGGAATCGCTGATAGCCTCGGTTTGGATAGCGTTCCCTGCGTCTTTCAAGGCAGGATAGGAGGTGCGAAAGGAATATGGATGATAGCCCCCCTCGACAAGACCCCGCAAGCCCTGAACGACCGAAACTACTGGATTGAGATTACCGACTCTCAATTGAAATTCAAAGGCCACAATATTGATGCGCGGTATCCTGAAGCCGCGCGAGTGACTTTCGAGGTGAATGACTACCCCAAAAAGCTTACACCAAGCCATTTGAGTTTTCAGCTGCTGCCGATCTTGGAGAATCGAGGGGTGCCAGCAAAAGTCTTTGTAAACCTTCTAGAGAAGGATCTTACAGCACGTGTTGCAGAAATGGAGGTTGCAATGGATGACGGTCTTGCTTTGCGAAAGTGGAACCAGAGCAATAATCCGGTCACCGAAGAGAGAGCGCAGTATGGTGGTATTGAGATGCAAGGTGGTCTACCCCAATCGACAGCTGAGAAGATCAATTGGTTCGTTGAGGTAAGTCTGCTCCAGCCCACGTATCGTCAAGAGCTGACCAGGATCGTGCAGCATGGATTTGAACCCAAAACGTGTCGTTTCCTGAAAGACCAGCTTAGGAAAGCTATTACTGCCTATTGCCTACGGTTGGAAAGTAAAATGAACATTGGGCTTGCCGAATCTACATATGCATTCATGATAGCCGATCCTTTGGCTATACTTGAGGAGGATGAGGTCCATATTGCATTTTCGAGTGCATTCCGGGAACCCAAAACAGGTGTAGATCAGACAATGCTCCACGATATCGATGTTCTGGTTGCTCGCTCGCCGGCTCACCTTCCTTCAGACGTACAGAAAGTGCGGGCCGTCTTCAAGCCCGAATTACGACTATATAGAGATGTCATCGTCTTTCCCTCCAAGGGCTCTGTATCACTGGCCAGCAAGTTGTCTGGCGGTGACTATGATGGTGATCAAGCATGGGTCTGTTGGGATCCTGATATCGTGGAGCCTTTCCGGAATGCACAGGTCCCAGATCCTCCAAAGATCGAGTTTTACGGTATCGAAAAGGACAATACCAAGGTGTCAGATCTTCTACCATACCACGATTATATGAACAAATTTCTGTGCCATGCCTTCAATTTCAACCTCCAGACGAACATGCTTGGAATATGTACTCTGTACCATGAAAAGTACTGTTACCATAAAAAAGCGATTGACAGCGAACCCGCAATGCAGATCGCTAGCCTCCTTGGTAATCTCGTTGACAGCGCTAAAGGTGGTTATATTTTCGACAATACAAAGTGGACAGACTTTATTAAAAAGCATAAATTACCAAGAAACCTTACTGAGCCGGCCTACAAAGACCGCAATGCTAGGCCAACGAAGCATCTGATTGACCACCTTGTATGCGTTACGGCAAAAGACATTAAAGATGACGTGTTGAAGAAGTTCTCGGAGCACTTCCAAGATGTCCCCGAGCGAGATGACGATCTTTTCCGCCTACGCAACGAAGCTGTAGAAGAAGCCAAAACGAATAAGGAACTGGCTCAAGTCCTGGACAATTTGAAAGCTGGCCTTAAAACCATCAAGGACTTCTGGGTAAAACACGCCCATGTCGAAGACGATGAGCCTGTACATACTACTCGGAGATCCCACCTTTTGACATTCAGGACACTAGTAGAGCGTTGCCGCGAGGACTTTTTAAACCTTGGTCCCTCCTTAGACTCTCCACCAATGTCTGATAAAATCGCTAGCTGGCAACGCGATCACGCCACCGGCCGGTCATCGTACTGGGACCTCGTAAAAGCTTCGGTAGCTTTTTACCATCACTACAGGAGTGCATTCATCTGGCACGTTGCAGGCGTTGAATTGGGCGAAATCAAAGCTACAAGTCGAGGAAGAGGAACCTACAGACCCGTTGTTAATGAGGTTTTCGATGCCTTCAAACTTGACTCGAGAGCTGTTGATGGGGCTTTGAGGAGGGAAATACTGGAACGTGAAGGCCAGGGCAAAGTTGATGGAGAACTCGATGACAGTGACGATGAGTATGGAGGATTCGACATCGATATGGACGATCTCTAATTTTTTCAAAGTAATGAATGCGTCTAATGGGGTGATTGGAAGGTGGGCGTCCAATCGCATCCTGGACGTATGGGGAAGGTGGATGAGGGGTTTTGAGGGCCTAGATGATTTTCAACGGCCACACACGAAGTATTAGGACATGGCTGGATGTTGGAAACAGGTATAGCGTGGTATTATTGTTGGTGTATCTGGATGCTGCGAGTGTTTATGATACCCTCAATACGGAATTAGGAAAGAGCTGGAGCTTCGGTCTTTGTCATGATATAGATAGATAGATATCGCGGGCCATGTATGGCTCGCCCTTTCGGTTTGGTCAACTTTTCGGGAAGATTATGAAGAAGCTGTTGTGGATAATAGAGCAAGACTTGAAGTACGGTGGAATCGGTAATCGAGATTTACTTTATTCTCAGATGCGAATGCTCATACTGTTTGAGCATAATAATCTCAAGATCAAGGTTCTCCGCGTGGAACTTTCATTGACGAAGACAAGCATAAAAGACAGACATCGACGCTGGGAGAACATTGGCATCGTTATCGTGCAAAGGTATCAAATATAATGAGTAAAGCGATGCCATAACCATCAAGTGTCATATCTCTATCATCTCCTCAAATCCCCCATCGAGGCCCGATCCCACCAAACTCTCGTCCACCGCATATACTCACCCTTCACATTATCATCTCAAACAACTACCACATCCCAGCCTCTTTCCCCCCTCACGCATAACTCGTCCCCCCACCAACCTTGTTCGCCGTATCATCCCTCCAAACCAACAGTCCCGTAAGAATAAAACTAACACTACACCACACCACACATTAGCAACCCTTCCACACCCAAAAAAACCTCCCCCAAAAACAAAACATAAACACTCACATCTCCACAAACCCAAACCCAACACCCAAATCCCACTGCGTAAGCGGCTGATCACTCCACGCCTTCCCCGTCTCATCCTTATCATTCGCAAGACACCTATCCTGCCCATCAGCCTCCACGCGCGAAAAGCAGGTATGCGGACGAAGCATCAAGACAGCGGTGGCGATCCAGAGGAGGAGGAGGAGGAGTTCGATGACGAGGCGGAGGATGGTGCGGGTTGTGGAGCCGGTGAAAGGGTTGGTGGTGGAGGAGAGGTGGTGGGTGGTGAGGAAGTGGAGGGTTAGGAGGAGGGTGAGGATGGATGTTATTACTGTTGTTGGGGGTTAGATGGAGGTTTGGTGAGGGAGGGGTTTTTGTCTGGTTTGTATTTGGGGTGCTGGAGGGTTGGGAGGGTGAACGTACTTCCGATGGCTAGAGGCCCGTCGAGATCGTGCCACCAGCCGCGGTGGACGCTGGAGTAGCAGACTAGGATTAGGAAACCGATTGTGAAGCCTAGTTGGACGAGGCGGGTGATGTAGAGGGCGCGGGGGGAGGAGAGGATGGACATTTTGAGGAGAGTGGTAAGGGAGAAAGAAACAGTTGAGATTATTGTTATGGTCTTGGTCTCAATTTAATGAGGCTGATTGAAATGAAAGGAGGAAAAGGTGCGTGCTTTGCAGGTATTGTCGCTACTGCAGAGCTATTGGCGCTATTGGGTATATTGTATTGAATTGGCCAGACAGCGCAACAAATGGATGGCCAGACAATAACAAAGCGAGCAGTAACAAGTTGAATCAAAAGCGACAGCAGGCAGTTATATCCACCATGAAAAAACACAGCCCGTTTCATCCTGCCTCCTCCATCCCCAGGCTGTAGATCCACATTCAGCTATTGACCCCGCACAGGGCAGTTACCTACCTAGAAGCATGCAGGGAGTTATCCCAAAGAATCCTTCTCGACAGATACGGCGTTTACAGCTCCATTGAGCCTCGTAGGATGGTCGGCTGCATAACGCCGCGGCTGATGATTGGCTGCTAGCGGGAGGGATTCGTGATTGCCGCTCTGTGATTTGATAGCACAGCCCTGTGGTCTTGGCGGCTTGTTTCATATATCGCTACTTCGAGAATGGGGAGCCAATGGTGTTAGGGGGACTGAGAGAAGTGGCATTGGCGGTGATGCATGTGCATCATGCGTTGTCTCAGCCTTTGGATTTGGTGTTGTGTCTCGGATCGAAGGTTGAGGCTGGCGGAAGCCAATGATAAGGTAGCGAATGAGGTGATAAAGCAAGCTAAATTTAGCCAAAGATGGCCCAGGATCTTGTTGTACTAAACATTCCTTCTTTTCTACTAGAAGACCGGACCATAGTGGCGGAGTTACTCTTCTATGTGAATCCAGGGCGATATAGAGAGGTAATCGCCGGTGCGACAAGGAAGTAAGATGTGATCAGAAATTGTAAGGCTGAGTTGATGGCTCAACCCCTTCGTAGCTAGAACCCGCTTGAAGCGCGTTTAAAAGTTAGGCGCGTAACTTCATAAGTCAATATTGATGACTCGAGCTCTTTCTATGACTTAGAAAACAGCATCTCCGGGCCAGATTTCGTCTACCAAACGCGAGAATGACGACTTTAAACATTGCCTCCAAGGCAAATCAAGCCACCACCATTCCAGCCCTTCTGGTTGCTCAGTACGCAAAAGAAGCTGACCCCAATGCCTCTATCAACATTAATTTCGACGAGGTTGAAGCTCTCAAAACTGGTGATAAGGCAACTGTGGAGCTAGCCATAGGCAATGGCGTTTCTTCATACGGCTCTGAGCATGTAATAAGTGAGCTAATGAGTGCCTACCCATTCTTACCAGGAAAACATGTGGACGCAGTACGTCTGAAGAGTCCAGGGCTTTTTAACTCAAGACTGACTACTACAGACGAGAGAATGGTTGAGCCGGACAGCCACTTTTTATCCTACAGACTTCAAGTCCGTAGAGGGACCGTTGCTTGAGCTAGATGCACATCTTAGCCTCCGATCATACATTGTTGGCTACACACTTACAATCGCGGACCTTTCCGTTTGGGGTGCCATTCGAGGCAATAAAGTCGCTTATGCAGCGGTTAAGAAGGGCGCCATGCTGAATTTGAGTCGGTGGTTCAAATTCATCGAAGAGACAAATCCTTGGATCGTTACAGCAGTACTATCAGCAAATGCACAGGCTCAGGCAAAGAAGACAGCCAAGAGTAGTGAGGGTGCAAGCTATGATATTGCTCTACACAATACGGAGAAAGGCGTTGTCACAAGATTCCCACCAGAGCCATCGTAAGATTTGCTCCCGGTGGAGTATGCGCAACGACTAATATGATGACAGAGGTTATCTACATATCGGCCACGCGAAAGCCGCCTTACTTAACGATTACTTCGCTCACGAGAAATACCAAGGCACTTTGATTTGCCGATTCGACGATACAAACCCGTCCAAGGAGAAGGAGGAGTTTCAAGACGCCATTGTTGAAGATCTTGCCCTGATGGGTATTCGACCAGATAAAACCAGCTACACAAGTGATTACTTCGAGGAGCTCTACCAATATTGCCTTGAGATGATCAGAATGGGCAAAGCCTATGCTGATGATACAGAGCAAGAGACTATGAAGCATCAACGTTGGAATGGACTTCCCAGTGAGAGGCGGGATGCGAGTGTTGAAGACAACCTTGCTCATTTCGAGGAGATGAAGCAAGGTACAGAAGAAGGTGTCAGATGGTGCATAAGAGCCAAGATATCCGTGGACAATCCTAACAAGGCCATGCGGGATCCAGTGATATACCGCTGCAATCCGCTTTCTCACCACCGAACCGGAAATAAATGGAAGATGTACCCAATCTATGATTTTTGCTGCCCAATCGTGGACTCACTCGAAGGTGTCACACATGCGCTGAGGACTATTGAGTACAGAGATCGTAACCCCCAATATGACTGGATGCTGGAGGCCTTGAACTTGCGAAAAGTGCAAATATGGGACTTTGCCCGCATGAACTTCATCCGTACCTTCCTCTCCAAGAGAAAGCTTACGAAGCTCGTCGATGAGGGAAGGGTATGGGGTTGGGATGATCCACGCTTTCCAACCATCCGCGGTATCCGTCGTCGTGGAATGACTATTGATGCCTTGCGTGAATTCATTCTAAAACAAGGCCCCAGTCGGAATATTGTCAATCTAGACTGGACTCTTTTCTGGGCAACGAATAAGAAATACATAGATCCTGTAGCACCCCGTCACACGGCCATTTCAAAAGATCATGCTGTTCCCGCAACAGTAAAAGGCGCGCGACTAGCCCCCTACACTGAAGATAAGCCTAAACATATCAAGAATCTTGACCTCGGTATCAAGAAAGTTGCCTATAGCGACACAATCCTCATCGAGCAGTCTGATGCGCAGACCTTTCAACAAGACGAGGAAATTACACTCATGAACTGGGGCAACGCATACGTGCGGAAGATCTCACATTCCCTCAATCCACTAACTCGCTCCACAGTCACGAGTCTAGAACTTGAACTCCATCTCCAAGGCGATTTCAAAGCCACCAAGCAAAAAATAACCTGGCTATCAACCAAGGGCCAAGAGCCAATACCCGTGGAGCTCGTAGATTTCGATTACTTAATCACCAAAGACATCATCGAGAAGGATGATGAGATAGACGAGTGCCTGAACCCACACACCGAGTTCCGGACTGAGGCTTTGGCTGACTGTAATGTCGCGGATTTGAAGGTGGATGATATTATTCAGTTTGAGCGAAAGGGTTATTTTAGGGTTGATCGGGCTTTTAAGCATGGGGAACCGGCTGTTTTATTTAATATTCCTACGGGGAGAGCTACGAAGTAGATGAGTCGAAATGGGCGCAGTATCGTCATAGCTGATATGATTGTTCAAATTTAGACTTTCCTTCGCAAAGCCTTGGTGGCAGATGCTTTTGAATTTCTCCATACACCACTCATCGCATCCTTGCCCAAACTCTCGTGCTAAGAAGACTTCTTCCAATAAATCACCTTGACATCTACCATCTCCCCGCCATCACAAATTACCCAAAATCCGCTCAAACTCCAGAAAGCCTGCCCTGCCCCATCGCTCAATAAGTCACAAACAGAAGTAGGTAGCACGCAGAAGGAGAGTAGCATCCAGTAATGCTCCACAACTCCCCGCCCTTTTCCGGCACCCACCAATTTGCCTCATCAGCCACCTCCCCACCCCTTTAACACAAACCGCCACCGCCCCCCAACCCCCCTCAACACAAAACGCCACCTTAGCTATCTCCCTCCCCCCCTTCAACACAAAAAAAAACCTTAAATCCTATAGATCTATAGAAAATTCACTCTATAACCCCCCCCCCCCCCTCCTCCTCCATATCTATACAAACAGCGCTAACGTTATAAAAAGCGGCTACGATGTTCGAAGGTGAATGTCGAAGAAACCTCAAATGGGACTAGCGCGTCCGATGTGATGCCGTGGGGATGGGTATGGCTTTTCGCATTTTTGTGTGGTGTGTAGGACTGAGGTACCCTACGATGCACAGGTTTAGCAGGGATGGGGACGGATGGGGGAGGGTTGGGGATTAGGGGTGGGGGATTGGGGGATTGGGGGGGAGGGATGATGTTGAGAGGGGAGTGGGGTTGCTGTTTGGGGGGGGGAGACGGGAGGATGATGGGGCTGTCGACGTGTAGTAGATTACCTAGGGCTTCCCTTCAATTACAATTACTGGTCCCGTGATAAGGGTGTTTGGAAGAGTTTTGGCTGGTATGATTGAAGACTTTGTTCGCAATACTAAGCTAATTTTCCTGGTGATCGGTTGACAAGCTGTCGCGGCAGAGGTTTGAGGAGTATGAAATGCAAGAACGCTGCTACTCGCTCGGAAAATTCATCTTAGAACAAGAGATCGAAGAAGTGGGGTTGTTTTTGATGCTCAAACTCCTCCACTATCCGTCATCATTCGGTGATTTCTTGCACAATACGGCTCCAATGGGACATGTCCTTTGGCAATAGATGTAGGTTAAAAAGAGGAATTGAATAGGTGAATAAATGATAGCATGGGGCAACCAAATCGGAGTAAAGGTCAATGAAACGCAGCGGTCAAATGTCAATGATCTTGCTGACAAAGTCCTCGTTGGAATGGGCTTCGCCTGGTCCTAGCAGTCCATTGATCCGGAAATAAAATTCCACCGGGATATTGAGTTGTGCAATCATATTTGCGAATGGAAGAGTGTTGAGGAACAGGTGCTTAGTGAGTGGCAGCCGTAAGACGACAATACTAGGAAACCGATGAGTTCGAGAGATAAGTTGGTAAAGCGCTGTATCCCCTACATCAATCTCTCGTAGTGTTCCGACGCAATGGCGACGCTCGAAGGTCATGGTAAGCCAGTCATAATTCTGATGAGTGCAGCGAAGCACGGGCATTCCAACCTCAGCCGCGAGAAGGCTCTAGTCTAGAGCAGTCATCGAAGCAGTGTAGAATACGGAGATGAAAGTCCTGGACGCAAAACTAGCATTGATCGTCCTCAACGCCATGAACGTTTTGCGAAAGCAGCGCCATTTTCGAGTCCTCCAGTCTGCAGATCGAAAAAGACACCGCATCACACCAATTATCCACGGGGTAGCAATGACAGACGGAGAGGGAACAACCAAGACAGAACAGAAAAGGAGAGTCCACAACGTGATATTCATCCTCGGGTGCTGCGTCAAAACAGTAACCCTCCGAGATTCGTAAACTTGTCGATGATGCTTTCGGCGGCTCTAGTAGAGACCGGGTTTCAGGAAATGCTGTCGAGAATACGATGTTGATATTAATGTAGATAGTCCTGGCGCGTACCACAAATAATAGAAGGGACCGTAAAATCTCCGCGACTATCTGCTCCTTCTGAAGGTTCGTTATTACCAGGGTTGGAAGGTGCTGATGGGACGTAAGCATCTATGGCAGGAGCGTACACAACTCCTCCAAGCACATCCTTCCCATCAGCTTGTACCTCCCGTTCCTTCCCATTTCGTAGGACCAGCAATGTTAGTTAATTTCCGTCTTATAAGAAGGAGACTCCCACCTGTTTTCTTTCTCCCTCCTACATACTCCTCACCTCTCATCCATAGCTATCATTACACAAGATCATGTCCTGACTCACCTTTGATCCTCTCTTATCCAAGTCATCCAAAGCATCTATGCTGCTTGCAGCACACTCAATTACCTCCGCATCCCTCTGCTGCTGTGCACTGTGTGACCAAGTCACCCTTGGCCATATGCCAGTAAAGGTGAATATTTCATCCGAACCGTCATCATGCGTTAGTAGTGACACTGCTAACCACCTTCGCATGCTACAACTCCTCTCAACCCTCACCCAATGGACTCAGACATTTTCGACGGCTTGCCTTCAGCACACAACCATCTTCCAAGAGGAATAATGGAGGTCAGGCATACGATGAAATCCATACAGGTAAATTCTTGCCCTTGGTCATCATAGTCCTTTCCCGCAGGGAATGAGCCCTCGACTTGCTGACGCTGAGTGTCAACAGTTGA
The DNA here is from genome assembly GCA_018257855.2 of Cladonia borealis. Taxonomy (NCBI): domain Eukaryota; kingdom Fungi; phylum Ascomycota; class Lecanoromycetes; order Lecanorales; family Cladoniaceae; genus Cladonia; species Cladonia borealis. Next base: position 520,981 of record JAFEKC020000015.1, read on the forward strand.
AACCATCACTCCGTCCGAAGGCCGGAAGAGGCTTCAGCCTGCTGGATGAGTAGGAGGATTGAAAGGCCAGTACTATCCTCCTCTCCCCCGCTGCAACACCAAACTTATGAGTACGATCTGATTGTTCAATGATGATGAAACTTTTTGGTTGAGGAGGAGAGGACTCAAGGATGGTACTGGTAAGGTGAGTCTTTGGGCTCACCCATTTTATCACTAGTGCCGAATCTTAAAAATACCGTGCCTACCCGGCGCTCACGAATATAATATCGATATCGAACCATACAACCTCGCCCACCCACCTCCTAATGTCCTCCGAAAACGTCAAACACATCGTCCTCATCCTATCCGGCAAAGGCGGCGTGGGCAAATCCTCAATAACAACGCAATTAGCGCTCTCCCTCACCCTAGCCGGCCATTCCGTCGGAATCCTCGACATCGATCTTACAGGCCCCTCCATACCACGCCTCCTGGGCCTCGAATCCGCAAAGATCACACAAGCACCCGGTGGCTGGGTACCGGTCGAAGTGCATCCTTCTCAAGTCCTCCCTCGAACACACTCCCAACAACAACCACACGCAAGTCAGAATGGTATCTCCAACGGCAATGGCGCAGAGTCTGTCAACGGAGCAAATACTCTCTTAACGATAACCGGCACCCAATCTGACACGCAGAAAAAGATCGGTTCCCTCTACGCCATATCTCTCGCTTTCCTGCTTCCCTCCCGCTCCTCAGCCGTCGTATGGCGTGGTCCCAAAAAGACAGCCATGGTCCGTCAATTTCTCACCGACGTGCTCTGGCCGCCCCTTGATTATCTCCTCATCGACACGCCACCCGGTACATCCGATGAGCACATCTCCCTCGCCGAGACTCTTCTCACGAAAACCCTTCCTCACCAACTCTCCGGCGCCGTCATCGTAACAACGCCGCAAGCCGTAGCTGTCTCGGATGTGAAGAAGGAAATCAATTTCTGCAGGAAGGTTGGGATTGAAGTGTTGGGAGTGGTGGAGAACATGAGTGGTTTCGTGTGCGAGTGCTGCGGGGAGAGGGCAAATTTGTTCGGAAAGGGGGGCGGGGAGGTTATGAGTGGGGATTTTGGGGTGAGGTTTCTTGGAGGAGTCCCGGTTGACATGGCGTGGGGGAGTTTAGTGGAGGAGGGGAGGAGACCGCTTTATGGGGAAGTGAAAAATAATGGGGATGATGAGGAAGAGGATGGGGATGGGGAGAGACGTTGTGAGAGAGAGGACGTTGCAAGGGATGAAGGGTTGTTGGTTGATAAATATAGGAGTTGTGCGCTTTGTGGGGTGTTCGAGGGGATAACGAGGCAGTTGGTTGATATCGTGGAAGGGCGTGGGAGTGAAGATGGTTGACGAAGTTATTATATACGAAGGCATGTTAACGGGGTTACGATTATCATGAATGATTAATGGCATTCTATACCCTTCATGAGCAGCTCTAAGCATATTCTCGTCATATCATTGCCCCCGCGTAGAGGTCATTCGGTCTATGTAGACGTAAATATTTCAACGCCCAAATGCCATGCTGTAAGATTCCTCTATGCCTCTACTGCCACTTCTGAACCACAACCCCTCCTCTCTTAAATTCTGCCAAGTCGCCCAACGCTTGACCCTTGTCGTTGAGCTCTTTACTAGGGAATGTTGTCATCAATACCCAAGATCGAGACCTGCTCTCAGCGTTCGATGCCATGACAAAAGAATACACATCCCCAATCGTATGAGTAGTATTAAACCTCGCAGGAAGCCGTGTCCCATCTCCCAACCGTATCTGTAACGAGACTGTAGGTTGCGCCTCATCAACCGTAGGTCCAGCCGGAGCTGATGGTGCAGCATTTTGCGTAGCAGCGGTAGAAGATTCAGGCACCCTCGTTCCCACCCCCGGCGTTGGACTCCCCAGTCTCTGTCCCCCGCCCTCAAATGGCACATACATTTTCTTCGGCTTCTCATATTTCCCCTCATGCTGCTCTAATTTCACGTCCACCTCTTGTCCCATTTCGACGTTCAAAATCGACATTGGAGCTCGGCCTTGCTTTATTTGTGCGAGGATGGCGGCGTTGGAGGGATCGGAGGCGTTGAAGAGGGGGCCGGAATCGACGCTGAAACCATCGGCCCAGAAATGGAGGGTTCGGGATATGGGGCGGCGGGGAAGGGAGGGGTTGGAGCTGGTGTCGGGGATTATTTCGCTGGGGGTGTCGTCGCCGCCGAGGGTGCGGGCTGTGCCGGTGAAACGGGAGGTTGGTTGTTGGGGGTCGTCGCCGCCGGGGCGGGACATGTTTCTGATTGTGTTCGTTAGGTGCCGATTAGAGTGAGGACCTGCGTGTGACGTACCTTTTTGCTCGCTCGATGATCTTCCTCTTCAAGTCGTCGGGGTTTTCGACTGCTAGGCCGGACTTCTCGCCTCCTGCATATAGATTCTGATTTTCATCGTCGCTAGGCTCGTAGTCTTCGTCGTTGTCGTCCTCATCGTGACCGTGACCTGCGTGGCTGGAGCCTGCACCTCCTCGTAGATCGCCGAGCGTGGCGAATTTCTTGTTTGGTGCTTTAGCTGGAGGCATGGCAGATGAGGTAGGGTTGGTTTGAGGAGCTGGAGGGTTGCTGGATGAAGGCTGTGGAGCTTGGGGGTCTGGCTCGTCAGGATCTGATGCTGGATTATAGTATTCAGTGACTGCTGAGGCGAGGTTCCACGAGCTGTTGGCGAGGTATTCTCTTGCCTGTGGATAGACGCATTAGAAGAATTCTAAGAGAATTGGAAAGAATGATATGGAATAGCTTACTACTTGTGGGGACACTTGTACTAAATTCACAAATTGTGAGATCAGGTCGTCACTGTCGGGAGGTGCGTCCGCCATGATCGAATGGGACGCGGAGGATACAGGAAGAGAGTCTGTGGTGGTAAGGAGTCGTATTTACTCTGCAATGCTTGTAACAGTGAAGGCAGCTGTGTCACGTAAGGCCGAGCGATGATCGCATGCCAAGACTCCGCCTTGTCAAGCTCCGCTCCTCGACGAATCACTCAACATCATACACAAAGACTCTCTTACATACAGACGATGGCGAGGTGACAATTAAGAAGCGCCTGTGATATCATAATCTAGGTCATATCATTTCAGTTCATCAACATGGCTGAAGAGGGTCAGCAGCGCGACCTGGCTGGTTCCTCCGCAACGTTCCCTACAGACAGCGAGAACTACTCCTCCTCGAACCATGAACTTTCACCCTCCCCACCTTCGTCCTCTAGGTCGCCTATGATCCTATATTCACCGCCTACTTTCTGGGGTCTATTACGGGGCGCTGCAATAAATCTACTGCTGCCCTTCATCAATGGACTGATGCTGGGGTTCGGAGAATTACTAGCACACGAGGCGGCATTCCGGCTGGGTTGGTCGGGGACAAAGGTACGTGCTATAAGCTTGTTATTGCACTTTTTTGGGAGTGGAGTCCCACACATTGTCCATTGTTATGCATTGATCGCCCCACTGTACCATCTCACTCTGCAACTCTTTTGCTGACTTGACTGTTATCACAGATCTTCCCAAGTGGCCGGACTTCGAGGTCTGTCGGTCCTGGAATCGAAGTGCGAGACGATCCAGGGGAACGCAGACGGCGGGAGCAAGAGTTGAATGATATGACCGCTCTAGAATGAGATATTGTATATTGGAGACACGCCTATCTTTAGATTATTTGCATTAGACCTTGCCGTCATGTACATAGCATCGGCTGGAGCTACAGTGGGCATATGAAATGGCATATTTGGGTGATTTTGCCAAAAGATTTGTTTTCAAGGGGAGCAATGAGGAATTTCAATACTAAAATCTGTCTCCACTATGGGATCACTCTCGTCATATAGACTACACCATTGAATGTCAAAAATTGGAATCTGTATAGATATTTCGAGACTCAATGGATGCACAGAGAGCATCGATGTCTTTTATAGCTCTCGGCTCACTTTCCCTAGCACTTCGGAGGTTAGAGTTCGGGGCTAGTGTGATCTCTCTGCGCGAGGAACATTTGGCGTGATATTTGTATATACACTGCAAACATGATACAAGCTCGTTTTCTTCAAAGGTCTAGCCATCGTCTGAAATGTTCTCATACAGATTTTACAGCTTCACGGAAGTTCAGTCGTAATGTAACAGCGTCCAGATCTTAATCGGTCATCTACAGCTAACATATTCAGTTTTCTTCCACCTTGAATAGAACACCTACAAGTTCAAAACTCCCTTCCCAGTCCTTTCTCCGACCTCACATAATATGTCTACATCGCCAATTGAAATCTCCGCTTGCTGGACGTTTGGTTCTACGATTCGCCTCGAACGAAGCCACCGCTACACCTGTTGCTGAATTCGTACCTGACTATGCTACTCCCCAAAACATTAAACAAGACTTTTCAGGGGCATCGCTGGACAAGGTCCTCGATCAATTGCCAGCTGCAGTCCAAGAGTATCCTGGATGGCTTAAGGATATAGGTCTCGATTACGGTTGGGGGACAACAGCTCTATTTGAACGACTTCTTGAATATGTGCACATATACACCGGGACTCCCTGGTGGGGTTCAACCTTAATAGTAATACTGATCATACGCACACTTCTTCTCAAACTCTACTTTGATTCCGCCGACACCATGGCTCGCTACAAGTTAATCAAACCTCTCGAGGCGCCGCTGCAGGAGCGATACAAGGAAGCTCTCCGGACGAAAGACCCCACCGAGACGAGAAAGATATGGGCAGAAATGAGTGCTTTGAGGAAAAGCGCTGGTATGGTCCTGTGGAAACAATTTGTGCCTTTAATACAGATACCCATCTCGTTCAGCCTCTTCCGACTCATGCGAGGCATGTCCACTTTACCCGTTCCCGGATTCGAAACTGGAGGTTTTCTATGGGTCAAAGACTTAACAATATCAGATCCTTATTATATAATGCCAATAGTCCAAACCGCGGCTTTATACAAAACTCTTGCGGTTCGTGATGACCACCCATGCCTTCCAGATGTTCTCTGGCTAACTTCCTAATTAGCTTGGGGGAGAAACCGGCAGTAATATTGACACCAATTCAACTTTTCAGAAATACTTCAAGATCTTCCTCCCTGGAATCTCAGGCGCGGTAGTGTGTTTCTGGCCGGCCGGCATGCAACTGGTCTTCTGCATTACAGCGATTTTCTCTTTAGTACAATCACGTCTTCTTAGATCCAACGACTTTCGAAAGTTCATGGGCATCCAACAACTAGGTCAGGAGACCAAAACCAGTCAGGCGTCGTCATATAAAGGCACAATCACGAAATACCAGCCACCAGGCGCAACCAGCACTGCAAAACCGCAGAAAGGCTCATCAGGATTCCTCTCAGACATGTGGAAGCAGGCTAACAAGAGGATGGAAGATCGTCAGAAGCCTACTGGTAGACGGACGGCGGCGGAGCTCAAGCATGCAAAGGCGTATGATGAGAGGAGGAAGCGGGAGATAGCGCTGGAGAGGGAAGCGGAGGAAGCGGAGAGGGCGGAACGCGAGGAATGGGAAAATAAGAATAAGAGAAGACAGCGGCGGTGACAGGGAATTTAGAAAAGGGGACCTGTAAACGTGTCTACCGATGGAGGCGGATCCATTGTTCATAGCATGTTTGGTGATGTACCATAGCATTCTCCCAATTCACTAGATACTCCTCGAATCGAGCAACTGAATGGTAGACCTGTATCTGTCATTCTTCCAAGGACTTGGGACGAGGAAATTGAAAGTTTGTGAACTCGGTCCGCCTGATGCCAGGCCCGGTCTGCCGAAGAAGATGAGGACGGGGGACCTAGAATTTTCAGGACATAAACCAAAAGCATCATTTCCCCCTGATGCCGAGGTCGAACACAATCAGTTCTCTCCATCGCCGTTCTTGCCTTGCTCCCTCTTCCACACTTCATAATCGAACCCCAACTCCTCCATGCTCTTCACGCCACGCCTCCCTTCGCCTTTCTCTGCAAACTTCGCCTTAATAGCTGGAAATCTCCCTCTCGTCCAATACTCCTTCTCATTCCATTTTCTCTCCTTCTTCCCTTTCCCCTTTCCTTCATCATCACCAGTCTCCCCTTCTGCCCTCCCTGCCCACTCCACCAAGGAATCATGATACTGAAAGTCCGTCGGATACGGCAACACATGAAACGCCCTCCCCCCTCCCCTCGTCTTCACCAACTCCCTTTCCCACTTCCACATCTCCCCTTCTGGGGGCAAGGAGAGCCGACCCGCCCACACTCTTGCAATAACAGCGGCTTGAGCCTCAAACGTGCGGAAAGGGATGATTTTCGACGGGAGGCCTATGAATGCGAGGGAGGGGGAGGGGATGCAGAAGATGTGCTGGTAGAGGTTCTCGACGCGGGCGCCGGTGGGAGAAAGGGGGGGAGAGAGTGAAGAGAGGAAAGGGAAGGAGTAATGGTATCCAGTTGCAAAGAGAATGGCGTCGATGTCGGTTTCTATCTTGTTGTTTGCGAAGCGGACTGCTCGATCAAATTTCGAGGGCGGAAGGAACTCGGATATTTCGGGTACGTCCTGTTTGTAGGAGGCAGAGAAGGGGAACAAATCTGATTTCGAATGCGAGGAGAGGAGGAGTGGATGTAAGCTGACGGTGGCGATTTGAGAGGCGATGTCTGTTCCTGAGGCGGAGTTGCCGACTATGAGGACCTTTTTGTTGGTGTAAGGGGAGGGGCGGCGGTAGTGCTTGGAGTGGGTTATGAGGCCTGGGTAGGCTTCGTTCCAAACCTTCATGCCGGTGATGGAGGGGATGTGGGGAACTGCGTAGTGCCCGTTTGCGACTATTACAGCGTCGTAGCTCGTTAAGGAGAAGCTGCTGGTTTTGAGGTCCTTGGACTGAACAAGCCAGAGAGCCTCGCTTTCTTGGTTCACGCAGCGTACGTTTGTTACCTGGGTCTGGAAATGGACGAGATGTTGTATATCTTGTGCATATTCTTCGAGGTAGGTTAGGATCGTTTCCCGGCTTGGGAATAGCTGGTTGTCTTCCAATGGCTTATCTGAATGCTTCATGATCAAGTGAGGAATGTTGGCTTCTAAGTGCTCATACATGGGTGAGACGAAAGTAGCTACTGGATCTTTATCAATAACACCATTCTGACTGGGGTTAGGAGAGCGCCAGATTGGATCTTCTAGTGGCTGGTGGGGATTTGTTTGAGGGATGTCGATCGTTCCATGCGGCTCTTTCGTGTAATTCCAGACCCCACCAAAGGAAGCCTGTTGCTCGTAAACGTCTATTAAATCAAAGAGGTCTTCTGCAAGGAGATACCTGAAGTTCTCAATCAGTATTACATGGAAATCGGTCTGATTCTGCGACTTACTTTGCAGCCACCACGCCGCCAGGGCCAGCACCTATAATAGCAACTCTTCGAATCTGCTCAGGTGGTAGAGAACCCATGGTAGGCGCAAAGTGCAAAAGTTGTGCGATTTCAGAAATCAATGGACAGTAGAATGGCATCTCTTCTTAATAGCGTAAAACAAATATAAGGTAGACCACGTTTAAGACTCCTATAAATAACAACTTTATGCCATAAGGTAAAGAATAATACTATAAGTAAATATAGGATTATTCGAAAAACGCACAAGTATTGTTGGAGATGGGAATTCTTGAGACTGACGTCGTCTTGAATCTGATTAGTCAGCAGGCCTATTCCCGCAAAAGCCCGCTATGGAGTTGCGAAATCAATCACTATTTAGAACGCACAAAATCCAAGTCCTTTCATAGAGATGTGTGCCCTTGAGAGGGAGTTTGATGAATATCAAGCGGTAAGAATTAGTAAAAAGTACATTTTAGGCTCCACTTTAGACTCCTCACCAGATAGATTCGCAAAACTCGAATCATTGACTTCGTCCGGTTCCCATGGCAACTCGGTAAGGGACGTTATCGCCTTCAAAAATTCGACGTGATTGGTGCGAGATATAGAGACTAAAATACCAGTTGGCCACTTCTTTCACTTTCAAACTCAGAATCGAAGTAGAAACATCGACCAACAAGCACATTCGGCTGGGTGGCTGTGACAGAGACTGCTCTGTCCATACGGCGAATGATGTTGTCGAACCTTTGGGACTATCATGAAGGATTCTTCACCCCATATTATCTTCTTCAGTAGCTTCTGCATCATGAAATCCGCCAGTCAATACCCACACCAGCGAAATTCCAAATGAAGGACCCATCTTGGCTACTCGGTCAATAGTAACGACCTTCATCCATCTTGGAACCCATTGATCAATGAATGACCTGGTCGACCAGAAAAACTCCCCAAGGCTTGAGATTGTTTGATGGGGGCGGGATAGGTGAGGTGGACGGAACACTTGGATCCCATCTTGCTACGGGGCCGAGTAGGCGATGTTTGTGATATGAGATCTGACGGAAGGGACAGAAGAAGCCCTTTTTTAGGCGAAGTATCGCGTCAGCGGCTAGAATAGGAATTCGAGCTGCGGGTATCGACGGGCATAGTGTAACTCGGGCCTCTTAATGGTCGTTTGAAGTGGAAGCACGTTCCAGGAAACCAAGAGATCGGACTTTCCATGTGCGAATCGATGATAGCTAGATTGCTGAATAATGTGTTGTCTAATGGATGAGCGGCAGGCTCTGATATCGACGAGAATTCTGGATAATGATGGCAAAATTGATGGGATCTGACACAACATCGCTTCTGCTCAGCGTATTGCTGAGTTCTCATCTCTATGCACGTCATCCCACGTTTCTGATTCGTCGAATCGGGCCATTGAGTACCATTATATGGCATGTTTGACCTCTGTAGCCACTCAACCCTGCCTCGAAATGCTCGAGTCGAGTGATGTAGCTAGCTTTCACTGGCTATGTTTGATCTCGTAGATTCTAAACCTTGTCATCTGCTTGAAGTTGTACCAGTTAGCCTTCACTTCTTCTAGCTCATGCCGCGAAGCAGCTATCGAAGTAGCAGGTCTGGTCCATTTTTGTTTATCTTCTGGAGGCGGGATTTCGCTACCGACACTTCCCGGAGAATGTAAATTCCGGCCAGATCCAGAAGATTGCATACACAGAAATAAGGATGCCAAACGAGGAGCTGTTGGTAGAGCACTTGATGACATTGAAAGGAAGGAGCTCTTGCGCGAACTTGATGAGCCTTTGGGTGTAGCCTTGGAGTCTGCGAGGAGAACTCATTGGTGATGAATCTCACTTCCCGAGAACTTGGTCTATAGACCTTCGAAATCAGACACTATCTAGGTATAGATATCTAGCGAGTGGTGAATCCAGGGTATATGAAGATTCAAGACCGGCCTGAGTACACATTTCTAGGATTCAGTCTATAGGATGAGTCCTGAGAAGAGAAACGGGTTCGCGGGGGTTAGTGAGGTAATTTTGCGGACTGATCCGTGTAGCTTGCATCCTTCCTGCATGCTGAGCCCGTTGGGTGTGACCCCCGACCTAAGCGCTCGGAATACGAGAGAAATAGGTAGACTTGATAAGTTCCCTACCCGCTTCTTCCATCTTTACGGCCGAAACTGTTGTTAAGCGTCGATTGGCTGCTTCAACTTAAAGACGATAGCAGCTTGTGACAGACTGGGATCGTGCCCGGTCGAGTTTTAGAGCCGTGTGGGTGGTACAACAAAAGCAGCTCGTATTGAATGGCCTACTTATCGATCCAATCCCCGTGGGTGTCAAATGACAAATATTCACTCAACTCTATGCTTACTTACTTTAGCGATGTTATAATAAGCGCTGAACTACAGGACTCCATCAGCACTCCCTAGCCTAGGTATGCCTGGGCCAGGGAGTCCGTAGTGGAGACTCTTATGAATCTCTTGCCGAGCTGATCGTTGAAAGTTAGTGCAATGAGAGTATTGTGCTGTCACCAAACAATATAGAAACGTGATAACAATAAAGATACGGATGTGATAAGTAGCTGCCAAAGACCAATCAGCGTGACTGATATGAGATCTTTGATAATGGACCAAACGATAGGGAGAAATAACCGCGGAGGTGGCGTGGAAAGCAGCGCAAGCTGACTTGCAGACACAGAGTCAGCCACGTGAGACAGCATTCTCGTGGATTGGTTCCAGGGTATGGAGTTTGTTCGTTCATGGGTGCCACACCTCAGCCCGACTCACGTCTAAAGTCATCACAAGTGCAGACTCGGGTGGAAGCCTTGCAGGGAAAGTGAGCTTGGCAATAAGCATTCCTGTCGACAACCCTCTATGGGAACAACGTGTGACACAACATTCTGATGAGATATGCACAACTATAGCTCGTACAGGCAAGCAAACTGAACAGGATTGAGGAACAAACCCGCATGATGGATGTTTTCTGTTTGGTTGGGGGTGATGGGCGGAAGCAATCCGCTGGCCAACCACTAGCGTGCCACGACGGGAGCTAACGCTGTTCGTCAAGTAATCTTTAAGCTCATTCATTATTTTATCCCGTGGGTGGGCTTTCCCTACAGCCTCTGCGTGGGATTCGAGCTTTAAACACCCTTATCAGGTTGCGAAATGGTATCGCGCACTTATCCGTGATGTCTCTGTCAGTTTTCTTCGCCCTAATCATGCCAATTGCACTATGATTTCTCGCAAGCGCCAAAATAGTGCAACTCCAGAGAAAGACAGGAATCCATCGAAACGGGCAAGGCTATTTACAGGCCTTTGGCAATCTCAAGAAGTAACCTCTGAAAGTCCTGCAGAGAGCTCCTGCAGGTCTGCGGGCTCAGTATATAGTATCAAAGCTATCATTGGGGAGCGGCCTCGTGAGTATCTCATAGACTGGGCAGACGATCGAATTAGTGGAGAAAAGTTCAAACCTGACTGGGTAAGTACATATTCATGTTTGAATTGATCTGTTGTTTTGTTATTTTGATGCCATTGGGACTGACCGTCATTGACGCCAGCAACCGAAAGGCAATGTAAATACTGCTGCGATTGAAGCCTGGGAAAGTAAGAAGCTGTTCAAACGGAACAGAAACAACAGACCCAAACGTAAAAACCGCCGTAGTAGGCGCCTAAGAGCTGAAAATAGCGCCACGTCACACGATAGCACTGCAGGCACACGAAAATCGCAATCCGAGCTTTTGGGTGTAACCGCATCCCGTCAGACGACCAAAGACGACTCAGCAGACGAAACTAAAACGTCTAGTAGGGTTGAAGTCCAATCATCTTCCTTTGATCTTTCCAGATATCCAAACGCCGCTGTTCAGATTTCACAACACAGTAATTTTGATAAAGATCTGTACATTACGTATATATCTTCTTTATCTACCCAAGGTAACTCATCATCCGTTGCAGAGCATCCAGACTCTGGAATAGGAGAGTCCTCTCCAGAACCTGAAGTCTCTTCACAGCACATTGAGAAGGGCTGCATTGTACCCGACTCGCAATCGCTTCCAGGATCTTCTAGTTACATTCCCTCGACAAGCACAACTTCGGACGACATTGTCACACGAGGAACCCCGCTTTTGTCAGAGAACCAACGCTCCGTTCTTTCATCCGATAACACACACCCTAGCGACAACTCCTCAGGACCAGGGCTGCCTAACGAGAGTCCTGTGGCTTTTGAGGACTCTATCGAAGACTCTTCAATACTTGAAGTGGCTGCAAGCCAACCGTCTCCTCTTTCTCTGAGATCAAGATCTGAGCCACCAACTAGCTCGATAGAGAGCTGGTCATCTCGTTCCAGATCTCGGGGTCCTTTACTTCGCAGCAAATCAGATTTTGCAGCCTCTTACCACGACCAGGCGCATTATCACGAAGGCAGTGTAGCCAAACCAAGCAGGCGAGCGCAAAACAGACATCAAAGGCTGGATAAAAGCTCATCGATCCCACGTATTCAGTCTCGACAAGAGCCCAGTCTCAGAGAGAATCGGCATACATCATCTGGAGCACAGGTGTCCCACTTGACTGTTCCAGAGTCACAGCCGTGCTCTAAGGTAGACGAGGTCGCTTCTCAGCATAATTCTATCTTCCAGACTCAAGTACCCTTCGTACCTGCAAGTCAAGGAACTCGGATATCTACAGAATCAGCTGGTACGTTCAAGCATACCTCGCTCATATCTGAAGAGCCACCTAGCGTTTATATACCTAGCTGACACGTCAGAAGAGAGTCTACAAGCTAGAGAATCAGTCGCGACGTTCGATATACCGGCAACTCAAATATCTTCGGAAAGCACTGGGCACAAATCCCAAGCTCGAGCATCCATAGAGATCATTCCGGCCATCATCTCGCCGGCTCGAAGACGTCCTGCAACAGCTGGGACGTTTGAGATATCAGAAGATCCAGAAGAGAAGAATCACCCCTCGCAAGCCACAACCACAGACGACTCTGTTCTGAGTACTAGAGATCCCAACTCGCAGCTAACTAAGCAAATCTTCGTGGAAGAAGTCAAAGGGGCTACCACTGATCATAGAAAAACTCAGGAGTATAATTTTGGGTTGCTCAGCTCCACGGACCTCGAGAACGACATTCTGCCACCAGCCTCCAACTCCAGAGAACCCCCTCAACCCCCAAGCTCGGACGACGACATGTCTGATACATCACCTGATAAAGCTGGCGTGTCCGGAAGCTCACAAGCATTAGGCATTAGAGAGAAGCTTAGGAAAATACGAGAGGATGGTGCTGCAAAGAGGGAAGCCCATAGAGAAGCAGCTCTACGACGAGCTAAAGGCCAACCATCCCAACAATCCCAACCACCCAGTGCGTCTACATCACCTTCCACCACTATTAATGAGCAACAGATTTCACATCCATCTGGTGTTCAAGCACCGCCTTATCAGAACTTGCAGCGACACCAATCACAACCCATAAATACCCGTGGGACACCGATTTTACCTCGGAGTGACCGTCGGTTATCTCAGATGTCAATTGCTGGAGCTTATCCTCTAAATCAGGAAGAGCTACGTATGCAAATGCAGTCCTCACGTCAGACACAATCCCCGCGTGCTATGAGACCAGCCTCAACGATACCAGACAAGCTTCCTCCTCAAATTCAACGGGAACCTTCACGACTAGAGGTCCAGCCAGTGGTTGCTTCCAAGGATCTGTCCATGCCTGTGCGCCATTCGCAGTCAGTTCCTCATACACCAACGACTCCTAGCAAGCTTTCCATGCACAAAGAAGCTTCTCCTGCTCAGACCGTGACGTTACAACCAATGTGGTTAACCCAGATGGAATTTATCATTCCTCTAGCCATGCAGCCGCGTATACTGAGTCAATACATGGACACACTCGAATACTACAAAAGAGCGGTAAAGAAGAACATGACGAACGAGACACTGAGCAGAAGTGACTTGGACAAGCTGAACGAACTTCTCGGTCGACTCGCCAATGTTGCTACTCATATTGGACTCGAGGGGGGCGGGCCTGGTAGTCAAGAAGAAGTCTTGCCAGAACAAGAAGCAGCGTACGCCGAGTCGTCCAGCGAAAAATTCAGCTTCCTTGGCCATCTCTTGACCCTCATGAAGGACAATGCTACTCACATTGCTATCATCTGCAAACCCACTCTCCTTGATATTGTGGAGTTATTTCTGAGGGGCAAGAAAGTGCGTTACACTAGGCCAGACACGAGAACAAGATCGGATATAGATGTTATTCATAGTCGTCTAGAGGTGAGTCTGATAGCTTCAGGGGAACTGGGTGCCGCGGTGATGCCAAGAGCCGCCGAACTTGTCGTTGCGCTTGATGAGACCTTCAAATCCTCGGCTCCCCAAGTCATGGCACTGAGGAAGCATATCATCAATATTGGTCAGCTGGCTCCAGTTGTTAGGCTGGTTGTATACAGCTCTGTTGAACACCTCGACTTGTGTCTTCATCCGACGCTAGACCCGATTGATCGAATCCGAAAACTCATTTTCTACGTCTTCCACACCCAAGATATCATCGGCCGACTCCAAAGTCACGAACCATCCGCGAGATCCTTTGCTGAGAAAGTTGCTGCCATTCTCCACTCTGGAGAGATAAGAGCTTTCTGGAACCTCCCTCGCATTGGACCGATTGAAAACCTGCCTACCATGGACTCTGATTCTACCTTATCAGACCCTTTGTCAGAGAGAGCAATCGAACAGATGATGCCAGAAGGACCTCCGAGATATTGGCCAAATCCCGTCCCTTCTAGAATGGGCGATGCAGGCAATCAAGTTATTCAAGGCGGCAAACGCCCGTTTGTTAGTCTGCATATACATGCCTTGATATCTCAGTGTGCTAACCTGACTTAGGACCTGGAATACGGTGATACATTCGAAGTCCAGACCAAGAAGCAGAAGATGGCCGCACGAGCCAATCGTGGCCTACCGGTTGAGGTTGGCAATCAACACTTTAATCTACGCGCCTCTACTGACACTCTCATAGGAACTCTCCACCATCGAGAACCTCCAGCGTCAGCTCGCGGAAGCAAAAGACCGGGAGAAAGAGTGGCAAGCCAAAGAAAGCTTCATGAGATCAGAAATAGCAGACCTTCAAAGATGGGCCGGGATCCGCCAAAGCGACTTCGAAGCCCTCCGTGACCGATACTCCAACACACACCATGACAGACTCGAGCTGTCCGCCGATCTGAACCGCAAAACCCACGATCTAGAAAAAGCTCGCGCCGAAATCGACTCCCTAAAAGAAGAGCGCACCACCCTCAAAGAAACTGTCACCGACCTCCGTACCCAACTATCCAACCACTCCAATCCCGACCTCGCCCGCCTCGAACAATCCGCCGCCAAAATACGCACTCTTGAATCCGAGATAGCCTCACTGAACCGCAAGAATGCAAACCTGCAATCCGAATCCGCAACTATCCGCGGGATCTACGCTGACTCGTCCTCTACAATCTCCGACCTCACCACCACCATTTCATCCCTAGAAGCTGAACTTGGACCCCTACGCCGCCGCGTGGACGAACTAGAAACACGACGCAAAGCTGAAAACAAAACCAAAAACGAAGCGGAGACGAAATTGAGGAAAGAGATAGAAAACCTGAAGAAAGAAGTCAAGAGTCGGGAAAACTTGGTGCGAAGAAAGGAAGATGAGATTAGAGAAGTGAGAAGGGGCAGAGGCGGCGTTGTCACGAGAGGGAGTAGTGCCCAGCCCGTTGCTCGGAGTCCTAGGGGAAACGGCGGTGCTGCTGTTGGGAGCAGGGGCGCGAGTCCAGCTGCGGGTATGGTGGGAGAAGGGGGAAGCGGAGTACGAGAGGGAAGAGAGGGGAGGGAGAGGGGGATCGGTTTGAGAGGCAGATTCAACCTTGAGGGATAGGTGGGGTACGAGTACAAAATGTGTGAAGATTCAGGCAACGATACCGGAACCCAGAGTACAGATACGGCAAGGAAGATGTAAATTGCGAGTCATAGGTGCGATAGACATGATTGTGAAAGTGCGAAGACGCGGCTAGTCAGTTGCTGCTGGGAGGGTGTCTTGTTATATGATTGCGTTCCTTTCTCAGTCATACTGTTTCTTTCCTCTTTATTGTTTCTTTTTTGGGATGGGGGGGTACGTTCTTAAACTTGAGGAGAGGGGGGACATAGATACAGAAATGTGAATACATAGTAGGGCAGAGCAGAGCAGATCAGAGCAGAGCAGATACATGGAGCCAGCTGGACTGTGAGGGGATACTAAGTATGGTGTGGGGTGATATGGTGCGAATCGTGCAAGAGTGGAAAGGAAGGATGGTTATAGAATCGAGCTGAATGGAAAATTTTCATCTGTATTTTCTTGTGGCGTTTGGAAATAAAGGTTGTGCTCAGTTCTAGTAGAATATTCCTCCTGCATGTCAGATACCAAATAGCTCCGGAGCAGAAGTAGGTGGTGGCCCCTACTAATAAGACTTGCGTTAATCCTAATATCTCCAGCAGGTGCCAAGGACGTTGCTAGTCGCCGCCGGTGACGGCGCCGTTGAGAACTAATCGCAGACTAGATTAGTGCCATATAAGGACTATCTTGTCGAGTTTTCACATCAATAAGTCTTACAACAATTTTATGCCTTGTATAGTGCTGCCTCAACGACTGCTGCCGCTGTAGCAAACCGAGCTGTTCATGAAGCTTCATTGAACAAGCCTACGGAACCCACGGACACCCTCCTAGGAGACATTCCATAATAAGTTTCGAATTATGGGACCTATATATTTGACTTTCTTATCGCATCGTTTTAACTTCACTTTCTTTCCTCCTCCCTCGAAACCTCTAAGCTTTCTCAAGCTTCAAGACACTCTTCAAACATGATGGTATAGTGTAAACCATAACGAGCTTCAAACCTTCAGACTCCAGAAGGCCCCTCCAATGTTCTTCCGTCCGCTCCTGCGAGCCAAACAGCGTCATCATGGTGAGGTCCAGCGCCGAGAGATGCGGATTGCAGCCAGTGGCGGGAATGACGTTCTCACTGAGCAAAAGGACAGTGTATCCCCTGGTCATTGCCGACGTGACGTTTCGAAGGATCTTTCGCGCATCTTGATCAGGCCAGTCGTGTAAGACGGAGCTCAGGAAATAGATGCGTGCGCCGTGCACCGGTTGAGGCAGGAAAAAATCGTAAGCTTGGCTTTCAATACTCTATTCGACACTAGCGTGTATATAGAAAGCACTGCTGGGAGATTTGATTCAGCTCTACCAGGTCCACTAGACGGGTTTCGCTCTCTTTCGCTGACTTAAGGACAGCAGGGAGCTCCTGTAGCACTACCTTGCCAGGCACGTCAGGGTATCTCCGGCGGAATTCCATCACATCTGTCCCGATACCTCCTCCAATGTCGACAAGCAGCGGCACATCCCAGCCTGTTTGTCCTTGAATCAGTTCGTCAGGTGGAAACACATCCATCCAACTCTTTCGGAAGCGAGTCGTAAACTTCATAAGCAGGTTGAAGTCCGTTGCAGTACGCTTATTCTGGGGTTCTTGGATCCATTTAAAGTAGGCTTGGCCTGGCAGCTGTCAGCTTTTACCCGGCTATTGATCCTGGACGAGTGGTAACAGTAATTTCAGCCGGAGCCCGGACAACAGTTTGAACGCGTAGGCGAGATAATGGAGCAGCAATAGACTGGGGCAGCTGATAGCAGCTGAGAGAACTACTCCTGCAACCACTCTCACGTACCAGGTCTGCCAACGGTCCGTTGGAATGGACCACTTTCGACGTCTTTGGGCACCTTG
This sequence comes from Cladonia borealis, assembly GCA_018257855.2. Lineage (NCBI taxonomy): Eukaryota > Fungi > Ascomycota > Lecanoromycetes > Lecanorales > Cladoniaceae > Cladonia > Cladonia borealis. Next base: position 538,072 of record JAFEKC020000015.1, read on the forward strand.
TAACCGATTGCCTTGAGGTACTCAGGCATGTGGCCAAGGACGGGTGTATAGACGTCTGCAACTTGGCGGATGCCGCTGCTGCCTTCAGGCGTTGCTAGAGTCCTGGAAAGCTCTGTAGATTGATAAGATTTTCCCTCCCCAGCACACTCATCGATGACGCCGTTACTCGCGAGATGCCTCAGAATACGTCCAAGCAGCGCCGGCTCGGCGCCACAAGACCTCGCAAGTTCGCTTGTTGTTTTCGGCTCGCTGGCGCGTTGGTCCAGCTGCTTAAAGAGTTGCAGGTCATCGGCAACACTCAAACAAAGGTTGAGGGTTGGCTTTTGAAGCACAATCGTCAGTAAAGTCTACTGAACATGAAGAATGCCATGTTTGATCAAATCGCTCTTGCAGCGTGCAGACTTGTCATTCGGGTACGTGTGTAGCGACCTTTCGAACCAGTTTCTGTAGACGCGAGTTGAACTTGCTTTCAATACTGTAAACTATGGTTGGGACTCCTGGAGACAACGGACTGCCATCAATGTTGCTATCTGGATACTTTTTGGCTTTGCCGTTGTTGTTATTGTGTTACAGATTAACGCCGGAACGCGTCGAAATCATCAACTTGCTTGGGATGACTACTTGATGTGTCTAGCCCTGGTAGGTCAAGTAAAGTTCCCCGTATTATTTAGCTGAATGCTTCTATAGCTGCTCGATCTTGCCTCATGCGTCTCTGCTTCAATCGCAATTAGCTATCGTATGGGGAAGCATGTCGATGCACTCCCTCTAGAGCGAACACCCTCAGCTATTTTGTGGGGTGTAATTGCAACCAATCTGGGAATAATGGCAGATACGGTCCCCAAGCTCGCCATTGCTCTACTTATCAACAGAGTTCTTGCCCAAGCCGTCCTCTGATGTCTTGTATGATCACGACTACTGCACTGCTTGTCTGTTTCGGGATTACTCTCGTGGTGATGTCATTCGTTAGTAAATACTCGTCGGGAAAGCAACATGTCATCATTGGGAAGCTGATAAGGTTACCAGAAACAATGTCAGCCTATCGCTCATCAATGGAACCGAGAGAAAGTGCCCGGTTCATGCTGGAGTCCGCTTATCTTCGCGTATTTCGGCATTGCCGTGGGCATATACTTAACAATGATTGATTTATTCTTCTCGGTGTACCCTCCTTTCATTGTGTCACGACTCAACATGCCCCTGCGAAAGAAGGTCGCTGTCATGGTCATTTTCGGCTTAAGTCTTTTCGCCCTGTTCACGACGCTTTTTTCAAAACAGCCGCCGAATTGCCAAAGCTCAGATACGAAGATGTTGATGTTTCATGGGTGCTTGCGCAGGTCATGCTATGGACGATTCTCGAGGCCAGCGTCGTTATTGTCGCTGGTTCCATACCGACATGGGGATGGATATTCCGGAACCAAGAATTCAACATATTCGTCACATGCCTTTCACTACATAGCCCGTGGAAGACTCGGCTGTCTGTGCAAATTCCATCGCATGGCTAGAGTGGCGACAACGAGAGCGATAGAGTGGAGCTAAGGACAAATAGAGAGGGCGTCCAGGAAAGCCAGAGCAAATCGGTGGCATTGCAGTCAATCAACCGCATTGAAAAAATGGTTTACTCCTAGATACTCGAGAGCAAAGGAATCACTCTCCGGATAGTGTGCCAATATTATATCCGGTTAGTGTGCAATAATGCCATTTGATGGGTATTTGATGGGGACCAAACGGTGGACCTTGCAATCTCAGCATGTATTCATGTAGCAACTTCTGAGCTTATCAGATATTGTGATGATTGAACATGATTGAGGAACAACAGGATAATAGTAACCCGGGGTCAACGACGCTTGTACCTAAAAACTGAGCAATTTGATTGATTTTGAGTGCAACACCGTGGTGCCATTCATCATTCTCCTTAGTTCACTAGATGCCGTTCTAAACATTGTTCAGCAGTTGAGTATAGTATTCACCAGCATACCCAAACAGCATCGCTAGACCGGTCAATGGATCCGCGGCAAACCAAAACATGCAGCTTTCTTCATTGTCCAAGTTGACGTTAGGTATCTGGACGATTAAACTCGTGGAAGCAAAAGCCACCGACAAGGGCCAGAATAGAGAATATGCATCGGTCAGTCTTCCGGTCTGCGCATGAAGGATGATTTGAATGATGGCCAGCAAAAAGAGAAAGTGTTTTACAATCCCACGTCGCTGAAGCAATACTGTCATTGTGCCGATTCCAGCAGCCTCGTCCCATTTCACATCCTGGAAGCTGTATATGACTTCAAAAAGGATTGTCCAAGTCACGTTCGTCAAATAGCTACTGATCATGGCAGATGCATGTCTCGGGTGAGGAGTTATCCACGTCTTAAGGTCAAGAACAGTCGTTAAGCGAGATGGGTAAGGCAGCGGTGTGCCTCCAACAGCAGCTGCTCCCATGAATACGCCACACGGGAGGACAACTCCGAGGACTATTTGAGGATAATTACTCCAGCGCTTCGAGAGTGGATAGATAAAGCAGCCCAGGGCCATCGGTATGGCGTACACGGCGCAAGGTCCAGGCAGTGGGATGAGAAAAGCTGCCAAAATCACTGCGAGTGCGCAATCGAACGTCATAGCTGCAGGAAGGGATATATCACCGCGGACGAGTGGTCGATGCCGCGTTCGAGCAACTTTTGCATCGTATAGGAAATCACAGGTATCGTTCCAGGCGAAATTGACACACATGAGGAACCAGCAAGCAGGGAGGAAGAAGGCGACCAGACGGAGCACGTCTGAGACAGGAGTCTTTAAGATGATCCCCCCGTGGACTATCCCAATTGTGTGAAATATCCATAGAAGTGCGAATCCTGGTTTATCTATGCGTGGTAATTCCGCATACGGTAAAACAAAGAGTGGTAAATAGCTCAGTGGTCCAGTTTTTGGAGCCTTATACGGAGGAAGATTGGGGAATGACGGTCTATCTTCCAATGGACCATCGGTTGTATCATTTCTTTTCCGCATGATAGTCCACGGTGCAAACTTATGTGGCTAGATATGTGGACAAGTGGTGATGAAATCAAGTTCAAGCGAGAAAGGATAAAGCATTCACAATTCAGGGTGCAGCGAGGTATTTCAATTCGCTGTGGAATGGCCGACTCCTTGCCTTCCTAAATGGTGTCGGTGTGTGTGGGCACACGTATCTATGTGCTTCGATTGACATCGATTGTCGTTCGACCTCGATGCAGCGAACAGATGCGATTACGCATGCATGCATGTAACTCAAACTTTCGGCGGTAATGTGTGGTTCTGGACAATTCCACTCCTATGAGGCCACTCATGCACTGCGTAGGGGCAATGGTGGGGTTGCATGACGTTTACGACGTAGCTGCACCAGGAACTTGGTTGACATACTGGTCTTCGAGATTGTCTTCACCCAATTATTAGCAACTGCTGAGTTGAAACTCAGTGCTATGTTACCCAAATTTACCAATTGTGTAACCCCACCAATTTCATAACATTGTAAATTACACACCGTCATCGTTCCATCCCACCCTTGCTGCTGCCAATAACGCTGAACTCAACAAACCCGATCCAGAGAATCCCAAACCTGTCTAGCTCAAAAAGCTCGAAGTCGTTCAATACGCATTAACTTAACAACACCAACGTACATTGACATACGGGCTAAGTGATACTGAGCCCAAAATATTTGATCCCGAGTATTACAATGAGTGAACACCTCATGTTCTCTGAAAGGCTGTCTGATTTCTCCGCACAATGTTTGTCAAGATATGCTCAATTCACCCAAATTGATCAACACAAGTACGACCAATCGCCGGCCTCAGCCTCCAGCCGACAGAGTCGTCACAAATACGCTGATCTCTAAGACTCTTAGAAGTGATACCACCACTCGAGCTTGGCAGGCTCTCCAAGCAAAGCAGGTCGATCCTCCAAATGCCTCACCATCTTTCTTCCTGCTCCTGTCCCTTGGCCCTGGGTTGGACGGTTATAACGGGAATTTGCACGGTGGAATGTTGGGGATCATCATAGACCAAGCTACTTCTATGTGCGCGATTGGAGCCGCTGGTCCCACGGCGGCGACCGCAGAGATGACTCTGCGTTACAAGAAAAGATCGCCCTTGCCCAGCATGGTGCTGTGCCGTAGTGTGGTGACTAAATGGGAAGGGAGAAAGCTCTGGCTGCGGGGAACTATCGAGGATGGAGCGGGGACTGTGTTCTGTGAAGCAGATTCGGTATTTGTCACAAGGAACGAGGAGAAGCTATAAGGGTGTACGCTCCCCCACGAAACCACTTACACATCCCCAAAAGTCATGTATAATCGTTCCAGTTTTCATTCCGCATCACGAACAATAAGATCATCGTAACAATGCCTAAGTTGATTGATCTAAAAGGAGGATTGCTAGAAGAGTTCCGCCCCTAACCGTATGAACCCCATTACTGTCCAGCCCTGTAGGGCTGGACCTACAGCTGGCGAAGCGGGCCCTGGAGGCACCCTAAAGCCGCGACACTCCGGGGTCCATTTTCGTCGCACGGGTGACCAGATTCAGGCACTACAAGACTGTACAGTAAGAGGGTTCATACAGTTAGAGGGTGAACTCTTCTGTTCAATATTTTCTAAGCTCAGACACGCTAAGCATAGAAGGAGCTCACCCCTCACTGTATGAACTCGCCTACCATGAAGCCGGTTGGACTTCAAGCCGGAAGAGGATGCCCTTAGGATGCCCTTAGGATGCCCCTGGTCGCCTAGGCGGTAAAGTCATCCCTAGAGATAAGGCCGAAGCGAAAAACTCTAGGGCATCTGTAATCGACCCGTCCCCGAAGATAAGCACTTAATAAAAATAGATTTAATCCCCCTTCCTGCTACATCGCTTCACCACTACCCAATACCTCACTCCAGCGCAACCATGGCCACCGGGGCCTCCGCATTTGGTAAAGCCGCCGAGGACTCCAAGAAACTCCGAGGAGAGCGTACAAACGAAGAGCTACGCCGAGTACCTACACTCCTACCAATATCGTTATTTAGTATTTCATACGCTGAGCTGCGTTAATTTGACATACCAGAGCACCATATAAGATCCGGAATAGGTGAGGATATTTCCAAGGTTAGTCCGCCTGGCATGTTTGATCGCAAGGTTCGTATATATAACCACACACCAGACTGTTATAATCCTACTTTCATGGGTGATTTGCCTTGCTGACCGATAATCTTCAACGCAGGGCAAAGCCAAAATCAAGGCGTGGGCCAAGGCTATTGATGAGGGTCTCACCCCCGAGGCCGCACAGAGCCAGTACGTTGAGCTGGTTGAGAAGCTGAAGGGTCAGTAGGGATTTCAAGAGTTGTTTGCGTGCGTGATGGGCTTGTAGCTTTTGGCTAGTTTCGTTTACATTATCCGACCCAATATTGCTTCGCCAGCGAGCCACATCATTTAGTATCTATTAGTCGCCGAGTTGCTATTCGTATTAAGTTTGAGTATGATCGTCCCACCTGTTCTCTGGAAAATTTGACCCTAATTGGGCGGCCGAAGATGCTCTCGGTCCGATTGAACTAGGTCTTCAGGGCGACCAACCGGCGGCCTGTGAGAAGGAGTTCCTTTTGACTTCTATGAATGAAGTTCCCCCGGCTGGTCATGTGTTATTCCATGACCCATTGAAGGTCACAGAAGAATTACTTACCTAACCCTCAGCACAGGCACGGCGTGCAATGTAAAACGGGAAAGGATGACCTCATACACGAATACCAACGCATCTCGAAGACAAAGAAGACGGGTGAGAAGCTTCCAACAATATTATTCGTTATGTACACTCCATCGAAACATTTCATATCCTCCTCCATTAGTAGATCTCCAGGCGCTTCTTAGATGAGTACGACAAAGTCTTCTGAACTGGCCTGCTTAGGCGTCTTGAGGGGTGGGATACATTTGTTGTCTAAGCATTAGAAAAAAGCGCACTATTCGACGGAGGCGAAGTATGCCACAGGACCTAGAGGAACTGTGCAAAGATGGTCTGTCTGCATCTATGGTCACTCTACCAACCCTCAAGAGTAGAGGATCTGTATTCTTACCCGTTTGTCACCATGTGGTTTGATAGCGCAGTAGAAGACGTCATGATCAAAAGACCATGCATGGGGGAGGGATATTGAAAAGGTTCTTGAAAGGATTGTAGTGTCGAATATGGGCTGGTTTTGTGAAGGATTTGAGGGTTCCCGCGTGAAATTTCCAGATGCGTTTCAATCGGATCATACCATCGTTATTCCATCCTTGTTAATGGTTAATTATGAGGGGAAAGGTTGCCCCTTTTTTGCCCTATACCAAGACCCACGAAAAATCTTAATATTTATAAGGCCCATCCCTGGTACCAAGAAGACCAATATCCAAAACCTAGGCAAACACTGGTGAATATCAACCATCAAAATAACAACCCCCTCCCCCTCCTTCCCCCATCATCCCCCTCTATCATCCCCCACCTATATCCAAATACTTACCCCCCTTTCCACCCACTAACAAGATCGACATTCAGAAATTCTGGCGAGTGAAAATGAGAAAGTGGCGTGAGGGGTGGGATGCGATAGAGGGGAAGGAAGGGGAAGATGTATGGACGGGTTGTTGGTAAGAGGTTTGAGGGGATTGGTGGTGAAGGCTTTGGAGGTTGGATAGGGTTCGATAGGGTTGATAAGGTAAGTTTGTGGAGAAGGGAAATAATTAGACTGGGGAGAGGTGGGGAGGGGATTGGGTAACACTTTTATTGTATATGAGGCGAAAGTTTGGTGTTTGATGTTTGTGGCACTATTCCCATTTGAGGCTTTCTCGACTTTTAAAAAGCTGTGGATGTCGTGAGGGTTCATTATGCTTCTTGGACAGCCAACCAACACCCAGGCTCTCAAAATCCTGATATTATATTATTAAAGAGCAACGCTACCTAAGATATCTATCCTAGTAAGCGGGCCTGCTAGTGAGCTTACCCCAAGGTAAGTTACAGACTAAGTATAGGCGATACATGTTCAATAGCATAAGTTGTGGAAACCTCGAAGAGGTTAGCTGAATAATTTCTTTAGGGTGTTTGGGGTAGGGGATATTTATGTGGGGCTTGGGGCGGCTTTGCAGACGAGGCTGGTAGGCGGGGGAGAAGTTCAAAATGAAAAGATGACATTTGTGCTAAGGGACACGTTACAATGACTTGAGAATCATTTTGAGGAGCCGATGTAGTATTCACATATTGTTATTGTATATCTGATTAGTGCTAGGCTCGCTTCTAGCAAACGTGGTGCTACTTTAGGTGGATAGCAAGAGCCTCTGTTCTCAAGTATCTACATCTCGGGCGGAGATTATTGCGGGTTTGCGTGACTATATCAAAGTGCGGCAAAGTTTATTCTAACGTGAATTTTTCTTTCCTCATATTGCATTGGACAAGATAACTTCTGGGATATGGAAGCTGTAAAACAAGCAAGAGCATGGAAACGGGAGTGAGATTTTGTTAGCCATAGCCTAAGGTAGCCTGGGGTAAGAGAAAGATCTGGATTCTTGGCCCCCGGTATGTTTTGGCGCTGCGGGATGGACGAAACGGACATTTGTTCAGACTGGGCTCAATTATTCGAGGCTAAAGCCGTGCTTCGATCTGGGCTTATGCTGGCACAACAAAAGAGGCGTGGGAGATCGACAAGGACGATTCTTGGGGCCCATCGATGGCGTTTTTGGGGGTCTCATGGTGCCCGGTGTTGTTTAGGCACCGATAATCAAAGGGTCCTCGAATCAGGTTCACGTTTACTAGCTGAAGTGGACCCTCGTGGCTTAAGGTAAGGGTGCTCCCTCCCTAACCATGACAGCGGGAGAGCATCAATCTCTTTACTTCGGGCAGGCGATTACGTACTCGATTGTGCTGTTGCTGTTCGGTAAAGGCGGGAGATAATCATCGACGCCTGAAAGTATGCGAATAGGACCCGGTCAGCTGTCGGCGTATACGTGTGCGGATATGAATGAGTGATGCGCCATTCAATAGGGATGATCTTTGAACTATTATGAGTTAGTAGGTGGTGTCAGATTGATGACTGTGCCGACGCTTCCATATGCATCAACAAATACAAACTCCCGAGCCGTGGTGTTCAGGCGAGGAGGCGGCTAGGAAATTCGTACGGGTCTTTGCAGACGGAAGTGTCTCCGTAGTCGATTCGTTTGATTCCTACACCAGTAGAATTAAGGCAAATGATCTGCAAGCCACGGCAAGAGAGCGAAGATCCTCATTAATGAAGCATTATCCAAACAGTCGACTCCAACACGCCATAGCATGCGTTATTATACTGAAAATGGGCGTTGTAGATCAGCAAGCTCAGCACAAGACCATCCAGCCTTCATTTGCAGTCGTGCTGTGGAGCAAAAACCCCGCCGGTGACGGTTCATAAGGTAGCATCGGCGTCGTAGGTGGCTCATATGGCGACAACGTTGTCGGATCCTCGCCTATCCGCTGCTTATCATACAGCAATAACGGCATCACGATTCTTACCCCCACTTGCAGTGTCCAATCGCGCATCTCAGCATCCGCTACCCATATTGGCAACTCCAATGCCGATCACCCCCCTGTTGCAACGCTGCCCCTCCCCCTTTCTGTGAGCTTTCCATCAGCGTCTGCGGTTCAGACAAGATGACGTTCAAACGCAGTGCTATTCTGAGCTTGCTATGGATGCCTGCGGTATGAGAGGAACGGAATGATGTCCGAACAGGGTCTTAGCGGTTTGTTGAAGCGATTTTTGGAGCGCGGCTTAGCATTTTTCTTGCGAAAAGGTGCGGGCTTAGCTTGCTGCGGATGCGCTGGAACCAGACACGTTTGCGAACATGGCCGCCGTCACAGCATGGTGTGGGGATTGGACAGTCATTGGTGATGCTGGTCTTATTGAGAGTCGATAGTGTGGTTTCTTGGAGAGGGATGAAGAATGGACACGCTTATCTGCCCAATGTAAGCGAGCGAGGCCAGCAGGTCGACGTCAGAGGCAGTAGATCTTTCAATTGACGCTAGAAATGAGGTCAGAGGCAGAGAGGCGACAGCCACCATGGAGCTGATGGCTTAGCATGAAGCTACCAGTATGCAACAAGAGGAATAATCACGCTGCCTCTAGAAGTATAGTAGAGAACGGCTTGCGAACTCCACTGTCGAAAGGGTTCAGCAACAAAACACCTCTGACAATTCGACAATAGGAATCCATTGCCGACAGACAGACAGGGAAACATCCACACATAGATCCAATCAGCCTTTCATCCAGACGAGTTATTTCGCATACCTGCGTTCCAACGACGCAATATGTCGGTGTATTTCCTCATATGGCATCTCCCAGTCGTAATAATTTGAATAAAATATGCAAGGCAAGAGCAACGTGACGTCCACAACCCACAATAGGACGCAGCAAAATGCAAGTACCCAGTCTTTTTGCCGAGTCACTCATAGCGATGATGGTTACCGCAATATCAAGTAGGTAGGTCCACCATTTCACTGCAGCGAACGTATGCATTGTCCCGCTCATACTCATCCTTGATGTCCTTCTCTCGTATGTCATTCAGACTAAGGTATCCTCCAACCCTGCCAAGCACCCATCACCATCAAGAACACCAAACAAACTCACCAGTAGCCCGCAACCCAACCCCTCACCACTAACCTCCTTCTCGATGCTGCCCATTCTCCAATAACACCGAATGAGCAATCCCCTGCATCAACCCTGCGGCTGAAACCCAACCCCCTACCCAACGCCACACCCGCCCCGAACCAACAATCCACCTTCCCCTAGCTCCACCATGACAGCATCCCTCCCAGCACAGACCAATTCCGATTCCCACCCCCCTGACGAAAGCGGCGTCCGATCGCCGCCCCTCATTCGCCCGCACACTTATCTCTTGGCAGCACTAACCAAATTTAGCGATATATGACGCAGATCATGACGACTAATGACGCGCGATCAACGGTGGGCGCCGCATAGGCGAATTTATCGCTGATCTTATTGGGGTAGGGGGGGACCCTGGTCTGCATAGGTAGGTATGCATGCATTCGTAGGAAGACCCTGATTGCATGCATGCATTTCGTAGTAAAGACCCTGGTTGTAGTGTAAGGTAGAAGTAGGCTGCAGAACGGGGGGCTGATATATTATGGTACCTGCTTCTTTCCTTTGATCATCAGTTGACTATAAGCCTAGGAAAAGTTCATCGACGATCCTCTTAACAGGTGTCGGTAAGGCATTACATAATCGTCCTTCATCCATACACAAACCCCCTCGTACCTCATCGAAATATACAAAACCATCGATCGATCGATTCACCTTCATACTATCGCCACCAGCACCCTTCTGAGCCTTAGACAACAATCCCATCAATATAAACCGTCATTCCACACACAGCGAACCCACCTTTACCATCGTCCTCAAAATCATCGGTCGATCGAGTCGCATTCACATCGCCACCATCGCCTTCTGCGTCTTAGACAACAATCCCATCAATATAAACCGTCAATCCACACAGCGAACCCACGATTACTATCATCCTCAACATCACCATCTGAATTCTGAACCAAAACCTATAATACACATTACAAAACACAACTCAAAAATGGCCTCACCATCCACATCCACCCTCCCAACCACCACTCTCACAAACGGTGCTCCCCAAGAATCCTTCATATCGAACTTCGACATTGATAACCCCGTCGAAGCCATCTCATCCTACTCCAAGTAAGGCTCCTTCCTCCCCCCATATCCTTTCTCATCCATTACAATCAACTAACAACCCACCTTAGACTCCTCCACGCCCACACCAAAGCCCAACTCGAACTCTCCAACCGCCAAGCAAACCGCCGCTCAGACAAATCAGGTGTCTCAGCCATGTCACATATCTCGAATGAGGGATCAGTTGACAGTGTGGATAGTCTTGAACAATCATAATTAAAACAAGCATGGGGTTGTGGACATAAACTTGCGAATGCGATATGATACGATTAGATTGCTGTTGTGAGCGTTAGAGCAGCATTGTTTATACGTTGGTGCGGGTACAGTGCATGGTCGGGAGCAGTAGGGAGGCGGCGTTAATAACGGTGGAGTTCATGTGTTATTGTATATATAATGGATGGAAGTATTAAAGGGTTATGAGAGAAAGTAAAAGTTCATTAAACTTATAGTCCGTCCATGGGGCCACCTCTGCATAGACTCTTCTATGTCCAAGTTTATCCAGCCCTTCGTTCCCTCTCTCGCGTCGCTCCAAGTCCGGCCAACACCACGAGTGTAAACAATATCGATAGTGGTGTGCTGCGATCTTCAATCGAGTCTACACTGCATGGGTACCACCCCATCCAACGTCCACACAGCTCACATTCCCCGCGAAGATACTTCCTTGCAAACTAATCCACGTCTACATCATCAATCTAAATCTCGAGCTATATTCACCCCTCTCTCGTTCTCTTTCCTAACTGTCAGCATCTTCCCTTCCGAACCTTTCAAGACAGTGAAACCTCAATCAACCTCCCTCGTTCTCTTTCTTGCTTCCCTTCCGAGCCTTTCAAGACAATCAAACCTCAATCAACCACTCTGTAACCCACCCCCCTCTTACCCAAGCACAATCTCCCTCCTCCCTTTCCCCACCACCCCAACTTCCCACGCGCACACCTCACGATCCTACGAGGTTTCGCTCTTCACCATCAATGCTCAGGGAGGTTGTCTCAAAAGCTGCGGTTACTTGAAAAATCTCACCATATTTTAAACTTCCTTAACAGCCATTTCCACTACCAACCATTGGCCTCATTGACTACCCTAAAGCGCTACCCATACCCCTGACATCAATTTATTTTGCTACGATAAGTTACTACTGCGAGCATAACATACCGTGAAGTAGGTCTGTTATGCTCAATAACTCATCACAGACGCCAGCAATTGATTCGAGGCCGAGGAAAGCTCTGTCCTACCGGATTTACAGCCTATATACGTCAGTCACGACTGTTTGCAAACCACATTAGAGGCATCCTCGACCGGACTTCAGCTGGTGAAGCTTCTATCACGTCGGATTCCCCCCCTACAGCCAACATCTCAAGTATCACACCCTCGCATCCCCATCAACCACCATGTCATCTCGCCACCAGACTTGCCCCATACACTCCTCGTATTGACGGACTCCACCAGATCCCCTCCACCCCGATTCCATCTTCCGCTTTCCCAAATCGAGGCAAGCCCAAATATTTCCGCTCTCACACAAGTCGGATCGTCCTAACAGCGTCTTCAAGCACCTTAGCAAGTTCATCTGGCTGGTTCATAGAATACATCTTCTCAAGGTATCCGATCCTCTCAAATGTATCACCATCATCACTTTTACGCCGTAGCAAAAGCCCCGCATATTGTTGGAAACTGGGAAAAAGCTTAGAGGGCTTCGAGACATAACTCAAAACTATGAGGCAGTAGATTTCCATCGAGTCCTCCAAAACGATGTCAGGGCAGAGCCAGTCCTTCGGCAAGCGCCCGGAGAGCAAGCGTTGTTGAAATGGCGGTCCAGGATCGCTCTCCAGGCTGGGATGTTTGGGATCGTTGGGGATCAGAATGTCTTTTAGCAGGGGTCCTCGAAGGACAAGGGTTCCTGCTTCCCGCACTGAGCTCGGAGGTGGATTTTTGGTTGGAGGAATCTCGTAGTCGTAGGAGATGAAGCGGGTATGGAGCCGGAATGGTCTTGATAGGATATCAAGGTCAACCAGACAACATTCTATGCCCCAGCGCATATCGCGCATACTCGCCCAGCTCCACGAGGCATATCCGGGCGCTTTGCTGCTGTGATCGGGGCTGGCATTACGCCAGAGAAGGTCGAAGGGCAGAAATTCTTTCCAGTGTCCACTTACACTTGTCAGGCCTGTTAAACGCTCGATCAAGGAGATAAGACCGGAGAGAGCTCTTAGGATATCACTGGGGAAACTTAATTTCATCTTCGTGTAGGATACTAAAAGATAGTTCCAAACTTGATAAAAGTGCCTCATGTCTGTAGTTTCTTCGAAGACATCAATTAGGGTCGTCATTGGCCCCAGTGTGAATATGTCGAGTTTTAACCTGTGATCGGATACATCTGTATGGATTCCCAATCCAGACAAAAGTTCGTCCCTAGTATCCGTTTTTAATGATGGCGTAGAGCGACCTTGAGGATATATCTCGTTCGCATAACATCCAACACATTCCCAATGTAGACCTTTTGGCCCATAGTAGAGAGTCCTTGGCGAAAGCATCCGTTCTTGAAGCACCCAACATCGATCGAAAAGTGGAGCTCCCGCTTGTGCTTTTGGCAGGCTTCTACCAGGCATTTCCCGATCAAATGGGGTCTTAAGAAAACCGGTAGAAAGTTGAGCGATCCTGCAAGGGAAATGAGCCAAAGGCTGTCTTGTGACGAAGCACCCTGCATGACTATCAGCTCCCCGTGCCGCTCCAATCGTTAATGTGCTCATTAAATACACTCGTTTCATGTGCAAGGACTCAGCCTCCCAATCCTCTTTGGAGTCTTGAATGATGCAAAGTGAGTCGATCCACAAGTATTGGTAGCCTAGCTTCCGCGTGATAGCGATTGCGTGTTGAAATGTGAGTGGCAATTCCTGCATAGGTATAGCCTTTTGGAGCGATCCGGTGTTTGCTGTTAGTAGCTTCAGAGTCTTCGCCCCGCCCCAGCAATGACTTAGAGCAAGGTAGGAAAAATTCTTGTCGGCCTCGCTTGATATGTGGAGGAAAGGTTGGTGGGAGCCATCAGAAGAGCCAACGTCAATGACCCTTGTTGGTAGTTTGCTCGGGGTAGGTACTCGACAACAGACGTGTTCTTTTTGACAATTCTGAAGCCAGCGCTTTGCCAGTAGATATGAGTCCTCGGAAGATGTACTTGTGGGTGCATAGTCAGGAAGTTGTAGTCCGGCATTTTCTATACCCGCGTCAAGGTCGCATTTAGCTGGCGGTGGAAAAAGGAAGAGGAAAAAGGGTTGGTAATTGAAATATCTGACCTTCTTGAAAAGCTATTGCCAGCAATTCGAAGCAAGGTATACTTGGAGTAGAAATGTTGGAAGGCGAAACCAAGTTAGAGGGATTTGTCTTAGCATCAACGATACTAAGGTAGGTAGCGCCAACATTCGGGTTCCCCTTATATAAGCTATCCACATCAGAGAACTTTGCGGTCACTGTGATGAACGTTGGAAGGATTGTCGTACGTGATCTAGCAGTTTGCAGTTGAAGGACGTAAGTTGTATCTCTCTGCTCGATATCATCGGATTCTGGTGTAAAGTACGCTCTTTCCAGGGCTTCTAAACTCTCGATATGTGGATCAAGAGCTTTCTTGTAAAGGCTGCACATGTGACAACCATTTAGAGCTGCATCGCTCAGATGAATAATTGACTGTTGATGTTTGAACGTTTCCATGCTCGGGGGAGCGTTGGGCGAACCAGGCGGGTGATGTAAGAGTTGAGAGTCTCGTGCGACTCGTTCGCACTCTCGGCACAAAGTGTGCAGCTTGACCAAGGTGTCCATATCTGATGATTGGCCGTTGACTGAGATCTTCATGTCCATAGACAGCATTGTTTGGAGGCGCAGCAAAAAATAAAGGGCAGATAGGACCAACCAACTAGACCAAAAGTGCAGAACGCTGGGGTTTAAATAAGTATACAACATAGGCAGTAGGAGGCTATGCTAGGCAGCAGGCTTATTCGTGAGCAACTCTAGCCGGGTATGAGGCATTTATGCTCCCCCGGTGCTCCCTGCATGCTCCCCCTGCTCCCTCGCTGCTCCCTCTAAAGCGGCCCTGCTCCCTTTCCCGACCCGGAACGGCAATCTCAAATCCTAAGTTCGGGGTATATAATATATACTTGGTGTCACATTTCTGCAGATGCTGGATGAGCGCGCTGGCAAGTGCGGGTACGAATGTCCGAAGAAGTGGATTGAAGACATTGGGGATAACCCACCGCCAGCGCCTTCGTCTGGATGAGATTTAAGAGTGTTGGATAGGAGAATGGAGGAGGAAAATGGTGCCATGTGGATGTATAGAGGGTGGTATCTAAGGATATTGAGTGGTCCGAGCAGGTGAAGCGTGTGATATGAGTGGAAAGCGGGAGAGAATGTGAAAGGGTTAGTAGATTAGAGGGGTTTGGTGAGAATGAAATGTGTCAGATATAGAATCATAAATTGCAATGTTTTAGATAATATCCACGAGATTTGTATTATCACATGGCCATATTATACAAACTCACATACCCTTTTTGGTTTTGTTTGTCTTCTTTTCCTGTTTTTCCTTTTACATTTCATGACAAGACCTCTTTCCTCCGCACATCACGAATATTACTTTTGCTGGTGATACTGGAGTGGGCAACTAGTGAGCTTGTGAGGGTGTTAGATGTGCATTCCAAATGAGTCAGCATTGAGAGCGCTGCAGGATACATAGCTAGTCACATTGAAAATTAGCCTTTGGATCCTGCGCTCAAAATGGGGGGAATTGGTGGTGTCCGTCATTACGAGAAGTGCATGAGGAGTGTATGGGGCAAGTCTAGTGGCGAGATGGTATGGCGGTTGACGGGGATACGAAGGTGCAATTGATGGCTGTATGTAGGGAATTCGACGTGACGGCAGCTTCAACAGCTCAAAGTCGGGCGAGGATGCTCTTATTGTAGTTCGCAAACAATCGAGACTGATCTCTGTAGGTTGGAATCCTCGAACCATATTGACGATGCTCAGCATTGCTGGCGTCTGCCATGAGCTGTTCAGCTTAACAGACATTCTTTACGGTGGGTTATGCTCGCTGAAGTAACTTATTATAGCACAATGATTCGATCTCATGGACATGGTAGCGCTTTGGTGTAGCGATGAGACCGGTCACGCCGAGTAGGCGACAGTGGATATGGCTGTAGAGGGTTATTTGGTGAGATGTTCCAAGTAACGTCAGCTTTTCAGTTGATCTTCGTGGCCATTCATGGTTGAGAGTGAAAGGTCAGAGGATCAATTTTTGGGGGATCTTTCCACCCCTTTCCATGATGAAGCGTAAGAATTTGTCGACTGATTTTTAGAAGCTTTGTAGATTCTCCGCTGGACCTCTTGCTCTGGTGCGCATCTTATGGAAAGACGGCGCTATCGGGCGCCCATTCTTCGGTTTGGCCTTCGTCACCTTGGCTTGGCTCTTAGCCTTCGGCGGCTTCTGCTTCTTTTCTGACCCATACGACTTATGTAAGTCCTGTGACTTGGCCAGATATTTTTCTTTGGCCGGCCTGCCGCGCTTACGCTTGGAATGGTCTTCTCTCATGGACGTGGCCGAACCGGCAGGGTTTGGAGAAGATGAGTTGACAACGCCAGACTGTATTTTACGTGGCCTTCCTCTTGCAACTGGTTTCATAGTCGATAGGGCAGATGTGTTGCTTTTGACGCTGCTTATGGTCTGAGCCTTGTCAGGCCACCTTGTCCCGAAAGAGCTCGTTCCAACTGTACGTTCTTCCGTAGAGCTTTTGGAGCTATCTTGGATCTGCTCATCAATTTCTGGATCACTGACTTCAATTCTGCCGGCCACAGATTCTCTTATGCTGTTCTTGCTCGCTGGAGTTACAATGGCAGGATTTGTAACTCTATATTTCGGACCATCTGGCGTCTCCTCACGCCCCTTTGATCTAGAAGCTGTACATGGTCGCGGCCAAGGACTTTTGGAAGGGGTAAGTTCAGCTGGGGTTGGTAAGTGACCAGAGTCCTGGTTGGCGATAAGCTTCCTTGTGTTATCTGGATCATTCCTAGCCCAAAATTCTTCCATTGTCATGTCGAAATCTTTAACACCCCAATATCTGTATTTGCCATCCTTGAGCTTGGTGTATATTCTGCAGTCTTCAAAAGTCGCGCCTGGTTCTGGCCCTTCATAATCCTTGGCCCATGCTGCTGATTCCGCCATCATTGCTTGTTGGGCGGCTTTTTGGTGTGCCCAGCACTCAGCATCCGCCGCCCTAATACGTGCAGAAGACCAGCCGTCTCGTGATGAGCTGACAAATTCGAAGCCGTCCTGCTTAGGCAAAGTGGAGATGCCTTCAGATGTAGATGGAGCTCTTAAGGGTAAGCTGTCCCTTGGTAGCTCGATATCCCCAGGCTTGAACGCGCCCCAACATTTCACCGCTTCTATATCCATTTTTAAAGGCCCTTAGAGCAAAAAAGAGTTGCAGCAATGCAAATGATGGGATTCAGAAGAGAGGAGAAGAGACGTTAGGATCAAACAGTCAGTCTATCGTACCGTAAGCTTTTTGAGAGTTAAAAGCAATCAGGGGAATGTAATTCAAAGATGACGCCTGCGTCTACAAAGTTGCTTGATGAAGGAACCGAGTCTGCTCGATCATAATATTACCAGGCTGCTTTCTTATAGTTCAATAAGCATGCACGACGGCAAGAGTGAACAAACAGCGACCTTTCCACAAACGGAAAGGTCGATTCACTTAGCGCTGGATTGTTTTCGTACCTGTCGTACTGCTTCGAAACCTGCACCGAAAAAGATACAGGGACTCCAGCACATGGAACGCTTACAAAAGTATTTCGTTCCAGTAGACGCTGAGCGATGAACTGTTTGCAGTCCGCAGGCTCCGACAAAAAGGCCCCTTGTCGGGGCTAAAATAGTCATCAGAAATGATTTGCTTCACAAATAGTCAGCCCAGTCACTGTGCATAAGCGTATTGAAACAAGGTCAGTTTCGGCAGCGAGATTGTATCGGGCATGCGGAGACGGCGTATGTTTCACGAGTGCAGCCAATGTTTCTCAGCCCTTAAATTCCCTACGCGCGGGCAAGTCTATTGGTTTTGTCAAAACGCTCTCGAAACGTGTTATGGCGTCCAATCCGTGGCTGAGCGTTCCTGAGGAGATATTAATAGCCCAGAGGCCGACTGAGCTGAGTATATTAGGTTCTTCGGCATGCATGGATTCCGGCAATGCTCAAATCCCTATGAGGGAAAGTCCTACTTCCGGCTTACTTTGAGGATCAGTTTGTCGAAGGTCTGAAGTATCGCATCATCAAGGGTTATTGCACAGGGATATCAACATCCCTATCTCGGAGCGGACACCAACCATTCCTTATTCTTTGCTACCCAGGCATGTTGTCCCCAGTGGACACTTTCAGCCGGGGAGCCGGCACGAGAATATACAAAGCACCTAAAGTCTATCATTAGGACCGATAAACGACCTCTCTCTCTATATATATATATACACTTGGTGTCACATTTCTGCAGATGCTGGATGAGTGCGCTTGCAAGGCGGGTACGAAAGTCCGAAGAGGTTCATTGAAGACATTGGGGACAACCCACCGCCGGCGACTTTCCTCGAATCACCATGCAGATGTTAGCACCATATCCTCCCACGCTCAGACCCACCTTAGACACCATTCGAAAGCATTTGTGGCTACAAGTAGACCTGCCCGAGAGCGTACAACGACCAGAATAGAGTCTTCGAGAAACCATGAGAATGTTGAAACAGAGACATCCACAACCAGCGCTTAGGCCTTCTCGGCTCCCATCACCAGGCCCGGTCACAATCCCAGCTTTACCACACCTTCAGCCAAACCTCGTCGAGTCTCGCACGAACCAAAGGAACAATGACTTAAATCGGCAAATTGGGCTCGCGAACTCTATCACAAGGCAACCCAATCCACTCGACATTGTGTCCAGAGAACGGACTCCAGCTCCTCACAATCCTACGATCCCTGAGCGCGAAGTCCATGGACCTTCTGAGCTGCAGCTCGGCCGGTATACAAGACCTCAAGGCCCTACTAATGCTGAGCGCAGATTCCCTAGAACTCCTCCACTGCAGCCAGCCGCACGTATTATGCACGGGGGCCAGTCTACAACCCCTCAAGGCCCTACTATTGGTGCACGCAGATTCCTTAGACCTCTCAAGCTGCAGGCAGCCGCACATGTCTCGCAGCGAGGCCGGTATCCAACCCCTGAAAGCCCTACCATTATTGAGCGCGGAAATCCAGGTCCTTCTAATCAGCAGCCAGCTATACAGGATACTATGCCCGCCCCTGCACGACTAGAGCCAGATCAGCGCCCATCAACTCAAGCTGTAGATTTCAGCCAAAATACTATCGAGCCAAACAACCCGTTTCCACCAGAGCGTGTTGAAGCTGAGATCAATCGAAGAGTCGAGGTACAACTCGCTGAGGAACGACGAAAAAGAAAGGAACTGCGTATTAAAAAGAAGCAATGTCGCCACAAGGAACCAGCAAGTAGGCATTCCAACCGTCCTGTGCCTGGTGCATACCCCCCCTCGGAATCTACGCTCTCCCGCTCCGACAACGTCTCTAGAACGTCCCACCGCTCTACCGCCGCGAGTGGCTACAACCACGACTCACAATCTTCTCCAGCTTCAACCGAGCTCCATACCAGCAGACAAGCCCATAACATCGGCAGGAGGACTTCGGCTAGACCCAATGGTGGCGTTCCTGGGCCTACAAGAACCAGAGTCGATACTCACGCGCGGCACCATGAGCGTGCCCGTAGGCTTGAAATGATTCCCTCGCAGAGAAGGATACTTGATGGCCTCATGCTGACATTAATTCATGGGGCTAATGGTATCTTCAATACGCTTCCGAATCGTGTCTGGCGTCTAATCCGTGGCTGACTGGTCCTGAGGAGATATGCGATGACAATCGAGGGGGGGGGGGTGGACTAGGTTCATCGGGGCCTTCGACATGCATTAATACTAGCGGTTCTTGGATTTCTATGAGGGGATGCCCTGCGTTCGTTCTACTTTGCGGACTGCCACTCTGCCGATGGTAGTGGTTTGTACATTCTTTTTTCAGCATGGTTGGTTGATCGATGCATCATTATGTTTGCAGTTGGTTGATCTGTAGGCTTCGACTTGGTTGAGAGCGTATTCTGCTTTCTTTTGTAAGATTATTGGGTGTTCAAACGGGATTCGAGCTAGACTATAGACTAGTTTACGAATCAAGCGGTGTATTATTATGTGGAGATCACCTGTTGTGAATGATTTCATGATTTGATGGTAACGTAGAAATGGATGCTATGCTCGTCCATGATTGACCTTCGTAAAATTCCCTATACTAGGTAGTCGTAATTGAACTAAGATACATGAGTTCCTACATCGTCTTTACTGGAGAGTCTTCTCGAGAAGATGCTATCTCAGTAGGCGTAGCATCAAGAGACATCGTTGAGGTCTACCGCGTATTCGAGCTCAATCTTGTCTTTGAGTTGCTTCATCATCTCTTCCCCACTCCTTATCATCTTCCCCTCGCAAATGATTTCTGCGCCAGCTGCTGCAAGAAGGTCTAGCACTTCCCGAGACCTCCAGAGAGTCAACCAATCATCGAAGGAACCACGATTCCAGCTCCCTCCCAAGTTGACATCTGCACCCGCATCAAGCAAAATCTTTACAATCGCAACGTGGCCCTTTCGCACAGCTTCTCGTAAGGGGCTTGCCAATTCCCAACCTTGATTGAGGTTTACACCTGCACCAAGTAGTAGCTTTACCACCTCGTCATGGCCCTCACGAGATGCAAGATGCAGGGCGACCTTCTTCGAATCGGTATTTGCGCCTGCTTCAATGAGTAGTTGCACTACCTTGTAATCTCCTCGCAAGGAAGCAAGTGTGAGAGCGGTATTTTCAGATTTTGATCGCTTTCCAGCATCTAAATTCACGTCGATCCCGCGACTGATCAGCATTGCCACGATGCCAGCGTGCCCGTGCGATGCAGCTGCGTGCAACGCACTACGGTAGTAAAGCCCTTTCTCTAATCCAACTTCTGCACCTGTGTCGAGCAGCAGCCTTACAATTGCATCATGTCCCGCTTCTGACGCCCCATATATCGCACTGCCATTCTTCGAAGCGTTGGGATCTGCACCCATTTCAAGTAGCAGCTTAACCATCCCAGTGCGTCCGTACCATGATGCCACAGCCAGAGCATTGCCAGAAAGCCTTGTGTGGGCATTAATGTCTGCGCCTGTGGTTACAAGACGTTTTGCTAGTCCGAGGAGTCCCTCTTTGGATGCAAAGTATAAGGGTGATCCAGAGTAAAATCGGCTAAGGCACCAAGAAGAAAAAGCATCTCCCTCGGACTTGAAGAGTTCCATGATTAAGTCCAACATATATTCTTCATCAACTTGTCCGCCTACTCGAGCGTGGTTTGCCCATTGTAGTGCCGCATATTCTGCCAGAGGGAAGTTTGACCAGGGCCTATCATCTCCACTGGCAGCAAGCTTAGGGATTGCTTCCGTGAAGTACAGAGTGTATGACAGGC
Source organism: Cladonia borealis (assembly GCA_018257855.2). Taxonomy (NCBI): domain Eukaryota; kingdom Fungi; phylum Ascomycota; class Lecanoromycetes; order Lecanorales; family Cladoniaceae; genus Cladonia; species Cladonia borealis. The sequence continues at coordinate 559,287 of JAFEKC020000015.1, forward strand.
AATCCCTGGCTATGCGAACATTGGCATCAATATCTCGAACACTGTATTCCCTAGCTTCCCCATCCATGATTTGAGGAGAAGTTAGATACTCCAGGACAGAAAAATGCGCTAGCTTGACCTTGACCACTCTCCTCCTTTCTTCTGGATGGAAATAGGGGCCGCCCCAAGAGTCATCATCCTCTTCCGTTGCCGTAACAAGGCTTGAACATATCAAAAGTATCTCTTCTGGCTCCGGAAAACGTCTTTCTGGATCGAAACGAGGATTTTCTTCTTCATCAATAGCGACGATTTCAACAAGATCTACAAGTCTTAGAGATCGATTGGAGAAGGTCAGCCACTGTAGCAATCTCAAGGCGTATCTGCTGTAATTCTTATCGATATTCAACAGAATCCGCTCGTAGGTTTGCGGCAACGTGGCCGGCAGGGACTTCAATTGCTTCCGAAGCATAGGAAGATTCAGGCATTTCTTCAATTCATCTATTTGACATACAACCCATCGAAACCTGACGGCTAGGAGTTAGTGAAAGGTCTTCTAAATGGGATGAACTCGAAGAAAGCTTGACCTACATCCCATTGGCGTTTTCTGTCAGCGCCTTCTCAATCTCGTCTTGGACCAGTGGCTTGTTACGCCATCTGCGCAGACCATGGGCCGTCTGCAGTATCTCACCGACGTAAACGCATATATCTCCATCGACCACCTCACTCTGAATGTTGATGTTCTGATCTTCGCTCAGTAAGGGATCAAGTGTCTCTTTGATATCTCCTTCTCTTCGGCTCGTGACAAGTATGTGCAAGCCTCCGGACTGCCAAGTAACAAAGGTCCGAATATCGCCCAGTAGTTGTTCCCTTTGCTTGCATTCATCTAAAGCGTCCACGATAATAAAGGTATCGTCGAAGTTTTGAGCTAAAACTTGCATGGTCTGCCTGAGATCAGAGACTTTCGGCTGTCGGGTCCCGTCGCCGCAGGAAGAGTATAATGACTCTAACGGATTTGGTTGGTTCGTACATTGTGCAGCAAGCTGACTGATTAATGACCGCATCATTCCCTCATGCCGATCCTCTGTCTTGCGAAAATCAAAGTAGAAGTACGCTACGGCCTTCTTGACTGCAAGAGGACTAAGAAGCACGTCCTCAATTACTGTGGAGCATAAGATGGTTTTGCCGCACCCGGGAATACCGTGTAGCCAGAGAAGAGAATTCCTGTCCTCTTTCCACTTTGCAAAATTACTGCTTTGAATGAACCAATTGCCAGTCGTAGCTAACCGCTTAGCGCATGCTTCGTTATGGTTTGAAGATGGATCTGGTGCTGACAGCCATCTATCGAGCCTGTCATCTGAGGCAAATTGGCATTAAGCTCTACACGAGTACGCATGGATTGGCAATGATGAATACCTAGCTTTGCCATCGAGAAGGCCTGCTTTAGTGTACTGAAGTCTTCGCTCAGTTCTGAAGTTTTAACCCGTATAACACGCGACATGTCGTGAATCTCTAAGGTCATAGCTCTGTTCGATTCGTAAGCAACCATCAAGACTATCATTCACTCGACGATTCTGTCCACCAGCTACTTTCGCGCTGTATTATAAGACAGTCAGATGGCGAAGATATTACTCACGTTTGATCAATGTCAAGAGCCATGTTCAACGTCGTCTTATATCGTTCCATATTCTGCAGCATCTTCTTCGTTTCACCCTCCTTCAGCGGCCAACTTAATGTCTGCATCAAAGCTGTTCTCTTCGATGTTACAGACCCAGTCCATTTTGGCGGCTCCAAATTTGTCTTTAAAGATTCCAATTCGGCTTTGCACATGGCTAGTGGTCCAGCATCAGACTCACACAGCAGCTTCAAGGCTAGGAGTGTAGTCTCTGCGCTAGGGTCTGCGTTTTCTGCCCTTTTTGCAAGAGCTGCAAGGAGTTCGAGCACATCACGAAGGCTGCGTACTTCCTTTGTGACTTTCGGTAATTCCCATGAGGCACCTTTTACCGCCGCGCTGTAGTCGCAACAGATGGATATGATGGTATTAGCAGCCTGCAAGACCGCAATGATGCTCCCAGTGACGCTGAGAGGATCCATGGGAGAGACTGCCCGGTTGATAAACCTGACAAAACTCTTGTCGCCATTTTCAATGAGCTGAGAAATAGTGGGGCTGTGTTCGGGGCGCGAGCTAACAGAACACTGATGCCTGCGCCATACCCGTCATGGCTAGGAGCAACCCTGCTACTGGATACCCGTATCTTAGATACTACTGGCTGATAGAACCACGCTGCACTGGCCTTCTTGTGCTGTAATATCGCCGAGTGCTCATTAAGAGGCAAGAATGATAGTGGCTGAAGCTCTAGGCGATAGCCAAATTCCGTCCACTTTGAAGATTAACTAGTCGGACTCGTAGATAGACTGATCATATGCTTTCCATGAATCAATTGGTCAAGTGAGGATAATGACTGATGGTGGTGGCGGTAGTGTGGCGGTGGTGGGGTGGTGGAAGGGTAGTAATCACAGAGGCTAATATGGAGTCCAGAAATGGTTTCTGGTTATTCGGAAATGGACGGTCCATTTATGAATAGGTGGTCTGTTTGCGAAAAGATTGAACCATTGAATAGACTAGTTGATTTATGGACGGACGGGGTGAGATTTGTCCCTCCACTAGAGCAACTGACAAGTCTCCTGCCGCAAGCATTGTTTCAGCCTCCAAATAAAGTACAGTCCTTCCTGTAGGCGCCATAGGTCCACGTGCCTGTAGGAATAGGAATGCTAAGTTCTCTGCTCCGTAACGGCCACCTTGTAGAGAGTACATTATCCAGGCAATAGATGAGGGGGAATACGAAATAGAAAAGTTCAAACCCCAACAGTATAGCCCTACAGGGCTGATACCTAGAGGGAGCTACAAGGCCCCTAAATCTTGTCTGGGCTCGGGGTTCAAGAAACTCCGGCTCTGGGGACTAATTCTCTACAATCAGCTGAACACTCAAAATGCCCATGTCAACGTCTGAAACCCTTGCAAATGTCCTGATTATATTTGTTTGGAAACCTCCGGAATTTCTCATACTGTACTATCATAATACCTCTGCTCTACAGCGCAACAAATCAATTCCACGTTTATTATCATTCCATCCTTCTATTCACTCACAGCTGTTTTATCCTGCTTAACCCAAAAACTTGACCTCTTTTACACATAGCCATAATTCTTGGTTGCAATGTACCATCTTGATATTAGACCCTACGATTTGTCGTTCTACTAAATTGATTTACAAGTGTAGCAGGAGGTACAGTGCTAGTATCTAAAAGCACGAAAACGCGTATAGAGATTAATCAAAGCAGCAAAGTAGATCAATCTCGAACGTGGAACCTGGCCAAATGGACAATCAGGACCTTAGTAGCGATGGGTACTCCCACAGCTATGCTCCTGATCCTAATATCAACCTATATCACTGCCATTGTGAAGGAAAGCTACCTTATCCATAGTCAATCCCCCGAGTCTGGCTCTATCTCCAAAATCCCACAAAAACAAAACAGCGTAGTAGAAAATCATCTCGAGAATGAGTGGGATTTGAACCATGTGCTGGCCAAAATATTCGTAGAATCTACGGGCAAACCCCCTGTTCCCGGCACTGATGGACAGAGAGATGGCTTTCTTCACAACCATCCACCTGGTGAATATACCTCAAACATGCCTACAGAGAGGTAAGTTCTACCCATAGTTTTTCCATAATGTAGAACAAGAGCTCGTGCTTGTGTGTTCATCGGAGCGTAAAGTTCGTCCGGTACTGGACAAATGTGGCATCGATCAAGCTACATAGCTGGATTTTCTCGACACTTTCCACCAATTTAAGGCAGCAAACCCATGGCTCAATGCTATCAAACTAGCTTCAAGTGGCACAACACTTCTGCTGACTGGTGTTGGTATCGCTATTTCATATAGGATCCAGCAAGCGACCAATATCGCTATCAAGCTTCATGCTCGCGACAAGTGAGACCAGAGCACTAAGTATTGTATTCAGAACAAAACTATGTAAGATTAACGGAAGGCGTCTATTGTCTCTTTATGACTGTTGGAACCCATAATCAATACCGGAGAGTCAACAAGTCAATCTAACAGCTACCATAACATCACGCAGCAACCATTGCACAGGTCTAGCAGGTGTACAAAGGAAGTTTAGAAGCTCAGGTCGTAACACCCACGGCCGATCGGACTTCACAGAAGTAGCACCTCTTGTATTCCCTGCCTCTCACCCTTTGCATCCACCCATCATCTCAACGTCCTCCTAATTATCTCCGCAAGCCCCTTCGCATGCGCGTCACGCTATACATCCCGTGTCAGCACCAGTACCTACCCAAATCTGACAAAGGAAAAGGACCAACCCACCATCATAGAAAAGTGACTAGCGCCTTCCATGGCCTCCACAGCCATTCTCCCCTCCGGCACCAACTTTTCCCACCCTCTCGTCCCCAAATCCACCTTTCGATCCATCAAGAACCTCAATCCTTCCGAATCACCCTCATCGGCAACCATTTCCTCCACATCCCTCTTCTCCAGCGCAGCCTCTACAGCCCAAATGACACTAACGTCAACACCGCACCCAATCGGGAGCGGTTCAGCGCGGTAGTCATGCAGCATCTCGATAGTTACCCTAAAACGCGCCATAACACGCTCAATAGCCTCCTTTTGGGCCTTTGGGCCTGTTCGAGGCACTAACCCGCCGAAGAGATTCTTTGAAGCACCGTGATCGTACCAAGCTTCCGGAAGACGATCCAGTCCATTCAGCGGAGCGGGGCTATCAATTAAAACAAGCTGCGTGACTTCCTCACCCTGTTCTAGAAGCAGCTGAGCAGCGCGGTAAGCAAGGATGCCGCCTGATGACCAACCTGCGAGATGGTAAGGGCCATAAGGTTGGCGGTGGCGAAGCTCGTCGAGATAGGCGGTCATGAGGGAGAAAAGGTTGTAGCTAGACATGGATGAGGGAGATTTGATGAAGGGGGAATTGAGGCCTATGACGGCGATGGAGGGGGAGATGCGGGGAAGATGAATATAGGAGGATGCGGAGCCGGCGCCGTCAGGGAAGAGAATGAGGGTCTTGGCAGCTTTGTTTGGGTCGCCTTGAAGAACTACTGAAGTTGCTGGAGGGCAAGGCAGCTTTTGCGGATCGAGTGCGAAGCTAGGGGTCTCCGGTGTTGTGGGTAATGATTTTGGAAGCGGAGACAGTCCTTCCACCGAATCATGGTCTGGAGTCAATGTGCTCGTTGGCGAGTATTTTGGAGATGAAGTCTCTTCGTCGAGTCGCGTGTCTCCTCCCAGATGGTCTTTCAGGCCTTTGACTGTTTCAGTCATTATTAAAGAGGTAGGTATGTCGAGTTGAAGGTCTTCCTTGAAGCGCTCGACCAGTATGAGAACAAGCAATGAATCGATTCCCATGGCGATGAAGTTACTCTCGTCCTGAATATCGGACATTGCAATGCCACTTTCCTCTGCGATTATTTCCAAGGCTTGTTGTGTCTTTCTCGATGATTTAGACTCTTGAAGGTCTAATGGCGTAGGATCGCGAGGTATTGGTACCACTTCATCATTACATTTAGGATCTCTGCCTTCATTGTTCTGTATGGTGCTTGGTGGCTGAGCAATGGTATGTGATAAGCTATCATTGGGAGCACTGGCGGGAATTGGTGTGGGGCTGCCCATTGCCTTAATTTCAGTATCTGGCTTGCTAGGAGCCTCTCTAGAGAGTATAAAGTGCAGTGCCCGTTTGGCAACTCCCTGTAGGGTGATACCCTTGAAGCATGCCACTACTCTACCAGCTTTGAAGACCATTATATCGCCTTCCCATAAGTCGTCCTGCCGCGGCTCCATCTTCACATGCGTTTGATAGGATTTACCAGCACTGATGGGCTCGAACATCTCGAAGCTTCTCCAGCCATGGTTGACGTATACTTCTTTATCTAGATCTGCACTATCATTTGCGTTCATGACGAAGCCTCCAACTTGTGATAATGCGTCAAGTATTGCTGGATGCGTATGGAACGAACCCTCATCCGAGCAATTATAATTGACATTTCCGCAGGCTTCAAGTACGTCGCTGTCGAGGATTATATCATTGATTGCCCTGTAGTTACAATCGAATTCTGCAACTGCGGCAACCATCTTGTATATCATGGACCTATTGAATCGGTAGGTCTTGCCTTCAAGAAGTCCTTGTCGAAGACGACTAAGACTCGAAGTTGCATATGCTGCTTGGACTTTGAGCGAGGCCAGCTCTTCAGCCTGATCTTTCAAATGAAGGATGCAATGGCCATGTTCTTTAGATTTCTGCGTTTGATGCTAACACAATCAGTAAGAAATTATCTTGGCGGCATGGTTTAACTTACGTTTGTAGAAGAGAACTGACACTTCATTATTTCCGACGGCCAGTCAACATCAAGAGAAACACGGAGCAATTGAGGATCTTGGCCATGCGCGACAAGAGCTCTAACTATTGTCATATCGCTAACGTCAACAACCATTTCCTTCTGCTCAGGCCGATATTTATCAATCAAATATCTAGCTGCTGTAAGAACGATATCCGCGTACACCGACTATAGATTCAATTAGTGAAGAACACCCATCAGAAAGCGGGACTGACCGGAGTGCATAGAGGAATACCATTCACTTTATGCCCTTGAACGAACTTGCTCAGATCAGGGCGAGAGATGTCAGCTTCCAGAACGAGAACCCCCGCATGATTGGAAAATTCTTCTTTGACCACTGTATGTATCGTCGTGCTTTCCAGCGGCTTGTGTTCGTTCTCCTGCTGGGCTGGTAACGGGTCGCCTTTGCGGAGAGACCAGTCGTTCCGGTATCCGATCCAGTATGATTGCAAGTCCCAGCTATATGCTGGTAGCCTAAGAACTCTATGAGACATTGGGAAGTCGCGTTGGTATTCAGCCCAGGAAATGGAGGCGCCAGCAGTATATAGAGTTGAGAGAGCCACTGTCAGCAATGGCCACATCTCTTGTCCTCGCTGCGAAGAGACAAATGTCCGCATCTGTTGTCCTAGAGAAGTTTTGATCATGGCAGATACCACCGATTGTGGACCGATTTCAAGAGTAATGGTATTCTCATCCAGAATTTGAGATGCCTGAGCCGCGTTCAAGCCCGAGACCATGTCCACAGGATTCCGGCAATGACTCGCGAGGTACTTAGGACCAAATGTACCACCTTCCGTAACCACTTGGCCATGCAGAAGACAGATTACAGGGACTAGAGGTTTGCGAAAGGAGACTCCAGATGCAAGTTGCTCGAGGTCTGCAAGTACTGGCTCCACCTGCGTTGAGTGATACGCGTACGGCACACTGAGCTCTGTGGCTTTGATAGATGAGTTGCCGAGGCATTCTCTGACTCTATGGATAGCATGGCTCTCGCCACTGATGACAGAATCTTTCATGCTGTTGAAGCAGGCAAATTCGCAACTTAAACCTTCGGTATATGGTTGCACTTCCTGTGCAGATGCCCTTACAGCAAGCATGGAATGTGTGCCGATTTTTCAATTGTCCCTGAGGAGCTGTGCCCTTCGGCCGACCAAGTATATGGTGTCTGCATCAGAAATGACTCCTGCGGCATTTAGTGCGGTATATTGTCCGAGACTGTACCCCAAGACGGAAGCTGGATGGACTCCCCAAGAGATCCAGAGGCGATACAGAGTAATTTCGAATATCAAGATAGCAAGTTGAGCACTCACTAGATCGCTTTCGTCAATTCGGTAATTACTGGCCTCTATCAGTGGCCGGACGGATGGGAAACCGAGTCGTTGTGCAACATGGTCGAGCCGGTCGATATCAGCCCTGAAGTGGGAGAAGTTATTGAGAAGCTTTTCGCCCATGCCAGCGCAAAGAGAACCTTGGCCAGTGAATGCGAAGAGAATTGTAGGGGTTGTTTTGGCTCGAGTAGACCCATCTCCGCGCTCGAGAGCGGCCTTGAGCCCAGATCGTATGTGACTTGTATCAGAGCCACTCGCAACTAAACTGTGTCTATGGTGGATTCGACGGGCTGTTGTTGTGTACGAAAGCGCGGGTAGAGGGTTCGTATCGGTTGAGTAAGTATCCAGGTGAGACAGCAGTGCTTCCGTATTGCGTCTCAATGCTGTCGCTGATTTCGCCGATACAATCACCAGATGAGAAGTGCGAGGATCGATCATAGAAGGCCCTAGCTGGGCTGGCGCGTCCTCAAGTAGCAAAGCACTGTTTCCCCCTGCAGCACTGAAATTTGTTCAAGAAAATCTTACGCGTAGTTATGCCACTCCTGAGCCAAGGAATCCCCTTTGCAGGGATATGGGCCCCTCGATTTCTAAAATCGGTCGGAAATCTATGATTTACCCTGGTTTTGATACCGCAATGTGGAGGTATCATGTGGTTCTCCATCATCAAAAGTGACTTTATTAGACTAGAGACACCAGCAGCAGCCTCTCCATGGCCATTATTGGCTTTTGCAGAGCCAAGGTAAAGTGGTTGAGCATCAGACCGTGGCTTGCGGCGGGCAGATGGTGGTGCAAGAATCTCCAAAACAGACTCCATTTCTCCAGCGTCACCGGCTTGAGTCCCCGTCCCATGCATTTCAACATAGCTAATATCGTAGGGTTCGATGCATGTATTGTCTATGATGTTCCGGAATATATTTTTCTGGGCATCGACGCACGGTCGAGTAATGGATTGTGCTTCCGCATTGTGATTTGTTGAGACGTCACATATAACGCCGAGAATCGGATCTGTATCCAGGAGAGCGTCGTCAAGCCGCTTTAGGACAACAGTGCCGGCCCCCTCACCGCGACAGTATCCATCGGCTAAATCATCAAAAATCTTACAGTTTCCTGTTCGGGAAAGGAAATGGCCACGGTCCAAACCAGCAGTGAAATCAGGATTAGTCAGAATGTTGGTACCACCGGCAATCGCAGTATCCACATCTCTCTGCCAAAGTGAGTTACAAGTAGTGTGAATGGCAGCCAGGCTTGAAGAACATGCTGTATCAACACTGTAGCCAGGCCCACTGAACTTGAAGCAATAATTGATTCTCCCAGGGATAAAGGCACGATTACCTCCTGGTATAAAGTAGGCATCGATGTCTTGAGCACTATTTGTTTCCATCCAGTCGTTGCTGGTGACGCCGAAGAAGACCCCTACGCGATCTTTTTGGGTTGACTGTGATCCATCGGGAACAATACCGGCTTGTTCGATGGCTTCATAGGCTGTAAGCAGAGCGAGACGCTGAGCAGGATCTATCTGTGGTGCCTCCCTTGGGGAAATGTTGAAAATTTTTGGATCGAAAAGATCAGGACGTTTGAGCCAACATCCGTAGGTAGTAGCACTTGTATTCTTCCTTTTCCCGGAGACATCAACATGGGTTGCTGTGTCCCAGCGTGAAGATGGGGCTATGCTATGCACATCAAGTCCCTTTGCTAGGACGTCCCAAAACTCAGACAGGCCATCTGCATTAGGGAATCTTCCAGACATGCCCAAGATCGCAATCCTAGACTTGCCATCCACAGTCGTTGGACTAGCCGTCGATAGTACGGGAGTAGCCAGACTTTGTGAGGAGGGTGACGGTGCATGCAAATCGTTCTCTGGGAGTTTATGACTTGGAATTCTCTGCGGGTTTTCGCTCAAAGTCCGCATCAGCGCTTTGCCAGCGGATGTTCCTATCAAGTGAACGAGGATTTGTGAATCCTGTGCCATCCTCGTAAGGAATGAAATGCCCTCATACATCAGATTTAGGTCTATGCGATTGATAAGAATATCGGCGACAGCCGCACGGAAGGCTTGAGTTAGGTCACTCGCCCGTCTTAGCTTGCCGCTACAAGTAGAAAGCACAGGAATGTAAGTCGAATACGACGATAGATCCTCTGATGAAGAGAGCAACGAAGCAAAATTGTGTTTATCGTAAAGGTGCGGCGCATGGTATGGAGCCTGGATTTGCAATGGACTTATGTGAAGCCCTTGAGAAGCCGAATTCCTCTGGAATTGACGGAGATTGGAGGGAGGGCCACTGACGGAGACTCCGTGGGCGGCGACCTCGCTAACATAAAGCCTGGAAGTGGGAGGCAAATGCTGTTGCAGTTGAGCACATGGTCAAAAGGTCTGCTGCTTGACAAATTTGTACTCACAAGCTTTTCACTGAACTGCTAGATGCATTGCTCGATTTCGGGGGCATTGGCTCCACTCACAACATAGGACCAAGCCTCAGTGGGCGAGTCCGAGCGTTCGATACTGTCAGCTGTGTCCGTGGCATTCAACCCCACGCGAAAGGCAACCCGCACGGTATATACTGCTACATGAAGGAGCTCGGAAAGACTGTGACAGCAGCTCACAGCAGCTGCAGCAAGCGCACCAGTACATAGACCCACTACAAAAGTGTTTGACGCACATGGGTATGATCCCCTGGTCAAACCGCAATGACTATTTCGATTTAGCGAATCATTTGTGGAGGGTGAATTGGATTGGATGATTTTGCATACCGAATGAAGCTCGCCAGATGATAGATACATGTTAGTGCTTGGTTGATAGCGACGTGTGCTGGGCCTTGGCTTGGTATGGCCAAGAGTTTCGGAAGGCTCGGCAAAGAAGAAAATTGTTGACGTCGGGATTCCGGAAGTTCTGCTATTTCAAAGCGTAGAGCTTCATATGCACGGCTGAGGAAAGACTTTACGATTGGATCATCGCATATACACGCCAGCTGCGAAAGCTCAGAACCAATTTGATAGGTCTGGTCCCCGAAGAGGAAGATGTCCACTTTGTCTTGCATTGTCAGGGCTCTTGAAAGCCAAGAGCTCGTTTGTTGGATCCGTCTGTTGGATCTCGCCGATGTTACATTGACATCTGAACCAAAGACACCCCCGCAAAAGGGGCTCTATATATTACCCGCACCTCACTGCTTGCGAAAGATATTGACCTTGGCTAAATATATATTGCCATTCCTGTTAGGCTATCAGATGAACCAGAATGAGCCTTGTGCCCTGTAGACACTATTATATAAAGTATGAACTTGCTGTACGGGGCCCGAGAATAAGAACTATCACAAAACATCACGGCGTGAGGGTTAAAGCCGACAGATCTGCCACATGGACCTTGCGTGTGGGTGGGAAGCTGTGAAGTTGAGCTAACTGACAAAAGATGGATAGACTTTTAGAGGGCCGAAGTCTGTAACGGGGTTGCATGAAAAGATAATCAGGGAAGTAGTGTATGGGTATTACGGTAGATTGGAACTCGGACAAATAACAACTGTTCATCAAGCGTGAGAGCAAGTACGCCCGTTTAGATCGGCTAGTAACCAGCTCCGTAAGTCAAGCCAACGTATTCCGATAGCCTAGACCTAAAATCTTCGTATGCGTGAATTTGATAGACGTGGAGACAAGAAACGGATCGTATAGTGGCTCTTAAAGTAGAGCTTGCAAACAAAACATGCACAAGGAAATGGACTATCTTGGAAAAGACATATCGTAAATTTGGCGACCATAGCAGTGCTGTAACATTGAGGCCAAAAGGTATTGTTTCGTAAAGCTCCCATGAACAGTTGAAACATGCAAGTCAAAGTTAGTAGCACATTCAAGAGTCAACGCCCTTATCAGCGAGAATCAGTCCCACTTGGTGTGATCAATCAGGCAGACTGAAAGCCAAGGGCGTGACCAATTCTATGGACACGAGTGCCTTCTGCGAGGCAGAGATGCTGGTCCATGCCAAGTCATCAGAAGCTAGGCCAATCCATGGGAGATAGGCTATGAAGATTCTTCTCACCAATGGACCAAGCTCGTAAATCCCTTACGAGACTAATGAACTCAACCTGACCTGTGCCGTATTTTGCGTCATGGCAAAAGGTGACTGTGTGTATGTCTGCGGAAGTCCGCTGATCGTCATGCTAGAAGCCGGACGCCTAGCGTGGTGGGCATCTGACTAAGTGTGCTATATGCTCACTAATTCAACGGATGGTCAACAGACCCATGAGCAAAGATGTAGGAAATGACGCGTAAAGGCCCTTGGGTCAGCACGAGAAGCGGAGAATGGGCTCGAACAGGTAGTTGTTTAGCAAAGTGATCGTGGCCTCACTGTTTTGCCCCTCCATGCATGCTTCGAGATTCTGTGCCTCGAAGGTTTTCCAGTTCTCCAGCGTGCTCAGAGGTAAGGAGTGTGAGAATATATCTGTCATATGTTTGGATACTTTGATAGCATTGGAGCCTTGGCATCCGAGACAGCTGCTGTGCCTCGGAGGAGGTTTCGGATAGGATGACGGCGTGGCGTTGGCTAATTTCCTACCGAGAGTCCGTTGAGGAGCGGACATTTTATTAAGTTATGCGTGGGACAGAGCCAAACAATTTGGGGGAATCTACTGCTTGTCCTCGGGAGGAACCGTCCTCTTTCTCGGTAAGGTATTACTTGGTCTGCTTGACAGGTGCTTACCTCGAAGCTTAATTTCAATATCAGCCACGCTATGATAAGCTTACTGCGGATTCACCACGAACGACGAGCCACGTTCTTATTGGTCTTTACTTTGCAAACAGATGATTTGCAAAATGAACGGTGACGATCTCTTGATCGAACCAGGAATCACAGCACAACTAGGACAGGAAATGATACAATTCTTAAAGCCATTGCATTTAATCTTACCTAGAGCTATCGCCCCACCCGTCTCCATGCCACATAATTGTTCTCGTGTGTATTCCATCCCCTCGAAGCATTGCGAGATTGACGTAAGCACGGTATTTTGGACGCTGTCCATCGACAATGGCGATAAGGACATTGGAGGTGAAACGAAAGGGGTTGCCCTGTTCGAGAAGGGAATGGCCGCGGCTGAGTGACAGTCGGTGTCTAGCATTTGCTGTTGCTATTGCACATGACACATTAAGGAATCGCTGACCAACGCCGGATTACCAGGGGCAAGTAGGATAGCGCGCAGGAGATAGATAGCTGCGTTGCGGACGGGTTGGGGGGTGAAGAAGTCGTGGGGGGTGTAGGTGATACGGTCTGAAGGTGGGGAGGGTTGTTGAGAGAGGGCAGTGGCGATGGTGGAGGGGGTGTCTTGCACTATGAAGCGGAGATGCGGGAAAGTTTGGGCGAGGGTGCGGGATGCGTGGCCTGTGGACCCGCCGACCTGGGTGCGGTTAGGATGTGGGAGGGTATTAGGGGAGAGAACGTACATCTACCACTACACCTCCGTCGGGAAGGGAAGCCCAGTCGAAGTCATTGATCAGATGGTCTAGGCTCACGCCTTTGCTTTTCCCTACTGCAGCCATATAACCTGCAAATTCCTTTCCCCTTCCCGGATCTGCTTTCAGGTGTTCAAAGAAGCCTAATTCCGTTCCCATGGCGAGGCCATATGCCGTCACTTCTGGCTTCTTGGTCTCCTCCCATCGCTCTGTTGCTTCAGTCAGTTTTAGGGCCGTAGGGGCAGAGGCGCTTGCTAAGTAAAGCAACCAGTCTCGCAATGCAGGGTCAGCGGCGAAAGCGGCAGAGAGGCGGGTGTGAGCGAGGTGATTAGGGGAAGGAGAGCAGAGGAAGGCGGCGGTGATGGCCATTGGAGCGATGCGGCGGAGGAGGGGCTCGGGAACAGAGGCAAGAGAGGCGAGAGAGGTGTAGGTGACTGGCATGGTAGGGGGAATGTGAGAGAGGATGTCGAAGTGGCAGAGCCATTGCAGGGCGGAGAGTTGTTGATACTATTGGAGTGGAGGATTAGTTGGGATCGTGGAGGGGCAGGAGGCAGGCAAATAGGTACGTAGACTTGTTGACAAGGGAGGAAGTCGGAGACATCAAAGGCGAGGTGCTGGAGTTGGACTACGCTTTCAAGGAGGGTTTCCTGGGCGTCGAGGAGATGCTGGGGGGCAGTAGATGGGAGCAAGGTGGAGGGTGCATCGGGCTCGAAGGACGCTTGGGGGTAATGGACTTCATCGCAGTAGGCGGTGATGCTTTGGGCACAGGCGTGGATGCTCGCAGCTAGTGACTGGAGAAGAGGTGGCTCTTTCTGCATGGCTCAGGAAATCAAGAAACACAGTACCCCAATGGTGGTGGGAGGATGCAGACCGCAATGGAACTAGAACAGGGTATAACAAAGCCATAGCAAAGATTCGTACTCAGCATGGACTGCAATGAGGTATACCCGGTCCTGGGTCATCCAGTGACTGCCTCAGATGCGAGCAGACAGCTGTGAGGCTACCATTTCCCATTGCCGCTAGGGTACGCCATGTGAACAGAAAAAAGAAAAAAGTGGTGGAGGTTGGGGGATCTGCCAGTCTTGGACTGGTGCGATGAACGCGCCGCACAGAATGACGGTAGTGTGCATTCTGACAAGAAAGAACACCGATCCCTGTCAATTGTTGCAGGAAACATCCGTGCATGCCAATGGACTCAGACTAGTATCGTAATAGCTGTATCAAAACGACTGTTGATGCCAGCTCACCTAGCGCTGAACATTGCTCTAGATTTGAGATCGCACCTCTTCACTCACGTCTGTCTACACCGTCTTGGCATACACCTACCTTCAATGCTCTCTCGCCACTAGATAGCTTTGGCATCGAGATTTTCTGAGCTGTTAATCTGATCCGTAGCTATGCCTGTACCGACATCCAAATCCGAGCCGCACGTCCTCATCATCGGCGCCGGCCTCGCTGGCCTTGCGCTTGCCCAAGGCTTGCAAAAGAATGGTATCAGCTTCGCCGTCTACGAGCGTGATAGCGGTGCTAGCTTTCGCCCGCAAGGTTACCGCATCAAAACTTTCGAGCAGACTGACGTGGACCTGCGCTATCTGCTGCGGCCGCACATCATGCAGGAGTTCTTGGACACATGTGCAGAGACGGTGATGGGTGAGAGTACCTGCAACGCAATCAACGGCATCGTACAAGCAAGTCGCCGAGGTTGGAGGCCCCGTCCGTGGACCGTAGACCGGGAGGTTCTGCGGAATGTGCTGCTCTTGGAGCTTGATGAAAAGGTGCATTTTGGGTGCGAGTTCACCCACTACGAGATATCATCCTCTTCATTCGACAATAAGGGCGGCGATTCCGTCCCAGCATACTTTGCCAACGGCAGTACAGCAAGTGGGACCCTCCTTATCGGGGCTGATGGCACGCACTCACATGTTCGCCGGCAGCATATTCACTTCCACCGAGCTATCGATACGCAAGGTGAGATACAGAGTTCGCTTTTGTCGTAGCCAGAGTGTAACGGCAACGGTAGATAAAAGGGACTTACCTATCTCTAGGCGTTTGCGTCTATGGGAAGACGCCATTTAGCACCCAGCTCATGCAAAAATTCCCTGCACACGCCCTGCGCTGGATCACGACTTTTAGGGACGAAACCCCACTCCTCTCGCATATCATGACCGGCCAGACCGACGTAGTCACGCTTATTGTTGATCCAATGCGCTTCCCAAATCGTGGCGCTCCTACTTCTAACCTCGTAACAACCAACAGTACGGCCAATGGGACCAACCATATGGAGGCTAAGAGACCTCGAACCCCACTACCAGACGATTATGTCTACTGGGCGCTTCTTTTACGCTAGCGACGCATCCCGTCTTGGAAGGGACCCTTGGTGGGTGAGAAAGCAAAGGAACTATCCCTGAATATTACTGCCGAATGGGACCCCTCGGTACGCTCGCTTCTCGAACTTCAAGACACCTCGCGTACTGCAGCTGTCCATATCTACTCCACTGACCCAGCTCTTCCCTCCTGGGAACCCTCAGCTTGCGTAACGGTGCTCGGCGATGCGGCACATGCGATGCCTCCATCCGGCGCTGTTGGGGGGGTGGCGGCGCTTCATGATGCCTCAATACTGGCGAGAAAACTGGTCGAGGATGGAATGGGCGTCGAGAGTATAGGTGCGTACGAGAAGGAGTTGAGAGAGCACGCTAGGGCGGGAATTGGAAGAAGCCTGAAAGCTGGAGAGCAATTGTGGAATCAGCCACCATTCGAGGAATGTAAGGAGGTGAGCTTGTAGATGGTAACGTAGACTTGTAGACACTGGAGGCAAGAAGACGATTTATAATACTCTGGGTTGTTTACCTAGTACGATCATTCTGCACTCAAAAAGAAGACCAGGAACCTCATATGCCGCGACTATTCTGTAATTTGAGGTTACAAGCCTGTCGTGGTGGTAGTTCCTGTATGGATATCGTCGATGGCAAGCAGAGAGGTAGAGGAGTTGTTTTGTGAGAATTGAGAATTGGATTGCGCTCACCTTTAGCGGCTTGGCGCCTGGCCCCGACCGCTTGGACCCGCGAGTCTTGGCGCACGGACATTGACTTTCTGGAAATGCCAAGCAGTCAGTTGTTTTAAGAGAAATTTTTTGTACTACAACAACTACAACATAATATCATTCTACACTTTCCATCATACAAGCTGTTTCAGAGATATCGTCCACCGACAACGTTGATTGGAAACAGCGGTTCCCCAAGCGGCCAATTGTTGAATACTATCTCCATAGCAGCTAATCAGTTTAACACTTTTCAAAAATTCTTGGCTTAAAAAGTTCATAGTCTTTGGAGATGAAGGGCAAAGTTTGCTTAGCCTATTCGGGTCAGCTTGCTTGACATTTGATCTTATTAAACCTTAGTTGACGTTTCACAGGCGGTCTTGACACTAGCACTATTCTGCGTTGGCTGCAGGATGAGGGTTATGAAGTTGTCTGCTTCCTTGCTGATGTGGGGCAAGAGGAAGACTGGGACGCGGTCCGGAGCAAGGCTAAAAAGATTGGCGCCTCAAAGATGGTCATCTTGGACTTGAAAAAGGAATTCGTTGAGCAGCTTTGTTTCCGTGCCATCCAGTGTAATGCGCAGTATGAAGGCAGGTATTTACTTGGGACAAGCTTGGCCCGTCCGGTCATTGCTCGCGCACAGATGCGGGTAGCTCAAGAAGAAGGCTGTGATTTCGTGAGTCATGGATGCACAGGAAAGGGAAACGACGGAATCCGCTTCGAATTGGCATTCCTTGCGATAAATCCGAAGATCCAAATCATTGCACCTTGGAGAATACCGGAGTTCTGCAACCGATTCCAGGGTCGCAATGATTTGCTTGACTATGCCGATGCCAAGGGGATCCCGGTGACATCCACCAAAGCCAAGCCATACAGCATGGATGATAACATAGCTCATTGCAGCTATGAGGCAGGTATGCTCGAGGATCCATCTGTCCCGGCTCCAGATGACATGTGGACTCGAACCGATGATCCCCGGAAGGCACCTGATGTGCCCGTGGATATTGATATTAAGTTTGAGAAGGGCCTGCCAGTCAAGCTCACTGTTGGTGATAACACGTACACTGACAGCCTCGAGCTCTTTATTGCACTCAATGCGATTGGCAAGAAGGCCGGGATTGGGAGGATTGACATCGTCGAGAATCGATTTATCGGATTGAAGAGCCGTGGTTGCTACGACTCACCTGCCATGACTATCCTCAGACTCGCACATCTGGACGCTGAATCCCTGACCATGGATGGCAAAGTCCGTTCCCTTCGTGACCAATTTGTGACCCATCACTGGTCAGAACTCCTTTACAACGGCCTCTACTTCTCGCCAGAACGAGAGTTCGTCGAAAACTCTCTGGTCTTTTGCCAAAGACGAATAGTAAGTGATGGTTGTCCTTAACCGTGTTGATAATGGCGATCGCGGTTACGTAAATGCTTCGAAGCCAGCGCTAATCAGTGTTTTCGTCCAGAACGCGGAAATACGACTATGCTGTTACAAGGGCTCCGTATCTGTTCTTAGCAGGACTTCCGAGACTGAGAAGCTCTACTCCTCAGAGGAGGCCTCTATGGACTCGTTAGAGAATTTCAGCGTTCTGGATACAAGTATGTTCTTGAGCCCACATTGCATACACCCCTCGACTGTTTCCAGTCCCGATCCCCAATTGGAGATGCCTTTACTAACTGTTAATCTGTAACGCAGCTGGCTTCATCAATGTCAATGCCATCCGGCTTAAGAAGTACGGAATGCAAAAGGCCGAGGAAGGGCAGAGTCTTAGTAAGGCATGAAGTGCGCCTACGCGCAACGTACTGCATATTTATGTCGGGTAAGCATGCGGGGAGAAAAGTTTATGGCGATGGTTTCTTTGAATTTGTAGGTCATTAATTCATCCGGTCTGACCATTGATAATGACACTGGCATTTGTCAGGATATTATCATTATTAGTTGCTCCATACTCAGACAAACATCTGCCCCTACAACTTCCAGGATCGTCGTTCGTGGGTGTAGGGAAGTTCCTGCATAAGGCGTTGATGACTGAATGCACAGATGTTACTATCCAGCTGGGTCTTGAAAGGTCGCTCCTGCAAGATATTTCTACTTGAGGGGAGAGAAGAGACTTACATGCTGAGTACCAAACATAGCTCTGAGCATTATTGATCGCAGCCGCAGCCGCAAGACCAAACGCCGAATTGATATCGTAGACTTCATCAGTGGAACTCGTAGCCGGCCCGGGTGAACTATCAAGATAAAAGTGCACGATCTCAATGCATCAGAATCCACATTTGATTCTCCACCAATTTACCCTCTTGGCCATTTTCCTCAAATTTATCACTGACTATGGCAGGACAGAAAGCAGACGGCCTCGTCGCCTGTTGCACAACCTGAAAGAAAAGCGGGCAAAGAAATATCCAATTAGTCTGAGGCCTATAGAACGCGGCTGCCCCTGTTTTGCAGGAGTCATACAGATCTTTCAAGGAGCCGTCGACATCCCCATCCCCGGTCAGGATACCGGGTCCTGGAATACAGACGATGAGAGGTGAATTGGGACTTGGACTGTTCTTTTTTAGAAGGGGAGCTCCGGTGGTTACGTTGGAGATTATTTCGTCGACGAGAGTGTTGTAGATGGAGTCTTTGAAGAAGGCGCGGTAGGCGGGACTGGCGGTTCCGAGGTGTGTGTCTAAGAGAACGGGTTGGAGGGCTGCCCAGATGAGATCGAGATCTTGTTGGACGAGAGCGGTGTTGGTGTCGCAGTGGTAGATGCTGTAGGGGCCGTGGTGGTTATGCCGGAAGAGGCTGGGGACTGATTAGCTAGGTTTTGATGTGAGAATAACGGTGAGCACTTTGTGCCGTCACTGTATGCAATGTTGGAAGCGCTCGTGCCCAGAATGAGAACTGTGAGATCCGCATTCTTGCGATCGTCGAGAAGGTTGCGTTGGTGAGTTCCAACGAACGAAGATAAGTTACGAAATTCAACAGCAAATGTTGCGAGCAGAATGTCCTTTGATCTTGCAGGTCTCCTACATCTTATATCGATGTTGCCGCGTGTGGCGGTGCGAATTTCTAGAGGCGAAATGCAATACCCGGGAAACGCTCTAAGACTTGACGATTGTTTCAGCTACTTCGAGAATGGAATCAATGATATCGTCATATGAATGGATATAGAAAAGTGTTATTGACATATATATGTTTCCTGTAGGAAAATGCAGGTTTTTCTCTAATCTAGTCGATCGAAAATTGCGGGGGTGATTGGGACTCAGGCGTATTGAATATATTGTATTATTGATCACTTGCAATCTCGTAATGGGCTAAGCTGGGTCTTGAGATATGACAAGCTCAGGATTCAAAGTGACAGCAGGCGCGGGAGATGATATTCTGACAAAGCTTAGTTAGGAACAAGACATTCAATGCTTAGCCCCTTCCTTCCCTACACCCACGAACTTATTTACCTTTCCCGCTACATGAATCGAGTTCTCCCAGCAAGTATCTGCCCGAATCACTATCCCGGTCCGCCTACCCCTCCGCACCCTCCTATTTCCCCCACTCGTTCTTTGCCACTCTTCAGCTGTCGCCCCAGTTTCGGGTCTCTTCCGAGAATGTCACCAAGTAGCAAACACACCTGGTACCACGGCAATCCCCGATGCTTGCGCCAGCCTGGTTCTAGCTTTCGCGTCACTTGACAGGCCCTTGCCATTGCCACCACGGGCATTCCCGTTTGGAGGGCCCGTCATGAACGTAGGCCCAACACTGCTCGATATGTACCATAACAAAGAGCGGACCACTCCTCGAGGACGAAGTGAAAAACGGGACTTTGTTTCGCCCCTAGCGTGCGGCCGCAGTGTTTCCCCACTTTTTTTTTTTTTTTTTTTTTGAATCATACTCTATTAGGGGCCTACTAGGCCTATCTAGGCAGTCTATCTAATCTAGCTAATAGGCTTCTAGCTCTATATTAAAGGTTAAATACGCGAAAATATAATACTATTCTATTCCTTAATTTAAACTTAAAAGAAATGCCTAAAGAAGTATATTTAGGTATAAACTCCCGCCTAATTAAAAAGCTTATTACTACTACCTCCTATTAACTTTATAGAGCTAAGTTCCTTATACTAATCCTTCTTATTATATATAATTTTTGATGCTTTATATACTCTTTTTAGTTCTATATATATAGTAATATAGGATATCTATTATTTAAAATCTCCTCTTAGCTAAAACTAGCGGAGTATCTCTATCGCGCTTTTATTAACCCTTCTTTATTATCTAAGAATCCCGCTCTATAATAGGAAAACCACTATTTTAATAGCTTTTTATATATTTATTAACTCCTCCTAAAGGTTAATAAAGCTATTAGGCCCTTAAATTCTTCATTAAAGCTCTTAATACTAAGTATAAGATAGGATAAAATATTTTACTATCTTTATTTCTATCCTATAGTTATATTCCCTTATAAAGGTATAGCGAATAGCCCCTAAATATCCTTTTAGGCCTATTACCTATATTTAAGCCTAGACGATTATTATTATAAAGACCTAAGAGGTATTTTAATAGAGATTAAGCGTATTTAGATAAGAAGTCTCTACTAAATTAAAAAGCTTCCTCCCTACTATAGTTATCTTCTAGTCTTTAGCCTAAGTCTTCTTAAGTTAAGCCTATATATCTTATTTAACGCTAGTCTATAGCTATACTAAGTTTAAAGGCCTTAGAGTACTTAGATAGATAGCCGCCTTAGTTAATTTATCTACTAGCTTATTTCCTTTAATCTCTTTATAGCTTAGAATCTACTAAATCTATACCTAGCTCCTCGCTTCTCTAAGCGTATTTAGGTGCTAGATAATATTTAGAATATATTATTAGCTAGATTAATTATTTAGGTTTTATAGGATCTTAACTACACTTTAGTTATTAGTAAATACGACTATTTTTTAGCTAAAGGGGCTATATTATATTATAAGCTATAAGGCCGATCTAATATTATAAAGCTCTACTCTATAGATAGCGCTAATATTACTATCCCCTATATAGAAGCTAATTTACTTTTATCCTAGGTATATTATCTTTATAACTATACCTATATAGCTATCCCTCTTACTTCTATTATAATAGACGACTATCTAGTTATCTAGGTTATTTTTAATCTCTTTCTACTATTAATAATAGAGCTTAATTACTCCTTCTTTAGTAGTTACTATCGCTGTATATAGTAGCTACTACTAAGGATAGACTAAGAAGGGGGTATTTTACTCTATTAAGAGCTTTAGTTTACTATTTAGATTCTTTAAATACTTCTAGATTACTACTTTATATTATTATAAAGAGCTCTACTATAGTTACTTATCTTTTATTAATTATATAGGGCGTTTAATTACCTAAAGTTATTAGATCTTCTTATAGACTAGTAAGCTCTATATCCTACTTACTATAGAGTAGATTATTTTAGCTAGCCGTTACTAAATAAGCTCTATATAGAGCTCTACGTCTAGTATAGCCTTTATTATAGTATAGAATACCCCTAAAATAGCTACTAAACTAAATCTCTAATACTTTTATAGCGCTTAGAGTATCTTTTAATAGATAATTTTATAGCTAAAACCTTTATAAACTACGGCCTATATTAAGTATCTATAGAGTAGGTATAGAAAGATTATTACTTTATAAAGTTTTACTATCTTTAGAATTAAAACCCCCTAACTAGGCCTCGTAATAGATTAGAGTGCCTCTTTCTATTAATTAGCTTTTATAATAGTCTACTTAAGATAGGCCTCCTTTATAAGTCCTAAATTAAGCTATACTCTAAGGTACTAGGCTAATAATAATAGGCTAACTTCCTAGGTAAGGCTTTCTATCTAAATCTAAACTATAGTAGCCTTTTTTTAAGGCCTTCTTTAGCTACTAGAAGAAATAAAGGAGCTTATACTTTTAGAGGGCGAAGACTACCCTATATTTTTTAGCCTAGTTTATTATTCTTTTATAGATTTAACTAAGCTTCGCGCTATTCTCTAAGGCTATATCCTCTATAATAAGGATATAAGTATCGTTAATATACCCTATTACTAAGGCCTTATCTCTAGTAACTTAAAAAGCCTTATAGTTATATAGTAGCTAAAGGATTAGCGAGAGAAGTAATTCTTATAGAATACTAGACTTAATATTAAATAGCTATATAAGTCCTTTATTAAAGTATATCTATCTAGTTCTCCCTATAAAGAAATTAGCTATCTACCCTACTAAGCTCTTATTATAGCCTAGCTTATAGATATTTTAGAGTAGTTTTTAGTAGTTAATATTATTAAAAGCCCCTAAAATATTAAGGAGTAATAGGCTAGAAACTTTATTATTCTTCTACCTCGTATAGATCTATTCTAGTAGGAAGTAGATAGTATACTTTATAAAGGAAGACTTATATCCTCTATAGTAAGTAATTAGTAGTAGGTGATAAAGCTCTACTATAGCTAATATCCTCTTTATAAGAATAAATTCTATATTCTTATTTAGTATATTTAGTAGCGAGATAGGCTTATAGAATTTTAAGTTATAGTAATCTTTTTTACTTAGCTTTCTTATTATAATTATCTTAGCTTCCTTTTAGTACACTAGCTAGTATTATAGCTAGAGACTCGCGTTATATATTTATATTAGGAGAGGTCTAATAATTAAGGCTACTATCTTAAAGACCTTAAATTAGATATTATTACTCTTAGAGACCTTATTATCCCTAGAGCTTTAAAAGACTTCTTATATTTCGTGCTTAGTAATATTTAGGAATAGTAGTAATAATAGAAACTTTAATAGCTACTCTAGTATATCTAATAGGTTTATAAGGGCTGGTGTTAGGAATAGTTTTTATTATAAGGCTTTTATTTTCTCTTTATTCTTCTTCTAAAGAGTACTATCCCTATTTTAAATTTTAGATATAAAGGTTATTTAGATAACGCCTTTATTCTATA
The DNA here is from genome assembly GCA_018257855.2 of Cladonia borealis. NCBI lineage: Eukaryota > Fungi > Ascomycota > Lecanoromycetes > Lecanorales > Cladoniaceae > Cladonia > Cladonia borealis. Next base: position 582,405 of record JAFEKC020000015.1, read on the forward strand.
TCTATTTATTTAGCTTCTAAAGATTCTTAATAGTTTCTATCTTTAATACTTTTTCCTTATAGTTATTACTTAGAGTTTATTATAGGGTCTATTTCTTTAGATTCTCTAAGGCTTTATATTCTTTAAGGTCTTAGAAGTTATTACTAGCTTAGTATCTCTTCTTAGCCTTCCTTATATTATAGATTACTTTAGAGTATTCTTTACTCTAGCTAGGCCGTATTTTAGGGGATTATCATAGCTTTAGTATTACTAGATTTAGCGTATATTAGATAGCTTAGATAATATCTTTAGCGAGGAAGTTAATTTAGGCCTATATATAAATTATATTAATCTATATTATTTGTCCTTCTAAAATAATTTAGAATACTTTTTAATTAATCTCTTTATATTTCTATTCCTCTCTAAATTTAGTGAGCTCCGGCTAGAATATAATAAAGGTATAAATTAGATAGTAGTTAAAGTTATTCTAAAGCTCTAAAGCTATATTATAATAGACGACCTATTCTATAACCTATTACGCCCCCTATACTAGGTCTATTATTATACCTTCTTAATTATCTAAGGCGTTAATATTTAGGGACCTTATAATTATTCCTAGCTCTAAGATTAGATTAAGGCCTCGTTATTCTATAATCTCTTTTAATTACTTTATTAATCTCGTTAGAATAATATCTCTCCTAAACTAGTTAGTATACTAGGCGTTAAAGTCTCTTAAAAGGATTTATTTATATTTAATATTCTCCTTTAAAGCTTTATTAATTAAATTAAAAGTCCTTCTTCTAAAGTAAATCTTATCCGCTACTATTAATAGTATAATATATATATTATAAATAGTAATTCTTTAATACCCTTTTATATACTTAAAATATATCCGGATTATTTAAAAGATTAGGCTATAGTTAGTAATTTATATTAACCTAGGATAAATTCTTTTATAGATATATATATATATCTATATTAGCTTCTAGTTTATTTCTTTAAGGGTCTTATTTAATAGCTAGATTAAACTATACCCTTATTTCTATAGGTTATAAGTTATCGCCTAGAATAGATTACTCTAAGGCTCTTAAACTATAATAATATTATACCCTAAGGTATTCTCCTCGCATAAGGTTATCGCGGCCGTGTTATATAATTTTTATATATTATACTATAATATATAAAAGTATTAGGCGTTTAGTATTAAGCGTTTATATATATATTAAAGGTCCTTACTTTTTAACTAGACTTTACCTTTAAATAAAGATTTATCTTATCTTTAAAAGTTATAGAGAGGCTACTTAATTTAAATAGGCTTAAGCTTCTATCCTTATCTATATTCTCCTTATTCATCGCTACCTTAATTAGTGCCGTGATTTAGGCGGCTTAGATAATAGTCTTTCTCCCTAAGATCTTCTTCTTTATCGGGCCTAAATTAGTCTTATTATCTATTTTTTTAGCTAGAGCTCTTTTCTATCCTATTATAACTATCTTCTAAATCTTTATTATATTAGTAATACTATTAATTAAGGCCGATAAAAGTCTTAGTAATATATTTACTAAGGGTATAGACTTCTTCTAGTACTTTTTAACCCGCGTAATATACTTATAAACCTTTATCTTTTCCTACTTTTATATATTATAGTCTAGGCTCTAAGCTAAATATCTCTTCCTATAATTAATATAGGTCGCCTTTATAGGGATATTATAACTAAGGTAATTAGCTATAATATATTATTTAGTATAAAAGCTATATATCTTAGAATTCCTACACTATATAGATTAATAGCTATATTTATTATATTTAAAATATTAGTTAATAGTAGTATTATATATAGCTCGTTAAACTCTCCGCGTCTTATTCTACTAAAAGAGTTTATTAATATTAATAACTATATTAGTATCTATAAAAGAGGTAAATTCTATCACTAAGAATATATACTACTTACCCTTATATAGCTTTTATAACTAACGAAGCCGCTTAATCTTATATCTTTTAAGAATATAGTGATTCTACTTTTAGAGCTTATTAATTATTCCTTTTAAATAATTAAAGTCTACTATATTAATCCTTATACCGTCTATTACCACCCTATATATAGGGAGGGCTAAGGACGTATATATCCTAAGAATAGTTGTCTATTCTAAGTTATATTACTTTATTATTTCTACCTCTTAGGCAATTATTATTATAATCCTCTAGTCTCTAGAGAGTAATTTTTTTACTATTCCTACCTAATATTCCTTTAAAATATAGTTTTTTAAGCTTTATAGGACCTTATTTAAGCGCTTTAAAATCTTCTTTTCCTCCTTATATACCTTAATATATATTAAAGGAAGGGCGGCTATTCCTAATTAGGTCAACGCGTCTTTATTATTATTTATAATTAGATCCCTATCTTTACATCGCGTATTAGGAGGAGCTATAGGTGCCGTACTTATAAGTAATAATAAGGTTTTTAAGGTCTTAGTAAGGGATAGGGGGAAGGCTTCTTTAGCGACGACTTAAGCCTAGGACTTAGTATTCTTAAACTTATTAAGGCGCTTTATAAGATTATTAAACTACTATTTTTATAACTATATAATATCTAAGAATAATAACTCTAAGCGATTAATAATACTAGCGAGGCTATTAGTAAGCTACTATTAATACTTATATACTATTAGAATAATACCCTAGAGGGCCTACTTAACTATAATATTAGTATTATTATCTATTTAGAGCTCCTCTTAGATCTCCTTAACGAGCTATATAATATATTTAGTAGGTGATATAAGCATCACCTCCTCCCTAGGATTAAATAAGGATATAGTATTTATAATACACAATTTAGGTACTAAATTAATACGCTAGATAAGCTCTATTGATTGCGATCGCGTTGGAGTTTATAGCTTAACTATATATTAATGTAGCGATGAGGGGGAAGTTCGTGTTTCCCTATATATCCCCTTAACTAGTGGTAAGTCGGCCCCCCAAAACTAAGCCTAATTAGGTATAGATTTATGCCAAGCTCCAATATCCGGCACTAGTCCTCGATTTTCAAGCTAGTAAAGCTAGACTCCTATATATTTAAAACTTAACATCTTTTTTATATCAGACAACTAGATCACTAAATTTTAGACACGATTAAATTAGTATCTTAATTATATACCTATAGATCATCTAACTATTAAAAGTATAATTGGTCTACGGCCACTCATGCCAAGATTATGTATTTTATGCCCTATAAGCCCCTAGAGGCCACGCCCGGAGCACCCCTAAAGATAGCGGCCTCGAGGCGATATAGGCATGCTCCTTAGGGACACCCCCCCTAAACAACCATATTAGCCTACACAGCCCTATGGGGCTTAGCTCCCGGGGGGGCCGACTTACCACCAGTCAAGGGGATACTAGAAGGCGCTGGTAGTGCCGATCGCCGGACACAAGGCTGTCCGGAGGTCGGTAGTCAGGCGACTTTACCATATTTGCCTCCAAAATCTCTGGATCATTCTTCGCAGATTGGGATTCAAATTAGATGTAGGCACTCTCGGAATCTATACCAATCCCGGCTGACCTATTAGAGGTTGCGGACTGACCACCGTCATCCATCTCTATTGGGTCTGGGTCGTCTCCACTACAATCCTCAGGCTCTATTCCCCGAACGTTGATGACAAGCAAAGTAGTAAGAACATAGAGGATGAAACTCCTCGATAAAAGGGTTGAAAGATGTATTTTGGGTAAAGAATACTAATCTTCTCATGCAAACTTTAGAATTATGAGGATAGTATAGAGATGGGAAAGGTAAGATTTTATAACCTATTTAACAGTACTTAGGCCCATTGGCTTCTCGAGCAATCCAGGCTGTGCAATGACAGTCAATGTTCTTTGACCTATACACTGACCGTGAAAGACGTCAGCGTAGACCTTGACCAAACACTAACATTTTAAAATAAGGAATCAGGTTTCAGCATCTTGTTTTGAGATTCCTAGACTGAGCATGGATGAAACTGGGTTTGATCGGTCCATTAGAGGCCTAAGCCACGATCTATATACCTTTCTCAGCATAGTTCTCTGAAAACGTAGTCTACCATATCCACTAGAATAGTAACTCGCAATTTGGCATATCAAGAGCTATGATATCCTTTGAGGTTTGAATAGGAATCGACAAAGGGTGCAGCTCGGATTACAAGGGCTCGAATGCGCGCTGAGAACCTCCAAACCGTTCGTCCGCCGTGGAATAGCAGACAGAAGAACGCTTTAATCTACTGCTTTTTGGCCATCAATAAGCGAGACTCTGACCTGCGGCTTTGATGCGAGTTTGACTCGATCCTGTCTATCATCTGAATGTTCGCAAAGTGGTTTCGAGCCAGAGCGAGACTTTATGTTCGAGTTATTTTGATGGAGACCATGTAGATGTATGCTCAAAGATAGGATATGTTGGTCCAGATGATCATAGGAATCCCAAGAATTAGACTTGCCAACAAAGGATTCGGTCGATCCGTCGCAAGCACCTTGGGTTCCTGAAAGGATTCGAGCAGGTAAACAAAGTGGTCGAGCCGCATAAGACAGGTACCTTAGATCACAGTCTAGCTCCACCCATCTTATGCTATTCTCTGTCATAATGCAAAATCGACTTTGACTGCCAACAAAGATGAGGGCTGTGCGACAGGACTCTCTCTTAGTTGTCCAAATAAGAGGAGCTTGAGTCACTCCGCAAGCGCCGCAATCCTTAGAGGCTTCTGATATAATGACCGAGCGAATGACAAGACCGCGCCATCCTTACTTACTGAGAATGCCTGCCTAGGAGCGTAACAGAGCATTGAGCGATGTACTCGTCGGATCATAAGTGAGTCTTTTGGAACGGTGAGGACGCCAATCAGATCTTGTACTTGGCTTGACTCCAATATCAACTTAACCCTATCTTCCAGTCTACAACTTTTACCGGAGAAAGAGCGTCGAAGGAATTAAGTGTCAATGATAGCTGTAAAAAACGTAGTATATAAATTCTCCTTCTTGTTTTGGTTGTTACCTTTGGGGGCTTGACCCTACCCTAAACCGGACAACAAACCATGCCTTCCGCGGTCCCTCTAGGGGGTTCTCTAGCGGACGGCAGTCCAGACAATTTTCGCGGAAGGGTAATTCGAAGGAAGACAGCGTCAATGCATTGTGCGCTATATATTCTCTAATAGGGGACTGAAATTAGGTAGAATTTGAGATAGAAGCACTTTCTTTGTGACTAAAGCAGGCGGTCTTTCTGTCGTTCGCGTCCGCGTTTAGAACTAGCCCCGCTACTCTGGACTTGGCAAGTATTTACCACCTCTTCTCGAGCTCTTGTAATGCCTTCCTAAAGCCTATCGTGGTAGGCTGGCTAACGCTCGAGAGGCTTCCCAACCTCCGCAGGACGGGGCAAGATGCCCAGGAGTAGCAGCAATGGCATCGGCGACGACGTTACCAATCGCACAGCTCCAGCCAGGACTAGACAACGATAGCACGACTATCAATGGAGTCGTAACCTTAATATGGCCATACGCTCTCCACAGCCAGACCCTCAGCCTCCTACTTGTCGAGCCAGATTTTCGCTTACGCCGCCATCGGGGGCAAGTACGCGTTCGCTTTCATGGCTCGAGTGCAAAGACTTTGTCCAGGTCCGGCATAGCTAGTGGGGATCAGCTCCTACTCAGCCTGAAGGGGGCAGAATGGGCGCAAGATACATTAGCAGCTTCTACGCCAGGCAGGAGCATCGAGTGGGAGCTGATATATGGCGAACGTCTGGTGCTACAGGTACGATAACTATAATGTACCATAGAGGAATGCTAATACGTTACCAGATACAACGCGCCAATCAAGAAGACGTCTCACTTGATATTGACCACCCTTTCCCCTCGCCAGAGCCACCAGTCCAGAGCCTCACGCTGAGCTCGTCACCGCCGTACAACAGCCATATTCCAACCCCAATACATGCACCCAAACTAGCTTCGCAGGCTTGGGCGTCTCCTGCTTTTTTGAAGCGTAGCCATTTTTCTGCATCAACCTACGATCCTTTTGCGGAGACTGACTTTCCGGACAATGATCGAAGGAAGAAAACAAAGTTTGGGAGGGGTAGTAGCGAATGGAAATATGCCGAGAGAACACCTAGCCCGGAGAAAGAGGGCGATACGGCGACCTTTGATATGCCTAGTCCGTCAGACCGGGAAGCGCCCGAAAAAATGATTGATAGTACTGGCATTCTGTCAGCTCAACCGATTCTTCGCGAGATTACCAACGACGAGACTGTGAGGGAAGTCACTGCTGAGGAAGCAATCAATGGTGCTACTTTTGGCCAGCCGAGTTCTCCAACTGCGAGCACTGAGCCTCGAGAGGGGACTGCAGAAGACAGTCTTCCAAAAGAATCATCTCCAGCCGTGCAATATATATCCTCAGCTTCTTCGCAACCTTCTTCTTCATCATCTGTGGTCTCTGGTTCGGAACAGAATGAGATTATGCAGGATGCGGGAGACTACCAGCCCGATGGCAGTGATGCTGGCATATTTAGCGGTCACGCTTCTGAATTCGGCCTTGACGGTTCGGTCTTCTCACGCGCTGAGCAGCCGTTAGATGCTACAGAAAATACAGCAGAATACGTGGAAAGGTTTGAAAACAGAAGATCTGCTGAGGTTGACCTTACAACTGTGCGTGGTATGGAACCATTGATGCCAGAAGAGGTCCGCCCTTCCGATCCTGGTTATACGGCGGAGGACCACCCGTCCACAATCAAAGAGTCTATGCACGAATTCATGATCTTCGAGGGAGATGACTCAGAACAAGCCCCCAACCTGCTAGTTGAACACGCTGCACAAGAAACGCACCAATTTTCCCCATTTGAGTACCCCGAGCCACTCGAAAGCGAACAAGCCTGGGGCGAGATCGTCACAGATGATCCAGCTGCCAGTGAGAAGGGCTCACCTAGTCTGACCGCGGACAAAGCCTCACCAGAAGCCAGGAATCAGACCAGTCTAGGTGAAGCGCTGGATGTGAAAGCGACTCAGTTTGAGAGAGCAAGCGACGAGGAAGTGGAAAGTGACGATGTCAACGAAAGTGGGAATTATGAAGAAAGTGAAGAGGAGGATAGTGAAGGGGAAGAAGTTGAGTACGAAATAGAGAGTGGCGATGAATATAGTCAAGACGAAGAAAGCAGCCTGGAAGAAGAGCTACAAGACGGACAGATTGCGGAAGAGGATCCTCAACGAGATAAAGCTGGCCTAGGAGAGCCATTGGAGCCCAAGAAATCTGCGGTTGAAATTATTGATTTAGAGAGCAGTGACGAGGACGAACAATCAGCACAGTATAGGTCTCCAGAGCCTGTCGCTCCAGAACCTGTAATGGCACAATCTGATCAGATAGACTCGGGTACATTGCAAGAAGACTCAGCTGCAATGCCACAAACAGAAACTCCGCCGTCAGGTGATCAAGATGCTCCCCAGAACAGATCACCCAGCCCAGCGGTTGCTGCGGATACGAAAGAAGTCACACTTCAACCAGCAAGGACTGACCAAGAGTCGCTCTCTACAGAGCCGACGCCAAGCTCACGACCATCCAAGCCAGCTCCATCACCGCCCATAGAAGAATTGCCGTCAACTGTTCGGGACACGTATGATGACAAATCCTCGAAAAGCCAGCTTATGACACCCAGTGATACTCAACAGTCAAGTCTCGTTTCACAGCTTTCGTTTCCGTCTATGCAGACACTTCCAGGCGGAGACACTCTGCCGACCCCGCGCCTGACCCAAGGTACCTCTGCTGGTATTGTACCGCCTGAGCTGTTCTCGCTACCAGCTTCGCAAGAGCAATTGGAGCTGCAACCTTTGGCGGCAGAGGAAGATACCAAGACAATCGACACGAAGCCATCAACCCCGCAGAGGGCACCTAATCTGATAGAAAAGCTCAAAGCAATGCGAAAGCTATCAAGCCAGTCTTCACGTCGGTCGAGCGACGTTAGCGCTACGAGTCCTTGGTTCGCGCCAAAAAGATCTAGTCAAATTGTACCAGACAGCGAGGCCGAAAGTGAAGTGGAAAGCTTGTCTGGTAATGATCGATCTATTATGCAAGATGTTACCTCTGCGAGCCAAACACAGAAGAAACAAAAGCTTTCGGCGAATGCGTTCAAGTCCTCTCCAGCTCGACCGACTACGGCTGCCTCCATGGTCTCATCACCAGGCTATCTCCCTCCTTCCCAACCGCCACCGCCGGGCTTTCGTACCAACTTATCCTACTTCGTACCCTTAGCTACCCTCTTAGCACACTTCACCACGACCGTAGATGTCCTTGCCATCGCCGTCAGCAGCACTCCTGTTACCCGTGCTACATCAGGTCCCAAAGATTACAATCAAACGATATACCTTACAGACCCCTCGTCTTCTACACTCAAGCCACCAATCAGAAGAGCGCAAATATTCCGATCCTACAACAAATGTTTCCCAATTATGGAGAACGGAGACGCTGTCATGCTGCGCGAATTCAGAGTACAAAGCTTTCAACGGCAAATGACGCTCCTCAGCACCCAGTCCAGCTCCTGGGCCGTTTTCCGTAAAGGTCAAGGCGTCCAGGTGCGTGGTCCACCCATTGAATTTGGAGCTGAAGAGCGGTTGTTCGCTCGAGGTATGTGGCGGTGGTGGGATGGTCTGAAAGAAGAAGAAAGAGTGGCCTTGGAAGAGGCAGTCCCCAAAGAAGAGCCCCAGAAAGCAAAGACCAAAGATAATAAAACAAATGGAACAACGAAGACAGCAAAGAAAGCTCAGAATGTAGACGAGACCAAACCCAAGATCAAGAAAGAAACCCTCGAGGGCTTAGGAATCGAGCTGCCGGGATCTCAATCCAAAGCACGGAAAGCATCCATGAGCGAACGCTCCATGGGTCTGGATGGGACAAGTGATAGCGATAAAGTCGTGGAGAGCACAGAGCCTCCCAGACGGGTACTGCGACCTAGAGGAGCAAAGGGTTTGCCGGAGAAGTCCGAAAGCCCAACAAAGGCGACGGAGTCGAGATATGGATCGGTGTTTACGGGTGGCTTAGGAGAGCCTGAGTCGGATTAGTTGTAAGATATCCTGATACAAAGGCATGTTGGCATAGCTCTAGCAGTTTTCATGGAGTATCACGGGCTGTATGAGCCTTATGAGTGTATTGTTGGTGGTCTATTTGACTTAGTTATGTACAGCGAGATACCATTGTAGCTTGGCATACGACCAAATACTATTGCCGAAGGATTAAAATTGCAAGTCTGTACTATAGTCCGTCAACAATTGTTCTCAGTCAATTCAACGGGTGATAATTGTTTTCGAAATTGGTATGGGGTATCAGTCTTTGCCTTGTAACGTCATGCCCAACCAGCGCCATGCGCAATGCAAGAGTGTATACGCGGTTGGGCTTTTCGGACTACCAGAAGCTGTGGGTTTTCTTCATAGGGATGGAATGTGGAGGGTAGGAGATGGTTTGGGGGGAACTGACTTTTGATAGATTCTGTCGAATCATGGGAATCCTTTGAGTTCAACATCCTATTGCTACGAGATGGCTGATGTAAATGAGCTTCACCACGTCCTTTAACATTTGTCTGTCACACCGGACTGAGAATTATATACAGCCTCAGCTTTGAACGTCAGACATGTGCGCTGGTAAAATGGGGTTCCAATAGATGCTTCATTTCAGAGACTCTTTCGAACGAGTCACATATGCCAATTGATCTAATCGAATAATAAGGCCATAGACGGATGTGATGTCCCGGCATACAGGTCGTCACCGCATCATGGGAAGCTCGCACAAGGTGGCCCTCGTGATGACGGTTTTAGAAGCGGGATGAGCGTACTCTCGACCTACGCATCGAAGTCACCAGCCGAGTGAATTGGTGTTCGAGCTGGCGATGATTTGAGTTGGTGGTCTTGATATAATTAGAAGACAAGAAAAATTGCCTTGTGGCTTCGGCCAAAAGGCGGCTCGCGCTAATATTGCCAAGCCTGACGGAGCCGCTTAGCCGCTTTGGTACCTGACCACCAAAAATTGTATCTGCAGATGCAGCTTTCCATTGTTGTTACAACTGTCCTACCAATACTACGACTTTTAGCTAGGCTTTTTGAGAAATCAATCCACATATGCGACTACTTCTTGAAACTCTATATCTCAACTTGTCCGACCTTACAATTAAGCCTAAAATTCCTCTTTGCTCGTTGACCGGTCCAAATCCCATATATCTGTAAGGGACAGCCACATGCAGCTTCTCTCCGGGGTCACAAGCCTTTACAACCCCGCATAACTTCTTCTACGCTCTTCATGGACAATCTGTGGCAGCGCCGGTCGAAGTCAGTAACCCTATTACGCTCGGTCAATTACGCAAATGCTAATTCACAACGCTCAATAGCTCCAGCAAGCTCTCCCTTTCTACATCGACCTCAAACAACGCAACTAAAGAGACCACCAAGACCGAACCTTCTCGGCCTTACCAACCCGCGAAACGTTTTGGGGGGGACGGTTCCTTCAGCAGCAAATCGAACCCTTTCAACGGCATTGCACCCGTGACTACCACAAGTATAGCCTCTCCGACAGCTGGTGCCTCTTCTGCATTTGGACTTGGATCTGGTGCTTTTGCCTCGTTCGGATCCTCAGGGAAAACTCCGAAAACCCCTGGTACGGCTTTCGACTTCACCAATTCGAATTCCGCCACCGACAAGCGAGAGAAAGAGGCTACGAAAGAAAATGGTGGGGCGGAGGTCAAACCAAAGGCATCGTCGGCCTCCTTGAACAGCAAATCCTCTAGCAATTCCTCAGAGCATCCTCTCAAGTCCACTTGGATCGTGTGGTACAGGCCGCCAACGTCCAAGTACTCGGACTATGAAAAGTCCACAATACCTCTTGCGCATTTCTCTACGGTGGAATCATTTTGGGCAGTCTACACACACCTTAAACGACCCTCTACACTACCATCAGTTTCCGACTATCACATTTTCAGGAAGGGGATTAGGCCGGTGTGGGAAGATGAGGAGAATAAGAGGGGCGGCAAATGGATCATGAGGCTAAAAAAAGGCGTGTCGGATAGATACTGGGAGGATCTCCTGTTTGCTATTGTGGGCGATCAGTTCGCGGAAGCGGGCGAGGAGGTCTGTGGGGCTGTTCTGAGTGTCAGGAGTGGCGAGGATGTGCTTAGTGTCTGGACGAGGATTGATGGAGGGAGGAACATCAAGATCCGGTGAGAAATAACCCCTCCCAAATAAGTCTATGAATCTGTAGGTAATAACTATGTTCCAGCGAGACAATCAAGCGCCTCCTTGCCTTTCCACCAGACACCAACATCGTCTGGAAGAGCCACGATGACAGTATAGCCCAGCGCTCGGCTATCGATCAGGCACGCCACGAGAAGGGTGCAGTGGGGCAGGGGAAGCGGCGAGAGACCATTAATGACGACTCTAATCCGGAGAAATCCAGGGGCTCGGTAGCGTGACCTTCATGGGCCAGTGCTACATGTACGATTATTGATGAGTGGAAAGCGTTGCATTGATGTTATTAGCGAAGCCTTGAATTTCTGCATCGTCCTTATGGACAATGGCCTGTACACTACGATCCGTATTGGATACCATATGCAAGGCAATGATTTATCTGTCGCTTTCATTGTGACTGCCTGTAAAGTTGGTCGGTTGTGGTGAGGTTATCTAGTGTGTGGAAAACAGCAGTGAAGGTGGACTCTATATGAGTAACGGAGAAGGTTAATAAAAGTGAAGTGTTATCCTGCTGAGTACCTTTATATTGTGAATTATAATGAAAATTTAACTTCTCAATCATCTTAAATTAAGTCCACTTTCTGTCTGTAGACTATCAACAGACAAGCCTGCCTATCTCTAAAATTCATGTCACTGTAGCCAGAGAGCTGAATCGTGCTGCACGCAGCGGTGACAACAATGCATCATGCTGTGCTCCACAACGAGGCTGCTGAGGCGATTGGTGATACCCCGAATGACACTCGTTCGAGCTTTCCGTTACTTGCTACCACGCATCAAACCAGTAAGTTACCAAGGCATGGGGAGGACGCAGAGGATGAACCAGAATATGTAAGTTGTCAAGGGATGTGATGGCAGGGGACCGTAATCTATCAACATTCGGCGGAAATAAGAGTGCCGCGGCGCGCTAATGCAGCTCAACATCACAGGCCATACTTCCTCTACAACAATTACGGCGCCCACTTGCGTCCCTATATATTACAAAGGCTTCTTCGGGCAGGCCTCCAAATGCTACGGAACTCCAACGGCCGTCACCGTCAGAAGTGGATCGGATGCCATCCACAACTGCCAACTCGAAAGCCCCCATCAGATCGGATTCGGCGCTTTCCATAAGACACTACACACTGGTTGATAATGACGAAGAGAGACTGTTAGGAGGCACTCGGTGCGTCTAAGAAATCTATCCTCTCCCTACTGAAAGGAAGTTGACGTTATCCAGGAGGAATAAGGATGCAGGCGCCGTCCCTATCGGGAAGCCACAAACACGTCTCTTCAGTCAAGTCTCTGCTGTGAAGGTAATAACGCGCTCAAGATTAGTCTTCAAAATCACTGAAATAGCTAGATTCCCGGAGGAGGAATAAAACCGATCAATACTCTCAACGGCCACCCAAAGTCCATCAATTCACGAGTAAATCAAGTCACAAAGTCGAAGCCTACGACAGGCTTCCAAAATACACTGCAGACAGAGGTTAGTCGAGGATGCAACGTGAGAGGAATGCCGCATGCGATTGAGCCGGACACCGGCCCCGTATCGCCTTCAGCAAAGAGACAGAAGACGAAGCACCAACCCAGTTCACCGAGCTCACCTCTATCTATCATCGACCCTCTAGATAACGAGGCTCCGGGTTCCGTATTCTTTGGCACTCTCAGCCAAAGTGCAAGCCGGGCTCCTTCGGTGCACAGTCGCAGGTCTAGTTTCCAATTGCGAAGAAGTTCGTCTTCAACTGGAAGCCTTCAAGAGCACAAGAACATTGAGCGGATGATGAACAGTGATCCCATAAGCAAAAAGAAGCAGCGTCGGCTTAACAACAATAGTCAGCAGTATCACAATCACGCGTCCAACATGTCGTACTCAAACCCAATAGATCTATCTGGTGATGATGAGGAAATGGACGTGGATTATCTGCCGACAGCAGATAGTCATATTCCATATCAAGGGACCATGAGAAAGGATGATCCAACACCAAGGCATGCGTATTCATTCCAAACTACTCAGGGTCAAAGCACAGGGAAACGATCACCTTACTTCCCCTCCGTCACTAGAGCCAACGGCACATCGAAACAAAAACAAACCCGCTCAGCGACCGAAGATCATAATGAAGATGAAAGACGACTTAATGATATGTTCATACCTATTAATGGCCTGCGTCGAACTTCGGACGTAGCTATGAGCTCCGACTTGGATGAGCTCCAAGAAGGCGGCAATACAGTGGGACATACTGCAGATACAAATATCACTTTCTCTACTGCTCGTTCGCGCCAATCTAGTCCTGTAAAGGTTTCCACATCGGCTTCAAAACGTATGTCTTCTACTGAATTAGATCAAGGCTTGCCTGAGAGTAACATAAAACCCTCAACGTTCGCCAATGAGGAATCCAAAACTCAAAAGAGGGCTCAAGAACTGAAGACACGAGTACGAGATAAAAGGCGTCCCTGGGCTGTTGAGGTGGCTGCTTTTGGCTGTGCGGGTGAATTCTTTGAACAGCCTGGCATGAGTCTCGTCTATGATGAAAACAAAATGATTTATACTGTTAACCGTAACGGCCAACAAACCAGCATTCATATACGACCAGACAAGCTACAGAAGATTCAGTATGGTGAAGCCGGTGGAAAAGTGCGCTTCTTGTCGTCAAAATCAGGCAATGAGGAAAATACGCTTGATCTCCAATTTGCCAGTGATAAAGACGCCGTTGTCCTGGTGAATAGACTGGCCGGGCAGGCTATGTGCAAAACGCAGAGCTCTCCAGTGTGAGTCTGTTGAAAAGCTCGCAATCATTTCACTTTTACTTACCGACTCTATAGTGACCATATGGACAAAATCTTCAAGAAAAAGCGCCAAGATTTTTCGAGAATTACTGATCTTGCTGCCACCAGAGGCGAAATTTTGGCCAATGTACAAACCACGCCCAGCCCTTGGCAGCAAGGAAACGAGAATATTATTGAGACTAGGCGTCGGCGAACAGGCCCGTCGCTGGTCGATGAGCTGACCGCGCGAGCCGGCCTGGGTGACACTAGACCCGAAGAAAGTAAGACCAATGCACGTGCGAATGGACTGCCTGATGAGCCAACTATCAGCGAGGCTCTCAGAATCATGAGACCGCAGCCTCACAATGATCATCTACGCCGATCGACAAGGACATACCGTGCGACAGCCAAAGCTTCTGAGGACACCTTCGATGAGCTCGATAGTGTACCCCCAAAATACTCGCAATTACATGGTTTGGGTAAGCCGTGGAGCAAGCCATTGATCTACCCCAAGGAGGGCAAAAAGAGAATAACTGTTGAGTGGTCGGACTTGGAAAAATTGGATGAAGGCGAATTTCTCAATGACAACCTCATCAGCTTTTACCTTCGCTTCCTCGAACAACGACTTGGGGATCAGAAGCCCCATGTTGCGAAAAAGGTGTATTTTTTCAACAGTTACTTTTTCGCGACGTTGACGAACTCGCATAAGAGCAAGAAGGGCTTCAATTATGAAGGCGTGCAGAAATGGACGAGATCAGTGGATCTTTTCACCTATGACTATATTATTGTTCCTATCAACGAGTCGCTGCATTGGTACTTGGCCATCATCTGCAACCTTCCTGCGCTGGATCGCAGCCTGGAGATGCCCGAAGACCATCACAGCTCACCAGCCGAGACTGAGCAAACAACTGAGTATGGCAAAGCTAGAGAGTTCAGACCGCCATCACTCAGTATTGAACCTGAGGATACAGTTGGTTTAGCAGCAGACTCAAAAGAAGAGGGAGAGACAGAGGCCAGAAAATCCTTCGCAGAAATGAGTCTAGACGACGATATAGAACAGTCTAAAGTCAGATTCCCAAGTCTCGAAAAATTCAGGCATGTCGAGACTGCAGACCGACGAGAACAGGATCAGGCAATGTTGGACACCCAGTTCGAGGATAGCGAGCCTGGGTCAACAGCTTCGAAAGCAAGAGATCCGACTCATGTACAAGAGCGGATCGGAGATGAAAGAGACCCAATTGAAGACCTCGATCAAAGCCCTAGGGCCCGCGCGAAATCAAAGAAGCAAAAGAGGAAATCAATGCCGCCCTCAATTACCAAAAAAGACCCAACCAAACCAGTCATTCTTCTACTAGACTCGCTTGGATCTTCTCGCGGAGGCACAGTAAGGGTTCTCAAAGATTATTTGCGTGAAGAGGCACGCACGAAACGCGGTGGGATGGAATTCGATGATGGACAAATTCAAGGAATAAATGCGAAAGTACCGCAGCAGAGCAATTTCTCAGACTGTGGTCTTTTCCTTCTCGGCTACGTGGCTAAATTCCTTGAAGATGACCCCAGGGACTTCATTGCAAGTATTATTGCAAGGACATACGACGAAGAAAAAGATTGGACTAAGCTTGTGCCAAGTGCCATGAGGGCGAGTCTCCGTGAACAATTGCAACAGCTGCACAAGACCCAGGAAGAAGAGCGGCAGAGCGCGAAGAAAGTTGGCAAATTCCAAGACAAGGGAGATCAAAAGGCTGAGGCAAGCCCGACTCGCACTGCTCCCCGTCAGATCGAGCCTCCTCGCCATGACATACGTACGGTTGATCGCACATCGATAAGCAAGTCTGCGC
Organism: Cladonia borealis; assembly: GCA_018257855.2. NCBI lineage: Eukaryota > Fungi > Ascomycota > Lecanoromycetes > Lecanorales > Cladoniaceae > Cladonia > Cladonia borealis. The sequence goes on from JAFEKC020000015.1 coordinate 598,181, forward strand.
AGCGGCCCCCAGCGGATGCAATCGAAACAGAGGAACTCGTTCAGAACAAGCATCCCGTGCAATTGAGTCCGGAAGGTGGGAAGGCCGAGCACCCTCACGTTTCAGGAAACCAAGACGGTCAAGCAAAGACATCTGCTTTCACACAAGATGGTCCGACAATCATCGAGATTGAGAGCCAAAGCCAAACAGCCCCATCTGCCCCTAGATCCACTAGGACATCCTCTGCGATATTTGGTAGCCAGAGCTCTCCTCCTGATGCAGAGCTCCCCTCAGAAGTCCCAGATTCCCAGCCTTCAGAGCTCTCTAGATCTTTCGAGCTGGCAGTCACTGAACAGGCACCGCAGTCTTCAACAGACCCTAAACGCTCAGAGACGGTTCGCTCCTTGGAAAACATCGTCCGCAAACGTGCGGAAGGTAATAAAGTTACTGTTGAATACTCAACAACACGACTTGGAAAGCGCGATGACGATGATGGTGCGTCGCGTAAGAAAACGACGAAGAAGAAAACGGAGGATCCTGAAATGATTGATGTCATTAACGTTGATGACTGATGGAACATTTTTTTCTTTCTGTTCTCCACCAGCATCAGTCTCTTTCTTAATTGATCGATTTGCACCATGCTTGGTGGCATCTAAGGCTTGCAAGGCATAGCGATTGGTGTTCTGTCTACCTACTTGCGACCAATTGGCGTGAACGGGCGGGGACTAAACGAATGATATTCGTATGTCTCAACGGAAACGAGGAGTTTTGCTCATGAGGGATGCTTTTCTGATACGATAGACCGGGGTAGCTATGCTAGCTCAATTTGCTGATAGCGAGCAATGGGATGATAACATTCTTATTGAAGGTTATCAGGAGTCTGCGTGAGTATTTCGACTTAAGGGGACTCCAATATGGGTATCTTACGTTTAAATCATTATCGTACATCATTCCAACTCATCCATCCAAGAACCCCCTTCCCAACCTCCCCAACTCCTAAAATTCCACCCTCCAATCCCTTCCAATCCTCACCCCCGGATCCTTAACAGTAGCCACATTCGCCGTCCCCGCCCCTCCCCGCTCAAACCCCATCTCCACGCCCCTCCCCTCCCCATCCTCCACAACTCTAACCTCCTTCCGTGCCTGCCAACTACCCGGCACCCCAACAATAATGATTTTCTCCACCCTCACCCGATCCATCTGTCTCACATACTCCCGTCTCTTCTTCCCCTTATTCCTCTGTTTCTCGTCCTCAAAATCCAAAGAACTAAGACTATTGAGCGCGAAAGTGAAATTCCGATGAATAAACGCGCCTTCTTGGTAATCATAGCTTTCCCCGTCATCGATGTAGAGATCGCCGTTTGCTGTGCCCTCGGGGGTGAGGGTTATGAGGAGGGTGTAGGGGTCGTAGCGCATTAGGCCGCTGCTTCTGCGGGGGTGGTCTTTGCGGGGGATTATGTGGCCGGCTCGCATTAGGAGGGGGATTTTGTCGAGGGGAGTGGGGATGGTGATCGTGCTGCCGGTGCCAGGGTGGATAGTGTAGGTGAAGTAGTCATAGTAGAGGGTGTTTGGGGGAAGGTAGATGGAGATGCTTTCTGCCCCTGCGGTTGTGACGGGTTTTGCTAACAGGCCTGTCGAGCCAACGTAGAATTGGTCGTCGAGTGCGAAGCCGGCTTCGTCGGAGGGGTGGGCGTAGTAGTGGGGTTGGATGATTGGAGCGCCAGTGGTAGAGGCGCTATGGAAGGTTGTGTACCAGGCTGGTAGGAGGGAGTAGCGAAGGCGGAGAGCTTGGGTGATTATTTCTTTATAGGGGTCGCCAGCCAGGTAGGGCTCTCGGCGGCGGGTGTCGGTGTGGGCGTGGGCGCGGAAGAAGGGGTAGAAAGCGCCGGCTTGGTACCATCGGGTTAGGAGTTCTTTCGACGGATCACCGAAGAAGCCACCGACGTCGGCCCCGGCAAATGGGAAGCCGGCAACATTGTGGGTTAAGATCATGGGTATTGAGGCCGCGAGATGGGACCATGCGGCTAGATTGTCCCCAGTCCACATCGCGCCGAGGCGTTGGGAACCGGCGTAGTAGGAACGAGTGAGTATGAAAGGGCGGCGACGAGAGATGGCGGGATCTCGGTGGAGGAGCGCTTCGAAGGTTGCGTTAACGAAGGTCATGCCATTTATGTTGTGGACATCCCGGTGTTCCCAATTGCCGTGGTGGATGTTGTCCTTTGGCATTGTAGTTTCTGGACCATTGAAGACTGAGGGCTCGTTCATGTCGTTCCAGAGAAACACGTTAGGAGCGGTACCTTGAAATGACTTGTAGGTAAAGAGGGAGCGCCACCAGTCAATAGTCACAGGGTTGAAGCAATCAACCCAGTGTGAAGAACCCGGCCAGCACCAGCCTTCGAAGAGCTTGTTGTTTTTGTCTTTGACCCCGAGGGACATGGACTTGAGCTCCTTGACGACGGCATAGTTATCCACGTTCTTGATGTGAGGATCAATTATTACGACCAATTTTCTTTCTTGATCATTCAGCTGCTTCTCCATGCCTAACGGATCAGGAAAGGCATGCGGGTCCCAGGTGAAATATTTCTTGCCGTCGGTGTATTCGATATCCAGCCAAATAACGTCGTAAGGAATGTTGTTCTTGTCGAAGTTAGTGTCAACTTCTTTGACGTCCTCATCCGAAACGTAGTTCCATCTACACTGGTGGTATCCCAGGGCAAATTGCTGAGGCAATTGTGTGTATCCCGTGAGCTCACTGTACTGGGCAACCACATCCTTTGGTGATGGCCCGAGAAACACAAAGACGTCCAGAAGACCACTTTCCGAGAACCAGTGTGTCTCCGTATCAGTGCCACCTCCAGTAACAAGACTATTTGGGTTGCTGGAGACCTTCTGTTTGACGATATCAATCCATGTTTCTGCTGCATTGAGCCAGAAAACGCCGACGGTGGAATCCTTACGATGAGCCTGCATCAAAGGGATCGCCCCGTACAGCGTCATGGGACTGTCCATCTCATATTCGAATACATCGCTATTATATAATCGATATGGCTGCTCATAATTTCCAGGTCCACCTCTGCATAGTATTCAGCAATGACCCAATAAAGAGTTCACGTTATATGGTACCGGGTCTGCTTCAGGGACAACGAGCTTGCATGGCCTGGTATACCGTAGACATGCTGATAGCCTATAAAGCTAATGTCCATTCCAACGCTTTCTGGTCCTCTGGGCTTGGAGTCAATGTTTCCACCAAAGGTTTCCTCCCACCAAGTGCTCTCGTCTTCACCATCCTCGGGATCCTTCTTTTCGCTTTTCCCTTTTTCTACTTTCACAACCATGGCCCTCCAGTGCTCTACATTCATCAGACCCCTGCCGTTGATCTTAATGTGTAGCTCGTCATCCCGGAAGAAGTCAATCGAAAAGGGGTCATGGCGTATCACAGCTCTGTATCGCTGCTTGGGACCATACCGAACAACCGTCTCTTCTTCCGACTCTTCACCAGAGAAAGACTTATCTAGCTCGCCATCTGTCACAAGTGCCCAGGCCGCGGCCTCATTATACCGTTCTTTGCGGGCTTGGCTCCCATGGCGAAGTCCAATATCCTTTTGCTGTCGTTTGAACTCATCAATGGTAACTCTGGCCACCCCCGATTCCAGGAATGCGAGCTTGACAGGCAGTTGAACCGCTTGACCACCACTTTTCAACGATTTCAGCACCGTTCCTGTAACATATCCGTGCCTAATCCTTACGCTGTTTGGGTCGAGTGTGTACGGAGAAGCCCAAGTATTGCCATAGGTGGCTACGTTATCGGCGTAGGCCCGATTCCTTTTGCAGAATCCTGATTGCTCGCAAGTCTTGAAATTCTCATGTTTGACCATAACTGCAGTCCACGGCTGTCAACAACTTTTCCGTGTGTGCTCCAGCATTGATTTACCTGCGGGTCTAAAGAGACATAGCAATAGCAACACAGTTGTGAATCCTTGGCTCCATCTCTGGAGCCATAACATATTCACGAGACCACAGCACAGCTGTCATTCCCTGGAAGAAAGAAGCACTACAACAATAACATGTTCGTAGCTCCAACAGCTCGCGGTGACTTGGTCGCGCGTACCTGGCCCTAGCGGAAGCTTTCCGCGCGCCAAAGCCCCACCACCAGCCACTAACGACAAGCCCCTTGCCCCGCCAACGTCAAAAAGCCCACAGCCGCTATGGAAGACAAAAACGACGAATCTCCCACACAGGAACCGCCAATCTACAAACGTCTCAACCCCAAAACAGCAGCTTACCTTCGTCAGAGTAACAAAGCTAGAGCAGAAAAAGAAAAGTTTGAAGCCATGTCTGACGAAAAAACGTAAGTTCTAAGGGAGCACATCGACTTGCGGTGGAGCTGATAATTGTTTACAGATTCATTGCAATCAAGCCAGATGGCGTCCAGGTATGCATTGATCCGTCCTATTGCATACAGCCATCTCGTTGTATATGGGATTGCTGAGGCTGCGTCATTCAGCGTGGACTCGTTGGAGAGATCATCTCCCGATTTGAGAAGCGAGGGCAAGTCAATGCTTCTTCTCGAAGTGCAGCGAGCTAATTGAAGATGCAGCTACAAGCTTGTTGCCATGAAACTAGTTAGCCCATCGAAAGAGCATCTCGAGAAGCATTACGAGGACCTCTCGGACAAGCCCTTCTACAAGGGTCTTGTTACTTGTACGACTTCAACCCCAAGAGACTTCACATAAAAATCACAGAATTTGACGACTGACACCACTCAGATATGCTGAGTGGTCCCATCTGTGCTATGGTATGGCAAGGGCGTGAGGCCGTCAAGACTGGTCGCAGTACGTCCATTGGATACAGCTCTTGAGACAAGCATCACTGATTCGCTTGCAGCTCTTTTGGGAGCCACAAACCCATTGGCTTCTGCCCCAGGCACAATTCGTGGTGACTTCGCCATCGTATGTCCCCTTCTTGCCATCATTCCTCTACAAAGTGCTAATGTCTTCTTAGGACGTCGGCCGCAACGTTTGCCACGGCTCCGATGCCGTTGAGAGTGCCAAGAAGGAGATCGACTTGTGGTTCAAGCCGGAGGAGGTCCTTAATTACAAGCAGGCTCAGCATGAATGGATCTACGAGAAGTAGAGGACACTGCGCATTCGCTCTTTGATATACATGACTACGATGAACAGAGACGACATAGACACAGCATCAGCAAAGCATAATAAAAGCTATATTTGACACCTTTCCTGGTAGATGTTCCACCCTGGCTCATGCCTGTTTAGCTAAGCTACCCGAGTGACTTGGTAAGCCCTGCCACAGACTAGCATCAGGTTTAAGGCTGAGACCTTCCACAACCTTTCCTCTTTGGTCGCGCCATAGAATATTGACGAATCATAAGTCAGATGGAAGCATGTGGCGTTTGAGTGATTGGACAGCTGGCTCTACTTATCGCGCATAATCTTGCCCAATAGATGGCACAGCCTACTAAAAGGCTGGCAAAAGCCCCTCGAGGCTTGGACTTGAAAAAAGAGGCATAAGATGTTGTCGAAGCTCCATTGTCTCAGTTCTTCGGCACGACTTATAAGAAGTCCTTTTTCCCTCTAGGTTACCATTTGGCTTCCATCTATGCATGGCCCTAACGAGTCGACGAGGGTACGCGACGTGTCTGGGTCTCTCTCAGAAACATTGCCTGAGATCGACTCATCTTAGGCATCGATCAAAACATTGCGGCAACAGTATTGCCTATACTAACCTTCTTGGATTTCCTGCTTGGCCTAATAGCCTTACCCACGAAGTGAAAGCTATCCACGATGTCCCACTACGAAATACCGTCCTTTGATGTCCATGATGGCCTTGATGCCGATGTGGATCCTGATACCGAAGACTACCACTCCAACAACTTTTTGAGACAACTTAGCGAGGACGATCCTGCCCGTTGGCCTCCTCTAAATATGGACATGCCATTTATCGACACGACATACTTTACGGACACACAAGGCTTAGACTATGACTATGAGCCTTGGAACTCTCACTCTGCTCTACCAGACTATAACAGCCGATTCTGGTCAGGAGACCTACCAGATTTACGCCTTGACTCCTGCAACAGTCTTGCCCCTGTCATGGCACCAACCTCTTCGGAAGAATCGATGCGCTCAAAAGACTCGGGCTATGAGTCTGCCCCCTCTTCTAGGAAGCTTAGCTCGGGCTATGAGTCTCTCGCCTCTTCTTCTTCTCTACCCTCTTCTAGGAAGCTTAGGTATGGGATATCACACTCTGAATGAGCCGCTATAAGTGCTTACACTCCTGCTAGTGTCAGATCAGTACAAGGAAAGAACACGAATGAGTATATCTACCGCTCGACTTTCGTCATCATCTTGACATCTCTCCTAACAAAGCAACCATGTCATGGAGTCCTAACACGTTATCAGATTCGATTACCTTCACTGTTTTCATGCGGATTGCGAATATCAGACCAAACGCAAATATGACTTGGATCGTCATCAAAAGACCCATTTTCCTTCGTCTGGGCCTGAAGAGAAATTCGACTGTCCAGCCAGAGGATGTGGCCGTACGGGGGAGCACGGCTTTGATCGTAAGGTTCATCTTCGTGAACACTTGAGGAAAATACATGTGAAAGTTGTACCGGAACATTCTAGGAGAAGACGGGGTCCTCCTGGAGATGATGGACGCTACAATGCCAGTTTAGAAGCTCCTAGTGAGCATAAAGCACAAGGCGACAACTATTGTGAGATGCCCCCATCGCCGTCAATGGAGTCTGTGGAATGGTTTAGTCCCAGACTGAAGCGTTCTGAGCTTCCAATGACTACAATTGTTGAGCCTCCACCGTATACAACTGTTGAGCTTCCAAAGACCACAATGATGGTTGGCACCGAAGCTCGTTCAAGTAAGCCTGAGCGTCACCGATCCCTTGAAAACCTGAGGGAGGGGTTAGATCGACCGGAATCGACAATAATTGCCGATACCGAACGCTCAACAATGACGATAACGGGGGAACATAGAGTTCGAGATGTGATAAAGCCAGCAAAGATCGTGTCAGAGCCTGACGATGAGGCTCGACCAAGCATACCAGATCATCCAATTCGCACTACGCCACTCACCGTTATGGATGCGGATGACGAACTTATGAGTAGCCTATCGTATGATGGAATCGAGCACGCTCAAGATAGTAATGATAGTAACGTGGTTGACGGTGGGTTATGTTTTCGTCCTGCTTTTGTACATTTCTTATTGATTAAGCTGACGCTAGTTTGTGAAGACTCCTGTAGCAATCTCAATCCGGTTGAACATCTAGCAAATCTCATGACGGCTGAGGATGCTGCTCAGACGCACTCTTCAGGAGAGTCGACTGAGCTTGCGGAAGATCTTAGCCACGATCAAACCCCGATCGAAATTCCAGAAGCTATCGTGAACCTCGACGAAACAAGTATACGAGATTTAATGAGTCCGGAGGACAGTGTTAGTGGCCGCATACATTCTGTTGGACTTCCAGAAAATATTACCAGTATCAAGGATGCAGATCAGATGAGCACTTTAGGAAGCTCGATGGAGGCTGTGGATGACCAATCTCCCCATCTGGCTTACGCCACCGAGACCAATATTACGCCCTTTCGCATGGCACCACAATATGACGCTTATGTGATGACTTTCCTGAGCTTAAGGATAGAATTGAGGGTCTGGCTTGGACGTCGCGCTCCCTCCCCTGTCATACATATCTCGACCAGCGGCGAGACATTACTGGAAGATGGCAAGCAACGCATTCGATGGACTTGTGTAAGCTTTCTCAGTTTGCCAGTCCTCGCAGGCTGGTGGCTAACTGTCTCACAGCGTTGCGGCCGTCGTCTATATGACGACTTCGAGGAACTTCGTCCCGGTGCCCTTGAAGGACTGGAACAAATGCTGAACGAGCAGAACAGAGTCCGTTCACCCGAAGGCAATGGGTCAGGCCAACACAAAAGCAGCTCTATCCGTGCTTTGTGGAATGCTGCAGTTGGCGTCATTGGCTCGCTGGCCGGTAGTCGACCTCTTCGCAATAACAATCTCCCAACGCTTCCTTTGCATCAGCATCATGCAGCGGGCCAGGAGCGAAATACACAGTCATCGGCTCCTTCGGAAAATCTTTTCTTACTCATTTGTATTCCTTACCGGAAACATGGGACAAGACTAGTCCACATGGATCTCGCTGAATTGGTCTCAGACGAGACTCTCTTTAGAAAGCTAAGGCATGAATACCAATCCACTAGAGGCCAATGGGCTTCGTACTTCTCGTTGTGGAAAATGGCTGAAATTCAATTCGTTAAATTCGGATTACACAAACATCAGCTCATCGACATCAAAGAGAAAAATGACCTGCCGCCGGCGAATTTGAAACATGAATATCGCTATCAGCCAATACCTGCAGAGACAATCCCTCCAATAGGCACGAACCACCTGATGCATCTATATGAACACCCTGACCATGCTGACGATGTACCATTCTGTTTGGAAAGAATACCCAAAAAATTACGGGAACAACTTAAGTTATCCCCACATCAGGCCCCAGGACTACTAGGATGGGGAGTTTATTTTGCAGAGGGTTTTAACTGGCCAAAGTTCTGGGTCTTCGGCTCAATTGTACTTAGTCTAAGTGTCCTATTTGGGGTATGCTGGTCTACCTTGAGGCAGGATATACAAGGCGGATTCGGTATGACAGCCTGTATGATGGTGGCTGTTACGTTTACAACAGGAGTTGTGCAAGCAGCTGTGGAGCAAACATGACAGACTTCTCGGAAATAATAAGGGAGGGTAAGAATACTAAGGTTTTTATGGTACCAAGCTCCACATCGTGTCATTAGGTCCACATCTACCCTTCGTCAAAATTTACAATTGCAATCAGCTTGTTTCTAGAAGAGCAGTATGATGGACTCTGCTCAACTCAGTCGGAGTTATCCGCCGCTCTCCAACATCTAGCGCCCAACCATAGCCTTACCAACCATCGCCACCGTGCCCGTCCTGTTAACACCGCGTGGATAATTTTCTTCTTTCGTTGTTCGGTAGTAGGTAGGTATTGTGTTGACCGAGAAGACGCTTGGTTGAGAGACCAAGGAATACACAGCATTCTGTCTTAATCAGGGATCAAAGACGGACTCGATGACAGTCTGGCGCACAAGAGTCCGAGTACTCAAATGTGTAGGGTAGCTTTATAGTTATCTAACAAAAGAAATCTTCTGAAACTTTCCTATTACTTGTTCAGATTTGTATCTAGATTTGGTCATAAAATCACAAGCGGGGGCTATTTCTTTTTCTTTTGGGCCAAGCGATTCGAACCCATTTTGCACACGTTAATACCATAAATTTATACAGCCACGATACGTGACTTCCGTGCGGAAATTTTGCGATCTTGCTTCGCATCAACGGAGGCACCATTCTTGCTCTCCACTGCAGACCAAAGCCCAAGCGAAAGAGCAGCCTTGCGGAACCGTGTCGGGCAGGGGCATTTTCACTCGTACCCGACAGACGTATCGCAGGGGAAGCCTGTGGAGGCCTGAATACGCCATACTATGGCTGGCTGGGTGCCCGTCGGTCGAGAGCATCATTGTAGTTTCCGGGGTTTCGGACTCGATGCTGCCCAGGATACCTGTAACGCCGGGGCCGGACAATGCATCGGGATCGAGACGGATGGGCAAGATAACGGCGTATCGTGAAGCCGCATTATCGAGACGCGGACTTCCTTCGTCGACTTCTGGAAGCACCTCCAATTTGTATGTATACGACCACCACGGGACCTGCCTCCCATAATTCCACTGCATTGGGATCCAGAAGTTACCGCCAACCCACGGACGGATGAATGCCCAGGAACCAGCATTCAGCGGCCCAAGCCCGACAACTTCGAACCCTGGCCAGCGAACGGGCAGACCACCACCGCCGGGTATGAGTGTAGCTAGTTCGGGTCTGTCGTCCCATTCGAGACCGCCCTCGCGCATGGCGATCAGGTCTGGTGTCTGGCGCAGGAAAGAGCGCGGCGCCCAACCGAAGCCTTCTTGATGGAGGCGCGGATGCTCGTGAAAGATGATTCTAGGGTCAAAGTGACGGACCGAATCGTAGAAGCTGGCCATGCGCCTGGCGGGGTCTTTCTGCGCGAGAAGGGGACCGGAATCCAGTCCCAGGATAGTTGCTATGCAGATCGGTTCGTCTTCAGACTTACTCGTCTGCCGGTTACGCAGATACTTGGCGCAAGATCGCATGCGAGTTGCGATATTGATCCCGTGAACATCGTCGGTCCTAGCTTGTTCGAAGTACCGGTAGAAGATCTCGAGCTCCGTAATGCAGAGCAGTCGCAAGGGTGAACACAGGACAGTGGGATCTCGCACGTCGAGACTGTGGCGTTCGGAATAGCTCATGTCATAGAAAGATTCGGGGCCATCCTCGAACTGGAAGAAGAGACGAGGTGCCAACTGTCCCTCCTGCAGTGTCCAGAGTCGATGGTGCCAGCTGGACAGGTGTATGCGCACGTATTTTTCGATAATGTGGGCCGAGCGGGGAAGTGTGAGTATGAAGGAATCGAGAACGAGGACTCGGTCAGCCCCGCGATACACTTCTGCCATCTGGCGGATTGCAGCCTTGCGAAGGTCTTCGTCTCCCACCGGGACACAGAGAGTGTCAATCCAGAAGGGGACCTTAGCGTTTTCATGACGTCCCGTCGGTAAATATTCATCATTATTAGACGCTCGATGGGTTTCCGCGTAGATGTTGTTGACGAGTCCTTGGATACGAGACAATTGGCAAGCCGGGAGGGAATTTTTCTTGTCATTGCCCAGCCCATCAGACCAACTATAACCAGTTAGGAAGCATGACATAAAAGTTGAATACTGAGGATTTCAAGCTTACACGTGTGACATGGCCACGTACATGGCTTGAAGACCAGCTTTAGAAACACTTAACGTGTTTTCATCCCAGCGGAGAACCGGAATAGCGTCTTGTCCAACAACGTCCATGGCTGCGGTAGGAACTTCGATATCGGCGCAAGAGCAGGAGGGGGACACATGTTTCTGTTTATATGTGCCGTGGTTGATGACCTGGAGGTAGTTTTTGCAGATGCTAGTTGAGCAATTCGAATGGTCTCGACGAGGCCGGGGACAGACGCACCCTCCAAAGTAGTAGGTAGCACTAATGGCAGATCGTTGCAAGGACTCGGGAAAGAATGGTGAGTCGCTCACGCACCACCCATTGTCTTTCAATCGAGCCTCCAAGATAGGGCTGGGACCCCAGACCGGCATCTCTCGGGGCTCGTAGCCGTAGATGGCGACCAGAGCAGAGCATAAAGTCTCGCCCAATGCCATGACGGATAGCTCTATCAGTTTCATGCGGGTCTTGTGCGGTTCGGACATGCTTTGGCTCTTCTTGCAGTACAGATCTAGGAACAAGAATGTATGGTTTAGCATTTCCTTGATGTTCTCGCCGCGCAAGTATTTTAGGTCAGCAGGGTTTCGAACGACAGGCCCGACGGCGAAGCCCTCGCGACTCGCCCACTCGCCAATGTAGTCTCGTAGTCTCGTAGTGTGGACCAGTCTCTCATGAGGATTATAAGAAGCGCTAACGAAGTCGCGAGTCCGAATCGTAATGCTTACCCTACGGAAGACAGATATGAGACATCCGAAATAAAGCCAGGTCTGGAGAGAGCGAGCGATTTCCTCAGGGTTCTCGTTCTCGAATATGTGCGTCCAGCCGTTGCGGTTCAAGTAGCTCTTGAAGTACATGAGTACATATTCAGGCGTCGGTATGTCGGCCTCAAATTCTTGGGACCCGACGTAAGGGATCTTGATGGGTTGTGATGAGGCTGGAGCTAGAAGATGTTCCATTTGGAGCGGCCTGAGCAAGGCTGTGCTGGAAAAGATGACTACCCAAGAAAAGTGTTGATGTGAATCTCAAGTTTCGAATTGATTTCTTAATCGTCACCTAAGTCGCTATTATTACTCACTGCGCTGATTGGAGAAGCGTCCAGTGGCTGCTTAGCTACATCAACTTGGTCCGATTGCGGCAACAGCTCAGCGCAGCCTGGAAGCGAGTGCCATACATAAGAAAACAGCTTTTGCTATAACAGGTAGGTCATATTGAGTACTTAAGATTAGGCATTAAGGAACGAACACGAAGCTTGCATCATCGCGCCGGTGATGAGGACAAGCTTTGTAATTGATTTCAATATCAAACATCCTGGACATATCTAAAGATGGCTTCACCAGATCAAGCTTTGCCAATTTTCGATCTGTCATCTCCTTGCACTACTGTCATAATTACCCACAAGAACGTCCTGTAGTGTTCTACCCCTGGTACAAAGCCTACGATCAAGGGTGACTCCAAATGGCGACCGCCACCGCTGTATTACCGATGCGATTAGCTAACCCCTCTGCAGTCTCACCCCATGAATCCATGGCATTCCGGTCTGCCCCAGCGTCGAGTAAATCCGTAGCGATGATCGATGCTCCGCTGAGGGCGGATAGATGAAGAGGCGTTATATTCTCGCTGTTCTTCTGCTTGGCGGCCGCTGCGCCTTTTGGCAAATCCAGCATTCTCTTAACGAGTCTCGTCTGCCGAGCCTTGATGGCGAAGTGTAACGCACCGTCATGGTCATTGTTCACGAGATTAATCGCCGGGTTGTATCCCACTATGACCGAGGCAGTAGCCCAGTTGCCCTTCCGAGCAGCGGCCACGAGCGCCGTTTCACCATTCTTGTCTTGTATGTTAAGATGTCTGGGCTTCCCATTTGCCTGTAGCAGCTGCCTTGCTATATCCAATCTGCCTCCTTGCGCGGCGAGGATGAGTGCGGTCGTTTCGTCAACATCGCCGGTAGCGTCAATGGTCGGGCCTGGGCCTGGGCTGCTGTACCCCAACAATAATCTCACGATATCTCGGTAGCCCAGGGACGTGGCTTTTATCAGCGGTGTCCAACCATTTTTGGCGTTGGTGTCATCCCAGTCAACGTTGCTTTTATCGCCCTGCGCGTTAATATATCGCTTGACGGTATAAAGATTGCCGGTTCTGATGGCGTCGTAGAGCGTGCTGAGGCGGTGGAATCATCAATTAGTCTGCGCTTTCCCACCGCTCCTCATAGCTTGGTATCAAGGACCACGATAAAGCATACTCACTCGATTGAATTCGTGATGGAAGTGGGGCCCATGTCGATGATCGCCCAGTTTCTACCTGGTGAACTTTTATTAGCCGTAGTCTCCGCTGGCCGTACCAGTTAGATATAGAACACAACGGGACTTTTAGTCCTAGTCATCCTTACAATGGGAGAGTGTTCGTCTAAAGAGTAGAGGTAGAGAGCAATGAAGATCCAAATTCTTTAACAGGACATTCCTGGACTGGGGACCCTTTCCCTGTCAGGGTCCTAATAGGGTGAACCCTTAATGCTGTACTATGAGTTAGCTTATACTTATCTGCAGTTCAGTCATTTTTAAGCAACAAGCAAGGCCAGATGCTGGTTTGAGGGTTTCAGCATATTGTATATAGTCCAATGAGCTTCTCACACGTTTCGTACAACAACAGATGCAGCCCAATTCTGCCGCGAAAATACGTCCCGCTAGGATATTCTGGGCTGACCCTTCTCGCGTCATGGTTCTAAAGGTGTGAACCCTTGTACTATGAGTTGGCTTATACTCATCTGCAGTTCAGTCATTTGTAAGCAACGAGGCCAAATAAGGCTTCAGCATATCATATAGTCCAATGAGATTCCACCACGTATAAGTCCAAGAACAGATTTTGCCTGATTTTTCCGCTAAAATGCATCCCGCCTGTCACCAGCTCAGCAATGCATGTTCAACTCGACGCCACCACTGCAGCGTCAGATCGAATCACGATGAGAAAATGCAAAGGAACATTCAGTCATAAGCCATCAACAGTGCCTCCTTCGGAGTTGCCAACTGCGCAGTTTTGATCAAACACCTGAGAGCCCTCCGTTCCTCTCCCCCTCATTTCCGTTTGAATAGACTCGAGTTTCGGTTCTACGGAAGCGTATTGGGAGAGATTTCATTTATCCTTTTGGAGCTCTACCGGCTCAACGATTTTGTTATTATGGCCGAAGTGTACGACCTCTCGGCGCTGCCGAGCCAGCTACAGCCAAATCAATGTAGGTCAGCCTTATTGAAGGACAATCGTTCCCCCCGAGAAATATATTGATGTTACTCTCGTGGTTCAAAATCACTTACTCAAAGGGCAAAACCACTAGACGGTGCCCTCGCCTTATTAACCCTGTTCTCGCTCTCGCATTTATCAATGGGTTCAGTTGAGACGGGAGTCGGACCATACCAGAGTGAGTTAGGACTTCTTCACTGAAGGCACTGCGAGCAGGGTAGCTGAGGAGCCGTCAATAGTGGCTTTTATAGCGCTTGCCGTATGGTACGGACCTTTGATAATCAAGGAGGATGTTGTTCCTCGAAAATACCAATGTGAGTACCATCTCAGCAGATGTTCCCGGAGTACCTGCTCACTTCACGAATAGCATGGGCCATCCTCGTTGGAATGGGTGCTTTATTTGGGCCGTGGAAATTAGCACTGGGTGACTTCGCACAGCCCTACCACTTGCACGGTAAGATGACATCCTCCGAACGATGATAACGATGGAGGGTTAAACAGAGTTCCTGCTAGCCATACTTCTTGCTTTGTTGGTTTATTATGCTCCAGACGTGTTCCGTCAGCACATTCTAGGCGCTCAGAACATGTGTAAGTAAGTTTCTTACCTACCCGATACCTATAGTCCGGATTAACTACTAATAAGCTGTATTACATATAACAGACGTACTAGGGGCCCTCGCTTACTTCTTTGCACCCTCTTCTTCTGGCAACGGTGCCCTCTTTGAACCCTACCTACAATGGTTCGTGGTCGCCGCCGGACTCTTCGTAGCTCTCATCTTCACAAGCACCAACCTCGGTGGCCCCCTTCGGTGGGCCTACCCTGAACGCGAAATGCACTTGGAGAAGGCAAAGAAGATGCTACCATCCTCAGCTCACCTACCGGTTCTTGTCCTCATCTTCCACCCCTGGACGCGCTGGTGGCTCATACCTTTCATCCTTGCGGCATCATGGCAATATCTCCGCTTCCACTACAACACTTCTTCCTACTTTTTCCTAACCTGCGCCCGCTCTGCCGTCGCCGGAGCCACTGCCGACGCCTTCCTCTTGCAATCCGAAGCAGCGTCCCTAGAGCGGCTGTCGCTCCAAGCCCACACACTCGCCGCGAATCTCGGTCGCGACGCCATGGCCGCACACCACATCCGGCTGACGGACTTTTACATCGAGACCACGCACGCCTGGGCCAAGCTCGGTGACTTCCGCAATGCCATCGATGACACCACCGCCAAAGCTAAGGAGCTCTACCCGCGCCTTCTCGATCTGCAGAAGAAAGTGGAAAGCTTCCCGCAAGTGGACCCCGACACCACCGCCCGCGCCAAGTCGGTTTATGCGGCCAGCAAGAACATCGCGTACGAGGGGGACGACTTGAGTAGGGCCGCAAAGCAGATCCAGGCCAAGACGGAGCGGTTTAAGCGTGCCGCGATGATGGCGGACAATACTCGGGCGGCGCAGAAGGCTGCGGCGACGGCTGCGGCGGCACAGGCGGAGAATGTGGGTGTGAAGGCTACTGCAGCATCGAAGAATGCTTGGAATGCGGAGGCTGCGGCGGAGCAGTTGCGAGCAGAGCTCAGGCTTCTCGAGCATGCGATTGGGGCGGGAGACCTAGCAGAGGCTACAAAGATTACTGGGAAGATAAAGATGGAGGCGGCTCGGTTGCATGCCGAGTCTAAAGCTATGCGGAATGGGGAGAGCGTGCAGAAGGAGATGCTGAAACTCTATGAGTTCCGCCCCCCTGCTCTTCCCCCGCCTCGGGACCAGGATAGTGACGAGGAGGATAATGACGAGGAGGAGAGTGACTGAGAAGCTGAGTCGTTACCCTGGCTGCAGACGCAATCAAATCGAATTGAGTCATGAGGGTTCTGTTCCACGCAATGATATAGAGCTCAATTTGCATCATATTAAGGCTTAACATAGATGCCTTAAGCCCTAGTTGCCACTGCGCTCGGTATAAAACCAGAGCTTAATCAATCCGGACCTGTTTTGACCTGCAATACGCCACCTTCCACCCACACTGACACGGGAACAGGCATGTACTAGATTAGATAGATGGATGGCAAGCTGTGATGCATATAGTATACAATGTGTTATGGTTTGAAAGATAATAATACGACTGATGGAGCTACAAGTGCGCAAGAAGTCAGATGTGAAAATAGGTAGCGCCGGGAGCACCCGCCTTGGCATCCAAAGCTGTGGTACTCGGTATATCCATGACAGACAAGTTTAACTATTTCTATTACCTAGAACCACGTCTTGCCTTTGGCAAGAAACGGGTGCGTTGGATTTGTGTGAGTTTGACGTTGTTAACACCGAGTCTATCAATGCTGATGTGCTTAAGTAAAAATGTGGCCGTCCTCTGTACGATGATTTTCAAGAGATTCAGCCCGGGACCATTGCTAAATTACAGCAGGACCTGTATGAACGATATGAAAATACCAAAAAACGAGCGAACAGCGGCAATGCTGGATCTCCGAGTAATCCGCAAGATGGCACAAGCAGAAACTCTACAAGATCTTTTGGGCAATGGTGGTCATTTTGGAGATCGAGCGGAGGTCGCCTGCCTACGCTACCTTTACATCAGGGCCAGGATATACCAAGCCAAGACCCGGATATCGCACTCCCGACGCGTTCATCGGAAATTGTCTTCTTGTTGCTTTGTATCCCACATCGCAAATGGGCCATATAATTGGTTCGCATGGACTTGTGCACTTTACTATCAGACCAGCTCTTCTTCGCAGAGCTCCAGACCCAGTATAGGTCCATGCAAGGAAAATGGACGCGATGGTTCACCCTGAAACAACTTACGTGCATCCAATTTGTACAACACGAGCTGCATAAGAATGAGCTGGTGGACATTCAGATGACGAATGTGTTACCACCAAAGAACAGAGGGGATTACCGCTATAGTCCGACACCTCCGGAAACCATTCCTCCAGTCGGCGAGAACCTGCTCATGCATCTATAAAAGCATTCTGAAGATGCTGACAATGATGTTTTTTGTCAAGATAGGATACCAAAGAAGTTGAGAGAGCGTTTGGTGCGCCCACAGCGAGGTAGTGGGATCGGGTGGGGCGTCCATTTGAAGGAGGGGTTGAACCTGAAGAAGACGTGCATTTTTGGTCTGCTCGGCTTATTCTTTAGCGCTTTATTTGGCGTGATTTGGTCCGATATACAAGGAGGATTTGGCGTTGCGGCATTCGTAATGACGGCTTTGACATCTACAATTGGTATTGCGCAAACAACTCCAGAGCCAGAGTAATTGAGACAGGTAGTTTCGCTTGAACACTCAAGTTGGTTAAGTCGCGTAGAATGACGATCCTGATTAATCGAATAGACCAATGTCTACGGAGTATAGGTGTTCTTAGTAAGCAAGCCAAAGCCAATGACTGCGCCATGGACTCTCTAGAGGTGTCTCGCGCTCCGATGGTTCATGTGCTTGCTTAGATATTTTCGATAAGAATATGGACGCCTCGTCGGGTGTCACAGCAGGAAGAAGATGAATGGAAGATCCTGACTTCGGCGAGGCACCTTCTGACGTGGGTTGAGCACTGCTGATATCAACTTGGCCAGCAGATCTTCCGAGACTGGCTGTTGTGTTACTAGGAGGCGCTGCGCGAATTGACGCGGAGCTCCCCTGGCTTATTTGTCCTCTAAATGGAGGCGGCCGTGGATAGTAGGTATCCCTTTTCCGGAAGCAACTGGTGCAGTGCGTTTCTAAAACCGAGTACATAGGACCACCCCAAATACAATGTCCACAGTACCAATAGCGCGGCATCCAGATAAATGGAGCTTGAAGTTTCTCCACACAGGTCCTTAGATGATTTTTGCTTTGCTAACCCGCTCCAATCGAAGAGAGCGAGGAGATTAATGTGGTGAATACGAACAGCTACTCGCTTTTGTAGTTCAAGGCCGCCGTCAATAGGACATCAGCGATGCCAATATTCCGATGTTCACAGAGGATCAATCACCAAAGCAAGGTGTCAGGCTTGTTGTCTAAGTCTTGATCTAAGGCTTAAGCCATTAGTAATATCAATCTTCCAGCATTCGTAGAGGGTTAATCACCATAGCAGGTCGTCAGCCTTGTTGTCTAAACCATGATCTAAGCCTTAGACCTCCGAGGCTAGCGCAGTCCCTAAGCCGCAAAGCTATGTCAGCGACTTTGACCTATGGCAGGAGCTGCTCGGCGACTCAGCGGGGTTGAGTATAGAAAGTTCACTTCCACCATTCGAAGTCAGCGATCTGGGACTTCAAAGTACCTACCTGTCGAAACATTTGTAAGCTTATTCGCGCATCAGGATCTAAATATCAAAGTTCATCCTCAGGCAATAAACAACCCATAATTTTTTCGTCAAATATAGTCCAGACATTAGCATCAAGTTCGCAAGCTCGACTTACGAGGATTGGGCGGCCTGCGAGACTGGATCATTTGCCCACCTGCCATGTACAGCAAGCGGGTACGATCGAACAAAGCAGCAGTACTCGCTTGCCTTGCTCAATCAAATACCATTGTATTGACGCCTGTATCTGTATCTGGAACCGTAGCATAGAAGCATACATAACAAAGAATCAGCGCAACGCTTACATTTAGTGCTTTGTTACCATGCCATTACAATTCAAGTCGTATAATCACCTAGACCTGGACAACGACTATCCACATTAGATTGAACTCGCCAGCCATAATTTTGAAGTGGCCCTATAACCTAGATGTATTGACACCCCAGTATGAATACCCATATCAATGCCAGTGATCTTTGCAATAGCACCACATGAAATCGTCTTGGCGCCTAGCGGGGACATGAGCCTCCATTATCCCAGCGTGACTTGAAAGAATAACACATAACACCAGCGTGCGTTCAGGCACATCAGCCGCGATAACCACGTCATGAAATTGCAGGGAATGACTCTCGGATTAGCTCCGGGGGGGCTGTGCCCCCACTCAGTCTTGTCCAGGGTGAGCCTGATAGGTGCTATCTTACTTGGAGTACGGTGTAGAGTAGTGTGCCTGCTAAAGCGGCGGCAGACTAGACATCTGCCAAGGCCAGCCCTACGGAGCTGTTTACGAAACAACCAATGTACGGAGAGTGACAAGATAAGTCTTGACCTGCGCTAGTATAGGATGCCACACAGCGCTATGTTTTTAGCCCCATAAGCTAACCCCAAGCCCCTAGAGCTCGCCCGCTAACAGCGGGGGTAGCCCCTAGAGACACCCCTAAATGGCCTCAAAATCGATGCTGTAAGAGCAAGCTCTGTGGTATGGCATTATAGACGACGCTCTGCATAGTATGCCACGGGGTCAAGACTTATCTTGTCATTCTCCGTACTTCCAGTGCCTATAATGCTGGCAGAGCATAGGAGAGACATGTGTCAAAGCTCTCGAGGCGCACTCATAGTCATTGAAGGCCTCGACCGTGCTGGCAAATCTACTCAACATGCGCGTCTCTGTCAAAATCTCGAAAGCCAAGGTCACCGCGTCAACCGCATGAGATTCCCTGGTGCATTTCTCCGTTTCGCTCTTCATTGCAATTTGGACTGATTGTTGAAGTAGACAGAACAACATCTATCGGCAAATCAATAGATGCATACCTCAAAGGCGAAAGCGAGCAAGAAGACCACGTCGTACACCTCCTCTTCTCCGCCAATCGATGGGAAGCGGCTACCTCGATACGAGCGGCCATTGAGGAGGGAATCACGGTTGTAATTGATCGATACTACTATTCTGGCATTGTCTATTCTGCGGCCAAGGGACGGAAAGATCTTTCCCTACAGTGGGCAAGAGAGCCTGAGATTGGGCTACCACGACCTGACATCTGTTTGTACCTTGACATCAGCACAGAGGAACAGGCCAAACGAGGAGGCTTTGGAAATGAGAAGTACGAGACGAGTGCAATGCAAGAAAGAGTCCGCGAGCTTTTCTACAAATTACAACTGCTACCGGACGGACAGGATATACAAGTCATTGATGCTGGGGGGAATGTTGCAGGAGTTGAAAAGGACATCATGGAAAGGGTCGAGCAGATGATGGCCGATACAAGACTGGCAGAGGATCTGCGGAATATATTGCCGTGGAGTGAGATGGATCACGCTCCGAGTTGAGGTTCAAGATATGACTCAAGGCAGCTCACACAAGTCGGATGGAATATTCGAATGAAGCTGCTAATCTAGGACTTCTGCATCGTCCCACTCGCTATCCTCGATTACAGTCTTGAGCCTAGGCGCTGCTACAGACGGTTTGCCCGGACTCGGCATATCAATGCCGTCGGAGAAGCCAGAAGCAGCGCTGGTTACTGACGTTAAGTCATCGTCGTCATCGTTCTCTTGGAAACGCCATTTGTCTTGCAACAGATCATCCTCATCGTCTGCTGCTAGCAATGCAGCTCCAAGGGAACCAATATCTGTATCAGTATCAGTCGCGTCCTCGCTCTCACTTACCTCGGCTTTGGACACCCCAGCCTTGGCCAACTTAGGCACTTTGGCCTTGCGCCCTCTGAGCTTCTTTGTCAGAACTGCTAGTTCCTTCTTGCCTCTTATCCTCAAGCTCATCTCCTTGACCAAGTCGACCCATAGCGTCTCTGATTTGCATTCCGGACATTTCCCTGACGTTGGGACAATCGAATCGCTTGCGCCTTCATCGTGGAGGAATTTGTTTCCAAGACATAACATATGAGATGCTGCTTTACAACCTTCTGCCGGGCAGATCAACGACAGCTTCGTCTCAAGGCCGATTTCCTTTCCACAGATCGAGCAGTTGATTGTCTCGCTTTCAGCGAGCAGGAAATTACTCTTCTCTATGGGACCTTCCAAATAGGTATATCCAACGTCAATTCCCATGATACCACCTTGCCCCGTGGCCTCTCGTCTGCGCTTTCCATTGCCCTGACTGCTTGCTGACAGGTTGGCAGTTTGAGACACATCTACAGCTTGGTTCACATCGAACACAACCTTAATTCCACTCCGGATGATGGCGTCTGCTTTTCTATGACAGCTTTGCCAAGTATCATAGACATCTTCAGAGAAGAAGTTTACGGTCAACGGCCATCTCCTAAAGGCCGAAACCCGCAACAGCAGGTGAAGGTTCGAAAGGTGATCAGATAGCGACATTGGCGGGCAGAAAGGAACCCTGCGTTTTTGCCCAGTTCTGCGAACTGTTTTCACTTTGTAGTCCGGAAATGTGATGCGGTCCTTATCGGGTATCTTTTTGGTTATATGTGGTTTGTCCCACGCCCATCTGTTCTACGAGTCAGTCGGTAGGTTCGTGTTGATGCATGAACAAGGATGAGATCAGCGACCGAAGTGGCTTAGCCAATGATGACGACGTCCATATTGAGGCTAGCCTTTAGCGCCACACCCAGGTAGAAGTTGTTCTGGGTAACGTGGGCTTATTGAACACAGTAGAATCAGAAAGACAACATGACCTACTCAAATTGTAAGGCAGCAATCATAGAAGGAAAGCCAGTCACTATACAGATCATATCCCAAGGACGGAGGTTCTTATGGCGAGTGCGAAATGCGCCACCTTTGGAGTGCCCATTATGCTGAGCCAGGCGACGTACAGGGTTGGGCGTAGAGCCGATATAACACGATGCGTGACGGTCCTTCGTTGAGCGTAGGAGGTAGCAACAGTAGAAAGCTGGTATGGGTCTCATAAGCATAGTGTAGGCGTTTCGGCTATCTGAGCAGGCCAAGCATGCCGCTCGGACGTCGGCAGGGCTTCGTTGAGGCTCTTGTTGGTCGATGTTCATAGAGCAGTAACACTCAAATGAAGTGTTCGGCTACCTACAATCATTGCCCGGGCGTCTTACTCCATCAAGCCAGAGTATGAGGCAATTGATTAGGGTGTGCGCATTTGGCGCGGGGTACCCATGCCTGATGTGTGAGGTGTTGAAAGTGGTCGCGTTGTCTTGGGGCAACTGATTCCCACTTAGCTATCGACCAGCGACAACCGCCTGCAAATTGCAAGAAGACTCGTAGAAATTGATATGTCGCTGGTGACTGCCCTTCTCCGCTTAAGTGATGAATTGCATTCAATACTAAAAGAAGCAAATGCAAGGAACTGTGGATTAAACCGGATGTGGCGCTAGCGCGGGTAAGTCAGTGGCTTGCACTTCCAGATATCAATCCCAGCGCCCTCGCCTTCAAAATCACCCGCCCTTCGCTCGCTGCCTTCTCCAGTCATTACACCCCCACACTCCTCCACAAGATGTCTTGACTTGCTTTTGCAGTCAGGCACTATCTTGTGACTTTGACTAAGCACATAGCGCTCTCATTCACTCCTTCATCCATTCATTATCTTGCCAAGCATTTCTACACGGCCGGAGTAGTGGATCATCAGTTGTATCCAGTCTATCAGGCCTGGCTCCAAGCCCATTCAACACACACCACCAGCTCAACACAGTCCTCAGACGCTCCTTATCTATCGTACAGGCGCACGCACCGATACCCGAACGTATGAATCACAAACTTCGCACCCTCGTGATATTCGCCTGGTTCGATCTTCTCGAACCTTGCGGAGATGGTAGTGCCTCCCTCAAGTGGAGGTAATTTCGCAGCCGCACCTCCCCCACAACATTTGCCTTCCACTGGGAGTTTTCAAGTCAACCTCAATCCCCCTACGACCAATGGCATATTCCACAACTATCCGCCCCATATCCCTCTCAGCCAGCGGCGAGCTCCGCCCTTGGACCTGTCAACGGTGGAAAGGCGAGGACAACCATCTGCAGCCAGAGACTCAAGCAAGCGAACACGGCCCCATGGCTTACAGGAGGCGCCGACGTTTAGACCGACAGTGGAGGAGTTTCGAGATCCTATGCAGTACATACGGAAAATATATCCAGAGGGCGTAAAATATGGTATCTGCAAAATTATACCTCCAGACGCTTGGGATCCTACATTTGCTATCGATACAGAGGTATGTAATCAAACTCGGAACCTTTGTATTGCTACATTGAATTTGATCAAGATCACAAAGTGATCATGAAGTTGCTTCGATAGCTAACACTCACTTAGCGATTTTTCTTCAAAACTCGCCGCCAAGAGTTGAACTCGGTAGAAGGAGGTAATAATGGCCCCAGAACATGTCCAGCCGTCTAGGCAGGATTCATGCGACACCCAGCTAACCCTCCCTAGGAACACGGACCAATCTGAACTACCTCGATCAACTTGCAAAGTTTCACAAACAAAACGGCATGAACCTCAATCGCTTCCCTAGCGTCGACAAGCGACCGCTTGACCTCTACAAACTCAAAAAAGCAGTCGCCCAACGAGGTGGATTTGAGAGGGTCTGCAAGCTGAAGAAGTGGGCCGAGATTGGGCGGGATCTGGGTTACAGTGGGAAAATAATGTCGTCTCTATCGACTTCACTCAAGAATTCATATCAAAGATGGCTCTTTCCCTATGAAGAGTATCTCAGACTTGCCAAGCCCGGGGTGCAACAACAGCTTGAATTTGAGAATGGCGGCCCATTCACTCCTCCCTCGGCCAGTCAATCAATGATGGGAACATACCAGGATACTTCGACGGTAACGAGGGACGGTTCTCCCGCAGTGAGAGCCTCCGCTCTTCTTAACGCATCTCTCAAAGAAGGCGAGGAATCACACAAGACTAGTCAGCCTGCCACTGAGCCTCCACAGCCCATACCATCATCTGGCTTCACCCCTGTTAACGCAGGCGGCTGGACACCGGTCAACCTTACTCCGGCATCATTCCAGGCTGTCAATGGTCCTCCTCCTATACACAAGCGCGAATCAGAAAATGGCTTCCCCAATATGCCAGGCCATGCACCAAACGGCAGTCTTGTGCCTCCCTCGAAAGATGTCCCAGACTACCTCAACGCTGCTCCTCTCACCAATGGGCATTCCTCGAATCCTCTAAAACGAACAATTAGCCATGACAGTCTGAATGGCACGTCCGGAACAGATTCTGGACTTGGCGGGGAAGGTGACGATCAAAATGAGCGACGGAGTAAGCGCGTGAAGAAAGGTATGAAGCGGAGTGAATATTGACGTGCGATACTGATTTTCGTTACAGCTCCTACTGTTGTCGGTTCGCACATGAGCCTTCTTCGTCCTGCAACGCCAAGGTTGCCAGGAGACCGACGCAATGGAAAGCCTGGCGAGGTGAGCTCGAGTATGTTCTTGCACATAACCAGCTTTGCTGATTTGAGTCTAGATCTGTGAAGTCTGCGGAACCAAAGATGATCGCTCACAATTACTGGTCTGTGATGGCTGCGACTACGGTTACCATAAAAATTGTCTGGACCCTCCAGCAAAAGTCAACCCGCTTCATGACTGGCACTGCCCACGTTGCCTTGTTGGTACAGGAGACTTCGGCTTTGAAGAGGGTGGTATCTACTCATTACGTCAATTCCAAGAGAAAGCCCATCAGTTCAAGGAGAGCTATTTCGAGCCCAGGATGCAGTTCGATGTTGTTCACAATGCCAAACGTCCTGTTACCGAAGATGATGTGGAACGAGAGTTCTGGAGGCTAGTAGAAAGCCCATCAGAAGAGGTCGAGGTTGAATACGGAGCCGATATACATTCAACAACGCATGGTAGCGGCTTCCCTACTATAGAGAGGAACCCTTTGGATCCATATTCAACAGATCTATGGAACCTTAACATCCTTCCATTACATCCAGAGTCACTCTTCAGGCACATCAAGTCTGACATATCTGGTATGACCGTTCCATGGTTGTACGTAGGCATGTGTTTCTCGACTTTTTGTTGGCATAATGAAGACCACTACGGGTACTCCGCCAATTATCAACATTTCGGTGCAACTAAGACCTGGTATGGTATCCCTGGGGCCGATGCTGAAAGGTTCGAGGAGGCCATGAAACAAGCCGTTCCCGAGCTTTTCGAGTCACAGCCTGATCTGCTCTTCCAGCTTGTTACCCTCCTACCACCGGATCGACTGAAAAAAGCAGGTGTTAATGTTTACGCACTTGATCAGCGAGCAGGTCAATTCGTTATCACCTTCCCACAGGCATACCATGCTGGCTTTAACCATGGATTTAACTTCAATGAAGCCGTCAATTTCGCGCCAGAGGACTGGGAACCCTACGGCGAGGCTGGAGTAGCGCGCCTTCAGGCTTTCCGAAAACAACCATGCTTCTCGCATGACGAACTTCTTATGACAGCTGCTGCTCGGGATACTACGATCAAAACAGCCAAATGGCTTGCTCCTGCTCTGACTCGATTGCGAGACCGGGAGATGCAGCAGAGACAAGACCTCGTCAAACGCCACAAGGACGCCGACGAGCACCCCGATTGTAAGATTGAGGGATCTGCAAAGTCCGATGATAGCTGCGCTATTGGGTTCTACGTAAATGACCAAGACGTTCCAGAGGTGGAGTATCAGTGTTGCTACTGCAAAGCATACAGCTTTCTTTCTTCGTTCCGCTGCGAAACGACCTCAAAAGTAATGTGCTTACTGCATGCTGGTGGTCATGAATGCTGTAGTACCAGCGAAGGACAGCGTCTTGCTGGGCTGGGTCATACTCTCAGGTATCGTTACGCTGACGATGCAATGAACAATATCGTGCAGAAGGTAGTGGACCGCGCAAATCAACCAGAGGCTTGGCAGGAAAAGTTGGATAAGGCTCTTGAGGATGAATTGAAACCCTCACTCAAATTACTGCGTTCTCTTGTTAGCGAAGGCGACAAAATCCCGTGGGACCTTCCAGGACTTCCGGATCTGAAGGCATTTGTCAACAAATGCAACGAATGGGTTGACGAAGCAACGAACTACATTACTCGTAAGCAACAGAATCGACGTAAGAACGAGCGAGCCTGGCGCAAGAATTCGGCGAAAGCAGCCGAAATGGAGGAACGTGATAAGGAGCTCAGAAAGATCGAGAATATCCATAAGTTATTAGCCAAAGCTGACGAAATCTCATTCGACTGCCCCGAAATAGATACCCTCACTCAACGCTCTCAAGACATCGCGGAGTTCCAACGCGAAGCCAAAGCCGCCTTATCGAGCTCGGATGTACGTTCCACCCAAGAATTCATAGACCTGGCTGAATTAGGGAGAAGTTTTAATGTGGACGTGCCTGAAGTCGAGGAACTGGAGAACGTAATACAAAAGATGAGATGGACAGACGAAGCAAGAGAGGGACGAAAAAAATTCCAAACGCTGAATGACGTTGAGGTGCTCATACAGAGAGCCCAGGAGATAGGTATCAACGAACATAATGAGCTCCTCCGAACATACAAGGATCTCCATACACGTGGCGAGCAATGGGAAAATAAGGCCAAGGAGCTTATGGCGGTTGAGCCAATTCGTCATCAACAACTTGAAGCCCTAGCGAATCAAGCAGATACATTACCAATTACGAATGAAACTCGGGCGGCCGTAGAGGCAATCTTGGCCAAGCAGCGTGAGGCGCAAAAGCAAATAATATCTTTGGTCACGAAAGCCAATGAGGAGGATTTCAGAAAGCGACCCAAATACAAAGAAGTCCGCGATGTCCTTGATGGTCTTGTTGAGCTCAACAGTAAGCCGAATGGTACTCTCGACCTAGAGAACATGGTCAAGCGCCACGAAAACTGGATGAGAAAAGGAAAGAAACTATTCGGTAAAGCAAACGCACCACTGCATATTCTACAAGTACATATGAACTATGTGGCTGAACATAATTCCTATTGTTTCGATCTTTTGGATAAGCCAAGGATGCCTGTTGAGCCTGCGACAAGGGAAAATTCACCTGCTGAAGAGCAAGACGTCGAAGGTGTCAAATCGGAGAAGAACGTGTTTTGCATGTGTCGTCAACCGGAGGCTGGCATGATGTTGGAATGCGAGCTGTGTCACGAATGGTAAGTGCGATTACAATTGTCAAGTCGGAAGATACTAATCTTTCCTAGGTATCACGGCAAGTGCCTCAAGATCGCTCGCGGCAAGGTTAAAGAAGATGACAACTACACCTGCCCCATTTGCGACTACCGTGTTAAGATCCCTCGCGATGCAGCTCGCCCGAAGCTTGAAGACTTGATTGACTGGCAGGCTGAGATTCCGGGCTTGCCGTTCCAGCCCGAAGAGGAAGAAATACTGGAAGAAATCATCTCCACGGCCAAAGCTTTTCGAGAATTCATGCGACCACACATCAATCCAGTGATGACCAATCCGGAAGAGGTCACGACGCAACGGTTCTACCTTCGCAAGATCGAAGGGGCCGAGATCCTGCTAGGCTTCGAAACGAATTTCTTTCGCCAAGAGCTTCACAAATGGGCCCCGGTTGCTCCAGATCCTCCACCTGTGCTTGAACAATCTCTTTCAACCCGTAAGCCTCGTCCGACAAAGCAGCAAAAGTTGATGCAGCAGCACAATGTCAGCTCTCCAGAAGAGCTGCCACTTCAGTTCCGTACCAAACCCTACATCATCAAGGGTCGTAAAGACAGCGACACGCAGATAAAGAATCAGCACACCCTGGCGCCTGCAGGAGCCAAAAGGCCTCGATCTTCCCACTCTACTTCCACGAATAACTCATCAGAAGCCTTCGCGCATCCTCATAGACTTCCAGCTGCTTCATCATCAACGCATGATCCCTCTTACCTCGCTCACTATCCGCCACCAGCTTCCCATAACCCTCACCAACAGCCCGACTCGCCAGCGTTTCCACCCAGCCCGTATTATTCAAATGGCCACAACGCACACTCGCCTTTCGGTGAATCCCCAAGATACGGGGCAACGTCACCGTTGTCCCACCAGACTTCGGCTATCGATCCGAATCTTTTCGGATCCGACAGTCCGTTCGACGGGCATCCTCACGATCGGCTGATCAACTCTCCACCCCCTCCTTACTCAGCCAGGGATCAGTCAAATGCTCGTGATAACGTGGATAACATGTTCGATGAATTCGTCACCCAGCCAGAAGACGATATGAATCATAGGAACGAGATAGAGGAAGCGTTGGAAGATCGGGACCGCGAGCATGAAGATGAAGATGATAGAGGCAACGGCTTGGACGACTTTGTGAACGAGGCTTACGATAAATGAGCTGTAGCAGTGACTTTACCACAGCATTTCCTTACATTTCATGGAATTCCATATGCATTCTCTACTTAGCTTGGCGTTGCTGCATAGGAGCATTTAGGATGAGAAGCATGTCCAATATAGGGCTAGCTACTGGTCTTACAGACGGTATGTTGGGACATAAGCTTTGCTATGGTCCTTTAAAGCAGGTGTATTTGTTCAAAGGTGCAGTTAATGAGAGAAAAGCCGGAGGGGCATTGTATTCTAGCTAAGGGTAAACGTGGAATGCGAGAATTTAAGCATCGGTCCAACTGAAATCTTCATCGTAAATCATCACGGTAACAACTTTGCAGATGTCTAACGTCCCTTTCCGCCGGCCTTCCGCATCCTCCAGATTATCTATACAGTTACCCAGAGGACATATAAAGCTCGTTATTTTCCGTTACTTCGTGACTTCATAATTTCATGTCCCTCCGAATCGACCTAGTAGCACCAGTAAAAGATCCCTTATACACCAGCCATTCATACCCTTTTCTTACATATGACATAGCATCGTGTCTCCTTGGCTGAATTACTGCATGAAAAAACTCTTAAAACGAAACTGCAAGACCAATAATTCAATCGTCTGACACACCCAACGCGTGCTTTCGACGATGCCTCCGAATAGCACCCAAATCATCAGAAACAAGCCCCAAACTCTCCTGCGCGTCTTCAAACTCATCATTCGATTCCTCCTCTTCCAGCAAGGCTTCTACATCCTTTTCCCTATTCCTCACAGGGTGGCGGCTCATGAAATGATGATGCCCCTTCCTCGTTGACTTTTTCGGAGTTTCACGAATCGCATCAAGTAGCAATTCAAAGGCTGCTATCATGTCATCGGTCAGATCGTGCCGCTTGCGTAACTGTGATATGAATTTTTCCAGCACGTAGCCGTCATCGCCGTGGATTTGGAGGTGCATGGCATGGGTTAGGATGGTCATGGTTTCGATATCGGCGTAATCGATGACGAGATCGAGGAGGTGGGGACCTTTGAGGCGAGGACATTCTGTGTATTCGAACCAGCGGTCAAGGAGGAGGCGGAGAACGGAGTGGTTATTGTAGATGATTGTTGTTGTGAGAGCTGTGCGGCCGTCTTTGGAGGTGGCGTTGATGTCGGCGCCGTAATCGAGAAGGAGTTTTGCGAAGTGAACGGGCTTGGAGCGGGATACGTGGATGAGTGGGGTGACGCCGTCGATGCCACTTGCTTCTACGTTGGCGCCGAAGTCGAGAAGGGTCTTAATCAGCGCGGGGTCAGAGGCATTTCGGGCAGCGCAGCTCAGTGGGCTCCCGAATTTCATGCCGGACGGGAGGACAGGGTCCGGAAGGGCGTTTGCTTCACATAAAAGTCGAACACACGATGTATGGCCTTGATTGGAAGCAAGAGTTAGAGGCGTATTCAATTTGTTGTCGATTACATTGGGGTCGGCGCCAAAGCTTAGAAGGGTCACCACTGCTCGATCATCGCCGCGTGCAGCTGCCCATTCCAGTGCTGTACGGCCCATTGCGTCTCTTACATCGACGTTGCTAGGGTCGCGGAAGATTTCTGTTTGCAAGTCTTGCAGGGACAAGCCAAGGGCGATTCTGTGAATGGGCGCGAATTGTTGGTTCTCAATGAACTCACTGTCTCTGGCGATGCACCGAAGGATTTCTACAACACTGCTATTGAGATTACCTCGCAGCAGTATGTCACACGCCTTGTCTGCCGGGCAATCGTCGCTGGCAGCGACTGGCCTGAATAACTACGTCAGCATGATGTGTATTCGCGCCGCCTGTGGCAACGCTTACTTGTAGTCCGGGTCCGAGCCCGCCGCAAGTAGGAACCGACACGTCTCATACTGTTGCCCATAAAGAGCCCACTGTGCAAATGCTTAGCGCCAAGACTTGATAGGGCTTGGACCTGGTCATCTTACCCGCAGTAGAGAATAACCACGAGTGCTACTCACATCCTTGGGGGATGCTATACCTTGCTGAAAGAGATCTTTGAGGCCTTCTATATCACCCCCCAAGGCATACTTCACGCAAGGTGCCGAGTCAGGTACCCTTCTCAAGGTACTCAACTCCCACTGGGGTCCTATGTGTGGCTGAAAACCAAGCTGAAGGCAAACGATCTGAGACCAACAGAATCCTAGTGGAAACCAGTACTCGGCCGAAATGTAAGGTGTTTGTGACCTTCGACATCTGACAGAGTCGCAGCGAGAATTGACCAGAGGAAGCCCAGAATATCCTACAAAGAGCCTTCCGATAATACGCTCAAAGTATCCTGAGGTGTCGGACTTGCGCTCCGTATGACACACACACAAGCAGCCAGGACGACAAATTGGACCAAGATGTTTTTTCACACGAATACCGATTGTCTGAGACGTCAATGATGACTTCTCAGTAACTGTGGCCGGTCGTGGTTGCTGTCTGATGGCTACTGCGGTTGCTTGGCTTCGAGACACGTTTTCAGGGTACTGTGACTCGTCAATCTCGGTTGCTTGCGCCATGAGCATTTGCTCTATTCTGCTTATGCGTTGGTCGACTCTATCTATATTTTGGTTTACAGTTTGTGTTATGGCGGTGTGATACTCAGCCAGGTTCTTAGATAGATCCACGCGATGGTCTGCCTGCTCATCTGATTCACGGGATGATGTCCGAGAAAGAGTCTCGAGGTCTAATCTGACTCGTATCAAGTCATGCCTGGAGCACTTTGGTTAGCGTACGATTGTCAAGCTCGCGTGATTTCTCCACGGGACGTGGTTGCATACGAGTTTGAAGCGCCGAGTAAAATATTGAGGCTACATTTGACAGCTCTGATGTCGTTTTGCAATGCTTGCAACTTTGGCTGCCATTTCCTCCATGCGCTAACCCTCGATAAGACTCTTCTGGTTGTACAGCTTCCTTTGAGGCGGTCGAGGATATCCTTCAAGTCCTTGAGTTTCACATCGGCCTGGCTAAGCAGAGTGGGTATGGAAGCTTTGTCTATATCGGACAAAGAATTGCGCTCTTCCAGCACCGCAGCGACTTGATGTAGGACAAATTTAACATCGGAGACTTCATTATTTAAGGCATGGAGTCGTCCAGGTAGCTCGATGCAATCCTTACGTAACTCCGCAAACGCCGCGCCGACTTGGGCCGCAACGGTCGCAACGGCAAGGACAGAGGCCGCCCCTGAAAGAGGATCCATGAGATGTGAGGCGCCTGATGAGATCCACGACCAG
This sequence comes from Cladonia borealis, assembly GCA_018257855.2. Taxonomy (NCBI): domain Eukaryota; kingdom Fungi; phylum Ascomycota; class Lecanoromycetes; order Lecanorales; family Cladoniaceae; genus Cladonia; species Cladonia borealis. The sequence continues at coordinate 629,479 of JAFEKC020000015.1, forward strand.
GTCAGGTATCTTGGTGCTGGTGATGCAGACTGTGTGGACTCAAGTGAGCTGTTCAGACGAAAGGTGTCAGCCTACAACCTTGTCCTTATGCTGCTTACATGGGGCAGCGGCAAGGCAAATGAAGGCGTTTTGGCGCCCAAATCCTTGCATAAATTCCTTGAGGGCCCTCCAACCACAACTCCCTGTCCTCAGATAGAGGATTGATCGAGGAGCTGCACCAAGGGTGGGGGCTACGGGTAGGAACTCCGCTGCAGGTGCCGGCTCGGCCTTTCCCAATCTATTTGACTGCACCCACTATGACCTTCCCTTTTGAGAATACTATATAATCAACTTCCCTCTTGAGAACACTATATAATCAACTTTTCTTTCGAGAATACTATATAATCAAAAGACGTGATATAAGTCTTACCGTTGATGTCGCGAGTCCATTCTCTCAGCCGCTGATGGACTCTCTTGAGGATGCTAACCCATCGCCTAGCAGCAGCATCTCCTCACACACTATCGCATCAAATGACTCTATTCAGCCTCCTGTATTCGGCCAGACAATGCGGACCCAGCATTTCGCATTTGATCCAGCGTACACTCCATTGAATCATGGATCGTATGGAGCGTTCCCCGTTGCAATACGTGACTACCAACGAGCTTTGCAAGATCGTATTGAGGCGCGCTCAGATCCATACATCCGCTTCACCATTCCAGAGCTGCTGAATAAGTCTCGTGCCGCAGCCGCATCACTTTTGGGTGCACCTATGGACGATGTTGTGTTCGTGCCAAATGCCACCACCGCAGTAAATACAGTTCTGCGCAACTTACAATTCGCGGAAGGCGACACCATAATCTATTTTTCTAGCATCTACCCAGCATGCGAGAAGACTGTTCGTTACGTCTGTGAAATCACGCCAGCTGTCTGCAGATGCATAGAGGTCACATTTCCCATTGACGACGCAGACCTGATAGCGCTCTTCTGCAAGACTATCCGCCACATACAACGAAAAGGAGGAAAAGCGAAGCTTGCTATGTTTGATACCGTAATCACCTTTCCTGGCCTGCGCTTGCCGTGGGAAAGACTAGTCAAGGTTTGCCAGGAATTCGACGTTTTGAGCCTTATTGATGGAGCGCATGGCATCGGTCATATCGATTTGACGCATTTAGCAAGCACTGGCCCCGACTTCTTTACTAGTAACTGCTACAAGTGAGTCTTACAACGTGGGTAGCGGACCTATAAATGACAACTTACGCCACAACAGGTGGCTCTATACGCCCCGCGGATGCGCCATCTTCTACGTTCCTTTCCGTAACCAAGACTTAATACGGTCAACAATGCCCACTTCCCATGGCTTTCATACAAGTCTAAACGACAGTATCGATGGCATCTCAACTATTACGCAAGACCGGGACCGATTTGGTGACTTGTTCAAATGGGCAGCTACGGTTGATCAGACGCCGTATCTTACCGTACCTGAAGCTATCAAGTTTCGGAATGATTTCTGTGGTGGGGAGACTGTAATTAGAGAGTATTGCTTCAATCTTGCCCGTGATGGCGGCCAGCTCCTTGCAAGCTTACTTGGTACGGAGACAATGCAGACATTACAGGATAGGCCGAACCAATGTTGCTTCACCAATGTCCGTTTGCCTCTGCGTTTTAGTCACCAGGAGCCCTTGGACAAAAACGCCAAAGGTACTCTGGATGCTGCTAATGGAGCCAAGATCGTGACTTGGCTTATGGAGTGTGCAATGTATGAGTATAACACATGGATCCCCGGAAAATTCTACTATGGGGCTATCTGGGTTCGTTTGAGTGCACAGATATATCTCGAACTAAAAGACTTTGCATGGGCTGGTGGCGTGCTAAAGGATTTGTGTGTACGAGCACAGAGGGGCGAATGGCGTAGTCATGCTACTTGAGTCCAAGTTGAATGGTTGAGCTTGAAGCTCATTGTTCCCTACATTTGGGCTCAAGATACCTAAAAAAAAACACAGGATATCAAGTAAGATACGCAATTATAACGGGTTCCTCAGTCGAAGAACTATGCCACCATCCATGCCATTTCTGTATACAACCAAATCGGTCATGCATACGGCAAAGCCATTACCGGTGGCTCGTCTCAAACGTTGCCTCAAACGTCAACTCAAACAAAGATATGCGCATTAGTGGCAACGATTCCATCGTCGCCATTGTTGCACGAACAACTTGTTTCAAGCGTTTCATTGTCCGATTAGCTCCCATGACACAGTGGGCATCAAAAGCCAGCCGAGCGCTCCTTTTGAAACGTATCCGCCACACAAACTTAGTTTCGTCAATGCCCTCATATAAGAGCCTTTCCTAACCCTTTCTCTTTCCTCTCCAGTAATATATAAACAGACACAGAAGCAGCCTCACCACACAGCAATACCAACAACCAAAACCACCCCCCTACGCGCTCCCAAAAACCCAAACTCCCACATCTCCACAATGAAACTCCGCACCGCCCTCGCCCTCACAATCTCCATCCCCCTCGCCGCCGCCTACGTCGGCGACATGACACACTACACCCCCGGCGTCGGTTCCTGCGGCTACACATCCGGCCCCGACGACGCCATCGTCGCCCTCTCCGTCCCCATGATGGCCAACCCCGCAAATCCAAACAGTAACCCCAAATGCGGCACCAAAATCAGCATTTACAACCCGAGCACCGGACAGACAACTTGGGCTACCGTTGTTGATACGTGTGTGGGCTGTGAGGAGTATGATATTGATTTGACGCTGTCTTTGTTTAATCAGATTGCGCCGGATGGGAATGGGAGGGTGCATGGGATTGAGTGGGGGGGGGATGCTGTTGGTGGTTAGGCAGGTGATGTGGTTGTTGTTTAATGGATGAGTGGTTGCGGATGAGTGGGAGAGAGGTGGAGAAGATGAGGTGGCTGCTGGCTGCTTGGCGGCGTGGATGGAATCTATTGGTGATTTATGAATTTTCTTTCGGCATATATTCTATTTTTGGCGAAACGGTTTTGGGTCAAAAACAAGAAATGTTCTCCTGGGGAGACTTTGGTGTATGGATTGAGGACGTCAGCCAGTTGAGCATGGCGAATGTTCTTTTTCATGACCAAGAGTTTGGAAGGCTGGGCCTCGAATCTTCGCATTCCATATACATATATTACCTTCGCAGAATATAATTCTAAGAGATTCCTCAACATCAATTCTTGGTACAAGGCCGCTCATATTAGCTCATGAGTCTTCTGCTGTTCAAATTTCCATCCTGCGGCCGCTCGCACGAACATCGCTATCCTACAGATTATTATTACCCTGAATCGCACGCCATCAGTAAAATGTCTGTTATAAGTGCGCTTTGCTCATGTACCACGCAAGGAAGGTACGCGGTAAGGGTATGAAGGGTTTTCTGGTTTGTATAGCTGATGCTGTGAGAGTCGGAGGATTGTTAGGAGGGATAATTCTTTTGCTGTGTACGGAGTACTTTATCGTATTCTATGGCCCTGTAGGGTTGAATCCTACGGCCCCTTAAGCTGGTCCCCCTAAAAGACCCAGCTCCGGGGACTCATCCGATCGCCTACTTGTAGGTCACCAACTCTTGGAGCATCTCTAGGGGGCTATACTATGTACGGTTGATAGGTGTTTACGGTTGAGGTGAACCCTTCTGTGGCCCTGTAGGGCTGGCACTCTGGGAACTAATCTCGACGCCTGGGTAACCAGGTTTAGCGGGTTTTGGGGGCTGTTTTAGGGCTCACTTTACGAGCTTTAGGTCAGGCCCTATAGGGCTATACAGGCATGGGATTAACCCTTCAATGCCGTTCTTACTCTACCAATCGCTAATATACTGCACGTCAACTTATCCCAGATACTCCGCAGCCCAGCAATATAATTCCCAATCCGCAGCCTCATCCCGCCCCAACCATTGAGCACAAAGAACCATCCGCCCACCAGCTCCCCATCCCAATCCCCCAAAATGTCCTCCCCGTCTCCACCCTCAACCCTAGTCATCGACCTCACAACCATCCTCTCCCTCCTCGCCACCCTCCTCACCCTCCTAACCGCCTACTTCCTCTCCCTCCGCCTCCTTCCCCCCACCACGCCCCCTACCCACCGCCTCCTCTTCATCTGGCACGCCTTCGACGCCCTCATCCACTTCCTCTTCGAAGGCTCCTTCCTCTACAACTGTTTCTTCACCTACACCCTCCTCCCCCCCACCACCTCCTCCTCCGATTATCCGCACCCCGCCTCCCTAACCTCCCCAGGCGTTTATTTCCTGGGACATAAAGACCGGTTGTATGGGAGTCAGTATGGGAATAGTGCGACTGCGAGATTGTGGCAGGAATATGCGAAGGCGGATAGGAGGTGGGGAGGGGCAGATTTGACGGTTGTGAGTTTGGAGTTGTTGACGGTTTTTGGGGGGGGTGGGTTGGCGGTGGGGGTTTGTGAGTTGATTAGACGGGGGGATATGGGGGGGAGGTTGTGGTTTTGGGCGAGTGTGTTGGCTACGGGGGAGCTTTATGGGGGTGAGTGTGATGTCTATTTTCCCTACCTTACGTTGGGGGGGGGGGGGGGGGGTGGTTTTGAGATTTGGCTCTGGGCAGTTGGCTAATATGAGGGATATAGGATTCATGACGTTCGCGCCAGAGTGGTTGTGTGGGAGTCCAAATTTGGATACGAGTAATTTCATGTACATGTGGGTGTATTTGACGTTTTTTAATATGCTTTGGGTTGTTTTTCCGCTGTTTGTGTTGCGGGAGGCGTATAAAAGCATTGGTTTGGCTTTTGCTCGGGCTAGTGGAGCGGTGGGCGTGGAGGGGAAGAAGAAAGTGTAAATCTTTTCGAGATTGCTATGCTATTTTTCAACAAGGTTGATGATATAGCCTTCACGTGCTTCACTTGATACACAGGAGCCAGAGGTAGGCGGAGTTACTGGCATGCTTCGGGAAAAAACATGAAGCCAAAATACTGTGTTCGAGATGATAAAATGATGCCTGGGGGCCGAAAGCCTAACATACTGCTCGTCGCTCAAAGATAGAATAAATTTTAAGCTGGCCTCATTCTTTACATCGATTTAATTTACGTCTGCTATTTCAAGAAGTAAACACAACTGGGGTTCAACTTGGTCCACGGCCTCTCTTGAATTGTGGTCGAAGATCCTCGTAGAAGTGCGGTATGTGGGCGATTGAGAGTGACCTTGTGGGTAGATTAAGAAAGTGGCCTGCTTGTGTCAGTTTTTGGTTTTGATTCAAAGGTCTTTGAATGCCGAATCTATCTTTTTTGCCTCCAGGTTCACGGGAACAAATTGGTCACTATATAGTTGTGATCATGGATGCAGTCTTTGCCATAGCAGTATTGATGTTCCTTTTGAATTTAAAATCTTGTGGCTGGCAACTTGATTGGTGAAGCCCACCCAGTTGAGCAGTATATCTTGTAAGCTAAGGCATCCGTTTCATGCTGGATGACTCCTAGATGCTAGAGTCTGGCAAAGAAGATAGCGTTAGAGAATCTGGCTGTATATGGTCTTCGATCGACCGGGCGAGGAGAAAGTATGGTGGACTGATTTTTCTCAAAAAAAGAACAACGAGGTAGTGTTCACTTATGGAGAAAGTTTACTTAGTATATGGTCCTGTGTTGCCATAACCCTGTGCCAGAATACGTAGATGGCTATTAAGCAGATATTGATTTTCTCATTACGCACTACTCAGACAGGGGAAAAACTGGTATGCTAAATAGACGCCAATCTTGTTGCTTAACTCCTGATTTCTCATCTTCACCCGTTTCGAGATCTCCCAGAATGCCTATATGTCTGAATGATTCTGATAGAGCTGGATTCGATGGCTGTGGTTGCAAGGGAGGATTGAGACTCGGGTCCGAAGGGTTCGAAAATTCAGCTTCTTGTTGGTCCGATTCGCTGCTGGAAGAGCGGAATAGGGACATGGCTTTGACGAATAAGGGACGCATGGTCGGCAGGCAGGCGCTGACTACACCGATTCCGAGCTCGGCCATGGTCCAAACACCCAGAGGGATATCGTCCCCTTGATGTGCTTGCGTTAGATTATCGTAGTGTTCTAACAGGGCTCGTTGCGGAAAGGTTGCTTACAGCTTGGGTCTACCCAATTTTCCGAGTGAATGATTACAGTGCGGTATAAGCTGCAAAATGAAACACTGTTTGTGTTAGCTTTTTCTGCTAATCGATATACTGTGTTGTGTAGAGGTACATACAAGCCTCCAGTAAGGAACATCCCCATAATTTGGTATTTTTCTTTCGTTTCTATCTGCATCTTCCATAGGATGGGCATTGGCATTACTAGAATGATGATGTCGGTAAGAAAATTGAAAATTGCTAGAATAGTCGCAGCGATAGGGATTCTCAAGCAAAATCCTTTGACTGAGCGGTCCCAGATGTAGTTTAGTGGTAAACATTGGATGAGAGATGCTCCACCCAAAATACCGCTATACCCAAAGACGAATATGCCAACAGCCCATAGCATTTTCGTAAAGCGGCGGCTGACGAAGAATACTCGGTGGTATAGAACTAAGATTGAAGCCTTGATCGATCCCATAGCTCCATTGTAAATCACGTCCGCTGCAACGATTATCTGTTATTGATATAGTTTGTTAGGATATCCATCATGAAAAGGTAGAGGTAAAACTTGTTGTCCTACCTTGCGCATTTCAACAGGATGTGTGTCCGCGATGGAATGTTTACCAAATCCCCACCTTACGGCTGTCAGGAGCGCAGAGTTAGGACATAATCCGTTAGGGTTACAGGGAGTGATGAGACGGTAGTGACACATACCAAGTAAGAGGCAAGTCATCTCACAAGCTGTGAAGAACTATTGGGAATCCCGGCATCAGCCAATAACCCATCACTCTGCAAGTCAATTCAAGAACAATAGTGGATCATTACCAGCCCACTTATAATCAACCAGTCGTCCGCCTTGTACTTTATCTTGGCCATTCGCCGCGAGGTAAACCTCATGCAGACCGCGATAAAGGCCAGAGACACGCAAACGACATTTGCTGCAATGAGAGCGGCACTTCTATCATCCGTGATGTGCTGCTGTTCGTATAAGATCTTCGCAGGCGACGCGGTCACTTGAGCAGGCTGGACTATTTCTGCCATGGTTGTATATTATGATTTGGGCTTCAATAGAATGCATCGAGGAACATAGGACCGGCCGTGGTTTTATGAAGAGCCATCGGCACGTCCAAAGGCTCTCAGGGGAGAGCTTCGGTCAAATTCGTGGTGAATTCCAGCGTGATATAGTCCGTGCCCGAAACGTAGATATAGAGTAGTCTGGCCAATGATGGAGCGCATCGCAAGATCATTGGAGCGCCTCGTAGGCGCATAACGGACCCGAAGCTAGGGGATTATTGACCACGCGGACTCAACAACAAATTTCCATCCTTGTTTTAGTAACGGCAAGTAGATTGACTAAGTTGCGCCTTGTTGGTCATAGGTTAGCTCGTCGATTCGACATAGTGCCCCCGAAACCACGTATTACATAAAATGACATAAAGAAAACTTCCGCAATGTTTGCTCTTGGAACTTCCTCCTTACCCCTATTCGACTCAGTCTGTTGTCCTTCGCTACGTTGTATGTTCGCTAAAGATGCAATGGCTCCTCAGCACCGAAAGCCACCTAACAATGTCGACTAAAATCTCAGTACTCAAGCCAGTAACCGATAGCTCGGTGGCCGTCCGAGCGTCATCTACCACACGCGATAGGGAAGGGAGGAAGAAAAGATGCGACAGTCTGATACAGCTGTGAGTCGCATGTGATCCTCAATCTCCAATGTCTTTATCTTTTGGGGCTAGCTCGTTTGTACGGGCGATTTCAACCTTATTCTTCGTTATCTTCGTGCGTGGCTGGAAGCATCTTCGGGAGCCAAAAAAGGTACCAACTGACAGACTTGGCGTTAAGGGGCCTGAGAAGGTATTGAGTGGGGTTACGAGGAAGCCATTGATTCTATGTCTTCATAGCGTCTCGTAGCAAAGGCGCAACCTGTTTTCGACTCTTACTGACAGCCTTTTGGCGCCATATCCACGGCCCAAGAGACCCAGACTCCAGCGTTCTCTGGACACTAAATCCATTAATTCCCAAGTCTTGAAGGCTGAGCTCGGAGACCGCTTGGTCTAAGAATTTAGATATAGGCACTGCTGCGGCCTTACGAGCTTGCAGAAATAAATCTCTTTGAAACTCTCCCTCAGAAGTTGTCGACGTTGTCATAATCGCAAATATTGACAGCTCTCGTTCTTCCATGAATCGTTCGATCCCCTCTTTCAAAGCAGGGCCTGACTCTGCTTTGTTGACCAGGAATCCCAAGGGTTTCACAACGGAGCTTATGCCTAAACGCAAGCCGTTCTCATTCCATTGTTTATAATCCTTTTGTAGAATCTCGTCGAGACTGAGACCCCCAATATCCCTTTTAGCCGCATCAATCTCCTCATAGTACGCTTTACGGTTCCAGGATCTCGCATCCCTTGCCGACATCTGGATCTTTGCCTCCAGATACTCCACAGCTTCTCTATCTACCTGTTCCACTTTTCCTGGAGCGGTCAAATTAGCCGTATCAATAAGTATAGACGCAAGCGCCATCTTCGCTACCTGTGCATCCCAGCCTTGAGTTACAGCGCTGTCATCTATTGCAGATTCACCCTGTCCGTGAGCTGCACCGGAGGATAACGAATTGAGGGAAATGGCATCCCATGTAGATTTGCAATAGCGTACGACTAGACTTGTGCAGGAACCGCATTTCTCGATTATTCGTGGCTCTGGGGCCGTATCTTGTGGAACAAAGTTCTCTTCATCATGATGATCTATGACTCCGTAAACATGCGAACCATATCTCGAGCCGAGTGCTTCTTGTAACTTGTTGTGGTCTACCAGGATCCAGTGTATATTCTCCGGCCGCTTGAATTGGTCAGGGAGGTCGTTAAGCGTAATGAGATGAGACAGAGGAATGTTCGAGTGGCTACAAACACTAGCAGACTCGGGACGAAGGCGTAAACCAGAGGCAGGTAGGTTCACGATGGGTACGTAGATGGGAGAGAAGGCATTGCGAGGTGGTGCTGTAGATCGTATATAGGCGTAGAGAAGCGAAGAGGTCAGGGAGTCAAGGTCTGTGAGCTTCAGTGTGCTGAAGGGTTTGAAGATGGGCAAAACGGAATCCCTTACCCGCAGATTCATTGCCAATGACGATGTTCAACTTCTGGTCTCCGCTGACAGCTTGTGCAAGGTTCCTCTTGGCGTGTTGTAAAAAGGCACGGAGGGAGTTGCGTGGAAATGCCATTGACACTTGTGCTTCGACCAAAATCCGGCTGGACTATCGTGTACGGAGAGTGCATTGCATAGATCCTCTCCGGCCGCATCCCATATCGTCATACTTTCTAGGCTTAGCATGGACAAAAAAGGGTGCGGGGGAAACCATCCCTAACAGAGCCCCTATCCGCTCTTCTAGCGGCTACGGGGCTAATTCTAGGGACAATATTCGGGCTGACTTTGGGGCACCCCCCCACCTTTATCTAATCCAAGAAAGGCCGAATTTAAGGCCCCGGGAGCCGCTTAATGGGATGCTTAAGTCCTTAATTTTAAACTTCAAATGATCACCCTGGGCGTTAGTCCTCGAGACGAATTTTAGAGGGCCGAGAGAGCCCCCCCTTCTCACATCCTCTTTACAGTTTCTTGTTAAAAGTCTAGTTATTATAAGACTACCTGTAAACATGTAGCACTGCGAATTCCAAACGATTCGTCTTAGTTAAGTGATGAGCACACAGAAAAATCAAATGCCGTGTAACGCAATTCTGCATAAGGTCAGGCGGAAATAGAAAGGCTTATTTGCACCTCGTCTGCCGGACAACCCCATGTTCTGGGCGAGGATCAGCTGGACAGAGCCTTCAGAGTTCGAAATATGGTAAGGAAGCATATTGAAAGGTAATATAGATGGAGCTGCCTGTATCAGTTAAGCCAATATCACTGCAGCAGTGGCATGTATCCTCGAAAAATAAGCATAAGTTCATGCATCTTTCACCTCCTGCCGCAAGGTGATGTTTTCTTATCCAGAAAAGAGTTACAAATTGTGCTCCGATTTTTGACTTTACGTGGTAGAGTAGTGCAGGGTTTGAGTTGAACACTAAGAACTGAATGTATGAAGGAGAGAAACCGTCTAGGAGGTAGAACCCTCCTTATATACATAGAAGGGATAAGTGTTAATGTGTGACGCTAAAGAGTAGGTGCAGGTGACATATTCTAACAGTTCCTCGTGCCAGTAGAGCCTACGATGGAAGTAAGGGCAGGAAACTTGATAGGGTCTTCGTTCTTTCAGCAACCGAAAACATACCCCACGTCCGTACCGATTTGAGCTAGTTGTGTCGGGGAATATGGAAAATAGGTGGATATCCCGGTAAAGCAAAAGACGGATGCTAAGGATGCGAGCATCATTTGCGCCAATTCGTGATCATTCCATCCTCTCGTTGGGTCTGTCGTCAAGTAATTTGAAGCCACGACCTTTGACGTTCATGCAAGAGTCTGATCAACTTTGACATTATAAACGTTGCGACAGTCATCTAGATTGCTTCGCCCGAAAGATGAAAATTGAAGTTCCGAAAACAAGAATACCTGCTGCGGCGTAAGAGTTGGCACAAGCCACAAATCAATATTGGCTGTCTAGTGTCTCTGACGTGGATAATACGACATGTAGTACTTCTCAGCCCCTTTGAAGTGGCGGAACTATCATTCACGGAGGGTTGGGAAATATCTTTTCGCCTGGTTGAGGTTGCCACACGTGGCCTGGCTTGGTTCGTAGCCGGTGGTCTTGTGTCCATTTGAGAACTTGATCAAAATTCCTGCATTCATGCCATGTGTTGAAATTTGAATACGGCGTCCGGTAGTTTTCGACCCAATGATAGCTGATTATACCAACATCGGAATTGCACATCAAGAGCTGTCGTAGCATTTCAACGCAATGACCTGTCGAACCGGTGAACATCATGGTATCGGCCACATGAAAGAATCTGGGAGATTGACAAACCTAGGTGTATGCGGACGATGGATGGGGTGTCTTTATACTCGACCGCCTTATCCTTGTAGTACGGGTAATCTAAGAAAGTACTCTTCCTCAAGAAATTCTGTTCCTGAGATATCAGTATTCCATCAAAGAATGTACAACGATGCCAGTTGCAACAGCTTACCAGACAGTGTAATTGATGGTTCACCTCAACAGAGGCCATAAATCCGCCACCATAATCGTCAGGAATTCTCACAGCATCTGTCAAGCTACCGGACCTCAGAAGGTCTTCTTCAGAAATCCTCATAATTCCCACTTCATTTAACGTAGATTAGATAGTCTCATGTAGAGAATTTTCGAAAAACATGACTATTTACCTTTCTCTAATTCATCCCATGCGCTATCAACCTCTGGGCTAGGAGCCTGCCTATATACGGACGGAGAGTCCAAAGTGCCATTAAACTTCGTTGGCTTGTAGGCGCCGTCAATATCTTTGAGTGCGGGTGCTAAGACCATAATCAGTCGAACATCAATCGTAGTTCGGGACTCGAACAGCCCACAGTAAGTCGATTGAAGATTGAGACATTGCCTGTCCAGGTTGAGTGGCCAATGTTGCCCAACCCAAAGCATCACAGAGCACATGACCAGCAGTATCACAACCGCAGCCACGACAAGAGCCACTTTAGCAAGGTACTGTCTCACGCTTTTAGCACGCTGAGGCCGAACAGTACCCGGGTCAATAGCGATCGTTGAGGTGCTATTGTCATAATTGCAATAATCAGTATCTTCCTCCTGAGAGGACTTCTCCGAAAGGAGGTGAGAATATTCAATACGGTCTGACTGAGGCATATGGAGTGGAGATGAGGGAGACGAATGTGAGATCGATAGATGTTTATCGTGTACTCAAACTAGCTGTGATGCTCAACAGGAAGATGTTCCCATCCCGGCTTTGGCTTTTGCAACACAAATCGTGCTATCCTCTGAAGGTGGATGATCAAGCAACTTCCTAGGATCGCTGAATCCTGGAATATCATCATCTCGGCCTCTCGGACTGAGTTGGATCCGGACACATTACGTGTATATCATGCATCGTCTATCTCGGGGAATCAACGGACCCCTACCAACTCTCTCGTGCTTAGCATTAGGCATGATGGTGCACTCTGGGCACCCGGGTTGAATCGTCAGCTGTGCTTAACGTCCTGACTTAGAGGTCACGGGTGTCACAGCCGATGCGCTATACGTATGCATGCAGTCGCGGAGAATTAGGAATGAAAATGGAGTATGAGGAACCAAAGGTAATGAAAGTGCTCATCATTTCCCCGCACTGGAAGGTGGACTTATGCATGCAGTCATGGAGTATGAGGAATTAAAGGTAATTAAAGTGCTGATCTTTTCCTGGCGCTGGGCAGTGAAGAATATGCAATTGGGAGGTACTTAGATAGGTATTATTGGCGTTAATTTTATGCCTTAGACGTGTTGTATTTTGCATACCAAGCGCTCTAGCCTCAGTATTGGCATAGGCAAAACGGTTGCAAATGCTTGGCGCGCAAAATCAAAAGAAAATTTCCCCGCTCCTGATTTTTGATCATAGAGCTATATATGACCAACAAATAAGACGTGATTAAAGAAAAATTCGGTAAGGACAAGTACTCTATTGCATGTTTAAATTCGTATCCGATTTGGTCAGAAATCGTGTTTTTTCCTTAGATTTTACGCGCCAAGCATTTGCAACCGTTTTGCATATGCCAACAGGATCGTCCCAGTGACTACAACGTGTGCGCTATCATCAAGCATTGTTAAAAAGCTTACGGTCATTACCTTAGGGTAAGTAATATTCAATGAGCAGTGATGATAAAATAACACGCGTCTTAAGTATCAAGAGTCACCTGGTTTCGCGTTTGGTATGAAAAATAGAAAACGTCTCAGGAATAAAAAGCACATCCGAGTTTTCAATGGGAGAGAATCGCGTCATTATCACATCAACTTCTCAATTTCATCATGCATGTAAGCAGAACTGTGCAGCTGTTTATCAGCTTTTGTACTCTCCCTTATGCACCTACTCTCGGTGCAAGACGAAACAAAGTAGGAGGTTGACAGTTAGTTGAAAAGGATGCGGCCAGAAAGAAGTAAACACTCGTTAGCGATGATCACTCATAATTCGGTCAAATGATAGCAAGATATATCAGGAGATGATCTTCCACATGTATAGACGGGCCAGTAAGATTGACATGAGCAGCTCCATGAGGGGCCCCGGCGAGCATATCTGACAACACATACTCAACGCTAGGTGAAGCATTGCCTAGCTGAGAAACCACTGCATTGAGAGCGCGAAGATCCTTGCATTAGGGGAGTGCAGCAACCTTTCCGTGGTCTTGCGGTCATCGGGCGATCAAAGACTCGAAGTGGGCAGTCAGGTGAAGCCCAAACCATATTCCTTCGTGTTCAGATATATCTAGAACTCCGTACGGTTTGCAAACATTTTGAGTCTTGATTTCAATTTCAAGCCCCCAACACTATAACCAGCAAGTGTCCCTCGAAACGATTCACTTAGAACACTTCTGCATTAGAACATTCCGTCATATCAACATGCACGGCAAGACCGCAATTCTCCTGCTCTCTCTCCTTGGCATGGCCGTAGCAGCTCCAGCACCCGCTGCTGCTCCGGGTAGGCCTTTTAGTTTTCATATCTGAGTAATTATAACTTGATGGGCTAACAGTCAGCAGGCAATGCCGAATCTGTGGCTTTGAAACCACGTGTATCGGAGGAAGACTCGGTGGACACTTACTATTACCGGAAATCCTACGATGAGGATGTCTCAAAGCGTAGCCCAGCGGCGGAAGACTTGGTGGATACTTACTATTACCGGAAATCCTACGATGAGGATGTCTCGAAGCACTGAGCCTCTGCGAATCTCTTTGATGCAAATCTGAAGCATCTCGAGGTAAGTCAGAAAACCCTGGACACCGTAAAATCGGTTCACCGGAGGCATTTCCGCTAACTCTTAGTTATATTTTGTTCTAGTTCCAGATTTGCCCATCAAAGAGACGCACATTGGTTTTGGAATCTGCCGTATAGGAATGGGTGGTGGCTAGAAGACGTGAACAGGGGCGTAGCAATTTTGAATTTGATAATCATGAGAAGAATTCACACTCGTTTCTCCATATCTCTGCTTCAGAACGGCGGTACGAGTAACCAGTTTCAATAGTCAGCGTAGTCGTCTTGCCTTAAATGCTTGGCGTCTTTTCACTGGCTTCATCGAAAATGGTAGATTCGTCGAACATGCAATCAGATACACTATGCTGGACTACGTCAAAAAAATTTTTACCCTGAGCCTGTAGGCCCCATAGGGAGAGCTTGCTCTCTGATAGCGATTAGTAATTTGACAGACAAATATATAAGGACTCCCCACCCTCCGCTTTCCCTTCAGCATCCCATTCCCTCCAAGGCTCATACACACTATATTTACTTACTGATTCAGATCAGACGTATCCTATCAAATGATGCATCCATCTTTCCCCCAATCATCCGCTGTCCGCATATTTCTACCCATCCTTATCTTCCTCTTCATCATCATCGCCCTGTTCCACGAGCAGCTTCTCGCCGCCGCCAAATACCCCTCAACCCACTGCTCCGCCGCTCAACCATCCACAAACCTAAACCCGCCCCTCACACCCAAAGTCAAAACCTTCCGCGAACTCCCTGTCTTAGTAGACTTGTCGCCCGCAGGAGACGCAGCCTGGGCTAAAGCAGCATTGACGCCTGGGGGCGGTTTTCTAAGGGTTCGATCCAATGAGACGACCGTGCATGGGTGGGGCATTTCCATGTTTCATGCCCTGCATTGTTTGCAGACGATACGTACTATTGTGCGAGAGAGCACGATGATGCAGGAAGAGAGCGGTGGCGGAAAGCATGAGAAGAGTATGGCTCATGATCATGATGGCGGTCACGGTTCTGGTCATGATATGATGGATCCAGAGCATGTGGCGCATTGTATTGGATATATCGCCCAGGTGAGTTTCGCAATAGAATCGTTGTTCCCATCTTTTGGCGTAGAGTCGTACTATGCCGTTTTAAATTTTTCATGGAAAGATGGCTGCTGATGCTTCTTGGCTTTTGCGCCCTAGCATCTGCTCTGTGCCGCCGATAGCACGATTGAGCCTCCATGGATTAGACACGATAAGGCGGGAAAGCCCGTTACAGGTGTAGATGGCGTAGGATATGAGCATCAATGCCGGGACAACAGTTTGCTGTGGAATGTGGCCACCAAGTCAGAGCAGAAGGCTTTTCCACGCTGGGATTGGCGGCAGGGTGATACAGTTGAGAGCGTCTTTCCAAAGGAAAGGAGATAGCATGTCTCTTTGAGCTTAAGAATCCTCCCAGTCAAGAACATATAATTTCATTTTAATATTCTTTTCGCAATATGTTTCATTGTACGACGGCGTAGGTTATGGTTGAGGAAGTGGGTAAGTAGAATATATGACGCAGCGCCTTGGCAGACTTCCACAGTTAGCGTATTCAAAACATGTACACACCGCACCTTTGTTTTCCATGACGAGACAGGCTAAATAGAACAGCCTAAGAGCTTTCGAATAACATGTTTAGATCTTCCTTTTGAATCTTCAGATAAAATTTTTAGTCGCTCGTCCTAGAGGTCAATTCCAAGGGCCCTGATGATAGTCATTTGACTTCACATACTCTGTACAATCGCGAATATTAGCATCTGTGCAGATAGGACCATAGACATGAGAGGGACATCGAGCCATGACCATACCATTATGTAAGCTTCTACAACTCTAGTAGTGTTACCTCGCGGTAGCAGCATTCAAAAATGGTCAGCAGCTTCCTAATAGTAAAAGATTCTGAATCCAATTTTCACTAGTCGTGAAAATCGGCGTTCAGCATTAAACGCACGATACTGAGAAGAAGCTGAAACACTGGCTCGAGGATTGTGGGAAAGCAAGCTTGACTTCTAACAGCATGAAGATCCCAATGCGACGGAAGAGGTTATGATGACTCCACCCAATGGCGTCAAAGAGGGTAATGATGTGTCTGTGACATCGACGCTCGACCTGATGCTGCGCTGGCAATATAATAGGAAAGCTAGGTCAAACATTCCTTCGCAGGCTATGCAACCAACGGAAGTATCAATGCATACTTTGCTTCGTGATAGCCTAAGACTGGCAGCCACAAAACTACCGCATTCATTGTGAGGCAGCGAGAACCTCTCTATGTGTTTCTGGTGCGGAACATTTCATTCTGAAGATGCTGGAGGTCCTGAACCTCACTCATCCGAATTGTAACCCCAGAAATACCGTGCCAACAATATATCCGACACTATGGAAATGATCTAATGATGGCCGTCCTTGAAAAGTGGTGGTTTCCTCGTACGAGGAACAGCCTGGCGACTTTAGTATATATCGCAATCAGAAGCTGTTATCTAAGGATTGTACCCTCATAGGCCCTCATAGGCCTTGTCCATGAATGTCACTATCTTGTCTCTCGACACCTATCTTGAATCGTCTCGGACCGTCGAAGACAGAAGACCCTTGCGGCTGAGTTTTGATGACCCCGGCGCCGCTTTTAGTGGGCTCGTTTTCGATATCAACTTGGACATGGGTGCACTTGTCACTTGGTATCAGCAGAAGAATGCCCTCGTCATTACAATACTTGCCTTGCGCTTTGCTTGTCGGCAGTCCCCACAAACACCGATTTTCCTCTTATAACTGATTACCGCCTTTTCACCGTTAGTAAAACGTCTCCTCTTACGCCTAGGGCTGCTCCTGCAAGCTGGTAAGTATTCAAGTGGCATGCCGTATCCGGATGGCCCCTGTTCTGCTTTCAGACCCCTACCAAGTGTATGGCACTGCTCTCCTTCGCCATGTAGCGCGAATCCAGATACATGAAGTCCGAGGTGAGTGCCATCATCCTGCGGAAGAGGTAGGTATAGATACGAAGACATTGTATTAGCATTCCATGGCGTATATGCAAGACCGTTGAGGCAGTTTGGGCTAGTAACGCCCAAGAGATTCCCATCAAGGTAATCGTCCTTGGCCGGAAATTCTGAAACCGGCAACAGGTATTCGTCTGTCCATCTTTCTGCGTTCAAATCCTTCTGAAGTGTATGATCTTGTTCAACATCGCCGTGTCGCGCTAATCCAGAAGCGTCAAGTTCAAGGAAAGTGCCATTGTCCTTCGGAATAAGTGGGCATGAATACGAAGACGTCTTATTGCCATTCCATGGCGTATGTACGGTATCGTAGGAGTTATCGACGCTAGCAGAGCCCCAGGATATCCGCTGAAGCCAGTTATCCTTTACCGGAGTGTCTGGCAAGGCCATTGGGGGTTCATCCTTGGTACGCGTTGCTAATTTTCTGGTGGCCGCTGCTGTTGTAACGGAAACTCGAGGCCTGGATCCAGCGGAGGAGAGATCAACGAGCTGTTCATGGGAGTGGATTGGCAAAACCCTGGCTGAACCAGCATTTCCAGAATTGGAAAGACCGGTTAGGGGCTTTGCCTGCACGTTGTTAACGCATGACTCCTGCAATTCTCATCACCTGGAAATATTACTGCACGACTCGCAAGTGCATGATCCCGAGACAGCATATCTGAGGAGTGAACTTGCCTATTCATGGCAGCACTGCACCAAGGGTCACATTGAATCGTAGGTGGGCGAATGGATGGCACTCCAGCATCCGAAAGGCCGTGGTAGAATTCGTTAGATGCTCTTAGTGTAGCCATAGGTTGATCTACAATGGTAAGATCGTCATTCAGCCAGGCAGTGGTGCTACTCACTAATCCAAGCCTCCGTATCAATGGGATTGTCGAACCTTGACTCATTTGTCCGGCCTGAGCTTATATGATAATTGTCATAGGGAGGTTCGAAAAAAGACGGATTATGCGCAATTGTAGGATCGTGCGCTTGAGTCTCATACATGCTTGAGAAAGAATTGTCAAGATCACGCATGCAATTCTGGTAGTCTTGCTGATATCCCGCCGTGGACTGTATAGACATCTTCTTCGCCCAACAGATTTGCAATAATGAACAGACCAGGCGACTACAAGATAATAAAAGCAGTCGCGGGTATGTAACGAGGAAGGGCGCTGATTAACGCGAGACACAGTGTTTGATCGTTTGACAAATCTCACGGTGAGTGAGAAGTGGCCTCGAAGATGGATCCAAGTCGTAGACCGTTATACTGCAGAAGTATAGAGTGCAGAGGGATTGAATGATAGTATAGAAACCTGGGGCTGGTCGCTCTCTTAAAATGACGAGGTTATGAAGGTGTGTAGCCTTATCTACTGCAAGGCAGACAAGGCACATATGCGGTAGCATCGGTGGTAGGGCTATCACACCGCAGGGAACACGAGGCTTTCGTAATTACTAGATATTGATTGGTCCTTCTTACGGGCCCAATACACTATCTTCACCGCGGTGAGCGGTGGAGGAATCCGCTAATTTGCTGTTGTTCATGCCTGTTTCTCTGCAAACAAACCACGTGTACTGGGGGGCTGTACTCTCAGCACCATGTCCACACGAGTATAGCGCTTCCAAAATGATTCTAGATCGAGCCAGATAGAGGAGGAGAACCATCCGATGATTGAAGTAGCTAAGATTCTGGGGGTAACAATAACCATAGGATGCCGCGAGTCATGAAAACGCCAAGACCCCCAAATCACGACCCTGCGGAACATTTTTCAGACACCTTGTTGAACCAGGAGTAACTTCAATCAGCACTTCACAATTCGAACGTTGTTCACATACAGCATGATACGGTTACGTCTAGCCTTGCTAGGTCTCTTCGCCTACCTCTTCTCCCTCGTCTCAGCCACCGCGCTCACCTACAAGCTAATCGCAAACGAAAAGGCCTGCTTCTTCACCCAGGTGGACCAACCAGGAGCAAAGATTGCGTTCTATTTTGCCGTACGTTATCCTCGTCCCTGTAATAAATCAATGATACAATCTCCGATACTGACATTCCTCTGGTATGTCTAGGTCCAATCTGGCGGCTCCTTCGATGTCGACTACACAGTTACAGGACCCAATGGCAAGACCATAATGGAGAACAGCAAGGAGCGGCAGCTGGACTCCGTCTTCACAGCAAAAGAGGCTGGGGAATACAGGTTCTGCTTCAACAACGAGATGAGCACATTCGCGGAGAAGTTGGTGGATTTTGAGATTGCTGTACGTAGCATCCTTTTCTTGTTCCCACGCAGCCACTGCCCGTAACTGCCAACATTACTGCTATGCTCCGTCCCATATTAGCCTACCCCATTCTCTCCATTGGAATCCATCCACTAACACCAACCCTCTCAACCCCCAGGTCGAAAACGAATCCCCCTCCGCCCTCCTCCCCTCCAAACAAGGCACCTCCCCCGAACAAACCTCCGCCCTCGAAGAATCCATCATGAAAGTCTCCCGCGACCTCTCCACCATCAACCGCAACCAGAAATACTTCCGTACACGCGAGAACCGAAACTTCAGCACTGTTAAGAGTACCGAGAGTAGGATATTTAATTTCAGTGTGGTGGAGAGCGGGTTGATGGTTTGTATGGCTGGGTTGCAGGTGTTTATTGTGAGGTTCTTCTTCCAGGGGGCAAGGAAAGGTGAGTTTGGTGATGTTTTGGTTTCAGGTTGGAGGGATTTACTGACGTGGGGGTGTAGGGTATGTATGAATATGGGCATGGTGCATTGGGGAGGGAGAGGGTTATTGTATATGGATATAGTCTGCAGATTTCGAAAACCTCCGTACTGGAATTGGGAGTGCCGTAACAGACCAGCTCACGACGCTGTGTTTTGCATCTGTTCCCTGACGCTACTGCAGTCGGCACCTACCATCTAATTTGCCAAAAACTCCCCAGCACTCAAAGATTGCAGAAAATCCTCGATCCGCTATCTACCACCAGAGAGACACCAACTTATCTACTACTCGTTTAAGCGCAAAAACGCTATAATCCATCAATTCTTGCATCATCCTACTCACATCTCACACCTATCCGCACCAACGGTAAGACCATAAACAAAACCAAAACGAGCCCACATCACTATCTCGTACCCCACTCCGTCCTACAAACACCTCAAGTAAATCCCTCGCAGCGGCGACACATATCCCATCGCCAACAAACTCCAGTACTGCTCAGCCATCCCACGAACCCATCCTGTTCAGTCACCGTCCAAACCTACCATTCATCCCAATCACCCCATTATCAGCTTCCCATCCCCAGCCGCAAACCCACGCACTTCACCCTTCACACCCCACTCCCTCCATACATCACCCCCTCCCCCCTCCTCATCCCACTCACTCATCATCCCACTCAACCCCCTCCCCTCCTCATCCCCCATATCATCCAGCGTAGTATACACCCACACCTTAACATTCAAATGAATGCAATTTGGATTACGTGCTCAATAGACTCAATTCATATCAAGTCAGGACATGAATATAATTCGTATGTACACCCTAAATCACTTCATCTCATTTCATTCCACCAATTTCCCCATCCCATTCCCATTCCCATTCCCGTTCCCAGATGCTGTTCTGAGCAAGAAATCGGTTCCTGATATTCATGCAGCACACCGATCGAATTGCGAGATCATAGTTATGAAGTATTTACATTTTCCCATCCGAACCCAGCCCAAACCAACGAGGCCTAAACCATGCATGCAGTCCCAGCTATCCATCAATCCAGCCACCCACACCAATCTCCCAAAAACCGGTGAAAAAGAACTAGACGTAGGACTTTCCAAACGCCAGCTATTCACATCGCCGCACTACTCGTACTCATAGCAGCCGGCCCCCCATCCGCAGCACTACTCGAACTCGCAGCAGCCGGCAACGCCGTCACCAAACCCCCAGTCAAAGTCATCATCATCGTCTCTCCATTCTTCATCTTCACGGGCTTCTTCACAGGTCCCTTAGCGCAAGGTGCTTTAATTTTCTTATGACTACCAGCGGTGGTGGTAAGGGTGGGGTAAGCGCCGGTACCAGCGACGATGCCGGCGGGGGGACTGATGCCGGCGGGCATGGATGTGGTGGAAGAGGCAGAGCCATCGACTTGTCGGTGGCGGAGCTTATCAAGGGCTAAGGTGGCTGGTGGGGGCATAGCGGAGGAGTCCTCCTGGCGGCGGAATTTATCAGCGACGACGGTGCTGAGGGTTGTGGGTAGAGAGCTGTTGACGCTGCCGCCATTGTAGGCATTGGCAAGACCGGTTGCGAATGCCGTGGAAGAAGAGGTGTCCTCGTTTTCACATTCGTCGGGTACTACTTCCTGGACTTTTTTGGTTCCGCTGGTGATAGTGGCGTTATGACTACTGTGGGTTTTAGTCGCAGGCCCGCCTGGGGGGTGGTTTGGTCGGGCTGTATCCGGGCTGATTGTTATTATCTCGATCTCGACCCATTCTGGGGGATAATAGGGGCTGGATAGGACGGCGAGGGGCCCGAAGGCGGCGATGAGGGCAAGGAGAGTTGAGGACCGCATGATGAATTTGGCGAATATGAAAGAAGAAAGAGAAACGGCCAATGAAAGAAACTTCGGTCAACGAATGGCTTCTCCAGGAAACCTAGGCGATGAAATAGGAAGTCGCAAGGAGTCTCTGGTAGATGGACAGCCTCTGATAAATAACCATAGGACAGTGAATGACTGCGATTTGACGCAGTAATATATATGCAGCACCATCGTCAAGCCACCCGTCCAGCCCGCACGTCTGTTTTGCATCGAGGCCGATCTGTAGGTCCACATGGTTGGACGTACGGGTGAAACTACATCACCAACAGGTGGTGTGGGAGGTCAAAACAATGCGTAATGCTTGACATCCATGTTCTCCACTGCCTCAGTGGAGACGCTTAATTTTCCCTGCGAAAGGTAAGTCAAGACGATAGCCTCAGCGGGGAGACCCTAGCTTGATACACGAAACAGGTTTGTTCTGTCGACCCTATGTGCTCATGACCACTAGAAATTCGGCTCGAGCATTTCAGGACGAGGCATTGGTACGGCACAGGCCACTCTGATAGTCACGTCCGGAAGTACGTGCAAAGCACATGAATAACGTAATAGGGAATTGTAAACAATATATCAGCAAGTTTTTGGAGATACATAAAAAGACACGGACCAGGAAGACTGCGCATACACGAGAATATGACCAACGACTTAAACCTTTGCTTGCTGTCCATTAGAGCCCGGAAGGTCTTTCTCAGTCGCTGTCTCCTTACCCAATCATGTTGACAGGCCACCCTACGCTGTCACAGAAACCCTTGGCTGCGATGGCTAAGCCTCCAGAAGCTTGCTCAAATTGTGTTGATGCTTGTGGCAAGCTGTGGCATTCAACGACAATACCAACCTTAGCGCGACCCGTATGTTGGCCACGTACATCTTCTCTTACGATGACGACAGTGCGACTGCATTACTGAGCCAGCCGAAAGCATTAATAATTGGCAGCTGTAACATAGCAAACAAAATCCGCGTGTTGGTCTTTAGGAAGTTGGAATCACGATTCATCACAGTGCTGTCCGATGAGCTGGTGGTCTGGGGTTAACAGATCGACATAGGGAGAGGTATGGTGTGACATGGCCAGCAGAAACCATGGATAAGTCGACTAATCGAGAGCAGCAATGCAGTTGGCACCATTCCTTGAGCTTCTAATACCGCCCCGTGGTGCTGGAGTCATTGAGGTGAGAGCAGTAGAGACGAGCACCTTGAAGATCGCTTACGGCGTAGAAAGCGCTTAGCGTGTATCAGGCTGCATTAGAACTCCTGACCATCCAACAATTTCGTCATCGAGCCAACCAGAGAGCTTCTTTTTGTCTAGAGTAGAGAGTTATGGTTAGGGTTGAAGGGATCAATAAGGGAATGAAACAAGCTATGTACTCCAACCTAATTCGTGAATCGGAATTGTTGTGAAGATGTGGTTCAAGTAATCGACGAAGTTGACCGCGGACATTTGAATCATAAGGATACAGAAAACCCATGTTATCGACTTCCGGTTCACCGGTAAATCCACAAAAGTTGTTAACCCTACTTATGGAAGAGACCATGCATCGGAGCTTGTTCGCATTTGCGCATATGTTTTGACGCAACTGACCAACAAGGTTTTGAAAGCAGAGTGCAGATACCAAGCGAATATAGCATCTACATCTCATACAAACACGATCGCTAGTCAAGGGCCCTGCATATTCCATCCACAGACGGTGTCGTCATAGGGTTTGGTGACAGGTGGCATGGAAGAAACATGTTCAATCCGACACCGTTAATTGGAAGTTCTGAGGTTCCTCTGGCTTATCATGTTCAATCACCCATCTTTCTCTAACCCAGATCTTCGATCTCTATCGTCTTGGCCCTCTCCATAAAGCCAGTACTGCACCCCTAATATTACGTCACAGCATGCTTGGAAGATGCCACTAAGCTTGAACGCCCATGGTACCTTCCCCGGCTCAGATGAGAAAAAGAATCCCATCTTCATTGCATCTCCCAGCAGCCAATTTGCTAGAACGGACACTCGGAAACCCTTGCAGGATTGCGCTCGTTGATTCGCGAGAATCTGTGGCAGGGGAAGTATGGCTTCGATGGCAAGACCAAGGTAGCCAATAAAATCGTTATATAAAGAAGATCTGGTGGGGCGAAAGAAGGTATGAAGGGCAAGTAAGGTTAGGGTAAGTCCTAAAAGGTATTCCCAGTATCTGATAGGCGCAGGAACAGTCAGTCAAGCGTTGATCTCATTGTGATTGACGAGGTCTTGGTGTCTCCAGGGTCATTATCCCCTCAACCCCTAGACACAATCATTGAGCGCACTTACAGTCGCTGTGATCTCCATCTCCAAAAGTTCCAAGGTCTGCCATGGTCCACTCCCTTGAACGGCCCCTCTCCTCGCCACGGTGGCCGGTTGTCCAGGGCCACTTTTAAAAGCACACATTGAACAGCTACCATGATGATAGCCTGTATGAGAAGAGAGAGGTCATATCGTGCTCCGGGCCAGTAGAATATCTTCAGTATGGATGCCGTGAGCATGATGAAGGGTATGTCGAGGGAGAAGCCCGCAGATGTACGAGTACGATTGATGGAGAGGATCTGATCGGTGTAGGAGGTCAGTGGGGAGAGGATTAAACTAAACAGTTGAGATGTTAGCTGGTTGCATTGTGACATCAAGCTCATGGATAATGCCGTACAAGAGAGGCGCGAGCGATGCGACCAGCATCCCAATGAGGCCCATGGTGGCAAGATAAAGGGTTTGAATGCAGATTGTTTGGTCTGATAATCATTGTAGGACCATGGCGAGGAGGAACTCTGGCCTGGTCCAACGTTCGCGTAGGACTCGTATCCGCAATTGGAACTGCACCGTCACATAAGAGGGACGACAAAGTGCTTTTCGAGGTAATGAGAAGAAGTCTAAGCTATGAGATTGTGTTCAAAGTGGCTCCAGCTTGATAAAGTTGCAATTGGACTCGGTGGGTTCGGCAAGCTTTTTCATTGAGATTGCTGCGTTAATCTTGCATGTGGATGAGTAAGCGGACGCTTCCCGCCACTGGTGCTGCCGCAAATCAGCTTTCTTTGGACACATTGCTTTGAGGCTCATAGGACTAGGAAAGCGTAGCAAGTGTGCGAGATGACTTGCGCGCTGAAAGAGCCAAGCTTTCTCGTTCTGGGGGCAACGCTTACTGACCAGCTCGTACCAAGATCTGTGGTGGCTAAGGAAAGAAGGCAAGGTAAGTGGCTGTGAGCTTAGAACTAAGGTACCTACCTAGTCATCCCCGCTGTGGCGGTGTTCTCCAGCTCTTGGCTTTGTCTTCTGTGCAATACTTCTACCTCGTGAGCTCCATTTACACAAAAACGTTGGCAATAGCCATGCTCCAAACAGCCTGTCATAATAAGCCGCTCCCTGTTGTTTCGGGCCTATTCGTAGAGGCAGACTCGCCTGCAGAACAGTGCACATAATATCTTCAAACTAAGAGTGTCGGGAATGTCTTAGTCAGGGGCTCCCCGGGGGTTTCCAGCGCTACTGTCGACCTACGGTTGGCCCCTTTCTTTCCGGCGCATGCTACAGATAGTACCGACCATACCGCTATTCCTTGTATCTTACCTACCTACCTTATCCTGTCTTAGCAGTTAACCGCTCAGGGGCGCGACGTCAACGTCAATTGCCAATCATGGGTATGAAACATTTGCCCGAAATTGCGCCCAGACAAAGGGAAGGAGAGGGGCAACCCATCCAAACGGAGTCCAGCCATTCCGCTGACAAGCAGCGCGCCCTCTTGTGACGGAAGGGTGGGACCAGTGCCTGTATCGTCACACCAAATACCCCTCTTCCACAGCCGGTTGGATCTCCGAAGATCTGGCTATTACATGCCTAAAGATGGCTCAAGATGCCTCGACTTGAAGACAAATGTCTGCTTGGAACAGGGAAAGCCCCAAGCCACGTCTGCACTCCTCCTATGGCTTGTCGCCTGAATACCTTCTTCATGTTTGAGGGGGCTTGGGATCACTTGATCTCTCTACAAGCGCTTATCGCAACCTTCTTTGTTCCTCTCTGCCAGTGACAGGACAGATGCTATGATTACAATTGAGCTTCTGTAAGCAAGAGGTGTACTTTAATACAAAAGTGGGCAAGTTTCATAGCAAGGAGCCAGGGGAGTTGATTGTGGGGAAATGGAAGCCGCTAGTCCTTATTTCTAACTTGAAACGTCTAGGGAGACACTGATCGCCATCCTGTATTTCACTATTTCATTATCACAGCCTTCACTTTTCCTATTTCCTATTCCTAACCCCAACCTCAAATTCACCTCTCCACCAGCCCTTTATATTCTTTTCCTTGAACAGTCTTCTGTCGCTATTGTTCCCCCACACTCCTTTGACAACAACATCGTCAAAGCTTGATGCTTTGACTTCTTGACCCACACTCACTCAACAGCTCGACGCTTCTTTTCTCACTTTTCATTTTCCTGAGCTTGACGCTTGGATACCAACACTTTCACCAATCACCAAGGACAACACCCAAATCACCCTATCAACCAGCACTCACTTGTGAACTTCCTTCACTCAACTTTCTCACTCCAGTTCATCTATCACGCAAGGTCATATCATCACTCAGGATCATCACCCAGAATGAAGGCCATATACCACGTGACGGCTTTGCTCCTTGCCCTCGCAGCTCCCATCGTTGCCCAGAAGGAAGTCATAGTCACTACCATTATACCGGTCTATGTCTACGTCTCCGACGGTGTTGATATACCATACACTCCGTCCACAATTAAACCAACACCAGAAGCCGCACCGTCGCCACCGCCAGCAAAAGCATCAGCACCCGCCGCCGCCGCCCCCGTGGATGATGGCGCGCCAGTTGAGAAGTATCATGTAGCAGCTGAGACCACGTCTACAGTGCCTCCAGCTTCGGGTCCAGTTCAAATACCATCACACACCCCAACGAACTTACTGTCCAAAGAAGCCGCAGAGGGTACAAATGCTGCAACTGCGACGGTGCCAGCCACCATGGTCACCGCAGCGCCTCCACCTGTTGCCGACAACGGCGTCTTGACGATCTCCATAGTGAACAAGTACTCTGCTCCGTTGTCCATCTCATATGGAGACAACGCGGGCTCACCCAACGCGATCGGTGCTCCTCAGGCCGGCCCACTTGGAACCGCAACCACAGTCGTCTACCCCACCGGATGGGCAGGCCGGATCTATCTTGGCACAATCAATCACCCCGCAAACAGCAAGATCGAAGGCAGCACCACTGGCGCTAACGACATCGACATCAGCTATGTAGATGGCTACTCAGTCCCGGTCACCTGCATGGCTGAAGGCACCGCAATCTCTGGCTGCAACATCGATCTTTGGGAACAAGACGGAGATTGCCCTCAGTCACTCCAAGGTCAAAGTAAAGCCGTCTGTCTGAATCCCATGCAAAGTGTCCCGAATGGACCAGCTGTCCCGTGGTTTCTACCATGTCAAGGAGCTGCTTACACCTTCCCTAACGACAACGTCGCCAACGATGGCAACACCGGCACTCCACAAGTAACATGCTGCATTGGCACCGAGGCCCAGGGATGCACGCAAGCGCCTGAACGTCAAGGCAAGGAGAAAAACGTAGCTTCCCGGAAACGATCCCTCGCCGAAGTCCTTGAGGAAAGAAAAGCGAACACGCCATCTCTGCTACCGCAACAACACGGCCATCTTCGAAGACACGCGCACAAAGCGAGATCGCACGGGCATCATTTGGTTCGCGATCTCAAGGATCTCGTCTGATTGAAATGTACATTACCAAACCATGCATGCCTGCAGGATACAATTAGCCTTTCCCATAGCCCTGGTGGTGAATGAAAACAGCTACTGTCGTTACCGAGTCCTTCCAGGCCATTTTTCTGTACATAGCTTTTTTTCGCTCTTTGGGTACGATAGAGTTCACTTCTTTACGATAACCACGAGGTTCATAGCGGTTGGGAACACAATTTAACAAGATTCCCAATGCCATCGGTGGTTTCACTTCAATGGAGCGCATATCAGCTTTTTTTTTCCCGCTCGTTCCGGATATGATACAGTTCACTTCTTTACGATAACCATGAGATGCATACATAGCGCTTGGGAACATACAGATATGACAAGATCCCCAATGCCACTGGCGTTTTCACTTCAATGGAGCGCATATCAGCTTTTTCTCTCGCTCTTTCTACATATGAGAGAGTTCACTTCTTTACGATAACCACGAGATACTTAGCGGTTGGGAACACAATGTAACAAGATTCCCAATGCCACTGGCGTTTTCACTTCATTCTAAATATGAGAGAGTTCACTTCTTCACAATGAGCACGAAATGCATACATAGCGCTTAGGAACACACAAATGTACCAAGCTCCCCAATGCCACTATCTTTTCCACCTCAAACCAGCGCAAATCTACCTTGCACATACATAATATATCAAGAAGAAAATCCCACGTTCTACGAGCATAGACTCCCCCTTGCTTAGCACCATGGTACCTGTATTAAATCCTCTAGCCTCGCCGCTATTGCTATCTAATCGCTCGGCACGACTTCCTAACTTCCCCCTCGAACAAAACTCCCGATAAGCACTCCTCCTTCCTCTTCATATGCCCATGCCCCATCCTACACTCACTCAATCCATTCCCCCCGAATCTTCCATCCACAATGCCCACCCCCACCCCCACCCCCACACCCACCCACAGCGCCTTCTTCTACGGTACCTCTTCCCCCTTCCCCCTCCCCACCCCCCAACTCTTTATCCCCCTTCCATCCCTCCTCAAATCTAACTCCCCATCCTCTCCCAATAGGAACACTCGTACGCCCCCCCACCTAAATCCCCTCTCCAACTATCCAACAATCCAGCTCATCTCTAGCCAAAGCTCACCAACCCCAAACCCTCAATCTAACATCCCCACAGATGGCCCCCCCCGTCCTCCACCGCGTCCTCCACGCCACCACCAGCCCCTCTCCCACCCAGAAATCTCGGCTTAGAGTTCGGGCTGCGGTGCTGGAAGGGTATGTGAGGAGAAGGGTGGGCGGGTGTGATTATCCCGCTATCGTACCAGTGCCAGATCCAAATCCATCACCAGCACCAGCACCACACACAAATTCATCGCCAAACGACAAAGGCCATAACGGGGAAAGTCCTTGTGTAAGAGGCTCGTATGTAGAAGGCCTAACGGAGGCGGATATGTGGCGGTTGGATATTTTTGAGGGGGGGGAGTATGTGAGGAGGAAGGTGTGGTGTAAGATTTTAGGTGAGCAAGGGGAAGGGGGGGAGGGAGAGGGAGAGGAAGAGGTGGAAGCGGAAACGTATGTTTGGAGAGATGGGGAGGCGGGGTTGGAAGGTGGGGAGTGGGATTTTGAGGAGTTTAGGAGGGAGAAAATGGGGAGGTGGGTTGGTGGGAGGGAGGAGTTTGAGGGTGAGTGAGAGGCTTTGTCTCTTCTCCTTTTCTTTTCTTTTCGTTTTTTTTTTTTTTTTTTTTTTTTTTTTTTTGGTTGGTTGGTTGGTGGGGGTGCTTTTTGTATTCTGGGTATGTGTGCTGGTGGGAGGGAGGAGTTTGAGGGAGAGTGAGAGGGGCTTTTTTTGTTTTTGTCTTTTGTCTTTTGTTTCTTGTTTGTTTTGTTTTTTTGTGTCGGTGGGGGTGCTTTTGTATTCTGGGGTATGGATACATGCTAACTGCTTTTCGTGCGTGGAGAGGTTGATGAGGCGGTGAGAAGGGGGAAGGATCCGATGGGTGGGAGGGGCGAGGGTGGGTGTATTGCGGAGATGTTGGTGGGTGGGGGAGGGAAGGAGGGGGAGGTGTTGGAGAGTGCTGTATAGACACCTGCTATCGAACTGATGAATCCATAAAATCGTCAGGAATCGAACCCGCAAAAGACTCACGATCGCTGCCATTACAGCTCTGTGTTATGGCGTCATGGCTCCAGAAATCGAAAAAAAATTGTACCGAAGCGAAGAAAGTGTTAAACTAAGGATCAAAAAGAGCAAAACACTCACCAATGCCACCACAATCAACTGATTGGATGACACTGGCTACAGAAAACCCTTTGTGGATTTTCTTTTTTTTTCGGTCGGTCCCCATCTCGAACCTGGGCCCTGTTTCAGACTGATTTTCGGGGCTGAGACGGGACACGTTACCGGTCGGCCATGGGTGCTGTTTGTCGGTAGGAGGGAATGCGTTATAGTTGTATATGTGTTAATTTTAAGTTTTTGGTGAATTTAGTGAAGTGAAGGGATGGGTTTGGGAATTTGAAAGGACTTTGAGAGGGATTGTTCGTTGATACTTGGGAGCTGTTTAGGATGTGTTTGTGGGGTTTGATGAAGGGATATGGGGGGTATGGTTTATGGTGTTATTGTTGGTGGTTGATGGAGTGGGATGTTTAGAGATTCATTGTGTTTGAGGTGTTTCTTTTATTCAGCATCACCCGTCAAATTACTGCTACTATGTTTAGATCCTCTTTTTACATCATGTTTCCGTTTCTATATCTCTTAGCTACTCTAAATGCAGATCAAGTCCCCCAGCCATCCTCCTAATCCAAAACCAAAATTCCGCCCATGGAATTTACTATCTGCAGTTCCAACACTTCCTATGCATACAATAGTAGCATTGGGGTGTTATCCTATTTATTATCATAACTTTAACATTTATGACAATACCATACCAAACCACGGTTGTTGACTGGCGAGGTGATATCTCTAGAACCGCTTCCACCAGCTGATGTAGTCCTATGCTGCCGAATAGTCTTCGAAGCGTCGCTTGCTGTATTGGATATGGGTGGTACATTGGCAGGGTTCTCTTCATCATCGGTAGATTTGGTCAATGCAGCATCTTCTGTTGAGATTGTATTGACAGATGGTGCATCTTCTTGCCCATCATCATACTTCGGAAGTATGCCTCGCTCATCGTCTCCACTTAAGTCGCTGATAATTGGGGCTATTTCATCCTCCTCCTCCTCCTCCTCCTTCTCATCATCCTCCTCCTCCTCCTCCTTCTCATCATCCTCCTCCTCCTCCTCATCATCCTCCTCCTCCTCCTCATCCTCCTCCTCCTCCTCCTCCTCCTCCTCCTCATTGTTCCAACATGCCAGCGAATTTTCTGACGCATCACCTTTCCGCGAAACAATAGAGCCTGGTGTAATAATCTTAGGCTCTTCATCACCCTCTAGCGTGCTCACTGATGTGCTTTTTACCCTTGGACTACCGCCTTGATGCTTCTCATCTTCCTTGCTCGAGTTGCACGTTTGATCGTCTTTTCTTAATGTATCTGATGATCCACTGACAAACTCTGGGATACTTCTTTTCTGAGATGAAATGATGGAGTAACTCAGAAAGGCGATTGAGATACTAAGTAAGGTGATTGACATACTTAGTATGATTAGGGGAGGGCTGGAACAGCTGCATGATGCCGACATCTTGAATGTGGTAACAGGCGAGGTCGATCGTTGTGCCTATGTGGTTATTTCATGATGGACGCTGGAAACTTATCCTGTCTTAATGTTTTTAAGGTTCAAACTCGCAAAAGCAATCACCAGACGTTAGCGTTGCGGCTGATGACTTGTCACTGTGAGGCTGAACACTACCTATGCATCGGCGATTACGTGTCTTTGATAGGCGGGCTCCGCTACTCTTAGTGCTTGTGATTACGCCGTGAGGCTGAGACCAAGATTTGCAGATTTAACCACAGGTTATCGATAAAGTTGACCTTCTCATCTTGTTAAAGAAACAGACATATTTCAGACCAACTCTATTACGCTTAAATGCATGATCTAATAATACCGCCAAGGTCGAAGGAGTAGATGACCGAAAGAATCATTAATCACCAGGCTGCCCTTTCACACTCATATCCTCATAAAGACAATTCGCTAAACAAGACTGTCTCATAGCCTCGCTATGCTCGCAAAAGAGGATGCTGCACACCATATTACCTAGGCGCTCTTTTCACATGCTCGTCAAGGACCCGCTGTCGTTCCCCTAGCCTTCTTCCCCTTGGTTTCTATCATACTCTTCGACCAAGTCGTAACCTCCTCAAGCGCCTTCTTCGGCTCCTTTTTCCTTGTGAGAAGGAACCCTTGGATTTCAGCAGGGGTGAAGGTATCTGCTGGCAAAAGATTGGCGAAAGCAGCCGCTATGTCCTCGATGGTATTCAATTGTTCATTTGCTGGGACTTTAACCTGTGTAGGCGTATCTGGTGGTGTCAACATTTCATTCATACCGAGCATTTTGGGTTGCAAAGCGTGTCCGTTTTGTGTGGGTCTGCTGACTTGCCCCTTGTCGAGCTTCGTTTTTGCTGGATCTACTTTGACAGAGCCATCTGGAGTGTACATCCGGATGAACAGTTCATAGATCTGGGCGTGAGTCGCATTGGTGAATTCCACTTTCATGTCGATCCTGCCTGGACGGATAAGGGCATCGTCTAACTTGTCTGGAAAGTTGGTCGTCATGACCAATACTCGACCCTCGTGAGAAGCAACACCGTCGATGGCATTGAGAAGTCCAGATAGGGTGATGCCCTGTTTATCCTTGTCATTTTTCTGAACGGACTTGAAGGCTCTGGTGATTTCTGCACCTATTTTCGCGGTTGGATCCTCATCTTTCGGTTCTGGTGCTTTTTCATCTTCTTGGCGCTTATTCAATCCTGCGGCATCGATATCTTCTAAGAGAATCACACAGCGGCGTGGAAGGCTCGTGAACATCATGCCTAGGTCCTCCTCTGTCAAGGTGGGATCCACTAACGATATGCAGTATATGTCAAGACCGAAAACTCCAGCAATAGCCCATGCGAGGGAACTTTTGCCGGTTCCAGGGTTGCCATGAAAAAGGTACCCTCTTCGGTAAGGAATTCCTCGGTTTGCGTACCAACGGGGCGTTGAGGGGTGCAGATACTCGTTGATGTCCGCAAGGAGCCTATTCTTCTGTTCATGCTCCAAGATTACGGTATGCATAGGTCTAGACGGTCTAGTAGCAACCTTCATCCATACACTGCGTCCTCGGCCCCTGTGCTCCTTAGGGCAAGGCCTTCGAACAACGGTACAGGACTTCTGCTTATCGAGATAGAACTCGCGGGCTTCTTTTATCAGTTCTTTGATTGGCTCGGTAGAACGTCCAATACAAGTCAAGGTGATGTTCTCATCATCTCGTACCATAGGCCAACCTCCAGTCATAACCTGCTTCTGTTCCCGTTTGAATTGGAAAAAGTGGCCTCTGTGGAAGAAGAAATGGCTCCCGAAGGACGGTTGAAATCGGGGTGGGACCCTTGCATCCCAGTTGTTGAAATTCATGAGATTTGTTGGATCCAACTCAGGTTCGGCAACAGTCTCGTCTAACATGTCCCAAGCGTTCTCGCGACCAGTCTTCGCCATCAACTTTCGAGAAGTTTTGGAGATCTTTTGGCTGGCAAGCCATTCCATGACGTGATCGTGGATGTCATCGTCAGAGTCGATGCGAATAAAGCTCATGCAATACTCCTCGAACTGCCGATACAGGTGTTTCCAGGCAAAGGTGAGAGACGTTGCCAGACCAAAGACCAGAAAACAGACAGACACAAGCAGGGTGATGTCAAAACCGAGGGCATCGAGTAGGAATTTCGAGATGATCGAGTATCCTGGGATGAAAGCCTCAAGGATATTGGCTGGCAGTTGGGTAATGCTCGTGGTGGAGTTGGTTTCAACTGAATCCGCGTGCTTTAGAGCGCGGAAAGCATTTTTGGTGGCCATTCGATGAAGCCCAGTTTCGGATCGAGGATGCTGTAGGTTTATTACAGAGCTACGGTTGCCTAGCTCTAGCAATATTGCTGTCTAAGCCTCTCTAGTAGGACAGGCTTTGCTTGTCAGGATTCTCTGCTTGAGATCAAGTGCTTAAGAGTTCAAGATTTTAAGAGTTCGAGATCAAATTCCGGCTCAATATGGACGATCGTTGCACAGGAATATTTTGAGGGTTGATGCCTAAAACTACGTACTTTTATCAACAAGTTTGATATGCAACCATCCATAGGGTGAGGCGAATTTCAAAATTTTCCATCGCCCTCAGCAGAAATGACTCAACAGAGGAAAGGTGTCACCGAGACTACATCCCAACCAGAAGTACTCGAAATGGAAGCCTAACGTGATGAGCCTCAGGAATCGTGACAATCAGGGTGGATGGGGACGATGAAAGCTGATCATTCCAGTGTTATCCCAAGAACGGCAGGCAGCCGCGGCCGCGTAGGGTGGCAAAGCTAGATAATAGCTTCGATATCCGGATTCCTCAGCCATGACTGTACTGTACATCAAGGGTGTCTTCGGCATGTCCTAGCCTCTAGCGAATTCAGAATGAGGGTTCAGTTGCCTACAGGGATTAACGTTGTGTGGCGGAGGAGTGGCGCAAGATCAGAACTAGTTCGCCCCAGCTCAGTGGCTCAACCTAAGGTACCAACCATGATCCGGAGTACCTTCCGAAGAGCCTCTCCGACAGATACAGATGCAGGTCTAGACCATGCGGCTAGCATCGGTCGGTCCATGTGAGTAACCGATAGGAGGGTCAATAAAAGGCTAGGTTTCTACTGCGCTTTTCATTTCTAGCTATTACGCGATTACATCTCTCTATCTATCTCACCTAGGATCGCTTATATTCGTTCATCCCAGCGCATACTGTATTTGCTCAGGCAGACAGGTCTGCAATAGGTTGAAGTAATAAACATCAGTCTTGTTGCCTGCATATGCGTCTTGCATGAATAGAAAAGTGTATAGCTATCGTTGGTCTGTGTGCGTCTGCAGGCGTTCATTTCTTCCGACTTTAGGTCAGTATGATCAGGTCCCCTGGGCTCTGAGACTTCCCAGATCTAACACTTATATGGCGCGTTCTGCAGACCTCTCAGGGACTTGTAAAGCTATCTCTTCCATAAGAAACCTGGAGGCTCAAGATACCGCTCAGCCCAGACCATCTTCCCATCCTTGGCATCCATGATTGCAGCGTAGTGAGTCTCTTCGTTAGTGATTGGATGAGTGAGAAGCCAATCCGCAAGGGTGTCTCTTGTGACATGCCCGACATCTGACTCACATCCATCCTGCACTGGCATTTTCGATGACTCTGCCCAAAATTTCAAGGCCTTCATCTTGCGCGGAAGGCTGTACCCGAGGACATCTTGCATACGAGTCGTTTTTAGAGCTTCAGAGGGTTTTGGCTCCTTCGGGGTACCCGATCCGGGGGACTTCTCTTCTGCTTCATTGTCGTTGAGCGCCATGTTCTTGCTCTCAACACCATCCTCACCAATGTCTTGCCTACCAGTCCCCTGTAGAGTTTGAGACACAGCTTGTTTTTTAGGGGTGCACAATTCAACAAGCCCCTCTAGTGCTTCATCGTGGTTGACGGCGACAATAAAAGTACTGGAAGATCGGACCGTAGCAGTGTGGTGGTCCTTTTCCATTGTGATCGTCCTGTCACCATCACTGAAGATTAGGTAGGCTGCGGTAGTACTTGTAGACGGAAGAGTCTGCTCAATCGATTCTAAAGTCGGTGTTGTAGCTTTAGCACGGTGTGATGAAGTCTGCGAAGGAAGAAGTTGTTGCCTGAGTATAGATGATATGGAGGGACGGTAGCCCAGTAGAATGAGCAGATGGTGGGAGTAGAACCGAAAGTTCGCCAGCCTGCCGCTGCGGTCGTGATTGGGGCGGAAATTTAGAGACATGCTTAACCCTTTCCTAACTCCTGTTAGAACACCTACGTAGCCGACGTATGTGATACTCGAGGCAATAATCTTATCACCCGGCTTTCTAATGAAGTCGAGTTGGACGATTAATTTTCGAAGAGGATCCATTCCCCAATCCAACGTCCGAAAATGTAACATCCTGGTGCCATCTTGTTCCTCGCCGACTCTTGCAGCACCGCTTGTACAACCCATAAAGAGATCTAGAAGGACGTTGAAAGCCACTAATATCCACATCTTGATACCGATTGTCTGAGATATACCTCGAAGCTCTTCATCCTCTTCCTTATAGTGAAGGCGTCGCAGCATTAGCCGAGCCAGATTTATGAGCGGCTTCCAATATAATATGTCGTCGAGGAGAGCAGGTAAAGCGGCCGCCTGAGCTTTGAAGTCGGCTGCTACGTGTTGATAGCGACGCACCGGAGGCAGAGATAAATCTATCGTGTATTTTGGAAGGTCAGAGTCATCGCAAGTAGTATCCTCATGAGAGTTCCATCTCAGGCTGTCGCTTGAACGACCCTCAGCCCCACTCTGTCGTCGAAGATCTGGTGAGTCCATGGACGACGAGGATGTTACATTGGACAACTTCGCGGTCGAAGAGATGGGTCTTAAGGCTCCATTTGTATTCAGTCAAGCACAAGTGCAATACGAGCAGCTTTCTCATATTGTACAACACAAGGAGCCTGCGAATCAATGACCACGGCCAATCGAATCCAGATGCTTGCCTGACAAGGCAGCGCGGCAAATCTGAGATGCAATCGTGCAGTACGGCACGCCATTAGTAGCAAACCGCTCGTAAAAACCATACATGCCAATGACAACCCATATTTCACTACACCCACATACGGAATTGAATATCCTAGCTGCGCAAGCTAGATAGCTAGATCTTCTAATTCTGGAATATACGAATTATAGCATTTGGATAGGGAACCACTTGTGCTCGGGTAGGAGTGGGTGCGTATGCCTAGGTGTATGGTCTATGATTAGAAGCAAGCCGGGGCATAGGGCTAGGTTGGGGTGCGGGTGCGGGCTTACCTACCTAGGTTGAGGCTCAGGCTTAGGCCCCCAATTCTGGCCCCGTAGCCCCTGTAAGCTAAGTTCAGGCATATACGAGTATCCAACAACGTTGATTTTATAGCGATGTTAATTCTTATCTAGAGCTTATGATTAGATATGCTTTAAAATCATGTAATCCAGCTGGCTGTTGCCTAGAGGCCCCTAAAGGTGGTCCCCTAGGGAAAAAAATCCGCCTAAAAAACCTTGCTCCGGGGGCCTATCACATCGCCTAGGTGACCAAATTTTAGGGTATCTTCTATATAACTCTTCGGGGGTGTCGGCCCTGAAATTAGGGGTAAGGTCCTTAGAGGTTTTTAATAATATGTATATACTGAGCATATGCAGATCCTCCGGGGGTATCATAGGGGTAGGGTCTCTAAAGTCTAGGGTTGAGGTCCCTAATGACTAAGGGTGGAGCCCCTAAATAAGCTGAGTATATGATGATCTTCTTACTCTAGGGGTGTATATTAGGGGTGTGGCCCCCATCCTAGCGGTAGGGTCCTCCGAAGGAAAAACTCGCATAGAGTGGGATTTGGTCGGCAGGACTTCGGCTTAATTTTCTACCCCAACGGAGCAAAAAGTCTACCCTAGTCGAGCTGCAACCCCTCCCTCGTCCTCTTGATGTTCAGTCGCCGTTCTCTTCTTCGTTTCTGCGCGGACACGATCGGCCTCTACGACATAGTAACCTTCGACTGATCGTGCAACTCATCAATCACTAGTCTTTCATTCGCCTGTACCGTAAGAGCTCTGACCAAACTTCCAAATGCATTAGTAACGTCATAGTTACTGTATATTACCACAGAGATACTGTCAAATTCGTTCAGTAGATTGTGAACAATACGATGTTAGTAATTGTTATACTATACATGTTATCATTCCAGCACTCGATTTGATGGACATAGAAGTTTAGCGAGCTGGGAAGTACACATGGTTCGCGAGCAAAGAAGCCCAGAACCAGGTGACTCGAACAACTTAGCAATTCATTCTTCACGTTCGACATGGAGTTGAGCCAGGGTCTACCCATCAGGCAAAAGAGCAAGTTCACGCAAGCTACTGATCCGCTGCCAGCACGTCGTGCGGTCTACCAGCAATTGCCCGTAGATAAATCGCGGACGCGAGTTCTCGTGCTGCACTCGCATTCATCTGACGCAGCACCAGTGTCATGTTCGCTCAAGGTCGTAACCCTCGACCCTGAGCCTAGTAGTGCCTACACAGCGCTTTCGTACGTTTGGGGTGATGCCTCTGTCACTGAAGATATCAATGTGAACGGTGTACCTTTTGCCGTGACCTCTAATCTGGTATCGGCGCTTCGACAAATCCGCAATAGTTTCGGAGAAGTCGTTCTTTGGGCGGATGCTATATGTATGCGTTCCGGCGGCACAACTTCAAATCCAGTTTCTGATCTCACGTGTAGCTATCAATCAAAGAGATGTTCCGGAGCGTAACCAACAGATTGTACTCATGAGGAGTATATATTCCAAAGCCGAGCGAGTCATCGGCTGGCTTGGGCCAGATGAGAATGGGGGCAGCCAAGCTCTCAAGACCCTTGAGACTCTCCTTAGAACTGCAATACGTTATCCTGATAATTTTGAGTGGGTTCGAAAAATACCAGAGATCCTCATGGTGAATGGAACATTCACTAAGGATGGCATACAATATGAGTCAAATCACAGACTAGAGAAACTGCTGCCATGGCTCAGAAGCCCCTTCTGGACGAGAATTTGGATAGTTCAAGAATTGATACTCCCCTTGAATTTGAGACTGATGTGTGGCGAGGAGTTCACGGATGTACCGGACCCAGATTCATTCTATAGAACCGTCAACAGGCTGGCCAAATTACCTAATGGACGTCCCGAATCTGTGCCACTCCAAATAAGGATGAGAATAGTCGAAGGTATGGCCTTGCTCCGATTGATCGCAGCACGCCGATTGCGGCATTCACGTCGGGATGATGTAGTCGATCGCGTTTGGGAAGGGGCCCTTGGATTCATGAGTGCACGCGTCCAGCTCGAGTTTCACCAAACGTCCGATCCTCGAGATCACGTTTACGGACTTCTGGGCTTATTTGACTTGGATATCGTACCTGATTATGGTGAAGACATGACAGTTGGTGATGTCTATTTGGAAGTGGCTCGGCGTTGCCTCAAGACAGAGTTTCGAGACATCCTAACTCTGGCAGGCACAAGGCATAGTTGCAGTGGATCATACTGTTTGACACATCTTGACTCACCTTCTTGGGTACCAGATTGGAGATTAGCAATTCCGGCGAGGATACGACTGGATAGGTATCCCAAATCTCATGCCTTTCCGTCCGATGGTGGGCTCCAGATGCAGATCATCGACAACAAATGGCTCGGGGGATCTGCAGTCTTATGGGATACAGTGTCAAAAACCGAATCCAAAGTTGGCTGGGAATTGACCGAGTGGGATTTGGCGGAGAGAATCGATATTGAGAAGCCTGGTGATCGGGCTTACCCATCCGGGATTACACGCTTTCAAGCCATGATTATTCTCTGGCACGGGGGATATGATGGATCAAAAGCAAGCAGATGTGATCTGCAACCAGGTTCGGAACTATTTCGTTCCTATGAGGTTATCTTCTTCGCCAACATTGCAAAACCTTGGACCAATAAACACGGTCTAAGTGAAAGACCTAAGCTAGTTCATCATGTAATTGGAGGGAACGATCTTAGATTCAGAGCAACATCAATACCCAAAGATCACCGGGAATCTTACATCGCACGATCCAGACAATTGCGATATGGTATGAGGTGTTTCCATACTGAAAAAGGATATATCGGCTTTGGGCCTTTGACGACAGAGGTTGGGCAACTAATTTGCGTCCTTGAAGGGCATAGGGCTCCTGTTCTACTTGAAAGAAGTGACTCGCATTATCTTTTCTTTGGCGATTGTGACGTAGTAGGAATCATGAATGGGGAAGTTCTGGAAGCGGTCAAGCGTGGTGAAGCTGAGATGACTGATATTGAAATAAGGTAGTTGTAGTAGCGCTTGGACTTTTAGAGTATGCAAACCATTCTGCCACCTACCAAATACTTGCTGGAAGGTGTGCTGGCGTCTGACAATCTTGATCCTTATATTCGCAGAAGACGCAATTAGATTGTGTAGATGTTCGATAGTAATCGAGCTGAACGATTGTCTTGTTAGTCTAGCAGCAAGTTTTTTTAGGTTAATAGGAACCTATATTAAGACTATTTTGCCCCAGCTAGCTACGATCCAATTAATCTGTCAGTCTTCCAATACAGATACGCGTCTGCAGGACTGTTCCGGTGGAGCTTCCTAGCGAGCCACGCCTCGAGATTATTGCTCAGCGCCGATACCTCCGTATATTAATAATATATTTATATATAATAAGTATATAAGTTATATAAAATAAATATATATATAAAAAAAAGTTTTGAGGGACTAAGGCAACATCGCACAATCGTTGCTTAGACTGCTTAGTCAGCCAAATTAGTGCTCCTGTGCTCCCAGAACTGTCATATGTGGTACGATCTCAAAATTCTACGAGTGCTCAAAGCACGACATTATGGTCCAATCAAACTGCTTGATGCACGTGAATTCCAAAAGTAGTCACGTTCTTTGATTGTCCTCCCCGTTGCTTGTTGGAGCTTTGAACTTGTAAATGCTCCTTCCCTGTACAGGCAGAGGGAAGCTGGACCTAGAATAGGAAGGGGCAACGCTGTCTTGCACCTATTTCCCCATTCTATCACGAGCCACACGTGTATGCGGAGCTTTTATTGGTCCTATCTATGAACGACCCTAACTGCCATGGCATTTCAGAACCTGGAGGTCGTTAAAGACTAACATATGCCCAACAACCTCTTTCATCAACCTTTTCCCCGGAATCCATCCTCAAAAGCATCGTGAGATATAGATGTTGCATACTTTCAGCTCAGGTCCCAGTACCGACGTACCGAACGAGTACAACATTGTCCCGACACAGTACGACTGTCTGGGTACCTGATCACGCTTTTAGCCAGATGGGGTGAGGCTTATTGTCTTCGCGCAGTACATAGCTCAGACGTCGTCTGCCAGATCCCGGGCATGTCTGAAGTGTACCTTCTGTGACATAATAGCGTCTAATGTGGTCCGCCTGAACGATCCCTTGAGCTTCTCCAGGGTCTATTGGCCCGGACATATTCCGTTTCTCGCATAAGGGCGCCGCAACATATAGGAGCAAATTGCCTTAACCCAGAGCGTGAAGATCCCCAAGAGTCCATCAGCAATGCTAAGAACAAAGTTTTAATATGTCCCCGCCGGAATTGGGACATGCCGCTCATACACACGCTTCCAGCGTATCTATATATCTCGAGAGCACCCAGGACTACCGTGATTACCTCCATATGGCTGTAGTTGCTGTTCTCTCGCGCCAGTAGACATAGCGGTCAACACATGACGTTCACCAACCCTATACCGAGCTGTGCATGTCTGTCGATCCACAGCTAACTGTTGATCCGGATATCACACATCGGAACACAGATAGGGATGAAACTACTTCCCTAGGGGTGGAAGAATGATGGGAAGGAACACCACTTCAATTCCACAGTACCGCTAGGAGGAAAGCTCGAGGGATTTCACCCTATTTTGTCGAATTGCTCTTGAGTCCAAGAGCGACATCCAAGCTGCCCAACTGCTGACAAGCAGTCCATTGCAAGAATGGCGATTTCCGGGTCACTAGAAGCGCAGTGACTACAGCCGTCGTAAGTATGAAGCAGAGCGCTGTCGTGATCAGGCCCAGCAGGAACACAGTTCAAGGAGTCGGCGAAGAAAGGAATGACGGAGGATTCAACATCATCTTCATCGGAAGTTGGATCAATGGATAGCATATGTCTGGGCACGACGATCAAATTCCATGCTCATACACCTTTTTATTCCAGGCCTAAGATCCAGGTTGTGTCTCATGTACGTATCCTGGCGTTCCCGCTCTCCAACACAAATGGTAGTCACTCCGTCACGGTGGAAATTGCTGAGAAGATGGAAGCATGCTAATTCAGAGAGCACGTATACCAGAAGCATTGCCTCCATCCTTGACGATCGGCGTTGCTTTGCAGACTCGTGATGCGACATACGTGGTGGCCAATCCGAGTAATCGTCTTGCTGAATCGAAATGGTGTGCA
The DNA here is from genome assembly GCA_018257855.2 of Cladonia borealis. Lineage (NCBI taxonomy): Eukaryota > Fungi > Ascomycota > Lecanoromycetes > Lecanorales > Cladoniaceae > Cladonia > Cladonia borealis. The sequence goes on from JAFEKC020000015.1 coordinate 670,801, forward strand.
GAGATTCCGCAATCGACGGCTCATCTACCAATTACGATGAATGCCTAGAATTATTGCCACAACGCTGCTTGAATTGTCTATGTCTTCACCAGCTAGCTGCGAGAACAGAGCGCTTTATAGCTCAACGATCTTCCGACTACGGTAAGACCATAAATAGCTCAACCTATTTTCCAAAGCCGCGTCCCCGACTGCTACCCACTTATTTGCGCGTTCAATGACTGATCGCAATTTCAAAGGAGGTGCCAATTGAAGTGAAGTGAAGTGCTAGCGCCCCACTAGTCTGCTGCACTGCGATAATGGACGATTGAAAGTGACATACGACTGCAGCCAGTCATAAGACGTCCGCTGACCTGTTATGGGTGCATACCAACTAATAATCCCGGGTTGCTAGCCCTGTTTCGTGAGCCCACCCTGAGCTTTGTCTTGTTCGAGCATTGAGTGATCAACACCACTTACCCCAACACATACAACCGGAGAAGTACTCACAATGTGTCTTTGGCCAACCAGCAAAGTATATCTTGAGGATCCACCACCAAAGAAAAAGAAGAAGAAGAAGAAGAAAAAGAAGGAGGAAGAACCAATGCCGAATTATATTCTTGCAGACGAACACCTGCATCTCCAGCCCTTTGTAAGTTGGCACCATTGTCCCGTGACCCCATTCTTTCTTCACAACCCATCAATTCCTTTACCATCAACACCCCACTTTCGAACACATTGGTCCACATTTGTGCACTGCACAACTTTCAACCTCAGAGAACTTGCAGTCAGCAGCAATGGATTGAGACTCGATCTAGAGCATCTGCACCGGTCCCCATTTACCACGGATTGTCCCAATATTACAGTTGCGCAAAAAGCATCAATCAACAACTCATACACCTTGACAGTATAACGCCGGAGTCCAAGCATCATAAGTTCGGGCTTAGTCACCATGGCCAATAATCCGTGGACGAATCCCACGCACCCTACTGCTATTGCTGCTATGAATAGAAGCCACCAGCGTGTCTACGTCCCGGTTACCCAGTATGCGCAACAGACTCCAGCAGCAAAAAATCCGTGGGCCAGCTATCAACCCACTCCTCAAGCACCAGCACCCTACGCTAGCTGTTATCCAATGATTATACCCACCATCGTCCCCGCGGTTATTCCATGCGTACTTGCTTCTATCGCGACTTACTGTTATAGAGTAGCTAATACTCTCTCACAGGGTTTTCCGCCGATGCAATACCCTGGTAACTCACCCACCAACCCATCGGTTCAATTCTACTCTGCGCCAGTCCAAGCACCAGGGGGTGCCAATTACTATCAAGGCCAATCGACTGCAGCAGTCAATGCCAATAATCAAGCTCGCGCCCACCAGGTTGGTGCGTATAACACCAACGTTCAAATGGTTCCCCACCCTGCCAGCCCCAACGACCAGTACTGGTGCCGCGAATTGACCGGTCACTACACACTACGCACGGTGAACACTATCATGCAGTCTCTCCAGCCTGGCGTGTGGACCCAGGCACCTAGTGGATATCCATACTTCGTGCGCCACGCGAAGTCTTAAGGATTGATTCCGGTGAGAACCCTGTCCTGAGCAACTGTAACTTGATAGTAATCGATGCTACAGGACTCAGATAAGCGAGCGTCTGTCGTATCAGCTTGACTATATCATTGATTTAAAACGATGAGGGCCAGTGCATGAGAGGATACCTCACAGCAAAGAAGACGAAAAGGCCAACAAAAGAGCGGAGAGAAAGGAACGAGAAGGTTCCGTGGGATTGCGAATGTTTTCATACGCTTTAGGGCAAGCTCATGTCAAACTCGGTGTTGTAACCCTTTTGTGCCAAAGAATCAAGCAAATTCGATAGCCTCGACATGCAGCAGCTCATCTATTGCGAACACTTTCCTTGGGCAGATACAACTATCAAGCTAGCACAGATCAAGTCAGCTTGAATACAAATCTATATTCAAGTCGCCTCAGCAATGCGCCTGTGACCGTGAAGTATCCTGCAGTTCCGTATTTCTAGCCCGCCGTAAATATCATATTCTATTTCCACCAGACGTCATAGGGATCCCTGACTGTCAACGAATTCGATTCCCAATACGCCCTCAAGCTAAGGTGCTTGCCGACTGGTACATACTCCTCAGGATATCCTCCCTTGTTCTTGTGCTGAAACTTCACCTAAATTGTCCCCTTTCCCCACCATAGACCTATTCGCCCCTCCACATCCACCCCCACTCCCTTCCCAACAAAGATCCCTATAAACTAATCATGTCAACGACCTGGACACAACAACTCATCACTCTCCCCTCCCACGGCCGCGGTTCCCATCTCGTCACCGATTTCATAGTCTCCTCACTCCCCCAGATCCGCGATATAAAGTGCGGATTATTACATCTATTCGTGCAGCATACGAGCTGCGCATTGAGTTTAAATGAGAACTGGGATGATGATGTGAGAGTTGATATGTCGGATGCGTTGGATAGGATCGTGGTGGAAGATAAAGGTGAATTATATACCCTAAGTGGAGAGTAGGAGAGGATGTTGGGCGTTGTTGTGGAGCCATTGATGGGTTGAGGATTGAAGGATGCTAATGCAATTGGTGTTTACAGCTGGGAAGGGGATCTATAGGCATGATGCGGAGGGTAGTGATGATATGCCGGTATGTGGACACAGGATCTCAAAGCAGTGACAAGACTCCCCTGGCTGATTCAGAAGCACAGGCACATATTAAGTCCTCACTTATAGGCGCGAGCGTTAGTATACCGATATCGAATGGGAGTTTGGCTACGGGGACATGGCAGGGCATATGGTTTTTGGAGTTTAGAAATATGAAGCAGAGGAGGAAGGTATTGGCTACGATACAGGGGGAGAAGATGTGAGGGTAGAGAGGAGAATGGTCGGGGGACGCTTGAGTGTACGATAGGATGCGGGTATGACATGATGACATGACATTAGGTTTACATAAGGCAGCGCTCTGGTGATATGTTTGATCGATAGACCCGGGTACGTGAGCACATATTCTTGGGATATATAATATATTACTACGACAATTATGGTAAATGAATTCGAAGATTGGAGATGCTTTCATAACCGAACCCGAGTAGGACATTATAAAATAGAGGGAATAGTACGTTAGCATGTTCCCAAGTAATTAATCTAGTCATCTGGTCAAATTCTACAAAACTATGTCACAGAAACGCCATTCCGAGGATACTCAGTCGCCTCTCCTCGACTCTTCCTCCTCCTCCTCCTCCTCCTCTTCCTTGATATGTCTTACGGCGTGTGGATGAATCCGCATACGCTCAGTGGCCCTGGTGCTCGCAAACTCCTCGTTAATGAGGGTACCTGTTGCTGGATCTTCAAATATATCTGCGTTGACAAAGTCTCCTGGCAGCCTATACACCATCTCCTCTCCTAATGTAAGCAGTATTGACTTCTTCAATTTATCTCTTAGCTGTGTAAGGTCCTACCCAATCTTCTCTAAGGGGGACCTTCTCCTTGAAGTATGGCCAGGAAGCCACGCAAGGGCCTTTTTCAAACAAGAGAATGGGGCAAAAGTCATGCATGTAGAGAAGAGCCTGGTAGATCTGTGGCGTAAAAACATACAGATTCTGCTGCGAAGAGTTGATGATCCATATTAAGAAATTATTAAATTTGTTAAGCTTTGCAAGAAATAGTCTTCTTGGTATCCAATCATATCATGAATATCTGCTGCTTGGGAGATATTTTCCATTTTGAATTCTCCTCGCTGAAGTCCCTGTATATGCATGACTTACGCTCGAATCTCTCACAATAGTCGTTTCTTCTGATCTGGAACAACAATTTCTTGACACTCTTTGTCTGACGATGAATGCACTGTAAGCTCCCTACGAACGCATCCAAAACAAAAGGAATTAGCCATCCTTAACTTGCTGTGATAACGGTGAGTGAAGGATGATTCTCGGATGGGCGACGGACGTCGCTGATATACATGAACGTGTTGCTCAGCTGGAAATAATCGACTGCGATTCGGCCTTCTGATTGCGATGCAAAAAGAAAACTTTCAACAACGTAAATTTCAGAGACGCGGAGGATGGTGCCACGCTAGAATGGGTTAAGCTTGAAAGGAGAAGAGATTTGGCGTTCATGCAATGTCGATAGCAGACTCACTGTTGTAACTAAATGGTTACGACTGCTCTGATGAGAGTCCTGCTCAATCTGGCATTGGGTATTGGGTCAAATCTTCTATGTATGGCTGTTAAGCTTGAGCAAATGTTCTATGGTTAAGATGACAGCGCGAGAGGACTAGCTTTTTCGCGACATTTATAGCAACATGGAAATGGCCGAGATTCCAATGCCAATGCCATCAAAGACAGCCCAGACCGCGCAGCCTTATGGCAGCCTCTCGTTCGACTTGCACATGTTCTGCTATTTGATGTTGTTAGACGAATCTCTCAGCTTTTACAGCCGCAATCATTCATGATTCCTAAATGGATTCTGATGGTAATTGACCTTCAACATAGAGACAGGACAAGATACTAGAAATATTGGTATTTAGCGTGAAGTAAAGCCGCGGTGATGATAGGCTAGTGTGGTGACTCAGCAATTCAGCCCTATGAGCATCTGAGAACAATCAGAATGTCTGCAAGACTTTGAATTGCTCCACGTGAAAACACCATCGCAAAATCCTTCTTTCCTCTTCCCTATAGAACATCTCAAATGACATCAATCGCAACCTCGTTAGCGAAGGCTTTGCCTAAGCCAAAATACACGGGCGAACATGAAGCGCTACCAAGTCACACCCATTCAAGCGGTCCGAGGATATTGGGCGTTGGGGCTTTAGATGAGACACAGGTAGTCCTAAAGGTGGGCTCACAAACGTTTTATGTAGTGGGTATTATAGCTCTACTAACGTCAAGACAGCGAACCGGACCTCCAGCATACGGGCACAGAGCTGGATGGCGACCCAGATCCGCAGAAGATTACGGGGATGGAGGAGCCTTTCCAGAGATTCCAGTCGCTCAGTATCCGCTTGATATGGGCCGAAAGTCCTCTTCTTCCTCAAACGCTCTAGCTGTACAAGTAGACGCAGAAGGAAAGGTGAAATACGATGCGATCGCTCGGCAGGGTCACAATGATAAACGGATCGTACACGCTTCCTTTAAGGATTTGATTCCGCTTCGACAGAGAGCAGATGTGGGAGAAATATCATTGGACCGGCCGTCAGAGGAGGAAGTAGCTGAGCAGACACAGAAGACAAAGGAGGCTTTGGAGAAGCTGGTTTCTGGAGCAGTCGCTGCGCAAAAGCCCAAGAACGTTCAAGGAATCACAAGGAGCGATGCCACCTACGTTCGCTACACGCCGGCTAATCAAATGGGTGATGTGACAAGGAAGAACGATAGGATAATGAAGATTATGGAGAGACAGAAGGATCCGTTAGAGCCTCCCAAATTTAAACACAAGAAGATCCCCCGAGGACCGCCATCACCACCGCCCCCTGTCATGCATTCACCACCACGAAAACTTACCGCCGAAGACCAAGAAGCCTGGAAAATCCCACCACCTGTCTCAAATTGGAAGAATCCCAAAGGTTATACCGTACCCCTAGACAAGCGCTTAGCAGCCGACGGTCGAGGTCTACAAGATGTAACGATCAACGACAAATTCGCCCAATTCGCTGAAGCCTTATTCACAGCCGACAGACACGCAAGAGAAGAAGTCAAGCAACGAGCTGCTATGCAGCAAAAGCTTGCTGAGAAAGAAAGGATGGAGAAAGAAGAGCAATTACGAATGCTAGCACAAAAAGCTCGCGAGGAACGCTCAGGTGCGGGGAGGCGCGCTTCTCATGCTAGATCATACAGCAGGAGTAGGAGTCGATCAGCCTCTTCATATAGCCGCTCCGACAGCGAAGATGAGGAGGCAACAAGAGAGCGTGAACGAATGAGGAGGGGAAGGCGGCAGGAAAACGAAAAACAACTACGGCAATCACGTATGGGTACTGAGCGACGCATTCAAATGTTGGCGAGGGAACAAAACAGAGATATTTCCGAGAAGGTAGCTCTGGGACTAGCGAAGCCTACACAGTCATCAGAGTCGATGTGGGATTCGAGATTATTCAACCAGACAAGCGGCTTTGATACTGGCTTTAATGAGGACCAAGCTTACGACAAACCCTTATTTGCGGCGCAGGATGCTATCAGCAGTATATACAGACCTAGGGCGAACGTTGATGATGACGATGAAGACGCTGGTGGGAAGGAGTATGATAAGATCGCCAAGAGTAATCGGTTCGAGGTATTGGGAAAGGCGAAGGAGGGGTTCAAGGGTGCTGCTGATGCTGAGGTCAGTATGCTCACATCTCCGTACGCAAAGTGCTCTACTAATTTTGGTAACGGACAGGTGCGAGATGGACCCGTGCAATTCGAAAAGGACACCACGAATGCTGCAGACCCGTTTCATATCGATGAGATGATTAGGGATGTTACGGGTGGGGCAGGTGGGAGTGGGAGTGGGAGCAAGAAGCATGGGTTGCAAGAGTCCGAAGACCGAACGTCGAAAAGAGCAAGGGTCGATGATGATACTAGATGATAGCTAAGGATAGCTTTGAAGAAGCATCAGTGACCTATGGTTATACTATCCTTGCCTTGCCTGTCAATCCTCATTTGTCTGAGTTCCAATCTCCTTCCTACTCTGAGGTGACCTGGTGATTCTCCTCGACCCTCTTCACATCTTTTCTGCATTCATCGATACAACGATCGACGTTGTGTTCCACAAGCGGAATGAGCTCCCGTCTTTGGTTTACAGGCTTCATCTCAACTTTCGCCAGTATGTATCTTAAGCTTAGGTTGATCTCTCTCGCCAGGCATCGTATCTCCAAGGCCGCCAATTTAGTGTCGTTCATTTCCGCCACTTCCCTGTCGTTGCCAGAGTTGAGAAAGTCGCACCAAAGCTTTGATATTTCAGCGAGAATCTGCTTCTGAGTGTTGCCCATAGCATCGGTTATCCGTGGCTCTAGGTCCAGCGCACTAAATTGGCCTGCCACGAGCACGATGTTCTCGCCGACCTGCTTTGGGGCGTTATGGTAGAAAGCATCATGGTCTAGCGCATCACCGTCTGAAACATCATCCATTTGCCGATCATCCTTTGGAGCGTCATCCTTTCGAACGTCGTCCTTTGCAGTGTCCTCGGGTGGAGCTGCATCTTCCGTAGCATCCCCAGGAGTAACGCCGTTCGGAACATCGTCTTTCGCATCGGGCTTGCACTCATTGACGTACTGCGTGCACAGCTTGGCCACTTTTTCGAATAACTGCTTCTGGGCGTTGCTTGCTGAGGATCTGTATTCTTGGTCGAATCCCAATTTGAGGAGGAACTGAACGAGGGTTCGGGTCCCCTCCTTGCGATCCCTCTCGTCAACTGTCATTACGTCAAATCCTACCATCTTACAGAGAAGTGAGATAAGCTTCCAGGTCACATTGCACGCATTTTGCTCGTCGGCTGTTACTGGCCCAACAATGCGAATAAATGTTTGCTCGTCCCTTGCCGTCAGAACCTGGTGGCCGTTGGCGGCCGTGCGTTGTTGCACCTTCCCCAAAGCATCTTTAAATTTAGCTGCCAGTGAGTCCAGTGCCTGTCGATGTGATATCAATGCGTCCAGTTCCTCGCTCACCAAGAGCACTGACTCGATGATCCTTAAAGTAATGTTCGCATCGTTCTGAATCTGATCTGAGTTTCGCTGCTCTGGATCTTGGTTCACGAAGGACATCGTAAGCGGGACATTACTAGTGGCACTATCTTCCGAATTTCTTAGCGGATACTGGATTGGCAAAGAGGGTCGAGCTCTGCGTTTGGTGAAGAGCTTTCGTAGAGTGGAAAATTTGCCTGAACGGGTAAAACTCTCGTTGCCTGGCGGCGTCATGCTGATTAATCGCTGCCTCGGAAAACTATGGTGGATATTCCGAAATGTTGGACTATATCTGGAGTTCTTAAAGTGCTGTGGAGAAGTCGGTCAAGGTGGATGTTGAGAAGATGGGAGAGGGAACAAGCATAGTCCGATTTGCTTCCTGGTTCTTGTGGAAGGAGCGAGTCAGAGATAACGAATGTCACTAATAGCGTTACTGCTTGCTGCCGTAGTTCGCTTGGGCCTCAGCAGGACAATGACGATCATCATGATGTTCGTAGGCCCTAAAGAAAGCGAGCATTCACGCCTTCTTCAAACATTTCACTCTCAGTCAATCCTGACGTTAGTCTTTAGCCTCGCCGTCCTCGTCGCCAATACCAATCCATTCGCCCTCCATCTCCTCGTCCATATGATCTTGTGCAGCGCCATTGGCATTGACCGAAAGAGGTATTCCCTTGCTGCCATTGATCTCTGCCTTAGGCATCGGTTGTGAAAGCAGATAATCAAGCGAATAGACGTTATCATCAGCTAGTCTCGCAAGGTCTGACTGAATCTTTGTTATGGCTCTCTGCACAATTCTTAGCTCCGATGCGAAGAGTGACATATTGTCTTTCAGGTATGGACCGTGAGCCCTGAGTAAAGCCTCGATCCATTGCAGATTGAACTCAAGGTGAGGGCTTTCATCAGTAGCTTGAGCAACGAATCGTAGTAGACGAGCGAGGTAGACTGTAGGTAGTTGCTTCACAACAAGGGAAACGTCATCGACAGGAATAGCTTCGTAGACGCGCCGGACGAGAGGTTGTTCGCTGAGTCTGAAAGCCATGACAAGAGCGCGGAGAAAGTCCCCTTCCTTCACAGCTTCGAGTGTAGTATTTGGAGTGATATCTAGATCGAGGTCGAAGGGGTCGAATTGTAAGGCATTATCCAGAGAATAAACCAAGAGCCCCTCTGTCGATGCAGCACAGAAGGCTCGTCCCATAGGGGAGAATGCGACGGCCGGCACTCGGACTTCTGGTCGTATCTTCCTAGCAGATAAGTCTCCGCGTGTGGCGCCAGGTAATGTGCGGTCGATGCGATCTTCGAGGTCTGAGGCTTCCCCTTGCTCATCAATCAGTCCTCTGGGGCCAGCTTCTGTGAGGTTGCGACTGTTGAGAAACTCCTGGGTGCCGTCTAAAGATAGATTAACCGAGACTGTAAATTTCCTTATAAGAGTGCCAGAGCGGACATCGTAAAGGCAAATGTATTTTGAGTTGCCTCCAGCGATGACGCATGAACCGTCTGTACTATAGGCTATGCAATTGAACGATTTGGTCCCTGCTACATTGGCTGCAGTCCGTCTGTCCGAGACTTTTCGACCACCAGAGACATCACGGCGGCTGTCGACGCCAGCCTCTTGGCTGGCTTCAGACACAGACCAGAACGTCAGCTGACCATCCAAGGTGGAGACCGCTATTTGTTTGGAGTCTGGACGAAAGGCAACAGAAAGTACGTCAGCCTGAAGCTGGAGAGGCTCACTTGTCTGGGTCCGACCAAAGATACTCCATATCCGTACTGTTCGGTCCCAACTGCCGCTTACAATGGTGTCGCCAGAGGGTGCGAATGCGAGAGATGCTACAGGTCCCTCGTGGCCGGATAACTGATCCAAGAGCTGGCCTGTCTGGACAGACCAGATGTGTATATCAAAGGAATCGAGGGATCCGGCACATATTATTTCACCACTGGGATCGACAGCCACAGAAGAGAAAGACAATCGAGTAGGTGCGGTGAATGTTCTAAAATTCCGATACCTTATCAGATCCCAAGCTCGCACTGACCCGTCAAGACTTGAAGTGAAAAGTACATTGCCCTTTCGAGAAAACTCGCAGGCAGTAACGCCACTAGAATGCTCGGTGAAGGTAACTATACAGAATCCAGATTGTGTATCCCATACTTTGATTTTGCCATCATCTGCGGTCGTTATGATGCGTTGTCCGTCTGGAGAATACACCAACGCGTTCATCGAATCGAAATGACCCTGTTGCTTAAGAATATAGGACTCCGATTGCCACTCCCAAACAAGCAATTGACCCAGCTTTGAGGCACCAAAGGCTAGCCATTCACCAGACTTGTTTATTGTTACAAAGTCTATTTCATTCTGTGAGATGCTATTACCCCCAATATCAGTACGAAGACGACAAGAATTGGGAGCCGCAGACTGCACCTTAAAGTATGGATCATATTGAACTCGGGGAGCTCATAGAGGCCAAATAAGCCGTTCGAGAAGCCTGCTACAAGGAGATTTGACTCCGCATGAAAAGCAGCACATTTGACCTTTGCGTTATTTTGCATGAAATAATGCCGTTGTACAATTCTCCATTGAGATGGTGCCTCTTCAGCATCAACCGATGCCGCATCCCCATTTGCAGTTCGCTTTTCCGTATAGTTCCACTGAAATAGGGCTCCATCCTGGCTGACAGTATATACCTGGCTTTCATTTAGCAAGACCTTTAGGGCCGGGTCGGCATATTCCCACTGTACCTCTTCTTGGTTACTAGAAAACCATACTCCTAGTACACCTTCTCTGTGGCCTGCCAGCGTTGTGGGTACGAAACCACCCTCGGGGTCAGAGCTCCATATGCGAGCTGTCAAGTCCTTGGCGGCGCTCAAAAAGAAGCGCGAATCGCCCGACCATTCTATATCTTGAACAGTATCATAGTGTCCAGCATATACTCTATGTCTTACAAATGGTGCAAATTCAAGACCATCTTCTGTATTGCCGTCTGGCGTCGATGGTGTGTGCCATACTTCTATCAGTCTGCCAGTTCCAACCGCAAAGTGTCGGCCTGACGGGGAAAAGGCCAAAGCGGATATTGGTGCCTTGAAGGAGAAGTGATGCAGGGCAAGTCGCCGAGGGAAATTAACAAGGATAGATCGGCCATCTTCATCAACTGAGAGGAGGAGGTTTCCCTGAGGATTGAGGGCAAGTCGGGCAATATTTCGGCGGTGAGAGTATGGTAGAGTGTAAGACTTGTTGCTAATAATGTTAGTCTTGAATGTGGGCAAGCCAGCAACGTCTTGTTGAAGAGAGGAGATATACTTGATCAGATCAAACACCGTGACGCGATTGCCTACTGGCGAAAGTAGACATGTTCCGTCCGGGGTGAAGAGTAGATTCCCTTTGCAATATACTGTTCCCAGCAGATTAGAAAACTATCAAGGATTGCTCAGTTCACGTCGACGATAATGCGATATTGAACAACACACCTTGAACTCTGTCTTCATACTAGCTGTCTCGGAGGCATAGCTTTGACTGTGGCTTGGAACGCAAGGTTCAAGAATAATTCGCACAAACCGCAGTGTGCCTTCAATAAACTGAAGCTTGGACCGTCGCGCTAGAAATTTACCCGCACTAGCGCCAAAAGCGTTTCCCCTTAACGGCCAAAAACTGTTTAAACTCGCGAGATACCCCAGTCAACCAAAGGAAGTGACAACTGCTGCTTTTTAACGACGTATCACGAAGTAGAGCAGTATCCCAAATAGCAGTCAGCTTCTTTCTCCCTCAAGGCTACATCAACTCTGAACCCCTCAAGCAAAGCTACAACATGGCGCCAGCGACATCTGAGGCAGCGTCGCCAATTGGCATTGCTAATGTAAGAATCCACGGGCTACACGCTTCAGTAAAGAGGTTTGCTAATCTCAGCGTGCGAATAGCTTCCGAATCAGAGGTACAGACTCTACACGACCTTCGATTTACCGAAATCCGGGTGTTTACTGACTTTACTTCAGGCACAAGATCGTCGCCAAGCGTGGAGCTGCCTTCACTATAATGGTAATTCTCAACATGGCTGCATACATCAATTGCACATGGTCTAATGTGTCCCAGGTTGCTGGCGAGTCGGGCTTGGGAAAGACCACCTTCATCAATACCTTATTTTCAACTACCATCAAGAACTACGCAGATCACAGGCGTCGCCATGCAAAGCAAGTTGACAAGACTGTTGAGATTGAGATTACCAAGGCTGAGCTGGAAGAAAAGTTCTTCAAGGGTATGTGATCATCCAACATTGACATTGAAACCTCGGACTAAGTGCTTTGACAGTTCGCTTGACGGTTATTGACACACCAGGATTTGGTGACTATGTGAACAACCGTGACTCCTGGATGCCCATTATAGAGTTCTTGGATGATCAGCATGAATCGTATATGCTACAAGAGCAGCAACCACGCCGAGTAGACAAGATTGATCTCCGGGTTCATGCATGCCTATACTTCATTAGACCCACCGGCCATACTCTGAAGCCTCTGGATATCGAAGTCATGAAGCGCTTGAGCTCAAGAGTGAACCTGATACCTGTTGTCGCTAAGGCTGATACTCTGAGTCCTGCAGACCTTGCCCGCTTCAAGTCTAGGGTATGTTAGAAGCCATTCGATAGCAGATCACCTGTACTGACGAGCTGTTCAGATTCGAGCGGTTGTTGAAGCGCAAGGCATCAAGATCTACCAACCCCCTAGTGATGAAGACGACGAGGCTGCAGCCCATCACGCCAGAGCCCTCATTGAAGCAATGCCGTTCGCCGTAATTGGGTCCGAGAAAGATGTGAAGACACAGGACGGTCGTGTCTTGAAGGGCCGTCAATACTCGTGGGGTGTTGCAGAAGTTGAGAATGAGGACCACTGCGACTTCAAGAAGCTCAGGTCCATCTTGATCAGAACCCATATGCTGGATCTGATCCACACCACTGAAGAGATGCATTATGAAGCATATCGTGCGCAGCAGATGGAGACGAGGAAATTCGGTGAAGCCCGACCAAGGAAGCTTGACAATCCGAAGTTCAAGGAAGAGGAAGAGAGCTTGCGCAAGAGGTTCACTGAGCAGGTCAAGGTCGAAGAAAATAGATTCAGAGCATGGGAGCAGAAACTCATCTCGGAGCGTGATCGCTTGAACAAAGATCTTGAGAGCACACATGCTGCGTATGTAGCTCTAAATGCCCCACGTCGCAAAACATGGCTAATCTGTCGCACAGCATTAAGCAATTGGAGATGGAGCTGGAGCAGATGCAAGGCAGCGTGCAGCGAAGCCACGGACGTCGTTAGACGCTTGCAAGGCTATGTCCTTAGAGAGGCTGGAAAACAAAAGTCATGGGTGGGCTGGGCGGTTGGAGGGGGCAGCTATAATTCAATTCATCTTGTGTCGGGTTCCCCCTACGAGTTGCACCACGGTGCTTCTCTTTTGAGCGAAAATCATGATCTCTTTTCCCTTATGTAGCACGCGATTAATTCAATGCCAATATCTCGAACCCTACCTTGCAACGCCTTATCTCGTAATGATCCCTTTGCTGCACCACCGGAGCGAGAGCTGAACTCTTCCCGCCCAAATCCATCACCTTCAGTCCACCTCAACCACCCAAACATGTAATGAGCTTCCCCAACCGCCTAGTGACAAAGCTCACCGGCCACACCGGTACGCCGCTTCCCCCTCTCCTCCTCAAAACCCTACTCACCAACCCCCCCTCCCAGGCCCCGTCCACTGCGTAACCTACAGCTCTCTCTCCGGCCAATACGTATTTCCCCCTCCCCCTCCCCCCCTCCCTCCCTCCCCACCACCTCACTAACCCCCCCTTCCCCCATAGATCCTCACCGGCTCCTCCGACCGCCTCATTCACCTCTACAACCCTCTCAAATCCTCCCCCACCGTCCCAAAATCCGGTCTCATCCAAACCTACTCCGCGCACGGCTACGAAGTACTAGATATAGCTGTTAGCGAAGATAATGCGAGATTTGCGAGTGTAGGGGGGGATAGACAGGTTTTTTTGTGGGATGTGGGGAGTGCGAGGACGGTGAGGAGGTGGGGGGGACATGGGGGAAGGGTTAATGCTGTGGGGTTTGGAGGGGAGGGGGAGGGGGGGGTGATAGTTAGTGGTGAGTGACAGGGTGATGGAGGGGGGTGGGGGATGAGGAGGGAAAGGGAGGGAGGGGAAGGAAAGTTTTTGGGTGCAAGAGAGGCTGATTATGTGCGGATCTGTATAGGGAGTTTTGACGCTACGGTTCGGATATGGGATTGTAAGAGCTCGAGTATGAAACCGATACAGGTGCTTGAGCAGGCTAGGGATAGTGTGAGTAGTTTGCATGTGGTTGGGCATGAGATTGTGACGGGGAGTGTGGATGGGAGGGTGAGGGTTTATGACCTGAGGATGGGGATGTTGTTTGTGGATGTTATCGGGCGTATGTACAGGGTGGTTTCTTTCTTTCGGGAGAAGTCTTTGGTTTATTGGGCAAAGATTACTGATAACAACTTGCTACTTGCAGAACCTATCACTTCTGTCCGACAGACCCGCGATGGCAATGCTGTTCTGGTTTCGACGCTGGATAGTACGATTCGGCTTATGGATAAGGGGAATGGACAGTTGCTGCAGAGTTACAAGGGTCATACCAATACAGAATATCGGATTAGATCGACACTAGGTATGGCAGACTCAGTCGTGATTAGTGGGAGTGAGGATGGCAAGTTATATGCTTGGGATCTGTTGGAGGGGAAGGTTATTGGAACAATGGAGGCACATGAGGGCAAGGTGGCCAGTGCTGTTGCTTGTAATGGGGTTAGAAAGGAATGGGCTAGTGCTGGGGTTGATGGTGAGTTGCTTCAGAGGTGAAGAGCCATGGACGCTGTGTTGACATTTGCTAGGCACAGTTTGTGTGTGGGGCATGCCAGAATAGATACAGATGAAAGACAGCAGGAGGTGCTCGGCAAGCAAAGCACTTCCGTGATGCCTCCCTACGCACAGATCATACAAAAGCGTCATAGCAGAGAGAAGTCGGAAATAAGGTATGCAGATGTCTTCTTTTCAGGCGATCAGGGTGCTTCCGACCAAGGCTTCGGATTCTAGATTATGTTGCTGGTTTGTCTAATGTACAAAGCACATGCACGTGTGCCCAACGATGCTGTGGCGTGTTCCAATTTCTTTCAATACACCTGCGGGTATTCATCACTTCCGGTCATGACCCACTAATACCGTTATGCTTATTTGCTCGGATATAACTTTTGTCCCTCACGGCTGAGGTCAATGGGCGTACTCGTTCGGATTAACTCGTAATGCTGCTATAGCGGTCTCCAAATCGTGTTCATTGACGATGACTATGCCCGCCGAAGCCGTTGAGAGGTAGTTCATGTCAATCGGACGTATCAAGCCCGAACCATCCACTAGTCTACCAGCAACCCCACAGACAATACCTGTTGCCTCGAAAGGAAGTGACGCGAGATCAAGAGTGATGGGAACGAGGATGTCATCCTTGGCACCAAGCAAGACGTTATCTGAGCCAGACATGTCGAAATTTGGCATGAGCCGATGCTCCAATAAAAGGGAAGCAGATTCTTCCTTTGTCATCGTGAGGCTTAGAAAGTTCGGTTTGTGGAGGAGACATTTAGTGAGACCATGCTGCAGCGCCAGCTCGTCAGTCTCGAAAGTCTCGGGGTTTTCGTTGCGGCCGGCGCATTGGACCAGATGAATATCCCCAGGTATTATCGGAACAATACCATGACGATGGAGTAGATTAAAAGTACGTGCTTGAAGCTCCGTTGGATTTTTGGGAGGAGGAGTGGTAGGAGAGCCGGACCCGACTGAAGAGCCCGAAGATACGTGACGGTGGTGAGCAGCAGGGTTCACATAAGTTTTAGAAGCTTTTTCGAAAGTAAAGCCGCGGTCTTCGAGGGCGCGAACGACCTTCCCTTTAGCTTTGGCAGGTGTCAAGATGTAGTCCGAGAAATAGGTGGTGATGAAGAATAGTGAACTGTTTACTATCAGACTCGCTACCTGAGATCAACGGCAACTATCACTCACATTCCAGCAAGAGCGAGAGGAGTCGTCAATTCCAAAACTCGCTGTCCAGCTTCCATACCGGCCCCTTCTATAGAGATGGCAACAAATGCTTCGTCCGAGATGGTGCAGATATCGTCGCTCAGACCGCTCGGCCCATTCAATTTGAGGGTATTAAGACTCTGATCAATGACCGGGCGGAACAAGGCTTTGGCTAGTCCAGTCTCGCAGACAATAGAGCACTCAATAGGTGTGACTGAAACGTTAAGAAAAGCATGCTCATTGGCCCATGACTTGTCATCATAGAGAAATCCTGGGGGGTTTTTGTCGTTGCTAAAGTCATGCTCGGGTGCGGAGGAAGGAAATAGCAGTTTGAGGACCGTGGGCAGATAGAAACTGTATTTATCCAAAGGAATATGGATAAGACTGAGATTGCCTTCCTGATTGGTTCATTGGAATCAGTATTCAGATGAAACTTACAGTGTCGAATCACCTATGGAGTTTCACATGCAGAATGGCTGAACTTGTGGCAATCCATAAGTTTTCCTGAGCACCGTTTGTGATAGCAGACTTACGATGAAGTGGATCTTCGCCGACATGAGAAGGCTGGACTGTTGCATGTTGAAAGTGTCTGGTCAGCAATTGATGCATGTGAGGGGTGACGAAGAAATTTGATATGTGAAGGGTTTTGAAAACAAATAAAAGTGGTAGGCGTCGTCGTGAACAGGGTCTTTGTGGCTTGCTCGGCAACAGCAAGGTCAACTTGAAGTTATGAAGTGTGCTTTTCTAATAGTATTCACAGTCGGTGGACGATAAAACATTAGCATTCTATAGGACATTGCCGATCCCGTTCCTGCACAGAGCCTAATCTGTGCTTGGAGGCTTGACAACGAACCAGCTGGGAGCGGGATTGGCAGGAGTACGGCTGAACAGCGCTCAGACTCGAAGACACTCTGAGTAAGCCGGTTAAGGGTACTAGCAGATTGGCAATGAGATGTTATTGAAGGATGAGGCGGACGTGGGCACGGTTGAAGCTTCCGCAAGTGGCAGATGCACACTCATAGCACTTGCAACATTTATAGCACGTAAAGGAGTGCTCGCATGGTATAAATGAAAGCAAAACTATAATAATTCAGTTATACTAAAAGGAATCATGTCGTTACTTTACCTTTGGCTTAAGGACGCTCAGAGTCCGTGCTGAGCATGATGCAATACGACGAGTAGGTTGTTCTTCTTAGTGGCCGGATGTAGGTCGATGCAGGCTGTAGTAAGAGCGTGGGGTATGTGGGTGAAGAATGGGGTAAGGCCGGGTCCCTTTGGCAGTATCGGCTGTATGACTGACTGCTTCTAGCGTGGAAATAGGCCGACTGTCAAGTGTTCTTGCTGCAGGTAGGATGACTGGTGCCTTCATAGCCGTGCTTGTGGTTGCAGTAAGGTAAGCAAGATGACAGCGATCTGAGTTGACTTCTTGTTTCTCGGAATGCAGGAGTCGGCAGGACAGAGGCAGAGAGGTTGCCCGTGGCTGAGGTTGATACGCGAATTGGTTATCTTTGCCCGAATGATTTTCTCACTGTGGCCCTAGTTGTAATTTTGAGAGGTGACAAAAACTTTGATACCCTACCGGCATAAGTCAGTCATGTGCCCTGAATGCGAGCGGTGCGAGCGGTGCGAGCGGTGGGAGGGTTAGCGGATGTTGGGCAGAGGCCGTGGGTCGTGGGATCGATTGGCTGTACTTTGAACAGTGCTTCAGAGGCAGGTCTAAGGCAGGTAGGCGTCAAAGGGAAGAGGAAGTAAAGCATACAACGTGTGCAACGACGTAAGAGGAGCTCATGCCGCGCGGTGTACTATGTAATGTGTTGGAATTGAGGGGAAGTATTCAATTAAGGGGGAGAAGATACTTTCGTTCAGTGGGAAGGGAAGTGGTGGTGTGCCGTCCTACTTCGGATGAAGCAAGGGTCCACAACGCCAATCTGCTTGTCCGCAAGTACTATTTACAACAGCCGACTAAAGGTACCCTAGCCACCCCAGCCTACACCAACCCGCCCAGCTGCAAAACATAAGGTATAAGGTATAAGGTATGCACGAGGCCATCACCCCGCGCAGCCAACCCTACCCTCACAACCCCCATCCCCCGTCCCCCCGTCCCCCCATCGCCCCCACTCACTCCCAATCCGGGTGCATAACGCCAACCACGAACCTTCCTCCTAGCTGCAGGTAGTTACACTCCCGTTGACTTAGGTTGCTTACACCCAAGCTGTCTGAAAACTGGGAACGAAGGTGGTTCGTTTGAAGCCGATGTCTTCATCTATAGGGTTGCCTTCTAGAATAGATCTACAATCACCCCTGTCCGTGCGTCTCCTGAGACATTTCAGGAACAAGAATCAACAGGCGATGACCGCCCCCGCTCCTGCTGCAAGGCATCAAACCTACGTCATGGCCCACCACGTTCCCCCGAAAAATACCCCCTCAAGTTTATAGCAACGCCGGAGGTTTGTGGATGAAGCTATTAGTCACCCAAAGGAACGACGCCACGTTGCCAGCCAAGGGTAAGAGCTTGGACCACACCATCGAGATGAATCGACCCTTGCACACGTCTCGGGGTGTCAGTAGTTTACCAGAATTATGGTAGCCCAGTCATCGCTGTCTGACCCAACCTCCTCGTCCAAAGCCGTTGCCTCGGCCGTTGTGCGCATTTCCATTGTATGCTGGAGGGCCGCGACCAAGACCGCTTTGGACATTGCCACCGCCATAACCAGATTGCTGCTCCCAGTTGCCCGAATGGGGCGGCGTTTGGCCCTGGACGTTCGACTGAGGGCCTTGCATGAATGAGACGCCCCTTTGTTTATGATAGGTCCTTGGCCTTACTAGCTGAGGAGATGGCGGCACAAAGTTTGGAGGTCCAGTGGCTGCAGAGTTGGGCATTGGTGGAGGTGGTGGTGGCCATTGTCCCTGATAATTTGGTGGTGGAGGAGGTGGGATAGGTACTCCACCGGGACCAATTGGAAAGCCCTGCGAAAAAGGATGAGGGAATGGTGGAGGTGGTGGAGACGATCCTTGTAGATGAGCTTGAGAGGAAGGCGACGCATTGTTAAGTAGAGGTGGTTGCTGGAAACCCGAAATCATTTGAGGCGGAGAGTATGAGGGCGATCTTGACTTTGAGCGGGTACGACTACGGAGGCGGCGATACTGCCTTTGCTCCACAGATGCGCTCCTTGACCTCGAACGGGACCGTGGCCCGTATCTCCTGCCATCCCTTGAATCCAAGGAGCTGGATCGACCAGTGCCTATACTCGGGCTCCTACCAGAGTCGCTGTACCTTCTTCTCTTGCGAGGGCTAAGGCTTCTGTCCAGGCTATCATTACGTTCGATGGCCTTTGCAAAATTTTCACCATCCTCGCCCCTCCTCTTCATCTTTTCACAGAATGCTCTAGACCATCCGTAATACCCGTCACCCTCAAGAATGTCCCCTGTGATTTCATCTCGTAGCACACACTGGCCCATTTCGTCTAGGTCCGCATCTATCCCCTCGTCTCCGAAGCCAGAATCGTCTAGTGTTTCAACTTTTTGCAGGAAATCCTTGACAATAGTGACCAAGCTTTCATCTGCTGGACCAGACACGAATTGTAACGGTTTCACCAGCTGAGGATTTATGGGGGTGGAGGAGTTGGGCATAATATGGGGCAGCATATTGCCAGCCGGAAGATCATAGAATGGTGTCGAGGGGTCGCCATGTGACGCTGGCATGATGAAAGGTGTGTCTTTTCTCTCTTCTCCCAAGGCCTCATTTTGCGCGCCGTTCGCTGTTTTTGGTCCACGGCCCGTCTCCAAGCTATCCGGTCTAGCAGCATTAGATACCGTCTCACGGAGTTCCTCAATATACGACGACTGATAATAACCATTGTCCTCCCAAATGTCAAGGAGCTCTTGAATCTTTCTATGCTGATTGGGATACGTCTCCGAATTATAGGTAGACGCAGATCTGAACAGGTCCCTAAGATACGACTGAAAATTACTTATAAAGTTAGAGTAGGTTGAGGATGAGTCGCTGTGGTATCTGGCGTGGTGTACTAGATCATTCACAAGATAGAGAATGTGCAGCTGCCTTCGGCGGCCGGATGGGCCTTGTTCTTTGCTTGGCTTCGACTCATCACTTTCGATAGACTTTGTAAAAGAGTCAGAAAGCGCCACGAGATATTTCCCTACGGCAACAGTCCGAGCTGCAGAGGGTATGATGTTCTTCAGTAGCCATTCTTTGCACAGCTGTCCTCGCGTTCCATTTAGCCATCACATCATCGATTTAAGATGTAGCCTTCAAACCTGGATATTCTTCGAAGAGCATTGCTTCAACATCGTCTCTAATAGAACGTGGAAGTGGGTAATCTCGGCGCGAGGTATTGATGTTGGATCTGGTCGGATCATGCCAGCAGCCAAGGAAGCCTTGGCGATGGCAAGGCCATGAGAGGCCATATTCGCAGGTAGCAATCAGCTAAATTGCTAGAGAAGTGGGAGAAGGTGCCTCGGGTCGTTCGCAACCTGAGGACCGTGTTGGCAGTGTGAGGAAGCACGGGGACTGGAACTCGGCTGCCGAATCAGATTTGGTGCGGCAAAGCCGCGCTAATATAAAACCAACGCGCCGAGAACTGATGTGAGATGCAATGATACATACTCACCAACTCGATCATGTAGGTGTTAAAAAAACTACGGTGGAAAGATCCAGATTCTATGAAAGCAAGCGGTTGGAGACTGGATAAGGTTGAGAACCCAGTTTAGATATTTCGGCGACAACTCGATTCTAAATCAACCACTGCGATCAAAGGCAGTGGAAGACAGTGCACCTATCTGGTGGTCTCCTTCCTACCCTAATATAATCCACAATCGCCATGAAGTTCTCCAAAGCCCTCTCGCTGCGCCACTTCTCACATCGCGGAGCACCCCCAAATAGCTTTTGGGAGAGATTTGGGTGTACAGCGTTCGTTGGATCCCTATATCTTGTAGCCTTCACGCCAGCAGCTATTGTACTCAATGAAGAGAGAAAAGCAGGGTATCCACGGCGTGGAATGTGCGCAGAAGTATTCCCTACTCTTTCCTTGACACAGGCTAATGGACGTAGGTTGGTCAATCAATCGTACTGTTCGCGTGGAACTTTGGGCAGGAAGTACTTTTGATGCCTCGCATCAACTTGGGAAAGGTACTCGGAGCCGGAGTTGGAGGACTAGAATGACGCGGGTTCAAATGACGCCTGCAGACTGCTACCAATTAAGGAGCGATGTATGCATATTGAGCATTTGAAGGAAACCTGTAGATTCAATAAGTCAATCATCCAATGTCGATCATCTCTCCATGTGCATTACAGCCGCGAGTCTGCTGAGCTCTCTTATGCTTCGGCTTGCAGAACCAGATCTCGGAATCGCTGTTTCATTGAGTCCAAAATGGTGGCATGCTTATGTCCACTTTGTAGTCCAGCTCCTTTCCCGACCGCCATTCAGCTAAACCGATCTCCCTTCTTCGATCGATAAGGCTTGGTGGCAACATATGTATTCACACCCTCGGATTTTGCGTCTCCACCCTCGAGAGATGGTTCTGTAGGCGCAGGGTCATTGCTTGCTTCGGTGCTTGGGCTGCTGGCATGGTCGTGTGTCTTTCGCTGGCCCTTTTTAGCGGCCGGAGGCTTCACGGAGTATTCGGCATCGAGTGACTGCCTCATTCGCCTCCGCTTCAACTCTTCCTCGTGGCGTGCCTGTCTATCAGCGTTGACCGAGCGCTTGGCAAAGAAGTATGCTCCTCCGCCGGCTGCAGTACATCAGTCATGATCAAGAATGGTATTAATTATTCTCATACCAACGATCAATGTGCCCCAACCGATCCTGACGGGGAACTTAGCAATAGTCCCAGCTTTGACCCGGGTGGAAGCCCTACCATGTTGATCGAATCTAAATCATTAGCACGTGAAATCATGTTGGCATTTATTGACGTACCGTGTTCATCTTGCGGCCTTCCAAGTCTATGTTGTCAGACTGCTGGTACGGAGGAATTGAAGTAAGGATAGAAATAACCACGATCGTCGGAGAATGCTTGCTAGCTCCAATTGAAAAAGGGCTTGGCAGTAGACTCCCGGACAATGACTCAACGAGACGTAATGTTTGATAATTACAACATGCCCAAGCTGATGGGCAGAGGGCAGCTTGCAATCATGGGCTCTCTGACCTGGCATTAACTTGGAGTTTACATCTAGTCTTCAGGCCATGCTGTGAGGTTACAGGGCTCGGGTAAAGGAAATGGCGTCTAAGAGAAAGGCTTCTACGAGCTCGAAGAGTACCAGGCCTGCTAAGAGAGCTGCTTCAGGTGCAGCAACTCCTCAGAGTATTGACAGCAGCGATGAGTACTCTGCAGAAGGCTCGGAAGCCAGTGAAAGTGAAGCCGAGAATCTTAGTAGAGCGGTCAACACGTTCTCTGGCAGCTCGCTCAAGAGTCGAAGAAAGGAACAAAGTCATACTCTGGACCGCGAAGCCAAACTCAACGGCATCAGTAACCTCTCATATCTGAGTCTCAAACCTGATCACGAAAATCGTCCACTATGGGTCGACGCGAGAAAGGCGAGAATTACTTTGGAACACTTCTCTCCGTTAGCCAACCAGGCTCAGGATTTCTTGACTACTATCGCAGAGCCGCTTTCACGACCAGAATTTTTACATGAGTATGCCTTAACCGTGCATAGTCTCTACGCTGCTGTATCCGTGGGACTGGTGCCGCAAGACATCATCAACTTTCTGGATCGACTGTCAAAGACGCCTCTGCCCGATGAAATTAGGAACTTCATTCTCGATTGTACACAAGCATTTGGGAAGGTCAAGCTGGTGCTGAAGCACAACCGCTATTTCCTCGAAACTCCGGACAACAAAGTGCTACAAAAGCTAATGCAAGATGAGATTATCAGCGCCCAGATCACGGGAGAGACTGCGGGTATCATAACTGAGAAGGCCCCAAAAATGGGTGGGCTTGTAATCCCTGGGACAAAGGATGCTGCGGGTGCGAGACAACAACCTGGAGCAGCGACTGCGGACCGCCCGTCAGATGATGACCAAGCTGGGAAACCCAAAGAGGACGATATATACATGACTCTACGAGAAGATGACGATGACGATGACGATGATGCAACACAAATTCATTCAGTTGAGATACCGAAGGACGGCGTAGAACCGGTCCAGAAAAGATGCCTTGAGCTTGGATACCCTGTCCTCGAGGAATATGACTTCCATAATGATCAGGTTAATGCAAACCTAGATATCGATCTAAAACCGAACACCACAATTCGTCCATATCAAGAGAAAAGTTTGAGCAAAATGTTCAGCAATGGGCGAGCTCGAAGCGGAATTATTGTCTTACCCTGTGGTGCAGGGAAAACACTGGTTGGAATCACCGCAGCCTGCACCATCAGGAAAGGTATCGTGATCCTATGCACAAGCTCAATGTCCGTTGTGCAATGGAAAAACGAGTTCCTAAAGTGGTCGAATATTAATCCTAACGACATTGCTATATTCACCTCTGATAACAAGGAAAAGTTCTCGGGTAATACCGGCATCATTGTATCAACCTATTCAATGGTCACACAAACGAGAGCACGATCACATGATGCAGCAAAGATGATGGAATTCATGACGGGAAGGGAGTGGGGACTCATGATCCTTGATGAGGTTCATGTTGTACCTGCGTCCATCTTTCGGAAGGTTACACATTCGATAGCCACCCACTCCAAACTCGGTCTTACCGCCACTCTGCTTCGTGAAGATGACAAGATCACAGATTTAAACTTCCTGATTGGCCCTAAGCTCTATGAAGCGAATTGGATGGAACTGGCAGATCAAGGGCATATTGCCAAAGTCCAATGTGCAGAGGTCTGGTGTCCAATGACCACAGAATTCTACCAGGAGTATTTGCGCGAGACTTCACGAAAACGTGCCCTACTGTACATTATGAACCCTCGAAAATTCCAGGCTTGCCAGTTCCTCATCAACTATCACGAGAATCGCGGAGACAAGATCATCGTCTTCTCGGATAACGTATTCGCCCTTGAAGCTTATGCTAAGAAGCTGAGAAAATACTTTATCTTCGGCGGTACAGGCCAGAGGGAACGTTTGGAAATATTAGAGAAATTCCAAACTCACCCAGAATGCAAAACAATCTTCCTGTCCAAGATAGGGGACACTTCTCTAGACTTACCAGAAGCAACTTGTCTAATCCAAATATCTTCTCACTACGGATCTCGTCGTCAGGAGGCTCAGCGTCTAGGCCGTATCTTGCGTGCCAAGCGAAGAAATGATGAAGGCTTTAATGCCTTTTTCTACTCTTTGGTATCCAAAGACACGCAGGAAATGTACTACTCTTCGAAGCGCCAAGCTTTTCTTGTCGATCAAGGCTACGCCTTCAAAGTTATCACCCATCTTCAAGGCATAGAAAATACGAAAGATCTTGCATTCGCATCGCCGGCTGAGAGAAGGGAGCTTCTCCAGCAGGTCATGCTGCAGAACGAAACATCTGCCGACGTGGAAAGGGTCGATGATGACCTTTTCTCGGCCCGTTCTGGTGGTAACAAGGCGCGGAGTGGCGGCATGAGCAAGAAAGGAGTCAAACGGAATGCCGGAATGCTGAGTGACTTAAGTGGGGCCAAAGACATGGCATACATAGAGTACAACAAGAGTCGTAACAAGGAGCTGAAGGGCAAACATAATCCGTTCTTCAAGAAGTTGGCAAGGGATGAGCAGAAGCGAAAACAACAACGGCTCGAGATATAGCTTGATGCATCGATATGGCTAGAGGAGCTTGATGCGCATTGCATAGCGGCGGCGTTTCAGGTGGGAGGACTAGTACTTAGTCTCATGATTGCGATGGAAAGGTTGACAAGGCGTTGTACATATATTAGAAATAGATACAGCTTCGGCCTTCTCGGCCTGGAAAGACGCCATGTCAGTGATCAAATCAAAACATTATTCTTGGCTGACGCTTGGATGCATACTGGAACACCTACATTCGGGCCAGAACGATGACAAAGCGAGAGTTACTAGCTGTGGCGTTAATTGGTGGCAAGGACTCCGCACCGCACACCACCACCAGATTTCGTAAGCAGCTGTCACTGTGAACTACTGGGACGGAACGGCCAACCCAACAGGCCAGTCAATTCTTTCGTAGCTTGAAGACCGTCATAGAGGATGTAGCAATGCTTATAAGTTTGTATTCTCGCTTCCATTTCTTCGAGTCTTCTCCGCTCTTGCTCTTGCGTGCCGACTTTCGACCTCTCTCCTCCGTTTTGCAAGACATCTCTCCACTGTCGGCCCCAATCTTATTAAAATAAGATAATACTCTGTTTTATAGTCTCAAGTTTCAACTTCCTCTCTTTCGAATAAACAATGTCCGCTTCCCAGATAAAGCTCTCTGTGGATAACCCTGGCGTCTTTCATTCGCCAAGTGTAAACAGTGAGTTCGCGGTTCAAGCCTCTGAATTGCTGCAAGAGAATCATGACAAGAACCATATCCGCGACGAATCTGGGTTTCATAGTACGTCTAGTTCTCATACTGCCGGTCTAGGCAAAGTGCCAAACTCTTGCAACATTCATTTAATAGCTTCCTCTAGATCACATGGTCCATCATTTTCTCACCCTCTTTGCTCTGGGAGCTCCTCCTTCAGTGCTCCAGAAGCAGCGCGATAACCACGTTGAACGGCCAATTGGACCCCTGGATGAAGCTGTCGTGAACAA
This sequence comes from Cladonia borealis, assembly GCA_018257855.2. Lineage (NCBI taxonomy): Eukaryota > Fungi > Ascomycota > Lecanoromycetes > Lecanorales > Cladoniaceae > Cladonia > Cladonia borealis. The sequence goes on from JAFEKC020000015.1 coordinate 696,205, forward strand.
AATGTACGATTACGAAGGATACCAGGAGTATCTTGGTAACGACAAGCATTATCATGATTTCCTTGTCTTCTTCGAACGCGAGATTGACAAGAAGGGCTACGAGGCTGTTATCAATGAGTATTGTTTGAAGGGTGACGAGCGTGCAAATGACATGCTAGTGCGGATGTTCATGGGCTTCTTGCACCCTATTATCCACCTAGGCTTTGGTGTAGAATTCAAACAACCTGCAATCATCGCCGAAGCATTAGCTCAGGCTGCTATCCACGATTCTTGGCTAAGCTCCTTCTTGCTGGGCGCTGAAATAGCCGCTCAGAAGACGGGAAGAGGCAAGAATATGGTCGAGCTCCTCGATGAGATCCGGGCAGATACGAAGCTTAGCACAGCAGCGCGTTGGGAAGATGACAACAAGATACGAGATGGAATCATGGTCCGCGCTCCTGAGGAGATGATCAAGTATGCCAGCCAGTGGAAGGTTGCACCACATGAAGTAATGAACATAAATGCTGAGATGACCAATGCCGTTCGTAAGTCATGAAGAAGTGCTATTTTGGCAGGAGTTTCAATTTGCTGAAATTGATGCAGTTTACTTTACAGGAGGAGCACAGCACCCTCCCAAGCTAATCAAGTAAGTTTGACTACCCACGATGCCCATTGGTAAGTCCAATTCGCTGCAAAGGCAGTCACTGGGTATCGATGAAAAGATCAAGCTGTGTTATCGGGAGCATTACTGACTCTAAGTTCCTCTCCTAGATATGATTTTTACTACATGCATTGCGTCAATTGTTCGATCTTCTTTGACGCTGTCCTTAAGCAGGCATGGATAAGTAACGAAAACAAGGCACGTCGGTTGGAATGGAAAGGGCGTATCGATCTTTGCATGTACACTTCTCGAAGGTCTCCAGAGCCGCTCATTGACGAGATCGTCCATTACAAACCTAAGATTCCGGGCTCGTGGGACAAGGTATTTGAGCGTGTCCAAAACCACCATGACGACGGTCATGCCAGTAAGCTTGTGAGGGCTCTAGCACATGGTGAAGCCCTCTGCAAACCATACGAGAATGACCCGAAGTTCAGAATCAAGGAGGGTATGTGGCTGCAGCTTGGGCACATGGGTAACCGTTCCGTACTATTTAAATCTCAACACCGGGCTAATTCCGTCTCCAGCTATTGATAGCGTAGAAAGTCCTGGTAAGCAAAACCTTCGCAGTGGTTCTCTTGTAAATCGTGTCACTACTCAAGCCACAAGCGGTGTTTCGCGTTAGCAATGCTTCTTGCTTATCTTAAGTTGGATTGTGTCCTTGATCCAATCTAGTATCTAGGTCACGGAGCGGAGCTAACTCCGAAGTTTCCAGGCAAAGCTTGGGTACGCTCAGCAGGTTTTCCCGAAGCGTGGCAGAAGTAAGTCCTGACTGTTGTTGAAGATAGAATTCTGCTAAAGCATCGTGATACATAGTTTCGAGGATCGTCCCCGTGCGCAACTCTAGGGATAGCTTATCTTCGCCTGGTTGTTTCCCTGGTAAAGCAGTGAGACATGTGCGCATATGTCGAGCATCGGTTAAATTGACTTGGTTCGCTGATCTCTAGAAGACGGTAACGTCTTCGAACAATAGAAGATGTCTTGGAAGACTTAAAGCCTCTAAATTTCCCGGTCCAATCTTGTTGTGTCTCTCCTCTCCCCCACGGATTCAGCCCTCAAAGTTTTCGAAATTGACTGTGGCAAAACCGAGAAGATTCCTGCGCGTCCCCTGTGTTAAGAAGCGACGCTCTCGGGCCTTTCAAAGTCGCATATGTAAAATCCCGATATCTGTGAACCGAGACCATAGACGTAAGACTAGCCGGGCAATGTGCTATCAGTGATTTATAATGATTGTCCTCAATGTTGATGTTGTGGGAGAAGCAACACGTTCAAGGTCACTATGAGAATTTTTGGAAGACATGCCTTTGCCATTTTGCTCAAGACCTACACATTAGCACTAGCGGGCCTACCAAGGATAGCTATTGATGACACACTTGCGCTGGATTCAGCAATCAATGTTTCCGATGCCAATAGCACGTTCGTCCTGAACTCAACGAGCCTGTAAGTCAGCGAGTCAAACTTGCAGGCCGAAGGAAATATAATTTCTAATAAAGACACAAACAGCACGGCCCCAAACCTCCCTCCCGATCCATACCAGTTACGCGTGGCTCAGACAACAACGCACATTATATTTTCTCAATATGGCAGGAAAATATCGTCTGACGATGTTGTCAGGATGTGCTTCGAAGCTCAGGCAAATATCATTGAGGCAATTGTTGCTGCTAAGGGAGACGTGAGCAAAATGGCCAAGTGGTATCCGAAAGTGGATGCTGACAAGTGAAGAAGGGACCCATGCCGAGGTTGAAACCATTATGGTGGTATGGGGGCGTTCAGATGAGTATGTTGCCTGGAAATAAGATGACTTGGGTAATGTTGTCGCACGCATTCACCGGCATAGTCGCATTTGTCGAAATGTATGCCGCGGTGTCAATGGAGATTGAGATTCTGGATGAGATTCTGGGTCCTGTTGGGACGGGGTCCGTCTTTTATAGAAGTGCTCCTTCTAATACATCATAGAGATGAGCGATAAATATATAAAGCTGCTTTGATCAAAGAACATGACGAATTACCCATTGCAAATAGTGGGAGTGGAAAAGCAGCAAAGCAAACGGCAGCCAATCGAATGCGCTGGCGCCTCGGCCTTGAAACCCCGCCAAAACCATATTGTATCAGTCACTTTCTAGATGCTTCAGTCTTTCGTCTCCATCTCTTCAAAGATATAACAGGCAGATCTTGTGCAGCAACAGTTGACTCTCTATCATGGCTCCGTCTAAGGATGATTCTGATCGTCAAAGAACACAGGATGAACCGGCAAATCCATTTATTGCGTTCCGCCGCTTTGCGGATGAGCAGATGGCAACCCTGTTCAACAGTGTCTTTGGCCTGCAAACACCCTTTGGCTCTAGCTCGTCATCTCCCGATCGCTCTATGAAAGACTACGAGGCATGGCTTCAAGAAGCTCGTGATTCGCGGGATCGCCTTGATCGCGAGGCTCAAGAGATGGAGAAAATCATGGACATCTATACAAGAGCTCACAATGAGCAACGAGAACACGGTACTACGCAGGATAATGTGCAACAGCCCGCCGCTGAGGATGAGACGCCTCTCAGATGCCCTTATAGGCCAATAGAGCAGGAGGTGCCTAAGTACACTCCTCCACTTCCGTCTCCGGAGGTCGATAGCCATTGGGCGAGCCATACCACTCCACTCCCTCCCTTTGGCATGAGCCTTCCCCGCGAATTCCTCACTACTTCACTGCTGGGCCAGCAAACACCATCCATCTCTGTAGCATATCTCATTTTCAGCCCTTATTCCCCAGCCCGACTTGAGCAATCGCAGGCTTTGCGCGAGCGTGGCATCAAGTGGACAGAAGCGTTCGAAGATCTGTTAGCAGTACAGAGCGGGCAGGATGTCTCGACTAGAGCCTCGAATCGACCAGGCACGAGCACTTCAGACTGGCTGTGGGACATGATAGGCATAGCCATGCGAGAAAATGGAAGAGATATGCAAGAGACCATGCGAGAAAATGGAAGAGATATGCAAGAGACCATGCGAGAAAAAGTTAGAGATATGCAAGAGAGACATCAGGCATTACGCTCGACATCAGAGACTACCAGACGGCAGCCTGGTTTCCTAGATCGCTTCGCCAACTCAAGACAGCCCGAGAACGACGCGGATGAGGATGAGGACGAGTACGAGGACGGCGAGTTCGATGATGATGATGAGGATGATGATGATGATGAAGAGGAAGATATCACAGAACTAGACCTCTATAACAGATTCCTAGGCTTCGGCAACACAGCCACAGAACCAGATACAATTTGTTCCCTTCTAGGTCAATCAGCATCTCGCTCTTTCGCCCATTTACAACACGACTCCACCCCAACAGAATCAGAAAATAATAGACCTAGCATCCTGTCAACGCTTACCACTACCGAACGAACAACGCTGCAAGACGGAACGGTCCATACGAAGGTTGTGCTGAAAAAGAAATTCGCCGACGGGAGGGAGGAGAGCACGGAGACGGTGCATACGCAGAATCCGGTCCCGCAGGGAAGTGCGCAGACTCAACAAATGGCCAAGAGCCGGGAAAGGGAGGATAGTAATAATGAAAGAAAGCAAGAAGGCAAAGAGAAGAAGTCGAGGGGTTGGTTTTGGTCGTAGGGTCGAAAGTGAGCATAGTGCGGTTTTGAATGGGCGCCTGGTTATTTGGGATGTGGGGGGGCACTGAATACATAACGCATTATGAAGGCGCGGAGTTCTTGCTGCGGGGGAGGTTTTGTACAGAGATGATGCGATTTTCCACTCTATCCGGTCTCACAAAGATTGTACAGACCCTAGCTTACATAGCCTGTGCTTGTTAGTAGATAATTCGCATACTGATGCTGCTCACTCAAATACCCTAATGAAAATGCATTGAAAGCCCACAGAGACGATGTTCAAAAACGAGACCATGTTCAAGAACGTGAAGATCTTCGTGGTATCTCTAAGAGTATTGCCTCCTTTTACCAGAGGTAGACGTATTTTCGGGGCCAATCTCGCCCATGATTGGATATTTGCCCACATATATGTCCCAAGACAAGAATTGGTCTTGTTCAATTATATCGGCTCTATTGCTCCAACTCCTCAATCGGCACATCATCAGCGTCCTTCCCAACAATTGCATTCGCTACTTTCCAGACCTGTATCAGGTTATCTTCTGCCGCGCTACAGAGCACCCATGGATCATTCAAATTCCAGCTAAAATCTGATATGCGGTTCGTGTGGCCGCCGTGCATGAAGAGTCTAGCATACTGTGAGCACAAAGGCCTCATATTGTGGGGTATTTGCGGGGAAACTGACAATTCAGGAGGCCCATCCTCCGCATCGTCTGGTGTCTGCTCCTCTCCCACACGGCTGAGATCCCAGAAACATATCCGCCGATCGTAACTTGCTGAGCCAAGAATGGCCTCCTCGAAAGGATGCCATGCGAGTGACGTGACAGAGTCCGTATGGCCTACTAAGGCATGTAGTTTTGACTTCAGATTCCGTAAATCCCAGATTCCTATTGATTTATCCGCAGATCCGGTGGCTACAATGTACTCGGAAGCAGGATTGAAAGCGAGAGCGTTGATGGCGTCCTCGTGGCCTTCTATTGCTTGTGTTGCTGCGGTCGTGGTGCTAGATGATCGGGTGTCGAGGATTTGGAGAGTTAGGTCGTCGGAAACGGTGCCGATTAGGGAGGCATGTAGAGGGTGGTGTTGTACATCGTTTACGATCGCTGTATGATGGGTATAGGTTCGTGTGGCATAGAGGATTTTGTTAGTGGTGGTGAATTTCGTTATGTCCCTAATATGTGAGGAACAGACTACAGTGTGTGGTAGAGGGTCCCTACTCACCATAATCGTACTGTCTGATCCTCACTTCCAGTCGCTAGGTGACCAGCATGGTGTGGACTCCAACTTAGACCGAAGCCTTCTGATTCGTGGCCGTGAAGTTCCATCTGTGGATTAACGTGCCCTGTGGGCTGTAGAGGATGCTTTGTCCTGTCCCAGATCATAACCCTTCCATCGGTGCACATGGTGGCAATTATATTGGGATTCTGCGGCTGATATCTGGCCTTGTTGACCTCCCCTTTGTGGTCTATCTTTTGTATGATATTGAATTTTACCTCCATAACCGGCGTTTTCTTTGATGCTCCTCCCCCGTACCCACCAATTTCTTCCCGCTCCTCGTCATAGTCTACAGAGTCGGGCATAACAGGCTTTGGGAGTTGCACCTGCGCTATTTGTAGGTAGTTTTGTTGTTCGTTCGAGGTATGTGTTCCGATTAGAAGTCGGTGGGTAGCGTGATCTTTGTCAGGGACCCTGCAGTTGTTAATTTTATGTGAAGACAAGGGCGATACAGTCGCCATACTCTTGTTTATCTGGCAGCCATTGTGTCGTAAGTGTAGGCCATTCCAGCGCGGTGCTTAGCATCATGTCGTAAAGGAAAGGCGCATTCTTTTTCCAGGTTTTGTATTCTTCATTGATGATCTTCTCTTCCATCTGCTCCTCTTCGCGCTCCTCCTCCATAGTCACTGCAAGAGGCATCGTAAGCATTGAAGACATGATACGTGAAATAAAGGCATACTGCCAAGTTCGTAGCCCCCTCCATTCTCCATGGCGGAGGAGCGTGGTAGTTCTAAACAGTGAAGATTGTGCGTTATTCACTCAAGTCTCTTATGTCGCTAAGCCTAACTTTGCCTTCACGTAAGTAGTGCGAGCGTTGTCCCAGATTATAAAAAGCATTACTTGGGAGTGAAGTTGTTCAGCAGCTTAATTTGTCCTGAGAGTTTACGCGCACCGCGTTGGAGACCCTGGAACACCCTACGAGGCTAGATACCTTAGTGGGGGCAAATGCTTTGTGCCTCGACCCATTGCCTGGTGATGATATACATATGCATCACGGATCACATCTAGCGTCCCTCATTCCATTCATTCTTTGGCAAAGCGGAGGATGAGGCAGTGAATGCACAGTCATTCTTTTGCTTACGAAGGGTTACTTGCATTCGGACCACCTGCCACCTCTCCTACGGCAGTACGAGACCGTTCTTTCACAGCACTACCTAAACACAATCTCCAGCATTCGCGCTACGTTACAACGTTGTCTAACAGGGTCGCAAGGACGTCAAGATGGGTGTCCCAAAATTCTTTAGATGGTTGAGCCCACACCAACGTGAAGTGCTATATGGAAGGCTGACAGCAGATAGGATGAGTGAGAGGTATCCTGCAATATCTCAACTGATAGCTGAGAATCGAATACCCGAGTTCGACAATCTTTGTGAGCTCAAGCATTCTACTATATGCTGCGCTTTGACGACGGCTCTGACCAATGTTGCCAGATCTGGACATGAATGGTATCATACATAATTGTACTCACAGTGACTCCGATTCACCTACCTTTCGAATGACCGAAGACAAGATGTTTATTGCAATATTCAACTACATTGAACATCTCTTCGGAAAAATACAACCTAAGAAGCTTTTCTTTATGGCTATAGATGGTGTTGCTCCCCGCGCCAAGATGAACCAGCAGAGAGCTCGGCGGTTTAGAACTGCTTTGGACGCTGAAAAGGCAAAAGAGAAGGCTCTAAAAGAAGGTGTCGAAATGCCGAAAGAGGCGGCCTTCGATTCCAATTGCATAACTCCTGGTAAATCAGATCTGGGCTTTGATGACACGATGCATGAGCGCTTATCGACATAGGAACCGAGTTCATGGCGAAATTAACTAAGCAGCTCAAGTATTTCATCAACAAGAAAATATCCGAGGATATAGATTGGCAAGGTGTAGAGATCGTACTTTCAGGACACGAGGTGCCTGGGGAGGGAGAACACAAGATCATGGAATACATTAGACTTGCCAAAGCCCAGCCGGATTACGACGCCAATATTAGACATTGTCTATATGGTCTGGACGCGGACCTGATTATGTTGGGACTGCTCAGCCACGACCCTCATTTTTCGCTGTTGCGAGAGGAGGTCACTTTCGGCCGATCAAGCCAAAAGAAATCAAAAGAGCTTGAACACCAAAATTTCTATTTGATGCATTTATGTATTGTACGCGAATACCTGGAGTTGGAATTCCAGGAACTAAAGGAGCCGGAAGCTCTGGGATTCCCCTATGACTTGGAACGAGTAATAGACGACTTTATTCTTATGGCTTTCTTCGTGGGTAACGACTTCTTGCCGAATCTGCCAAATTTACATATAAACGAGGGAGCTTTGGCGCTCATGTTCAAAGTGTACAAATCAGTTTTACCAAAAGCTGGCGGTTACATCAATGAACGCGGCGTTATCAATTTGGACCGATTAGCTCTGCTTTTAGAGGATCTTTCTAGCGTGGAATACCGCTTTTTCGAGGCTGAGAGCGCAGACGAGAGCTGGTTCAAAGGTAAACAGATGGGCAGGGTGGACGTTATGGAGAAAGACAAGGGTGCAACGACACGGAAGAAAGGACCGTCATCGATGACCTCCGCCCAGAAGGCTGTTTTCAAGGAAGTCAAGAAGTTTGTCAATAGCCGATCCACTGATCCCGTGGATCCAACTCCTTCCTTTGACCTTCCCGTGAGCTTGAATGCAAGTGACAGAAAGTTCGTTCAAGAACTGGCTGATGAGCTCCATCTGGAGTGGAAGACTGTTGCCGATGACACGGGTGACAGACACCTACGACTTGATTTCCCCAAAAAGCTTGAGGGCGACGAAGATAATGATGTGGACGAGGAGGCATCAATTGCCGTAAATCGCGTCCTCAAACGCTATGATAACGCAAAAGTTGAAGATGTCACGGCCGAAGAGGTACAGGAGCAAATGGACAAAAAGTATGAGGAAAAGTTTCTGGTCTGGAAAAACAAGTACTACAATAGCAAATTCAGTTGGGGTCTTGAGAATGAAGAGGAGATGCGCAAGTTGACGGAAAATTACGTGCAGGGGTTGCAGTGGGTGCTGTACTACTATTATCGTGGGGTTGCATCATGGCCTTGGTTCTATGGCTACCACTATTCCCCAATGATCTCAGGTTCGTGTGATCAATTCGATACGAGCTATTCCAATTCTGACTTGTCACAGACGTCAAGAAAGGTCTAAAAGCGGACATGAATTTTAGGCTGGGCCAGCCGTTTCGGCCATATCAGCAACTGATGGGTGTCCTACCTGATCGAAGCAAGGTCATTGTACCAACTGCGTATCACGACCTGATGTCCAATCCTGATTCTCCCATCATCGACTTCTATCCGCGCGATTTTGAATTGGACATGAACGGCAAGAAGATGGAGTGGGAAGCTGTTGTAGTAATCCCGTTCATCGACGAGAGCCGGCTGCTACCAGCAATGAAGACTAAAGAGCATCTATTGTCCCAAGAAGAGAAAGATAGAAATGATTTTGGCGTCTCCTTGAAGTTCGTCTATTCGCCCGACACTACATTTACCTATCCTTCTTCCATGGTCGGTATATTCCCGGACATACCGTATTGTCACTGTGTGGAAAACATCTTCGATTTACCGACGATGGAGGGGCTAGACTACCATGTGGGGTTAATGCGCGGGGTCAAGCTCGGAGAGTATGCTCTGGCTGGTTTCCCAAGTTTGAAAACCCTTCCTCACGCTGGCAATCTTGGCTTCCACGGTGTCAATGTCTTCCAGCAGGACAGCAGAAATGAGAGCATGGTTGTCACCATGCTTGAAGGAGAGTCGCGGGCTAAGGTGGATTCGGCAAAAACGCTCCTTGGTCGCCGAATTCATGTTGGCTATCCTTTTCTTTCTGAAGCCAAAGTCATTTCTGTCTCAGACGAATTGTTCAACTATACTCTGTCCCAGGATGCCACAGCTGCTCCCGTTGCGGTTCCACATGGACCCAAGGAAATCGACATGTGGCACAGAAAAGCTGAGCGCATAGAGTCGGTCTATAGCAAGCGATTAGGAATGATCATTGGCGAAGTCCAATCGCTAGTTCATGTGGAAACTCTAAAAGGTTTGAAGAAGACCGACGAGGGGGCTACTATCAAAGAGTATGCCCTCATAGAAGGCATTGAGACCGACTATGCTGCGCAAATGGTAGTCGAGGAAGTTGCCAACGAAGACCCACGGTTTCTGGAACAGGCTGCATTACCTGTTGAGGAGGAATTTCCTGTGGGCTCACGGGCTTTCTTCCTTGGGGAGTTCAACTATGGAAGACCCCTTGAGGTCGTCGGGCATACAAATAATAAAGCTGATGTCTGGGTCTCCACCGTTGCAGCCAAGGTCCCAGAGTTCGGCCGACGGATCGTCATAGAAGCGGATCGCCTCTCGCCTTATACGCCGTCCTATGCAGTGGCGAAAATGCTAGGATTGAACCCTCTAGTGCTAAGCAAAATTACCTCGTCGTTCCAAGTGTCTCTTGATGACACCCGTGTCAACCTGGGTTTGAACCTCAAATTCGAGGCAAAGAAGTTGAAAGTGCTTGGCTACTCCCGACGAGGTGCAACTGGCTGGGAGTTCAGCCAGAAAGCAATTCAACTTATCCAGCAGTACATGATTACGTTTCCTGAATTCATTGCTGGTATTCAGCGCAATACTCAAGCCAACATCTACGAAGCTACAGACTTTTACCCGGCGTCAGAAGCGAAAGATAAAATCAAAGAAATCCAAGCCTGGCTAAAGTCTGTGGAGGCCAAGAGCTTTCAGAAAGTACCTTTGGATGCAGAGCAATTGGATTCTGAAGTGGTTAGCAAGATAGAGGAAGCTGCCAACGAAGCTTTCAAGATCGATCCTCCTGGCAAAGGAGTAAACAAAAAGATCAATGGTGCGCCTCGGAACGCACTACTAAAGCCCTCAGATGCAGAACAACGGCTGAGTCACCAACGTTTCGCTCTAGGTGATCGAGTAGTGTATGTCCAAGATTCAGGAAGAGTGCCTATAGCTACACGAGGAACCGTGGTTGGTAAGACGCGGACATCAAGAACGACGCTTCTCGATGTAGTTTTTGATGTCACCTTCATGAGTGGCACTTCATTAGAAGATCGGTGCTCGCAATTCCGTGGCTCTACTGTACCAATACATTCGGTCCTTAATCTTACCGATAGACAGATAATAGCAGGGTCTCGCGCAGGCGCAAATCATCGCACTCAGACGCAGCCGCAGCCGTTGACCGTACCTGGCTATGGCTCGCCAACAGGACCAAATGGTCGTGGCCAACTGGTCCCAGCCCAAGCACCAGGACCTCTTCGTGGGTCCTTCCGTGGCGCTGTATCTGGACAAATGAATGGGGGGCGTGGCAGTGGTAGTCCTAGGGGGAGAGGTGGCCTAGGGTACGTTCCCGAGCAGAACGGACAAAAATTGCCAATACGCAACCAACAACCACCACAAACCAACGGCTTCCGCGGAAGAGGTGGACAGCCGAATGGCACACCTAACCGGGGCAGAGGTGGCACCGGTCCAGCCCAGCTGACTCGTCAAGGGTACACAAAGCTGGACGCGGGTGATAATGAGGGAGTAGTAGAGAGCAACCCTGGCTTCCAACCAAAGTCATATAACAACGCTCCGCCGCCTGCAAGTTTAGACACGAGGGGACGAGGACGGGGCCGTGGTCCTCGAGGGGGTACACCATCTCCGGGTGTGGTTCCTAGAGGCAGAGGGGTGCCTAGAGGTAAAGCAACTGCTGTTGTTGTTCCGCAAGCGGAGCAGTGATGACTTGCATAGCGAGGGCGTGATATATGCGGAAATCGGTAGCTGCAGGGCTTGCTCAATCTACATGGCTCTCCATGCTTTCAAATCTACATAAATATGCTCAATAACATGAAGGGGCTGAGCCACCGGACCCCCGCAAAAGCTGACTACTATTATAATCTTGTTCCATTGTAGACAAGCAATTCCAGGTCCTGGCTAGGTAAGCTCCAAGTCATCCAGCGAAGGATTCTACAATGGACAGTCTCGGTCACATCTAAAAGCATGTTATTTGTACCAAAGTCATCTCTCATATGCTTAGCTTTCGCAAAGACTTCCACGGGTATCTAATACTCCTATTCACCTATTCACCTAAACACATCGCACCTCAAATCCACCCCTCCCATTACCAATCTTACCCACCGATCAAAACAAAAAATATCCCCGGGTATATCAAATTTCCCCTCCCTTTCCCTCCCCCCCCCCCCCCCCCGATCTTGCCCATTCCCCCTCTACGCCCCCGGCCCCGCCACAGGCACAGTCCCATAATCCGTCCTTCCCCCCGTCTGAATAACCTGGCTATAAACCCCCGGCGCACGCTTCGGAGCAATGGTACCGCCAAGTCGAGCTTTGTCGCGGCGGTCGTAGTAGACGTATTCGAGATAGAAGGCGTGGATGTGGCCGGGGAAATAGCTGTGAGGAGAGCGTTAGTGAGATGGATGGGAGAGGGCGGATGAGGAAGGATGGGGAGGGGGGAATGTGGGGGAATGGAGGTGGGGGGAGGGAGGGGAGGGAATTACCCAAGGAGAGTCAGGCAGATGTTGATGAGGAGGTCGGCGCCGCAGCCGGCGATGAGGAAGACGCCGAGGGGTGGGACTGTGGGGAGGATGGGGAGTTAGTGAGGGTTGTTTTTTAGTGGATATGTGGGGGAGCGTTGCGTACTGAAGATAGTGATGATGACCACCACGATAGCGGCGAGGACCATGTTTGCTTATGTGCTGATGACGTTGTTTTGGTGATGCTGTTGCTTGTGATACTGTGTTATCGTATGTGTGTGATGTGGGTTGTTAGATGAAGGAAACAGCTGGGGCGGGTAAGAGCAGGTTATGTACCTTGGTTAAATAGATTGCGCTGGCGGGCCTTGGTGACAGGTTTTGACAGCTTGAAACAATAACGGCTGCCAAGGAAGCTTCCTTGCAAATTATTTTGATATGATGAATGAGGTGGCTAATGTGTGGCGCTGCTCATGATCTACTGGTTCATGTGTCGCGTCACAGCGCGTCTGTAATTTCTTGGGGGTTTGTTCTTATTCGTAGATCTCATCTCAGTCAAAGGCAATCAGAAGCATCAAGAAGCGAATGTGATTTGAATGATGTTGTATGTCTCAAGTCAAACCTCGACCAGTACATATTAACAATTAATATAGAGTAATAGCTAGTCATCTGCGACTGTTCATGCTGCAAATTATGTGGACTCTTGGTGTGAAACGTGATAGAAAGAATTAAAGGTGCCCAAAACCCCAATTGTCGTTAATATCTTCCCATGTCTATGCGCTGATAGACGCCTGTTCCTATCTATTTCCTGCATTGCAAAAGCATTCCTCCCATCAATACATCCCTCACAATGCTCTCTTTTGATATCGGAAACGGCCTGGTGGGTAGAGCCCGGTTGGGAGAGCGGCCCCAGATGAGGGAATGACGCTGGGAAAGTAGCCACCAGTACTGGATGGGGAGATTCCGGTGCCAGAGCTCGATGGGTAGACACCAGTGCCAGAGCTAGATGGACTACCAGTCCCGGAGGGATAGTAACCACCGGTGCTTGGGCTGCCGGTGCCAGATGGGTAAGATGGGTAAGAGATACCAGAACCGGAGGGTATGACTCCGGTGGGATAGATTCCACTGCCTGACGGTACAACTCCCGTAGGGTAGATACCACTGCCAGATGGGATAACGCCAGTAGGGAATATTCCACTGCCTGATGGTACTACTCCAGTCGGGAATATTCCACTGCCTGATGGTACGACACCAGTCGGGAAGATCCCACTACCTGAAGGTACGACACCAGTAGGGAAGACGCCACTACCAGAAGGGATCACTCCCGTAGGGAAGATACCTGAACCGGAGGGAACGACCCCAGTAGGGAAAATTCCGCTCCCTGAGGGTACGACACCAGTAGGAAAGATGCCACTCCCTGACGGCACGACACCAGTTGGGAAGATGCCACTGCCTGATGGAATCACCCCTGTAGGGAAGATGCCTGAGCCGGAGGGGACAACTCCGGTCGGGAAAACGCCCGAACCAGATGGGATCACACCGGTAGGGAAGATGCCTGAACCAGATGGAACAACTCCAGTTGGGAAAATCCCTGACCCAGAGGGGATCACACCAGTAGGGAAGATGCCTGAGCCGGAGGGGACGACTCCAGTTGGGAAGATGCCCGAGCCAGATGGAATGACCCCAGTGGGGAAGACACCCGAACCTGAAGCAGAGACGGATGGAAAGATTCCACTACCGCTAGCAGAAATGGAGGGGAACCCAGTGCCTGTTGATACTGGAGACTTGGAGACAGGCGCTCCACTGACACTGTATGATACACCAGAGCCCGAGGCGAATGGTGGGGCGACTGAACCTCCTGATACTGTAGTATAGTGCACTGGCGAACCAGGCTTGGGACCGGTCTTCCCAGGACCAGTGGTGACTGGTATTTGAGATTCGACGCTGCTCGTGACTCCGTGGCCAGCTGGAGAGCTGTTACCATGACCAGTGGTCTCGGGAGTGCCTGTCTCGGGGCTGCCTGTAACTGTTCCGCTTGGGCCGACAGTGATTGTGACGTAAACAGTGACAGGAGCGCTGCTTGTGTGTCCACTGCCTGGAGCACCGCTATGTTGAGGTCCACTGCCTGGAGCACCGCTATGTTGAGGTCCACTGCCTGGAGCACCGCTATGTTGAGGTCCACTTCCACTGCCTGGGGCACCGCTATGCTCAGGTCCACTGCCACTGCCTGGAGCACCGCTATGTTCAGGTCCGCTGCCACTGCTTCCGGGTGTTCCACTGCCAGTCTCGGGTGCTGAACTGGGTGAAGGTGAGCCGTGTACTGGTGTCAAGCTGGATGCTCCTGCTGTTGCTCCCTGTCCAGGAGCTGATGTTGTGAGGTGGTTGCAAGCTTCTGTGAGTGTCGAGGCGAAGTTTGAGGATTCGAAACATGGGGCGGCGAATTCGGGATATGGGAATACCGATGGGACGCAGGACTCAACGCACGTGCAGCTTCCAGGAGAAGGAGTGTGGCTGCTCGATGGAGCCGAACTGTGACTTGCGAATTTCTCGCAGAGGGCTGCCGCAGCAGCTGGGCTGGAGTCGAGAGCAGCCAGACAGCTGTCTGATGTCCTGGTCTCTAGAGCTACCGCAGTTGCTGCGAATATGAGGCCTGTACGGCCGAGGTTTTTAACGAGCATCTTGAGAGATGCCGACTACTTGGATCGTGGTGTTGCAATTAAGTATTGAAGTATTATAAGTATTAATATATAGAGTGAATGACTATTCAAAAACGACAGGTGAGGGCACAAAGGCCAAGAGCAACAATTGTGAAGAGCAAAAACGAGTGGCTTCAGCGACTGCTGTGAAGATAATGGAAAGATAAAATCAAGAAGGAGGCGGACGTTGCACTCCACATATCAAAGTCTTGGAAGATTAGGATGGCCAGGAAACAGACACTAATCCTAGCGCTATGACCGAGCTGACCTGGTAGTGGAATCCGGCCAGCCTTGCGTGCTTGACCCATGTCGGGGCACGATTGACGTCCCGCAAGCGCGAACCATCTAGACTGATTGGAGGATGGGTCGTGTAGCTGGCGGTATCGAGTACTGCTTAGGCAGTGCATAGTCTCCTAGCAAGATACGGTGGAGGAAATGCCCGAAATTAAATCTCAGTAGCGAGCCCAAGCATGGACCCCGTCAGGATTCCCACGGGCTCCACCAGTCGACGTACAAGTACGTGGGTGCACACACTCTCCTCGTGTTTGTCTGTCAGCAAGGTAAGGCTGGGCGTGTGCAGCGTATGAAGACTGAGGATTGGACGAGTCCTGTCTCATTGGAAGGGCTGAAATTTGCTTGGATGTTTGTCTGTTACCGGATCTTTCCTGCATTGCCATACTCCGATGCAACGTGCATATGGCCGCTGAGCTGGGAGCCACTCAGGGATTTGCCAGGAGCGGTGGAAAGCACGGATGATGAAGTTTGCCGTTACTGAACGGTCTGAGTCAGTCCCAGCAAAAGCAAAGTCGAACTAAGGTATCTTACTATAGTAGACTCGCGGGAGTGGCGTCTGCACTACCGTAGAAGTAGTATGCACGCAGATTGTTGGGTTCAGGGGTAAACAATCCCAGTGTAATCCAAGTGTTTGGCCCTTTTTGGCCCTTTTTGGCCCCAGAAGCATTCGAAGCTTGCACCTTAGATAGCCAAATGCGGAAAGATAGCAGGAAGAAGCGGACAGACACGCGTTACCAGTCTCTATTTTTACCGCCTGCCTCGTACCTGAAAATCTCTTACCGTCATGAACATGCTAGCCTATCGTGTGCGAGATTGGCAGCACACGGTTTTGCCCCCTTCACCTGCATCATCATGCCCCTATTCTACATCGGCCCTATGACTAGTACAGACTTGTTAACATGCCGCGAGATGGTTGTGAGCCTGGCCAATACTCAGCGGCCGCCATCTGAGTAGTAGCCATGGAATGCAGATACCGATAGTAGTATCGTAGTAGACGAGAACCCTTCAAAAAGCATCCAATTCCCTGATAACAATGATCAGTATTGTCGTACCCAGCGTGCGTTCTTCAACGTTATGGCCATCGTTCCTCGTATCGGCTTCAGAAAGAATTCGATCATCTTCCTACGTCAAGAAACGAGGGAAGAAGCGCTGGCACCCTCTGGGCGACTACCTTAGCTGGCCACGAAAAAGGTCGATCGGCGCTTCATTGTCATTGGATTATTACTTGCCTGAGCACAGCTGATCAGGAGGCACGTTGCACTGGCAATGGTCAGCGTGTCGCTATTGCGTGATTGACGAGGTCATCAGGAAAGAGGAAAGAGGAAAGAGGAAAGTGGGTAAAGGAAATTAAAGACGGAATTGTGGAAAACACAAGGAACTTGCCAAGGTCTGATCACGATAAGAAGGAACAAGAAGGAACCTGCCGCAGCCTCCGGGCAGCCTTCGCGACAAGCTTGGGCCCCTCAAAGCCCTTCAAGCCCCTTAGGCCCCTCAGAGCCCCCACCGCAATTTCCACCACCTCGCCGACTATAGTAAGATTACTTTTTACCGGGAGCTGACGTCCGGACTCATACTCCTACTCCTACTCCTATCCGCAACTTGACTTGACTTGAACTTCACGAGGAAGAGACGTTGGCGGACAGCGTTGACTGATCCATCCCTGTAGCCGTTCGTCAGTGGTGGACCTCCCTTACTCCCACCAAAAGCCTCCTTAACCATCCCGCCCACTGTTTCCTTCCCTCCCCAACCGGTATGATATTCTTCAATTCTTCATGCCACAAAACGCCGAACGGAGCAAGGTGGTAATTACACCGGAGAACGAATGGGCTGATATGTCGTATTGATCTATTCCTATTGGCTCTCGCATTGGGAATCGTAATACTTTGTCATTGCCACTGTCCAACGTACTCCACCTTTAAAGACAAGCTCATCAGGCCAGTACTGAATGACTGCCCCTCAATCTCGTCGCAAGATCGGGATAGAACCGATGAACCTCTAAGCCAAGGCTGTTGCTCCTGTTCGCCAATGCTCTAGTAACGGTCGGGTACTTCGTATTCATTGGTTCTAATGTTAGAAGTTCTCATGGCGTTATACTTGTAAGGTCCTCCAAGCTTTCCTTTCCCCGCCTTCCCTTGCCACAGCTTCTCTTGCCACAGCCTTGACTCACTGTTGTGCCGCATACTCTGACGAATGGGGTAATCTTTCAAGAACCCCCAAAACATTGAATTTCGCCGTCAGCCTTGTCGTATCTTTATTGGCCCCAGATGGTTGACTCGTGTTTTCGGATTATTATATCCATATATGCGTTGTCACCGAGCTTAATGCTTTTGTAAGATACGTCCTAGTCATCGTTACTTGCCCCCCACTCGATTACGTTCCTATTAAAGCTTTGACCTGGATCGTGTATGTCGTAATTAGGACCGGCTGCTTTTGGCATGCCCAATTCATCCGAATCCCGCTGAACAGCGGTTCCATACTAAGGTAATGCTGAAGTAATAGTGCTACGTTGAAGGCAAGAGCCGAAGCCCCAAATGGTGTGCCCAGCCACATGGCGTGACGCTCACTACTCATGAGGTGGGCATCTGCAGACCCCCTGGCATACCGTATGTTTTATTTCCACGGACAAGTTGTAGACGGAGACAAAGTCATAGCGATGTTAGCTTTGCACGCACGGCATCAAGCCCCTTGAGTGGGCCTTGTCAAGCCAAAAGGCATCGCCCGGGGGAAGCCAGAAACTCGACGCCTTTGCTCCTGAGATCCACCGACTCACTGCTGCCATCGTCCTATGCATGTTGGCATAACTACAATACGAGCGCTGAGTAACTCCATTGCAAAAGGTCTGCAGCCAAATATGGCTGCTTTCATGGCGTCAAGCTGTCAATCCTGACTCTGCGGCAATAGCAAGGCTGGTATATGAAAACTTATACACAAGAGGATATATCGATGAGCACTGGCAGCTCAGGGGAATTTGTCGGAACCCAGGATATCTGGGCTATGCCCCACTTCTATCTACCCAATTCCCGTTGCTGTAGCAGAGAAGACCGATTCAGATTCTGCTACTTTCCACCCAAGAATATCTGGTTTTTTCGATCTGCTGTTTAAGAGCCTAGCTTCTCGGCATACTGAACAAGTACCATTATTTTTGTACAAGCAAACGTTTTTTGATCTGCATTGCGAAGTGTCTATGAACCTACAGTAACAATCTGCTCATCGAATGTCTTGTCATCTAACCACTTGATCACTTGAACAATCATGGCTGCCTTGGACGCAGCTGCGGCCTCTGGCCACCATGGAAAACGAACCGTGGCGGAGGTTCCACAGTAGTCGGCCCATCTGCCATCACCACATCCTCGTCATCTCTCATATCATCCTCAGGGGACCCTCCCTCCTCCGGATTCACCTCCGTCTCGTTATCACCCTCAGTCTCCTCCGGATCCTCTGCGGGTGGTGGCGGAGGATTTCTGATGATATCCTGGAAAGTCTTTTTATTGATATACCCATAGACCATCATGTCCACGTAAAACCTCTGCAACCCCAACTTCCGCCTGAACGCCTCCCTCATAACCAAATCACAAACCCCCAGCAACTTCTTCCGACTACCCCCCACCCCCCACCCTTCATACTGCAACATTCCCACCTCTTCAGCCGGCACCCCAAGCACACTCTCCCCCTCCGCCTCCCCCTCCGGCGTCTTCCCCTCATATCTCACAATCATCCTCAACACCTCCAATGAATCCCTCAACTCCTCTCTCCTCAAAACTTTTCTCAAAAAACTCAAACTCCGCATCCCCAATATCATTTTCCGCATACCAACCTCCCCATTCCCCGTCACCGGACACGTCAGGCGCATATCCAATTTGATAAAAAACATAGTCGCAAGAAACAAATCCTTCTTCCCCCAAAAGCTCTCATTGTGAATCAACCCAATCCTCCGCCCATTATCACTAATATCCATCGTAAACCACAACTTCTTCAACACCCAACTCATCCTCCTCGGAAACCTATGCCCCTCCCACGCCATCCTCCTCAAAATATCCTCCACCACCTCCTCCCGGTAATAAATCATCTTTAACCACTTGAAACTCGGTATCCAACGTAACTGTTCCGGTCGTGATTCATTGGGCCGGAGAGCGGGGTCTTTGATGCAAAGCGATTTGTAGCAGCGCCAGAGGAAGGTGGAGGCAGATTCGGGGGCGTGGGTGCGGGCGAGGGGGACGAGGAGGGAGGTGAAGCGCGTGGAGATGAGGACGTGGAAGGGTTTGGAGATGGAGTAGAGGGAGATGAGGGTGGGGAGGGGGAGGAGGCGTGCGAATTCGAGGGTTATTTCGGGGTGGTGGAGGAGGGAGGCGAAGATGTTGAAAGGGGGTTTTGAGGGTGGGGTGGGTGTTGGTTGTTCTTCTTCGAAAGTGAGACGGCTGAATGGTGTGACTGGGGGACGGAGAGCTGGATCATGGCGTGCGTGGAGAGGGTTGGGGATTGGTGAGAGGATCTCGGGAGGGAGTAGGCGTGGGCGTTTGGCTGGCGAAGGTCCTCTAGATGAGGTACTTGGTGGGGTGGGGCCGTGGTAATGGTGCCTTGGTGGTGTGTTGATGTCTTGAGTAATGTTGTCTTCGACTTCTGTAGATTCTTCTGAGTGCGTATCATCGTTGCTCACTCGGGCAGGGCTGTCGTCGGCAGGGTTGAGAATGAACCTCAAATCCATCTCCTGATGCGTCACCCGAATGTGGCGATTGTCGGTATGACTGGAAATGACCTAATCTTACGGTGTCTCCAGACCGAACACAAGTAATGAATGGGAAATGCGCTTTAATTGTGGATCGTTGCTACCTCCTCTTTAAGAAGTTGAGAGAAAACAATGGTAAAGAGAAGGGCGGTGTGTTGTGATTTGAGGATATAGAGGATCGTTATTGGTTGGTGAAGAACAATAGGAAGATGTTCGCCACCATAGTGAATTGTCAATACCGCTCCATAGCAACCGGCATGTGAGGTTGTCAATCAACTTCAAATTCACTCCCATTCAGCGTAAACATTGACTTGTGCAATATGACCTAATCAGGTTCATTTGGTGTTCGAATGAGTGGTCTTTTTGAAGGATAATGCATGCAATGAAAGTGAGATAGATGAGCAAAAATATGCCTGTTGAACGGCACATATGCCAACCAGCCGATGCAAAATTCCTCCCTATGCTAACGTCAACCCAGCACTTGGTTTTGACGTAGTGGATGAGCACTGTCAACACCATGCAGATATTTCCAATGCTGCTCCGTCTAAATATTTTAAACGCCATGCATTACCGAATTTTCTGCAAACCACCTCTATTGTTACCTTCGATTTAAAAGGTTGAGAAACTCTTCTCTCGTCTTAGCGCTCGACCGCATGCAACCCAGCATACAGCTCGTCATGGTCGTAGCCGTCGTCTTTTCTACTCCCCTCATCACCATGCATAAATGACTTGACTCCATGACAACGGCAACGCCTTGGGGTTTCAAGACTTCAGTGATCGCCAGCGCGACTTGCTTTGTTAGCCGCTCCTGGACCTGTAGTCGACGAGAGAACATCTCTGCAAGACGCGCCAACTTCGAAAGGCCCAGTACTCGTCCTAATATGCATCAGCCTAAGCATGTATTATCGCTATATTCGGTTACGTACGATTTGGAATATATCCAATGTGCATCTACCGTGAGAGTCAGTGTCTTTCTGCCCAACGCGCGGTGAGAAGGCTCGGAAGGCTTACCTTCCCAGTGAAAGGGACCATATGATGCTCACAAAGTGAGAAGACCTCTATGTCTTTCACAATAACCAATTCATCATGATCTTCGTGAAACACAGCCCCATTGACCAAATCCCTCACATTCTCCTCGTAGCCTTTTGTGAAGAATAGCATAGCCTTTGCATATCGCTCCGGTGTACCTCGGAGGCCTTCTCTTTCTGGATCCTCGCCGATACATTCCAATATAGTCCTTACAGCCCCTTCAAGCTTTTGTAGACGCTCTTCGGCTTTTTCTGGGGTGGCTTCCCTTCGCTCTCTTGTCCCGAGACCTATTGCAGTCTTCAGCTATAGCCCGTAGTCTAGTATCTCTCCGAAAACTCACTTGGCCAGCTTAGGCCATCGAAGTCAATCGGGGGGTTCAAGGTATATGGACTTGCGGGACGACTTGCGGCGGCGGAAGGCGTAGGTTCTGGTGGTTCGTCTCGTGGATCACGAGGGGAAACGTCGAGCTCTGTGGAATTTTCCGAGGGTTCATCTGAAACATCGTTTGCAGGAAAATATCCACGTCCATTTGATACTGGTTGATCTACGGATTCCAGGTCGATTGGGACTCGTTGATTGTTTGAAGATCGAATCGAAGCGGTGAGTTTGTCCCGTTCTTTGGCATTAACAGAAGTTCGCGCGAGAGGAGAGCCTCCGCGAGAATTGTAATTCGTTCCATTAGAGAGGTGAGATGGTACAGCCGATTTGGGCTTCTTAGCAATAGGTGAGGTGTCCATTGCTTCTGTGCAGGAATTGCTTTTTTATTTCATTCGGCCAACACAGCAGCCGGCGTTCGGGCTTTAATTATAAGGTTTGTGGCCTTGGCGCAGGCTGTCTTGCCCGGGTTAATGGGTATGCTTCGGTGCGATTCATTTGCACGAATAACCAATCTATTCTACCGGGCGTTTCTAAATTCTAGGAGCTGTAACAGCTCCCTCTAAGAACCCTCCAGTGACAGCTGTGAGCAATTGATTCGCAATCGCTGTACGAGGTGGTAACCTCAACCCGCCTTCTTTATATCCCGGCTCTGGATCCTCTCCCAAACCACTGGTTCCCACCTCAAGTGCTTCTTTCACTTCCGCCATATTGACCCATTTTGCGTCCTCTAGCTCTGGATCATGCTTCAAAATGATCTCTTCTCCTCCGGGCACGCACTGCCCTACCGCTCCTATCATGAGGTTTGCAGGGTAGGGCCAAGGTTGTGTTGAATGTATAACTACCCGACCAAGCTTAACACCACTCTCTTCCCAGACTTCTCGACGAACGGCTTCTTCAACGCTTTCAGCCGGTTCCACAAAGCCTGCAAGAGTAGAATACCAGTGAGGGGGCCAACGCTTCTGGCGACCAAGAAGCACTCGCTCACCATCCGCGGAAATAACTGCCATGATCACGGTAGGATCGGTTCGGGGAAAGCACAGGTTCGATATGCCTTTCCTTGTCACGCAATCCGGGCGGTCTTTGGCAGGCTTCGCGTCGGTGGTCGAACCAATGGAGGATTGTTCGGTAACCGAAGCCATGTCCTTAGGTGGACAAGTGCGTTTCATACCTGCATTGATGGAGAGCGTAGGCTGACCGCATCCAGCACAGAATGGGTTCCGAGCATTCCAATCCAGCAGAGCGCGTGCTTGAGCGTAAATAGCGGCTTGCGGGGCAGGGAGAGACATGTGCATTCGGCCTTCCACGAATTGAAGACTACGAGATTTCACAGTCTCAATAAGTTTCTCAGCCGCAGAACTAACACTGCCTTTGGGAGTGACATCGAGAGCAAAATAGGGCGAGCCATGGTATATGCTCTTCCATTCAAAACCAGACCTCTTATCTTCATCGAGACCAAGGAAGAGGAGCTGTGATATCGTGACAGTGGAATTGTATTCTTCTATCATTTGCTCTTCGCTTTTGGAGTATGGATCATCACCGATCAACGGTCGGACGTCCTCAAAGTTCACATACTCCAGCTGGGTAGAGTCTTTCGCTAAAGGCGCTAGGTTATTAAAGAGCAGGAAAGACGTAGATGGGTGCTTCAGAGCTGCAGAGAGGAAGACGTTATCAGTGCGGAGGAATGACACTCGGTTCAGTGGAGATCCTAGACAGGTCAGCTCGTCCCAAGTCTGACTGCGATGGCGGAAAGCGCACCAGCAAAATAGTTAGCTATCTCTTTTCCGAATTTCCGAGACAACATTGAGTCCACTTCGGCGTGGGCAGGTTCAGGAATTGCAGGTGGCGGCATGGTAGAGACTGCTTGTTCGCCCACTCAACTATCATCAACAGAAGTGACTGAGGTTCATTTTTTTAAGGAAAGGAAAATGGTGAAGCGCAATGTGAGATCCAAGCCCGAGGCTTGCTTGATCAGCAAGATCTAGCCGAGGCTTATCCGACGGGGCCTGGCCTCTAGAGAAAAGTAACGGAATTGAGAACCCATTGCGTGGTGAATGACATTTCCCATCGTACAGCCTATAATGTATGAAAACTTCGCCTGAAGCCTTCGTGCACTCCATAATCTTATCGAAGCCGCCCCGAGCGCCGCATCTATGCACTTCCCGGTCCAAATCCCATCATATGACCGCTGAGGCCTCAGCAGCTTTTGGTGTTCCTCCCGATGCCACGACAGTCTCCGAGCTTGCAGTCTTTCCCTTCAAAGGAGGCATGTCGAAAGCCTTGCTTTTCCCTCCCTTAACTCCTTTCCATCGGCCAATCTCCATACCCTCCGGAAGTGTCCAAGTCAAGGCTCCAACCCACGGCTGTACATTCCATCCAACTTCCAATGTGACATTCGTCCGCTCTGATAAGATACCACTAATATCTGTTATTTGGTACTTCGGCTTGCTGTTCTTAAGGCGGATGATTCCTGGTTCCAGCTCTGGGTCTTTCTTTTTTGTAGGCGATTTCGCTTTGCTTGACTTCTTTGTAGGAGTCGTTGCACTCTTGATCAATTGCAAAGGATTAAAAGGATGAGACTGGCTGCGAGAATTTATGATCGTGTCCCAAATGATGGCCTGGGACGGAGGAGCGCTGGAAGAAGTCTTAGAGGAGGGATACGTAGCGGTAACCCAGACAAATATCTGTTTAGTGTTCCAATTAAAGAGGGAGGTGAAGTCTGTCCCGAATCAGTCGTGGATACTTGGTTCTGAGATGGAGACACTTACCAGCGTCAAGGTCGAATTTTATGTGCGCATATTCCTCCTTTTTTGGAGAATAGTAGTGCGGCCTGCCTTTCACTCTGCAAATGATATCAGCAAAGGCATAATGATGCGCTCCTGAATACACGTAACTTACACCTGGACGTTGCGCAATTCAATGCTGGCGCGCGGATGCTGGGGGATGAGAAGCACTGAGAGCGCCGTTAATAGTGCGGTACAAAATGCAACAGTCGTGAAGAATCCAAATACATTCTGCACCCTGACCAAAGTGGAGTGCATCTTGTCTGTTGAACGGAGAGACAGATTCAAGAGCAACACGTTGCAACCCGCGAGAGCGGGTATTATTTCCGCGTAATGTAGGTAATTAGGGGTAATTTTAATTAGCGCTTCCGACATCGAGGAACACCGCACGGTGTAATTGGTACAATGATTCTCACTTTATTTGATACTCACGCATAATGCGGTGCTTGAGGTGCGCATTAGGTTGCAATTATGAAGATATTTACAATGATCTCACCGCCCAAAAGTGTGAAATATACAAAGCACTAGCCTAAGGACATGGCATGCCGATCAAATGTATACATGGACTAAGATGCTCCCATGCCGTTCACGCCTCTAGATCTGACTCCGTCGCTATGCATGCGCGAGTGATCAAGTGCCCTGTTAACATGTGCACGAAGATGCGCAAAAGATCCCTCCAGTGGTCTGACCTTTACGAACCCATTTTACCCTGACTCGAGCTCGGCCTAGGCCTTTTAGACTCTCTTTCAGCGGTCATGGAGCTGCTCGCTCGTCTCTTTGCCTTCTCTTTTTCATGTTCTTCCAGTCGTACAGCCCTCCTGGCTTCTTGGTTTTTGCGCTCGTTCTCTTTCCGGAGAGCCTTGGACTCGAACTCATGCCAGTCGCCTTCAAGATGTTGGAGTCTACTTCGCAGTCAGAAAATGATCACTGTAATGTGGAAAGACGTTTTGGACTTACTCAATTGCCTGCCGGGGAGCCGGCTCCTCCGTCGTGAAGTACGGATGCTCCAACACGTCTTCGGCTGTCGGGCGCTTCGCGGGATCGTACATAAACATTGCCTGGAGTAGTTCAAAGGCGTCAGGCGTTAGTCTGTCGTGATATTTTTCTGCAAATGTATTTGGCTTTCTCTCGGTGGGTCTGAGCAGCTCGAACCAGGTCATGTCCACCAAGCCAGGCCAGTCAGATCTTGTAGGTGTACCAAGGATATTATAGATCTTATCGAGCTGATTTATTTCCCCACCATCACCAGGGAAGATGGCATGCCGTGTAAAGATTTCCACCATAACACACGCTGCACTCCATATATCAACAGCAGGACCATACTGTGTCTCCCCCAAGAGTAGCTCAGGTGGTCGATACCAAATAGTGATGACTCGATTGGTGTAGTCAGGCTTATCACGCTTAGCAAAGAATCGAGCGAGGCCAAAATCAGCTAGTTTGAGTTGTCCGGTAGTGCTAACAAGGATGTTGGCGGCTTTGATGTCTCGATGGAGCACGCCCCGACGATGGAGGTAATTAAGCCCTTCGAAAAGTTGTCTCCCAAGATGCTTCTTGTGTGCATGTTCCAGTTTGAATGTTGGATGGTTCAGAAGACCAGTGAGATCATGTGACAGGTATTCAAAAACCATGAAGCAGTCATTCTGCTCAACCATCACTTCCTGCAGGGCAACAACGTTGTCATGTTTCAGAGATTGGAGAAGCTTAATCTCTCGAACAGCAGTAACAGGGAAGCCGTCCTTTTCTCCATCCATTCGGATCTTCTTCAGAGCTGCGAGATTCTTGGTATATACGTGGATGGCTTTGAAGACCTT
Source organism: Cladonia borealis (assembly GCA_018257855.2). Taxonomy (NCBI): domain Eukaryota; kingdom Fungi; phylum Ascomycota; class Lecanoromycetes; order Lecanorales; family Cladoniaceae; genus Cladonia; species Cladonia borealis. The sequence continues at coordinate 721,920 of JAFEKC020000015.1, forward strand.
TCCATACGTCCCCGAGCCCACCACAGATTCATTCCCAGGTTTTCGGTAATACACCGAGGATGATTCTTTGAATTCGGCAGGTAAAGTGGGCCGTGGCTTCATCCGTTTCATGATCTTCTTCTCCTTGATGATCTCTGGAGAGCGCTCACGAATGCGATCTCGTTTATGGTCGCGTACTGGCCGCCGGTCATCACGGTAGTCTCCTCTTCGATGATCACGGTAGTCACGCGGGTCACGACGCTCGTCTCGATAGTCCCGGTCTCTTCGGTCATCTCGTTTCTCACGCACAGGATGAGGTTCGCTAGGACGTGGACTGGGTTTAGTATTGAGGTGATTCAACAGATTCTCTTTCTTGGGCGCCTCTTTCAACTTCTGTGTTAAGTCCGAAGGCGGTTTTAAGGGCGCGGGAGCAGCAGGTTTGGCTTTGAAGGCAAAACTGAATTTGGAGCCTTCTTTTGATGAAGAGTCTGAGTTTTGGCGAGGAGGAGGCATACTTGCCTCCTTTTCCAATTGATCCTCGACCTGGAGGTCCTTAGAAGGTCGGAACGGGTTATCGTCATCAGCTTGGGCAGCTGATTCGCTCTGAGGCGAAGTCTGCATTTGCGGCGCAGATGCTCCCTGATCGCCACGGCCGCGACTGGCACCGTTTGCTGTCCATTGTAGGTTTTGGAAATGGCCCCCCCTACCTCTTGTTGGAGTAGGGCCGTATTGGGGAGGCGGACCTGAACCGGAGAAGCGTCGGTCTGGGCCCTGGCCGTAATGACCGCCACGATAGCCGGAATGACCTCCGCGAAAAGATTGGTTTTGATAACCGGGTTGCATTTGCTGGGGCCCGCCGTACGGGCTCTGTTGGCCGTTGGGGTAGTACTGTCCTTGCGGACTTTGTTGAGGTGGATAACTCCCCTGCCGGTACGAAGGAGAGTAGGAGTGCATGCTTTCATAGTATCAGTAAATGGACGTAGCGTATTAAAGTAGCACATACCTTGGTTGACCTTGATACTGCTGCTGTTGGGCCCCCCACCCCCCTCGACTCTGATTGAACGGGGACCCTGAGTGAGGAGAGCCATGGTGTGATGAATTTGGTGTCCACTGGGGAGACGTGGAATACGAGTGTTGAGTGTTGAGATGTGGTGGGCGGTTTGGTCGATGTGTGCCATGTGCTCCGTGTACTTCACTGGCTTTCATACCATGCAAGGGGAAGGCTTCACTTATTGCGGCAGGATTCTGGGGCACAGAGTCGAAACTCGGAATGGGGCGCGGTGGAGAAGGTTGTCGTGAGCCATCATCTAAGATGGATTGTATAGGACGTGTGGACGATTGCATTTTTGTGCGACCACTCCGTGCTCCTTCCTGCCCCTTAGGTGTTGGAGATCTCTGTGCTCTGTTCGGTTTCTTCTTATCCTCACGGTTTGACGATAGTGGAGATTTCTGACGTCTGGCAACACCTTCACGGCGTCTCGGCGAATTTTCAGCACGAGGCACTTGGCGGTGATTGGACGTTACGTCCTTTGCCCTTCTCGACGAACGATCTGATGATAGAGTGCGTCTGTGGTGTACTGGAGATGTGCCCCTGGGCTTTGGATATCTGTCACTAGATCGGGAGCGCCTTCGACGTGAAAGGTGCTTATTGTCTTGTGTGGCAGGTGGACTAGGGCGTCTTCTTGATCCCGGAACGTACGAATCTCCGAATCGACCAGCCACGCCTCCTACCTCAGAAAAAGAAGATGAATAATGATCACCTCGGCTTGATCGCAGAGGAGAATGAGGCCGCTCACGCCGTCTGCTGCTTGGGCGAAAACTGTCAATTTGGCCGGGATAGATCGGGCTACGAGGTCTTCTGCGCTCCTCCCTGAAGTCGAATATCTCACGAGCGGGAGACCTACTCCGAGTCCTCCTCCGTTTACTGATTGTAGTACGATCGTCTTGGTGTCTGTGTCTGTCTGGACGTCGATCCGCACTGGGATCGCGAGGACGTCTGATGCGCTCCTCGTCCCTAGGCCTTCGCCTCTGTGGCGAGCGACTTGATCTCCTTGGAACGTCCTCCTTGGGACTTCTCAGTCTGTCAAAAACTTTGTTCCTCGATGGGGTCCCGGTGACTGAGTCAGCCCTAGCTCTGCCCTTGATCTTCAACTCAACGTCTGTATCTCTCTGCCGCTGTGGGGCCGTGGGCGAAGCCTGGCGACGGTGACTGGAGCCTCTGTCTCTGGGACGATATGAATCCCTGTAGTCGTCTTCGGCTCTCCACTGATCTCTCATCAATGGGCTCCGTCGCGACGCAGCCATGTAATCGCTGCGTTCATCTGGTCAGTAGTGGTGTGTTCATGGTTCCTGCTCAAAGTTACCTTAGTGTTGGATCGGGTAAAATTAGCCGCTCGTAATTTAACGTGTCAAGAAACTTGGCGACTTTCGGACGATGGAGTGCTTACCTGATAAGCTCATGCCTCTATTGCCTGCCTTCATTCGTCCTCAACTGTAAGTACCCTCTCCAAGCATGGTGGCTGTCAGCTCTCTGCCGGAGCGCTTCAATCTACGGTTGTCGTACTGCGACCGGTTCCAGCCAGACTGGAGCACTTCCGCAACGGTCTTCCCATGGCTAATGCCAAGGCATCTCGAATCTCACGGGCATGGCTATCTACGAGAACGCTGTGAAATGACAACAAAGATAGGCAGAAAGGAACCAAATGATGTAGAGATCACCGCCCCCTCGCTCGCCCACTTCCTTTCACTGTTCTTGAAAACCTCTACTTCTGGAGAATCCGGGTTATGATCTCCAAATGTGACACCCTTCGACTTGCATTAGATAGCCATTGAGTAACAGATGTCGATTGAAAATGGTCGTAGGACGGTTATCCCTCAGCGGACTGGGTCGATGAGACCTCTGTAACACACTGCTCTGCCGCCCTGCGGTCGCAAGATCATTGTTGCCTACTCCCAACGCTGAGTAAGTAAACTATGTGTCCAGAGTGAGCTTCGAGATAACGAGAACATGACCACGTCCACGTAGAACAGATGTTGAAGCCCAAACTCGAGGTGCTACTATCCCTCCTCATGATGTGTAACCATGCCGCGTAAGAGTCGGTAAAGCCATCAACACCGTCAAGGCTAATCTCTCCAAGTCCCAATGTCAACACTGTGCCTGTTGTGTAGTCCAGGAATCATCGACTGTACGCTTCGGCGTGGCCTCAGATTCCCCCTCACGAATGCCGCTTCTATACTGAATGCTAGACTATGAGACCATCATCTTCAGGCTCTAAGGACCCCGTGCATGTGAGCCGTCTCCTTCCATCCGATGGTGTGCTTATTGGCAACAGACCGAAGCGCATCAGTATGCTCCATCTCTCAGGTGTCGACATATTTACACGCTGCGTGAAGTAGTCATCGAAGGAGGGCTACCTGTATCGTTACAAAGAGTTTAGAAGATCGATCTGAAGGGTTAGCAGTTGGCAATATGTGGCCCAGCGGTGTGATGTTCTTTGGCGGAGACTTGGATGGAAGGTCGGATGCGGGAATTGTGCGAGGGGCTGGGGTCGGAGCTAGATCGGCCCTGTTCGTATTGTAATTTATTCGCCAATCAGCTGCAGAGCCAGAAACGGCACCTATTTGAGGTCTTGAAAGACTTGAACTGCCACTTTGCTGCCTCAGACCGTTAGGAATGTACCCAATTCCCTAGAGTACTGACCTCGCTGTCAGCTACGCGCCAGAAAGGGCCCTTGAGAGCCGATTCCAAGACATTTACTCTTTACGCTCAAGATCTACAATCTTTAAGCGGTAGGCATTCTCTATGCATGTTCCATGCTTTGTTCCTATCATACTACTACCTACTAGGACACATAAAGCATACTGATACGTTCTATTGCACTAATGATCGTATCTCGAAACCCATATCTTCAAAGTCTTCGCCCTGAGGCTGAAGTGCCCTGCTGATGCTGAATTGTTCAAGTTTAACAATTTCCTGCTGTCTGCTTGCAATCTTTCTATACATCTTCACCTTCCGGGAGCTGCTCGTCATGACCCTCAGAATCTGTAGTTGACGAAAAACCAGCATCGTCGTCCAAAAACACGTCCTCGAACTTCCCCATTATATCATCAAAGCTCCTCGAAATGGCCTCGTCCAGGGCCTGTCGTTCCTCCGGACTCAGCTTTGGTTCTTCAACTTTAGCCGGAGTTCCGTCTGCCTTGTCGTTGAACTCTGGTTGGGGCCCGGCGTTATTCTGTTCGCAGTACCGCTGGCTGCTGACTCGTGTTTGGCAGGGTTCGGCCAGTGACCTCCAGGGAGAGGCTGAACTCCGATCTACTATCCTCGCCTCAGGAGACTGAATAGAAGCCGTTCCCTGCCTTGCGGGTTGGCTCCCTAGCGATGAAGAGGAAGCCCACAATGCCGCCTGCTGTTTACGACTGATTTTGCGCTCCTGCGGGTCCTTCTCTACAACGATCTCCACTCCATTAGAGGTAGAGCGGGGTACGCTATGCGTATCAGCCGATATCTGGGACGATGCACGAGATAGATTGGGGATCGCTTCAGAACTTTCCGGGTTATAGACTGGATCAACATGACTTTCACCGACTGTGAATTCACCACCTTCTGCCGTGATTATGGTCGATGCCATAAGAGCCTGAGTGGCATTAATCCCGTCGTCTCGAGCTCGCTTTGATGGTGTAGCCTGTGATGATCGGCTAAAGCTTGATCTAGCACGTCGTTTGCGGCTCCCTCGCTCGGAAATTGAATCGTTGGTTTCGCTATGAATTTCTCTCGCGGGTGTCACAGAAACTCGGCTTTGGATAACGCTGCCTTCTGGTGTACGCACCCGATTCCACGTCTGAGTATTTTGGTCGAATTCCTGTGAGGGTGTTAGATATGCTGGTGGAGGCAGACTCGAAATTTTTGCAGCATATTCAAGTACCTGGTCGTTCGGACAGTGTATGGGGGAGGGAGATCCAACGAAATGCCTCGTGGTATACGCAGAGTCGTGCGAGCTTACCAAAGATGGACCTATAGATCGCGAATGCCCAGGATATCCTGTGCCTCTAGCAGAGCGTATTTGCAGATCTAGCTCTCGTGCTAGGCCAACGCTGCTAGGATCGCTCAGAAGTCTGACGTGCTTCGCGGCATCCGCATGTCGCTGAGCGAGATCGCTGTATTCAGCGGCTAGATCAGCGTGCTTTTGGGCCAGGTTCGAAATCTTGGTTGCGTCAAAAAAGGGTCTGGTGACGGAGCACGGAGCGGCAAAGGGCTCTGCCGCAAGTCGATTGATGGATTGGGTACCAAGAAGTGGTGGTAGAGGAGCGTGAGAGATTTTGTCAGGCCTTGAAGGATACTCCGCATTCAAGATGTCGAGCGGCATATAACCCGGAGCCAACTCTGTATATTTGTAACCACAGGATGGAATTGATACAACCCTTGGGCTACGAGCACTACCATGTATTGCATAACACGGGACGATCTTGAAAGTAATACGTGCACGCACAACTCGTTCATAACGCACGACAGAGCCATTATCGTTCACGAAAATGGCTTTGATCTCGATCTGAAGCGTGTCGACAGCTGTATGCGGGTTCCCATTGTCGTTCCTGACAACATTATCCGGATATTCTTCGTTGCGTGGCTGAGGTATCCCCGGGAATGTTGGCACAAAATCCCTGCCCCGGCTTTCCGTCTGGTCTTCATCCTGAGGCACCTCAGAAAATCTGGGCACAACACCCTTGAATCCAGCAATCTCGTTACTCCAATTGAGCCAAGAGAGTTGATGATGCGCGGAAGAAACGACGTATCGAACGTTCTTAGCGGAGAATGCCGCTCCGAATGCCGCATTGCTCTGATACTGAGGCACAATAGAGAATTCCTCGCCCTCGTAGAGTGACTCGCCGAGATTTTCAAAGTGTATGGTGTCTGGAACCCATGCGGCTTCCACAATGGGGCTAGGAGTTGAGGAGCTTGGATCACAATATACACGCAATGTAATGGAAGTATCCCTGGAATCATCCATATTGTATTTGACCAAGCATTCATTAGCTGCAAGATAGAGGGAGAAGAGCCCCATTCGCGCTTTAGACATGTCGTGCTCCGACGAGTATAATGCGTCGGCCATTTCACTAACCAACTGATCACGGCAGAAGCCAATCCCCCGTAGCACCCCAGTCGTATACAAGGGGTGGGAGATGCCAATGGCACCACTTGCTTCGTAACGGGATTGGCAGTATATTTGCCACAGCTCTCTGGCAAGCATGTGCTCGAGTGTCACAATGAAAGTCTGGTGGATCCGTAAAAGTTCCCCTGCTTCTGCCCATTGCAGGCCATTCCAAGTGGTTGAAACATCGAGATGCTCAACAATGGGGCCATATCCAGACTTTTTATCTTGGTTCAGATAATTGGGGTGAGATCGGACGTATGGCGTGCAAAAGTCCAGAGGTTGTAGTAGAGGGGGAGTGAGCCCTTCGATTCTGATTGCCGAAGGCGCTATTCCCTTCGCTCGAGCTTCTGGGAGAGGACCAGCAGAACTCGTCGCATTCTTGTAGGTTAACAGGGTCGAACCAGGCGGGCCAGCTTCCGAACCACTGGTTATCGCCTGACGGCTTTGACGGCCGTAGCTTGGTGGACAGCAGTCACGTCTGTCTTCGGCATATTGACCAGGCGAGATGTTGGCACAGTGCCCGTCTCCAGCCATACTGTACAGCGGCGGCGATTTCGGTCTTAAATGCGAAAGGTCACCATGGGACTTCGAAAGCTGGCGGCGGCTCAGGGGGCAAGTTCTAGTCACAGAGGTTTTTAGACCACCGTTAGGCGGGAAGACTGATCCAGTTGGCGTTGTTTTGTATGGGGGGTCTAAGACTCCATGGGGGGAGCATTGATTCACCGGTACTCGGCTATTTGATAGGGTCTGAAGAGCTCTTTGTGAGGTGCTAGATATATGCTCAGTCAACTCCCTAAGCGGTATATGATCAACCACCCGTGTACTGACCTATGTTTCAAATCGGGAGTTGAGGCAGCCATACTGAAGCGGACACTTCTAGCGAAACGACTGTTGAGGAGTGATGGCTGTAGCTGAAGACTGCACCTAGAACATAGTAGCGATACTTCTAGATGGAGTTTGAAGCTTGGCGAGCTGGTAGCCTTGAGATTGTAAAGAGATACGAGGGCATGAGATGGTCAACACAGGTCAAGAGTTGCTGCCCTTTCAATGCCATCGTGACTGGATGGCAAGTGCGACACAGGAAGGAGCATTGCCCCTGACGCGTATGCAATTTCTCGCTATCCTCTTCTGCTTATAACCTTGACGTTTGATACCAGGGAAGTCAATTGGATAATTCTCTTTTAAACTGCGTCCATACTCGCTCTAGTACTCAGCTGCTCGTTCTTGTTGCCGAGTTTAGAAATTTGAAAGAACGCATCAACACCATACCCTTCTAGATTATGTATTTCCAGACTGCCTGCCCAGTATCTATAGCAGAGATTAGTCATGTTGAAATTCGGATAGTGTGAGCAAAGGGGCTTGCAAACGTACTCCGCGTATACTCTGCTCATAGGCAAGCCCATACCAAGCCTCAAATTAGGTGGCCTTGACGTTAGTGAACTAAGCGAGCCATCACTCGGGCGTTTATTCGCCATCTCGAGGTCTTTTAAAGCCTCGGAGCTCGGGTTTGGAAGCTTTAGCTCTTGCATTGTCGCAGCCATCTTTGGGACCTGAGAAAGATTCCTTAGATGTGCTTGAATCCTGGAGCCTTTGCTAAAAGACCATAATTCTGGCATGATACTCGTGTCAATACCGCCACCTTGATCAGATATCCTTATTATTACATGTTGCGGTGCTTCGCAAACAAGCACCTCAATCGGTGGAGGGCTCTCGGCTGGGTTCGACCGCCGTTCGACAACAGCCTGGATTGAATTGCGAAGAAGTTCTCCAATAACATATTGCAGATGAGTCAAGATGTAGGGGAAGGTGGCGTCGAGATGTCCCTCGACTTTGATATTTGGCAGAGCGCATCCCGGACCATAAGCCTCTTCAGCCAGTCTCTTAGCCCGAGTCCAACAGTCATCCACTACTTCGCGTGCGTTACATCGGAGGAAAACCTCTCCCACAAATTCGGCATTAGGGTCCGGGGGAGCCTTTGCGTTTGGAAAGTGCCAAGGGGCATTGAAGGTCTCTGTTAGCGCAAGGTGCTGTTCGGCAATGACTCGACGGGAGATACGCTGCGTTGAGGTCAGCGTTGTACTGTACTATCCTCGGGGCTAGTCATACGGATCGGAGTAGTGTGTTCATAAATCGGTCCATCTCTTGGGGCCGCATCAGACCCTGGCACTCAAGCACCCCCATAGCAAGTCTTGGAATCACAGTCAAGTGTTCTTGAAGAGTCTCACTGATGACCTTGCAATACTTCTCGTTATCCTCGACTGATTTGATCTCTCGTACCCTCCTCAATCTCTCAAAAGCCTTGTAGTATAGCTCGTAGACATGGGACATGTGAGGGTTCGTTACTACGACAAAAGGTAGTGTCTGCATGTCGCGCAGACGGTGCGCGAGCCTGGTGGGCAGCTCAGTCCGGACATAATTAGCTGAGCTGAGAAGCCGAGTCTCCGTCAGTGTACGGCCAAAGAAGGTCAATTGACGGAGGCTGATGGGTCGAGCTTCCTTTTGAACCCATCTTGGGAAAAATGTCAGAATACAGTCCAGGAAAATAGCTGGGAGACTAGCTCACTCGTCAAGGGCTGCTGCAGGTCGCCAGGGTGCTGTTGCAGAAGCAATGCGCCTTAGAGCGGGTGGAGTGGACTTCCTGATTGCGGGTATTTTCTTGAGACCCCATGGTCTAAGATGAGGCATTGTAAGGCTGCCATGTAGCGCAGACAAAGCTATGGCTCGTTCATTTCGTACAATTGGCAGCTCATCAAATCACGGCCAGGAGAAGAAGTGCTGCTGGTGCTGGGGGTTGTCTCTTCTCCAGCTGCTTGCGGAGACGGCGGTGAAGGTGAAGGCTGCCTCGGAAGCGAGGGTTCGAGCCCCGCCGTTGCCACCAAAAGTAGGTACTCCAACCAGAGAATTCTGCTGCAGGGAAGCGCAGTTGTCGTGAACCGGAGATTAAGCTGCACAGAAGCTTTGATCTGCCTGAGATAGCTGCGAAGCTGTATATGTATTGGTAGAGCGCAATTATAAGTGTACGCGTAGAACGTTGGCCGTCTGCACAGCTTGTTCTCCCATACCCAAAACTGGATCACTTCGTCATCACCCGCTCACTTTTTAGCTGGGAGTCTCAAGGCAAAACGCCAATACCTAAATTACAAACACCAGTGAAATCGCAAACTCCAAAAAAGACTCCCACTTCCCAGTACTGGGGCTGTGTTGGAGTGTCACATTCCGCATGACAAAGGACCTCCCGGCCTCTCTCTTCTTCCGACTCTCCCTAGTACTTTTATATTTTCCTCCAAGATGGACCCAGTAAGCACTGCCACCGACCTCGACAACACAACCATGGATTTCGAGGATGGAAGTGATCCGGTGGCTGACTTGAAGACCCAACTGGGTCATCTACAGATTGGTGGAGGGGGAGAAATGCTCATTGACGAATATGACCCAGTCGACGAGAAACCTGATGTGGCCATCATCACCCCAGACGAGTCCTCAGAAGAGCGAGATCCCGAACCACAAGCCGATGATTGTATTACCTCCCAGAGACTCCTGCTACGATCCTTCAAAGCTTCCCGCTAATTCATCAGCAGATGATACTATGAAAGCACGATTCCTCCCCGAAATACAAGACTTGGAAACGAACAGTGAGACGGTACATACATGGGAAATAGAAGGTTGGAGGAACCTACCTCGGAAAGCGCGGGGTCCAATATTCGAATGTGGTGGGCATCCTTGGTACGTTGGCTCGCGATGGGGATTAGCGAAGACGCTCTTGAACGTGAAAGGACGAGACCGTTGATGACATGTTAGGAGGATACTGCTGTTCCCGTACGGAAATAACGTCGACTTTGCGTCTTTCTATTTAGAGCAAGGCTATGAGGAAGGAGGCGTGAAGCCGGTGGAGGGCTGGTACGCTTGCGCACAGTTTACCCTCATCTTGTGGAACAAGCATGACCCGACAATATACACATACCATAGTAGGAGATGGATCCAAAGCTTACTTGGACACCCTAGCTGATGTGTGCTACCAGCTGCAAACCATCGATTCAACGCCGAGGAAAGCGACTGGGGCTTCACACGATTTGCAGAGATACGAAAGCTGTTCGCCCCTCAGTGGGAAGACAAAGGACGACCCATGGTGGAGAATGATGCAGTCAACGTCACCGCATATGTACGCATATACAAAGATCCGACAGGAGTTTTATGGCACAATTTCATAAAGTAAGCAACCCCAAAGATTCGCATGCGTTTATGCTGATACTGTAAAGTTACAATTCAAAAAAGGAGACCGGTATGGTAGGGCTTAAGAATCAAGGCGCGACTTGCTACCTCAACTCGTTGCTTCAATCGTTATACTTTACAAACGCATTTCGAAAAGTAAGTCGTCTATCTTGAGAAACGAGGATGTTATTGAACATCTACAGGCGGTGTACCAAATACCCACGGAAAAGGAGTCCGACAGGAAGACGGCCAATAGCGCTTGGGCATTGCAAAGATTATTCTATTCACTACAGAGCAACGATGACGCAGTCTCGACACAAGAGCTCACTGGCTCTTTCGGCTGGGAGACTAAGCACATCTTTGAGCAACAGGATGTCCAGGAGCTGTCACGTATCCTAATGGAACGGATGGAGGAGCGAATGAAAGGCACTGCCGCTGAAAATGCACTAGCCAAGATGTTTGTTGGCAAGATGAAAACATACATATCTTGCATTAATGTCGACTACGAATCATCAAGAATAGAAGACTTCTGGGATATCCAGCTTAACGTAAGTGGCAACAAGAATCTTGACGACAGCTTCAAGGACTACATCCAAGTGGAAACCATGGAAGGCGAAAACAAGTACTTTGCAGAAGGCTATGGATTGCAAGATGCAAAGAAGGGTGTGAGCTTTGAGAGTTTCCCTCAAGTCCTCCATCTACAACTCAAGCGCTTCGAGTACGATATCAACAGAGACGCTATGATGAAAGTGAATGATCGCTACGAATTTCCTGAGATATTCGACGCCTCTCCATACCTCTCAGAAAGCGCAGATAAATCAGAGCCCTACATCTATCAGCTACATGGCGTTCTTGTGCATAGTGGAGATTTCAATGCAGGCCATTACTACGCTTTCTTAAGGCCTACAGCGGATGCCCAATTCTACAAATTTGATGACGATCGAGTAACGCGAGCAACGATGAAGGAGGCTTTAGAAGAGAACTTCGGCGGCGATTACGCAAACATGAACGGAGTGCGCAATCCTTATACCAGAACCATCTCTACAAAACGCTCAATGAGCGCCTACATGCTAGTATATATTCGGCAAAGCCGAGTAAAGAGTATTTTAGAACCCGTCACCGAGGAAGACACACCTCCACATCTTGGTAGGTCCTCTGTAAATGCATTGTCCGGCTTGCGCTAACGAACTATAGCCAAGCAACTAAATGAAGAGAAGGTGGCTGCTGAACGTAAGAGAAAAGAGCGCGAGGAACAACATCTTTATCTATCTGTTGGCGTCGTTACGGAGGAGAACTTCAAGGCCTACCAGGGTTTCGATCTTACTACCTGGGATTTGGAAGCAGGGCTTGAATGTGCACCCAAGATATACCGCGTTCTCAGAACGTCTACGTTAGCAGACTTTGTCAAAACCCTGGCGGAGAAAGGGCAAGTTCCGCCGGAACATCTTCGACTTTGGGTCATGGTAAATCGGCAAAACAAGACGACTCGTCCAGACCAGCCTATTCCTGAGTTGGATATCACCGTGGATGAGGCATACGCCAAGTACGGTGGTCGAGATAAAACCTTCCGATTGTGGGTCGAGAAAGCTTCAGACTTTGAAAATAGTAGACCCGTGTGGCCCGAGGCATCGATACAGAACGGCAATAATCAGCCACTGTTGGTCTTTCTCAAATATTTCGATGCTGAATCACAATCCCTCAAAGGTGTTGGCCATATTTACATCAAGAAGCACTCTAAGGTTGCAGACATGTATTCGATGATACAACAGCTTATGGGATGGTCCCATGGCGCATCCACACTCACAAATGGTTTCACCAATGGCAATGCTACTCCACCCCAGTTCGCGTTGTATGAAGAAATCAAGCACTCAATGATCGAGCCAATGAAGCCAAAGTCAACCTTGCAACAATCAGAGATCCAAGATGGTGATATCGTATGTTTTCAGAGAATCTTAACGGAGAAAGAAGCCTTAGCAATATCACAAGCTGGGGGCTACACCGATGCCAGAGACTTCTATGATTATCTGTTGAATCGCAAGACCGTCACTTTTACACAAAAAGGTGGTGGAGGAGACGAAGAAGCAAAAGAATTCAAGATGGATTTAAGCCGAAAGATGTCATACGAGCAATTCTCAGCCAAAGTGGGAGAATATCTAAAAGTCGACCCCACACATCTCCGATTTTGGACAGTCAATTCAACCACCGGAAAGGTCAGAACGGCGATCAAACGAAACGCAAATCAAAACCTGTATCAAATACTGTATCCCCAGTTTGGCTCGTACAGCAGCAGCAATCAACGGGACGATCACCTATTCTATGAGATTCTAGACATGAGTTTAAGTGAGTACGACACAAAAAAGAATCTCAAGGTCACATGGGTCACCGAGGGCGTATCGAAAGAGGTATGGAGACACGTGATATACAGAGCGATATATGACAAGCTAACGACGAGACCAGGAGACTTTCGACATTCTTGTCCCCAGATCCGGCACTATACATGATCTTCTTATCGGACTACAGAAGAAAGCGAACATTGATGAGGAAACCATGCACAATGTTCGGATATACGAAGCCCACGGTGGGAAAGTCTACAAAGAGCTGCGAGAAGATTATCTTGTCACGACCATGAGCGACTACCAGACTCTGTACGCCGAAGTAACACCAGAAGAAGAACGGAATGCTGGAGTGACAGACCGACCAATCTACTGCTTTCATTTCGACAAAGAAGCTAATAAATGCCATGGCGTTCCTTTCAAATTCGTCAACAAGCCTGTAAGTATAACCTCACAAAGCTAAAAGCGTGAATCGGTGCTAAAGAAGCGAAAGGGTGAAATATTCAAAGACACCAAAGTACGGTTATCGAAAAGAACTGGCATCAAAGGCAAGGCCTTCGAAAAGATAAAATTCGCCCTCGTTCAAAAGATCCCTTACGCAAAACCAGCATATCTCGAAGACGGTAAGCCTCCTCCATAATCCACCAAGCGAGCTCCCTACCATTTTCTGCATGACAAAAGCTTATATATACTATTAACCAGATGACATACTCTACGATATAGCGAACCAAGACGACCTGCTCGGCCTCGACCATGTAAATAGATCCAAAGCGCTCGCCGGCAAAGGCGACTCAATATTCATCCGATGATAATCGCAACCAATCCCTTCGCGTCATCTTCTCGTTTTTATGTATCTAACACTACTACAACGAATTCGGCATAGATTGCTTTCTTTACGTTCGAAGCGAAGCATAGCTGCTGGTGTCCGTCCATCAGTCTTTGGAGTTTTAGGGGTTGGGGGAATTTGGGGGGGACCAACCAGCTCGGAAGAGTACATGGTATGCGATGCGATGCGATACACGATGGATTTGGGGGGGTGTGGGGGGCAAATGGTGGCAGGATATGATTGATACCATGTTGTCGTGTCTGTCCGATACTGCAACTACCTGCTGCTATGTATTCTAGACTGTAGCTGGTATGCCGTATCTACACAGAGATGTGATGCATAGAGCCGAGATATGTAGGCCCTATGGAAGCAAAATGGAATTTTGCACAATGGAATCGCAAAGCAGCGGTATAGGACTCTTCTCCAGGCTTTTACAATGCAGGGCTAATCCTAAGCTCTCTTTGTACATCCGGTCCATGTTTTCTGGACCAAGCTATGTACAGCGACAAGGGTGTTTCGAATCTATGAACTTCACTCGAATATACCGTTCAGTCGTGTGGTGGCTAACTAACTCCTCTAAACGATACCCATGGCTTTTTCCCGCTAAACATATCTACAAAACGCGCGACTCGTACACAACTTTTGAACGCCGTCAATGCACGTCGTACAGATCTCACAGGTAGTGATGTTACACCCGGTCTAGAGTACACGTATTTCTGCTTGAATGCTCTTCGTCTCACTATCTGTATTCCACACCATAATCTCACTTTTTCCGCCGTTAAAACAAGCATCAATCCTCTCGAATGCTTGGCGCCAAACACTAAAGAAGCAAAATTCCTAAGAGACCCTGAGACCTTGGAGGCTTGTGAAGGATAGTTATATGTATATATACTCACGCCCAAGCATGTTGGGCCCGTGTACGATGATGTGATCCAACTCGATCGACCCTTCAGCGAAGTTGCGGTTGCGTGGCAAGAATGCTCAAGATTATTCTTGTGCATTGTTTCCTCTGTGGAAACCCTGTTCCGCTGATGAAATGCAACCTCTAATGGATAGCAGTGGCTCCGTATCGAACCTGATGTGCTCGCATATGAAGAGGATGATGATATTTTCGAAGACATCGTAGCTGATGATCGAGCGGGGTTGAGTGGACGAATGGGGCCTTGTGGGTGGAGACGATGATTAATTCTTCGTGGTCGAGGCATCTTCTGAACAACATGGAGAAGCTATCGAGGGCTACTAGTAACCCTGTAGATATGGCAAAAATCAAAAGGCAAGCCAAGCAATCCGCATGCTACCTCTCATCTCGAGGACGTGGCGATATACAGCACCACATAGATTGCAAGCTAAAGGAAATCTCAAGGCTAAATCTGGGAATACTAGCATGCATTCCCAAGATGTAAAGTAGGTAGCAGGCTCTATCTTGCGATTCATATTGTTTCTCCACTTCAGCTGTGAAAGAAAGTCGAGTCGGCGAGATCAACCGATGGAGGAGGGACGGGCGGCAACCATGGGTCGCAACACCACCCGTACCGATGTCAGCTGTATCTCTGGCTGGGGGTGTTATGCGGTCAATCAGTGGGCAACAAGGTCACCAGAGTCTGGGTGTTTGGGGGGCATATCGTTGCAGGGAAGGCGGAAAGATGTATTTACAATGATCATCGTAAAGACTTTCGATACAGAAGCTGCGAAGGCGCTGTGAGCGGGCCCCGAATCTAGTAAGCACAGCATAGAGTAAGACTTACAACGGTCGTGAGTGCCATGCAGACGGCCTTCCGATAAACTTCCACAGGACCAAGGTTGTTTATTGTGAATACAAATACGCTGCCATTGCTAGTATCTTGGATGCTCCGTGCAGCTTGAGTCTTGATCCAAGCACAGCTCCGAAGGCACTGACAGAGGAGCTATACTTGATCCGTGTGCCATTCAGCGAGAGGTGGTTCAGAGCTAGCACCATCCTGCGTTGAGTAACCTGGAGACCAGGAAATCTTGCGAGCCTTTGGCAACAGGTGCGATAATTACTAGGAACAAAGGGCCTTCGGAGATCCCCTTAGGCCGAGAAGTTGAGGGCATGTGGACTGGGCGATTGAAATGGTTGTGCATCCATTGGGTCATCACACAGAGCGACGCCTTTGGTGTATTGAGAGTTGCAAGCTGCAAGCAGACTGCATATTAAAATGGTATTGGAGGCTGACTTGTCTCTCGATACGTAACAAGTGTTGAGCTAACCTCGGTGTTTCTTTTGGTGAAAGTCATTGCTCCAAATAGACCAGTAATTGCCAGGAAGGCAAAACCGTGGTATAGAATGACAGAGGAGTCCTACTGTGAGCATCTGCAGAGTATGGCTTGCGTTCTGGCTTCGGTAGCATTGACTCTCGTGCACTGGAAAACCTTCAACTGGTCGCAACCGAGCCAATAGAGTCGCAATCCGAAATTTGTCGAATCCGAATCTTCTACGCACACTGAGATTCATGAGGAAAGCAGACCGGTACTGCTGGATGTTTCGGACAGGGTCATTGCGGGTGGAGTGCGCGCCTGTGATTCGTAAGAACACAAATTTGAGAACAGCTAATTCGATTGCGAAAGCCACAATTCAATCAGAGAACAGATGAGTGAAAACAGAACAAGGAACGCTCGTGTATATAAATTGATCTTGTGCAGTTATATCCTTGGGAGGACGAATAGGCATGCGCGATCTGAAGGCACCAATACTTACGCTGTAGTGAACCTGCACTCCCTTCCAAACTTCTCACATTGCACACATTTGGGTTCAGCGGGATCACATTTAATCTTCTTCTCTCGGCATGTCGTACAGGCAATTGCGAGCCGTTTGCGAGGCTTGCCAGCCTTCGTCACGCCCCACTGCGCATTAACTGGTTCCCCATCAATGACCTTCCTGCAAGTAGTACCATCCTCGTAGAACCAGCTTGGCCCTTCACCGGGAACATCTACCTCTCCTATGAAGCGAGGTAGCGGTTTCACATTGTTGACGGGAGATCGCCCGCTTTCTTCCGAGTCCAACAGAGTGCTCGAAGCCAAGTTTGCATTGGTCGGGTAGTCTTGATAGTACTGGCTCGGAGCATTGCCTTGGAGCATTGTTTGCGACTGAGGCGTGTTGGCTGCGATGTTCTGCGGGGCTGGGGCGATATTCGCAGGAGATATCTGTTGTGGCGGAGTCAAACTAGACGGCGAGATGGGTTGGGCCTGACGAGGGTACAATGGGTGGTGCGCCGATTCCGAATAGGGTGAGTAGAGCGGAACGGCCTGGCCTTGATGAGGAGGATACGAGGAAGGAAAGTGCTGCGCTGACGGGCTAGTCTGGTAGTCGTCCCGCCGAATGTTGGCATTCATCATAGGCTGACCTTGTACGGGAAGCTGTTGTGACGAGGAGTGGCTCGTCGGTGGATAGTGATAGGCGAGATTATGGGTATTTTGGGCTGGGACTGAAACTCGTTGGCCTGGAGCAATGCTGGGGGTCCATTCTGGAGTGTTTGGGCCAGGCTCCTGGGGATAGGATGAGGGCGGAGCACTCGATTGAGAGGCGGGCGTAAGCAACTGGCTGAGCGATGGCAGAGGTTCTCTGTGTGATGGGCCTTGTCGCGAACGGTACATGGTATTATCTGATTCGAGCGTTCTCCGCGACTGGCTGATGGTGTTATATCTCAAAGGCTCTGTAAAGCCTGGGGTAGTAGTATCACTGCCAAATTGCAATCGCTCAGGTGGAGGAAGCTGATATGTTGTCATGTTGGTTCGTGTCTCGTCGATTGGCAATTGCAGCCGTTCAGGTTCGCTATCTTCGGGGACCGGTAGAATTCTACCAAATGGTCCGATGTAAGTTCGTGACATAAGTTCATTGGAACAACAACAACAGTTAAAGCAAAGATATGCCGCTGCTTAGTCAATGACCACGCCAGACCGTCTGCTCGCGAAGCTGGGAACATGCGTACCCAATGATTGGACGGCGAGCTGGGCTTGCAGCCGAATGATCGTCAAGTCGAGCGGGAGCTGAATAGTGCTGGTCCTCGAGCCATTGACGGCACTGCACCCCCGTCAGATCTTTCCTTGGTGGAACTAAATTGGTGACAGGGTCTCTGCTAAGCTAGCACTGAAGCCTTGCAATAACTGCAAGCCTCCAACCCCGATAGTCCAAAAGGAGAGACCCCGGATTCTGGGGAAGATTGGAGCCAACGACTATGCCAAGGATATTACCACCAAAGGAGAGAAGAGAGAACTGTGGTCAACGGCCTTTCAGGGCTCGGCTTGCCAAAGCCGAGCGAGCAACCAGGTGCAGGAAAAGGGTGCTGAAGAGCGATATGGTGCTATTGGAGAAAGAGGAGTCAGGAGCGAGACATTGGAGTGGTCAGGCCGTTGCAAAATCCCCGTGCAAGGTACCAGTAAGCCGGGTATCATGTTGCATAGCTTGTGGGTGACTCGCAGGAGGACTAATTGATGCAGGATCGGTAGGTAGCCAGCACAGATTCGCACTTGCAATTTTTCGCGAGAGTCAGTCAGGCTTTTTCAGGCCAGTTAGTGCCACAATACTCTAGTGCGGCATCCTTTCCCTTTTCTGAGTCGGTCGTAGGTACCTTGGGCGGTTCCAGTGCTTACCACTTTCCTCCTTTGATCTGCGCAGGCCCAAGTTCTGCACATGTAACATGTACAGTGTGTCTCAAGTTGGTGAGTGGGCAAGACAAGAAGGCTATACTATGTTTCACCGATAGGTCAGTCGAGCCAATGAGGGAGCTTGATGCGCCGAGTAATGCACGAGAGGTGGTAGTAAGTGGATTTTGACGCAAGCGGTAATATTAATCGAGTGGTATAGACGGCAGGGTGTGTGAGGGAGGTGCAGGATCTGAAAATGAAAATCTGACTACTACAGTATCTGACCCCCTCAGACCCCCCAACGTCGTCACCACTAAACAGCCCTCCGCGGCACACTAATTGGATCGGCGTCGGGAGTTGTGGACAGTGGCTGATTCCATTAGCATGTACCCCTAGTATCCCTAAGGTAGAAGTAGTATGTACTTTAGTCCTGAGCGATGGTCGAGCTAATCCGACCGCCTCTGGACGCGCTAGAGTACCCTTTCGAGGGAGACCCCTTCGGCCCCGCGCCCCCCCTCTTACCCTGTTACACCCTCCCCCCAACCCCCAAAAAGACCGCTTGGGGTCTACTTTGTATTAGCCAGCCCGCTAACACTGCCCCTAACAGCAGATCCACCATTCTGACTAAAGTAGACTGGCCTTTACCTGGGAAATCGTGGGGTATCGCCAAGCCATCTTTTTTTCCCTTTCCCTTCCCTTTCCCTTTCCCTTTTCCCTTCCTTCAATCACAAATACTGCTTGAACGGAATGGTTGCTGTCTCCACTCTTTCCACATCTCACATCTCACATCTCACTGCTTACTGCATGTATCTCTACATGACCTGTCAGGAAGACCACCCCGGTCTGCCCGTCTGCCACGCTCAAGAATCCTCATCCTTCCCCCCCCCCGCCGTCACCTGGCCAGTCACATTCATCTCCCACCAACTCCTTCTCTGCACTGAAAGCGGGAGACGGACGACAAGCGTCAAGGCGCAAATAGCCATCCAAAGAACAGCGTCCATTGGCTCGACCATACGCGAACCCCAGACTATGTGCCTAAAGTACCTTAGTTGTCTTGTTTATCACTCCGACCCCAAAAAGTATCCGCAACCTCCGCAATTGGTGCCTGTTGGATTGTGTGCTTTTGTGCGCGTCAATCACGCTGGCTTCTTCCCAGATCTCCCACTTGCCGTGTCTCGCTTATCTCCACCCTCCTGCTTCTCCTGCTTCTCATGCGCTTTGTCAAGTGATTCACATAGCATAATCTTCGCACTAACCTTCATTCCAGCTTAGCAGAAGCCACACCGCTCGCTCTCGTATCTCGATGTATTTCATTCCACCACAAAAGTCTCACACCCACATATCAACTCGCCTATCAACATGCTTGTCAATTTCCTGCCTCACGCAGTCATGCGGGACGGGTGCGCTTCTATTGCGAGGTTGTATCCTAACCATATTGCTGTGCATGCTAACGCTGCCTCACTACTACGAAGTTTAGTGCATATCCCAAATACCTCCATATTCGAGTGGCTCTAAGCGTTCGGAATCATCCTCGCCCCGCCGCAAAATGTTCTGCTTCATCTGGGTATGCATGTGGATCTGTTAGCTACGTCTGTGCACGTTCTGAATTTCCTTACCCTATCCTCGCCCTATTACGTATCTTCGCTGTTACTAGCATCCGCTGCTAATCTTTTCCTAACCATGCACCCCACACCCGTGACCCTTTGCGTCATCGGAGATCTTTTTCAAATTCTGCTGGCCCAAATCGCCGACGTCTGGTGTATTAGCGCACCCACTATTGCACTTTTCACATGCCGTTCGCTGGTCCAATTATACAGTGTACTCCCTAAGGAGGTCAGTGGGCTCGAGAATTGAAGGGAGCGCTTCACAAGACTTTGGATGGGACGGCTTGACGTTGCATCCCAACAACTTGCTCAGTGGCGTTGACAGCAAAGCAAGCAAACCAACGATCGCATTCGGTGCATGCCGCCACCAGAACCCGAATGGAGTTGTGCCATGTCTAGGATATGATCCAGGTATGGTCCAGGTATGATTCTGTGTGATTCTGTTTGAATGCTGTCGTACAACTGCATCACGGAGATTTCGTGCCCGCCAGTAGGTTCAAAGTGTGGTAGCGAGTGCTTAAGGTTGCGTGCCCAAACCCCGAATCAATGCGCAGCAGATCCCTTTAGCATCAGTGCACGTAGCTTGACACTTTTGCCGCTGCAGGCAGAATGCTAGCATACGCTTGCCGCACCTATGGCTGCAGACGTACAGAAACACTCTGACCGACCTCGAAACACAACCCTCAAGCTCTTTAACCATTCGGGTTGCTGCAGCATCTAGCGCAAGGGGGGACTGTCAAATCCTGCACACGCACGCAGCTCCTATCTCATTCAGGTACCTCCTCCGGTCGAGTCAGAAGCAGCCTAGGCTTTCTACACACGACCAGCAGCACACTGGTGCTTCCACAGAGTGCTTTGACTATTGTTTATCGGACCCATGGCTCAAGGCATTTGTGCCTTATCTTCGCGGCCATCAGCGCCAGGAAAGTTGCCATGAGAATGGTGAGATACCTGTGAGGCAATTGTGACTTGAGGAGCTGCCGAAATTATAGATGATCATGTGAACCAATAATGCCATCATTCGACATGAATGTATATGCCAACTCATACATCGATTTATGCAGAGCTTCACTATACCAAACCTACAACTTGGGATGCGCTCGGCGATGTCACTATGCTCGAAGCTGTTTGTCGTGCAACAGGCCAAGGCTAACCCTGCCAGGAAGTGGTCAAAGCTTTCCATATACCGCGCCTCACCTATTGTCTCTTTTTGGAAATAGCTGTCCCCGCTAATCAGCTGCCCAACTCCAAGTTTGGAGTCATGTTTCGTCTTACTAGACTAATTTAGTGGGAGGCATGCTTAACAAAGTCCCTTCCCACCCAACCAGCCATGAGGAAACGGTTTCAGACAACTTTGGACCATGGATATCCGGCTTCTGCATATGCAGTAATTGGGTCTAGTAAGCACACGTGGAGTTGCATGCCCAGAAGTTGGGCTTGTCAGAGCGGCGAACTTGCATAAGCTTGTCGGCTACTAACCTTGATGGCAGTGACAGCCGCCTGTGGGGAGGGCGAGTCTGACATGCGCACTGGTTAAAATTCTCCGCTGTACTTGATATAGCTGCCGCCCTCGATCGTGGGGATGCACAGCAATCATCAAGATCGGCGCTAACTTCGATATCGATCTCGCTTGGGTGAATGTGGTGGTCGCACGTAACGACAGCCTGTGCACCAGTCCAGCACATAGATCAGTCGAGGTTGCAAGATGACAGAGAAGATTTGGAACGAAAAATATGGGTTCAAAGTTTAAATCTCACTGGAAAATGTTCATCGCACCAAATAACGAAACTCTTGTGAATAGTGGGAGATGCTCAGCGGTTCAGTATTTATTGATATCAGGACCACACCACAAAAAGTGCACAAACACACGTTACAAGGAGAGCTGTGCGCAGATGACTCAGCTGACTGGTATATGTATCGTTCCTCACAATTGACTGGCAATCGTGCTCGCTGGTAAGCATGGATGGTGGCTAGCTTGATTTGGATGTAGAGACTGAAATCTTGCTTAGATGCTCTTGGAGGACGATGAGGGGCAAGGGTGACCAACCAGATATCTGCGCAAACATCTCAAATCCAATTGCGAGGCATAATCAAAGAGCTTCGAGGAATTTAATCGTTTGATTGAAAATTGAATAAGTTCGGGATAGTTGGCTCTGTGTAAGAGGGCGTGTGGTGAGTCACGGACAGCACAGGGCTGAAAGCTCCGGCGTCACACTTTCTTTTTTCAGATAATGTAAATAGAAGAAAGACCACACTACCATATTAATTGCTCTTTTGAGGTAGTTTTCGTCAAAGTCGTAAACTGATGTCGTAGGAACATCAAGGTCAGCATGGGCGGCAAAGCCTTCACTTCCGGACCGGCCCCACTTTTCACGCCCCGACTGCCCCCGGAGCTCTATTACAGCCTACGAGACCACTACGTCTCCCTTCTATCAACCTACTACACGCAAGCCGCGACTCCTATTGAAGCGCCATGTAAGACTTCCTACGGCGATATCGACGTCCTTGTTTCCCAACCCAAATGCATGTCCGTCAACACAACCACGCTAGTTAAAGCTCTAGATGCTGTGAAATGTTCCAGCACTCCTGGCTCTCCGACTGCCTCTTTTGCTGTACCGTATCCGGGCCTGCAAGACACCTATGTTCAACTTGATGTTCATGTGTGTCCGCCCGGTCTGTTTGAGTGGGAGCTGTTTCATCAATCCCATGGTGATTTGTGGAATTTGCTGGGGACTACGATTAGGCCCGTTGGGCTTACGGCTAATGATGTGGGATTGCATGTGAGGATTCCGGAGATTGAGGAGGTTAATCGGAAGCGAGGCATGCTATTATTGACGAGTGAGCCGGATCAAGTTTTAGATTTCTTGGGGTTGGGTAGGGATAAGTATCAAAAGCCATTTGAGAGCGTGGAGGCGTTATATCAGTTTGTTCTTGGTTGTAGGTGGTTCAGTAGTGAGACGTACGTGAGGGCTGAGTTGAAGGCGAATGATCGGAAGAGGATGGCTCAGAGGGAGCTGTATAGGCGGTTTGTGGATAAGTGGTTGCCTGAGAACAGGAAATTCGTGGAAATGGGTGGGGAGAAGATTCAAGGGGCTACAAGAGAGGATGTCCAGGACTTGGCGTTGACTGTGTTTGGGAAGCGGGACCTATTTGAGCAAAGAATTCAAGAGTGGAGGAGGGAAAGAAGTGAGTTGCTGGAGAAGCAAGGAAGCAGGTTGAGAAGAAAAGCGGACGCGGCGAAGCGGGAGGAGTACGCTGAAGCGTGGATGAATTGGTTGGAGCGTGATAGGCCGGTTCTTTAGTTATAGAACAATGTCTATAGACATTCCAATGATTCGGCGGTCAGTGAAAGATGCGATCTGCAAACACGGAAGATAAACTTGGGTGACTTATGTACATATGCGATATTATCGCTGGCCGAAAGGGTCATTATTAACTCTCTGAGATTCCGGGACCTCGGCTGGATGGCCGAGCGGCTCTAATGGGTACGTTGTTGATGGCAAACTCTGCAGCAGCTTCCGATGGTGCTCGTTCGCCTGACAAGCACAGGTTAGCGTACGATCTGGAATAGTGGAGGGAGGTTGCTCACGAAAGGAAGTCCGCAGTAGGTACACCAACAGATCTGTGGCTTATCGACGTTGATGAAAATTCTCGGGTGTCCCAATGGTCCCCCACCCCCGTCACACGAGACAACTCTGTCCTTCGTCCACCTCACAGGCTGCTTGTGGATGAGTTCAATGGCAGCTTCAGGTTGTGGCTAGTCATGAAAAATGTTAGCAATTTGGTTGGTCATACCCGGCCGATGAAACGGTTTTCTGAAGAGCGCCATATCAGCCCTGCAACCTACCTGATATTCCATAATTGTCTGCTCAAATCTAGGTCCGCTCATCGCTTTCTCCCTCGGCTGTTGACTTCTACTCCATGGCTCCTTTCGATTTGGTGCTTGCATCACCCGCTGCCGCTCGCTATCCTCTGGCATTTCCTGCAGCGGAAGACTCGAGTCCCGCATACCTTGGGGTGATATGGGTACGGCATTGGAGTCGGAGACGTTCTGGACGGGCTCTGGGGGTGATGGATCGTGGGTAGGTATGCGGTCTGAGTTTCTCTCACGCGTAGCGTAATGACGGTAGGATAGGATATAAGGTTGGCAGATGGGCGCGAGAATGGATACGCGCATGCGGAGTGGAGCGAGCATGGTTGTGATTGGTATAGTGAATTGCTGTACGATTGAGAGACAAGTTGTCGTCGCTCCAAGTCAGAGCTTCATTTGCGGCCGAATTCCGCACTTATAAGTATTCGCCCTCTACCTTAACTCTTGTTTAGAATGATACAAACAACAGCATATAGAAGCTGCCGGCGCACTTTGGTTCCTACAACACTTTTGGTAACACGCAGTGTCTCCAAATACTTGTGCTCCTACTATTAGCACCGGGGATGTCTCAACCCACACCTCCACAAGCACGGCCTCCCAAAGCCATGTCTTCCCGTCTAATGACAATGAAGGTACTCCTTAACTCACATTCCTCAATTGGTTTACCAAAGAAGGCTTATAGATTTGAAATTTTTAGTTTATGCAACGTGCGGCTGCTTCTGTTCCACCATCAACGCCTCAATCACAATCTCAACCCGCCAGTACACCTCCCTCGAAACGCCGAAAGCTCTCAAGCGGGAATCCGTCTGTAACTACGACGCCTTCGGAATCAGAGCTTATAAAATCCGCTCTAGATGAGGATGCAGCGAGAAAGGAAGAGGCTATTGAAAGATTGGCTGAGGAAGCGGGGGAGACGAAGTGGGTTTTGAGTACAGTCAGTGGAGACACAGAAGGCGGCGTGAAGGGTCTACGGGTAGCTATGGCGGGATACTCTGATATCGATCAGGATGCTTTGACGCCCGCCATGCAAGGGAGGAAGAGTTTTGGGAAGTTCATTCGAGAGCTGGAGGTGGGTTCTGTCACATGCTCCATTTTGGGATGCCATATGAGACCGGACTCTGGCAGATTTTTGATTCTAACAAGCATTTTGCAACTCTAGAAGCGCCCAAACGGTACCGGCTACCGCAATTCGTCAACAAGCGATGAAAGTTCCACAGATGACGACGAAAACAGCCAAGAGAGCCAAGAGAGCCAAGAGAGCGATGATCCAGCTGGTACAGGCGAGCTGATTCATGTCGCTAAACGGAAGGCTGCACGGCTAGAACGCAAACAGCAGCGAAAAGCTGAACAGGCCGAATTAGCCCGCCTCGCCGAGAAGCCCAGGAGTAAAGGGGTGAATTTGAACAGGTTATCTTCCATATCGGCAGGTAGTGCAGGCAAATCTAGTGCCAAAGGTAATAGGGGGTGTTTTCAGTGTGGTGAGAAGGGTCATGAAAAATGGGAATGTCCATATAAGGAGCAAAGAGGTGATGAAGGTGGTCGAGGGGGTCGTTCGAAAATACCTAGATCATCATTAGACTATTGACAAAGCAGACCGATGGGTCGAAAGAGCATGCCTTTCTTATTAAAGGAGAGACATAGCGAAAGATGGAGAAGTCTCGGAGGCTCGCTGCCTAGGGTGTACTCCGCTGACGATCATCTTCAATGTCCTCGGTGATTGCTTGTGGAGGCAGATATGTCTTGGCCTTTCTCTTGGCCTTCTTCTTGGCCTTCTCGGATGCTTGATGCCGTTCGGGGATGAGCATTCGGTCGTGCTCTCTTTCGGTGTATGATTTGGATTTGGCGGAGGCAGGCTCAAGAAATTTCTTGCCGGACCGTTTTGGTCCCTCAACCGGATGACGGGGCATGGCAGATTTTCTCCACTGTAAATGGGACTCCATTGGTTGCAATCCAGCGCAATGCTGCCTACTACCCATCTCGCTCTCCAAATCCCACGCTATGCCTTGGGGGCCTGTGCCAGGTCTTTTTAAGAGGGCTAGTGATGTATTAGGGTGCATTCGATCCGACTGAAGACGTATTCCATTATAGTGCATGAGTTTTAGGGGAGTGTTCTTAACTGGAAGGTGTTGAACATCGACTTCGCTGCCTTCTTCGCTGTCGAACAACCAATCAGTACCGAATTCTTCTTCCCGTTGCCACCGTGCCAACAAGCTTGCTGTATTATATTTGTTTCCATGAGTTCTAGAGGCGCCTGGAGCGCGGTAGTAGCCGGAGTATGCGTCGTATGGCTCGACTGGAGACGGGGGGTCGGTGTACGAGACGTCCGAGGAATGCGAGCTGGAGGTGTCGCTCACAGGATGGTGCGGTATCATTGCGTCTCCCATATCCATAACAAATCTGACCTTCTTGGTAGGTGGAGCTTTGCCTGACTTTTTAGTTGACTTGAGTGCCGAAGCCTTGGTGCACTTGATGTTGCATTTGGTTTTTGTGGGCGATGCTAGCTTAGGAAGGACGGCAGGTGTTGTAGCTAATTGTCTAGTAGTATTTTTGGTTGGCTTGCGAGGCCAACTTTCATCTGACAAGGATGATGAGGAGGATGACAATGTTCTTGGGCGTTTGATTCCGGTGGTTGGTGCTTCCAGCTTCACGCGTGTTCCTGTGCAATTGGGTCCACCATCATCGCGCAGCAATGAAGACGACAATGATGATGAGCGGGCCGAACCGTCAAAAGCTTTGACGCCGGAGCTCTGGCTTTTCTTATATGATTTTGTAATACCGACGTTCGGTGTCACTCCCACGACATCTTTCTTTTCTGTTACACCCTTAGCAATTGGCCTCGACCCCGATTTTTCCTGTCTTTTCTCTACAATGGAAGGTATAGCGACAACTAGCGGCCGATAGTAGGATTCTCGTGGAAGACTCGGTCGACACTCTTCGAAGTGAATATCAGTCAGCCCAAATCTGACTCTGCACATGATATAAGAAACGCGGAATAACGCTGGAAAGGCGGAAAATTGTATCAATTGCAACGCAAGACAGATGTCAAGTACATGCTGATGCTAAGGTCTTGATTTGGTGGACTCAAAGCCCTAGTAGATGGTTGAAGGCGCCAGGTAGCTCGCTGGAGAAGGGAGCACTCCGTCCATGAAGTATGCTAACATAATGCGCGTGGGATAGTCGTGCATGGCTCAGATCAACGTTCAACGCATTCATACGAGAGATTAAGTCTGCTGATACAAGGTCACTGCTTGTAAAAAGTTGCACTACACTTTATCTATTTTGGAAGCAATGAAATGCACTGACATGACGTCGTGTTCTTGATGCAATTGCATCACCAACCACCTTATGTGAAATAGACATGTTCTGGGGGCGTCACTTATATTTTTGCGCTATTGCAGGGCATCGTGGGTCTTCGTCTGGAACATAATGCATCCAATCCATCCTGTTCATGCCCAAGGAGCAGGCTTGCAGGCTTGCAAGTTGAAAATGAACAAGGTTTAGGATGACAAAAGAGTCCAGACATCAACCCTTCCTACCTACCGTTCGCAGCCTTGATAGATAATAAGATAGAACAGTAATGGACATAAGGAATTCTGGATGACGAAATCTTTAGGTTACCTTAATGATTTTAAATATTAGGTTAAATCAAGCTTCTCCCCAGATAATTTAGTAGTCATGTTGGGGGATAAGGGTGACGCCCTTGACGCCCAAGGGATTTAATCGATTTGATCTTATCTAATTAGCGCTATCGGCCGATGATGCGGAAAGCCGAAAAACGAGGAGACCAAGTCTTTAACTTTGGACTTAAGTTGACCGCACACTTAAAACTGTCGTACCGTCAGACCTAACCGCTCACTTCCTCTTCCTCTTCCTCTTCCATGCATCTATTCCCTTGAATACGACAATGGCCTTGCTTCTCAACCACACATTGGAGTGGCTAGATGCAATCGCCAGTCGGATGAAATCGAGATTACGACAATAATCATTGCCACCGTCCGCTCCGGCTACCCTCCAGCTACCCTCTCAAGTCCTCTGCCTCCCCACGCTTCGTTCCCTACTCGGCACCTAAGTCGTGCTACGGCTCAATCGACCTCTGCACCCATAATCCCAGGAATTGCAGAGGCGAGCTCAGAGCCCTCGCAATGTACGGCCCCATATTGGAGTCGTGGGAATGGGTAAAGGCCCACAACCCAGGCTCACCCTTCAAGAAGCGTCGGCTCAGTTTTATAACTATTCACTGTAAACGTTACCGCTTTTCGATGTCGAAGGATACTCTACTGATAAGGCCGTCACAGATCTGTACGTACTAAGTCTTACAATAATCGGGTCTGTCCTATTGTACCCCGCAGGTGGTCTCGCATACATCGATGCTCTCTTCTTTGCGAGCGGCGTTGCCACGCAGAGTGGTCTCAATACGTACGCCCACGTGTCCGTATCTTAGCCTTCCGTTGCTAATATTCAAGTAGCGTGAACATCAATGATCTTTGTACATACCAACAGGGAGGTCAATCAATTCATCATTTTGAGTTTTGCAGAACCTAACTTATGTTGCAGGTCATTCTCTATTTCATAGCCATGGTCGCAAACCCTATCTTCATCCATACTTTCGTGGTCTTCGTCCGTTTGTATTGGTTTGAGCGCCGCTTTCAACACATTGTGCGTGAGGCCCGCGTTTTTCGAGGGACTAGGTCTCGGTCCAGGACAGAACCCCGAGATGATCCCGATCATGGCGTCGTTGAAAAGGGTGTTCGTGGTCGCAGTATTGTGGTCATGCGCAATAGAGACGAAGTCCATCTGACGGGAAATGGCAAGACAGAAAAGCTTGATCCAGCTGATGATCTGACAAGCGAGTCACGCACCGACTCCTCCACAAGTCAAAGGGAGAAGTTAGAGTCTGGCAATCATGATAACGGCCCTCCAGCCGCCCAGACGCCTACATTTCGTCGTGAAATCACCTTCGCCGACGAAGTCCAAAGCCCAGATGCCGATGACTCTGCCCCAGCAAGGCTGCCTGGGCGTCTGAGTCCAGAGGAGCATATTGCATTTCTAGAGAACCAGAGGAATCCGAAAGACAAAGGGGCGCTTCGAATTCCTGGTCCACGCGACTTCGAGCTTGGAAAAGTGCCCGAGCAATTGAACGAAGAAGATGATGGTGGGGGCTTAAGTCACCAGGCTACAAGTCCCACGGAAGGAAGGGAAGGAAAAGGAACCACAAACGGCACAGCCATGATGCGTAATGTGACCATCGATGCGCCCGAACATCCCCGCCTTCGAACAAACTCGGAGGCCCTTCCCAAATTATCTACCCGAAAAAGTGGCACCCTGGACAACATGGAGAGAGCCACGACAGACGAGAGAGAGCCTGCTTCAGCGCCTTTGAAGGCCCGAACTGGGACCTTTTCGAGCCTTAGAGGGTGGGGCTCGAAAGAAAATGTGCACCCACCAGCGCCTTATCTAAGCTGGCAGCCAACAATAGGGAGAAATTCGGCTTTCGTAGATCTGACCGAAGAACAGAGGGAAGAACTCGGGGGTATTGAATACCGTTCTCTGAAGACTCTAGCTCTCGTCCTTGTTTGTAAGTTTATTCAAAACTTGGGCACTTGCCATACGTTTTACTGAGAAGGTTCTGCGCAGCTTACTTTCTAATATTCCACCTCCTTGGTGTGGTTGTCCTACTCCCATGGATTGTTCGTACAGACAGATGGGGAAGCGTAGTGGACAACGACGGACAATCTAGAGTCTGGTGGTATGAATTGCAATGTCCCAGCTGGTGGGGAAATGTACTGACACGGATTAGGGGCATCTTTACACCTGCCTCATTATTCAACGACCTTGGCTTCACGCTTACTCCTGACTCCATGATATCCTTCGAACAAGCTGTCTTACCGCTTTTATTTGGATCCTTCCTTATCATCATCGGCAATACTGGGTTTCCCTGCATGCTTCGATTCGTAATTTATATCCTCTCACATATAGTACCTCATGACAGTGGTGTATGGGAAGAATTCAAGTTCCTGTTAGATCACCCACGGCGCTGCTTTACGCTTCTTTTCCCCACCGCGGCAACCTGGTGGCTTTTCTGGATTCTTGTCATCCTGAACGGGCTTGACATCATTTTTTTTATTACACTTGATGTAAGTCTCCATATTACAGCATATTCATCCCGCTTCGGCTGACATCAGGTTAGCTCAACGATTCAGTCGTTACGAGTATTGGTCCTCCAGGATACCGATTACTGAATGGCTTGTTTCAAGCTGCTAGTACACGTACTGCAGGATTCGCTTCTGTCAATCTAGCGGAACTCCATCCAGCTATCCAAGTCTCGTATATGATCATGATGTATATTTCCGTGTTCCCTATCGCTATCTCTATGCGACGCACAAACGTTTACGAGGAGAAGAGTCTTGGAATATATGGCACGACAAAAGACGAGACTGAGGATGAGAAAGAACCGAGCTATCTTGGCGCTCACTTGCGGCGTCAATTAAGCTTCGATCTGTGGTACATTTTCCTAGGTCTGTTCGTCATCGCCATTGCCGAGGGAGATCGACTCGCAAATACCAATGAATATTCCTTTACGCTATTCTCTGTTCTTTTTGAGATTGTCTCAGCATACGGAACTGTTGGACTGTCTCTTGGATACCCAAACATCGACGCATCGTTCTCCACTGAATTCAATGTGGTTTCTAAACTTGTAATCATTGCTATGCAAATCCGTGGCCGGCATCGTGGGCTCCCATACGAGCTCGACCGTGCAATTCTATTACCCAGTGACTCGTTGCACAAGAAGGAAGATGAAGATGCAGCGCGAAGAATACAGAGATGGGCTTCCACCCTCAGCAATAATGAGCCAATCGGCCACCCTCTCGCAAGCCGGACACCAACTGCAGGAGCAACCTCAGCGGTACTATTAACCAACACTGCAACAGCCTCCGGTCAGGACCATGGAGACAAAGAAAGCGAAATAAACAGCGATTGGGAGAGGACTCCTCGTCAGTCGGGTCACGCTCGGCGAGGACTCGGGCGATTGATGGCTGGATTGGCTGACGGTCCAAGATTGAGATCCCGCGAAGGAACGATAGAGAACGAGTGACGATCAAACGAAATGCAAGTTTGAAAGCATTTTGTTATGTAAAATCTGGGTGTTGACTGGGAGTACGGGGCCCTGAACATGCTTTGCAGGCCCCAAATGATAGGTGGTATCTGTCTTAAGCGCAGCGGTGGAAGTAATCACACCTCCGCGATCAAATCTTGGTCATAGTGCTTTTGAGGTTTGTAGGCTACAAGGTTTTACATCTCCTAGCCAAACAAAGGCATGGGAAAGATGTAATGTCCTGTTCGGCGCTTGTTTAAATACCAAAGTGCCTGACTACATTAGTACTGGGAACATAGTTGGTTAGTTCTTTGCAGGAGTTTCTCGTGTGGCCGCACCAGGGCAAGAAAATCGTTCGAATGCTCTCCGAGTCAATATAATGGACTCACATCCTTTCATGGTATCCTTCGAGCACTTTGAGCGGGCACGTATATCCTTAGTGAGCAATGGATAGGCAATTCATTTGCACCAGCGGACGGGTTCATGAGTGGAACTTCTATACGTGGAGCCTTTACAGTTACCTTGATTTTGACAGACGTAGATGTTACGAAGTCGTCGAATTGATTTCTTGTGCTTTCACTGTCATAGCAAGGAAGAGATGCTCTATCAATATGTACTGTAAACACTGTCATGAAAGTAGTCATTTGATTGCGCCACCGTCGGTTTCGTCCCATTGATTCCCTTCTCAACTCACCTGAAGTCTTCGTTGCAGACAGACTCCTCGCGGATTCGGGGGATATTAGTCCTAATACAATATCCAATCCTGCAGACCTAATGCTAACACTCCCAAAAATGACCAAGAATTTTGGTAATGACAACCCGCTTCTTCTGCTTTCAAGCAAGCTGACCGTATTACCGGCATGATTCCTAAGCCATTTCCGCGTCCAACTAAGCCCTGCTGCGGTCGACAAGAATAATGGCTTCTCTGCATCATCCATGAAGTCAGCACTAGCTGCCTGAATATGGTGCGCCAGTAATGGCAAATTACCATAACCCTGAGAAGTTTAAAAATACAAGAACCTTAGATACTGTATACTGCAATGCCAATCCACTCGATACTAGCTATATATAATTAGATATAGAAAGAGAGGCTCTAGTTATGTTTTAACTCCGTATAAGAAAATATCAATAAAGGATTAAAATATGTATGAAAATGTGTTAATATATCAACTCTTACTTATAACCATAACCTCTATCACTAGACTTAAGTCTCGGATTAGAGAATCAATATTTATAAGTATTTTTGAAGCTTTGTGGTAAAATTCTAAGGAAGTGGTTGCAACGGCAAGATAAACGTTTTAATTATCAGACGGGGTACTGATTTTGATATAGTGAATGAAAAAGTGGTAGCCTGCATTCAACTAATACCACGTATCCAGAGCTTTGGGGTAAAAGCTTCCTTCCGGATCGCCAGAATTCCAAGAATGTTGAGTGCAACGTAATACCGTGGCGACCAAGGCACGCTGAATGAAGACAACGGAAAAATACAGGCAGGAGCCTGCGCCGTCTCGGATCTCTGATAACACACGATAGTCTGGTATGGAATGGTTCGGTGCGTTGCAATCACACGCCCATTTATTCTTCATTGTCACACCTAACACATAATAGTTGCATCAATATGAGACGCTCGATAAATCAGCATTCCTCGTCCGTCAGCAGCTCATCCATCAGCGAATCATCCGCGTCTGCCGTGCTAGGATCCACTACGCTCTCTACCTTCAACGCCTCTTTAGTGGCCAAGATAGAATCCTCCGCTTGATCCTGCACGACTGTCAAGCCATCTTGATACGTAGATGCAGGTATCTCATCTGTATCTTTCGTAGATTTTCCAGCTTCGCCCATTGCTTTGCTCAAAGCCAGATGTAGCTTGTTGAGAGCATTGCGGGACGCTGCATCGGTCGCGATGTTGCCGTCGATGGCTTCAGTGACGAGCTCCGTCGTGATTCGAAGTTTTTCGGCGCTTGAGTTCGCCGTGATGTACAGCTTCCCCAGCATGGCGCATAGCGCTTTCTTATCCTCCTCTGTAGTAAATATTAGTAAAGCAAGCGCTGCCTAGCAGGGGCTAACTTACTTGAACACCCGTTATTCACTGCTCTTTCCAGAAGGCTCTCTGCGAGGTCCAGGTGAATATCTCCATTCACAGCTTTGACCACTCTCCTCCCAGCCTCATCCCAGCTAACCATAGCTTCGTCTTGGACTACCAACTTCCGAGCATCGGTCCAGTCCAAAAGCATATTTCCCACATGGCTGATCCCAACCATTTCCTCTCCCTCAGCAAGCTCTTCACTCATGTCCACAATTGCATGCACGACTCCACCCGCTACACGTGCCATTCGTTCCATGTTCTCCCTCCGACTGTGACAGTATACCGGCAGGAAATAGCTCAGGGTTTGCCTTACGCCAGCGTTGTCCTTTGTTGCGGGGTCAAAATAGCAAATTACAGCTTGCTTGAAGAGGTCATCATCTTGAATTACCAGAGTGAGCATCAGCTTGCAGAGCGCGACTGTCGTGGCCGACTGAACGTCAGGCGTATGCTCTGCTTTCATGCCCTTGGAGAAAATTTTCAACACTGATTTGTTCAAGGTCATGTCGATATTCTCGCTGTTTTGCACATTCAGTATACTCGGATGGCTTGTTAGTATATCCGCAAGTATGTGGACAGCGGTGACCTGTAAAGCATCATGGCCTTTACTAAAGCAATGAAGGAAGAGAGTCAGATTTTCTTCAGCAAGAGTCTATCAATAACCACGTCAGCCAGATTTAACATGCTCAGGGTAAAAGGCGTATACCTTGTCCAGGAGACAGCACAGTCCTAAGCAAAGGAGACCTTTCTCCCTGATGGGCGCCTCATGGCTTCTGACCGCTGGTACGACCAGATTATTTAGCATTGTAACCAAATGTACGTTTTGCTGTAGGCTACTTTCCACGTTCTGGAGCATGCATTGCGCTATGTGCAGACATTTCATATTGATCATAATCTCCTTGATGGCTCTGGCTTCGTCTTCTTCTTCGCTACTGCTGCTAGTCCTATGGTCTCCTCTTGCTTTGGTGGGAGTAGTATCACTGATCTCTGAGCGCGCAGAATGAAAGCTTTCGTCTTCGTTGTCCAGTATGGGCTCATCGACAACAATAGCGTCATGCACTTCAGCCACTGCCTCGAGTACAACACCGCAGAATTCACGCTCGCCCGCGGGCTCCGCACCGCAGACGTTACGGAGTGCACCGACGACGAGCTTGGTGATCTCGTCTGGTAGCTCAGCAATGGCTAGAGTCTCTCTCAGTAAAGCGAACATCTTTCTCCTGCCGACCTCGTCGGTGTAATCCAGCGTCTTGGCGATGTGCAGCAACTGTTCGACAATGAATTCCCACTCTACCGTGTCTTCTTCTTCATCTCCATCACACCTCGTAGAATTCCGGCGTAGAATGTCTATCAAAATGTTGGTGTACCTTTGTAAAAAGAATGCGAGCTTCGTGACTTCGGGCATTTTTTCCTCAACCGACATCTCGTACTTTTTATTGGCTTGCTGACGACAATAATCATTGAACGACCTAGCCATAAATGCACTCTCGGGACTGAGGTGGTCCCAGAACGGGTCATTGAAGCTGACAGCTTCCTGGTAGTCTGGTCGCCCGTCCCAAAAGTCTTGCATGGCCTCTGAAGCTATGCCCTCCTCTACGCCAGAATTCACGATATCAATACGTTCAAGGAGCTCGAGTAAGCCGTCGATGTTGGGGGAGGCAGCTTCTGCAAAAGCTCCAACATCGCCAGTTTGTGGCGCCCCTGCACAGTCTTCAATCCAGCGCTCTCGAAATAGTCTAGCAGTAGCCTTGCGCACGTTTTCGTCGCGGTCACGGAGTCCCCAGCGAAGTAACTTCTCCCTCATTGATAGAGATAAATGGCGAAAGTCTCCTAGCGCAGGAAGCAAACGGGAATACAAGGCACGCCTTGTCGCAGGGTCTAGGTCACGTGCCCGTTCGAGCAGGTATGGCAGAGTGCCAGGCATCAAAGGGAGGTTGAGTAACAGCGAACGTCGAACATCCGCGCTCGGATCGTTCTGAAGGACGTCCAACAGCTTCTCTAATAGCCCACCCGCATCGTCATCATCCTCGCTATCGTCATTCTCCTGATCCCCATTGTCTTCATTGCCTGCCAATCTTCCTAGACCGAGAACAGCCTGGACTCGAATCATAGGTTCTTTGTCCCTTATCCGTTTCAAGAGTCCCATCTTCAGTAAGTGGTAGTACTCGTCGTCAATTGAGTCGAGGGAATTGATGATGTGTGCAACGAGCTGAGTCGAACGGTATCGAACAGTCTTCTCCTTTGAAGTTAGTAACTGTAATAAAATGGAAAGAATGTGTGATGTCAATCTCGTGCTCGGAGTCTCAGGAAATGATTCGCTTTCACCGATCTCAGAACCGGAGACTAATACCGCGTCTGCATAATATTAGCTACTCCGCCAGTTTTATTTCCTAGGACTCATTCGGACCTTTCTCACTCGCGTATCGCAAGAAGAAGCCTAGAAAGCGGACCATCCTATCACCCACGCCTTCGCTCTTTTTGACTCCCATCAATCGAATAACGCATCGTGCAATTTCCACGTTAAAGTCATCCTCGTCGAATCCTTCTTGACTCTTGCCAGGTTTCGTAGGCTCGTAACAACAAGACTCTTGAACTTTTCTTAAGCTGACGATCAGCTTTCGGTGACCGGCTGCAGTTCTTTGTGCGTCATTAAATATACTGCATATTTGGGTGCGGAGTGAAGATTCAGGTCGTTCTTCAGGGACATTGACTGTCGGAGAAGTTGTGGATCTTCGTGAAGACAATGTTTGTGTGGACGATTTGCGCGAGATGTGCGCTACGGTAGATTTACGCGTTGATACTCTGCCTGGCATTTTGTATCGGGTTTGAAATCTTTGGGAACCTAAGGCGTAGATGTGTAGACTTGAAGCTAGGAAGTAAACAAATAAATTAGCCGAGCGGCAGATGAAGCGCGATTTCCTTGGCAATTATTTGCGTCATAATTCGCCATTATTTTATGCAGCTTGGGAATAGTGAGTTTCTCCACCGGTCACATTGGCGATCAGACTAGGTAATTCTCTGTTCTTATGTATATTGGAGGATGTTTAAACAGTCTTTGCGCCGGTTCACCTTCACAGCTTACAGAGCTGCACAGCTAGCAACCAAAATCGATATGGCGAATCAATATGGTGTGCAAGTGGCCAAAGCACAGGGCCCTGTTGACGGTTTCGTCGGAGGTATGAAAACACTTCGCAAAATCTGAATCGTGTTCCCTAATCCCCTGCAGCGATTGGTAACACTCCCCTCATCCGCCTCAAGCGATTGTCAGAAGAGACCGGCTGCGAAATCCTAGGGAAAGCAGAATTCCAAAACCCCGGTGGTAGTGTGAAAGATCGTGCTGCGCTGTACGTGATCAAAGATGCTGAAGAGAAAGGTCAGCTGCGGACCGGGGGAACGGTCGTCGAAGGCACGGCTGGAAATACCGGTATTGGGCTTGCCCATGTCTGCAGGTCTAAGGGCTATCAGTTAGTGATATACATGCCAAATACGCAATCTCAGGGAAAGGTCGACCTGCTACGATTATTAGGAGCTGAAGTGTATCCTGTACCTGCGGTGGCATACGAAAATCCGGACAACTACAATCATCAAGCCAAGCGACATGCAGAGCGCCTGGACAATGCAGTATGGACGAATCAATTCGATAATATTGCGAACAGGAGAGCACATATCGAGACTACCGGGCCGGAGATATGGCATCAAACGGATGGCAAAATTGACGCATTCACCTGCTCTACAGGCACCGGAGGCACGTTGGCAGGTGTCACTCGATATCTTAAGGATGCTTCGGATGGCCGAGTAAAGACGTTCCTGGCAGACCCCCCGGGAAGCGTATTACACTCCTACATTACCAGTGGTGGTGTATTGAATGAGCGGACGGGCTCAAGTATCACTGAGGGTATTGGCCAAGGCCGAGTCACAGATAATTTGAAGCAAGACATCGATTTGGTAGACGGTGCATTACACATAAGCGATGAGAAAAGCATAGAAATGGTATATCGCTGCCTAGATGAAGAGGGGCTTTATCTAGGAGCAAGCTCTTGCTTGAACGTGGTGGCAGCAAAGGAGGTGGCCGAGAAGATAGGCCCAGGAAAGACGGTGGTGACAATACTTTGCGACGGCGCATACCGATATGCAGACAGGCTGTTTTCGAGGAAATGGCTGTCAGAGAAGAACCTATTACGTGCTATACCACCCCATCTAGAGCGGTACATTGTGTTGCCTTAAGTATAACTGAAAGAAAATATCAACCAGGCCGATTGAGACCTCCACTCTTTCGCATTGTCTATACTTGCGCCTGATTCTTCCGGGATCTGGCCCAGGAGGGATTCTTTCTCTCCTCTTGGGCGGTAGCAAAAGATGTTGTGCTGCCATCGAAGCATATACCGATGCCAACTCTGATGTCTGGAGTTTAGAAAGGTTGCCTTCAATCCTAAGGAAGCTAGAATTCGTTAGAGCCCGACTTCAAGATCTTCCCAGAATATGCTTTAAGGGGGGGTTACCATTGACGCAGAGGCTCCAACGCTTACTAACTGTCGGAATAACTATTTCTACTTAGAAGTTAAGTCTTTTATCCGGGCATTTGCTGCCCAAAAGCTCTGTCAATTTGGTGTTCTATGGCACTATGCATCCCAATTCATGCATGAACTCTGTTCTATATCCTGATGGAAGCGCCTTTTTCAATCATTGGACAAAAGAGCAACAGGGGTAGCAGGGGCTCTATCCTCTTGAGTATCAACATCGCTCTAGCCTCACTTAGTAGTAACCTCGGGATTCACAATTACTTAAGAAGCTTCGACCCTGGTGCTGACGAGAACAGATCGATTTTGCGCATTAAGGTGAAGACGCCGGATCAGGGTGTACAGTGCCCCTAGAAGTAAATACCGACTCGAAAATGTAGAACCGGGTAATAGTCCCAGGTGCTCGGCCCTCAGCCTCTGACGGTACGAGTAATGGCAAATCGGATAGATACTTTGGGTCGGAGGCCACATCCGTGACCTGCTCACAGAAAG
The DNA here is from genome assembly GCA_018257855.2 of Cladonia borealis. Classification (NCBI taxonomy): domain Eukaryota; kingdom Fungi; phylum Ascomycota; class Lecanoromycetes; order Lecanorales; family Cladoniaceae; genus Cladonia; species Cladonia borealis. The sequence continues at coordinate 759,675 of JAFEKC020000015.1, forward strand.
CGCAGCACACCTTTTAGCGAAGAATTGCACAGAACATGGACATTGCAAACGAAGGAAACTTAGGACCGATGATTCTGTATTTGGACACATTACCGCAACGAAGCCCCTACGAATTAAATTCAAACCATCGCCCACGAAGCTGACACTGAAAACACCTTGCTGCTTACAAGTATTCAATTGATAGTCGAATAGACGCCCTTATTGATCTTTCTCTGGAAGGAAATTTTGAAATAAAGCAATCACCGGAGCTGTTCTCCCAGCAGATATAGAGTCTGATCTGCTGGATTCACAGTTGAACTGTCCGGCTTCCTTCTAATTCGCGTGCGTGGACGGTAAGTGCACGTTGACTTCGAAGCATGTGGCACACTAAACTTGCGTGCCAAGAAAGATGATTCAAAGTTCTCGCTCAACCTACCCATTCGGGATTCACAGTAGCTACCCGGCTTTGAAGCTAGTGGATATTTAATCTCCAGCTTTCCCGCTCCCTGTTTTCCTCTCTTCATCTGAGTGCAAGGGCTTTACGCGTATCAGTGAGGATTCGTCCGAGATCGCGTTTTTGCTAGTTGAAAACTATACTATGACCACTCTATATGGTCTACGGATCGTATGGGAATTTTTGAAAACACCAGTCTTAAAAGCGACTCATCTTTTCATTGCAGCTCGTCCTCTATGGATGGGTGTGAAGAAGGGATTTGCATTGGCAGGAACGATTACGCAACGAGTACCTACACCTACAACATCTAGTATATAGAGCGCCGTAGCCAGGTAGTATCAAGCCATGTAGAATTGTACCTGCTGTTCCGTAAAGCTGTTCACTTAGTAGTGCCCAAACCCTATTTAATACTAGGTATACTTGATTTGCCATCTGGGTTGAACACCCACCGATACCCTACAAATGACCAGGACAGTACTAGTCACTGGCGCAACTGGCTTGCTTGGGCGTCAAGTTGTTCATGCTTTCAAGTCTGCAGGATGGAACACAGTAGGGACTGGTCAAACACGCGCCCAGCCTCCAGCTATCCTGAAGGTCAATCTCACTGATTCGAGTGAGATCTCCACTGTGCTACAAGAGGTCAAGTAGGCCCTCCTATCATGAATGAAGACTCGATCTTGTCAGCAGCTCAGATGATGATTCTGGACTAACGCTCTAAGCTCGAAGACCGGATGTCGTTATACACTGTGAGTCCTCCGTCTCTAATATCCTCTGCATTCACGAGGAGCTTTGCTCACTCTTCGCCATAGGCGCAGCGAATCGTTTTCCAGATAAGTGCAATGAGAATCCACAGGAAGCAAAAGCTATCAATGTCGAGGCTTCCCAGCAACTGGCCCAAGCCTCTTCCAAAAACAACATACTCCTCATCTATATTTCTACAGACTATGTCTTTTCTGGCAAGCCAGGGGAAGCGCCCTACGAAGCTGATGCAATCCCATACCCTACCAATATTTACGGACAACTGAAGCTCGATGGAGAAGTGGCAATACTGAAGGATACAGAAGAGACTGGTCTCGGCATTGTCCTACGGGTACCCGTACTTTATGGCAAGGTAGAGGATAATAAAGAGAGCGCCGTTAACGTCCTAATGGACGCCTTGTGGAAGTCACAAGAGAAAGATGCCCACGTCAAGATGGATGACTGGGCACAGCGATACCCTACAAATACCGAGGACGTAGCTCGGGTGTGCTTGGATATCGCTCGGAAGTACCTTGACGATGGCAACGCACGTGTTTCAGGACCAAAGATCCTACAATTCTCCTCCGAGGATAGGATGACTAAGTATGAGATCTGCCAGCTGTTCGGAGATATTATGGGCTTGTCGCTGGACGGAATGACTGCAGAGAAGGAGGGTAGCGATCCGAAAGCCAATGTCCAGAGACCATATGATACCCATCTGTCGACTCGGGCATTGAGGGATATTGGGATCGACGTGCGGACGCAGGACTTTACGGCTTGGTGGTACGATTTACATGGAGCCTGTTCATAACGGATTTGCTAACATTTGCTCAGGAGGCGGGAAGTGAAGGCTTTCAGGAAATAATCCACAAGCCTGAATATTCGGACATGTGCTTTCGATCCCGTACGTAATGCTGTGTAACATCACGATTGGCTTTAAGTAACCTTATAACAGTAGCATTCGTCAACTCTTGCGAATGCATGTCATCTACACTAACAGGTTCGAATGGATAAAAGTTTTCACATAGAACCCCAACAATCACGAAAATCCAAATGGTATGGGATCTCGAAGTTGTCCGTTCACTGGTATGACATGATATAGAGGCCACCTTGCCGGTGACAGGGATTGTTGCGCCATTGTTTTATCCCTTACGCGTGTAACTACTTTCAAGGTGACATACTTATTGAATCACTACACCGGAGAGCCAATGCTTTGAGCCATTACCGTCATTTGATTTTAGTGGGACTGTCGCTGCTTTCAATTGGAAAAAATATGTAGTGACTGGCGTGCTGTTTGCACCAATGCTTTCCTGCAGTTATAGCCTTCCCTTTCCACGAGCGAAGTCATTACAGGACGGCTTTACCTATCACCCTTATAGCCGTTACAAGGTTCTCTGAATCTTTCATGCATCAACCTTCTTCTTGCGGTTACAATCTTATTACTTTCGAAATGCCAGCCAGCAGAGTCCAACCGAGTTACTTTTTCATACTTCACCAATGTAATCCCAACACTGACCATTTAGCTATGACCCGGACCTCTTCATCAGATGCTATACAAGCATGACTCCAAGGATTTCAAGCTTTTGTTAGGAATTAAGCATACGCATTTTCCGAAGATGAACAAGTTTGAACGTTCCGTACGACTTTACGGAGATAGTTGCGCTCAAGCAATCATGATCCTGCTCAACTAGCTTACAATTTCGAACGAAGAGAGAATTGCTACGACTATTATGCGAGGAGACGCTCAAAGCTGGCTTAAATTGTTGATGGCTGTATTACTTCCACTCATGTCCATGCTCCTAATATCGCCAAAGCAACAGCTCCCCGTGGGTGAGAAGAGTGTATGTACCTTACTGTTCATACACGGGATACACTAACCTCAATGACGGCACTTAGGGGCTCGCTTAGACGATGTGGCAACGTCGCCATTGACCCGAGTCTTACCAAAGTCCAGTCCGTCATAAATCTCCTCGCGCATGTCCATGATATCATGCTTAGTCCAATTACTGTCAATGTCAGGCCCGATTCAGAAACGGTAAAAAGATGAGAGAATGATGTTTAGGATGCCGTATGGCAGCTTGAATAATCAGACAGTTGGGGCTGTCCTTTATGATTTCTAGAGGCCAGCTAGTTTTTGAGACGAGGTAATCATATCTTTCGTCAGTATGTGTTCGCGACCTTAAAGTCATATCCTTTCATGTGGTACAAGATCCAAGACCCGGGCTCAAACATGACATGTCTTACCAGCTTCGACAGAATGTGCCAACGTGCAGCCGAGGGTCTGCACTAACATCTCGTGAACCCAGAATCACGCGCTCACACGCGGTCTAGTTCTTAGCAGCGTCATATACATTTTGGAGCTAAACTGTTGCGCTTCGGTCCCTCAAATAGCTCATGGGTCAATTGCAAGAGCTATTCACTAGGGATCAGAGGCGATAATCGATATATCACATTATAAGGCTAGTTATAGCTCCTCTCGCTTACCCACGCAGTAGTTGTACATTGACGGAAACGGTGATCTTACTTTCCGATAGCCTGGATCATGGAATCATTTGGGCAGCTTCTAGTCTCGGGACTTGTTGCGGTCGAAGACGCGAAGTCCTATTCCAATGTCCTACTGCATTTCGACTTTTCAAGACCCAACACGTCCGCCAACGAAGTCTTGCACAGCAATGGGTTATGGAGTCGAATAGGAAAGTACTGAGTTTACCCGCGTGTGCTCTTTAATCTGCTCAATTCTTTTGAAAGTCAATTGATTTTTGTGTTGATGGTATATCACTAAAGGCGGCTTGCTACCTTACTCTTGAATAAGGCATAACCAAGGCAAGATCACACCATGGAGTGGAGATCGCATACGCTGTCCCTCTTGAGATTACTTGACCTGCTTTCAATCCAGCCGCTCGCCTTCGCAAAGCTTGTGGGTCACATGGACTACCAATTGAGTAAGGTTTCTCTACTCACAGCCGTCTTGAGAGTCACTCTGTACAATGATGTGGTCATAACGGAACCAATGAATGGCCCTAACTTCTTTTGATTCTCCCACGCCAGAGAGACGTGCTATTGCATGCCTTGGAACAGGTGTTGTCGCATTCCTTTCGATTCGGACTGTGTGTACCTTTAATTCGCACATATTGTCTAAATCCGTGGCCAGCTACGCTCTCATACTCCCAGAAGTCCTCGTGTAACATGCTAATCACTGTGTCCGGCCTTGCCGTTAGTCTCTTTACTGTGTACCTCTAGCTGGACACTACGTCAAGGCAGGGTTCATTCTCATGCCAAAGTCTCCACATGCGATCCAGTACTTGACCTCCCTTTCTCACAATTACTTTGCTCGAAATCCCTGCTTATGCGTCCGAAATGTGTACCTTTGCCTTTCCTTGATCTCGCCTTCCCTTGAGGATTGTTTCACTCCGAATGTTTGGAAAGTTTTCGAGTGCCCGCCGTCATCGCCTTAGACGACCGAGAACGAAAGCGCGATGACTGATGCGGAGCCATAACTGCTTCCACACAATGCAAGTACAGATTTTCTGATCTCGACTTCTGCTGCTGACAAAGAGAAGATACCATACGAGAAACTTGTTCCCTTTTTCAGATCATCAAGACAGTTCCTCCTCATGATCATCGCCACCTTTGCGATATCGCTCCTTCTTTTCCGGGATTTACGTTTTGGAGATCACATAGCTCAACCACGCTCTCAAGCAGGCATCCCTGTGCGCACTGGTCAGTATATGACTAATAAGGGTACAATTTTTGGGGGTCGATCCTCTACCAAATAGATTTCTTCCCTTCTGATAATTCACCAGCTGGTCGGCGTGAACCTGGCCCTACTACTGGCGAGATTTGGCAAAAGTGCGAGGCCTAACCAATGCTCCGTCCTAATACGCGAGCAAGTTCTCGCGGTGGGTGAAGACCCTGATATATCCAAATGAGTTGTTCGGTTCGCCGAGGAAGCATACATGGCTGGATGGGACATCTTCTACCAGCTCCATTGCTTCAACACTGATTCTATCCGGCAGGAGGCTTCTAAGGGCTATTGCTGGGACGGTGAAAGTTATTATATGGACGGGTATGGTCCAGAACCTAAACCTCTCAAATCACTCCTCACAAAGTAACTCCATGCACCTATGTCATTGTGCAGGCTGTTATGTGCAATGCTAACGCTTCCTTGATAACCATGACCTAGGTTGAGACTCGTGAGCACCCATTCCAGACTCCTCCCTTGACAGGAAATATCGAGATTTCGACGCTTTGCTTCGCTGGTGAGACAAGAACGCCCAGACCAAGAGGCCGAGAGGCATATATCAGTCCAAGAACGAGAACTTGTATAGAAGTTATATAAGTATAAGAGTGAGCCTAGTCACAATAAACATCATCCGCTATGGTAAGCCATTCTACTATGGACTGAGATGAGCTACCCTGTAGCAGGTTTAGGATTACTGTAGGTAGCCTCCACATCGATGGACAATCAAGCATACAACCTTTCAGTCATTCTGCGCGCAGTATCTCTGGTTTTGGAGAATGTGAAGAGGTCCTTACCTTACCCTGATCAGTGATTTGAGTTCAATACCGCTCGACGTGTATTGACACAGTGGGGATCCATCATTGGGAGGTTGCATTGCGGTGTACATAGTTGAAAAGTAGTTAGCCCTCCGGGAATGGGATAGCTAGCCCTTGGGACTAGCGCTTCGGTTCGCCAAGAACGCAGAACCGAACCCTACTGCTAGGCAGTCATCCACCTTCAGATAGACATGCTGTTCGCGCCACTATATGACAATCTATGTTTTCTTAAGCGGACGCTCTTGCTCTTCATCGATCCCTTAGTCGTCAACCTTTTTGCGGCCTAACAAGCTTACGTAGACCCAGAAAATGCTATTACCCATCTACAGCTTCTTCATGCCTCATGAATGGATAGTAGGATATCTTTATCATGTAATAAATGTATACCAGCCTTCTTAAAACACAAGTCGTCTCAGGTAACGATGTATAGCGTCGACGATTCATTTAGGCACCCCAACCCTAGCTCAACGCCCTACTAGCCTGATTACTTTCGGTTTAGTTTTTAATACCGATCATCAGGCTGACTTAAAGACGGCCCTTGGCGAGGATCCTTAGGGGTAGAAGCCCCGAAGATCCGGCCTAGAGCTCTTGCCCTTAGGGGTATTGCGCAGTGGTTTGACGGGCATTAGCCGGCCCGATGATCATTATTAAAAACCACACGGAAAGTGGTAGGCATGTGGTAAAGTGCTTTGCGGAATTTATTAATTTAGCCTAATAAAAGTATAGGGTGTACTCGCTAGAAAGTAAGATACTCTACAGGCTAGCTCTTATCTATATAGGGCTAAGTAAGGTTTAGCCCTAGGTTTTAATATCTTTACTTAAGCTATAGAACTATTAATAACTAACTACCTAGTTATCTAATATATATTATAAGCGCTTATTAATAGTAACGAGATATTAGTATTATAATCTAGGGTTAAGTTAATAAAGACTTTATAAATATAATTAGGTAGTTTATTAATCTACTTATTAAAGAAAGAATTTTATTTAAAAGAGGCGCTTAGTTAACTAATAATTAAGTAGTTAATTAAAGAGATTAGTTATCTTCTTTTAATACTTCTCTATAAATAGGATATAATAGAATAAAGTAATTTATTTATATATTTATAATTAAATAACCTCTTCTTTTAATTACTTTTTAAATTAACTATTTATCTATTATTATAACTAGTTTAATTATATAGATAAAGGATAATTAATTCCTTATCTATCTACGTATAAGATTATATATAATTCTAGTACTAAATTATATATAAGTGGAAGGTACTTCCGCTGTGCTTATCCTATCTATTTTTTCTATATATACTTAATATTTATAATAGTATTAGTTAAAAGGAAAAAATACTATATCCTTATAGCATAATATTTAATTTCCGCCCTTTTTAAGGTAGTTATAGTGACGTAACGGCGATGCTATAAGAGTTATAGCTTCGCTAGCTATAGTTAGGACTATAATAGGGGTAGTGTTAAGAAGTGCCTTCGGCTAGCCGAAGGCTTTGGTAGGCAAGTGCCTACTAGAGAGCCCTAGGACATGCCCCCTAGCAGGTGCCTTCTAATAGAAGTGTTAGAAATAGGGGGCTTGCTGACTAAGCGGGATCTGATTAGTAGAGCGAAGAAGATAGAATATATTAGTAAGCTATTGCTAATCTTGCTTAGCTATGTAGAAGAAGGAGAAAACCGCTGATTATATAGAGGTAGCTAAGCCCTTTTCCTCAATCCATCCTACTGAGAGTAAATGGGAATGCCGAGGTCTAATAGATGTTAGAATTCGGTGCCAAGGCTGTGCTGACTCAGATATGTCTTGGCATCTAAAGGTTAATTACTTATACTCTTATATAGCTACTCTTTCTTCTATAACTAATTAATTAAGGATAATTTAATCCTATTTCAATAGGTTACAAGCCTGGATTTATAGGGTATTATAGTTATAATTTAATAAATACTTATTATCTATTCTTCTTATATCTAAGCTATTAATATAGCTTATAAAGCTTTAATCTCTTATTCTAAAATATACTTACTAACTAAATAATTAATTTAATAGATAGCTAAGATTACTAAAAACCCACTATAATATATTATTATAGTGAAAGGAGATGCTTAATTATTTAAGTATTAGAAGCTACTAAGCGCTTAGATTAACATTATTTACTATTTTACTATTATTAGCGCGGCCTAAGTAAAAATAAATTTTTTAATTTTCTACTACTAAGTACTCTCCTCTATATAATATCCACTTCCTAATATAAGTAAATAAGGATTTTCTTTATTTATGTCAAAAGGTATGGATGTAAGTTGATTTTATTGGTAAGGTGTAGATAGCCCTATAAGCGAGAATCTTACTAAGTGCTAAGACGCGCTTAACGGCTCGCTTATTTGAGTCGCCAAGCTATGCCTTAGCCCCTAGATTTCAATACTCCTACTTAAGCTATAGGGCTATCTATCTATTCTATTATATATAATAATGAAGAAGATAAGCTCCTACTAAAGCATTAAATAGCCTAGCGCCTAATATTAGGTAGTTAATATAAATATATAAAATAGTGATGAAAAGATAATAAGAAGAGCTCCTACTAAAATAAGCTCCTATTAAAATAAGCTCTTATTAGCTATATGCTCTCTTTATAAAGCATGCCTTATTATAATCCTAAATACTGCCGAAAATACTTGAATATATTATAAGGAAGGGGTTTAGTAAGTTTATTAACTATTATATCTCTTATAGGATAGTATCTAAGCTCTACCTATTAGTTACTAATATACTCCCTAAAGAATATATATTTAGTATATATATATTTTGTTTTACTATAATTAGTAGGGTCCTTAGCTAATATAATAGCTCTTTAATTATTATAGAAGATAATAGTAGCTAATATAATAGTATAGGTAGTATTAATTTTAATAGTCTAAGCTATTATAAGTATATAGTTTTTGCTTACTTCCTCTAGGTTAATATAAGAGGTGATAGTTAGATTAAGAGTAATTTAAGTTAGTTTTTTAAGAAGTTTTTTAAGCTAAATAGCTTCCTTTATAATATTAACCTACTTTATATATTTAGCCTTATATATAGATAGAGTAATAATAGGTTAATATTTAAAGAACTAATTAATAGTAACACTCTTAAGGTTAAAGATATATCCTAAGGTTAAGTATTTTATAGCTAGATTACTAGTATAATTAGAGTTTAAGTACTTTATAAGGGGCTGTAGCAGTCCCTTATAGGTAAGTTTAAGCTATAAAGTATTTTATAGGTAGTAAAAGATCCATTTTATTACTATCTAGTAGTTATTATCTAGGTTAGATATATAGCGACTAACTACTAAAACTATATAGGTAATATTAGGCCTAGTACTTATTATAGTATATATTAGTAACCTAATAGCGGACTGGTATTACTTATAGGTTTACTTAAGAGTAATAAAGTCTTTAGTAGGTAGTTATAAATAAGTTATTTTTATTAGTATATATATAGATAGGTTCTTATCTTTATTTTTAACTTTATACTTAAGTATACTATAATTAGTAAGGATATTATAGATATAGCTTTTCTAGCTTAGGTATAGAGTTTAGTTTAGCTAATTTCTTATAATAACTATACCTAAGTAGTATTAGTAGGGTCCTAAGTTAGATATTTGAAATTTTTTAAATAGCTAGGCCTTAAGCTAAGTAATATTATAAGGATTTAAGCTAATAATTAGTAGATTATTAATATAAATAGTAATAATTATATTAAGCTTAGGGTATAGGAATATACTATAATTTTTAGTAAGAGGCTTATAGTTTAGAGTAATAAGGTAATTAAGTAGATAGTAATATTAAATATATAAGGATTACTTTAACTTATATAGAGTCTTATTAAGCTTATAGACTCGCTTTAAGCTATTATTAAAGCTAGTAAGCTAATAGATATAGATATTAGTATCTATATCTTTATAAAGGAATATTATTTTAATATCTATTTACTTAATCTTTAGATTATAGACTACTATAATAGTAAAGAAAGCCTTATAACTTATAGGCTTAATTATAGTAGTGAATATTTTATAGAAATTAATTCCTTCTTATTATTAGAAGCTATATATAACTTATTAAGTCTTATATTAGACTACTATATTATTAGCTCCTTATTTATATTTATAGACCTATTTTTTATTAAGGATATTAGCTTTATTTAGGAGTATAATAAGTATTTATATATTATTTTCTAATAGTGAGTTAATTTTATTTTATATATCTAACTATTAATCTATCTTATAGTATTAATTAGCTATTATTTCCTTATAAGTCTAGGGCTTATTATAGTTAGTAGGGTTTTTTATTAATAGGTTAATTATAGCTTAAGTAAGCTTTCTAATACCTTTATCTTTATTCTTAATAGTCTAAGTAATAGTTAGTATAATAGGATCTAGTAATTTAGTTAGCTTATAAAGGTAGAAATATTAATATAAGATATTTTAGAGGTCTAAATAGTTATTTTTTAAAATATTATTTAAATTATCTAGGATATTTATATTTAGGGTATCTATCTTTATTATAGAGGAGTTATCTATATTAAAATTAATAGATTAGATTAACTTTAGGAAAGAAATAAAATTAAGTAGATAATTAATATTAACTAATTATAGTACTTTAATAGCTTAAGTTTATTTTAAGGTATTAAATCTTAAGTCTTCTTTTATATAAAGTACTAATTACTTTATAACTAAGAAGGTTAGTAAAATAAGTTATTTAAATAATTATTTTAGTAGCTAGTTAATATAATTAAATTATAGAATATTACTTATTAGTATTAGTATTTAATAGAAGTAATTACTTTTAAAGTTGATAAGGTAGCTCTTTTTAGAGTAGGGTTAAAATTTAGGCTAGTTCTAGCTTAAAAGGTTATACTTTTAGTATATACTATAATAACTAAGTTATTTTAGGAAGCCTAAGTTAGACTATTTTTTATTTATAAGTTTATATAGTATCTTTTTATCTTTAGCTTTAATTAATTAATTTTTTAGTTAGATAGTTATATTAATTATTTCTAAAATAAGCTTATAAAGTAGCCTACTCTCTTAAAAAAGGGAATAAGTTATAGTTATAATTATTTATCCTTAATATTTAGCTACTCTATTTATTTATAGATTTATAAAAATAGAGGATTTCTAGAGGATATTATACTTATAATAATAGTTATTAAATAAGTTAGATTTATAGTTACTATTTTTATTAATATATAGTTAATAAATAGATTAATTAAGTTACTTAATTACTCTATAATATAAGTTAAAGCTTAATAATATTAAAGCTATAGATTTATTAGGTATTAGATAGTCTATATATACCTTAGTAATATCTTCTATTAGTAGGTATAAGTATTAGGTATATAGAGGAGTATTGTTGATTAGGCTAAAGATATTAGTATAGATAAGCTTATTTTTATAGTAGCTAGGCTTAATATAGCCTTAATAAGGAAGATTTTTTATTTAAGTTTTAGTATAAATTATATAGTAATAGTTTTTATTACTTAGGGAGTAATTTAAATTAATATTATTAATAATTTAGGGGAGCTTTAGTATATTTTACTTATCTAGATATTTTATTAGCTAGTATTAATAACTTATAGCCTTTTAGTTATAGGTTATTATGGCTATTATAGCCGCCGCAGATACTTAAGTATAGAAGGTTATAATTTTAAGGCTTATATTAATATAGTAGAGGTTAGTATTTTATAGTTTTATAAGTACTTTGTTCTAACTAATAGTAATACCCTTACTAATAAATTTAAGGGAGTAGCTAGCTTATTAAAGCTTTAAGGATAAGATAAGATTAATATTAGCTTCTAAAAAATAAAAGATATTATTAATAATAAGGTTTGTAGAGTTACTAGGTATCTTATATAGTAGCTTAATAATACCTATAATTATAGTGCCGCTATTACTAGTTATGCTTATAATAAAGATTAGAGTAGGTAGATTTTATATAGAGATAAATACTAATAAGTTATCTATAATATAGTAGCTAGCCTTAGTATTAAGTATCTAGGGCCTAGAGCTAAATAGTAAGTTCGCGAAGTAAGCTATAATATTAAGCTTAGTAATAGTGATATTAGTATTTATATTACTAGAGCTACTATTATTCCTAGTAGTATAGACTTTATCCTTAGATTTATTATTCTTATTATTTTTATTTTTATTCTTATTTAATTTAGACTTCTTATTAGATCTATAAAAATTCCTATTATTATTACCCTATTACTTATTATTTTAGGGTTTATAGTTATTAACGTGATTTATATAATTATAACTAATAAATTAATAATAGTTAGGCTTATTATAATATCTTATTAGCTTAAGAACTTTAATAATATACCCTAATTTATAGTTATATTAGGCTTAGATATGCTAAGAGGCCCTAGGGTTAATAAATTAAATAAATAACTAGTAATTTATTATAGGCTATATATTAAATGCTATAGTAGAGCTATAGGCTAGTATTACCTTTAAGTTCTTTAGGTATAGTATAGTATAGCTAAGGGTATACTTATTTATCTTATTTTCTTTTAATACTTCTTAGTAAAGCTTATTAAACTAGGTAATATAAAAATTATAAGTAGGGCCTAAACTATTATAAAAATAGATAATTAGCTATAGATTATTTAGCTTAAGCTTAAAACTAAAATATTTAATTTTATTATAGACCTCTATAAACTACTTATAATAATTATTTAAGTTGTTATATTAAGTAAGGCTAAGGGACTTAAACTTAATAAAGATATTATATATAAAGCTAACTTCTTTAGAGATAAGGTCTTTCTTAAGCTTCTTTTATAATATAGAAGTAATTATAATTAACTTATATATATTTTAAAGAAATATAAAAATATACTTATTAATATACCTAATAATAGCTTTATTCTTTTAAAGCTATTCTACTTAGTTTATACTATCCTTTATAAGTTTTTTAAATAACGCGTTCTTCTTATTAATATATTTCTATAAAGTATATTACTTTAGCTTATTCTTAATACTTTAAGACTACTTAAGATACCTATTATAATTATTAAGCTCCCTAATATCCTTAAAGGTAGATAAGAGCTTATTAGATATAATAATATAATACCTAAGTTATATTTAATATCTAGTAATATAAATAAGGGTATAGAGTAAATAGAGCGTATTTATAACCTATAGATATTAGTTAAGCTTAATATACTAAATACTAAAAATTCTTAAGAGCCTAGTAATAACTTATTAATAGTAGGTAAAAATAAGTAATAATAATAATTATTAAATAGATCTTCTTTAAGTAATAGCCCTTTAGGGTAAGTATAATTTTAGTAGATAGGATCCTTATAGTACTTCTTAATAATTTTAATAACTATATAATATATATAAATAAAGGTCTTCTTCTAGAGTCTTTATTAAGTATAGATCTATTTTAGAATAAATTAAATAAATTTATATCCTATAAAAGGCTTAATAAGTAGTAAGCTTTTAGTCGCGTAGTTAGTATTAATATTATTAATAAAATTTTTAAATTAGAATTACTTTAAATAATAAACCTAAGATAGAGTAGAAAGATACTAGATTTATTATTAATACTTAATAATATTTTTAAAGTATATATCTTTAGGTATACTAGCTAGATTGCTTAGATAACTAGTATAATTAAGAAAACTTAGTAGCTAGTTACCCTTATAACTAGAAGTACTTAGTAGCTAGTAGTATTAAGTAACTAGTATAGCTAGAAGTACTTAATAGCTAGTAGCATTTTAATAGATAGAATAATAACTAAAAACACTTTAATAACTAGTAGTATTTATTTAATAGCTAGTAAAAGATTAATAATCCTATTTTAGGGGTTAATTATCTTTAGTAAGTAATACCTACTTATAATTAGATAGTTAATAGCTAAGATATTACTAAGACGTTTATCTTATTTAAGCTTAGTAGTAGCTAAGTTTAGCTACTAAGTTTACTAAAATATAGTAATTAAGAAAACTTAATTACTAAGCTAAAATATAGTACTAGAATAATCTAAATACTAAGCTAAAGTCTAGTAATAGGGGGTCTTAGTAACTCCTAGCTAACATATTACGATGACTGATTATACCCCCTAATAGCCTATTAATAGGCTAGTTAAGGTGCTAGAGGATTATATATATATATATTAATAATATTAAGCGCTTATAGTATAAGCTAGGCTTATAACCTATTAAAAGGTATAGATATAAGTTGATTTTATTAGTAAGGTGTAGATAGCCCTATAAGCGAGAATCTTACTAAGTACTAAGACGCGCTTAATGGCTCACTTATTGCAGTCACTAAGCCACGCCTTAGCCCCTAGATTTCAACAATTTATATAGGCTATATCATCTATTTAAACTATTTAAATTACTCCCTATTAAAATTAAGACTATTCAAACTACCTCTATTTAAATAAATACTAAAATCTCTATAAAATCTCTATAAAAATCTTTATAACTTATTAAATATTATTTTATTTTTAATTAATTACTACTTTAACTAAATAACTATTATATTTTTAATGTATTAATTAATAGCCTTATCTTATTAAGCTAGGGTACTAGCCTATTAATTAATAGCCCTTATTATTAAAATGAGATTAAATCATCCTTAATTAATTAGTTATAGAAGTAAGAGTAGAGTATACGCGATTAACATTCAAATACTAAGGCCTCGCTTAATTAGCTCCACTAACTTAGCTCTATCTTAATACTAAATTCCGACACTCCTACTTAATCTATATACTCTATAAGCTCTTATCTATCCTATATATAAGACATAGCTTATATAAGGTATATAAGGCCCTTAAGGTATATAACAGATAGCTTATATAAAGCTCTAAGATATATAATAAGTAGCTTATCTAAATAGCTAAGTTAAATTACTACCTAAATTTTAAAACTTTAAAATAACTATATCTAACTATCCAAAATTTTTTAAAACGACTATATTAAAAATTCTATTTTTTAATATTTTACTATTATTTAAATTTTATTTTTAATATCTAACTTATATATATTATTTTTACACTAAAATGTGGTTAAATATCCTATATAGGGTGATATTTCGCGCGAGCGATGCCTAATAGTTATATATAGTACCTAATTATTATTATTATAAGTTATTATTATCACGTAAGACCTAAATAGTGATACTTAAATAACTCCTATAAAGGCCCTACTTCTAAATACCTCCCTTAGGGCCCTACTCCTATATATTTTCTAGGCTATGAATATATTAGCTCTTAGGTATATATTTAAGACCTAAGATATTCTAAAACTTAATAAATTTATTTTTTAATAGGGATTTTATTAGTCTATTAACTACTTAATACTTAGTTAAAATATATTATAAGTTAATTATACCTTCGGCAACCTTTTTATATATAAAGTGGTAGCATATAATAATATACTTACTATAAGTATAGAACTCTAGGTTGTTTATAAAGGTAATAATATCTTAATTATTACTAAAAATAATAATAGTTTTTATAGCTAATTCCTTATCTTAGGGCTTAAGCTTATATAAAAGATTCTTAAGCTATATAGCTTCTTTAGCCACTTACGTCTACTTAATATACTTAGCTTTATATATTAATAAGGTAATAATTAGTTATTACTTAGATTACTAGTTAATAATATTACTCCTAATATAAAAGATAAAGCTAGAGATTAATTAGTATATATTATAGTCACCTATCTAATTAAAGTTAATATAGTCTATAAGATTATTAATAGTGTCTTAAAATATAAGTTAATAGTTAAGCATACTTTATAGATACTAAAGGATTTATTTAATAGTAGCCTAATAAATATAAGTAGGATTTAAGGTATAGCGGCTAACTATTAAAATAGGAAAAGTAATATTAGGATAAGTACTTAGTATAATATATATAAGGGATCTAATAGCCTATTAGTACTATTACCTATTATAAGTATTAGCTTAGTAATTATCTAAGGCTTTTTTAAGCTTAAAACTTATATTTATTAAGATTATAGTTATCTTATATTTCTACTATCTAAAATCCTAGATAATTTTTTCAAGATATACTCTTTACCTAAAGTATAGGACTTATTATTAGTAGTTTTATATAATTAATATATCTAGCTAATAGTAATAAGGCCTAAGATTAATTATATAAAAATAAAAATTAAGAGCCTTCTTAATCTTAAGGGTATCTTATTTATTAGGACCTATAATAAGTAAGTTATTTATATAAAGAGTAACTATTATACTTCAAGGGGTAATAAATATACTTAAATTAGTATTTAAGATATTAAAACCTAAGGTTTTAATAAAGCTAGTAAAGGTATTATACTATACTTAGAGTGATTATTTAAGTTTATATAAAGCTTTATTAAGATAGTAGATTTTATTACCCTTATAGTAGTCTTTAAATTACTCAATAAAAATTTCCTCTTTAACTTACTTATAAAGAAAAGCTATTTTAATATTTATTTACTTAATATCCTAGTCTATAATAACTATAATAGTAAGGATAGCTTTATAGCTTATAGATTTAATTATTAAGGCGAAAGTTTTATTATAATTAAGACCTTTATATTATTTAAATTTTTAGACTACTTAGTATATCTTATAGTAGATAACCTCTTTATTAAGACTCTATTTTAATATATAAACCTATTTACCTTTAAAAATAATCCTTTTCTAAGATAATATTATTAGGGACTATATCTTATTATCTATTAGTAACTTATATTTATTATCTATCACTAACTCTTATTATATTTATTATATACTTTTTAATATAGCCTTATTATAGGTCTTTAGCTTAAATGGTTTAGTTATATTTATATATAAAA
Source organism: Cladonia borealis (assembly GCA_018257855.2). NCBI lineage: Eukaryota > Fungi > Ascomycota > Lecanoromycetes > Lecanorales > Cladoniaceae > Cladonia > Cladonia borealis. Next base: position 776,237 of record JAFEKC020000015.1, read on the forward strand.
GTATAGTAATTAAGGAGTAGTTAAGGCCTAATAGATCCTTATCATCTAATATTAAGACTATAAGGTCTAGATAATCTACTAAAATTTATTTAAATTAGATAAAATAGGTATTATTAATTAGGGAGAGTTTAGATAGTATATTCGCTTATTATTTAGGCATATTTACTTATTATTTAGGTAATAGCTTAGTATAAATTAGGTTAGTATTATAGCTAAAGACCTTTTACTTCTATATACTCTCCTCCCCTAAAGTAAAGGTTTATAAATATTTAGTAGATAAAGACTCTATAAGTAGAGGTGGTTATAATAGGATTAATAGTAGTAGTATAAGTATAGTAATAATATTTAGTAGGGTAATATTATTAATAAAAGTAGGCTTCTATTCTTTAATATAGATATTAAATACTTAAAAAATCTTTCTAGTCTAGGGATAGTATAGTTAATAGATATATCTATTGTCTTTATAACTAATTAGTAAATATTATTTACTTTTATTAATTAATTTCTTTTATAAATAGTTTCTAGCTTAAGTAAAGAATCCTAAGATTTAGAGATAGCTAAGGGATAAAGTATTACTTATTTAAGCTTTATAAGGTAACTTATTTTCTATCTTAGTAATAAGGCTATATATTATAATATAGTTAACCGTCTTTAAGACTTTAGGTTATAGGTCTTTATTAAGACCTAAGCTTAATAATATAAAATATATTTTAGATATTAATATTAGGTCTAGGTATTCTAATTTACTATTTTATTAGGGGTTTTTAGATATTATTAGCTTATAAAAAATATTATTATTAGCAAGGAACTATTAGAACTTATATTCTATATATTTACCTCTATTATTAGTTTAGAAGCATTAAATATAGTAATTATATTATTTATAATAGCCCTTAAAGCGTTGAAAAAAAGAAAAAACTATACTTTTATTCTTAATATAAAAGACTTTTAAAAAATTAGTATAATTATACTTAAAAGTAATAAAATAGTAACTCCTATTAAAGCCTATTAACTTAATAAGGCTATAAATATTGCTATAAATTAGCTTTATTAAGTATTAGCTAGGTATAATAATATCTTTATATAAAACTAACTTTTAGTAGCTTTATATATAATATTTATAAGTTAGTTCTTCCTTAATTTTCTTAGAGAAGTTAACTCTAGTAGCTATTTAGGGTAGGTAGATAATATTCTATTAGCTAAGATACTTTATTTAGGTATACTAAAGTTATTAAATAAGGTTATTTAGAATACTATATATATTTAATCCTAAGAATATTATTTTTAACTTAAAGATAAAGATTTTATAATATTATTTAGCTTTAATTATATTAAGGGAACTATAAATTAAGATATATTTATTTATCTTAAAGTCTATTCTAATATTACTATCTATTAGCTAAGAGACTAATAGAAGGTTCATCCCTATATTAAGTATAAATATAATATTTTAAAGCTATAAATTCTTATTTAGAAGGGAGATTTAGATAGTTTCTATATCTATTAACTAAACTAGTTTTTTACTAATCCTAGTAATAGGTTTAGTTATTATAGGTACTAGCTAAAAATTAAGAAAAGCATTATAATCGCTAAATATATACTAGCTATAAACTAAATTAATAATAATTAGGCTAGCTAACTTATTATATATAAAGGAGATAAGGAAGAAGATAAATATATTATTATAATTATAAAATAAGTTATTAATTATTAAATTAGTAAAGACTAGCTTATTATTTAGCTTAAATATTATTATTAGAAGATTAGTTATTAAATACTTTTTATACTCCTTCTCTAATTTAAATTTATAGGCTTTAGCTAGAAATATAGCTATTAGTAGATAATATTATTATACTTAGAGGATAAGTTCTTATTCTTATAATAAGAGTAAGGGCTCTTTTTTTCTTCTTAAGTAGATTTATTAACCTAATTATTATTATAGTCTTAACTAAAACTTTAGCTAGTATTAGCGTTTTATCTTATAAATATAGTAATTTTAGAGGGTTTTTAAAGAGCTTATAAATAAATTTCTTTATTACTTATAGCATTTAAAATATTAGAAAGGGAGATAGCCTTATAGCTAAAGAGGTTATATAATTAAATATAAATAGTAAAGAAAATATAATAAGTCTTATCTAAACTTATAAAAAATAAATAGTAGAGGTAAGACTTTAATAGATTATAAGTATTATATAAATTAGTTAGCTTATTAATAACCTCCTAAAACTTTTAGATATAATTATTAATATCTTTTAAGATTTCTAATATTATACTATATAATTAGTAGACTAATTTAGTATATATACTTATTTCTTTAAGCTTAAACTTCTTTATAAAGGTATCTAAAGCCTTTTAGAGATTAGTTTTATTCTTTATTATATAAAAAGACTCTAATTTTATCTAATTCTTAATAGTAGTTATTAACTTAAGATAAGTAGCTAAAATAAATAGTTTAAGATTATTAAATATAAGCTATATTTCTATCTTATAAGCTTATTTAATATAGTTACTCTTTCCTTTAAGCTTATTAATTATATAAAGTAAGTAGGATCCTCTTTCTTATTAGTTATTTATAGCTATCTTAATCTTCTAAAATAATAGCTATACTAGATAATAGCGTTAAGATAAGAGTATTTATAAATAAGAATAAAAATAAAGATAAATTAGTTTAATAATATTTCTAACCTAAAATAACTATTATAGGCAACCTAATAAACGTATTATAAGGTACTAGTAAGGGCGAAGGTATAAAGAGATATTAAGTAGTTAGACTAAAAATATTAGTAGTACTTACCTCTAAAAGAGTAGATTTACTAGCTTCTAAGTCTATATTATAAGATAAAGATAAGTAGGATAAGAGTAAATAATTATTATTTTTAATATTTTTTTTAAAAACTTTAGCTATCTCTTCTTTATTTTTTTAGCGTTCAGCTTCTTTAATAAGATAAGAGAAGTACTATTATTTAAAGTAATAATAAGTAGTAATAAAAGGGTTTATAGTCTATTTATAGAATATATTAATACTTAGTAATAGTTATAGGTCTTAATAATAGATAGATAGTTACTTAGATAAGCTTTTACTTAGGGGCTTAGTAATCTCTTTATACCCATCTATCCTACCTCTTTTTAGTAGTAGGGAACTACTTAATAAGATAATACTATTAATTAATAAGTAAAAGATCTAATTAATAAAATAATACTATTAATAAATAGGTAGAAAAATTTATATAGTAAGATAAAAGGCTATTAATTAATAAGCTAGTACCCTAGCTTAATAAGATAAGGCTATTAATTAATAGACTAGAAATATAATAACTATTTAACTAAAGTAATAGCTAACTAAAAATAAGATAATATTTAATAAGTTATAAAGATTTTTATAAAGATTTTATAGAGTTTTTAGTATTTATCTAAATAGAGGTAGTCTTAGTAGTCTTAATCTTAATAGGGGGTAATTTAAATAGTTTAAATAAGTAATATAGCCTATCTAGATAAAGAAAATCTCTATTTACTTATATTAAGAAGCGGATATTATATAAATAAGGGTACTTAGCAATAAAAAGCTTAGATATTTACTTATACTTAGGCTATACTAATAGTAATAAGATAATAAACAATATTAATCTAAGTACTAAGTAGCCCCTAATACTTAAACAGTTAAGCATTTCCTTTTATTATAGCTGTATATTATAGTAAGTAGCGATTTATTATTAAATTAATTATTTAGTTAGTAAGTATACTTAGGAGTAGAAGATTAATAGTTTAGTAGTTTTATAAACTATATTAATAGCTTAGAGGATAGATAAAATATAGAGTATTAGATTATTAAAAATATTTATAATATTCTATAAATCTAGGCTTATAACCTATTAAAATAGGATTAAATTATCCTTAATTAATTAGTTATAGAAGTAAGAGTAGAGTATATATGATTAATATTTAGATACTAAGACCTCACTTAATTAGCTTCACTAACTTAGCTCTACCTTAACACTAAATTCCGACACTTATCTTATTATATAAAATTTTCTACCTATCTATTAATAATAATATTTTATTAATTAGATCTTCTATTTATTAATTAATAATATTATTTTATTAAGTAATTCTCTATTACTAAAAAGAAGTAAGATAAATAAATATAAAAAAGTTACTAAACCCCTAAATAAAAGCTTATTTAAGTAACTATCTACTTATTACTAAGACCTATAACTATTACTAGGTATTAATATATTCCTTAAATAAACTTTAAACCCTTTTATTAATATTTATTATTATTTAAAATAATAATACTTCCCTTATCTTATTAAAGAAGCTAAATACTAAAAAATTAAAAAGAGGTTATTAGAGTCTTTAAAGAATATATTAAAGATAATAATTATTTATTCTTATCCTATTTATTATTATCTTATAATATAAGCTTTAAAGCTAGCGAATTTAACCTTTTAAAAATAAATAATACTAATATCTTTAGTCTTACTACTAAATATCCTTAGATACCTCTATCTATTTTAATAATATCCTTAAATATACCTATCTTAGGGCTCATTACTTATAAGTATTACTAAATTAATTTATCTTTATTTTTATCTTTATTTATAAATATTCCTATTTTAATACTATTTAATACTTAAGATAATTAACTAAACTAATTTATAAAAAAAAGTCCTTCCTTTTTAATATAATTAATAAACTTAAGGGGAAGTCTAGGTATACTAAATAGATTTAAAAAATAAAGGATTAGCTTATTTTTAATAACTTTAAATTATTTAATATAGCTATTTAGCTTAAGATATATACTATAATTAAAAACTAACTAGGTATTAATACTTATAATATAATAAAAGATAAGGATAATACTTAAAAATCCTTAATATTATTAAGAGAAAATTTAAGTTAAAGAGAATAAATATTTATACTAAATTAATTTATTAACTATATTACCTAATACTTAAAAGTTATAAAACTATTAATAAATATATCTAAAAGTTTTAGAAGGTTATTATTAAGCTAAAGTCCTTATATAAGAGCTATATTTTATTAAAGCCTTACTTTTATTATTTATTTTTTATAGGCTTAGATAAGCCTACTAAATCTTTATTATTATTTATATTTAAACTTATAACTTATTTAATAATAATTTTATTTCTCTTATTAATATTTTACTCACTATAAATAATAAAGAAATATATATATAAGCTATAAAGCTATCTAATATTACTATATTTATAAAAAGAGGTAATATTAACTAGACCTCTAACTAAGGTTATAATAATAATAAAGTTAGTAAATCTAATACTAATAATTAAAAAAAGGAAGGGCCCTTATTCTTACTATAAAAATAAGAACTTATTTTTATTGAAAGATATAGGGTATAGAACATATATTTTATTATACTAGCTAAGGAGGATATATTCTATTATAGTAAGATCTTCATCTAGGTACTAAGAAGCGCTTATCGCTTAGGCTAAGCACTCCTATACCCCGGATTTCAACACTCCCACTCAAATGCTATAGGGCTACTATTACCTATAAAGCTATCTAAGAAGTATTCTATTAACATAAAATTTTTAAATACTAATATCTTAAAGCTAGGTAGAAATCGTAATACTAGGTAGAAAGTATGAAAATAAACTTACTCCTATAAAATTAAAAAAAAAGATTGATAATAAGCTTCTACTAAATAAGCTCCTATAGGATTACTACTCCCCCTATTTTAACTTCTAAATAGGCGGCTTTTCTAGCCTAAAAAACCTTCAAAAGACTTTAAACCTTTTACATAGTAGGATCTTAATAAGGCTATTAGCCACCTATTACTTTATAGGAATATATTTTAGGTTAACTAATCTATTTAAGACTTTTTCTTATATAAAGTAATAAGTAATATTAATATATTTTATCTAGCTATAAAATTATAGATTTTTAGCTAAGATAATAGCCTCTTAATTATTCTTATAAATAATTATTAGCTTAGAGGGCTTATTATAAGTAATTTAGCCTAGAAAAGTATTAAGCTAAATAGCCTCCTTAGTTACCTATATCTTACCTATATATTCAGCCTTATAGGGTAATAATAGGTTATTATTTTAATTATTAGTTAATAGTAGTACTTTCTATATAGAAAATATATCTAGTAGTTAATTAATAGGTTACTTAATCCCTTATCTAACTAGAATTAATATAGCTTATTAAGTTATTTAAGAGTTTTTAGTATATAAATTATTAGTAAATAGTTCTATAAAGATATTAAATTTTTTATTTTATAGCTTTTATATAGGCCTTAATAGAATTAGATAAGAAATAAGAGATAACTAAGATAGTATATATAATATTAAGTTAAGTACTTAATATAATATGTAAGTACTTAATATAATATATATTAGTAATTTTATAATAGATTAATATATCTTCTAATAATCTATAAAGGCCTTATAATTACCCTTTATAAATATAAGCTTTAATATAGTTTTTATTAAGATAAATACTAAATTATAATTCTATATATTATATTACTTAAGGAAATACTTAATATAGACCTTCTAGCCTAGCTAAATAATATAATTTTAGTAATTTTAAGTAACTATTATATCTAAATAGTAGCTATATAGGCCTAAGTTATTATATAGAAGTATTAATTAAGAGTATCTTTTATTTATTAAATCTTAATTTTAGAGAGACTAATAATAAGAATATTATCTATATATAGGGTAACTAAGATCCTTATATTATAATAAATAAAGATATTATAATTGTTAGAATTTGCAAGTCGCATAATTTTATGCATTTACATTATTCTATGCATTACCGCTATACATTGCTGATCCCCCCTATCTGGTAATTAATTACCTAATTTTCCTATGGATTTCTAAGCATTATTAGTGGCGCAAATCTAGACCACGTTCTAGCCCCTACCACTATTAGCTTAGCTATCTAAATATAGTAATATTAATTTTAGCATTCCTAATACGGTATATTAATTTTAGTATTTAATAAATTATATTCCTTATTTAATATCGGTATTCCTATTTAGGAAATCCTTTATTTTAGTATTTCTATTAGACCTCGGTATTCCTATTTACCCTTAATAAAATAGATTAGAGAAAAGGGCTTAGCTATCTCTATATAATTAATAGTTTTCTCCTTCTTCTATATAGGTAAGTAAGATTAGTAATAGCTTACTAATATATTCTATTTTCTTCGCTCTACTAATTAGATCCTACTTAATTAGTAGCTTCCTATTTCTAATAAGTTATAAGCCTAGATTATATCTAATTAATAGTTCTATCTATTTTACTATTCCACCTTTTAGATTTTAATTAATTTACTTTTTTTAAGCTTTTAAAACGCTATTCTAAATTAAGTATAATTACTAAGTATTTATAAAAAATTATATTTAACTTATTATATAATACTCTTTTAGGAAAAAAATTATCTTTAATCTTATTACGCTAAACCTAATTTATAAAAATATATTAGAAGATAGAGCTATTAAACTTCTAAAGCTAATTAACTCTTCTAACTATAAACTATAGGCTATTTAAATTAAGGTAGCCCTAATTACTAAAGATATCGGTGGCTTTCTTAGCTATATAGAAGGCGCTAAATCTACTAAGGATAATACTAAGACACTAGGCTATATTTAGTTAGCTTATATAAATAGCCCACTTATATATATTTTAACTTTTAATAACCCTATTAATATATAGAATTATTTAAATTATTTATATATACCCTACGGCTTTTCTTTAGAATTTATCCTATTTAAGGAATTTTTTAGGGCTACTCTAGATAGCCTAGGGGGTAAAGTTAAGAATTATTTAGCTATTATTAAGTATATCTTAACTAACCTTAAGGCGAAAAAGTTAGAGCTACTAAATAAGCTAATTATTACCTAGACCCTATATAATTTATTAGCTAAATATAAGATATTTATTACGTCTATTACCTAATCCTATAAGGCTAAAACGGCGGAAATTAATATAAATAGCTTATTTACTAACCTAATTAATAAATTATATTACTTAGAATCCTTAGAGGAAAGCGCGTTAGTAGTTTAAACTAGGAAGCCCTCTAAGACTAAATACAATAGATATAGTAGAACTAGCTATAAGGAGGAGATATATTATAAGCTCTACCCTAAATTACGCACTAGCACTAGTCCTATTATAGACGTCCTTTATATAGCGTATAGTAATATATTATATAGCATTTTGCTTACTAATTTATATAATAATTTATATAGCAGCTCTACCCCTTTTAGTAATTTGCCTATTACAGTATATAGTAATTTATATAGCATTTTACTAGTTATATTATAAAAGGGCTTATCTACCCTTAATAACAAATTTGCTTATTATAGTGTATAATAATCTATTATATAGCGCTTTGCTTATCACATCGTTTAGAGGCTTATCTATAGGTAGGTTAGCTCTATTAACTAAACATTTATCTAGAAATTAGATCTTAGACTTTGGTATGACATTATATATTTATAGCGACATTAACTTTTTTAATAGGGTAGCCCCTACCTTAGTATCTATCATATAGGGTAATGCGATGACTCTACTAGCGTATGGTAAAGGCACTATTATAGTTAAATTACTAAATTTAGTTAGCGCGATATTAGACTTGGTTCTTTATATACCTAAATTAGGGCTTAATATCCTTAGCATATCCCATTTATTATAAAAAAGGGCTAGGATTAATTTTGCCTAAAATCACGCTAAGATCCTTTTAGAATCCGGCACTAAGCTATAGGCAACAACTAATACAAAAAAGTTATTCTTGTTGGAAATAGGGGGCTTGCTGACTAAGCGGGATCTGATTAGTAGAGCGAAGAAGTTAGAATGTATTAATAATCTTACTTAGCTATTTAGAAGAAGGAGAAAACCGCTGATTATATAGAAGTAGCTAAGCCCTTTTCCCTAATCCATCCTACCGAGGGTAAATAGGAATGCTAAGGTCTAATAGAAATACTAAAATAAGAGATTTCCTAAATAGGAATACTAATACTAAATAAGGAATATAATTTACTAAATACTAAAATTAATATACTATATTTAGAATACTAAGATTAATATTGCTATATTTGGATAGCTAAGCTAATAGTAGCAGGGCCTAGAATACGGTCGAAATTTACGCCATCAATAATACTTAGAAATCCATGGATAAATAGGAAATTAATTTCCGGAAGGGGGGATCGGCAATGCATAGCGGTAATACATAAAATAATGTAATGCATAAAATTATGCGACTTGTATAATCTAATAATTCTATCTTCTATTTTAACATGGCTAGGATTTTTTCAATATATAACTTAAAGAGGAGTATTAGAATTTATAAGTCATATAATTTTATATATTATATTATTCTATCTATTACCACTATATATTACCACTATATATTACTAATCCCCCCTATTTAGTAATTAATTACCTAATTTTTCTATAGATTTCTAAGTATTATTAGTAGCATAAATTTAGACTATATTCTAGGCCCTATTACTATTAGCTTAGCTATCTAAATATAGTAATATTAATTTCAGCATTCTAGATATAGTATATTAATTTTAGTATTTAGTAAATTATATTCCTTATTTAGTATTAGTATTCCTATTTAGGAAATCTCTTATTTTAGTATTTCTATTAGACCTTAGCATTCCTATTTACCCTTAGTAGAATAGATTAAGAAAAAGGGCTTAGCTACTTCTATATAATTAGTAGTTTTCTCCTTCTTCTATATAGCTAAGTAAGATTAGTAATAGCTTACTAATATATTCTATCTTCTTCGCTCTATTAGTCAGATCCCGCTTAGTCAGCAGCCCCCTATTTCCAATAATTATAATAAAGTTATCTTAATAAGATTAGATTTAATAAAGTATTTAGAATATATATTATATTCTTAAGAATAAGCTTTTTCTTTTATTTATTTATAATAACTAACAATTATATCTTACTAATCCCTATAATAGACTTATATCTTATAAGACTTTTAATAGTTAGTATCTTATTTTTTAAAAATTTAATATACTTAATAAATAACTCTTAGACTATAGTAATATACTATATATATATTAAGTTAAGGGCTTATTATAGGTTAATATAATTAGTTTTAATATTATATATTATCTAAGCTTTATTATTAAAGCTAAAGTTATTTCTAGACTTTTTATTCTTATACTTATCCTTATCCTTATTTTTATTTTTTTTATTTTTAGGCTAGCTATTCTTCTTATTCTTATTCTTATTATATTTATCTTTATTACTATTCTTATTCCTTCTCTTAATAAGATTATTATAATTAGAGATAATATAATAAAGCTTTATAATAAGTATATTAAAATAAGAGCTTTTAAATAATATAAATATTTAGACTAAAAATAATATCTAGTTAGATTAATAGAGTAATAAGATTTATTAGTATTATATATACTTTTAAATATTAAATAATAATAAAAATATAGATATTCTTATCCCTTAAAGTAGTAGGATTATAAATAGTTTATATAAATTAGGTTATTATATATTTTAAAGTATAGACTAACTTATTATTCTTAATTATCTTATAGGTCTAGATATAAATAGTAAAGTAATCCTAATATTTCTTCCCTAAACTAATATAAAATAAAAAGATTAAATAATTATTTCTAAGTTAGAGATATAAATAAATATTTATAATTTTATTATAAATATTTTTAAACTAGCTAATATAGTTAGCTATATTCTTATAGAATTTTAAGATAAAAATATTTAAGTATTAATAAAGGTTATTTAATATATTAAATTTTATAAATTTATAATTCCTATTAAGATTATTCTAAAAGATATAAATATTAATTTTATTTTTAAAATTATTAATATATTTAGTCCTAAATTATAAAATAATTATATTATAAGCTAATTAATAACTTTTCTTTTAAAATTTAATCTTTTTTAAAGGGCTTTTATTATTATAATTACTACTATCTAAATACTATTATTATTAAATAAAATAAATATCTAAATTATAAATATATTTTTATTCTTAAGCTTAATCTACTTCTATAAATTATTTATAATAAGATACTATTATATCTTCTATTTTTATTTTTAGTAGCTCTTTAAGAACTTAAGCTCTAAAATATAAAATAATAGGTTTATCTTAATAGTAGTTATTTTAATTATAGCGAGTATTTTTTTATTTATAAACTATATAACTTAATATTATTAACGAGCTCTAAAGTTAACTTATTAATTAAGAAACTAGATATAAGGAATTTATTAAGCTAATTTTTAAGTTAATAATTAATATCTTTAAATCCTAATTACTTAATAAAAGTAGTCTTTATATAAGTATAGTTAAAATATATAAATTTTTATTTAAATAAATATTTTTAATAATAAGCTTTTTTCTATTAAAGATAATCTTTTTTAATTAATATAAATAATAGATAAAAAAGTAGCTTTAATAACTAAAAATATCTAACTAAATAGTAAAGGAAGATAAATAGTATTAGAGTACTTTAAATAAATTAATAAATTAATAATTTTAGGATATTAAGATATCTTATCTTCGCTATCTTTTATTTTAGGGGTTAAATATTCTAATTATCTTAGATATCTTAGTTATTAATAGGCTAGATATCCTAGCTATTAATAGTTTAAATATTAATCTAAATAGTTAAGGCTTCCTAATTATTAATATTTTAGTTTTTAGGAAGTTAAAGTTATTAGCTATTAATATTCTAAGTATCCTAGCTACTAAAAGTCTTAGGGAGTTAGAATAGTTAGAGAACCTAGCTACCTTATCTTTAGGCTCTATAACTAAACATTTAATAATAAAATAAATAGCTTTAATAAAAATAATTACTTTAGAAATATATATAATAATATTATATTAGAATTAGAATATAATAAATATAATATACCCCTTAGGAATAATTAATTACCTAATATTCTATAAGTAGAATTAATAATATGTTACGCTAGCCTTAGTATATATAATAGGTAGTACCTATTAAAGTTATTAAAATAATATAGAATAGTAAAACCTAGCTTTAGCTTAGTATTAAAAATTTTACCTATCTATTTTAGCCCCCTATTTTATAAGGGCTAGTATTATATATACTATATATTATAAATTATAAGGCATACCTATATCTTTATAGGGCTTTTATATTATATTATTATAAGCTATACCTATCTCTTAATAAGTCTCTACTATTTATAATATTATAGGTCTTATTTCTTAAGCGCTAAATTATCTCTATACGCGTGCTTATATATAGTGCTATAGCTATATCCTATAAACTTTTAAGCTAAGCTATTAGCCTATTTAATAAATATATATACTCTATATATCTAGGCTTATAACCTATTAAAAGATATAGGGTATAGAATATATATTTTATTATACTAGCTAAGGAGGATATATTCTATTATAGTAAGATCTTTATCTAGGTACTAAGAGACACTTATTACTTAGGCTAAGCGCTCTTATACCCTAGATTTCAACAATTTTTAGAAATATAATAATACTACTATACCTACTAATAACTATACCCCTAGCTAAAGTCTATAAAGTTTAAATTAGAAAAGGAATAAAAGAAGTATCTAATAACTAATCTATTAATATCTAAACTAAATAATAAACTAATCTTTATTAATTTAATAGCTAATAATTTATTCTATAAATATAATAATATATCTACTCCCTTATTTCCTTTATTTATAGGGATTTAGCTAATCTAATTATTATTAACTTAGCTTATAACTAATATATTTTTAGTAATTAAAATATCTTTATTAACTTTTACTTATTATCTATAATATATAAATCTAGTACTAGAATTTATTAAAAGAGGATAACTAATCTTTTTAGTTAGCTACTTAGTTATTAGTTTAACTAAGCGCCTCTTTTAAATAAAAGCTCCTTACTTATTAAGTAGATTAATTAGCTACTTAGTTATACTTATTAAGTAAGATAGATATCTTATGAGTAATATGTTTTTAAACTTAGAAATCTAATAAACACTCCTATACTATTTTAATAGATTATAAGCCTAGACTTATAAATATACTACTTAACTCTAAATTAATTCTTATATAATACTTTTAACTAACCTTATAGGTATTAAGTATTTCTTATACTATTCGCGTAATATATTTATAATAACTATTAACTATTATAATATTATACCTAGTAAACGACCTTATAGGCCTTATAAACAACTCTATAGGCCTTATAAGCTATAATAACTATTAACTATTATGATATTACGCCTAATAAATAACCTTAGAGGCCTTATAAGTACTTTATAGGGCTTATAAGTTATAATAACTATTAACTATTATGATATTATACCTAATAAATAGCTTTATAGGCCTTATAGGCTTCCTAAACAACCTCCTAATAGTAAGATATACTTACAGGATAAATAATTATTATTTAAAAGTATTAGGGTAAGCTTCTTATCTTAAGAATTAATTATAAATTAATTAAAATTAGATTAATAAATAGTTTTTATAAGAAAATTAATAATTATTATTAAAATAATTAATAAGTATTTAAAATATTTATATTCTTTCTCTTTCTATTACTAATTCTTAATAACTATTAATATTATTATAGAGTTTTTAATAATTAAGTTAACTATTATTAATATTTAAATCTATTAAAGTAGTATTAAAATAGACTTATAAGTATATATATACTCTCTACTTATATTTAATAAAATATATAATTAATTATTATCTTAGATAGAGGCCTCTACTAAAAAGTTTTATTATATATTAAGAGTTATAGTTAGTAGGGTTATAAAATTTATTATAAAAACTACTACTACTTCTAATTTAAAAGATTAAGGATAAGATTAATAAGATTATTATTTTTTAAGCTTTATTAATTAATATTAATAGGTATCTAATATTACTTATTTAATAGATTATTAGGAATATAACTTTATTAATTAATATTAATAAGTATTTAATATTATCTATTAAGTATCTTAATAAGATTATTAAGAACTTAACTTTATTAATTAATATTATTATATAAATATTATATTATACTTTCTAGGGCTTATTATTATAATAATAAACTCTTTTAAATTAACTAATTTAAATCTACTTTATAATAAGATATTAAATAATTATAAATAATAGATAATAAAGATATTATTAGAAGTACTACCCTAGTATTTATAACTATAATAATTTTAGAGTATCAAAGCGTCTATAAAAGGACCTATAATAATTATATATTTTTCTTATTAATTATATAACTAACCTAATTAATATCTATATTATAATTTTTAAATAAAATTTTTATTTAAATCTTTATCTATCTAACTTAAATCTATTCTTAATTACCCCTTATAAGATAATCTTTATTTAGTAAAGTAACTTACTATTTATTAAAATTAATAAATATTTAAGTAAACTTCCTTTACTATAACTACTCTTTATTTAAATATTAATATTATTTTAATAACAATTATATTAATCCTATCTATACCCCCTTTAAATAATTATTATTTTTAGGTATATTAGGTTATATTATATTTAAATCTAACCAAAGACTTCTAACTTTTTAATTAATATCTTTAATTTATATATCTTTCTTTTATAACTATAAAAAACTCTATACTTAAAGATATATTATTAGCTCCTAGTATTATAATAAAACTATTATTATATATTATAAAGCTTAAAGGACTTAAAGGATATATTATATAAATTTATACTATAAAGTAATACCTATTTTTAAATAACCTATAATAATAGATTATAATACTTAATAAGCTTATTATATTTATATAAGCTCCTCTTATTATTACTATACTTAAGAATTAATTATATAAACTAATAACTTAATTAATAGATTAACTTATAACTAAATTAACTAAGGCTTAAATAATTATCTTTTAGGTATATATTCTTAACTAAAAGCTAAGTTATTTATATATTTTAAATATAATTATTAATTATCTTAGTCTTAATCTTATTATAGACTATCTTAATAAGAGGAATATATTAAATCTCTAAGTCTTTATTTAAATTAAATATAAGTTTTAAGAATTAAGTACTTTTAATAATATCTATTAATAAATTATTAATTTAACCTTAGAATCTTATAAAAATATTATTAACTATACTAATAAATTTAAATATTTATAAGATAATATTACTATAATAGTATTAAGTCTTTAATAAGAAATAAACTTTTTTTATATTTTTATTTTATATTAATTTAAGATATAAAAATAAGTAATACTTTATTTATTATTACTAAATTTATAAGGCTATACTAATTAATAACCTAACTCTAGTATATTTTATAGAATATATTATTATCTATTTATAACTTAAAATTAATCCTTATAAGCTTTTATTATCTACTAATTACTATATTATAATAAAGAAGGAGATAAAAATATTATTTATATTTTTAAATATAATTAAAAGGGAGTAATTATTAATAAATATAATTAATTAATCTCTTATCTAGTTAAAAGATATATTTATTATAATAAAGACTTTTATATTAAATCTAAATATTAAGAGAAGAATTCTAATTTATCTATCTTATTAAAGATCTCTAAAATTAATAAGAGCCTTATAAAGACTAATATAAATAATTTATCTTCTAAATACCTTTAAACTAATAATTTAGATAATATAAATAAGGCTTTTATTATCTATATTACTAAAGCTAATAATAATAAAATATAAGCTTTAGATATAATTTACTTCTAATATCTTATATTAAATTAATTTATTTTTTAAGAATATTATATCTTTAATTTAGAAGTTAACTATATTAATTTAATAAAAAAACTTAGTAACTTCTTAATTTCTTAAAATATTAGAAAGATTAAGCTTAATCTCTTAATAAATAGCTCTTATAAAATTATAACTCTATCTAATATTTTTTATATTCCTAATACCCCTATTAATCTTATCTTTTTAGGATAGTTTTATTCTATTAGCTACTTTATTACCTTTTTAAGAATAGTATTTTAGTTAACTATTAAGATATTATTATATAATAATAATATAATAATCTCTATTATTTTAAACTTTAGTAGAAGCTAGACTTTATTATTCTTTTTTAAGCTATATTTTTATATAATAAAGCTATATTTAAAAATATTAATATTATATTTAAAAAAGAAACTCTAAGACCTTTAATATATTCTTTAAAGGGCTATAATTAAAAGTCTTTAAATATATAGTATACTTATTATAACTATTTAGATATATAAAATCTTAAGAAACTAGTCTATATATTTGGAAGAATAGATTTTATTAAAGAGATTTATAATAATTATAATTATAAGCCTTATATAATTACTAAGCTTAAAATTAAATAATATATTAATTATATAGTACTTAGCTACTATAAAAATAAGCTTATTTATAATAACCTTACTACCTTTAATAAAGCTTAAGATAATAGTAAATACTTTATTATCTTTTTAAATAATAAGATTAAAGTCTTATAAATAAAATCTATTCTTTATAAAAGCTTTATAGCTTTTTAAGAATTTAAAGCTTAGGTAGAGTATAGAAATTATAAGATTTACTATTTATACTCTAATAATAATAATAAATATTCCTTAAATAACTTTAAAGACTTTTATACTAAATATAATATTATTTAAAAATTTATTATCCTTAATAATCCCTAAATAAATAGTATAGCTAAATAATTAGATTAAACTTTAATATTAATAATTATTATTATTATCTATAATATTAAACTTAACTAAGATTTTTAGCTATAGTTAGTTAAAATTATTAATTACTTATATAATTAATAGCTTATTTTAGGCTATAATATTACTCTATTTAAATTATATACTAATATCCTACCTTAGATATCTTACTATTAAAGGATAGAAATATAAAGCTATACTTTAATTAGAAAACTACTCTATAACTAGATTAAAGAATAATATTATATAAAAAAATATTATTTAATTAATTATAAAGATAATTATATTTATCTTATTATATAGAATAATAATACTATTCCTTATTAATATTCTTATATATAATAGGATAAAGAAAAGGAAGGTCTTTTAAAGATATCTTTTAATAATAAATACTACCTAAGTACTTTAATAAGAGAGGAGATTTCTATAAAGCTTATTACTAAAGAGCTTTTCTTATTATTATTAATATTTAATTATATATATTTAGATAATAATAATAATAAATTTATTATATCTTAATTTTCTTAAAAGAGCCTATTTCTTAATAAAATAATACTCCTATTATTAACTCCTAAAATAGTGTTTATAAATATACTTATTATATCTCCTAAATTAATACTTATTAATATACTACTTATTTAATTAAAGTACTTTCTATATCTATAAAAAAGGAAACTCTTACTAAATTTTTTAATATTTAATAATTATACCTATCTTATAAAAGTCTTATCTCTTAAATTTATTTAACTAAAGACTTATATTAAGATTATATCTAATAATATAGCTTATATAGAATAATAATTAGCTATAAAAGATAAATATTAATTCCTAATAAAAAAATTAAATTTAGATATTATATCTTTACTTTACTAATTAAAAACTACTTAATAATAAGTAGATCTATACCTTAAAGCAAGGCCTTATAGAGGAGATTATCTATTATAAAGTATACTAAATAATCTATAGTTTCTAATAATATAAAGGCTTAGATTTTAATAAGACTTTTATCTTAATAATAAAGCCTATAAATTATAAGGCTATCTTTACTATTATAATAGCCTTAAACTAAGACCTTAAGTAAATAAATATTAAGATAGTATTCCTTTATAATAATATAAAAGAAGAGATTTAAATAGAGTAACTTACTATTAAAATTTAGTGTTAAGGCTAAGTTAATTAAGTAAGGTATTAGTATCTAAATATTAATTATATATACTCACTCTTTCTTCTATAACTAATTAATTAAGGATGATTTAATTCTATTTTAATAGGTTATAAGCTTGAATTTATAGGGTATTATAAATATCTTTAATAATCTAATACTCTATATTCTACCTATCCTTTAGGCTACTAATATGACTTATAGAGCTATTAAACTATTAATCTTCTACTTCTAAGTATACTTACTAATTAAATAATTAATTTAATAGTAGATTATTACTTACTATAATATATAGCTATAATAAAAGGAAGTACTTAACTATTTAAGTATTAAGGGCTATTAAGTATTTAGATTAATATTATTTACCACCTTATCACTATTAGCACGGCCCTAAATATAAGTAAATATCTAAGTTTTTTACTACTAAGTACTTTTATCTATATAATATCCGCTTCCTAATATAAGTAAATAGAGATTTTCTTTATTTAAATAGGTTATATTACCTACTTAAACTATTTAAATTACCCCCTATTAAGATTAAGACTACTAAGATTATCTCTATTTAGATAAGTACTAAAAACTCTATAAAATCTTTATAAAAATCTCTATAACTTATTAAATATTATCCTTTTTTAGTTAGCCACTACTTTAGCTAAATAGTTACTATATTTTTAGTCTATTAATTAATAGTCTTATCTTATTAAGCTAGGGTACTAGTTTATTAATTAATAGCCTTTATCTCACTATATAAATTTATTTATTTATTTATAGATAGTATTATTTTATTAATTAGATCTTTTATCTATTAATTAATAGTATTATTTTATTAAGTACTTAGTCCTCTATTATTAAAAAGGAGTAGGATAAATAGGTATAAAGAAATTATTAAACCCTTACATAGAAGCTTATTTAAGTAATTATCTACCTATTACTAAGACCTATAACTATTACTAGGTATTAATATATTCTATAAGTAAACTTTAAACCCTTTTATTAATATTTATTATTATTTAAAATAATAGTACTTCCCTTATCTTATTAAAGAAACTAAATATTAAAAGAATAAAAAGAGATAGCTAAAATCTTTAAAGAAGATATTAAAGATAATAATTATTTACTCTTATTCTACTTACTATTACCTTATAATATAGGCTCTAAGACTAGTAAATTAAATTTTTTAAAAGTAAGTAGTATTAATATCTTTAGCCTTATTATTAAATATTCTTAGATATCTTTATCTATTTTAATAATACCTATAAATATACCTATCTTAGGGCTTACTATTTATAAGTATTATTAGATTAATTTATCTTTATTTTTATTTTTATCTATAAATACTTCTATCTTAATATTATTATTTAGTATAGCTACTACTCTAAAAGACTAAGATAGCTATAAATAATTAATAAAAAAGGATTCTACTTACTCTATATAATTAATAAACTTAAAGGAAAGAGTAATTATATTAAATAAGCTTATAAGATAGAAATATAGCTTATATTTAATAATCTTAAACTATTTATTTTAGCTATCTATCTTAAGTTAATAATTACTATTAAGGACTAGATAAAATTAAAGCCTTTTTATATAATAAAAAATAAAACTAATCCTTAAAAGACTTTAGATACCTTTATAAAGAAGTTTAAGTCTAAAGAAATAAGTATATATACTAAACTAGTTTATTAATTATATAATATAATACTAGAAATATTAAAGGATATTAATAATTATACCTAAAAGTTTTAAGAGGTTATTAATAAGCTAATTAATTTATATAATATTTATAGCTTACTAAAGCCTTACCTTTACTATTTATTTTTTATAGATTTAAGTAAGATCTATTATACTTTTTTTAATATCTATATTTAATTATATAACCTCTTTAGCTATAAGGCTATCTCCCTCTCTAATATTTTAAATACTATAAGTAATAAAGAAGTCTAGCTATAAGCTCTTTAGGAACCCTTTAGAATTACTATATTTATAAGATAAGGTGGTACTAATATTAGCTAGGGTCGTAATAATAATTAGATTAATAAGTCTACTTAAGAAGAGAGGAAGGGTTCTTACTTCTATTATAAAAATAAGAATTTATTTCTAAGTATAATAATATTATTTACTAATAGCTATACCTTTAGCTAATATTATAGAGATATATATATTAATATAAGATTAAGTATATATTATGAATTATAGAATATAACTAATTTTTAAGGAGGGAAGGAAGGGGATATACCCCCTATCCTAACTATATATTAGATAAGTAAATATCGTATAAGCGGATATTATATAAAGGCCCCTATATAATAGTGATATATTCGCATGTAATAGGCATGCAAGTTATATAATACTTAGCCCTATTACTATATTATATAATAATTACCTCTCCTTCCTAATAGCTTTATCTTTAAAGACTATATTATAGTATCTATTAAGAGACTTATTAAAAACCTTTAAACCTTTATAAAGATATAAAAAAAGAGCTCTCCTATCTATAATCTAATTAAGGTATAATTCCCTAGTCTATTTCTATTATATAGATTTATAGATTTATATAATATAATATAGTTACTATATATATTTATTATATTATAAGGTATAAGATAAGGGTCTTAGTAGTTATTATAAATATTAATAAACTTATTATTAATAATAATTTCTTTCTTATACTATTAACTCGCATCCTATTTAATTATCTAATATATTTATATTATATTTTTTATTTAATAGTATTACTATTACTTATTCTTTTTTCTATTATAGAGATAGATAAAGATTCTACTACTAAATTCCTTTTAATAAATCCTTAATTTATTATTCTAAGTAAGGTAAGAGAACCTTCTCCTATTTCTATATAATATTAAGAGTAGAATATTATATATAAAAGAGAATATAAGATATATATTAATTATAATTAAATAGAATTTATTATTATATTTATTTAGTAAATTTATTAGTTTCTAAATACTTATTAAATCTAGATCTATAACTTTATTATTATCTAGTACTTTTACTTACTTTTAATATATTAAATCCTACTATAATACCTATAAAATATAGGTTTATTATAGCCCTAGACTTTAATATTAAAAAGAAGATTAATTTTATAAGATATAGTTCCTAAGATTCTAATAATAACCTTTTAAATAATATTTTTTATATAGTTAGTAGTCTTCCTATCTAGTAAATACCTTTTATTCCCTTTTATTTTAGTATTATTAAGGTAGCTATACTAATTTTTTATAAAATTAAAAGGCTTAGTACTCCTAAATTAACTTTACTTTCTCCCTAAAAAGTTTAATAATCTATATAACTTAAAAAAGCTACTTCTATATCTTAGTAATCTAAAGTATATATTATTTATTAAATTATTATAACTAGCTAATAGGTATTTTAAGAGCTTATTATAAGCTTTATATTTAATTTATAGAATTCTATACTTAAGCTTAGTACTTTAGTTTTACTCTTAATAACTCTTAATTATAGAGTAAGAATATCTCCTCTTAAGATAAGATTCCTCTAAAATTTATAATAAAATATTAATTTAGACTTATAGCCTTCTAAGACTTTAATTATAGAGAGAGTTTATAAAATTAAGATTTTTATCTTTTTAAACTTCTATAGCTACTATCTCTATTCTCTAAGATTAGAGAAGGAATATATTTATAAAATAACTTATATATAAATTATATAAAATATACTAATATCTTATTAGGTAAAAATAGAGTTTTTAGAAAGCCTTCTTATAGTTACTATAACTAAAAGATGTATATTAGATATATAGATAAGTAGTATTAATACTACCTTATAAGTATTATTTCCTATATACCTTACCTTACTAATATTAATTAAGTTTTTTATAATTATATCTTTTTAGCTAATTAAGTTCTTTATTATTATAAAGAATAAAGAGTAGATAGATTATTATTAAGTTATTTTAGAATATCTATACCTAATTTTTTATTCTAAACTTATAGCTATTATATATACTAAAAGATATTTTAGTCTTAAAAAAAAGTTAAAAGGTAATAGTTATCTAGGCCTCCTTACTTATAAATTTTAGTAGGTAAATAAGACTTTAGTTCTAAAACTTAATATTATAAAGTTATTAATATACCTACTTTTTATATGTCTTTTATATATATTTCTACTAATAAGTTTTTAGGTAGGGGTACCTTTTAATTTTAATATTTCTTATAATATATCTATAATACCTTCCTCTTATAGAGGAGATTTCTTTATATTAGGTAGTTTAAATAACTTACTTTTAATATTAGTCTCTAATAAAGCTAAGGTTAATAAAAAATATAAATATATTATAGTTAAATTACCTACTTCTAGCTTTATTTTTAAGCCTAAAATAACTATAAAGCGTATATATTTAATAAATACTATTATTCTTAAATTAAAAAAGAAAATTATAAAAGCTTTAAAATCTACTCCTATAATTAATACTACTGAAAAGAAAACTAATAGATTAAAGGCTATAAGAAGATAGTAGTAATATATAAAATAAATAAAAAAGCTATTAAAATAAAGATAGCTAAGATTAAGAAGACTATTATTACTAAAAATAATAAAAAGATAAAATTTAAAGTAAAAGTATAAGCTAAGGCTTCTATTAAAAAGAAGTCTATTAAGGTTTTAAAGAAGAGAGTATTTTTTAAAAATAAATTACTAAGTCTTTCTAAGACCTTTATTAATAAAGAGGAGGAGTCTTCCTTAAAAAACTAAAGTATTAATATAATATTTTATAAGTACTAAACTATACTTTTTTTTTCTTTTTTATATTTAGTAAATATCTCTAGGTAAAAGAGTTACTTAGTATACTTTTTATAAAACTATTAATTTAATCTACTAGAAAAGTCCTATAATTAGTTATATATAAAAATTACTTAATAGTATTAAGCTCTCCTCCTATATTTATACTACTTATTATAAGCTTTTATTATTCTTTTAAATCCTTTTATATTATCTTTATAAACCTATTAATTATATTTTAAAGACTAATTTTTCTACTTTATTTTATAGAAGTACTACTCTTTTTTCTTAATCTTATTTAAGATTTATTTTATTTTATATTTTAAGCTATTATCTATAAGCTCTAATAAGATATACTTTTATATTTTACTATTAGCTTCTCTATATTTATATAGCTCTAATAAGGATATATAGAAAATAGGATAGATCCTATAAGTAGTAGATAATATAAAATAATAAACTTAACTTCTTATTAATATCTTTATTTTAAAAGGTTTAATGTATTTATATAAAAGCTTCTAATTTAATTATCTTTACTTAAGATTTTTTATTAATAGTATTACTAGATTACCCTTATTAAATATAATTAGCTTATATATCTTATTATAATATTTAATAGATAATTTTATTATATCTTATTAATACTTCTTTAGCTTTTTATAAAGTTTATATAATTTCTTAATCTTTTCTTCTATAATAGGTATTCTCTCCTTTATAATATTATCCTTAATATTTATTAAGATTTTAGGATTATAACTATATATTATCTTAAAAGGGCTATAGTCTATTATAGCTTACTTAATCTAATAATATATAAACTTAGCTAAGGGTAAGAGTTCTACCTAATTACTCTATTACTTATATTAGATTAGAAAATATTAATAAAGATATTTTTTCTATTTATAATAATACTATCTAATATATTAAACTTTAGGGTAATTTCTATAAAAAATAATTTAGTTAATTTAATAGTATTAATCTTTTTTATAGTTAGTATATAATAAAGTATCTTTATATACCTATTAACTATTACTAGTATTATATTATAAACGTAGTTTCTATACTTACTAAGAGGAAGATTAGTTATAAAATTTATACTAATCTTCTTTTAAGGTCTACTAAGTATAGGTAATATCTATAATTTATTATATAAATAATAATATTTTATCTTTATTCTTTAATAGATATTATAAGAGTCTATATACTCTTTAATATTCTAATTTATAGTAGGCTAGTAAAATTTTCTATTTATTAACTCTATTATCTTATTAATACTAAAGTAGTCTATTAATAGATTATTATAATAGTATTTAAGTAATTCTTATATTACTACTTCTTAAATAAGAATATAAACTTTTTAGTTATATTTTAGGAAGCTATTATAACTATTATATATTATTTTATTAATAACTATTATACTAGCTATATAATATAGAATATATTATTTATAACTAATAACTTTAATAATAGGATTAAGTTATTTCTTAGCTATATTATTATTTTATTAAGTAAATATCTTATTTAAACTCTTTATTCTTATACTATAAGGGTCTCTAAGTCTTATAAAATAAACTATATTCTCTTATAAAGTAGTATAAATTAGACTTAGTATAAATTTCTATCTCTTTTATTAATTTAACTACTCTTTATTTATATTTTTTATAATATAGAAGACTTCCTTTCTAACTATAATCTAGAATAGATTAAATAATATCCCTAAATTTATAAGCTTTTATTATAATATAGATAATAACTTATCTATAGCTACTTTCTTATATTTATAATTAAGGCGTCTTAATAATATATTAACTAAGTTTAACTTCCTCGTTTAATAGGTAATTATAAAGTTAAATATTAATAACTTTATAACTTAATAAGCCTATCTTTAATTTAGTTCCTTTAAACTTATAAAAGCCTTAAGGTTATTATAGTTTATTAGAATTTTAATAGAGTAGAAACTCTCTTTATAATAGTATTACTACTATTTAAAAGCTATAATAATAGTAAGTAGCTCTTAATTATAAATTTTATAATTTTTTTTAGTAATAATTATCTTTTATAACTAAAATATAACTAGATATTAATAGCTATCTTCTTATAATTAAGATAAGATACTAGCTATTATATAATTTAATATATCTATCTTAATTCTAGTCTATTTTATTAGATTAAAGTACCTTAAAATTAGTACTTTTATAAAGGTATTATAGAGCTATTAAAATATATATTCTTTATATTTTTTCTATTCTAAAGATTTATTCTTTCTTTCTTATATACTCCTCTATAATAGCTCTATTAAAGGTATTACTAAATATAAGTAGTATTAAATAAACCTCCTAAAAAAGTTAATAAAATCTAGAAATACTTAGACTTTATAATATATTTTTAATTTTAGTTAGTTCTATATAGTATTTATCCTATTTTTATCTATTATTATACCTTTAGTAGATATAATAAACCCTAGAAATTTAACTTCCTATATTAGGAATTAATATTTCTTAGGATTTATATATAACTTAAATTATCTTAAGTATTATAAAACTTATTTAATATAATCTATATACTTCTCTTCTAAGTTTAAGAAGATAAGGATATTATTAAGATAAATAATATAAAATTTATTTAATAAATCTATAAAAGCCTTATTAATATAAGCTTAGAATATTACTAAGATATTAATAAGTCTAAATAGTATTACTATATATTTAAAGTATTTATATTATATATAAAATATAATCTTCTATTTATCTCTCTTTCTAATTTAGATATAATAATAAGTATTTTTAAAATTTAACTTAATAAAAACCTTAGTACTATTAAGATAATCTAAGATTTTATTAATTAAAGAAAAAGACTAATAGTTTTTTATTATAATCTTATTTAATCTATAGTAATTAATATATAAATATAGGCTTCTATCCTTCTTTAGTATAAAAAGGATAAGGGTATTTATAAGATTAATAGAATATTAAATCTATCCCTTTATTAATATATTATTAAAATAAGTCTATAAAACTTCTAGCTCCTTTATTAAAAGGTTATAGAGAGGACTATAAGATAGATTAGTAGTTATTTTAATTATATAATTATTACCTTAATAAGATAGTAAATAACCTACTTTCTTTATTAAAAAGATATCTTAATACTCTATTAGCTTCTTAGGTAAATTTATTAAAATTATAATAAATAATAGTCTTATCTATATCTTAATTACTCTAATTATAGAATTAGGTAGTATAGATAAGTTATTAATAACTATTAATATATATATCTCTAGTTATTTTAATAAGGATTTCTACTAAATTAATAATAATACTTTTTTATACTAATCTTAATATTCCTAATAATAAAGGTAGACCCTCCTTATTAATTATATAGAAAATTATTTTAAACTCCTTAATATAGCCCTAGTTATTATAAAGACTTAGTTTAATATAATAAATATTATAGTAATATATAGAGTTACTATCTATCTAAGTTAAATAGAATAATTTTATATCTTTAATAAATTTTATACTCTCTTTAACTATAAAATACTAGTTAATTATATTAATTTTAGTTTTATTATTAAATTAGATCTTTATCTTTATCTTTTATAATTCTTTTTTTAGTAATACTATTCTTAGATATTTTAATTCTAAGATTATATTAAGTTTTTTTTTTCTTTCCTTATTCTTTAAAGGATACTTTAAATAAAAGGTTACTTTTTTTAACTCCTTAATTATATATTACTTAAGATAGTCTACTAGTATCTTATTAGAATTTATATCTTTCCCCTTAAAATAGGTAGTTAAGTAATACCTTTTCTTTTTATAAATATAATATTTAATATCTTTAAGATCCTTTTTTAGATATATTAAGTTATTATTTTTCTTATTTTTAGATAATATATTTTTAGAGTTTTCTTTAAATTAATTTTTTTAACTCTTAATATTATTTTTATTTTCTTTTACTAAGATACTAACTATAGTCTTATTAATAGAATTAGCCTTTTTTTAATTACTTTCTAGATAAGAAGCTAGTATTATAAATTTATTCTAAATAATAAAGACTTATTAAATATTTATAATAGCTAAGTAAAGATTTAAATATAATTTTATTAAAAGATTTATCTATCTCTAATCTTTATTATAGAGAGGTAATTAGGCTTTAAGACTATTTAAATAAGTATTAAATTATTAAACTAACTAACCAACCTAGTCTTTATTATATATTAGTTATTACCTAGATAATATCTAGTATATAATTAGCTAGATCTTTAATAAGGTTTAATAAAAATAGCTTAAACTTATTTTATATCTAGTTAGCTATAGGGTATTCCCTTTTATAATTATATTAGAACTTCTTTATATCTCTCTTTAAGTATTATATTATATATAAAATCTTTAATTTATTAGTTTTAAAATTAAAGGGAATTAAATAAAAATATATTTTAGTATCTTTAATCTAATCTTAATACTCCTTTAATAACTTCCCTTTATATTTTTTTAAAGAGGAAGGTTTTAGTATCTTTTTATATAAACCTAAATTATTTCTATTATATAAAAGGCGCTTTCTACTTATATTAATAGTAGGTAGAGAGTAAAGAATAATTTTCTCTAATATTTTATATATAATCTCTATATAGATAGACCCTATATTATAGCTAGTAAGATATAAAGTAAATCTATTTTTATTATATTCTATATACTCTAAAATATTTTCTATAATTACTATTAATAGTCCTTATCTAAGGTTAATAATTTTATACTTAAATTATTTAAATTATTTTTACTTTAATAGCTCTTTCTTTACTCTTTAAGTAAACTATAAGTATTTATTAAGTATAAGGCTACTTAATTAACCTAGCTTATTAGTAGTATTATTAGTAGTATTATTAGTAGTATTATTAGTAGTATTATTAATAGTATTATTAGTAGTATTATTAGTAGTATTATTAGTTATAAGACTTATTTCCTCTCCTTAAGTATTTAAGTTTTTCTATACTATTAATCTACTTTACTTATTATTTACTTATAGTTCTATAATATAATAGTTATTAGAATATAAACTACTTATAATAGGTATACTAATTATAGATTAATATCCCTAAATATTATAGAGATATATATATTAATATAAGATTAAGTATATATTATAAATTATAGAATATAACTAATTCTTAAGGAGAGAAGAAAGGGGATATACTCTCTATTCTAACTATATATTAAATAAGTAGATATTATATAAGTAGATATTATATAAGTAGATATTATATAAGTAGATATTATATAAAGGCCCCTATATAATAGTAACGTATTTATATATAATAGATATATAAGTTATATAATACTTAGCCCTATTACTACACTATATAATAATATTATAATAAATTATAGTTATTAAGTTAATTAGAGTATAGAATAAATATACCTATATAATATAATTTATAAATAATAATAAAGTATTATATATTTAATTTAATTCTATATAAATATTATAACTTTTATTACTTATATTTAAAAATAAAAATAATTTATATCTAAGTTAGTTAATAATAAATATTATCTTAATTTCTATCTTAAACTAAGATTTAAAGAAAATAGATATAAATAAGAATTACTTTTTATATAAGAAGAAGAAAAATATTTTTATAAATTAATAAAATAAAATAAAATAATTAGAAAATAATAAACTTAAAGGAATTAAAAAGATTAAAATTATATAGGAAATAGAAAAAAAACTATCTTTTAATAATTCTTTTTTAAAGATACTTAAATCTTTAAAAATAATTTAATAATAATATATTAAAAATATTTTATTATTATAAAATATCCTTTATAAAAAAATATTAACTTTTTAAGAATAATTATATATTTAGAAAATAAAAATTATTAATAATTAGATAAATATTATAAATCTAATAATAAATTATACTAGCTATTATTTTATAAATTAATAAGTTATAAATTCTTACTTAAGTATTAAATTAATTATTAGATTATTTATTTTATTATATTATAATTAACTAATATTTAAATAATTAAATAAAGAATAATAAAAATATAAAATAAAAGCTTTATAATTAAATCCTTACCTATTATAACTAGAATATTTAAATACTCTAAATAATTATCTCCTTATAATTACTCTTATAATATATTTAAAATATTAAGCTTTAAAAAGCCTTTAAATATCTTAATCCCTTTATTAAGTTATTAAATATAAATATTATTAAGAATAAAATTATAAAATAATATAAAGAAGTTTATTTATTACTTTTAACTAAATTCCTAAAAAATAAAAATAAAATTTTTTTATTATATAATAATTAGTTATTAAAAAATAGATAAAGTTATTTAACTCTTAATATATATTTTATTAAAATAAACTAAAAGTATTATAAAGTCTTTCTTATATTCTAATATATTTAAGATTATTATATTAAGTATAAAATTATATCTATTCTTAAAGAAGAGATTATATTTTATAAACTTAAGGATATTATTAATATTATTATAATATAAGTTATTTTATAAGCTCTTTAATAAAGTTATAAATTAAATAATATAAAGAATAACTCTTAATCTTTTAAATATTTTATATATTTTATATATATAATTTAACTTATTATTAATAAGTTATTTAATAAAATCTATATTACTTTAATAAATAAAGAACTTTAGGTAATATAAAATAAGGATTTAGATAAAAAAGCTCTAAAAATTTTTTAAGAATTTAATATACTATTAATACTTATAAAAGTAATTAATTTAATAATTAATTTAATAATTATATTATATTAATCCTTAATTTAATTATAAGTTTATAAAATAATAATTTATATTAATATTAGTTTCTTATATAAATAATAATTTAATATTATATAAATATAAAGAATAAAAATAATAAAGAGTAAACTTAATATTTTAATTTATAGCTTCTTTATAAAAAGTAAACCTAGGATATTAAAACTTAGTAGGATTTTATATTATATATATTTATTTATATTTACTAATTAAAATTAGATTTTAAAGTCTTTTTTAAGAAATATAAAGTATACTTTTTAATATTAGAAAAAAAAGAATAATCTTAAGTAGAATACTTAATTAATATTATTAAACCTTTCTATAAATATATTTAGATTATTAGTATTATTTAATAACTAATATTTTATTAGGTATTTAAAATATATAATAAGCTCTTTAATTATTTAAATACTATAATAAGATATCTTATATAGAAGAGAATACCTTAAAAGGTATAGATAAAAAAAGTACTTAAAGTAACTTCTATAAAACTATTAAAATATTATTAAAAGACTTAATTATTTATTAAATTCCTTTATAATAAAGTTATATTACTTAACTCTACTTATAAAAACTAAATTTTTAATAAACCCTTATAAGTAAAAGAAGAAGGTAAATAATTATAGACTAAAATATATTAGAATATATTATAAAATAACTTTAATAATTATCTAATAATTAATTTTAATATATTCTTTTTATAAACTATAAATATATTAAAACTTATATTTACTATTTTAAATAACTTAAATACTCTCCTTTATATAAAAGAGAAAGAATTTAAGAATAAATTTAAATATTATTAAAACTTAAATAAATACTATCTTATTTTAATAATTAATTTAATAATTATTTTCTAACCTTCTATAGAGTATAATACTAAAGATATTACTATAATAAATATATAGAAAAATCTTTTAACTAAATTTCTATATATAATATTTCTTATTTATTCTATTCTTATATTATTTATAGTAAAAGTTAATTATAAATAAATTTTTAATATTATTAGTAATATATATAAAATAAATTAATATTTTAACTTAAAGACTTTTAAAGTAATTATAGTCCTTAATTAATATAACTTTATAGAGAATATTAATATATATTATTATATAGATTTATTTAAAGATAATATAATTAATAAGAAAGAGCTTAACTTTAAGTTACTTTAATATAAAATAGTTTTAAAGATAATAATAAAATATTAATATATTAATAATAAAAATAAGAAAGATAGTAATTTTTTAGATTAATATAAATAATTCTAGGCTTATAATTATAGATCTTAAGTATATTAAGTATTATTTAAATATTTAATTTAAGGATTAGTAAAAGAAGTTTAATAAAGAGTTTATTTTAGAATAAGAGAGTTTATTTAATATAAATATTTATATTTATCTTTAATAAATAATAAGTACTAAATAAAAAAACTAAGACTATTATATCTATTAAATAGGACTAGTATATCTAAAACTTAGTTAAATTATTATATAGAATCTTAATAATCTAATAATTAATTTAATAAATAATATATATAGGAAATAACTTATAAATTTTAGTGTACTAGAATAAGCTATTAGATATTTAGGTTTAAACCTAAAAACTTATTATTAGATTAAATTTAGGTTAGGTTCTTAATTAAACTCTATAATATAATTTAAAATTAATCTAACCTAAATCTAACCTAAAACTTATTAGGTTAAACTTAACTCATTATATAGTATAAATATAATTAGTAGAATATATTTAAGGAAGAAAAGATAAATATAGGGAGTATATATATAATATATAAGGAGTATAACTTTATAAGTATTAAGTTAAAAAGGCTTAGTATAATATTAAATATTATCTCGTAAGTAATAAAAGCCTAGTTAATAATAAGATATTCTAGTTATTAATAAACTAAATATTCTAGATACTAGTTTAAATACTTAAGATCTCCTAGCTATTAATATCTTAGCCTCTAAGAGGCTAAGATATCTAGTCCCTTTATTTTTAAATTTTAATCCTAATAACTAAGTACTTAAGAATAGAGTAACTAGTCCTAATAAAGATAATTATCTTAGATATATATATAATAATATTATATTAAAATTAGTATATATTAAGTATAATATACTCCTTAAAAGAGTATTTACCTAGTATTCTATAGATAGAATTAATAATATATTATACTAGCCTTAATATATTTAGTAAGTAAGTAGGACTTAAGTAGGACCTATTAAGTTATTAAGATAATATAGATTAATAATACTTTACTTTAACTTAATATTAAAATTTTTACTAAGTTAATTACTTACTCTAGCCTCTCTATTTTATAGGGGCTAGAAGGTATAATTATATTATATACCTATATATTTATAGGGCCTCTATATTAAATCTTTATAAGCTATTATTTATCTCTTAGTAGAACTTTACTATCTATAATATTATAAGTCTTATTACTTACCTTATAATAAGACTTAGTATACTAAGTTATCTTAATATATATATACTTTTATATAATATTATAACTATATCCTATAAACTTCTAAGCTAAACTATTAACCTATATAGTTAATTAGATATATATACTTTATATATCTAGGCTTATAATTTATTAAAAGATATAGGGTATAGAATACTATTAATTATATCTTAGTTAAGGAGGAAGTATACTCTATAGTAAGATCTTATCTAGGTACTAAGAGATACTTAAGTTACTTAGATTAAGTACTCTCGTACCCTAGATTTTAATACTATTATATAGATATATATTATTATTTTATAATAGGGAAGACTTCTTACTCTAAAATTATTTAGAGAAGATTAGATATTCTTAATTAGATAATTAACTAATATATTATATAAAGGATTAAATACGCTTTATATCTAAGATATATATTTATATAAACTTATAGATAGCCTTAAATATATCTTAAATATATCTATTAATTAATTAAAAATAAGAGAAAATTATAGAATTTTTAATATATTCCCTATAATATATTTTAAAAGTATTATTTTATATTATATAATCCTTCTCTTAAAGTAATAACTTATTTATAATAAATTATATTTATATAGAATTTATATATAGATTATTTAATATTAATAGTAAGTATAGAAAATAGAGATTTAAAGAACTTAATATTAGTTCTCTACTCTATTAATATTTTATTTATATAATACTTTATTATTATTTATTATCTTAACTAAAGCTTAATATTATTATAATTAGCTAAATATCTTTATTTAACTTACTTAGTAAACTTTTAAGAAATTTATTACTACTTTTTATTCTTTATAAAACTAGTTTAAATAAAATCTTATTCTCTTCTTATCTATAAAAATAATATAGACCTTATTAGAAACACTACTCCTTACCTAAAAAAATTAAGGATATATATATATATATATTTATATAAGATTAGACTAGATATATAGAACTTATTATAAGACTTATTTAAAAGAGATTTCCTTAGGCCTTAGAGATTATAGACTAGCTTTATTAATAAATTATATAGTAAGAATAAATAATTATTAAAGAAATTAGTATATAGTTTAAATATAAAATCTAGTTATTAATTTACATCTACAAAAGTTTTTTTTTGGATGAGTTTAGATGAAGCGGCTATATCTACTCATCCAAACTCATCTAAACTTAGCCATTCAGTGTCAGAATCAAGTGATGCTTAGATGGAGCTGCTGTAGAATAGCCCTATAAACTCATCTGTAGGGGTTAAACTTATCTACGCTAGTAAAAAAAAAGGAACATAATTAATAGTAATTATATATACTACTAGTACTATAGCTCTATAGCCCTATAACTCTATAGCCCTAACCCTAATTTATAGTATATAAAATTTAATAAAAATTCCGAATCTAAAATTACATTTTAGAAAGGAATTAAGACGGGGGCTATAAAGCCCTCCCGAAATTCCCGTTTTTAGCGCCGGGAGCTAAACCTTAATAAACCTAAAAAATATTTCTATATATAGTAATATTAGACTATTTTAGCGCATAATTTTTTTAAGCTTTTTTAGCGCAGATGAGTCTAGATAAGTTTGGATGAATTTACGGGGCTATTCTATCTTTGCTGAAACTCGCTAAGTTTATTCTACAGTTGCTCCAGTCGCTCCAGGGCTACCTATTATTCTATAGCGACATGAAAAAACTCATCCAAAAAACTTTTGTAGATGTTAATAAGACTTTTTAATAAGTTAAGATATTAAATTAATTTAGTTAAGATTAAAATATTCTATAATAAAAAGCTTTATTTATTATATATTTATTATACTTTAAAAAATAATATAAATATTAACTAAATATATTTAAAAACTTAGATATAGATAATATTCTAAGTAAAATATAAATAGTAACTTTATACTTATTTAATTTACTTAACTATTTTATATAATCTAAAATAATTATTTAATTATATTAATTAGTTAAGTAATATTAATTCTTTTTAGTTAATATATTTATTATTATTTATTATAGCTAGTAAAAGATTATTATTAATAGATTTCTTACTTAACTTAACCTATATTTATATATTAGTAGAGTTAAGAAGTTAGTTATTTAAGTCCTTATAAGCTTAGATATTTATATTAATTATAATAAAATTCTTACCTATATTAAGATCTTTTAAGAGAATAGGATAAAAATTATTATAATAATTAATTAAGCTTCTATTATAGTTATTTAGTATAATAATTTAGAATAGATATAAAGTATTAAGTATTAAGTATTAATAGATTAATAATAATAAGAAGATTATAATATTTATTATTAATAGATATATTATTTAAGGAGTTAATATACTAAATAATAGTTTTACTTAGAGTATAATAGATTATATATAATTATTAAAGGATATAAATACATTTAATACTCTTAATATAATAAATAGTTTATTAATTTATTAAGAGATAAATATATAATTAGTATATATATAAACTACTAAGTTCTTAATATAATTACTAATAAAAAACTTTATAGATTTAATATTATTTAATATATAATATTATTTATACTATTCTCTTTAGTATAGTTAATAATATATATATATATAATAGAAGCTATCTATTATATCTACTATTAATTATCTTTTCTTTTATTAAATTTAGGCTTATTCTTTAGAACTTATTAATAAAAATAAGAGTACTATTAAAAGTAATTAAAATATACTTAGGAATATATTTTATAATTAGTATTAGTTATTAATAAAATAAAAAGTAAGTAGATTATAGAATAAAAGCTTATATTTAATATATAAAGATTAGAAGATATAAGCCTAGCTTTAAAATATTAAAAGGAATACTATTATTAAGTAAGATTTTTTGAGATATAATTAAATATAATAATATACTTATTATATTATAAAGTTTAAAGGGATTAAAAGATATTTATAATTTTTAGAAATATAAAAATATTAATAAAAAAATAAAATATAACTTCTAAGCTTTAGAAGAGTTTATAATATATAACTTCTAAATAAAGATAATAGTTAGCTTATAAGTAAAACTTAATTAATAAGTAAATAGAATAATAAATAATAAAAAAGAGTTAAATAAGACTATTATAAAGCTTAAATATACTAAACTTAAAACTTTAATTATTTAGATCTTTAAAGATTATCTTTATTATAATTTAAATAATAAATAAAATCCTAAGCTCTAAAACTATATAAGATTTATATAAATAGTAGAGTTATATTTAATATTATATAAGAGTATATAATTCTTTTATAAAGCTCTTTAAAGTTATTATCTTAAATTTTTTAATAAATATTAATAATAGACTAGATAATTAAAAAGAAATAAATATATTTAATAAATATTATAATAATAAGATAAAGGAAATATTTAAAGATTATTAAATATTTATATTTAATTTTTAATATCTCTTTAATATATCTTATTAATTTTTAATATCTTTTTAATATATCTTATTAATTTTAAGATTCTATAAGGAATTAAAATAAAATATATAAAAATTCTTTATAATTAAGACTAATAATAAATATATTAATAAATTAATATTAATAAATATTCTTAAGTATATTAAGAAATTTTAGAAGTCTTTTATATAGTTATAAGAATAGCTAGATATTAAATTAATTATAAATCTATAGTAAGATAATTTTATAAAATTATATTAATAAATTAGAAAATATAATACTATTCTTTTAATAGAAATAGTAGAGATAAAAAAGATTTATAAAATAGAAATAGTAGAGATAAAAAAGATTTATAAAATAGAAATAATACTTATTAAACTTATAAAGAATAAGGAAGAATTTTATAAGCTAATTATAAGAAATAAGTATAAAAATAAAGATAATATAAAAGATAAAGATAATTTAGAATAGTTTTATATTAGTTTCCTAAAGCTTAGTAACTAATTTATAGAGCTATAATATTTCTTTTAATCTTAATTAACTACTTTTTTTAATACTAAAAGTTATATTTAAAATTATATTAAAATTACTTTAATTAATATTATAATTATACTTATTTATATTATAGATATCTTATATTATATTATTTAATATATATATTATAAAATTTAAAGTTAAGTACTAAGTCTTAGTATTTATATATATATTAAATTTTTTTCTATTAATAAATATTTATTTCTATAATTTATAAATATCTTCTTATTTTTATATATATTCTACCCTATTAACCTTTACTCTTCTTAGAAGATATATATTATCTAATAAATTACTAGAGATTTTAGTAAGGATTAAGTACTTTTTATTAGGGGCTAGCCTAGAGTAAATTAATAAGGGTATAGTATAACTAGTAGAATATATCTAAGGAAGGAAAGGTAGATATAGGGAGTATATATATAATATATAAGGAGTATAGCTCTATAGGTACTAAGTTAAAGAGGCTTAATATAATATTAAATATTATCTAGTAAGTAATAAAAGCCTAGCTAATAATATTACTCTCTCTCTTTAAGTAAGTATTAATCTTAATATATAAAATAGATAATTTATAACTTATTTAGATTACTAGGTTTATTAGAGTAATACTTATAAAAGTTAGTTATAATATTAATTATATACTTAAATTTATTATTATTAATATTATCTTATTATTAATTAAGATATTTCTTATCTTTTTAATAAATATTTCTATTTATTTAATAAATATCTAAGATTTTATTTAATTCTTATTCTTCTTTATTATTAATAATTATAGGCTTAAAAGAGTTTATATATTATTTAAATAAAAAGTTTATTATAACTTTATATAGAAGGTTAGAATAAAAGATATTATAAATTTATATATTTATTAGAAGCTTTAATTAATAAAAGTATTTTATTTTAATTATAATCTTAAATAGTTTTAATATTTTATTATCTAGCTTTTTATTTAAATATACTATAGTAATATTCTTATTTAATAAGAATACTATATCTTTTATTTTATATAATATATTAGATTAATAATAAGTTACTTATTTAATTATATATTTATAGCTTTATATAGATTATTTTTTTATAAACTCTAATATATTTATTATTTTATCTATAATATTATTAGCTCTAGTAATCTAAGTCTTCTTATAAGTAAATAGACTAGGCTTAATAGATAATAAGAAAGATATATAAGAATAAAATTCTTCATTAATAAAAAAGAGGGATATACTAATAATACTAGTAATAATATTATTATCTATAAATTTTATTATAAATAACTATTATACTTAATTATTTTATATATAGAAGTAGTAAATTTTTAGTTATTATTTAATATCTTAATTAACTCTTTTTATTTATTTATTAGTCTTTAAATAAAAGGTTATTAATAAGTTTATTTTAATTTATAATTACTTATATAAAATCTTTTAAATTAATAATATAAATTATAATCTATAATCTAATACTATTAAATTTAGGAGTTTATAAGTATAGAAAATATAATTAAGTAGAATATTTATTATAACTTTAATAAAGGTTCTCTTATTTATAATAGTATATAGAATATAATAATATTTAGTAAGATAATTTACTAGAGTATATATAATATTATAGTAATTTAAGATAGAGAGATTAGTAATAAAGTTTATTAATATATCTTATTAATATTATTTAGGTATAAATAGTAATTATAATAGTTTATTATATTAATCCTTTAAAGTCTTATTTCTTTAATAAGTATAGTAGTTATAAATTACTTTATTTTTTATATTTAGTTAGTAGAACTATTATTTTAATATTTTTAATATTTAATCCTTTTTTAAGTAATTATTTATAAGTAAATTATAGCTTTTTTTTATAAGTTTTAGATAAAGCTTTAATAAAATAAGAATCTAAAGATAATCTTTATAAAAAAGTATATAATAATATTATTAGTTATTTAGTTGTGAGTATTAGCCTCGCTAGGTTTAACGTCCCCCTAATTAAGTAATACGCTCTAGGCGTAGCCCCTTACTACTTTACCTAAATATAAATACCTACTAGCCCTCCTTATTTTTCTAACTTTTCTTTTCTTCCTATCCCTTTAATCTTTTTAGCGTCTAGTTAGACCCCTCTCTATCCCTAATTACTAGATTTTCTTGCGCCGTATTTACTACTACCTCCTTTATATTTATTATATAGCATTTAATTTTATACCTATATTAAGGATTAGGTTAATAGTTAGGATAAATTACTTTTAGCTCTAATATTACTTATTTATTAAAGAATTATACTCTTTTTACTATAATTACTTATACCTTTAAGATTCTACCTTTATTAGTATACTAAATATTAAAATTACCCTTTAATAGTCCTCTTCTATATTCTCCCCTTTTATATTACCATCCTTAGATATTTTATTATTATAGCCTATAATAATCTAGCTATATTTATTTAATAGGTATAGCCTATAGTTTTAAGAGTAGGCTAATAGAAGAAAATATCTTATATTTTAAATAAGGGTTCTTTAGTTATACTATTAATATATTAATCTAGGGCTAAGTAACTTATAGTAGTTTACTAATAACTCTTATATTAACTCTACTAGGGATAATAGGATCGCCTCTATAAGCTTAGTATATATAGGTTTTAGGCGCTAAGCTAGTCTAATATAGTAGTAGCCATAGTACTTAATATTACCTAGATTAAGGAAATATTCTTAAGGAGGTATATACTATCTAAGTTATTCCCCCTTAAGAATTAGGTATTACTATATTTTAGCTAGCTTATATTATTTTCCTTTTTTAACTAGAAATATAGTCTTATCTATTCCTTTATATCTAGTATTAATAAAGTTCTTAGGTTATAAGTAATAGACGCGCTAAATATAAAGTGTTAGTTTATAGAAGCTAAGATAGATCTTAATTAGAATCTAACTTTTTAAGGATCTCTAAGGAGTGGTGATTAGATAATATAAGATTCTAGGAGTAGATAAGGTATATTACTAAGTCGCCTAACTACTATATATCCCTATTCGCCGGTGGATTTCACTTTATTAGCCTTAAGACATTAATTATAATTTTATTAAGGATCGTAGGCGATGTATTATAAAGTCTTAGCTCGAAGATCTAGACTACTTTAGTTAATAGAGCTTACCTAGATATGGGTATCTCCGAGGGGCGTAGTGATAAGTAAGTAGTAGGGGATATTAATACGTAGGAAAAGCTTAGTTTACCTTAAATATGGATCGAATATAAGGGTCTAATAACTAGTAGCTACGTTAAGGTGTGTATCTTAGTGTAAGGTGAATACCTATAGATTAGCGATTAATTATCTTAAGGGAGTAGAAGAAACTAGTGGAGGTTATAAGTTAGAGAGATTGTAGTAGATTATCTAGTAGACTAGGGTGTATAAGAATCCTCTTATCCTCTTATTTTATTTAGAATTTCCCTTTTAAACTTCTTAGTTAAGAAAGATTAGACTTTATCTATATTCTATTAGTATATTTTAATATTTATAACCTATAATAGCCTTTATTAATATAGATTTTACTTAATTCTATTAACCCCTAAAGATAGTAGGTATTTATAGTAATAGACGGCCTATAGACTATAACCTATAGCTCTCTATAGCTTATAGTAAGGATAAAAATCCTATAGCTCTTAAACTAAGTAAGAAAGGGAGTTAGATTCTTTAAAATAATAATATAATTAAAATTCTTACTAATCTACTATTAAAGGAAGCTCTTAGTTTATTTTATATACTAGTATTAAATCTTAATAATATTAGAATAGACTCTAGAGATAGAATTCTTTACTATTATTTAAATTAATAGTAACTAAGGCTTTTAAATATCTTAAATAGACTTATTATTACTAGTAACTATAGTTATAGTAATTTTATAAAAGATGATAATCTTCTAATCTTTAAGGAACTACTACTTAATCCTAAAGAAGTGTAAGAATAACTAAGGATAAGCTTAGATAATAGATATAAGATAGAAGGATTTAATAGTAATTTTAAATATACTATAAAGAATAACTATAATAGTACTACTAGTTTTAGGTTAAGTAAAGATAAAATTTAAGGTAGATATATTAACTCTATTTATTACTAAAAATAATGTTAAAATCTAATAAAGAAATAAATAGCTATAAGTAATAATTATTTAGAGGACTATACTACTTAAAACACTCTATAAGAGGCTATATATTTAGGTTAGTATAGATAATCTTAGCTACTATAGATATACTTAATAGCTCTTAGATAACTTAAGTATAAGCCCTAATATTAATAATAATATAGAGTTTACTACTTTATAAAAGTAGTTACTACCTAAATTTAGGTATCCTTTTAGCCTATAACCTAAAGATAAGGATACTTATATAAGTTTAACTTTAAATAAAGCTAATAGTTTATATAAGTATTAAATACTAAACTTGGATTTAAGAATTATATAGTTATCTAATATTTTTTAGGTAAGCTAATTATAATTTAGGATAAAGATAAGGATACTAATAATAGTAGTAATAATACTTTAGAGAAGTAGAATAGGAATTAGAGGCTACTTAGTACCTAATTAATATCTATAGTGGGCTTAGAGGCTAGGTATAACCCTATACTTTTATTTTATAACTTTGGATACTAATAAAATTTCTATTAACTTAGAACTCCTAGCCTCTCCTAAAAGAATATATATTCTTTTTTAGAGCTATCTCTATTATACTATAATACTATTATCTATAAGTATAATAAGCTAGTATATAAGTCTAAAGATAGAAATTATAAGAGCCTTATATCTAATCTCTTAACTAATAATAATAAAAGAGATTAATAAGATAATAAGATAGAGATAGCTAATAAAGAGGAGAGATTTAGTAGTAATAAAGATTAGAATAGTCTATCTTTACTATATTTTATAAAAATGCGGCCTTTATCTATTATAAGAGAGAAGGCTTATATAAAGCTCTCTATTAAATATTATTACCTTTTATCTACTCCTCTCTTAAAATCCTAAGTACTATTATAAATAGACTTATATTATAGATATAGAATAGTAAGCCTTAGTACTAGCTCCTTTAATAGTATTACTAATACTTTATATCCTTTAAAGTTATTTTAGGGTTAGGTATATCTAATATATAAAGATAAAGAGTGGGAGATTATTAGAATACTTAGAAAAAGGAAAATTAGAAAGAGCTATAAATATAAAATATAATAGAGGAATATTTAGCTACTAAAAAGTGTATTAAAAAATATATAGATATTATTAAAGGACTTTAAGACTAAAAGCTAAGCTAAGTATAAATATAGATATGCAAGAGAGGCTTATATATATAAAGAATAGTAAGTATTAGTATTTAATTTAGTTAAAGATATTAATTAGAGTTAAATTTTATTTAATATTACTTCTCTTATTTTTAAGGATTTACTATTATATATAATATCTAGTAATAGACTAGATAGTACTTTTAATTAGTAAATATATTATTAGGGTTAATTCTAGGATATAAGAAGCTTATATTAATATAGGATATCTACTTTCTTAGTAAGAGCGCTTTTTAAAGCTTACTAGTTATTAATTATAATCTAAGTAGGTATATTAGATAACTTAAACCTATAACTTATAATATATACTCTAGCTACTAGATATATAGGTTATACACCCTATCTCGCGATATAAGGACTAAGACTATTAAGGTATAGTTTTCTACCTACCTTAGAAGTTTTTATAATTAAAAAGTCCTACTTATCTTAATTACTAAACCTAATATACCTTCCTTATATATATTAGTATTTTATAGTAGCCTTAATTTTTTATTATATATACTAATGTTAATAAGAGCCTATAAGCTCTAATAAATAATATAATAAAGTTATAAAGTTATAAAGGTTTTAGTATAATTTATAGCTAATATTATCTTTTATAGAATTAATAGACTAAAGTCTATATTATTATTATATTAGTTATTAAAAAGATATTATAATACTTAAATAAATATAATATAGCTAGTACTACTATTAATTACTATTATACTATTATAGCTTACCTACTATTCTAAATAATAGTTAGGAGGAAGTTATAAAATCCTTTAATTAAACTAAGCTAGCTAATTATAGTTTATTCTAAATTTATTAGTATTTATATTTATAAGATATCTATATAATCTTATAATAATTATAGATAATAGTGTTAGTAGTAGTAGGGATAAGGTCTTACTATCTATAATAAGCTAAGAGCTATTATTACTAAATTTAATAACCGCTTTATAACTTATATTATAGTGGAATATTTCTGTGGAGCTAATAAGGTCTTATACCTGCGACGTCTTGTCCTAAGAGCTTGATGCTACTTAAGATCCGTTGGGCGAGAATACTACGCTGATAACCTAGCTGGTATGACCCTCTAGCGTACACTGGCACTAACCAGTCTTTACATCCCACACTCGTACCGTCTTGACCCCATCCGCCACTGCGTCCAAAAACCATAGGAGCATTCCTCGCTTTACAGACAACGGAAAAACCACCAATCGATGTCATCGATGAACTTTTGCCAGCCAAATTGGCTTTAGTGGGGCCTTGGTATAATTGAATGGAATCTAGGTTGATCAAGGGTACTATATATCTCAAATGCGGATAAAGGAGCTGTGTAAAGAGTTTAAAGTCGGAGGTCCAAGACGTTTAGAACGGGGCGAGACGAGGATTATATATGCTTCTAACAGATTTGCTGAGGACTACCAGAATCGCATATCCTTCATCCTAGCACCTCTCTTCTCTAAATTGTTGATCTCCGGCTATCACCGCTCAACCGCTAGACTCAGTACACTCAAACCCTATTCATCTGTCTTACATCCTGCGGCACGCGCTGGCGTACCTCTTTGCTATTAGAGCCTCGTATTTGATCCACATCCTAGAGGCTGAGTTTTCGCTAAGCCCCTTAGAAATATCTATGGGTTGTGTCTTATCAGCTGCTGCGGCTTGGATCTTTAAGCTGAGCCAGCTGGGCCGTCGCGAATCCGCTTTGCTGGATGTCTTGTAGGACTCTTGACAGCAACCTCGTAGTACAAATCTTCCTACTCTGTTACTGGTGGCTGCTGATCCACCAATTATATATGATCCAGTGTTAGTATGGTAGACCATCAAATTTGTAAAGCTCGAGATATGTTGCTGTAACTGGCGTAGGTAACGAGTGCCCAGCAAAACGACACATTAAAAGCATCATATTTATAGGAGGCCTGTCCCTAATCTAGGCATTGCTAGGTGGTGCAAACCTAGAGTCCTTTGGATTGAGCCACTGCCACGTTAGAGACAGGCTAATGTCTGGGAATCTACCTAAGCTGAACTCCGCAAGGATACCCTATTACCGCCCTTCAGATCCATGTAGGAGTCGCTATCACTAGCAATGGCGAAACGCCGTCTTTTTAAGGTGCGGGGCAGTGCACATGCACATCTATTCCACCCAAGCTCCTGCTATGTCAGCAGCGACTGATGCCTGAAACCCAACTGAACTATACTCGACGAGGATACCCTGCCGCCAGATCCATATAGGAAACATCACCCGACCACTAGCAGCGTTGACTCGTGCTTTCGCCTGCGGCGCAGCAAAGGAATTGCCCTGGTGCCCTGTAAGGCATTTATTCGATTGGTCCTGCGGTGCCCGTGCAGAATGCTTTGGGGCGAATCCACTTTGCTGGCGCTCCTATTGCGGCTATGGCCATGACTAACAGCCCGTACACACAAGCTGAGGCAGCCTTGTGAGAAGGCGAGCTGCAATAAACCAGGAAACGTTGAGGAATAGGACGAAACTCGGGAAGGTTAGGTGATTTGAGAGTAAGGAAGGACTAGGGGTCGAAAGGTGAGGATTCAATGGGCTGGGTGGAAAAGGTGCGTCGTTAAATGGGAGAATAGGGATCGAGTAGGAGGGCTTGTAAGAGATCGAGATCGTCGCAGCCTTTGACGCATTCCTAGTTGAAGGTCGGGATTCGAATTATGGTAATAAGGACAGTAGAAGAAAAGCAGATAGTTAAGTAAGGCCAACCAGGGCTAGGGGAGAGCAGTTGGAGAAAGGACAACTCCAAGGGCAAAGGTAAACAAGGAGAGAAAGACTGTTGCTAGTACGGAGGCAGCGTCGTCGTCGTTGTTGTTGTCGTTGTCGTTGTCGTCGTCGTCGTCGTCGTCAGCATACCCATACCCATACCAGTTGGGAAAAGCTTGCGTAAAGACGTTGACACCTGTGTTTCAGCAAATGTGGTGTGACACTTCCGTCTACAGAATGAAAATGAGACATAATTATTTGTGCAGTTTGATGCGCCAAAGTATGCAGGGGAAATCGCGGTGAGGCACTGCATATGCAGTGTAACCTGAAGCATAATCGAATGAAAACCAAAGGATTTTTTTCGCCCCTGATCAATATTCAGTCAAATCTTTACGGTCAGGCACGCGCCAAACCTGGGATGCACCTTATTCTGCGGCTCCTAGCATCATGCAATGTTTCGGCG
The DNA here is from genome assembly GCA_018257855.2 of Cladonia borealis. Classification (NCBI taxonomy): domain Eukaryota; kingdom Fungi; phylum Ascomycota; class Lecanoromycetes; order Lecanorales; family Cladoniaceae; genus Cladonia; species Cladonia borealis. The sequence goes on from JAFEKC020000015.1 coordinate 820,542, forward strand.
GGCTTGCCAACTTGGGCAAACGTTGCGATCAGAGTTGCGAGCTGCAAAAGAACAACACATCTGACCATGTGCGCTCGAGCCCACCACGTTACGCTGTTGAGCTTGCAGTAGCAGTGTCTCGGATGCCAAGATTTGTCTCTCACGACGAACGTAAATACAGCTGTTCTTCCCCTTCCTCAGATTGTTTTCTTCAGATCACTCGGATTATTCGAACAAAGCCAAAACTGCAAATCAATTCATTATCACTCAGAATCCAACTTTCAACTCCTCTCAACTAGAATTACCATGCATTTCTCCCGTATCTTCTCCCTGCTCGCCATCCTTGCCGCCGCCGGCACCACCCTCGCCACACAGTGCGCTGACGGCACCGGCCATGTGGAAGGTACCACATGCGGGGATGCTTCACCGGGGCAAACCACGTGTAACTGCGTGAACACCAAACAGGTAAATCTTCCCCTGAAGTCGATGGACTACTTTTTATGGAGCATCTTGGTTGACTATTGATGTGCTGTATTGTAGCTTGTCTGTGCTGGAACCTGGAAAGTGGACGCCAATTGCGCTCATGGATGTAGCCAAGGTGTATGCAACCATTAGGGTGTAAAAGGGGCGGGTGACTTGGAAGAAGGTTGGATCTAGGGAGTGGTGGCAATGGCAAAAGAAAATGGAGGGAGGAGCTTGTTTGTTGAAGAAACTGCTTTCTTTTCATTTGCAGAGTTAGACATATGAACAGAGTCTGTCGTTACCGTATACCCTCGAAAATGGCTTGATGGGCCAGCTTGCCATATATCTCATCGAACGTGTTATCCTCTCCGATACAAATCTTATACATAACTTTTACGTATTCCTCCGCCTTCTTATATAAATTTAGTGTTACCTATATATATATTATCTATAAAATATACCTATATCTAGATTAGATAGTCTTTTATTAAGCCCTACTACTTAATTTTAAATAATAATTAAAGAGATAATAGATTTTATTTCTTAATCTTAAAGCTTAGTAACTTAAGAATTTTTTATACTATTTTAATTACTTTATCTTACTAATTTTTTAAATAATAGATATATATAAGAAGGAGGTAAAGATATTAGAATATAAAATAAGGAATTTTATTTACTAGCTTAGTATAGATTTTCTTAATAGTATTTAAGATTTATTTTATTTTTAGTAAGTTAATACCTATTTAATTATTAAAAGTAACTTTAAGGTCTTTTAAGAGGGTAAGCCTTTTATTTAATATATTTTTCTTTATTTTCTTACTTTACTAGTAAATAGTATAAGTATATTAGAAACCCTAATTTTTTAGCTTCTCCTATATCTTCTTATATATATAATTAGGCCCTAGGATAGCGTACTAGAAGATAATCTCCAAGCCTACTAAGATATTATAAGTAGTATATATAATTTATATATTACTAATAAAGCTCCATTATATATTATTATAGTAGCTATAATTAATATAGAACGCCTTAATAAAGATTCTATATATATAATAAGGTAACTTAGAAGTTGATTTAGTAGAGTGGTTTTTAAGTAATATATAAGGGTAGCTAAAAATATTAAAAGAAATAATATAATTAATAAGGAAGCTAGATAATAATTAACACTTTAAGAGAAAATCTAAGATAGTAGAGATACTATATATATTAATTATTAGTATACTATTAACTTCTATTTTATTAACTAGCTTATAGTCTTTATAATATAATAAGATAAATACTAATATAAGTAATAAACTCTAAAATATCTTCTATACTATATTTATAATAAGGTCTACCTATATATCTAAGATAGCTTAACTAGTATAAGTATTTATAAGAATACTTATCTTTAAATACTTTAAAGAATAATAAGAAAAGGCCTTCTTATAAAAAAGTAACTCCTTAGTAATTATATTCTTTATAATAAATAAACCACGCTTATAGCCTTTTAAAGCTTAAACTTTAATATTATTAGTAAAAGTTATATTATTAAGATAAAGTAATATATCTTTAATAGTTTTATATATTACTTTAAAATTATAATTATTATATTCTTATTCCCTTAATCTCTACTTTATCTAAATAATCTCTTTTTTTATTATATAGTAATATAAATAGTATAAAATAAAAGATATTAAAGCTTAGTAGCTTTCTTAAAATCTTCTTAACTTATATAAAGAGAGAGCTATATAGTAGAAACCCTTTTCTAATTATTATATATTAGTAGTAAACTTTTTAATATTCTCTAAAGCTTTATTATAGTACTAAAGCTTAAGATTAACTAGGGATTAATTAAGTTTAAAAATTTATAATATCTTAAATATAATTAAGTAGTAAAGGGCTAATATATAGTTATTATTATATACTATAATTAGCTCTAATAAGGTGGGCTTAGAGGAATAAAGAATTTATCTTTTAATAGTAGTATTTAGCTTACCTACTTTTAAGGTAAGATTACCCTTCTCTTTTAAGATTTTAGTAGTCTTCTTAAATTCACTAATTTATACTTACTATCTAAGAGGGATTCTTTTATTATCTAGAGAAAGCTAAATAATATTACTAAGATAATTAACTTATAAGCTATAGCCTCTATTATTTATTACTTTAAAGTATAGTTCTTTTATAATATAGATATATTATATCTAGATTACTTTTTTATTTAATTAATAATCTTTATCTTTTTATTAGTATAGTTAAAATATTATTTTATTATCTTTCTTATCTTCTATAATAGCTATAATAGTAGTTATAGTTATAGAAGATATTATAACTCTAAATAGAGTATAGAAACTATAATAATAGGTCTTTAAATATAGATTTTTAAGATAAAGCTTTCTAAGGCTTCTTAAAGATATAATAAAAGGTAGATAAGAGATAGTAATCTATAACTAGTATATTATATAATAATCCTTTTTTTAATATATTATAGCTATACTTATAAATTATAATATAAATTTATAAATAAGTTAGCTATAAGACTTTTAATTCTTAGGTCACTCACCCTTATATTTACCTATAATTTAGAGTATAACTTTTTACTTTACTAATAACTATATTTACTAGTTAATATAGGAGATATTATTTATTTCTATAATAATAATCTATATCTATTCTCTCTTAATCCCTTTAACTTTAGTACTTTAGAAGATAAGTATATATTTCTTATTTTTACCCTTACTTTTTAGATATAAGAAAGAATAAGGATAAGAATTTACTTAATTATAAAGGTAATAGAGTATAGTTATTTCTAATCCTTTATAGACCTATATATTTTTATATAAGAAGAGGAGATACTAGCTAATAGAGAATTATTCTATATATATTTCTAAGTAATATAAAGGATAAAATAGTATTTAGATTTAATATACTTTATTTATTATCTCTACTCTATATTAAATCTATATCTTAGAATTTATATATACTTATATACTAGTTTAATCCCTTCTAAATATTATAAGAAGTATTATAGTATTATTATTACTAGTTAGATTTAATTTATAAAGTTATATATATATAGACTAAAAGTTAGTATAATAATTATACTAATATATAGTACCTAATATAGTCTATATACTTATATAAGTATACTATAGTAATACTATAAATTAAGAGTTAATTTAATATAAAAGATCTCTTTAATATTAGAGAGTAAGAGGTATATAAATATTATTATATATAGGTAGACTTTATAGCTAGCTTAGATAGCTAATATAAGGGGGTATTAATAAGATAAAGTTAAATACTAAGCTTTTTAAAAGAAAAGCCTTAGCTAATTATCTTTTTTAAGCGATAGATACTTAATTAATATTTAGGAATTACTTTTATATAGGGAATTACTTAGTATCTATATACTTTTTATTACTTCCTATATTTATTAGTATACTTATTAACTTTAATAAAATTTATATAGTTTTAGTATTTATTAGTAATCCTAAAATAATAAACTTAAAACTAATTTAATAATTTAATATTTCTTAAGAATTAAAAGATAGAAAGGCTTTAAAATAAAAATAACTTTTATAAAGCTAATATTTATTAATTTAAGTACTTAAACCTACTACTAATAAAGCTATTAATTTAAGATATAAATTTTTAAAGTTATTTTAGAAATTTTAATAAAATTTAACTCTTTTAATCCTCCTTTATTACTAACTCTATCTTAACTTTTAGATTATAGATTACTTTATATTAAAAGAGTCCTCTTTTTTTATTAATTCTTTATTTTATTCTTCTAATATATTCTCTCCTCTATTATTAAGTTAGTACTTTAGAATAAATAACTTTACTTTAGACTTTATTTTTAAAGGAGAGAAATTAGAGTTAATATATATATTACTAAAAATAAAGTAGTTTAAACTAGTTAACTATATTAATCTTTATTAGTTAAGGTATAAAGTACTAGAATAGATTAGTCCTAATAGATATAAGATAATATAGTAGAGGAAGTAGTTAGGCGACTCCTAGGATATATATATATAACGGCGCTGACTCTATAAAATAAGGGGCATCTAGAAGTAAACTTGTTCTGTGGCTGCGTCTTGACCTACCCCTACTTCTATATATACCCTTTGTTTAAGTTAGAATGATTTATTTTAGAGTACCGTTAATATTCGGCTATATAGATAATAACCCTTGGAAAAGGCACTCTATTTAGGATGGAATACTGTTGTTGGTTCTAAACGTATATAAAGCTAACGCTTTACGCTTAGTCTTAGATTAAATCTATAAGGCGCCTGGTTCCTTCTATATCCTAATACCTCAAAAATTCCCTACTGGTAAATACTCAAGGAAGTCTTACAATGTTGCGCCTGTAAGGCGTTTAAGGCGTTTAGGACGTTGGACTACGAGCTAAGCATGGACATAATTGGGAGGGGACGTCAAGGATCATTAGAATCTACCTGTATAGTAGAACTCTTCTCTGAAGAACTTATGACATAACTACCCTGCACTGAACAAATATTCCCATATCATGCGCTCCTTTTTATTAATTTTCTTCTTCGCTTTGCCGCTTGAAGGTTCGGTAGGACCCCTAAACCCCTTCCTATCATCCTCAACCACAGAGGCAGCTTCGATATGCATGTCTTTTTCACAGGCAAGAGCCATTATATCTTTGAATGGATTTCAAGCTGTGAGATGAGAATGAGGTGTACCAAGCCAACGCTTACCAGCTGGAGCGGGAGAGAAAGGAAGTTGAAAGGGAACAAGCAGCTATGAGCCAAACGCGTTAGGCGATACAATCAGATATGGAAAGACAAAAGGAGAAGGGAATAAACGCTGTAAAGCAAGAGTTCTTGGATAAACATAAGACTAAGATTAAGCAAATGAAAGAAGAGTTCAAGAAAAGAATAAAGGCTGTAGAGATGAAAAGGGATGGATTGAAAGATAATATCAAAGAACTTAAGGAGAAGAATATATAGACCTAGAAGGATATGAACTAGTAGAAAAAGGATTTTAAACTTAAGAAAAGAAGTTTTCAATTATATATTAAGCGCGTGGAATCTAAATTATATTCTATTAATATTACCTCTATTATATTATTATAGCCACCTAAAATCTAGTAAATATTAGCTTGGTCTATATTCTATAGTTTATAATTAATTAGTAATCCTAGTATTAAAAGCTTTTATTATCTATAGAAGCTTATTTAAGATATAGTGATTCATGATTTTTAATTCCTACCTAAGAAGATAAAACTAGTATGTAAATTAATATAAATAGAAATTACCCTTTTTATAGTATAATTAACGTTATTTATAGTTAGATAGTAATAAGGTTTAAAATTAGCTATTTACTATTAATCTAATATTTAGATATTATTTACTATCTTCTAAGAGTAATCTTTTAACTTTCCTATAAGGATGCGCTATTTAGGACTTCCTATTAAGGAAGACTATTTCTATAATATAGTAGTAGTATTTTATAGAACTAGTACTAGTAATAATATATAAGTTCGGAATATAGACTATAGATACTATTCTAGATACTATTTCCAATGTTCTAGTAGTAAATTCAAGCTAGGAATTATCCTAGCGGCTAATAATAGTTGATAAGCTTAATTATTTTAGTTTATATAGTCCCTTAATAAAGGTTACTATCTCTACTAAACTGGATTAGGGTAATATTGTAAAGGAAATCTAGGATTAACTATATTATTTTTAGAGCTCGCCTAATTAATAATTAGATGCTAAGCTTTTAGAGATTGCTAGTACAACTATTAGGCTTTGGGACGCCCTTCGGAAGGATAGTTGTTAAGTCGATTTCGAATATGACCCCTCGACAAGTGATTGGCAGGGATGGGAATTTGTTGATGATGTGGTAACAAATGGCTATGTAGTAGCGAGTTCGCCTAGCGGAATCCCCTCGGCCCAACTGCCCTCGAAACCTTTTGTACTGTTCCCTCGAATTACCGGCTCCTTTTCTGATAGTGCCGGTCCTCGTGTCTTGCATATAGGTTTGGCACTTTCCCATGAGTCTTTAACCTTTTAAGAAGGCCTTTAAGAAATTGAGCATATCGATAATGCGACGAAGGAGTTACGTAAAATGCGTAGAGGCTCGAGTGCTCAATCTTCACCAGTCATAGGGAAACGTCAGGGAGATTGGCCTGTTCCCCATCGTGGCTTCAACTAAGTCGGTCGAGTTTCGGTGCAACGCGAGGGATAACTTGGGCGCGAGAGCGGTCCACAACATTCCAACAATTGAGGGCAATGGCTAAGTACCTAGAATGCAACCCTCTGGGATAATATTCTCTATTAGAAGGCCAAAGCACAGAGAATTGGCGGATCTTAAGGGAGGGCATCATACGAAGCTTCAAACGAGCGATTTGGAGGTACCGAATATACTAAGAAATCCGATGCCATCTCAATTACGTGCTTACATAATGTAACGATCAATGTAAGGCTGAGTTATGTTTGAAGTTAAGTGACCATATTTCTAATTGTAGTCGATTTGCGAAGCCACTTACGCCTCTGCCTGTGCCACATCATGGCGACAAAGCGCAGTCACATGGCACAGCCACAAACCCCTCAGCACCCCACTTGGTAGTTTCTGTCCTCTGTACGATATCAAAAGGTGCAAATTCCCAGTTGTTATACTCGGCACTAGGTATACATGGGCAAATCGAGACTCTTTCGGGTTCAAAACGTAATGCCTGCCGTTCGAAAGATTATTCCGAGACAGGGAAGAGAGTTCTGGAATTCGCTTGACCCTAATAACATGAAGCAAATTTCGGAGGCTGTAACGATTGAGGTAAAGTCGAAAAGAACTTACATTCGCCGTGCAAAGACTTATAAGTGTCTCAAACAGTATGACAGGCCAGTGCCAGGTCAGGCTCACTACAGTTCGGGTGGATCGAGGGGTCTTCCAATCACGGCCTCTTGGGTCTGGGTCAGCTTGCCATGTCTTCGTGATTGCCAAATTTTCCTTATCCGCGGCGCGTTCCTCATCAAAGGTCAAGGACGGGTAATAGGAACAGGGTGCTCATATCCTGTCAAAGACGAGGACTAGATCGGGCTATGTGGGAGCGAGACCGTTATCGTCATCATAGAGGAAGGGGAACAGCAGGGCGCATGTCGCAAAAAAACGCAGGCAAGAATACTTGCCGAGAAGTCGAAGTCTGGCACCAAGTGTATTCTTATGTAAGACACTCCGAAGTACTAGGTTCCAACGTGCACGTCGAAGCAGATAAGAAAGAAGGTGTTTGCAAGATAAGTAACTACAAAAACCTCCTATCTAAATCGTTGGCACACTGGGGGCCGAATATGCTTACGTCTGGTTAAATATCTGCGAGGGTCAACGCGGAGAATTCGGAAAGGTGACATCTTAATTCATCTGATCAACCATCTGGTGGAAGAACCCCAGAGCCTTCGCCTATATACTGTTACTTCCGCTGTTGCTCTTCACCGCTGCTCCGCCTCCGACTAACCAACTCTTTGACTTACGGTAGTACTGCCCATGCTCCCTTTTAGATATTTCAACCCGTCTTTCTCGCCGATTTTCTGCCAAAAGTCATGAGATGTGACCTCAGCGATATCTTCGACTTCTCCGTAGACCAACGCCTTCTTCTCAACCAGCATGCGGGATAAATCGACGGAGGATAAAGGGTGACTCGCCCCTGATCCTTTAGCAGATGTAATGGTATTTATGCTTGGTCTTTTCAGCCGTACTCATTGTACCGCTCTCCTCTCCCTTTTGGCTTCGGTTCTCTATCATGTTGCGTTCGTCGTTGGATTTGTGTCTATTCAGTCCTCGACAGGCACCTTAAGGAGCTTATGCGCGAAGAATACCTGAAATTCTCTGCCTCCCGTCCCCCTTCTGTGATGTTTCCGTGTTCGTTACAGAGCTTTATCCCCGAAAATGGTTGGAGGCCAACGGAAAGCTCGAGCGGTGGAAGCAGTGTTACATCAAGAACCTTTTCGCTGAATTTCCGGCCGGAGAGCACGAAAATTGGACATACTACCAAGCACTCTTTCCTCACGCGAAATCGGCAGTTATATAATAGCTAGAGGCGGAGGGATCATTAAGAAAATAGGCTTCACTGCTACATAATGCAGCTAGGTATACGAGTAGGAAAGGGAGTATTACTAAGGCTATTAATCTATCCGAAACAGTGATAAAAGTAAGAAAGAAAATTCTAGGTTAAGAGCACGAGGAGTCTTTAAGCAGTATAGATATGGTAGGCCTAATATATAACTTAGGGAGCTGATGGAAGGAGGCTGAAGAGCTAGAGGTATAAGTGATAGAGATAAGGAAGAGAGTGGTTGGGTTAGAGCATCTATATATGCTGAGGGGCATGGGCAATCTAGCATTGATGTATAAGAATTAAGGATGTTAGAAGGAGGCTTATAGGTTCTGTTGAAATGGATATGAAATAAGTCGTCATCTATATAGTATCTAGCGAAATAATTAATAGCGTCGCGCTAATTAATCCCTATAATACAATGTAAGTTATAGCGCGCTAGAAACTTCTAGATATCCCTGTGATAATAAAAGTTGTATTAATCTATCCACTTAGGGAATAAATGCATGTTATATACGGAAATATAATTAGCGTCGCGTGGCTGCGCTATGAAATAATATACCTGTAACGGTGTAGCATTATGACGTTAAGATAGCCTATCTTTATTTTAGATGGGGTCCTACGTAGGGCTATTAGATAGATCCTTCTAGAATCCCTAACTTACGAACCTAATAGGTCCGTAAGTTAAGTAAGATCATAGGAATTTTTAAGTACTATAGTATATCTAATAGAATATTATATTTAGCCTCCTCTTTATAAATTAGTATTTCCTCTATATTATTATTTCTTTAGACTAGCTTAGTTAGGTAAATTTTAGATATAGCCATCTATACACCTTAAATAACGCTAAGGCTATATTGTGATAACTAGAATTAAATGAATTTAATATATTTTAATATATATCTAGACGTATACTTACCTTATATAGATAATTAATCCTAATTAGTGAAATAACACCGCTAATAGATATATCTATACACTATCTTACTCTAGGCTATTGGATATTAAGCTCCTTAAAAGTCTATAAATAAGCTACTATAAAAAACCCCTCGAATATAATTATTAGCTAGGAAGATAGAGAGAGTACCTACTATCTTTATAAATAAGTAGAGGAGGACGACCTTTTATTACTAGGAAATAGTATAGAAATAAGATTAATATACTAAGATAGTACCTTAGCCGTAATTTAGAGTATTAAGATTAGTATCTTTTATAAGGTAAAGGCTTAGTATAAAGGATTAGAACTTAAGAATAATATAATCTAATTTATAGTAAAGAATACTCCTAATATCTCTATTCTAGAGGTTATATATTCTTAGGTTAATTATAAGTAGAATAGGTCCTTTCTTATCCTAAAGTAGATTAGTAGATATATATTATAAAATACCTAGTCTTAACTTTCCCTATTTTAAAAGTTATAGATTGCTAGTTAGATTATAAAGTACTACTCTAAGCTTACTAGAATTACATTACTTTAATTTAAGAGTATTACTTATTATAATATTCTTAAAGTATACTTAATAGTAGACGCTGAACCTTTCTATCTATCTTAGAAGCCTAGATCTTTAGGCCCCTTTTTTCTTAAGAACTTTAATTTCTACCTCTTATAATAATTAACTATATATTATCTTAATATTAGACCTTTATACTTTTATTATATTAATCTAGGACTAGATAATATTATAATTTTAAAAGAAAATAATATAAAGGGAATCCTAAATTAGGAATCTATAGGGTTTTATTTATAATACTAGATTGTATTAAAACCTATATATAGCGCTAGTTTCTATCTTAAATCTATAGAAGGAATAAAGAGGGAGGTGTAATATAATCTCCTAGGAAGCATATTAAAGAAGAAAGGTTTTAAGCTAGCTTAAGCCTAAGATATAGGTATATATATATTAGAAAATATAAACTAATATAACTTTATATAGAGTGTAAATAAATATAGGTAGATTATTAGTATAACTAATATTACTCTCTAAGTCTATTAATATAGAGTATTTAACTAGTACTTATATTAAATATCTTCCTTTAAATAGAGATCTCCTCTATCTATATATCCCCTATTATCTTTTTAGAAAATTATACTTATATTATTTAAGATGTGAAGATACTTAGTAATTATATAATCCTAATTATTTAGCCTTTAATAATATAGTAGGATAGTAGAGAACTAACTATTATATTCCTTTAATAAGAGTAGTCTTGTATTTCTCGTATTTTTTAGCTCTTGAAATATTACTAAATTTATAAGAAGTATTTAGGTACGTCTTAGAATTAATGAGTTTAACTTTTAAAGACTAACCTATAATAAGCCTTTTAATATAGACGCGTCTAGGATAAAGATAGGTAGAATTTAAGTAGATAAAGATAGGATAGAAAGTACTTTAGTAAACTTAAAGCTTAGGATACTAACTTTTAAACCTTTAGTATAGATTCTACTATTATTATATAAGCCCTAGTCTCTTTTATAAGGCTATAAGTTATCCCTTAATTAGTCCTCGTACATTAAATATAACCCTATTGCCTAGGCTTGCTATATAGGTGATGCATGCGCTAGCTAGATAATCAATTAGAATAGGTCCTAAAGATAGAGTAAGACCTATAGGTAATGTATAAATAGGGACTATATTAGGCTTCCTATAGTATATGCTTTATTTATATATACTACTTTAGTATACGCGCTTTATATATATACTCCTTTAGTATATAGGTTAGGAAAGATGATTTAGCCGCTAGGAAGTACTACCCTATATATTTATAAGAGGCTGCTATAAACGCGTATTAGTTTAGGATAGTTAATTATATCCTTTAGAAAATAATAATAATACTACTAGTATAGTTAAACCCTTACTATAGTAATACTATATTCTACTAGGTAGAAGGGTAGGTAATAATATAACTAGTATTTTTATTATTATTTAATTATAACTATTACCTTTAAGTATTCTTTAATATCTTTAGTAAGCTTTAATAATATATAGTTTATTATAAGTTATAATCTAACTTAGCTATTAATAATTAATAGTTTATTAGATATAGGTTTTATATATCTATTTTATAAACTTTCTATATTATATAGAAAGTATTTATATAGGTAAATACTATTATACTTAAAGACCTTAGTTTAGTTATAAGGCTAACTAATAACTAAATAAATATACTCTCACCCTATAAAGAGTATCTTTATACGGCTACTAATACCCCTTAAGGTAATAAGTAAAGGGGATTTAATTAGAGAATATAATCCTTTAATATTAAATAACTATATTAAATAAAGATTATATTATATACTATTTAGAAAATAATGCTAATAGTACTAAGTATATAAATAATTAGAGTTTATAGATTATAAGGTTAATAGTATAGACTTATAATAATATTTATATTATTAAATTTATATATAAAGTTCTTACTCGCATTAACTATTTATAGGATATAGGAATAGACTACCTAAGTATTTTACTTAGTAGCTAGAGTATAGGCTATAATAACTATATTCTTAATTTAGTAGAAAGTTAATTAGTAGAAGAAGTCTCTAAATATATTAAATAGAAGACTTATCTATTAACTATTAAGTTTTATAGTAGCTAAGTATTTTATATCTTTATTAGTTATTAATACTTCTCCTTTAAATATATAAGCCTTATAAAGTATATATTCCTAGATTTAACTTTAAATATTAATAGTTAATTTATTATATTTTAATATAAGGTGGATCCTACTAAGGATTATATTATTAAAGTTAGATATTTAATTTATAGTAAGGAATATAATACTATTATAATATTCTAATTTATAAAGGAATATTAAAACTAGTTAGTTATAAGTAATATTCTTTATTAAGTATTATTCTAAATATACATTTACTTTATTTAGAAGAATAAGAATATTCTAATAGTTAGTAGTCTAGAATATACGTAAAAGCTAAACTTCTATTATTACTAATTTAAGGCTTAATTCTTTAGTAGAGATTTAAAGAGTTAGATAAGATTATAGAAGGATTTAAAATAAATATATTAACTAAATAAAGTAATCTTTAAAGATACTTAGATATTACCTTTACTATTAAGGTCTTTTTAATACTAGGTATTCTACTAAATAATATATTAGTTGTTTTTAGGAGGAGTATTAAGCGTCTTATTATAAAAGTATATTAAGGCCTTATCTCTTACTTATTATAAAGTTATTAAATAAGATACTAGGTACTATACCTAGATAAGTCTTTACTAGAGTTATAATAATCTCTTTTTAATTATTAGGGATTATTAAATACTTAAAAGCTATTAAGGACTATTTAATATCTTTAATATTAATAATAGTAAATTCTATTATATATTAATAGATTAATTTAATAGCTACTATATTATAGGAGGGATATAATTATACTCTATAATTTATCTTTAAGATTAAAATTAGGTATAATTAAATAATAGATAATTAAGTTATTCTTCTTAATCTTAGTTAGTTCTATACTATTATTTTTAACTTAATTATAATTTAGTTTATTAGAAGACTTTAAAAAAAGCTTAAAATATCTATTATCTATCTTCTTTTTAACTAATTTATAGGGTTATAGTTTAGTATAATTAGGATTTATCTTCTAAAAAAAGGTAGTATTAAGTATAACCTAATTATTAATAGAAATCTTAATAAGCTCTCTATCCTTTATATAAAATACTATACCTTAGTAGTAATAATAATAAGCTCTAAGTATAGTAATAAATTTTTAACTATATTTAATAAGTTAAGCTTTTATCCCTTATTTATTTAGATAATATTAAAGAAAAAATATATTTAATATACTAATACGCCTTTTCCTATAGAATTTTATAATAGTAAGATTAATTAATACTTCCTTAAATACTTAGCTATTATAATTTAAATACTAATATAATATTTTATAGTATTTTAATCTATTATTTATCTCCTACTCTTTACTAATATTATATATAATGTACTATAATTTATTAGTACTAAAATAAGTTATATAGACTATTAAGTTTAGTATAAAGAGTATTTAAAGTAAATTATAGATAATTTTATTATTCTTTAAAAATAAGAGAAGGCGTTAAGCTATAAAATAATAGGTTTTTTTAATAAAGTTAACTAAGAGATCTAAGTACTTAAGGTAGATAATATTAGGTATAGTATTAGTATTTATATTACCCTAATATAATTCTAATTAATAGAGGTAATTATATAGTAGATTTTATTTAACCTAGGCTAGTTAGTAAAAGGCTTAAGCTAATAGGCTAGAGAAGAGCTATATAATAGGCTTATCTTTATTTAGATTAATTATATAGATATTTTATAAAATTATTCTTAAGATATCTTAAAGCCCTTTTAACTTAATATTAATATAGTAAGTTAGATTTATTATCTTCTTATTTATACTATTCTTATTAGGTAGAGAAGTATATATAAATAGTAATATACTTACTAATTCACTAGTAAATAATAAATATATATTTATCTAGATCTATTACTATATCTAATAGTTTAATAGACTTTATAATTTTATATTTATATATCTTTAAATCCTAGCTACTAGTAGATATATATTAATAAGTCCTTAGTAAAATTATTATTATACTTATATCTTACTTATAGTCTTAAACTTAAGTTTTAAGGCTTTAGCTATAATTTACTACTTTTCTTTAGATATTTTTTTAATTTTAATAAATTAAAGAGCTTCTCCTAAAGACTATAAGGTTTAGGTTACTTAAATAGTCTTTAGTAGCTTAAGAAATTATTAAATATACTTTAAGGTAAGCACCTACTTAGATATTAGTAGTATAAGGCTATTAGGAGGGGTTTTTAGCACTTATAGAGAGGTGATTAGTATTAGAATAAGAATATTTAGTGGACTTATTATCTTAGTAATTAAGTAATCTTAAAGGATAAAAATTTATAAAGGTAATAATATGCTTATCTTAAGAGATATAGATTAGATAGGTTCTAAAGAGTCTACTTATCTAAATATAATAAATAGAGGATTCTGGACTAGTAAAAGAGACTAGGAGATAGTTAAAAATAACTATTATATATATCTTCTAAGGGTCTAACCAACCCCGTCTTCTTTTATACCAGTCATGTCTTCTAATAAAGCCGTAGACTATAAATAATATCTTATTGACGTATCCTCCACCATCCATCGCTTTTTCTTGCATAAGCGCGAGCGAGATCCAAAGCCTTATGTAAATGCAAGAACGAAGAGGATTATTCCGTTCCCACCTTGACGCTGGAACAGCCAAACCAACCATGCCACGTCCAAGCATGAACGAATAGTGCTCGATTATTGTCTGAATCGAGGTACATAGTGAGGTGAAGGTGTAGTAGTTGAATTACTTAGACGTCCTGATAATGCGCTTTCTTTATGGATGAAGGAGACTGCCCGTCGATAGTCCTGGATATTAGACTAACGCCAGTCTGATTGCCGCCTGGGGTGGCCTGGCATTGTGGGGGCAAGAGTAGGAATATGCTGCAAATGATTGGCGAGCTTCTTAGACCGTGCTTAGAAACCCCTACTCCGTCGCGAATCTTGCATGACTAAATAGCGCCGGTAGCGATTATTTAGAAGGAGCCTATGGACGTAGCCATGGACGTGACTATGGACGCAACCATTAGGTGTATCTAGTATATAGTATGACGTGTAGGTTAGTGTCTTTGTCTAGCGCAATTAGAAGATAACTATATAAGAGATATATACCTCTTAGTAGTTAGTAGTTAAGGCTTAGGCTTCGGCTTTTTATAAGTTAAGATCTATGATTAAAATTCTTCTCTTTAGAGATAATAGGGGCTTTTTTAGTTAAGAAAATTAGGTTCTAGCTAATTATATATAACTTAATAGGTACCTTTAAATTCGAAAAGCTTTTAAGGATAAGCTAGTAAGTTATTTTTATACTCTTTACTAATAAAGCTTAATGTTCTTTTAGGTATTAACTACGCTAAATATCTTATCTATTTATATAGATATTAATATATTAAACGTCTTCTATAAGAGGTTATTATTAATTTAGATTTATAAAGTAAATCTTAATAATCTTTTCTTATATTTAAATAGTTAAACTAAGTAGAGAGATATTTACTTTTAATAGAAACTTCTAGATTATAATAATATTTTTAGATAAAAATAAATATCTTCTATTAAAGAGTGTAATAGACTTAAGACTTATAGAACTTTTAATAGAAGTATAATACTCCTAAAAAGATTTTAAGAAGACTTTTAAAGATAATAAGTCTTTTAATATTAAATCTATACTAGACTCTATTATAAGAGATATCTACTTAAATAGAGTAAGTAACTACGTAGCTCTATAGATATTTCTAATTATTATATAAGGTTATTAGTATTATATTATTTTTTATTAGTAATAAATATATTATTATCTTTTATAACTCTTTTATATATTTTAATAAAATTTAATTTAGGATAAAGTATAATTTTAAAGCTAATCTTTATACTTTAAAACCTAGGCTAGTTATAGTTATTTATATATACTTAGGTGGAGATATATATATATTATAAAAGTTTAGTATTTAAGAAGACTTTTAATATAAAGGCTTTAATAGTAAAGTAATTATTATTTATATAAATAGAGATAATATATAATATATATTACCTTTATATTTATTATATTTACTAATATATAATAGTTTTATCTATCTTAGATAGCTTATAAGGTCTCTACTCTACCTTGAAAACTATAAAATTATCTACTCTATTAATATTACTTACTATGGCGAATCTACTCCTAAGGGTAAGATCTTCCTACTATTAAAAGAGAAGATTCTTTAGTTAAAGAATAGAAGGGAAGAATATATAAGTATAGAAGATAGGTAGAATATATTATGGTTAGAAAAGAACTTTATAGCTTAATTAGTTATATTATTAGTGAGAATATAGTATAAGTAATAATACTTTATATATATTTTGTTAGTATATATAGTATATTCTTATATTATTATTATCTTTTTTAATTACTTATCTTCTATAGAGTAAAAGACTAGCCTATTATATAAGATTTAATATAGGCGTCTTTTAATATAAACTAATATAAAATATCTAATTTTAGGTAGTATATTACCGTATAATCTTAAATAAATTATAGCTTAGGGGTCCTAAGAATTACGCTGCTATATATTAATTTACTAGATTCTAAATTATCTTAATTTTTATATTATAGGTATTATAAAGTTTATATCTTAATTACTAAGTATTCCCTTCTACTAGTATAAGGTAAATCGCTCTCTAAATAGAATATGAATTTATGGGTTACCTAAATTATAGATATCTTAGTACTTAGTTTTATTAAATAATTTACTTAGTTAATATAAGTATAAAGTAAAGCGCTACTCTAATAAGCTCTAAAGCTAAGGATTTAGGAAATTATTAGTAGTATTAATTTTATAGTCTAGTTACTAACTTAACTTCTATTAATATAAACTAGTTATATTATCTTTAAAGTTATTACTTAAATAGATAAATAGATCTTAAGGGGTACTAGAGAAGTTAGCTTAAGATATAGTAGGAATTATTTACTTATTTATATTACTATTTATTAGTATATTCTAGTTATTTTTATAGTACTAAAATTATCACCTATCTTAAAAACCTACTAGGTAGTTAAGTAAATTTAGTTATATCTTATTTAATGAAGATTCTTTATAGCTATTAGATATACTATATTTTTATTATAAGCTAGTGTTAAAC
This sequence comes from Cladonia borealis, assembly GCA_018257855.2. NCBI lineage: Eukaryota > Fungi > Ascomycota > Lecanoromycetes > Lecanorales > Cladoniaceae > Cladonia > Cladonia borealis. The sequence continues at coordinate 837,758 of JAFEKC020000015.1, forward strand.
CTAAAGAGACGTACCTTCTATATTATAAGATGTCTTTATATAGATATTATAAGAGATATTTAGGGGCGAGTCTTTCTTATCTATTACTAGTATTATTAATAATATTAGATTCTTTATCTAGAAGAATATTAAGACTAGAGAGCTACTTATAAGGGCCTAATTTTATCTAGGTATATTATTATTTAAAGACCTTTAGATAGACGCGCTTTTTATAGTATATATAGTCCTTAGGTCTATTAAATAGCTTTTAGTATAAGTTATAGAAGGTCCTACTAAAGGTAAAGGTAAGTTTTTTATATATATTAGAGCTTTTATTCTTAATATATCTTTAAAGGTATTAGTATTTAGAAAAGGATTTTCTATACTTAAAAATTAGATAAAGGTAGCTTCTATTTATTATTCTATCTAAGTCTTTAGAGTTAGACTTAAGTTTTATAATACGTGATTAGAGCTATTATACCTTAAGTTATAATATATAGATTTATTTTTTTATAATTTTAATATATTCTATTAGATTCTTTTATACTAGTAACTAGGTAAGTTATATTCTCTTCTATTATTATTATTATTATAGTAACTTATTATTATTTTAATATTATATATTTCTATTTAGAAGAGCTAAGTCTTATTACTATTTTAGAAGAGTATTTATTAAGTATTATCCCTTATTACTTATTATTTATTTTAAGGATAAAGTATTATTTACACCTCTAATAATTATACTTATAGTTCTACTACTTTAAATCACTTTATTATATAAGTTTATTTATACTTAGATTCTATTTCTTAGAGTATAAGCTAAGAAGTCTTAAGCTAAGCTAACTAGAGCTTTGTGATCTACGTAGCGTTCTCGAGTAACTTTATAGTAAATTTAACTAAGTCGTAGGAGAATACTACTTTTCCTTGGATAGAACATCTGTTCTTAGGCGATAGAAGTTAATTAGTATGTAAGTATATCACATTTCTTAAAAGGATGAGAAGTCTACGTTCTAAGCCTAACGTTTAGTAGAGTTCATACGAGATAGTAGCGTGTAACTATTCTACACTAAAGCCAACTATTAGAGTAACTATAGCTATAGGCGAATTATCACTTACTATATGTCTTAGTATAATATAGTAGTAGTTTAGGGTTTATTTTATTTACTTTCTTTAATAGCTAAAAAGTATAGATTACTTTCCCCTACTATATCTTAAGGAGCTAATTTTATAGAGGAAGATCTAATTAATAGACTAGTACTTAATATATAGTAAAATTATATAGTTAGGAGCTTATCTACTAACCTATAATTATTTTATAAGATATAGAATAATAAAGTCTTATAAATACTTAAGCCTCTAGATTATTATAATAAGTGTGTTAAATTATCTTATATATACTCTTAATCTTAGCTTAATTTCTATTATTCTAGTATATAGATAGAGTTCTTTATAATTCCATTATAGCTTATTACTTATTTATATTAGGAGCTTTATAAATATAATATATCTATTCTTATTTTAAAATAGAATGTTAAGTTAATTTTATATACCTTATAGATATTTATATCTTCCTACTATCCTAAATATTAGTAGCCTTATATACGTTTAACCTAGTAGTCTAATTATATTAATATAGTAAAGATATTTAGATTATTATAAGAATATTTATATAATGTACTAGAGAAAAGCTATTTATATCTAATATAGTGGTACTAATATTATTAAGTATTAAGCTAAAGGTCCATTATAGCTTTATAAGACTATAGGCTTAGCTTTAAGAATTAGCTATAGTTATTATCTTAGTAATAGCTTCTCTTTTAGTAGTATAGCTTACTATAAGCTATATATTATTATGGTAAATTTTATTTATAGCGCTAAGTTAAATTTAGATTATTAAGCTCTCGCTTTAATAATAATAGTAGGATAAGATAGTTATTATATTCTACTCTAAATAATTTTAATATACTCTTATTAATTTATAAAGCTAAGGCCTTTAAATAAAAGCACTCTCTTATATTATCTTATTAGATATTATAATCTCTAAGGCGTAATACTTATTATTTATTAACTTTCCTTATATAAAATTCTAGGATATTATTAATTCTTTAGTTAGTCTCTTACTATATCTTATAAGCTTAATTATAAGAATAATATAAGCTATATCTAGGAACTATTAATAGTTAGTAACTAAACTCTATAGTAAAGTAAATAAGCTATAATAGTTTATATATAATATGTAACTTATAGATAGTATAAGGATTTAGGGAGTTATAGAGATGTATAGATTAGGAGCCCTACTCTATATATAGTATAGATTTAAAGGGTGGGTAATTAGTTCTCTTATCTTTTAAATATAGTATTAATAGTTATTTATAAATTATCTAGAATTTATTAGGAAATCTAGGAGCTTAAATTAAACTTATATAGTTATCTCCTAGTACTCCTAATAAGTAGACTATTATTTATTATAATTTAGCCACTATAGTTATTCTTTATACTATATATTACTAGCTCTTTATAGTTAGAGTAGTTAGCGCTTAAAAGCGAAATTATTATAGATCTCTATATAGTATCTAAGTACTTTATAAGACTTACGTTCTAGGCTTCGCGTAATATACTAAAAATTAATAGTAGAATATAATTTCTATTTTAGAAGTAATTAACATTATATAGTATTTAAATACTTATATACTATTTATATACGAATAATTTTAATGGGAATATATAGTATAAGGATTAGATTTCTAGCTTAGTTTAACCTAATATAATATTTAAGTATTATATATAAAAGTTTAATAGATCTAGTAAGTCCTCTTAAATTTATTTATAGTATTTACGCGCCTTATTTTTAAGTACCTTATAGGTTTATTTAGTACTAAGAAGAGGCTAGCTATTTAGTTTATTTAAATCTTCCCTATATTACTACTTATACCTTTAGATTAAGGCTTCTTATAGTTATCTCTCTATAGCTTCTATGATTAATTAACTAATAGTTAGAAGATTCTTTCTATAAGTATATAAGCCCCCTTCTATAATAGTTAAATTTAAGTATTATGGGTATTATATAATATATAGAACCTAACTTAGGGCTATAGTATCTCTATATTCTTAGAATTTACTATTTACTAAAAAGGTCTTAAAACTTACTAATAGAAGTGGGTGGTTACTTTAGCCTTCTTAAGTTAGGGATAAGACTATAGTAACTATTACTATATAGTTTATATTTCTTATACTATAAATATACTTTATAAAAGATCTAGTAAATATAAAAGCTAATTAGAGGTAGTTATAAATAGTTTTTTAGTCTAGGTAACCTTTATTATTTTTTAATTATATATAGAAGGAAGTATTTCACCTTATAAGGTATTAGTATTAGCTAGAATATAATAGTAGCTCTATCTCTTACCTATTCTAATATAAGAAAAGATTAGTTTAGTATTATAGAAGAAATATTATTTATTATTAATTACGAGATAAAAAGCTAGTAGTACTATTAAAGATAAGCTAGTAAGTAGCTTATTAATCCTAGAATAATCTAATATTATTATAATCTATAGTCTAGCTACTAAAATTATTTTTATATTTATTATATTTAATATCTCTTCTCTATAAACTAGATAATTAATAATAATAGTATCTATTTTATTTATTTTAGGGATAAGTCTTTATATAGACGCTACTATTTTTAACTTAATAGTAAAATATAGTAATTTTATAATAGATATTTAATTAATTAACGTATTATTATTATTATAGATATATACTAGATCTAATATCTATACTCCTTTAAATACTTTTATAAAGGACTTTTTATCTAGTATTTAGTATTATTTAAGATTATATCTTTAATAATTCTTATTAATTATTATTAGTATAGTAGAGTTCTTAAAGTTATATATAATAACTTAACTAACCTTTATATAGAATTTTCTATAAAAGTTATTTATAGTCTAGAGCTTATATACTACTTATACTTCTTTTATATAAATAAGTCTTAAATAGTTTATATAGGAAATCTTCGCGATATCTTAAGAAGGAGCGTATATTTTTACTTTAATATAGATTCTAAACTAGTAGTCCTAATGCTAGAGATAGTAGGATGTTGATAGACTAAATATACTATCACTAATAATTAGAAAAGACTCTACTATCTTGATTTTAGAAAGAATAAGAGTAATTAAGGTACTAGATTAATTTAGAGCATCGTTATCTATATCTATTAGGGAAGAGAGTAGTTATTAGATAATAGATGTTCTTAAGGTCTTGATTTCTCCTAGCCGCGCGCTTATTCTAGGTCTAACTAACGATTTGGTTTAACGCGCCCAGTATTATTTCTTACTTTACTCGTAGAGTAGGTCTTAATTAACTATTTAGGTTTAATCTTGAATATAACTAAAGAGGTTTCTCGCCTATTATAGGGTGAAGATAGGGAGAGAGCTAGATAGGAAAGGAGGTAAGATGATAAGAGATATAAATTTATATAGGAAGGGCTTTTTATAGCGGTCTAAGTTATAGGGTTAGAGATTTATATACTTAAGAGTGGGTTTATAGGATAATAAGGGCTGTTAGTAGAGATCTTCTAGAATACTAGATACTATAGATTATTACTTCTACCTATCTACCTAAAGTAAGAATTAGACTAGAATATCTAATAATAGTATAATAGGATCACGAGATTATAAAGTAAGTTAGGTATTAGTTTATATAGAATATAATATATATTATGGGGGTCACCCTTATATTACTTTAATTAAGAGTTATAATAGTCTTACTTTTAGTATTCTAGCGCTTAAGAACTATATCCGCTACTATAAATTTTAATATATTAATTAGTATCTTTAAATATTTATTATATCTAATAGTATTATCCCTAGTAACATTATTTATTTTAGGGGAAGAATATATCTATTAATCCTATATACTTCCTTTTTCTTCTTCTCCTTTAAATATTAATTTAATAATGCTTTGGATTAAATATTTATTTAAGCTCTAACTAGAGTTCTATAACTAGGGCTAGTAAAAGTATTAATATCTAGGGTAAGCTTATTAGCTAACGTCTTAGATTCTAGATAGGTGGGCTTATTTAATAATAATAATATAAAGCTTTATATAGATAATACTAAATCTAATTATTCTATATCTAGTACCTTATTATTTATTATAGTTATAAACTTATCCTATTTCTCTTTAGCCTAGTCCCTAGTATTTCTTAGAGTACTAGCTCCTTATTAGAAGGTATCTAGGTTACTAGTTATATCCTAACTATTAAGCTAGGTTATATAGAATTTATAGTCGCGATTAGAATTAGTAGATTATATATAATAAGTAGTGTATAATTTAAGTGTCCTAGAGCTACTATAATATATTAAAGTAACTATATAAGTATTATTATTAAATAGTGTCTTATAGCTAATATATACTTAAAGCTTATATACTCTCTAGGTATTTATAGTACTATTATATAAAGCTTATTACTTATATATAATAGTATTCCTATTTAAGCCCTTCCCCTTAGTAAAGAAGTTAGGTAGGTATAGTATAGTGGTGTTTATTAATAGTATAATATAAGGCTTTAACTCTTCCTAGATATCTTTATATAGATCTACTAAATAGCTTCTATTATAGAAGTTAGGCTTAGCCTTAGTAATAGAGCTATTAGTTAGGTTTTTAAGATTTCTAAAAAGAAGGTTCTCTTAGAAGGGAATATTAGTGGTGCTAGTAATAATTAGGAATACCTTACTTATCACTATATTTTTAGTTAATGCTTCTTAATTTTTTTCCTTAAAATTTAAAAAGTATTTATAGGTGAAGCGTAATAATAATAAGGAGACTTAAGGTAATACTAATCTCACATTAATCTCTTCCTAATTATATAGTTCTTATAGATTCTTAATATCACTATATTTATTAGGATAAACGCTATAATTAATAAGATACTACTTAAAGATAGGGTTATAAGTAGAGGTTTTTCTGGTTAATAAGGATATACCTAATTCTCTTCTAATTCTAGCTTATTTTTAGGAGCCTAATTAACTTAAGGATATTACTTAATTAGAAGGAGCTATAGTTTTAGGTTCTAAATACTATTATACTATTAGAAGGCTATCTAAAAAGATTAAATTAAACTTATAGCTCTAAGATAGTTAAAACTTAGTCTATTATATTTTATAAAGCGTTTAAGCTATATAAGGTTAATTTTTTCTTTATTAGTTTACTTAAATAATATAGAAGTAGTAGATTACTTAGTCCTTTAATTAAAGTATATAGGGAGTAAGTAATACTTATAATAAATTATTTTAAAACTAGTTAAATATCTAATATTATTACTAATTCTTAAGCTTTTAATATTTATTAGTAGCTAGTAGTAAAAAGTTAGTAGTAGGCTCTATATTCGCATATAGCTTTTATTTTTAATTAGGGGGTATTAGAGTTCTCTTTAAAGGTATTAAATTTTAGTCTTTATTAACGTCTTAGTCTAATAGATAGTAGGGTAATTAAGAATATAGAGATGTAGATAACACGCGTCTCCCTTAACTATACTAGCGTGTATGTAAGTTATTTTAGAGTATAGAGTTAATAGCTAATTAATAGAATAGCTACTACCTAGAAAACCCTAAATATATTATATATACTAATAAGTAGCTATACCTTTTAACCCCTTTATTATATTAAAAAACTAATAGGTTAAGCACTTTATATATAGTAGCTTTAAGCTTAGACTTATATCTATAGAATTTATAAATAGGGAACTTAGTAAGTAAATATTATATTTAATATTACCTCTTCCCTATTTATATACTATAGCTATAGTATATTAATAGCTTATCTAACTATAGGATTTATATATTACTAGTAAATATTAGTTATAAAGGAGGATTAGTAGGGGTAGCTTTAGTACTATATATATAGGTAATAAATATAGATAGTTCTAGTTACTTCTTAAGCTTATTACTTATAAGGAATTAATATTAATATAGATAATAAGGTTACTATTAAACTTAAATATATATCTATTAATCTCTCTCTCTTTAAAGGTAAAGTTAAAATTTACTAATCCCTTTCTAATAGTACTAGTATTCTATAGGTTTATATATATAAGATAGAATATAAATATAATATAATAATATTCAATCTCCTAGACCTAAGTCTAGAAAATCTTTTTAACTACTATAGCTATAAATTCTCCCTTAAGATTATATTAATATTTATTAATTAACTTCTTTACTATTTTAAATACATCTATTTTAAGAGTATTATTTATTAAGATATTAAGCTAGAGAACTTCTTAATAAATATAAAAAAGTATAGAAATTAGGTTTATATAATAGATCTAGGCCTTACTATAGAATACTATAATGCCTAGATAAAGATTAATACTAATTATATCTTAAAAGTATATTTAATTAGTATAGCTCGCTATACTAATATTAATAGTTATTTAGATATTAGTAAATAAAGTATTCTTACTTCTTACTATAAAGACTAATTACTATCTAAGTCTAATATTACTATAATAATTTAGAATCTTTAGAATATATACTTCTCTACTTTCTCTAGGGCTTTTTTCTATAGTAAGGTCTTAAGGCTACTAATAAGATATAAAAGAATAAGTTAATCTTAGAGAAGAAGTAGATAATTAGTATAAAGATTCTATATAAGAGCCTTCTTAAGAAATTTATAGCTTATTTTAATTATATCTATTCTTCTAGCTTTAATAATATACTAAAATACTTCTCTCTATATAGAACCTTTAATAATCTTTTTATATATAAGGGCTTTAAATATAACTATATATTTAATTAAATAATCCTTAAATATCTAAAGACTACATAATAAAGTTACTAGAAAAAGCTATCTAAGATTATTTTAAGATTTATAATTAGGGTATATAGACCTTATAATTATAGGAAAATAGTATATATAATAATAGTGAATAAAAACTACATCTAGGACTAATATACGGTTTTTAGGCTTTAGATTTCATACTTACATCCACTAGTAATATCTAGTATTATAGGCCGTTATCACGTATAACAGAGATCTATAATATAGGAAGTCTATATCTACTACCTTACTTAATGCCTATTACACAAGATTAGTGTAAGGAAAGTTTAGGCTATAATATAAATTAAAGAGGGATCTTTTAGTACCTATTCTTTATAATTATAGTTAAGAGGGTATTACCTAAACCTATTAGTTAAAGGGTGCTAGGTTACCTAATAGTAGATTTTTACATACGCGTAAAAAAGTACTGTTATGTGAGATAGGGCTAATAGCTTTGACTCTGCCTTAATATGTAATCACTTCAAAAGAGGATGTGGATACGAAGGATTGCGCATGGAGTTAGGAGGGGCAAGAAATGGATGCCTCTTCCAACATATCGCCGATCGGACCGTTATCTTGACCATTGAATCTCTTTGCTTCAGCTTCGTGGAATGATCCACCTGCAGAGACCGAGTGCCAGAACTACGGTAGATAGCCAGCCGTTATGTATACGCTTCGGGTGTTGGGCTAGGGTTAGCCAATGATACAGCGCTAAACACGAAGCCCGGCCCGAGGGGGTCACCTTGGCATAGCACTTACGTTAAGCAACTCCCTAACAATATCGTCAATTTTCTTGACTTTCAACGCCGTGCCTTCCAATCCCGCAACTTGCGGCCATGGAGCACACTAATCTTCTATCAAACAACGGTCAAAGGCCACACACTTCCAATAGGGAGAGCCTACTAGCAGTCCTTGGCCCTGGAAATCTAGACTTCCTTGGTAAGCCAACAAAGACGAACACTTTTACTTTAATCACGGTGTGTAATCTCAGACTAAAAATGCTTCGGATTTAGGGAGATTTCTTCGAACCATGCTTCAGCATTATTACAACGGGGCTATCCTGGACAATGCCAAGTTATCTTACATCCTTGGCCGTCTCCGCAACTTCACCGCTTCTGTGACCAGCTATATGCATAAGCACCCGTGGGAAACAGCTTTCGCTCTTCTTAGCATTCTCAGCATAACAATCGTTCCTGTGATACTGCCCACAATAGGCTTCTCTGCCATAGGACCGGTCGCTCAAAGCATAGCGGCTGCATGGCAGTCTTCCATCGGAATTGTGGCTGCCGGAACCCCGTTTGCTTTCTTACAAAGTGCCGCTATGGGTGGAGCAGCAGCGGGCGTGTTCTACGGTGCTGGTGTTGCAGGTCTGGCTGTATTGGCGAGTAAGAAAGCTGCTGGCTGGGCGGTCGGATGGTGGTATAGGGAATAGGGACGAGGTGAGGGAGGCCAGGCAATGAATATGGCTTGATATGATGAACAACACGGTGTAGAGGGATGAATAATGATAAGGATTGAAATTCAATGCTGGGCAATAAAGTTGCGAAGAACCACAACCGCCATCATGTCCGCAGTGAAGGCTAATTCATACCTGCGGGATGGAGAGAACGCGAGCAGTGCCTTGGCTGCCTTGTCTTGCTGACCATTGTGTAGGAAAGCGGCCTCAGAGCATCGAGAAACATATCTCTAGGAACTTTTTGAATGTAGGATGTCCTTAGCGACCCTCATCTACGAATTTAATGGCACAAGCGTTGTTAAGAGTCTGTAGGGCTATAAGGCTAGCTACTAGTTTATTAGCAATGTAATTAAAGACTACCATTTTATATATATTCTAATTAATACTTATATATTAATTATATTTATACTATTATTAATATTTTATAAGTTACTTTCTTATCTCTACTTCCTATTAACTATTAATATTTAGCTAGTCTTTTAACTATCTATCTTATTATCTTATTTTAGTAACTTAAGGCCTCTATTATTATATCCTTATTATTATTAGTTTATATCTAGTTATCCCTTACTATTAATAATATATACTAGGATTATATTATATAAAAATATATAATTATTATTAGTATGACTATAACTATAAATATAGGGTTATAGGAGAGATTATATATTACTAAGGGGTTATTAATAAAACTAGCTATATAGGGATTAGAACGCTATATTTTAGTATAGTAAATAGAAATTATCTAGTATATAATTATCTAATATCTCCATCCTCCTAATATATAATAGAGGTGTAGAATATATAATTAGGCCGCTTACTAATAGTAACGTAGGCTATTAGGAAATAGTAGAGTAATATAATAATTAGAGAGTTTTAAGATTAAGATAATAGGATAGAATTACTTTATTATAGAAACTTTTTAAGTATTAGTATAGTTATTATAATAGTAAGGTATAGAGGTATTAAATTAGGATTCTAAAGTTCTATCTAAGAGTAGAGTCTATTTTATAAGATAAATATAAGGAGAAAAGAAAAGAAAAAGGAATTACTAGTACTTAAATATATAATATAAACTATTAAAAAGGGGTATTAGAATATAATAAGCGCTAAGTAACTAAAGTAATATAATATAAGAAAATATTAAAAGGAAGTATTAAAGTGTTTTTTTAGAATTATAATAGTATCCCCCCCCTATTATCTATACTCCTAGATAGATATCTAATATTACTAATTTATAGGGAGAAATAAGTTATTATTATTATTATTAGAATTAGGTTTAAAGTTATCTATATTTAGCTCTAAGTTACTTAATTTCTAAAAATCTTCTAGTCTTACCTTAAAAGTGACCTAAGTATTATAGCCTAGGTAATTAAGGTACTAAAAAAAGTAGGCCTCTAAAATAATTATAGAGTTGTAAATATTCTTAAATAGCTTCTAAAAAGGTCTATTAAAACCTTCCTAATATATATTAAATTCTAGCTAGGAATACTTTATCCTAGAGTTAATAATAGCTATTATAGGGTAGTACTTATTACCTTAAATATTAGTTATAGAGTATAATATTAGAGGAATCTAATCTAGAAGCGAGTTATTAGTAATAGGCTTAAGAAGGCTAGTATAGAAGATATTATAATAGGACTAGTTTAAAGGAAGCTTTAGGTGGTAAGTATAAAAGTTAATAACTTAAATAATAGAGAAAGGCCCTTTAAACTTATTTAAAAGTTTCTTTATAACTTATTAAGTCTAGAGGTTCTAAATATTAAGCTAAATAAGATCTTTAATAGTATACTTTAATATAAGTTAATAATATCTATTAATAAACTCTTTTTAACTAGCTTAGACTAACTTTATCTACTTTTATAAGATTTTATTAATTTAGTCTATTTTCTTAGTAAACTAATTAGCTTAAAGTTAATTATAAATATCTTTTCTATTAATAGGATCTACTTAATAAGATTTTAGCTTTATTTCTATATAAAAATATTATTCTAAGTCTATAAAAAAGAGGATATATTAAGTAGTCTCTAAGAAGTAATTATTAGCTATAAACTTAGTAGAAGATAGCTATTTAGTCTAATTATCTTAGAGGAAGTTAATAAATATTTATAGATATTACTCTATTATTATATTTATATTCTTAATTTATCTATTAGTTTTAGGGTAGAAGATAATAAATAGATTAGCTTTAATATCTATTTAAGAATAAAGCTTATACTAAAAATAGTTTTTAAACTAGGTACCTTAATTTATAATAATAAAGAATAGTAAGTTATAATTCTTCTATATAAAGATATAAAATACTAAGATAGTATCTTTAGTAGTAATAAAATTTATAGAGATATATATTTTTCTTTTAATAAGATAATTAACTACTATTAAAATATTAAAATATTATTAGTTAAAGTAATCCTTATTTAATAAAAGGGCTATAATAAAATTTATAGAGATATAGAACTAGTAATAATTAGGGACTTTTAAGAGCTTTAAGGTACTATAATAATACTTTTTAAAGACTTTAATATAGAAGTAAAAATAATAATTTTAAATAAATCTCTTTATATTAATAAGGAGTCCTAGCTAGTAATAGTAGTAATTTAAAATTTTATAGGTTTTTATCCTACTTAAATAGCTAGTAATAAAAGTATTATAATCTTTTTAAATTAATTATAGTCTAAGCTTATAATTATTAGGAATAAAGAGCTAATTTCTATAATAGATATATCTTTCTTAGGCTTTATATTCTAATAGAGAGAACCTTTTTATTTTTTATTTTTTAAAGGTAAATATAGTAAGAATCTTTTAAGTCTACTCGCTTTTAATATAGATAGCCTAGATTAAGTTATCTAGACTAGGTATTTTAAGCTTATCTTTAGAGTTAGGGCTTAATTTAGAGGAGTTAGGTATTACTTTTAAAAGTACTTTAGTATTAATAAAGGTAAGTAAGGCTTAGAGAAAAGAGGTTTTAATATTTTTAAGTTTTAGAATAGTTTATTATTAGTATTTATAATATTTATTACTTTCTCTTTTTAAGAGATCTTTAGACTAGTAAATTAAAATATTAACTTATTTATTTAAGTCTCTAAAATAATAGATAATCTTATAGTTAAATTAGAAAAGGAATTCTAATTAATAAGCTTATTAATAACTTAATAGCTTAATAGTTATAAAATACTCTAAATTCTTATAGTTAGAAATAATTATAATAGGTTTTTTAGTTCTTTTAAGCTTTAAATACTAAACTTTAAATACTTAAATAATAGCTAGAAACTCCTTATTATAAATTTTATAATTATATTTAGTTAGGAGTATTTTAATAAAAAAATAGGTTATTAACTAAAGTTATTTCTTATTATTATATTAGGATAGGACTCTAATAATAATATAATTTAAGATATTAGTTTTTATAATAATTTCCTTTTTTAAATTAAAGTAAAGAAGGATAAAGATAGAAATAAAGATCTTTTTTAAATTATTAAAGGTAGTTTAATACTTTAAAATCTAGTTAAAAGTATAATCCTTCTTAATAAGCTTAATTAGGGGGCTAGTTATAGTAGAGAACTCTTAAATAAATTATTAATAGAAGTTAATAAAGCTAAGAAAGCTTTAAATATCTTTAATATTTTTTAAGGGTAGTTAATCTATTATAATAAAGACTTTTTTAGGGTCTATTTAAATTCTATAAGTAATAATAATTAAGCTAAGATATTTAACTTTAGTAACTAAGAAGGTATATTTATTAATATCTACTTAAAGACCTACCTTATATAGTTATTCTAAGACTTTTTATATATACTCTCTATATTCTACTTTTAAATTACTATAGATTAGAATATTATTAATATAAATAGTATAAAAGTTATTAAAGTATTTATAAAAGATATTATTAATATATCCTTAGAAGATTAATAGAATATTAGCTAGCCTAAAGAGTATTACTAAAGACTTATATAGGCTATAGTAAGTTTAGAAGATAGGTTTTTATTCCTCTCTTATAATTATTTAAATTTTATTAAAGGTAATAATAATATTAAGCTTAATAAAGTACTTTATATAGTAAATTTAATTAAGGGTCTCTTAAATTAAGAGAAGTAGATACTAATTTTTTACTATAATAGTATTTAAGGCTCTATAGTTTATATAAAGATAGAGGCCTTTACTAAGCTTATAAGTAAAGAGTATAAGAGAGATAGTAGATAAGATATTTAGCTAAATAAAACCCTTAATTAAATTTTTATTTAGGAATTTCTTAAGGACCTTAAGCTTATCCTAAGATATATTATAAAGGGGGCTATAGCTAGGTTCCTTACTAGATTAAAGCTTAATTTTATAGTTATAAAGCTTATAAGATAGTAGCTTATCTACTTTACTTTAAAAGAAAATACTTAGGTAGTTATAATATTTTAAAGAAAGGATTATAGCTAGATTAATATAAGTCTTAGGGGCTAAAGCCTTCTTAATATCTTATATAGTAGCTAAAAAAAAGCTTAATTTTAGGCTATTTTATAATATAAGTAAAAGGGGTAGTACTAATAAATTAAATTTCTAGGGGGTTTTAGTACTTCTAAAGTATAGGAGGTTTAGATATTATAGGGATTACCTTAGGCTTAGTACCCTTAGAAGGAGGTGGTAGTTCTAAGGAGATTAAGTTTTTTTTAAGGTATAAGTAAATTATAGCTTAGTACTACTCTAGCTAAGAGAGCTTAAGAATAACTAGTTTATTAAATAAAAAGGTTAAAAAAAAAGTTATTAAAATAGTAGGGTACCTAGAAATAATAATCTAGATTTAGGTATATTAGGTTATAAAGCCTATAGTAGCTAACTAGCTATTAAAGCCTTCTAATTATTAAGGTATTTTAAGATTATAATATAAAAAAGAGTTTATTTTTATATAGATTATATTAAAAAAGTTAGTAATAATATTAATATTAGAAAGCTAAATTATAAGAATTTTATTATTTTTATATCTAAGAGTATATCTAAATATAAAATAGCTTTTAGAAATCCTTCTAAATAGTAACTTCTTATTAGGTATTAAGGAGTATACTAAAATTTAAATATAACTAAAAGGTCCTAGTATATAATAATATATAAAGACTAAACTTTTCCCTATTTAAAGGAAGTAGTAGATATAGATATAAGGTTAATAGAATTAATCTAGATATTATAAATAGCCTAAGCCTATTTCTTCTTTTTATAGTCTTTAGTTAAGGTAGCCTAGCTTACTATAATATAGGTATAGGGACTTCTTAATATAATATTAATATTCCTTAGTAATAAGAGGGCTATAAAGGCTTATATAAGGGTAAGAAGTTATTATAAAAAGGTTTATAATAATATTAAAGTTAGTATTAAAGATATAAATTATAAATAAGTTTCTTATAATAGTAATAATAATTATAGTTATCATAATATATATAAATATAGAAGCTAGCTTAACTAGGTAATAATAAATATCTAGAAGTTAGTATTTAATAATTAATTAGTTAAAAGTTAGAGATTTAGTATTAATGAATACTAGGTAGCCTTAAAGCTCTCTACTAAGACTATTTTAGAAGTAAAACTATTAGTTTATCTTATTATAGTCTATATCCCTAATCTATTACTAAAAATTAGCTAGATATTTAGAAAAAAAATAATTAGCTTATTTAAGATTAGTAATTTTCTTCTAAATAATATTTTTTTAGTCTAGGTCCCTAAAGCTTAATTTTAAGATAGTATAAAATTAATCTATATTAAGAATTATAATAGAATTATTAAGTTTACTAACTTAAGATAGAAGCTAAATTATAGCCTTATCTACTAATTAAGAGAAAGTATAGCCTACTTTTAAGTACTTTAAGGGAAACTAGTCTTTATTTATTAATAATTTTTATTAAAGCTTAAATTTAAAACCTTCTAAATCTTCTTATTTTCTACTAAATTTTAAAAGGTTTAAATATTTTATAAAATAAATATAAATAATAGATATTACTAAGATAATAAAAGTACCTTACTAAGCTCCTTATTAAGTAGTATATTAAGTAGCTTATTAAGTTTACTTAAAATTATTTTAGAGCTCTTAAGTTCTTATTTTTAAAAGCTTCGCGTTTCTATTAATATCTTAGTAGTCTTCTATAGCCTAGTCTTAATTAATTTAAAGGATAATAATCTTATTTTAGTATTTTAATAAGGCGGCTAGAAGAGCTTAGATATTAGCTTTATCCTATAGAGGGTATTATCCTTCTCTAAAGACCCTTATAACCTTATTAATAATCTTGATTAGAGTAGTATTATAAGGGCTAGAGATTAAGTTAAAAAAACCTTTAATAATAAAGATAAAGTATATAAATTTATCTATAATTTAAAAGAAGTATTAGGATTAAAAAGAGTATTTAAGAATTTTTTATATTAAAAATTTAGTAATAATAAGATAAGATTAATAATATTAAATTATAGTAGTAATATTTATAATATTATAATAGTAAGATATAAAGATATTAAATTAGAATTCTAAAGTTCTATCTAAAAGTAAAATCTATTTTATAAGATAAATATAAGGAGAAAAAAAAGGAAAAAGGAATTGCTAGTACTTAAATATATAATATAAACTATTAAAAAGGGGTATTAGAGTATAATAAGCGCTAGGTAACTAAAGTAATATAATATAAGGAAATGTTAAAAGGAAGTATTAAAGTATTTTTTTAGAATCGTAATAATAGTAAATAAAAGTAATTTTAAATATTATTATGAGAATAAAAATAATTCTTATTATATTAATTAAATTATTTAATAATTTATCTATAGCTCTTTAAATTTTTATTAAATTTTAGACTAATTAAGTCTTAGGACTATTAGTAGAGAAAGATCTCCTTATTACTAAAGTAGTATACTTAGAGTTACTAGGTCGCGCTTTTAATTTTAATAAAGACTTTATATATATATAAGGTGAGATATTATAAGAGTGGGCTTAATATTATATACTAATTAACTATAACTATTATAATTCCTAGCCTAATCTAAAAGATACTATTATATATTTCTATTATATAGTAGAGGATAAAGCTATATTATTAGTATTTTATATATATTATTAACTTTTAAGTATAAGCTAATACGACTAATAGTATTCTTAAGAATACTTATATATATTAGAGTCTGATTAATAAGGTCTCTTAGAGAAGGTACTTTATAAAGCTAATACTTTAGGCTTAGTCTTAAATAAAAGCTATTAAGTACTTAATTCCTCCTTTATCTAATAACCTAATATTTAATATTAATAAATACTTAAAAAGGAGGTTTTATATTATTACACGCCTATAAGATGTTAAGGATATTAGGCTATAATCTATATATAAGTATAATAGGGTTAGTAGGCGTTATCTATTAGTATTAAAATAAAGATAATAGAGTACTATACTTTTAGGCCTCGCTCTTATCTATTATTCTAACTAGTTAAGTTAGTAGAATTACTAGTTTTACTAGTCTTTTCTTTATTATTATTCACTATAATAGGGTTATCTAAAGTATATTAATATATAAATCTAATAATCACTATATTAAAGGAACCTTAACTCTAACCCTTTATTATAATTATATTTATTATTCTACTTTACTATTAGATTTAATAGTATACTATACATTAAGGCTTAATAATATACTATTCACACTATATATAAAGCTTAATAACTAGATATATCTCTACCTACTATTAATTATATTAAGTATAATAATAAGGAATAAGTAAGACTTTTCTTATATATCTATATTTTATAATTTATATCTTATATTCTTTAATAATATATAAAATAGATTACTAATATTAGTTTATATCCTATTAAATAATTAAGATTTTTATATAATTTTTAGTTTAAGTACTCTACTACTACTAATTATATATTATATTAAAAATATCTACTTCTTCTATAGCTACTTTAAGGAAACTAAATATACTATATATAATATAGCTATAAATAAGATAAATTATACTATTAATACTATCTAGACTATAAAGAATTATCCCTATACTAAGTATTTTAGTTATAGGGTAGCTAAGAAGGCTAAAGCTATCTAGAATATAAAAGGGAAGAAATAATTCGTACTCTTTAAATTAGAAGGGCTTCTTTATTATATCTAAGTTAGTCTTTATAGTTCTTAGTATGGTAAGGAGGGTTAAAAGATTATATAATATTATATTTATTACCTAGCGCCTAATACTAGTAATAAAGTTATTACTAGATATAATAGCTTATAATAACTTTAATATTAAGGGACGTAGCTAGCTTTTTAATAATAAGGCTTAAGCGTATTAATATAAGGTATATTACCTACCTACTTACTTTTTTCTTATTCTCTCTCTTACCTATCTTCTTTATAAACTCTTATAAATCTTATTCTCCTTCTTATTCTCTTCCTCCTTAATATACTTATTTATTTATTATATTTTCTCTCTCTATTACTAAAAACCCTACTTTATATAGTTATAGTTAGGTAACTAAGTAAGTTAGTAATACCCTTAGTAAAGTGATAATTAATAGTATATTTTAAGACTAATAATATCTTAGAAAATAAGGCTAAGTAAAGATATAAAGCTCTATACTTAGATAAATGTGGTACTTAAAAAGGTAAGACTAGATATAAAATAATAGCTATAATATTATACTAAGAAAAAGAGGAACTTAATAGTTAGTAAGAAGTATTAGATATTCTTCCCTTAGTTAAGATATTAGTATATTATAGCTTAATAAAATTACCTTAAAAGAGAATAAAAGGTGTTAATTTCTTATTATTAAGAGCTTCTAAAGTATATTAATAGTTTTTCTCCTTTATTTAATATATTATAGTACGTCTTATTATATCCCTAACTATTATATCTACGCCCTTATTTAGTAAGAGCTTTATTAATCTCCTATAGTTCTATTAAGTAGTATAGTGTAGTAATATATACCCCTACTTATTTATTAAGTTTACTCTTATTTCTCTACTAATTAGTAAGCTAGCTATCTATTTATTATATTATTTAACTATTATATATAATATAGATTTCCCTTTATAATTCTAAGTAGACATCGGCAAATCCGTAACCCGCAATTAGCGGTGTACCAAGAGTTTTTAGCGAAAATAGCACGTTTAGCTGCGAAACAGCTGCGAAACAGCTGCAAAACAGCTGCAAACTGCACTTAGCAGCGCTTTCTTTTCTAATATCTAGTAAGATCTACATAACGGGTCCTCTATCTATCCATCTATCCATCCATCCATCTATCTATCCATCCATCTATCTATCCATCCATCCATCTATCTATCCATCTATCCATCCATCCATCCATCTATCCATCCATCTATCCATCCATCCATCCATCCATGGCATCGCATCCATCCATGGCATCGCATCCATCCATGGCATGGCATCCATCTATGGTATGGCATCCATCTATGGTATGGCATCCATCCATGGCATCGCATCCATCCATGGTATGGCATCCATCCATGGCATCGCATCCATCTATGGTATGGCATCCATCCATAGCATAGCATCCATCGCATGCGCATGGCTATGTTGCATGGCAATAGCATCCATCCATGGCATCCATCCATCCATCCATCCATCTATCCATCACGCTAATTTTTGTAGGCCAAAATAATCTAATAATCATTCTAATAACCATGCTATAGATGGATGCCATACCCCATGGATGGATGCCATGCCATAGATGGATGGATGCGATGGATGGATAGATGGATGGATGGATGAATACTATGCTATGGATGGATGGATGGATGGATAGATGGATGGATGGATGAATACTATGCTATGGATGGATGGATGGATGAATACTATGCTATGGATGGATGGATGGATGGATAGATGGATGGATGGATAGATGGATGGATGGATAGATGGATGGATGGATGGATGAATACTATGCTATGGATGGATGGATGGATGAATACTATGCTATGGATGGATGGATGGATGGATAGATGGATGGATGGATGGATGCGATGGATGCTATGGATGCTATGCCATAGATGGATGCCATGCCATAGATGGATGCCATGCCATAGATGGATGGATGGATGGATGGATGGATAGATGGATGCGATGGATGCTATGGATGCTATGCCATAGATGGATGCCATGCCATAGATGGATGGATGGATGGATGCGATGGATGCGATAGATGGATGGATGGATGCGATGGATGCGATGGATGCTATGGATGCTATGGATGCTATGCCATAGATGGATGCCATGCCATAGATGGATGGATGGATGGATGGATAGATGGATGCGATGGATGCGATGGATGCGATGGATGCGATGGATGCGATGGATGCGATGGATGCGATGGATGCTATGGATGCTATGCCATAGATGGATGCCATGCCATAGATGGATGGATGCGATGGATAGATAGATAGATAGATAGATAGATAGATAGATAGATAGATAGATAGATGGATAGATAGATGGATAGATAGATGTGATAGATGCGATAGATACTATGCTATGGATAGATGGATAGATTGATACTGGATGTACGATCAGTGCGAAATGTGCTAAAATCTGAGTAGTGGGTGCTGTTTCGCTGCTGATCGGCAGCTGATTGATAGCTGATTGACAGCTAAAGGGGCTGAAAAATTTGGACATGGGCAGACTTGCAGATCCGGATATTAGCGGCTATTTGCGCAAATTTCCATCCCTACGAAATTGCCGATGGATAATTTAGATTTATTATTTAAAAGTAATATTATTATCTCTATTAACCTACTCTCTATAGTTAAATAAAGTAATATTTAGCCCTATTTAGGTATACTAGATAGAACTACTCTATATAAAAGAAGCTTTACTATAGTTTTAGGATAGTCTTTTTTTAATATTTAATATAACGCTATTTATTAATATTAATCCTACTTTAATATAGAAGCTCTATGTATTAAAAGTAAGTATATTATTTTTTAATAGCCTATCTTTACTATTACTAATAGTAGGGTTTAATTAGTAAAGTTATAAGGGAAGGGCTAAATACTTTATTAAAATAGGCTTGTAACTTTATTTAGATTATTATTAGTTATAGTATATCTAAGGATAATTTCATTATTTATATTTAATATAGATATTTAGTAGATTAGATAGCTATTAGTCTTAAATATAACTTTTACTAGATAGGCTTTATATATCTAATATAGATATTTATATTATAGTCTTATAATATCCTATCTAATCTCCTAGCTCTTTATATAAAGGTAATATAGTACTATAGTTATACCCTTATTAATAGTCTTCTAGTATAGAGTAGTATAGGGTAATATAATAATAGTATCCCTATATACTCCTTATAATATACTAGGGTTAAAGATTATTACTATTATTTTAATAGATTTAAAGTTAACCTATAAGTAATTAATAGCTAGGTAAAGACCTAGGGCACCTAAGGCCTATTACTTATAGAGTAGATAGGTATAATAGTTATAATTAATATATATTTATTATAGCTATATTAGTTATCTAATAATCTAATTAAGTAGAGTACTTATAGACTTACTTAACTTTAGCTAGCTTCGTATAATTAGTTATTACTATGAGGTCTAAGCTTACTATTAACTATTATATACACTCCCTTTTTACTAACTAAGTTACTATATCTTCTTATTACTATAATTCTAATAAAGATAATATAGTAAGTATTTAAACTTAGCTACCCCCTATTATATATATACCTTATAGCTAGAAGGTAATTTAACCTCTTTCCCTAGACCCTTATTCTACTATACTTAAAATAATGGTAGGAGGTAATATGAAATTATATGATAGTAGTTTTTTAAGCTAGTATAAAAAAAACTAACTCTTATATAATATTTATAAAATATAAGTATTAGGAAAAGAGATTACGCTCCCTCTTTACCTCTCCTTATATATACTCCCTACTATAAGTAAAAAATAATGGTAGGGTACTCTAATAGAGGAGGTATAAGACTAGGAAGAGAAAGGACCTATTAATAGATAGGTATTTACTAAGATATTTATTAATAATTTAATAGTCTTAGTTTATACTTTATAAACCTAGACTTATAAACTTAATAAGTCTATAAGTTAGGGATTTTAAAAGGATCTATCTAATAGCCTTATATAGATCCCTACCTAAAATAACTATAAGCTATCTAAATATTATAATGCTAATATATAGATAATAGCTTATTTTATATCTATTTTAATAGAAGTTATTTAGTACTCTTTCCTATTATAACTAAGTACTAAATTTACTATATTAGGTCTTCTATTTTTATGTAAAGGATATATAAAAGCCTTTAAAGAGGTTAGGCTTTCTTTAAAGACCTTTAAAGAGCCTTTAGTCTTTATCTTACTAAGATTTTATAGTTAGAAATAGAATTAGATAGCTATTCTTATAAGGGAAAAAATAAAGTAGAGGACTTATAGGGCTCTACTAGTTCTTATCTTAATCTTTTTAGTGAAGATAGGTTATTTATAAATATATTTAGTTATTAGATATCTTTTATCTAGAGACTAATATTTAAAGATAAGCTAGGTCTAGTAATATATTATATTTAGAGATATAATTTATTATAAGAAATACTAGGTCTAGAGATAGCTATATTAAGATATAATTAGTCTAGAGATATAGTTTATTATAAGATATACTAGGTCTAGAGATAGCTATCTTAAAATGTAATTAGTTTAGAGATAGTTATCTTAAAATATAATTAGTCTAGAGATAGCTATCTTAAGATATAATTAGTCTTAAGACTAATATCTAAAGATAATAAGTATTATAAGATATATAAAGTCTTTAAATACTAGTCTTAAGATAAAATAAGTCTAGAAATATTAGTCTTAAGATATATAATATCTTAAAATCTTACTTCTATCTATTAAAGCTTTTACTTTTAGTATACCCTTAAGATTTAGCCGTAGAGAGTATATGTAGGGAGAGTACTCGCTGGAGAAGTCATTTTTGGAGCTTATTTTTGGAGGGAGCTAGGGGTAGTCCTACGGCTCCTTCGGTGGGAGCACTTCCCTTGCGCGTACTCATGGTAGCTCCAAAATTTGATGGGTGGGGAGTACTCCTCCGACGAGCACTCCCCTTGTACGTACTTAATTTGCAAGCACTCGTTAATGTCTCTCGGATTTTAGAGCTACCGCGGGGAGTAGGCGTAGGGGAAGTACGTATAAAGGGAGTACTCCCCTTGTATATACTCCCCACAGGAGCTCCATAAATGATGGGTAGGAGTATTCCTCTGGCGAGTACTCCCCATGCGCGTACTCCCTGCCGTAGGTCCACAAAATGATGGGAGCGAGTACTCCCCTTACGAGCCCTCCCCTTGCGCGTACTCCCTACAGCAGCTCCATAAATGATGGGTGATTCCTCTGAGGAGTACTCCCCTAACGAGTACTCCCCTTGCACGTACTCCCCGCGATAGCTCTAGAAGTAATGGAGGAGTAATCCTCTAGTAAGCACTCTCTTTGCACATACTTCCTCTACGCGTACTCCTCATGGTAGCTCCAAAATATAATGGGTAAGAAGTACTCCTCCTATAAGTACTCTCTTTGCATGTACTCCCCTTATAAGAACTCTTAAAATCCCTTAGATTTTAAAGCTACTATAAGAAGTACACGTAGGTAGAGTACAAGCAATAATTAAGTGGTGTACACATTTTATACAGGCCACCTATACGATTCTATAAGGACTATTACTTATTAATTACAAGGTAGTATTAATAGGATAACGAGACTAAAAGTTATAATATAATTAGTATTATCTCTATAAAATATATTATTATTAAGTATTATAATATTAGATAGTTTAGGGTTAGTATAAGGCTATTCTATAGATCCTTCTAGAACCTCTCTAATTACCGTAAGGAATTTCTTTACTCTATAATTTTCTAGTACCCTATAGTTTCTAATCACCTTAGGGGTTTCTCTACCCTATGGTTTTCTTATACCCTATGGCTTCTAATCACTCTAGGGGTTTCTCTACCCTATAGTTTCATGCTACCCTGTGGTTTCCTTATACCCCATAGTTTCACACTACCTTGTGGTTTCCTATACCCTATGGCTTTCAATCGCCGTGGGAATTCCTCTTACCCTATGGCTTCTAATCACCCTAAGGGTTTTATCTACCCTACGGTTTCTAATCACCCTAAGAGTTTTATCTACCCTACGATTTCCCTCTATATTAATAGTACTACGCGCTTTAAGGTCTATATATATTAATAAGGCGAAAGGACCCTATCTAAACTAGCCTTCTATTAGCTCACTCTTAGAGTTAGTATTTTAATATATTTATAGTAACCCTAAGTAGGAAAAGATAGGAATAGAATAAAGTAGAAAAATAGAAAAAAAGGTAGATATATATCTAACCCTAAAAAATAGACCCTTATTTTAACTATTAGTTATATAAATACTTCTAACTATATAATTAGAAAGATACTAATACTAACTAATTTACTCTATATATCTTATATATCTTCTATAGAAGTAAGCCGCGCGCTTCTAAGAGTTTAATTTAATGTATATTATAAATTTAACTTCTAATAAAGTCTTCTAAATACTATACCTATTAACTCATTAAATTATAATAACCCTAGATATAATATTACTTAGTTACTTATATTCCTCTATATAATATATAACTATTTACGCTAGATACCTTAAGATAGTATAACTAGTTACGCTAAATACTCTTTAAGATAGTATAACTAGTTACCTATATTTCTTTTAAAGCTAATTATAGCTAGAAGATCCTATAGACTAATATATTTTAGAGAAGAGCTTAAGAATATAGTCTATAAATATTTTAATAATAGGCTATATATTTAATAATAATACTAGATAAATAATTATATCCTCTTTATTTTATATAAACTATAGTCTTTTATAAATAAGATACTTAACTCTTTACTTATAAAACTCTTATAAATAGTCTTTAATTATATATATATATTAAAGTAGTTAGGATAAGGTTAATTTTTCTATAAATATAAAATAAGGGTTATCTATTAATACTATCTAGAGTCCTTAGAAAGCTTCGCTCTCTTATTTTCTTATATTTATTTAAAGTCTTAAATATTAAATTATATAATAAAATAGTTCTTTAAGACTTTAATTTATACCCTTATTTTAATTAGGAAATAATTATAAGAGTATTAAATAAGTTTATAGTAGTTATAGATCTTTATTATAGTATATTATTTAAGTATATAGATCTTATAGAATTAGAAGATATAAGGAGATATCTATACTCCTTTAATTTAGAGTTAAGTCTATATTCTATTAACTCCTTAGAATTAGAAGATAATTTATACTATTTATAAAAGGATAATAATATAGTTATAAGGAAATAGGAAGATATAAAGACTATAGAAGAGTTATTAGATTATGAATATAGAGACTATAAACTAAATATTATAAAAAGTGTAGAGATTTAACGATTAAGATTATAAAGTATAGGGTTTATCTTATAGTAGAAAGAAGTATACTTAAGAAGTATAGGGTCTTAAGAAGTATAGGGTCTTAAGAAGTATAGGGTCTTAAGGAGTACAAGGCTTTATAAAGTATAAACTTCTAGAAAGTATAGGGATGGAAAAGGTTTAGGGCTTTATAAAGTATAGAATTAAATAAGGTATAGAAATTTAAGAAGTATAAGGTCTTAAGAATTATATAATTCTAAAATGTTTAGGGATTTAAGAAGTTTAAGGTAAAAGTACTATTTTTAGAATTCCCCCTCTAAATTTAGACGCTATTAAAATATAAATAAGAGAAATTATATTTAAATCCTTTAGTAGGTAAGAAGAGCGAAGAAGATAAGATAAATAAATTTAAAGGTAAATTTTCCTTTACTAGATAAGGACTAAGTTAATGGGAAAGATAGAAAATACCTTATATAGTAAAAGTAAAAGTATAGTAGTTTACTAGAAGGAAACTAAACTTAATAAAGAAGATAGATTAGTTAGTATAATTATATTATATAGATATTATATTAATTATCTATAGAAATAGAAGGTATTATATTTATTAATTAACTAATTATAATTAATAGCCTCCTATTATTATTAAGATTATAGGTATAAATTTAATAAATATATCTACCTTATACTAACTTAACCTTAGAAAGAGTCTTATTCTTTATTAGTAAATCTACTCCTTTAAGACTTTAATAAGTATAATTATAAAAGCTAGTAAAAGGTAAGAGAAGCTATTAATAATATTAGAAATAGTAGGTCTTAAGTCTTTATAGGATATATAGGCGTAGCGAGATTTAGTACTATAGTATATAGCTAAGTTAGAGGAAGGCACTTATATATATCTTAAGTTATATAGTGGCCTAGATCACTATCTATCATATAAAGTATCTTTTCTATAGTGTTATATACGCGGATACTACTATAGAAGGCGTCTAGAGTATATAATAATTAGCCAAGAGGAATATCTAGAGATGGAATTTATATAAGTATATATAGTAATAACTATTCTTTTAATTTACTAAACTTCTTAATTATTAGTTATAGCTAATTATTAAACAAGTAAGGTTATATTATCCTAGACTCTCTTAGTAGCTCCTAATATATTAATTAGTTTATCTCTTTATTCTCTCCACTATAATAATACAAGCTTATTAAGGTACTAACTAGTATTACTATAGATACCTAAAGATAGGATAAAGTAGATATATTAATAATTATTCTATAGTTTACTTATCTATTTATTAACGCTAAATATTTAAAATAAAAGGTAGTAGTAGGGTTAAGACTTAACTAAGTCTTTATTAATCCTATATTTATTATTATCCTATATTAGATAATCACCTCTATACTAGGTTATTTACCTTAGATTTTATTACTTCTTTTACCTTATATTTAGTAAATTTTACCTCCTTTTCTAGACTTAGTACTTTAGGTAGTATAGCTTCTTAATATATTTTTTAATAATTAGGTAGGAGAGGAGATTATATACCTCTTTATACTCACTTAATCTTATATCTAGTCTTAGTATTAAGTAGGAAAGAAGAAAGTTATTTATATATAATATAAATAATAATTATACTTTATATATTTAAAGGTATATTAGTAAAGCTAGTTCTTAGTATAAAGTTATAAAGCTAGAGTAATAGTCTATAACCTTATATAATAGTTTTATTATTAGTATAAAATAGCTACTAAAAGTAAAATTAGTTAGTATTAATATTGGGAAGATTTTAATCTAGGGTTAGAAGAAGGATAGTATATTAGCTTTCTAAATACTAACTATCTTTAGAATTATACCTTCTTTATTTTATAGATTCGGCGTAAACCTAGGTTACTAGATAGAAATTAATACTCTTTTTAACCTAATACTATATTTAATATTAAGCCCTAGTATCACACTAATATTCCTATTAGAACTATATATATACTTATTAGCTAGCCTTACTAAGTCTTTATATTACTATAAGTAAGATGTCTTGATAATAATAGAGGGATATTAAGAATTAGTATATACGAAGAAGGTATTAGGTATATACTTAGGATAATATTTATTAATAGGTTCATGTCTATAGAGATAGATATCTAAGGTTAACTTAAACCTAACTAAATTAATAAGAGCCGCGATATCTATATTCCTATAAGTAATGTTTTTTAGCTATAATCTAACCTTCTAGATAATAAGTTTCATGAATATATTATGAGTAGAGGTTAGCATCCTAATAGTGAACTAAGAAGTATAGGGAGACTAGTTAAAGCTAGGTACTTATAGACTTATCAGTGCTATATCTTTACTAAAAAGACCTCTCCTACTTACTAAAGTTTACTTAACACGTAGTTATAAAGCGATCTATCTCCCTCTAGCATTACGTTTAAATCTCTTCTAGTATAATCTTAAAGACTATTTATAATTCTATCTCTTTACCTTTATAGTATAAAATTAGGAAGTTAAGGAGACTACTAGCTATCTTTATTAATATAACTATCTAAATCTAAGTCTAAGTTAATAGATTAGGTAGAAGACTATAATTTAAGATACTACTAACTCCCTTACTATAATATTAAGAAGGTGTAGTGAATCCCTTATATTTAAGTATAGTAGGAAATAGTTAGGCTATTATATTTACTTCATGATAATAAGGTAATATAAGTTACTATTAATATAAGGAGTTAATAGAATATATTTAACTAATATTAAGCCTAGATATTATTATAGAGCTAGCTTTAAGAGATACTAAGACTTCTATTAATATACTTAATTCCCTTACTCTCTTAAGTAACTAAATAGTAGATATTACCTTAAGGTTTTCTATAAAATATATGATTACTTAGTAATTCTAGCGCTCTTATAAACTTATTAGTCGCCTCTATACTTAATAAATAGTTAGTAAGGGCTTTAATATATAACTAGTTATATAGATACGACTTTATACTAGGCTTTATTATAGGAATTTTAAATACCTAGTAATTATAAAGGAGTTTAATTTTTTTACTATTAGCTATTTTTAATCTAAAGACTCCTTATATAGTTATACTTAGCTTCGCTATCTTAGCCACTATCTTAGGAGTAATACTTTCTTAGTTTTAGTATCCTAAAGAATATATTCTCCTACGTCTAGTATTCTAGGAGCTTAATTTTTTTAGAGTCAAACTATACGCTCCTAAGGCGGAAGCTTCGAAGTCCTCTTAGGAGCACGGCAGTCCTAGGAGCTCTCGCTACTAGAGGTGGTAGTTAAAATTACTTATTAGCTAACAAGAAAATTTAATTCTATTTAATAGCTAGGATAGAGTATAGAGATACTACTATAATAGGGTATATAGTAACTTTATTACTTCTATTTTATATATAATCTTTAAGCTAGTTTAGAATCTTCTTACTATAATTATTATATCCTATAATAACTACTTAGAGCTTAGATATAGATTTATATCTAATAATCTTATATCTATACCCTAGTTTTTTATTTTATAAATTATAGATAAATAAAATTAGGAGTAATTCTATATTATAGGATAGTCTAGACCTAAGGCCTTTAAAAAGCTTAGTATTTAGTAAATAGGACTTAGGATATTAAGTATCTAAGTCTTACTAGTTAAGGTTACCGCTTCGCGCTAATTTTAGCTCCCCTATAATGTTAAAGCCCTAGCTTTTTCTATTTATTTATTTATTTTCCTTATCTCCTCTATTAATATTAGTGTATATTTAGTATATTTTATTAGATATATTATTATCTTTTAATTACCTAGTTAGATTAATTTTAGAGTAGTTCTCTAGGTCTTTTATACTAAAGTAGATAGGCTTTAGTCTTTTTAATATTATTTACGTATTCTACTTATTAATAGCCTTATAAAAAACCCTTTAAAAATTATAGTATATATTTCTAAATTATATAGCTCTGATATACTAAGTATAGAGGGTATTAATAAGATAAATCTTATCTTTAGCTTAATCTCTTTAATTATTATAATTATTAATATTATTATATAAGTTTATAAGGTTATTAAGAATAAAGCTAGTCTCTTAATAAATTTTAAAAAGGTAGTAATAAAACTCTCTCTAATCTTAAAGCTTTTTAAAGACGCTAAAATATATATTAATAAATTAGTAGATAAAATTATAGAGGCTACTTTTAGACTTATAATTAAGAATTATAAGACTTAAGTTATATAATTTTAAAAGCTATTTAAGAAAGTTATATTAGAAGATAATTTAAAGTAGGATTAATATATAAAAGCTACTTAGATAATTAGAAAGGGCGGTTATATAGAAAGTTTAATTTAGAGGATTTTAAATAATTTATAACTTATAATAATAAAGTTTTTAGAAGTAATAATATCTAGAAAGAAAGAAAAGTTAGTAGAAGTTATTAAGAAAGTATTTAAGATAGAATCTTTCTTATCTAATAACTTTAATTAAATACCTATATATATATATTATAGTAGTAGCTCCTAAAATATTAATATTAGTAATAGTACTTAAAATAATAATACTAGTATAAGTAATTAAAATATTAGTATAGGTTATTAATATATTAGTATAAATTATATTAGTATATCTTTTAAGTTATATTTATAAAGTTAAAAGATCTTATATAAAATTAAAGTAATAGTTAAGGATAAATAAAGTTTTTTCTTTTTTAAAATCTTATTAGTTATAAGAATTAAATAGTTAATATATTTTTAATAATTCTAAATTATTAAAGTATATAACTAATAATTTAAAGTCTAAGATATTAGAAATTAACTTAGCTATCTAGCTTTTATAGAAAAGGCGCTATTTAATTTAATTAATTACTAATATAAATCTATTTATTATTAAGATACCTATATTAATCTTATTTATAAGATATATATCTAAGTAGATAAATAAGATAAGTAATATATCTTATAGCTTAGTAGTTTAGCTAGTACTAAAAAATTAATAATTATATATACTATTACTTATAAATACTCTAACTAAAATTATCTTAGTACTAGCTTCTTCTTCTTAAGGGGTAGTAGAGATATAAGCTATACCTATAAGTTTATTATAATTATTACTATATAGCTTATAAATAATATACTATCTCTTAAATTATATATTTATTATATTATTATAAATTAGAGTAATATTACTAGCCTATCCCTTTAAGAATAGTAGTGTTAGCTTATTCTAAGCCCACTATTAAAGTTAGAAGGTAACTTATATAAGCCGTATACTTTTATTATTAATACTCTTAATAAATATAAAAATAAGAATGAGATCTAGATCGGACCTTCACTTATTAATTGTAAGGCGATATTGATAGGATAACGAGGACATGTTTCTATGAAGAGCTCTATGTGGATGGAATATATTAATGAAGACTATATAACTAATAGCAGCGATCTTTCCTATCCCACACTGTTCTCGCCCTATGAAAAATCTTCGAGGTGATGTACTGTCTTAGGGTATAGCCTTCTAGAGTGCTTTATGGGTAAAGACGAACCTAGCGAAATGTAAGGGTTCCCTAGACTCCCGATGCTAGAATTAGAGCGTAGAAGGGAGGCTAAAATTAGAGCTGTTGGAAGCTGGCCGTACGATCCCTATTCTATGCCTACGATCCAGGTCCCCTATAAATAGTTAACTGCCGATTATATTATGTGGCTAAATTTAGCTTAATAACACTTTAGCTTTCTCTATTTTTTAGGGGTTTAGGTTATAGATTAAATTACGTTTTTGTATATATAGTTATGATGAGCGAATTAACTATACTTAGTCGAACTCTAGGTGGAACGTGACGAGCGCTAAGATAATAGCTACGGGATTATTATAGAAAGTAATATAGTAGAACTTAGGGATAATAAGTAAAGTAGAATCGTTGAGATCGTTGTAGATAGCGATATTATTTTGGTTGTTAGGCTAGTAAAGGTAAAGCTTCGTATTTATTTACTATTTTTTAAGGTAGCCTTAAGGCCCTTCTCTACTATATTTAGGCTAGACTAGAAGGAAGGTTATAGTTTACTTAGATAAGATAAACTAGTAGAGCTATTATTATCTAAAGAGAATACTATTATATTAAAGCTTATTTATATAATTATTCACTATTAGAAAAATATAGTATCTTAAACCCTCGCTATAGGTAATATTTTAGGGATTATTATTATAGTAGATAAGTATAATTATATTAATATTCTAAAATTTACTAGTAGGAATTAGCTTTAGTCTTATTAAAATAAAGCTAGTAATCTAATACTTCTTACTACTATAGTATATTTATTCTAGAATATACTAGCGTTTTAAGAGATTACTAAAGTAATAATACTTAACTATAGTAGTCCCTATCTTACTCTTTTATATAAAGAGGTTAAGTCTACTATAAATTAGAGGATATTCTATAAGTATATTAATAATTAACTTGAGTATTTAGAATATATAACTAACTAGCTAATATATAGATCTACTAGAAGAATAATAAAGCTTTATAAGGCTAAGACTAATAGAAATCCTATTAATAGGAGTAAATAACTATATAGAGATATATATTTATAAGTGTGGATAGTTAAGTAAATATATATATACCTATTTAAAGTTACTAGAAAGATAGGACCTTTAGCTAATATATTTACTTTATATCTCTAAAGTAATAGAGATAGCAGAAAAAATGCCTGATCCGATCCCTAAGAAGCTAAGTATTTTATGTATATTTAGCTATAAGTATACCGCGCTAGAATATAGGAGAAATCGTTATTAGAGCTTAGCAGACCTAAATAATAGTATTAGCCTTTATCTACACTATATCTAATTAGGTAGCGCTACGTCATCTTATTATCGAATTAAGCATTAGCTTGAGGTGATAGATACTAGTATCTATATTACTATACTAAGTTAAATAGAGACTTACTCCATCATCTATATATAGTACAATACTCTTATATTACCCTTGTTAGTTGCTATTAAGAGGCCTACCTAGCAAAAGATCGCCATCTTCTATTAATTTTCACCACTTCTCCACAACTATAATTTTGAAAGAAGAAATCCGGGGTTATATAATTTACACAAGCGCCTACGGCCTAGGGATTATGTTAGGGATCGTAATAGTCCTAATAAGAAGCGCTATAAGGATAGATAGATTAGCTGATAAAAGCACTCTACTTTATTAAAGCTCCTACGCCTTTATTTCTATATAGTGGTCAAAAGATTACTCTTAAACTCTTAAGGTAGATAGTATCTTATACGCTAATCTTAAGGGAGCTAAGAGAAGCTTAAATAATAAGTAATATTATCTATTTATCATGTTCTTAAATAGTCTAAGCCTAGCTTTCTTGATATAGAGTAATCCTATAGAATAAGTAACACGCTTACTTAAGCCTTCGCTCTTTAAACCATTTATTAATTATCCTAATATTAATTTCCCTAGCTAAAGAATCTTTATAATATTGTGATCCGTCTATAGTACGGAGAGTACTATAAGTTCAGGACATCGATACTAGCGTTAGGCGACTCTTTTACCGTGTAGGGTTGACTTCTCCCTACGTCTAGGTTTCTATCTCTCCAGCCCCCTAAAGGCGGCTAATAGTACCTTGATTATTCTATTTAATCTCTGCTTAAGCGAGCTCCTAGGTTTTCGTCCTCGGTTATATACTAACCGTAGCCGGCTTGACCGCGACTTACGTTGCTCGAGAGTTATATTAGATTTATTTTCGCGTTTTTTTGTTACCCCCTTATCTATAGTAGAACTCTCGTCGCTATTCAAGCGCCTAGACGCTCGTAGATTATGTTGCAGCGGCCGAAGATAACAACTCTAGTAACCTTAATAGTTACGCCGTCGATGTCTCCTTCGCGGTCGATTAGAAACTCGCGATTTCTAAATTTCTCTAAGAATATCTTCTAAATAGTCTATTGCGAAAGCATCTATAGTTAGCGAAGCTACCAAGATATTTAGTATACTTGGCGTAGGAACTAGATCGGCTTGTGTGCTGACTATAGGAGCTAGAGGCTCGACATGCGAGCGTGGTTATAACGCGATGATATCTCTTTCTCCTTATAAGTAAGAAGTTCTATAAATAATATTGAGGTTCTCGTCTAGTGAAACCGTATCACTTCTTAGTAGCTCGCCAGCCTCTACGATCTCCTTGGGAGATTCTTCTAGTATAGATATTAAATCGGCTATAGAAAATGTAATAGAGGGTTCTATAAATAGGATAGCACTAAAGCTAGGCTTAGCTAGAATAGCTACCGTGTTATTTACACGCTTCTTAGAGCACGGCTCCTAGATAGTTTAATCGCTAAAGGCTAACAAAACGCGTGATAAATTAGCTACGGATTTATTATAAGTACTAAAACCTAAGCGTCGCTAGTAAGGCTGTTTCTAAGCCTTAATCTTTTACTCTAGATCGAAATAAAGTTTCTTCAGGGCTCTCCTAAAGACACCCGCCCTCTCCTTATCCGCAAAGAATATAGTTTCCCGAACTATTCAAAGAGAGTAGAGTAACTGGTAATAGCCGTCCACCTAGAACCAGCTATGCTCTACTATAAAGTTATAGTATAGGTAGCAAGATTGCTTATTGCATCCAATATATAGACTAAAAAGGGTAAGCCCATAGTTCTATTTATAGAATATGATGAGCTAAAGCTCTACGTGCTCTTAATAGGCCGGCTAGTAGTTTATTATATTCTGTATCTGTGATCCGCCGCTTAAGGCGAAGTAGTTACCACCTTAGCGGCGTACCTAAGTAGCTGTATGGAAAGCTAGTTTAGATATCTTAATCTTCTTAGTAGATGTGGCTTTGACCTTAACACCTCTACCGAGCTTCTAAAGTTTCGCTAGGAACGCCGTCAAGGTGACAGCAGCCTAGTAGAACTTTGATATCTATCTAAGGCGTTCCACTATCTCTCGTAGATCTGGGACGGCGACACCAGGCTGTTCTGATTTGGTGATATTGTATGCGACGAGTTGCTTAAAAGAGCACGATCGGCGGACTTGGTAGGCGAGCTTCGTTAGTGACGCTAGATCCTGCGAGTCTGACGACGTGGTCGAAAGTGATATTCTGAGAATAAGTTCTTTGAGCTGCTTAAGACGGGTTCTGTACAGACGCATGTAAGATTCATGCGTCGTAGTATTTCTCCAGCAGCTCGATGTCTTGCATTAATTCTACTTTGTTACCTAGGAAGGTGGTTGGCGGCGTATTAAATTGATTCGAGTAGTGGCTACTAACGAACTAAAGCATCCTTTCCAACACCTTGGCGTGTTTTATGAAGCGGCTTCTATATCTTATAATAATTTCTAAAAGTGCTTCGTCTCGTATCTAGTCCTTACTTATTCCTACTTTTATATATAATTAATTTGAAAATATAGTATAAGGTTAGAGTAATAGGTTAGATGAACCTATAGTAATATTTTTAATAATACTCTGGATAGTACCCCTAAGATAGCAAAGCATCTTATCGTTCATACCCCCGTTTCTAGCTACGCGTAGCACTAGAATTTAGTCGTTATTTTCGCTAATCTCTATATAGGCGGCGGAGATATTATCTAGCCCGCCCGATCCTAATATAACAAGCGCAAAGTTATTAAGAAAGTCCCGGCTCTCTTAACCTAATGGATCCTTTCTCTTAATACTAGGAGAACGTATTTTAACCGGATGACCTTGAGAATAGTATTTAAGTTTGAGGAGAATAGCGTTCTCGAAGAAAGATAGTCTATCGATACCTTGCCAGACTTAACAATATATTATAATGCTTTATGTGATAGATATTTTGAGTAGACTATAGGAAAGACTAAAATAGGCGGGGGAAGGGGGTTTAAGTAAGCGTGATCTTATAACTTAAAATAGGTTAGAAAAGGATAAGAGCGAGGGAAAGCGGAGCGGGGAAAAGGAGGGGGGGGATACTTAGAAGAAATCCTACTAACTAAATTATAGTCCTAGGGTAGGTTTAAATGAGACATAACTTTATATACTTTATAATACGGTAAGGAGGTTTAACTATAGACCATAAACATAAGTAAATCCCTTCTAGTTAAGACTAGGCGAGTGGATAGTAATATATTTATATTCCGGCTCGCAGAATTATATATCCGCAGCGCTTGTACCCGATTTCTAATAAGCTTCTTTACCTTTCTCTTTTAAAAAGCTTAGCACCTAAGTAAGTAGCTAATTAAGCGATTATTTAGGCGATATCTTGGATAGAGACGGCGCTAAGGGTTTAGTAACGTACTACACTAACCTACCTTCGTTAGTATTATAGATCTACGACTTTATCGATAGTTTGTGAAGCTAATATATCCTATTAGACATGTCGAGCAGTCTTCTACCCCGTACTAGATCTAATCTATAGGCTTTTCTCCGACTTACTAATAGGAGTAAGCTATATTCTCTTCAAACTTATAAGGTTACCTTTATATTCTACGGCGTCGTCGGAAATAATTTAGATTAGCTAGTTACACTTAATTTTATATTAAAGGTCCTATAGCATCTTAATATCTATACTATAGTTAAGGGGGGAAGAAGTTATATAGATAGAAATAGGATAGAAGTAGAAAGGATAGGAAAAGAAGTAGGTAACTATTTAACCTTAATAATAAGGCTCCTATTTTAATTATTAGTTATATAAGACTTCTAATATATAAATAATAAGAGGATGAAGTTAGTAATAGTAGAGATAGCCCTATAAAAGCGCCGCGAAAGCTAAGACGTAAAAGGTAGTATAGGGAAAGCAGCACCGTTAAAGCTAGTACTATAGAACGTTAAAGGTATAATATAGATTATATCTAACTCTTAAAGCGTATAGCCTTTTTTAAGAATAGATATATATACGAATTAACGCTAGGCTCGTTTTAGCTAGAATATAAATATAAGTTATAGTCCTTTAAGGGATTACCCCGCGTTATTTTAATTACTTAGTTTTCTCCTTTCTAATCTTCTTATCTTCTTACATCTTCTATTAAGATTAACCTCGTTATTAATATTTTAAGATAGTATTAAAATCATTCTATATAGATACCCTAAATAGGCTATATTCTAAAGATTAACTAGATCTACTAGACTCTATTAACTATCTCCGTTTATAAGGTATTAGTTATTATATTTTATTACTATAGATTATTATATATAATAACTAGTTATTTAGAAAGAGCTTAGTACTAGAAGTAATCTTTAGTATATTATTTTTAACTAAAAGTAACCTTTATATCTAATTTCCGACGAAATTAGTCCTTTATAAGATATTATATATTAGTATTAGCATTTCTATTATCCCGTATTATTTTTATAGTAAGTCTAAGTAGCTCTCTCTTAATAGTTTTTATAAATAGTTAGATAGCTTTAATAACCTTCTAATTCTAATTAAAAATATAAAAGTAACTATAGAAATCTCTATATATAGTAAAGCTTTCTTAAAAGATCTTCTTTATATTAAGGTCTCTAGTCTAGATTAGTCTTACTTAACTATTATAAACCTTCCTAGATTAATTTATTTAGAAATAAAATAGTAGTCTACTTCTAATATTAAGCTTATATAAGATATTATTTAAATCTATATAAAGGAACTAAAAAGTATTATTCTTATCGTAGTTTTAATAAAGAATAATTATATAAATTAGATTATATTAAAGCTTATTTATATTATAGACCTAAAAGATAATTAAACCCTAGGCGTTATTATAAAGCTTAATATATTAGTTTTAGATTTTAAGAGTAAGGCTATATATATCTTCTTTATAAGAAACTAGGATATGAAGTTCTATCTTAGATAATATATATTAAAGAATATAGACTCTAAAATAGGAGAGTGGTTATTAATAGATTATAATATTAAGAAAGAGATATTTTTCTTATAAGGGATATAGGAAGAACTCTCTTAGTTATTTTTAGATATTAATAAGTTATAGAGTTAGCTTAGTAAAGTTTTTCTAGGATAGATTACTATTAAACTACCTAGCTTAATTAATAAGATTAAAATTAAATTAAATATATACTATAGCTAACTAGATAAGCTTAGGGAGCTTTAGGCTATTTTAGATGAATAGTGGTGTTATCTACTTTATATTAGTTAATTATTCTAGTCTCTAGTTAAAGCCTCTATAGATAGTATATATAATAATCCTTTCTTTAATAATATAGAGTTTAAAACTAGCTACTAAAAATATATCTATACTATAATATAGAATCTTAACCTTAACTTTATAGAAGATCTCGTTAAATAAGGTTATTATTATAAGATAACTAATTTAAAGGATATAACTCGCCTTTCTAAGGGTATTATTCCTATTACTAGAGATAAATTCCTTGACTATATATAGTAACTAATGTGGAGGATGAGGGGTTAAGAGTTACTAAAGACCTTTAATCTAATAATTATAGTAGATTTATTCTTAGAATAATCTATTCTATAGAAAGTGATAATCTAGAGCTATATTAATAGAGTTTAGAAGGTTATTAGAGACTTCTTTAGTCTTATAGCTATTTATATTATTAACGCTGCAACCTTTAAAATACTCCTTTAAAAGATCTTTAAGCTAGCTTTAAATTAGCTATTAGAAAGCTTAAATATAAAGACTACTAAACTACTAATTCTATATTAGAAAAGTTATCTAATTATTTATAATTATTATTTTACTAAAACTCTCTATTAGGTTTATAATAAATAAAGTAAAAATAAGTACTCTAAAATTATAAAGAACTTTTTTAAGGTCTCTACCCTTAAACTAGTTCTTTATATAGATTAGTATAAAGATCTAAGGTAGCTTATAATAGCCCTTATATAAAGTACTAAACTAAATATAAACCGCTTTATATGCTTTAAAGTATTAGATTATATAAAGATATATTATAAGGTAATATAGCTTATATTCTATCTTATCTCCACTTTTATTAATCTCTTACTAACCCTATTATATACTTATACTAGGTTACTCTAAAACGTTTCACTAATAATATCACTATTAAGGCTATTAAAGCTAAGCTTTTATCTCTACTTAATAATATCTTCTCTTCTATAGCTATCTCTGCTATACTAGCTAAACTTATAATCTATATTACTAGCGAATTAAAGGAGAATTGCGCCTAGTATAAATAATTAATTAAGTAGTTAGATATTCTTATAAAAGGCTCTAATACCTATAAACGCTTTATTAGTATTAGACTCCTAAATAAAAAAACGCCTAGTATATCCCTTTTTTAGCTATTACTAATATACTAAATAGATCTAGATAATAGTATAATTTAACTAGACCCTAAATCTAACTCTATAAGTAAAAACTCTAGTAATTTTAATATAGCTCCTAACAACTTATCTTAGGAAGATATTAAATTATTATTAAATAGATTTATTAGCTATAGAAGCTTATCTATTAAAGGGTCTAAATTTATAAGTATAGGGTTTAAGGAGAGTAGAGAGGAAGCCCCTACTCTATTAGCTAATCCTATAGAGGAACTAAAGAAAGAACTTTTATATTCTTTTAAAAAAAAATCTAAAAAGTTAAAATATTCTATAAAATAGGGTCTCTTTAAAGAAGATTAGTAGCTATAATATCTAGTATAAAGGTTAAATTTATAAAGAATTAAAAATATAAAAGCTTTATAAAAGGAAGTAAGGCTTATATAAGAAATAGAAGAACTTAGGCTATATTATAGTTATAGATATAACTATATTATAGTAAGAATAGTATTAATCTACTAGATTATTCTTAAGTTTTAGAAATAAATTACACCTATAAAACCTAAGACTAGTAAGCTAACTAGGTGCTTAAAAGACACTAACTATTAGCCTTATTTAGATAGTTAGGAATAGATATAATCTAAATTATAATATAACACGCGAGGAGTTATAAGCTTCTATTTATAGGATAGTAGTTATAGGTTAATATAGAGAATATAAAATATAAATTTAATAAATATATATAATAAGGCATAAAATATAGGATAATATAGGAAGTCTATATATATAAAAAGATCTTATATATTCTCGCTATATAATTCTTAAAATTTATTATACTAGATAGGACTAGTCTCACTATCTTATACTATAGATATAGATATAGAACTAGATTCTAAGGGGAATATTTTCTTAAATACTTCTCTACCTTATTTATTATCTTATTAGGTTTAGTGTACTTAAAAACCCACTTATAATATAGCTTAGATTTATTCCCTAGATAGAAGATATACTAAATAAGTTTATATATTAGAGGAAATTAATTTATCCTCTCCTCTATTAAGTCCTTTAAAGATGTATTCACTTCCTTCTACTTAATATAATATTAGGGTTAATACTATTAACTCTTTTATTAATTATAAAGGGTAGCCCTAGCTTTAATTACCTAGATCTACTAAGTAAGCTTTACCTATTCTATTAGCCTATTAGTATATATATATATTAAATAAACTATAATAGCTTACTTAGGAAGATAATATATAAGTAATATTATATATAATATATTTAGTAAAAATATTTAAGTAGCTCTAATAATAAAGAATTAAGAGTTAAAGGTAATAGTATTAGCTTTTTAAAAATATTATTTCTATACTCTTTTAATTATATAATTATATATTATTATTTTAAAATAATTTAAGTAAGCTTTAATCCTTTTCTTTTTCTTAAAGAGGCGCGTCTCTTTAATAATATTAATAGGTTAATATCCTACTATATAAATCTTATTTATAAGAGCTTAGTTTTTTTAGGAGAGCTAGATTACTTAAGAATATTAATTTAATTCTACCTTCTATTTAAATAATAGCTTAGTTAGTATACTTCTATTAGCTATTAGACTAGCTAGCTAAGCTATCTTTTATATTATATTATTAGAAGGATATTTTAAATAATAGGCTTTAGTATTAAATTAGACCTTTTAGTCTAAGTATTATATAACTATACTAGATTTATAGTTAAAGATTTAATTTTAAATAGAAATAGGAGCTTAATTTAATAATAAAGGATAAAGTTAGTAATAATACTATTATTATAAGAAATTATAATTAATAATAAAGGGTAATATATATAGTTAGTTATATTTAGGAGGCTATATTATAGCTTATACTAGGTAAAGAAATATTAGAAGTCTATAATCTATCTAAGCTATTTTAAATAGTTAATTTACTAACTAGTATATAGTAATTTTATTAGTAATATCCTATATTTATCTATACTATATAAAGGTTTATAGAAGATTAGAATATCTAAGATATAATACTTCTATTTTAATATTAGGCTTAGTTTATCCTATAATATCTTTACTTAAAATATATTTTAGATATTCTTTACTAATTTAGCTTTAAAAGTATTATTATATATAGTAAAAAAGATAAAGTAATTAAGGAGGGAGAATATAGGATTATTATCTTCTTTATTAATAATTAATATCTTTTTAAATATAAAGAGGTTAGTAATAGAAGATAACTTATAGAAGAAGCTAATATTATTTATATTTATAAATTATTATCTTTACCTTTAGTATAAAAAAGGGTGGTCTTTATAAAGACTATATTAGGCTTCTTAAGAGTTAAAGGGGGAATAATAGTAATAGTAAAATATTAGTATAGGAATGCTTATATCTCCTTTAGCCTAGTATTATAGTTATTATCCATGTTATTATTATCTTTATTATTAGGATTATAGGCTAAGTAGAAATTACTATTACTACTATTCTTCTAAGTAGTATTAGAATTATTATTACTATTACTACTATAAACTATATTAGTATTACTATTAAACTTATATTTAGAGTTAATAGCTATTATAGTACTAGTAAAATATATACTCTATAGATCCTTATTTATATTACTATCTATATTATCTAACTTAGCCTTTAAATTAATCTAGCTATAAGTGACTAGAAGATTATTATTTAGCTTACCTAAATCTTTATTAAGTTTAACTTAAGTGTTAAATAAGAAGTATAGCTAGTACTTAAAAAAGATAGTAGTTAGAAGTCTAATAACTACTTAAATCTATTAATACTTATTATTATATATCTAATTATTAAGGACCTAGTATATATAAAGGAGGAAGTAGAGATTATTAAGGCTAATTACTAGCTTCTTTTTAGATATAGTATAGAGATAATATTTATTAATAAATAAGTTAAGATATTATATATAATTCTAAATATTAGTAAAAAGCTTTTCTTAATTATAAGAAATTAACTCTTTATATTATATATATCTCTCTTTTTATATAGATTAAAGTCTTAATTAATCTTATTAAGGATATATATTTATAGAATCTACTAATAGTTTTTTAAACTAGATACTATTTTAATTTTTTTATAATAATTTAATATCTATCTCTAAAAGATCTTAAAGTTTAGGATTTATATTTCCTTAAGAAAGGTATATAAGTTATAATTAAATTTATAGTAGAATTTAGATAAGTAAATTTATTAGTAATACTAGTAATTATAGCTATAATAAATAATTATATATTAGTTCTATTTTTTTAATATTAAGGTTAGGCTCTTTTTTATATTATTTATAGTCTTTAGATAAGTTTATCCTTATATTATAAGCTCTTAATATTATTAAAGATAGTAGCTTAGTAATAACTTATTAGTTTTATACTATTTATAGACTATCTTATAAATTTATTAATAAATAATTACCTTATAATAGTAGATAAGAGAGGTTAGTAGAAAAGAGTATAGGTAAGATAATTTTAAAGACTAACTTTAACCTAACTATTATTAGAGGATAGAGTAATAATAATATATTTATAAGATAAGTAAAGTAAGTAAAAGAAGAGAGTAAAAGATAAGAATAAGGGAAGATAGTAAAGAATAAGAATAAGTAATAAGAGTAAGTAAAGTAGACTAAGAGATAAGATTAAGGGAAGAGACTAAGGGAGAAGACTAAAAGGATATAAGTGACTAAAGTAAAAGAGTAGGCTTTATAATCTATTATATGTTTACGGCCTTATAGCGCCTCTAAAATAAAGGAAATAGCTAGGGTAGAGGCTTATCTCTAAGTAGAGTAAGGATAAGATTCTAGTTTAACAAGGAATCCTAGGGGGAACTAGAGGGAATTATCAATGTATAGTTTATCTAATTCGGACAGGGTCCTCTATAATACCTAGGCTACTTAAAGCGGCTACTGAACTAGCTCTTTTTAGCTATCTTAACACTAGAAAATAGATTCTATTAATAATATTATAGATTAATACCCTTAAATATCTAAATAAGATTCTTTTTTAATATCTTTTATAATTAATTATAATCCTTATTATCTTAATTAACTAAGATAATCTTTATATAGAATAGTAAGTCCTTATTTATTAATATATTAATATATTTCTTAGTAACTTTATCTCTCTCTTTAACTTCTTAGTTTACTAAGAATATTAAGTTATAACTTTAAAAATACTTAGGTAATAGTAAAATATAATATTAATACTTAAAATACTTATCTTTTATATTAATAAGGATTAAATTAAGTATATAGATTAATATATTTATCTTTCTATTTAATTTCCCTATATAATATATAATTTTAAAGTTATAATTAACTAATTTTTTAACCTATTTTATTTATCTATATATTAATTCCTTTATTTATATAAAATACTTTAAGCTCTTATAGTTAATAAAGATTTAAATAGTAATATTAGTTAATTTAAGCTTAGAGTACTAATACTTAAGATAATAAATTATTACTAGTAGTTCTTTATTATAAATCTTATAATTATACTTTACTAATACTATATTTTTATTATAAAATATTATAAAATATAATACTCTATTATTATTTATCTATAATAAGACTCTATTATTTATATAGTTTAATAAGTCTATTTTAAGTATTATAAGTTAAGATTACTTATAATATTTAAATATTAAGATACTAATTACTAATTACTTTATTTACTTAAAGACTACTTAATATACTTCTAATTAGTAAAATAGGTAGTCTTTTTTTATAAATACTATTAATAACTTTATTATTTTTAAGAAGTCTTTAATAAACTATTAATAAAAATTATAAAACCCTATAAATACTTATACTTTCTTTAAGTAGATAAGGGTTTTCTAATTAATAATTATTTTTATCTTATTTAAGTTTATTCTTAAACTACTTATAAATATTATTAAACCTAGGAATTTTATTTCTTATATATAGAACTTATATTAATTTATAATTTTATTTTATAAAATCTTAATAATATCTTCTTAATATATTTCTAATATTCTCTTTTAGTTTTATTATAAATTAGGATATTATCTAAATAAGCTTAATAAAAGTTATTAAGATATTTAAATAAATTATTATTTATATACTATTAATAGAAAACTAGGCCCTTAGTAAGTTTAAAAGGTAATATATAATATTTAAATACTTTATAGAATATAATAAAAATAATAAGATTCTTATTATTAGAGTATATTTTAAACTTATTAAAAGTTATAATAATATTAAGTTTAGTAAAATATTTATAGCCTACTATATAAGCTAATACTTCTTCTATTAATAGTATAGAATAATAATTCTAAATTATAATAATATTAAGCTTTTAATAGTTAATATAAAATTTTAAATTACTATTATACTTTTAAATAAATAATATTAAAGATATATAAAGTATAATACTTAGTAATATAAATTCTTTTTATAGATTTTTTTCTAAATATTTTTTAATCTTCTAT
This sequence comes from Cladonia borealis, assembly GCA_018257855.2. Lineage (NCBI taxonomy): Eukaryota > Fungi > Ascomycota > Lecanoromycetes > Lecanorales > Cladoniaceae > Cladonia > Cladonia borealis. Next base: position 881,069 of record JAFEKC020000015.1, read on the forward strand.
AATTTAAATCTAAATATAAGATATAATTAACTTTATAATAGCTTTTTATTAGACTCTAGCTTAATTTTATAATTATAGAATTAATAAGAAAGAAGTTTCTTTACCTTACTTCTATTAAATATATTAATAAGATTATAATATTTCTTAAGGAGCTTATTCTTAATAACATCCTTTATTTAAATAATAGTTTTTTTATAACTTTTAATAAGGTATTTTTCTTTAATACCTAATTTATTTTTACTATAATTATAGAGAAATACTTAATTTAATACCTTTTTTAATTATAGGTAAGTAAATAAAAAAATATTATATTAATTCAATAGATATCTAATATCTTATTTTTTTTAGGTAGGAGGAAAGTAAATAAAAAATTTAAAAAATTCTTTAATTATAAGTTTAACTTAAATTCTTAGTTTAAATTAAATCTTAATTTAGATTTTAAGTTAAATATTATATTAAATCTAACTTAGGTTTTTAATAAAATTAATTTAATTTATTAATTTAGTTTTATTACTATTAATCTAATCTTAATACTTATATTAAAGATAAGGGGTTTAGTTTATAATACTCTCTTATAATTATAATATCTAGGGATAAAAATTATATAATTATCTACTATATTTAATATAACCTTATATTTATTTATTTATAGTTTTCTAAGTATAATATATTAATTACCTAAGCTAATAATAAGTATAAGTATAATAGACTTCTAATAATTATTAACTCTTATTAAGGGATAAATAATATAAGTAATAGGCTTTTTTCTTATTTTATTATTATAATTATAGAGATAATAAGATTTTAAAAGAGGTATAAGAATAATATTAAAGATATTAAATAAGATTTATACTTCTCTTTTATTAATAAATAAATAGGTAATAATATTAATATTAATAAAAGCTTTAGATAAATATTCTTTTTCTTAAGCTAATAATATAATAAGGTATATAAATAAATACTTACTAAATAAATTATAGAAATCTACTAATAATAAGAATAGTAGATTCTTAGGGATAATTTTTCTAAAAATAACTAGTTTTCTAATTTTAATAAATCCTTAATTATTTTAATTTTATTAAAGTTTTCCTTATTATTTACTTCTTTTACTACTTTATAATAGTACTTAAAGTAATTTACTATAAAGTATCCTTCCTTATTATATTAATAATACTTAGTTATTTCCTTAGATATAAGGTAATTATCCCTATAAGGAGAGATAGAATAATAGGGTTTAGGAAGCCCTATTAACTTAATAGAGACTCTTTTCACTAAAATTATATATATAGAGGAGGATATTTAAGTAGTTCTTTATACCTAAGTTATTATTATTTAGATAGGAGGAGTATATATAGTAAAATAATTAATAGATATTATTAATTAATTCTTTTTCTTATTAATAATATATTATTAATAATTAATCTTTAAATAGAAATTTATAAGTTACTTTAAGATATTAAACTCTATAAAAGATATTATAATAATATTTTATAACTAAAAAATTATCTTATTTTTTAACTTATTAATTATTATTTTTTTATCTAACTATAAGTAATTAATAAATATATAGAAGCTAGAGTAAAAGTTAATAAAAAACTTAATATCTTTTTATCTTAAGCTTTTAAATCTCTACTATATATTATCCTTCTTATATAGGTCTTTTATAATATTTATTAGGGTTTTAATTATATTCTTAAAGTTAATAAAGTAACTATAATTATTAATATAGTATACCTAGATATATTAAGCTACTATATCTCTAGTATAAGAAATTATATAAATTACTTTTATATTATTATTTATATAATAATTCTAGTTAATAATAAATTTATTTTAAATTTATTAGATTTAATTTTTTTAAAGATATTTTACTATTTACTTTTATAAATAAGAGAGAATTAAGAACTTTTTATAAATACTTTAATCTAATAATAGTAAAGTTAAAGATAGTTTATTTTAAAAAATATTAGTTAATATAAAGCTTAATAGTCTTTTATTCTAATTCCTTAGTTTTATATTCTAAGTAAATTTTATTAACTTCTAATTACTTAATCTTCTATAATACTTTATATTTAAGGTCTTAAATATTAAGAGCTATAATCTATATAGTATCTACTTTATTTATTATATTACTTTACTCTTTTAAATAGAATAGTATTATATTATATTCTTAATAAAGCTTATTAAGGGTAGTAAATAAGTTATTAAAGTATTACTTTACCTAATATTATATTTATTTACTATTATTAATATCTTAAGGTATTTTAACTTAATTAATCCTAGTAATAATATTAATTAATAAGATAGAATAGAAATATATTAATATTCCTAAGTTTATCTAATAATATTATTATAAGTTTATTAAGTAAAATCTTATTTAATAAAGTTAGAATAACTCTAAGCTATTGTTAGAACCTAACAAGTGTGATGTGGTAAGCGCCCTACGAGCGCACATCTTATAACGGCTTGGCAAGGGGATCACGTAATATGTTTAGAGGGTTCAGGGCATAAACATAATAAACTAGATATTTAGTAGGTTTAGGGCATAAACACAATAAACTAGACAGTCTTAGCAGACTTTTATATATCTATATAGTTAGGGCTCTTACCTACCTTAGATAGATCTCCTTATATTTAACTCTATAGTTTAACTAATAGTTATTCCTAGCCTTTAAAGACTTGATCTTACATTGCCGAGTGATATAGAGTTATACCTAGCTTACCCTAATCCCCTTTGCCCTTTAATTACTTATTTTTAGAAGACCCCACGACGTTAGTTCATAACAGCTATTATAAAAAATAATTAGTTTATAAGTAAAGGGATAAAGATTAAGATATTTATAAGATTTAAATATTAATAAAAAATATAAAAAATATTCTTTAATACTAATTTTAGTATTATTAGAGGTTAGATATTTTTTTTTAGTTTATAAGTATTTCTTTAAGTCTTATCTTATTAATATATTACTTTAAATAGTCTTTACTTAATAATAAAATAGTTTTAGAAATTAAATATATTATTATATCTTATAAATTAGTTTTTCTAACTACTTTATTATAGTATTAAATATTAATTATTATTATACTATTTATTTAACCTTACTAGTATATATATAAGAATAGGGATAAGAATAAGATATATTTTAATATTAGAAGCTAGCTTAAAGTAAATTAATAGAAGTATAGTATAATTAGTAGAATATATCTAAGAAAGGAAAGGTAAATATAGGGAGTATATATATAATATATAAGGAGCGTGACTTTATAGGTATTAAGTTAAAGAGACTTAATATAATATTAAATACTATTTAGTAAGTAATAAAAGCTTAGCTAGTAATACTTTTTTATCTTAATAAGTTATTCTTTTAAAACTTAACCTAGTTACTATTTCTTCTTTTTTAATTATATATTAGTATAGTTAAATTCTTTATCTCTTATAAATAAGTTCTTTATAGATTATTTAATTATCTTTTAAATTAATACTTAGGAAATAAGAATATTATTAATTAAATCTACTTATAATCTTTTTTTTTACTTTTAGTTCTAATTAATCTTATTCTCTTTAATTATATAAGAGTAGTAAGAGAATTAGAAACTAAGTCTTTATTAAAAAATAACTTAATTAACTATTAAATATATTTTTTTATTATTTTCTACTTTATCTTTAAGTAAAGAAAAGTTACTTTATTAATAATAAGATCTATATATATTATCTATTACTTAATAATTATTCTTAATAATTAAATATTAACTAAATAAGCTTAATATATAAGAGTATTAATATATTATTAATAAAATATTCTAGTCCTAGATTATAAGTCTAGCTATTATAATTTTTTATTATTCCTAAAAAATATACTAAACTACTAGCTTATATTAATATAACTAGAGTTATAAGAATATATTAATAATAATTATTATTATTAAATAGTAGTTATAGTATTTATTTCTATATAAAGTTATTAACTAGTTAATAAAGAAGTTTAATATCTTTTTTTAATAATAACTCCTTATATTAAATAATTAATAAAGACTTTAAAGTAGTTCTAAATACTTCTATATATCTTATTTAAACTATTTATCTAGTTTAATATTCTTTATATAATAGTTATTAAGTAAGTCCTTTAGAAAAGAACTTTATAGCTTAGATAGGAAAAAAAATTTACTTCCTTTAATATCTTTTCCTCTTATAATCTTACTAGCTTATTATTAAAGGCTATATATACTATTTCTTAATATTCTTTACTAAATAATAAATATTATATCTAGACTATTAATCTCTATCCCTAATATATTAATTATAATAAATATATAATACTTTAAATCTAGTCTTATTAACTTAGAATTAAGAACTTTTTTCTACTTATTATTAATCTTATTATAATATATATAGATTAAGATTCTTAATTATAATAAATTTTACCTAATTATTATAAATAAGTCTCTTAAATAATCTTAAAATTTATAATAATCCTTAATATAGTTAAGATAAATAATAGTCTTTAAAATAAATATATTTAGTTCTTAAACTAAAAATTTTAACTTTTTATATTTTAAATAATTCTTACCTAGAACCTATATATTAATTAAAATATTAAGGTAGTTAATAAATATCTAAATTAAATAAATATAATTATTATAAAGAATATACTTTATAGAGAAGAAAATAAGTAAAGTAAGTAAATAGTCTTATATTAAGTATATATATATTATATTAATTATATCTATCTATTAGTAGGATAACTACCTATAATAGTTACCCTAGTAATTATAATAGTTACCCCTACTCTTCTATACCTAGTCTTTATTCTTATAGGTATATAATTAAAGTAAATGTATAAATTATTCTTCCTTATATATACTTACTATAAGTCTTAAGTAAATATTTATTTAAAAAGTATAGAAATCTTTCCTCCTACTTATAGTAAAAGTAAAAATAAAATGCTTGTTAGAAAAGTAAATATAAGTATTCTATTATAAGGAAGAAGTAAGTAAATAAGTAAGTTATAATATATACTTAAAAAGAAATATACTTAATAAGAGAAAGATAAAGTATTTAAAGTCTTTCTATCTAATAAAGATAAAGCGTTTAAAGTTCTCTTATTTAATAAAGGTAAAATGCTTAAAGTCTTCCTATTTAATAAAGGTAAAAGTGCTTAAAGTCCCCCTATTTAATAAGTTAATCCCTAGGTTACTTCTTTTTTAGAAGGGTAGGTAAGGGTATATAATCTTATTTATTATTAATGATTTTATCTTTTATATTAATTAACTTATTATTTATTTTAACTATCTTTCTTTTTAATAGAATAGTCTTATTTTCTATCTATATATAAAGATTAGTATTAGAACTTAATATTATCCTCTTTATCTTAGAAAAATAATATATTATAATAATAAGTACTTTATTAAAGATAGTAATTAAAAAACCTATAATCTTCCTACTTATAAAGATAGATTTAGTCTTTTTTTAATTTATAATAAGTAAATCCTTATACTCTTTTATAAGGCTCTTAATTATTTATATAAATAAATTTAGTCCTTTATTTAAATAATTAATAATATTATATATTTAGTAAAGAATTTTTAATAATAAGACTACTTTTTTATTAGTCTTTATTAACTTTTACTTTAATACTAAGTAATTATTAATTTCTTTAATATAGTCTTTCCTTATATCTACTAACTTTTATACTAGTCTATTATATTAATCCTTATCTAGATTAGAATCTAAATTAGAGGATTCTAAATATATTAGTATAGTATAATTATCCTTTTTTAAGGTTACTAGTAATAGTATTATAGAAGAGGAAACTATAATATTTTCCTTTTTAATAATAGCTTAGAATAGAGTTACTATTAGTAGTATTATAGAAGAAAAGACTATAGTATTTTTACCTATTAAAATTAATTTCTTAATTAATAGCTTAAGTCTTTTCTTTTATATTAAAGAATTTTTAGATAGTATAGCCTCCCCCTTTTTTTTAGAATTAGAATAGGCTTATAGAGGATAATAATATCTTTATTATTAAAGGTAAATATTTCTTTTAGTATTTTAAAAATAATTCTTTTACCTAGTTTAATCTATAGGGGTAAAGTAAAGGGGATTTTAATAATTTTAAGTAGATATATCTCCTACTACTTTTTTAATAGATTTTAATAAAGGGTTAATAAGAGTATTATAAGTTATTAGATTATTAAACTATAGGAAGAGTTTTATAATATAGAGTATATTAGTATATATATTAATATCTAGAGTATCTAGGGCTTTAGTAAGGAGCTCTCTTTCTTAGAGGATACTACTATAATAGCTAAGAATACTAAAGATATTATTAGGCTAGTAGGAAATATAGAGGATATTAGTATAGGTATAGTATAATCTACTACTAGATCTCTAAAGCTATATATATACTTATTATATACTTATAAGTTAAATACTATTAATATAGTGACTAGTCCTTTTTATATACCCTCGTAGCTATATAATTAAACTATTCTAAAAATTATTAGATATCTTAGTATCCTCTCTTTATTATATATTATTAGTATATACCTATTATTTCTTTATAATAACTAAAACCCTACCTTACTACTAAAGGTAATTAGTTAGAAGGTGTACTAAATTAATAATAATATACTATCTTTTTTAATAATCTTAAAGACCTAGAGTAATAATAGTATAATAAAATATAGAGGCTAAGTATTTTAATTTCTTAGATCTAAGTCTTATAATAGTTTATTATATAAGACTCTTAATCCTTATTTTTTATCTATTATAGTTATATTATTAAACTAATCTTATTTAATTATTATATTACTAACTTAGGATTCTTATTTTTAAATTTATAAGTTTTCTTTTTTACCTATATTTCCTTTAACTTATATATTAAAATATAGTATAAAAGTAAGATAGTACTTAGGTATTAATAATATTTACCTAAAGTATAGTAATATATTAAAAGGTATTAAAAAGTTATAAAGATAAGGTAAATATAATCTTTAATTTATATTCTAAAGTTAGCCTAGTTTAGTATATACCGCCTATCTTTAGGTACTAGTAAGGTATACTTTTAAGTAGAGATATAGTAATAATATTATATACCCTTTAATAACTTCTAGGTAAAGATATAATAATAATACTATATATCCTTTAATAACTTCTTTAGATATTAGAAGTAGGGCCTAAGACCTTATTATATTTAACACCTAGCTTAGTAATATACTAGTAGGTATTTATATTTATTAGTAAGTATTAAATAATAACTTCCTTTATAATATAATCTTTTTTAGCTAGCCCTATTATCTTAGTAGTACTAGGGGTAATAAAGGGAGTATTTAGCTTCCTTTAATAGTAATTATATAGTTAATAGAGATCTTACTACTTCTTCTCTATATAGTTTAGTATTCTCTAATTAATTAATAACTATACTTTTTTTTATAATCTATAACTATTTTCTTTATATATAGAAGGTCCTTAATATTATATTATAAATTTTTATATAGACTTTAGTTTATTTACTTTACTAAAAACTTAATAATTAATTATTTCCCTTTTAGTTATTATTCTTTTCTATTAAGAAGAAGCTTAATTTTATAATAATTTTTAAACCCTTTTAAATTATTATTAAATACTAAAAACTATTTATTATCTCTTTTTCTATTATAAGAGTCTTTTCCTTTAAATACTAGCTCTAGGGTAGTAACTAAAATTACTAAATATATATTTATAGTAGGCAATAGATCTAATTTATATATAAGAGTCCCTATTTTCTTTAAGACTTTAAAGGGTTTATATTATTAATTTAATAATTTACTATTCTTTAGACTAGGGATATAGTAACTTTTATATAATATTAAGAAAGTTAAATCTCCCTCCTTTATACTTAAAAGGATATATTTAGTATTATATTAAAGCTTTATCTTAATAATAATAAAAACTAATAAATCTACTACTTATTATTTATTTATATTCTATATCTTTATAACTTCTAGTTACTCTTTTTTTATAACCTTATATAGGGTTTCTTTATTAAGCTTTATCTTATATATAATTTTATTTAATACTAGCCCTATAGATATATTTATTAAATTATTAAAGGTTTTTTAAAGAGTAATAATAAATTTATCCTATAATTCCTTAAGATAATATACTAGGTAGTATTAGAGTATAATTTCTATTATTTAATTAGTATACTCTAACTAATTATTAGTTTAAGGGTAATATATAGTAGAGACTATAAGATTTATACCTAATATTTTAAAAATTATCCTTTATAATAATAATATAAATTTTAAGTCTTAATTAGATATAATTATATAAGATATCCTCTAATTAATTAATTTATATAGTAGAGCTACTATTTATTAAGTAATATCTTATATATTCTTTCTAAATACTATTATTACCTTCTTAAAAAATTTATATATTATTATAAAAAGTATATTTAAGTTACTTAAAAGAGCTAGTAATATAAGTATAAAGTTAATTATAATTATATAAAAAATCTAGGGAGAAGATAAAACTAGCCTAAAACTTCTATATAATATATATTATTTAGTTTAATTTAATTGATACTTAGGGTAATAAAGGATATAATATTTTAGTCTCTAAATTAGATAATATATATAATAGCTCTATATAATTTACTTATAAATTCTATTAAAGCTACTATAGCTTTTTTTATTATATATCTAATTAAAAATCTTTTATTCTATTACTTTTAGTATATAAAGTTATTCTTTTCTATTAAGGCTATCCTAATAGTAGAGTAAGTTTCCGCGAAGAAAGAATTATATATTAGATAGTATAATATCTTTTTCCTTTATATTAATATTAATAAGGGTATTATTAGAGATAGTTCTCTCTACCTAAATATTAATACCTTAGTTAATAAGAGTCTTTAGTATAGGTATAATATTAATATCCTAAAGCCTTTACTCTTTTTTATATAGTATATTTAGAATCTTTAATTACTTATTATTATTTATATAGGCCCTAATTAGTTTCTCTTTATATTTTAGAGATATTTAGGTATATATTATATTAAAGGTAAATACTTTATTTAGTATATTAAAAGATTTAATATCTTTTTTCTCTTCTCTTTTATAAAGGAGTCTTAAGAGGGTATTTAATATTATATTCTATTTACTAAGTCTTTAGTAAATATTAAGATTAAATTAAGAAATATATTATAAAGCCTAAATTAATTATAAATTAAGGTGGTTTATTAATAATAATAAAAGTATTACCTATCTAGTAATATTTATAATAGCTAAGTAGTCTATAAAAATAATAACCTTCTTATTTATAGTTTAGATAAGTAAATATAAGATCTTTTATAATATTTAAATAAGAATAGTAACTTCTAACTTAGTTAGTTAATAGTATATTTCTATTATATTAAGTAGCTTAGATAAGAATAAAATTAGTTAAATATCTATTTTAAAATAGAAATCCTCTTATAAATCTCTTTTAATATAATAAATTATTATTTTAAATTTATAGCCCTTAGAGCTATTAAGGTTAATATATAGTTATTTAACTAAGTCCTAATAATATAAGTAAGTTTCTAAAGTAAGAGCTTATTATAGTATATTAAAAGCCTCTAATTTATTATTTATAAGCTTAAAGATAGTAGATTTAGAGTATATTTATTAAGCCTTTCCTCCCTTTAATAAAAAGAGCTTAAGAAGTTTAGTCTTTTAATATTATAAAGGCTTTATTATTTATATAAAATATTTAATATTACTCCTTAACTAGTTTACTATTTTAATATATATCTTTAAGGTATTAAAAGTATTAAGAAAGTATAGATTTTTAATTACTAATATTCTTTTCTTTATTATTATTATCCTAAAGCTATTAACTTTCTAGCTTAGTAATATAATAGAAGAGTAAGCTAAGTATAATTTCTTTAGCTCTAAAATTACTTTTAAATTTAAAAATAAACTAAATATAGTTTAAAGATAAATTAAGTAATTACTAAAAAACTTAAAGAAAATTATAATATTATTAATATAATACCTAGTAAAATAGTAATATAAATATAGAAAATTATCTATCTTATATTAGATATATAGAACTAATCCCTTAAATTTTATTATAACTATATTATAGTACTTAGCTCCTTAGTATAATATTATTATAAATTTATAGTAATCCTCTTTCTTTATAAGGAAAAGATAGAACTAGCTATTATAATTCACTATACTAATATATATATATCCCTATATTAAGGAAATAATATTATTTTAAAGTAGTAGAGGATAGTTATCTATAATAGTAATTTTATTTAGGTCTTTAATATTTATTATAATATATTCTTTTTATTATAAAGTCTTCTCTAACCTCTTATAAACTATTTTTTAGACTATAAAAATAGGGAATATAAAAGATAATAGCTTAATAGTCTATAATATCTTTCCTTAAATATATATCTTATTGAATTTTTTATTAATAAAGGCCTAAGTATCTAAGTTTAGAGGGTAAACTTTATTCCTTAGCTTTACTTTTATAGATTATTAATCTATAATAATAGATATAATTAATTATTCTTTTTTTAGTAAGTTAATAGTATTACTTATATTCTCTTAAATCTTAGGGTATTATTTAGTAATATGTTTAATAATAGTAATATTATCTTTATTCTTATAGATAGTAATACTATTTATTAATTTAATTTTTATTAAAAGATTAATTATCCTTATTATAGTTAGCTTAAGGTTAAGTATCCTTATAAATTCTACTATAGTAGGGGCCTTATTATAACTTAATTTAGTAGCTAGTAAATAATTATTAACTTTAATAAGATAGCTCTTTTCTACTTTATATTTAATAATAGTTCTAATATATTATTAATAATTAATATATAATAGGGTTTCTTTATTATTCTAGATATTAATAAAGTTAACTTTAGAATCTATAAAATAAGTATATACTTCTTTTAACTAAGGTTTAAAAAAGAAATCCTTATTTAATAATAGAGAATTTCCTTTTATATATATTATAATAGAAGTAATAGACCTTAGAGATATTTCCTATATACTATCTATATATATAACTCGCCTTACCTAAATATTATTATAAGGGGTGTAGTTTACTAATACTACTATATCCTTATAGTTACTAAAATATATCTTAATAAATAGAAGAATATTCTATTTAATATAATAAGTATAGATAAGGAAATAACTAATTATATATATAAGGCGAGTACCTCTATCTTAGTTATAGTAGATTTTAGTAATATCTTAATTAATCTCTTTATTATAAGAGGTTCTATATTCTTCTTATCTTTTTAAGGATAAGCTTTTACCTTAAAATATATATAAAGAAGATTATTAAATTTAAAATTAGTCTTATATTTCCTATATACTAAATACTAACCTATTTTTCCTTCTAAAATATAATAGGTTATAGTAATAAAGCCTATATTAACTTCCCCCTTATTTTCCTTATTATTACTAGGAATAGACTTAGGAGTATCTTAGAATTCTTCTTTACTATTATAATAATAATTAGCTTATTAGTTATAGTTATAATATCTAGGTATTAAAAAATTATAGAAATATACTTCCTCTCCCTAGTATACTAGCTATAGGACTAATATATTTAAGTATATAGACTATAGAGAGTATAGTAGGTATCCTCTTCTATAGTTCCTATTCTTATAAGATAGGTTATTATTATACTAGTTCCTTAAATAATATAAATATTAGCTATATCCTCTATTTTCATAGCCTTCTTTTTATAAATAACTTAAAATCTAGTTTATAAAATTAACTAGCTCTATATTTCTAGCTATAATCTAGAAAGACTATCTTAGCCTAGCTATAATCTATAAAGGCTATTTTAATATAGGGTTAGAAGTAGGCTAATTTCTATTAGTATTATTTAGGATATTATTAGGATATAAGGGGTATTTATAAGGAATCTAAGATTAATATCCTTAATACTACTATCTTAATCTATATAGAGGATAAGAAAAAGGTAATAATACTAAAAGATAATAAAGTAAAGTACTTATAAATTCCTAATAATTACCTATATACTAACCTAGGAAATTTTAATCTCTCTTATATTCCTTATTATAATTATATATTTATTCCTACTTATAGGCCTTCTCTTTATTTTTTAACTCTCTATAGATTTCCTTTTAATACTCTATCTCTTAAGTCTTTATTTAGTATTAAAGTTTCTTTTAATTATTTAATTATTTAATAAACTAGTAAATAATTATATTAAAAGTAGAAGAAGGTATTATAATTTAGAATTTAATATTAAAATAGTTCTAAGCTTAAGTTATTTATATATCTTCCTCTATAATACTAGCTTATATAGTATACTTAGCTATATTCTATATATATATAGCGAGATCTTTTCTTTTAAGTATATTTTAACTAGAGTAAAATTAATAATCTAATTTTTTTAAAGTATTAGATATAATAATCTTAAACTAATTCTAGAGCCTATTAATTTAGTATATAAATCTATTAGGTAACTAGATTATTATATCTTTTTTATCTTTTAATAGAATCTTTAATTATTAATTTATAGCTACTCCTTTAAAATAGTTATTTAGGTTTTTCTTAATAATCTCTTCTTCTTTTATAATTAAAAAGTCCTAAGCTTAACTATAAAAGATATATATATTATAGAAGATAAGCTTATTTTTATTTAATACTATATCTTTTATACCTTATAAGTTTAAGTAGTTAGGATAAAAAAAACCTAATTTAATAGCCTTAAAATATCTTATAAAACTTTAACTATTTTTATTAGGTTCTTCTAATTCTTCTCTCTTATCTCTTTCTCTTAATAGATTTATTTTTCCTTACTTTATCTATTAAAAATTTATTATATATTTAATAGTATCTAGTATAATAATTATAATAAAGAGATTAACTACTTAAAGAATAATAATATATAGTTAGGGGTCTATCTTAGAAGGAGGAAGCTAACTAGGCTAAAAGTTATTCCTAAAGTTAGAACTCTACTAGCTCTAAGTATTTAATAGAAATAAAGGTTTTAGTAATTTAGTATTTTAAGTATTATTTCCTTATTACTAAATAACTAGGTTTAGTAGTCTTATAGGCTAGTTTTAGTATCTATAGCCCTAATTATCTAGATATTTTAATATATTTCTTTCTTCCCTTTCTTATAGGAATATTATCTAGTTTATAATATTTATAAGAGTAATAGTATTATAAGATAGTAAGAAAAAGAAAGTTCTTTATAATACCTTTAGTAAATTTAGCTTTAGTAAACTTACTTTTAGTAAATTTACTCTTAGTAAATTAGAATTAAATCTTAATATATTTCCTCTTAAAGTAAATCTTAGGGAGGATAATAATAATATTTATAAAAGTTATCCCTCTTACTATATATATAGAGGTGGCGATGGTAATTACTAAGCTAGGGATAATTTCTAAGATAAGAAAAACTTAGTATTTATATAATATTATATACCCTTAATAAAAGAGGTAATAGCGTCTACTAATAAGACTTCGTAAGTCTATAAGAATAGAAAAGTAACTAAATTCTCCTTATTATTAATTACTAAAATAGCTCTAGATAACTCTTAACTAGTAGATTATTTATATCTTATATAAGATTATATTCTATAAAGTATATCTAATAGAGTAATATAATTTTAAGTAATTAACTAGATTACTTTATAATATAATAGGTTTATATATTTTTTATAACTCTTTAGATTCTTCTTTCTATAGACTTTTAACTAAAAAGCTAATAAGATTATAAAGTTAGAAAGCCTAAGTTTAATAAGCTCTAAAGTCTTATATTAACTTATATATTACTTATTATAAAAGAAATAAGTAATAGTAAGTATAAGAAGTAATAGTTAATATATAGTAGATAGAGAATTATTAAGTTAAGAAAGATTAAAGAAAATAGTAAATTATAGATAATATTTTTCTAGATTTCTCTAGTCTTTCTATAGTCTTATTAATATAATAGTGGTTCTATAGCTTTAGAAGGTACTAGCTAGACTATAGATAAATAGATAGATAGCTAGTAGAGTTATAAATATAAGATAGCTAGTATAAATATAGTTAAAGAGGCCTAATTAGTAGATATAAGTAGGTAGGTAGGATATAGGTAATATATTATAATATAGAAGCGTATTAAGGATATTAGTAGTACCTTAATAAGATTAGTACTAGATAGTTAGTAAGTTATAAGTAACTATTATAGTTCTAGTATTAGTAGGCTATTACTACTAAATATAAAGGATATACTTTATAGGGAAGAAAATAAGTAAAGTAAGTAAATAGTCTTATATTAAGTATATATATATTATATTAATTATATCTATTTATTAGTAAGATAACTACCTATAATAATTACTCTAGTAACTATAATAATTATTAACTTTAAAATTTATAACTTATTTAATATCTTTATAAATACTTAAATTTAAAGTAATTAAAGTTCTAAATTATAAAATACTAAATATATAAGCTCTTAAGATACTTAGTCTATTAAAGATTATCTTAAATACTTTATTTTACTACTTAATTATATATATCTTATTAATAATAATAAGATAGAGTTATCTTTAAAAGATTAATTATATTAAGATATTTTCTTAAAACTTTAAGTTTTTAATTATAATCTTAGGGTTAATTAAAATATAGATATACTTATTATTATTAATATATTTATAATTCTTAATTATATTAAAATAAGTATCTAGTATAAAAAGCTAGGTATTAAATAATTTAAATATATTTTAAAGTTAATTCTATTTTAATATTAATAAAGAATATATTAGAAAATTAATACTATTTAAATATAATAATAATAAGAATTAAAAAATTAAGCTTTTATTAAAACTAATTCTTATAATAAATATAATATTCTTTTTATTATATAATATTTAAATAGTTTTTAATTATTTTAAATATAAATATTACTTAATTTTCTTAATAATTCTATTCTAAATTCTAGTCTATATTATAAATAGATAAAGTTATATTTCTTTATAATAAATAACTTAATAAGTATTAAATAAAATAATAGTTTTAAAGATTATAAGTATATTATTTTATATAATAATAGAGTTATTAATAAATATAATAGTTAAGAAACTTAATATTTTATTATTTAATATAGGAGTAGAGTTACTAATATTTATATTTACCTAGATATAAATAAATTATAGATTTTTTTATTTAAAGTAATAATATTATTTAATAATTAAAATCTCTTATTAATATAATTAATAGAATAATTACTACTATATATATAATTAGTTTTAGTATATAATACTTATAAATAATAATCTTATTATTACTAATAGTTCTTAGATTAAACTAGTTTTTTTAACTAATTTAAAAAATTCTTACTATACTCTTTATATATAAGAAACTTACTTAAATACTTTAATAATAATATATAATAGTTTTATAATATAACTAGTTATTAAAAAAAATATAATATTAATAATTACTTATTATTAGTAATTAGTTAGAAAGAATATACTTAAATTATTAAATTATATTATTTATAAATTACTTAGTATAATTTTAAAATATTTAATAAAGAGAATATTTAAAATATATATAATATATAAATAAAATAAAATATTAAGATATTATAAAATATATAAGAATTAAATTATTATTAAAATTTATAAACTTAGTATATTAAGAATTTAATCTAAATTATATAAATATAACTTCTTATATAATTCTTTTAAATAATAGATTTTATAGACTTTTTTTAATAATTTTAAAATATATATTCTATTATAAATAAAAACTTTATAGATATATAATTAAAAGTAAATACTTAAATAATAATATAAGCTTTTAAGAATTTATAAATATTTATATAGACTACTATTAAAAGATTTAATCTTTACCTATTTTTTATACTTTTTTATTTAGACTTCTTAGGGAGTAATCTTACTTTTAGAATAGCTAATTTTACCACCAATTAGTTAATAGAATGGACTAGGTGGTAGCTTGAAGCCGGTTTACTTAGTAGGAGCAGGGGTAGGATGCCCCCCCCAGGTAGGGCTGGACTTTTGAGACTATGCATTTTTTGGTGTGCGGTCCACCTATTTTGGCACTAACGCGGCGCTACCAACAGGTTTTTTACAGGTGCGATAATGCATCACTAGCGGCTAAGTCAGCATGACCACTGTAAGTTAATTTCAATGCATCCATCACCACCTTTCTCTTTCCCTCAAACTCATTGCGCCGCCTCCATGGTGACGGCGGCATTCATAGACCGCTATGGAAGTGGTTGGTCTTGTCGCCAGTGTCGCGACCTTGGTCGAAACTGCCAACTTCGTGCGGAGAACACTGAGTGATTACAGGAAGGGCGGTAAGGATCGAGATAGGCTGCTTGCCGAAGTCGATAGCCTGAAAACATATCTCGACCGCTTGAAAGCAGATAATGAAAATGCTGCGAAATCAGGCAAACAAGAACCGTGGCTTGACATCGTTGGTCAACTGTCCCAGAAAGGTGGCACCCTTGCACAAATCGAGGATGTGATGTCGGAAGTTAAGCTCAAAATCGAGCGGAAGCAGGGGCTCAGAGGCGCGCTCGTGCATTGGACATGGCCCTTTGTCAAAGAGGATGTCGATCGCAACGTCAGGCAAATGCAACGCCTATCTCAAAATGTTGCTGTTGTGTTGCAGGACGCTTCACTGGAGCTCACCCTGGCAATTAACGAGGGCGTTACACGCGTTGACAAGATCACCAACAGACGCGAACTGAGAGCAATCTTGGAATGGCTGTCGTCTCTGTATTTCCTTGAGCAGCAGCGCCTCGACTCTCTGAAAGCTTTTTCAGGAACATGCGAATGGTTTCTTACATCTCCAGAATACAGCGCATGGAAGCAGAAGCAGCACCGAGTCCTGTACTGCTCTGCTATTGGTGGAGCCGGCAAGACCATTTTGGCTTCTGTCACAATAGGCGACCTGCGTATGGCAACGGCTGGTCAGGATACTGCAATATTCGTTATATATTGCAAGCATGACAAACCAGACACTCATTCCGTGGACAAGGTGGCAATGACAATACTGCGACAGCTTGTACAGCTCAAAGCATGCCAAATACCGCCTGACCTTGAGGAACTGTTGGAGCGACATTTTTACACTAATGAGACGCGACCGAGCCTTGATGAGGCATTGAAAGTCATCAATGCACATTTACCGACCTTCTCACAAGCCTTCATAGTTGTGGATGGACTCGATGAGATCATAAAAGAAGAGGCTCGAGAGTGTATCATCACTTTCTTGATGAAGTTGGAAGCAGCTCCTCAATTGATGTTCACTTCACGGCCGATCGAAATGATAGAAAAGATGTTCCTTTCTACTACATATAAATACGAGACAGACGACACTGCATTGACTGATGATGAGGGAGAGAGCGATGTCTTCTGGGATGATGAAGAAACAGATTATGATTATGACCATGACCTATACAATGAGGGTATTGAGGAAGAGGACTCAAGCGACGAGTCAAGCGACCAAAATAGCTCCGAAAGCCCAGGTGAGAAAGATTCTCAGTCACCTGTAAGAGCTCCCCCAATTATGCCAGATAAGTCGCTGTTCTCAAACGAGAACGGCTCACAACACAAGGATGAGTATAGATTACTATGCAGCAAATGCAACAAACAACTAAGTCTACTACAATACCACTGTTTCAAATGCCTTAGGAGCCGGTCAATCATATGTGTGGCCTGCTACGATTCTGGCACTCGATGTGTAAACGGAGATAGCAGTCATGACATTGATGTTGGAGTCCAGACCCGCTGTCTGAAGATGGACGTCTCTGCTAGACCTCGAGCTATCAGAAGATATGTACGAAGGAGGACTCAGCAGAGCATAGTACTAATGAAATACGTCACTCTTAAACCTGGATTTGCCGAGGAGATTGAGGATATTGTCACTCATGCAGCCCAGAAAATGTGAGCTTATGGACGCTTGCTATCTTATCATAGAAGAAAAATTGACAATAAAAGGTTCCTTTTAGCGCAACTACACATGGATGCCTTGCTAAATCCTGATCTTCTAAAATTCAGCGAGGTGCGCAACGCGCTAGACAACCTCCCAGGAGGCCTCAACGACTCTTATGACAATGCGATGGAGCGATCAGCGGGACACGGAAGATATCTACTAAGACTCGTTGCGTACGCACAGCGGCCGTTGAACATATATGAAGTGGAGCATGCTCTTGCTTTAACAGCTGACTCTGCTGAAATTCTGGACGACGAGATTATCCCTGCTAGGACTCTCATCTCACGATGCGCCGGGCTGGTAACTCTGGACGAGAGTGACCAAGTTGTCTTTTCTCATTACACAATTGTTGGCTATTTCGCCGAACGCAGCAATCATCTTTTCGGAAATGGTCATAAATATATGGCAGAGACATGCCTCAGCTATCTCAGCTTGAGAGAATTCCAACAAGGTCCTGTTCACGGGCCGGAGGAGGCTGCAGAGTTTGATGCCCGCACTCAAGCATACCCATTCTTTGAATATGCTTCGATCTTCTGGGGCGTACATGCCCGATCTTCTAAAGATACTGAAGTCCTGGATATTGCTTACGACTTCATTAGGGATGACACACGCCGTGGTGCATCTGTTCAGGCTCTTTGGTTCTCAGCGGATGAGATCACAGCAGATTGGCGCAGTCGTAGCGGAGGATCACCACTTCATCTTGCCATGTACTTCAAATATCATATGCTTGCCAACCGACTTCTAGATGACGGCACAAATGCTGACATACGAGACGCTTTTGGAATAACGCCACTCATGTGGGCTGCTCAAACAGGCCATTTTGGAATGACGGAAACCATTCTTGATGCAAAAGTGCCCCTCAATGCCATCAATGATGAGGGTGCGAATGCTCTCCACATAGCTATCCTTCACCACCACGAGGACGTTGCTGTACTTCTAATTGACCAAGAGGGCATGGACGTAAACGCGCCCGCTGTGGGAGAACGAGGCTCATGGAAAGTAACACCGCTCATGCTTGCCGCTGATAGGGACCAATTGAAAATCGTTCAAAAGCTTCTGACTCGACCAGATCTTTTGGTCAACTCACAAGATAGTAGGGGACAAACAGCTGTTCATCGTGTGTCGAGAGCGAGCAATGTACAAATGATGAAGGCCATTGTCAATGCTCCTGCCGTCGACTTGGAACATCGCGATGACTCAGGGCGCCCTGCATTAACTTTGGCCTCTTACTGCGGTAATCTGTCGGCTGTTAAAGCTCTGCTTGATGCAGGAGGTACGTCCTTCCACTTCAATTTCCTCCAAAATAAGCTATTCTGTACTATACCGAGCGCTTCCGGAGCCTTTCTGGCCCCTGAGGCATCCCTTGCAGCTTCATAAATGCAAGGAACTTATAAGCTAACACTCCAGAATCGCATATAGCGGACATCAATATTCGTGAAAGCCCTCTGTATAGCGAAGGCAATGCCTTGATGAGAGCCGCCGACTGTGACGCCGTGGATATTGTACATGAGCTCGTCACGCGAAATATTGACTGGAACGCCAAAGATGATCTAGGGCGAAGCGCGATCCACTCTGCGGCAATCAATGGGAGCGATCGCTCATTGCCCGTTTTATTAGACCTCCCTGGCGTTGATATCGACTTACAAGACATCAATGGCAATACCCCAATACATGACGCGGCAGAATTAAGTTTCGAATCATCTGTACTGAAATTACTTCTTAATAAGGGGGCTAGGACCGACATTCGTAATAACCGAGGAAAGACACCACTTGATACAGCGAGAGCAAAGGGAACGAGAGAAAATGTGCTGATTCTTAAAGAAAAATATGCAGACGACTTCTTTGGAATACCAAGGAGATCAATGACCGGGAAGTCTATGGAGGAACCAACTCTATCTCAAGCGGCAGCTCAAGGCGATGAGGCTGCTGTGGCTTCCATTCTTGCCACATATGCTGATGATAAATCTGTCGACATCGAGGAGAGAGATGACTGGCTTGGACGCACCCCATTACAGCTTGCTACTGACGCAGGACATCTACGTATTGTGAAGAGATTACATCAAGTTGGTGCCAACATCAATCTTCAGGATAAGTACGGGCGTACAGCCTTACATATTGCCGCCCTCCAACATCGCATGTCAATCGCGCGTTATCTGTTGCGCCGGGGTGCCGATATGACGATGAAGGACAAATGGGGCGTCAATGTAATTGAGGAAGCTTCGCCTTCCCTACAAATTTTGCTTTTACAATATGGCATTGGAATCGAGGCCGACATGGATATAAAGCATCTCCTGTTCCTCGCAGCCGAGCAAGGAAATATGAAAGCGGTGCAACGCCTGATTGAAGTTGGAGGTGACGTCCAAGTCAAAGATTCGTACGGACGATCACCTTATGAGCGAGCGAAGCAAGCGGGTAAGGCAGAGGTAGCAAGATACTTAGATCAGATTGGAAGATTTGCTGCTGAGTCGAGTTCACGTGTTGTCACGCCGAATACGAGTTCGGACTCTGTCAACACATTAAGAGCTGCAGCCGTTACCGGTGGAGGAATCCGAAATAACCTTGATCGCGATGATCACATTTTAGGCGAGCAGCGCACAGGAGATGTACGTGACAAGCTTGAGGAAAGCCGATCTGACGTTGGGACAAGCTCAAGCGAATCCGATTTGACTAAATCACAAACATCGACCCAACATGGCTCGTTGATGACGCAATTTAGATCTGCTCTGACCGGCATCAGAACATACATTTTCTTTTTTCTAGTTGCTATGATACTTGGGTTTTATTTTAAATGAACCACGATACCAGATTTACGAACCCTCTTTCAAACAATGTCAACAACTGGGATGCCTATAAAGTAACAAATACTGATGAATAGGAAGGTGAGAATGGATCACAAAGAGCCGCTCTATCGTTGTCTTTACTGTTGCTGACAGCCTTAAGAAGTCGAAATCCGCCAGATGAGGGTGAAGGCAAACCGTAAATCTTCATATCAAGCTCCCCTAATCCAGGAGTCTCCTCATGGTCACCGAAAAGATCACAGAGTCGTCTAGAATGAAAGTACGCCTCAAGAACAGCTAGGTAGGGCATAGCAACAGGGGCCCTTCGGATTGGTCGGGTTGAACCCGAAAACCTACCACCGGGTCGGGTTTAGGTCGGGTTTTGAATAAGGCCTTGAAACCCAACCTAAAACTCGACCTAACCTGAACTCGACCTGAACCCCGTCGGTTTGAACCCGTTGCGCGGCTAGATATCGCTATTGTTATTACCATCAACACCACTAAAAAACCGAGCTCGGAATC
Source organism: Cladonia borealis (assembly GCA_018257855.2). Taxonomy (NCBI): domain Eukaryota; kingdom Fungi; phylum Ascomycota; class Lecanoromycetes; order Lecanorales; family Cladoniaceae; genus Cladonia; species Cladonia borealis. The sequence continues at coordinate 902,359 of JAFEKC020000015.1, forward strand.
GTGATATTTGAGCGATTTTCCTCCGGGGGACCAACGCGCGGCCTAGGAGGAGTAGCGGGGTGTTGGTGGAGGTAGTAGTAGGGTGGCTGTGGGGATGTGATAGGGCCTATGGGGACTGGACGGGATGGACCCTGGACGTTTTTAAAAACAGCGCTAAAATCTAAAAATACGCAATTTCATATGAGATTGCTAACTATTATGTAGGAATGGAACTTAAGGCGTTACTGTTTCTTTACTAGGAGCATATGCATACGATATGGGTACCGTTTTTCGAACCCTGCTTTTGCCCGTAAGGTAATCGATTGATTGATTGATCGATTGATCCATAAGCTGTCCCAGCGCCCGTAAAGGCGCTATGCAGCGTTATCTTACAGGGGGTTTACGGGGCATAGGGCCCGTCTCTGTGCCCCTCAAAGCTCTACTTAACGCCCGCTAAACTTAGATAAGAAGTTCCAAGATCCAAAGCCATAGTACAGAATCCAAAATCCAAAATCCAAAAACCCAAAGTCAAAAAGCATAAGGAAATTACATGTCCCTCTGCTAAGCGTGCCTTGTCCCTTGTTGTATCTTCTTTATCTGTCAACTGGGCCCTACCGCGTAACGGTGGGGCCTGTGTGAGCTGTATACGTCATTGCCTTCAGTGTTGGTCTCCCGCGAGCCCGTAAGGCAAATCTGTAGCAGGGGAGGGTATTTAGCGCTGTACTAATATATAATATACCTAAGGTAATACCGGAGTACACCGTGTACACAAGGTATCGAGACCCTGGGATCTGTTCCGGAACCTCGGAGTTCGGATGTCGCTAGGAGTTAGCAGCTTAGGGTTACTGTTGGGTCTTGTGGTACAGTAAGCTTGGCTGCTTTACTCCGCACGCGGTCTTCAACTTCCACCTTTTTGATCGCCCCATTCCTCTCCCTCCTTTGCGCAAAGATGAATGCCAAAAACGAAACCGGTGTGTTCGATGAGAAGCATGTCAATGATGGGTCGCCGCCATATGTCGACCCAGAGGATCGTGAGTCTGTGGCAACCGGTCACAACGTACTTCACCGCGATCTAAAAGGCAGACACATGCAAATGATTGCCATGTAATTCTACCAGCGAGTCCCCAAGTCCATACTGACCGATGCCTCTTAGTGGTGGTGCGATTGGTGCTGGTCTCTTCGTGAGTTCTGGCGGTGCTTTTCAGACTGGTGGACCTGCTTCCGTGCTTCTTGGTTTCATGATTGTTGGTTAGTTCTACCCTGCAACAACTGCGACGACGTGACAGCTAACGCTTTTTTAGGTCTCATGGTGTATGTTTCTCAGATATCGGAAGACCTTGTCCTCAGCTGACATAACAATCTAGCTACCTCATGATGCAGGCTCTCGCAGAATTGTCTGTCATGTATCCAATCAATGGGGCCTTCACTATGTACATCTGTCGCTTCGTCGATCCCTCCATTGGGTTTGCTTGCGGTTGGGAGTACTCCATCAGTTGGCTGACTGTCCTTCCCTTTGAAATTTCGGCTGCTTGCAATATTATCCACTACTGGCCAGGATCGGATGGTATCAACAACGCTGCTTGGATCGTCCCGCTGCTTGTCGCTTTGTTTGCCATTCAGCTTTTTGGTGTGAGGGGTTATGGCGAGGTAAGTTCACCGAAAGTCTTCTGAGAAAGGAGCTAATTAAGCAGGTCGAATTCGCTCTCAGTTTAATGAAGATAATCGCTTGCATAGGCTTCATGATCCTTGGAATAATAATCGACTGCGGTGGCGTTCCGACAGATGACAGAGGCTACATTGGTGCAAGATACTGGTTAGTTCATGCTAGGAGTGGCTACCGGCTGGGCTGATGGTTCAAAACAGGCATTCACCGTACACCGCATTCCTCAATGGCTTCCACGGCTTCTGCAGCGTCTTCGTCACTGCGGCCTTCGCCTATACTGGCACCGAGCTGACCGGACTGGCTGCCGCGGAATCAGCCAACCCAAGAAAAGAGATTCCCAGGGCCTCGCAACAGGTCGTGTGGCGTATCGCCATCTTCTACATTGTCAACCTTTTCCTCATTGGTTTGATCGTACCGGAGAACAGTTCCTTGTATAGTGGCGCAGGTTCCGAATCGCGTCACTCACCTTTTGTCATTGCAATTCAGCTTGCTGGCATTAAAGCTCTCCCATCGATTTTCAATGCCGTCATTTTGATTTCCGTCATGAGCGTCGCAAACTCCTGCACTTTTGGCTCGACTCGAACAATTCAGGCTCTCGCTGCAAATGGTGCGTGCGCCATTCCATAATTCCTTACGATGCTAACTTGGGATACAGGCATGGCTCCTAAGTTCCTGGCCTACATCGACCAAAAAGGCCGTCCTGTGTCTGTGGTCGCTCTCCAGCTTCTCTTCGGCTGCCTGGCATTTATTAACTTGGCGCCGAATGGCGGAACGATCTTCACTTGGCTCCTTTCATTGTCGGGTCTTTCTATCCTCTTTGTCTACGGCTTTATCGCTCTGGCGCATATCCGCTTCCGCGCGGCCTGGTAAGCAACAGACTGCGCTTTTCGCTCCGCTCCTCGTTGACTAACTGCTCACAGGGCTGCCAACGGTCATTCGGTGGACGAGCTCCCCTACAGGGCCGCCTTCGGCGTCTGGGGCTCGTACGTGTGCTTGCTCATCAACATTGTCGCTCTCATGGGTCAGTTCTACGTCGCACTGTATCCGGTCGGCGGCCCTTACCTGATTGCCGATACATTTTTCCAACTCTACCTCGCTGGTCCCCTGTTCATCTTCCTATTCTTGTGTTGGAAGGTCTATAGCTGGTCCGTCCGGCCAGCAGACCGCCCACTGTTCATCAGAACGAAAGATATTGATATCTACACGGGCATGAGAGACAATCCAAGCATGATCAATGGCGTAGGTATCTCGGAGGAGCAAAGACGCATTAGTATCCAGGAGATGCAAGATGAGAAGAGGAAGAGAGGTCCCAAAGATCATATCATGGCGGTTATCAGAAGCGTCATCTAAACCGTCAACAGTCGGGGTCGATCACCATGTACACCACATGGCGGTGGTAACGGTTTGTTGCAAGTAGTGCGCGTATGAACAGTTTGGTCTGTAGATTGATGGAAGCACTGCTTAATCTGTTGGTCCTATTTGGGTACATTGCGTGGCTAAATACTTGAGACAGCAGCAGGCTTACATAGGCAACCTCTTGGCACCCTCAGGCAACCAAAACGCAGCCAGGCGGTGCAAGAAGATAATGGGACGCGTGAAATTTCCCCACCAAAATCCCATTACCTTCAAGCATTTTTCTATCTACTTTCCATCCTTCACTAAGAGTCATATTTAAGATCCCATGTGAACTCTCATTTGACTTCTTTTGAAGCCTCATTAATAGCCTTTCATTCGATGCTGCTATCCATAAGTATGATTGCGGAAAATAAGCAGTCCCAACATTTTCGTCCACCGCTTGACAAGCAGGTGCTACCGCGGGTATTCTATTCCCGCTTACCCTGACAAGAGTCATTCCGGTTACTGCCCGTGTTTATAAGCATCTAATTCGAGCTGTATAGACACTATCATTAAAACTTGCAAGACCTCAATAGCTAGGATGAATAGCAGAGATGGAGGAAGTGGCTAAAGAGAAGCATGGAAGAGCAGCGAGCGAACATAGGGGGCACGGAGGGAGCAGATAGACGAAACGGGCGTTAGCGCAGCCAGCAATGTGGCCGTACCGTACATTTGAAACTCCAGGATACTATATATATATATCTTCTTCGATTACGCGGGAACGTGGTTCTATGGCTTGAATTCCTATTTGTAACTAAGCCGCATAAATATTGACTCCGTTTATATTAAGATACATGCCCAGATCCTCCTCTGTGCTCCCCTTCCGCCTATATGTACAACGAGTTCATTTCGATAAAGATATATAGTCGAATTGTAGGTAGGATGCGCTGTTAGAGGTACCAGTCTGTTGATAAAACGTGCGCAGGTATCATGGTTGAGGAGTTTAAGGCTTGGTAAAAGCGTGGGGGTAGAGTAATTTGCATGATTGGGTAGGGGATAGGAGTGATGGGAAATAATTCTTGAAGGTTAGATAAGGAGTGCGCAAGAAGCCAGCTCAGTATCAGAATAGAAAGCTTGTCAACTTGAGTATATGCAAGCTGCTAGCTGTAATCCTATATTAATTGAGTATTGACTTAACATTCAATATTGATTCGGCTTTCATACAGCAGTAAGTCATTAGTTGCAACGTATTAATCTTTATGTTAATTCAACATTAACTCAGCATTGATTAAACAATCATTTAACAGCTAGATTACGTAGATCTGTTACGCCCGTGGCCCCGGACTGTCACCTTCTGCGTGTATAGAGATATTGCTCTCGTAGCTATGAAGAGTCGCTTTCCAATATGTAATAACCGCCATAACCACTGCGCCAAACACCCATAAGGCAAAAGCTCTGGGTCGGATCTTCGGGGCTTCAGCTTGAAGATCTTCTATTTGGCCTTATAAGCAGCGCTTATGGCTTGCACGTAGAAGGGTTCACCCCCCTACTGTACAGCCCTATAGGGCTGGACCTAAAGCCGGCGAAAAGGGCCCTGAAAGACTCCCTAAAATGATCAACTCCCGGGATTGATTCTGTTGCTTAGGCGACCAAATTTAGGGGGCTCTTCCGGGCCTTTTAGCCAGCTTTAGGTCCAGCCCGACAGGGCTGTACAGTAGGGGGGTGAACCCTTCTAACCCTATTCTAGGGCCGAGAGCAAAATGTCTAGGACGATTCCAGAGAGGCGAAGTCCCAAGTGCCATGGAGAGTTGCCCCACAAGTGTAGCTGTAGCTAGCTGAAGGGATGTATTCGTGAAACGCCAAGCCCACATTTAACGTTTGGCAGTCTTTGATATCAAATTATTGGCTGCTGATGCTCTGTTGGAGTCTCAAAAGCCTAGCGCAGTTTTCTAGGCAGCGTGAACATACTGGTCATTTCCCGCTACTCCGTATGTTCGGACCATGAAGGATGAAACGCCAAGCTTATTGAGGCTGTAAACTCCACCAGTCGCAAATCATCTCACATCGTTGGCTTTCTTGAAAAGCCTAGCGCCTCCTCGCGCGTTACACAGCATTGACCAGTGTCGACCTTAGATATCACAAACACGCAATTCAAGAGTCTTATGTATTCCATCTATTACTCCTGAAAAGGATGAACTTCTGACTCCGCTATAGCATTATCAGACCCTCATGGGCATGTCGGATCCAGCTGTCGACGCCGCTCTTACAGCGCCAAGTTACCCACAGCCGCCTGATTATAATACTATCATGATTTCCCATTCTATACAGTGGAAACCGAACTATACTCGCGGACAGGACAAAGTGGGACTAATCAGGCTGGTCTATGCGTGTATATTAGGTGTCCTTCTGGTGATGATCCTTGTTTCGGGGTTCGTAGCTCTCTATGAAAATTGGAAATGTCCACAGGCGATGAGAGGTTATCCCAGCTCTTTCTGTGGGCGCGGGTAGATGAAAGAAGCATTCATACCGATTGGATCTCTGCATGAAACCATGAGCGTCGACTCGGAACCTTAGCACCGCTTTCCTCAGTCCAACTTTCTCAGTTCCACCTCCAAACCAATTTTCATTCATGCCATTCTAACAGGTCCCCATTGAGGGACTGCGAACAATGGGGACTGCGAACCGCTCTGTCATGGTCTTATGCTGCTTGTAGCACTCATCGGCTACCAGATATGCCTCCGACTTTGAGGCTTGTGGTTTGACAACAGCACCCTAGATCCCCACTATCCCAATTTGGACTTTTGGAGCGCCGTGTTTCGGGAGTAGGATATTATAGTCTTGAAGTCCTGAAGCCCTGATAGCTCTTAAGGCTATGGCCCCTGCAGTATTAGTAATTCAGTCTCGAGCCTTCCATAGGCACGTACCCGCTGGTACGCCGTTGAACAATAGCCCACATATGCCTCTTATGAGGGAATGCGCCGATGAGGTCGATACGTGCTTGGTCCTGGGCAGCGGCGAGCCGCTGTCAACCTTCAGGCTTGAAGTCCACTAGCCAGATGCGAAATCTTCGAAAACCCTTCCGACTCCATCATCACGGTACACTATAACATATCGTATCTCGGGCTATTTACCCCGCTGCATGGCAGCGAAGGCCCAGCAAGCTACAAAAATGATAGTTATAGGAGCTGTGACCACCCAAAAGACCCAGAAATCTGGTGACACTATCTTCTTCCCAGGACCAGGATGGAAGTTGAAAAAAGATGTGCTGAACAATGCCTTTGAAAGTTTTTAGTACTGAAGACTCTAATTCTCTGGAAAACTTACTGCAACAACGGTCATAGGGAGGAAAATGCTACCTACCAAGCTCAATAATAGCTGGGTTCTATTCCAACCCCTAACAGCAAGCTCTTTTATTGTCTCTTGCTTCTGCTTCCGCTTTTCAATTTGGAGCGCTATTTGAATTTGCTGATTCAAAAGGATGTTGTGTATAACAGAGCGTTGCATATCAATTCTATCAAGGGTGTCGTAAGCCAAGCTCTGAATCCCTCGCATCCGCTGGCGCAGCAATTCGACTCTCGATCGCAGGGACAGATGGATGCTGAACAGTCGTGATTCCTGATCTGTGCACGCGATGGCCTGTAGCGAGTTATAGAACTCATCCATGAGTTCGACATATGTCTCTGCTCGTTTCCAAACCTTCCTATGACACACAGCTAGATCTGCGTTGACCGCTTCTAGTGCCATGCTTTCGTCCTCGCTGATGAACGCTCGTCGAATAGGACGAATATTCCTCAGCTGCGCTTCGATAAGCCGAATTTGATTCAGTGCCTCGTGTTGCAATGTCTCGGTTCTGCTTCCAATTTTCAAAGAAAGGACAATGACTGGAAGTAGCATTGGGTGTATGATGTCGCGATCACTACTTCTTAGATAGGCCAAGGCTTCTAGAAGTTGCGGGCCACCTTTCAAAAAGCCCCTTTTTTCACGGGTCTCGAGATCGTGGCACAAAGTCATCTCGAATCCTTTTGTGCCTTTGGGTTGCCTTGTGACCTTTCGATACATTATCTCTACTATAGCTTAGACCTAAAGAATATCCCTGTAGAGTTTATAAATGTAACTTACGAAAGTATCTGCCATCGCAGTGAGTTGAACCTGTCCAGAATATAGGACCTTTAGCTGCTGTTATCTCAACAGCGCGTGATGGCAAATGAAAATTTGAAGCGTATCTGGTGCAAATGCTTCGGGATGCTTCACATCCGCCTGGACACTTTGCCTCTCAGCACTGACTCTGTCACTCATGTTTAGGTTCGCTTCTTACATCAATCGCAACGAGGCAATCTTCTGAACTCCTTCTGCTCCCTCTGGGTTGCATGAAGTCCGGAATTGGCCCTGGATAGCTTGCTTATCAATATTTGTATATCATGAACAGAATGAGAGGCAGACCGTTCTACCCACAAATGCATCAAAATCATCACGCTCCAATTTTCCTTCTCTTATTAAATCATTCTGGCTGTTCTACAACGCAGACGGTTAGTCAAAGCATTTAAGGCTATGGATAGTGCGAGTCATACCTTGTATCGATGAATTTCTAAGAACGAAGTTTCTTCAAAGACGTGAGTACATCCGTCAACAATCTCGGTAAGAAAAGTATGTTCCATTGCAGTGCAGATGAGGTTTTGTCACGCATGTTGATTGACAGCGCTCATGGAATTGAGAGGGTTGACTGGAATTCGCTGGGGCTAGCTGCAAACTTTCACTCAGCCCCAAGCCACTCGCCGAAAATCTGCCTGAGAGGCAGCCCCGCGAGGCTGGCGCTCAAGGCAGCATGTTAGCTGTGCGCACAAAACCAGCAAATTGCTGACTATTTACTGTAGAAAGTTATGGCTAGCTGTCTAGAGTATTCGACGTTTATGCGCGGCAAACAGTAATAATTGTTTGTAACTAGTGGTACGCACGGCTATCAGCGGAAAATTGACTAAGATGAATGTGGTTTGTGCTCGTAGTTGTTTTTTTAGGCGAAAACAATCACCAGCGCTCCACACCCACTTTAGGCACAGGATCAATGCCGCCATCGACATAGTCCTATTTTGTCTACCATGGAGTTTGCCTTGGTATGGCTGACCATTAATTTGACCCGTGGCTTGCAATTAAGCTTGCCCAATACTAACTGTAAAGCTTGTGCAATGGCTTTCTCTAACGGCTTGCTGGATAGCTTAGCTATAACTGCTGGCGCTGGACCTCGTTAGCAGCCTCTTCCTGGCTCACCAAGCCCTTATCAACAGCTTTGGCGTATCGACTTGCTCCGCGGCTTGCCCAAAGAGCCTGGCCAGCCGGCTCGCGCATTACCTGCCATGCGGTGCGCGCATTGCATACTATTCAGCTTGCCCATTGCTTGCTAGCCAGCTTGCGCAGCGAGAAAGAAACGTGTAGGAGAGAGAGGCAGCCCATTGATCTACTGCACTCTTCTGAATATAATCTTATCTTTTTCATCAAACTCTAATTGAACCGTCATCCTGCCCACTCTCTCTTCTAAGCCGTTTCGCGTGTCTAGTCCACCTTTAGCCATCCTCCTAACAACGTCATCAATATCCGCCATCAACAACGGAAGCCGGTGGTCCTTCCATGGTCTTACGCACAGCTGCCGAGTCTGCAAGATGGTCGTCACCAGGAACACCAATGCAGCGACAAGGAGCCCCAGCGGGAACGTGAGCCATGCCCATCGTACACGCACAACGATTTCTGTGAAATATACAGTGGGGGCAAACGTTACGTCGGGTGGAGCGTTTCTAGAGGTGCGAAGGTACGTCGTCATGCCGGCGGCAATCTGCTGTGACAGTGCGCTTATCGCTTCCAGAGAGTTACTGGCGTCGTAGAACAGTTCCGTGAAAGACTTGTCATTGTCAAGCAGTCCGCCACCCGGCCCAGCATACTGAAGCGGCGCCATGTTACCTTGGAGGAGGACCACGCTTCCAACGCTTCCAGTCAAGAAAGGCATGGAAGCCATACCCAGGGCTTCCAGAGATGATGCGTCCACGGTGTATGCAGATGCATCGATGATATTCATATTTATATTCGCTGGAACATCGGTAAACGTCCAGGACTCGTTCGCTGATCCAGTCATCTGGCCCCAGGAACCAACGGACCGCTGCTGAGCCTTGCCTACGGTAGTGCTCGCACTGAAAGATTGCAGACAAAAGCTGAAGCTGCAATTGTATGCCACCATGAGCGGATCAATGAAGTCTATGTTGGAGAAGCTACCTGAAGGGTAGGAATTGTTAAATGTTTGATACCTTGCAGGTGGAATGCCGAAAACGTAGAAATTGACAATAGGTAGGCGGCCATCACTCTCAAGGTTCCATACAGGAGAGGAGGCTAAGACTGATATGTTGACGTTTTGGTTGACAAAGGAAGTGTTTTGGAATGTGAGAGATACGGAGCCCTCGTCATCGGCCAGGTCGCCCCACGGTACTGAGTACGTTACATTGGACGGTCCGCTCACGGTTGTTAAGGTAATCGTGCTGCAAGTACTACAAACACCAAGTGTCGGCGTTGTTGGCCAAGTGCAATTACCTGTAGGGCATGAACCTATTGGCAACGATGCGTTATTAAGAATGCTTGACACAATGGCTCCGACAACATTTGGTGACACCTGCGGGAAACCTGTAGAACATGAGCTAAGTGTCACCAGTAACAAACTATGCCATACCGTCATTGTCAAATTGAAGGGCTACTCCCGTGTAATTCAAAGCTCGTGGGAGCAGAGTATCAAAGGCGATGGCCGCGTTAGTAGTCTTGTTGCCGACACTCAAGGGGCCAATAGTCAATACTTGCTGGGCGAACGCGTCAAATGCTAGTGATAAAATGGTCAATAAAGCTCCTAGAGCTGCTAAATTACTTGGTGGAGAAGTCAGACTGAGTATGCAGGTCACTTATACTGTACTCACAAGCCTTTTGTTCTCCATAGCAGCTTGAGGCTTCCCCATGCGTCGGTAGCAGCGCCACCAAAAATATCGAGATCCTTCAGAGGCCTCGCAGGCCCGCTTGCACCACCCTTGGAGGGCGAGAACCTATTCCACAGGCTTTGGTTCAGAGCACCAGTCACAGCACCGAGAAGTGCTGCTCGAATGACAGTAGAGAGCAAAGCGACTATGGTATTGATCGTCAGCTGTGCGGCTCCAAACGTCCAAGACTTCTGTAGGCGGCCGTCGGCTTGTGATAGCACAATGATCAGGGAGATAGTAGCGGCGATAGATATCGCTGTAGCCAAAACTTCCCAGGCCCACCACCATCGTACAAGACCTTTGCACCAATTTCTGATTAATGTGACTAAGTGCGCATGTCGTGGTACTGTTGGCAGTAGTTTCTCATGAGTTGAACGTGCACTTTCGTCCGTGGAGAGGAGGCTAGTGTTGACACTGTAGACTGACATGGAGGACGAGTAGTTTGTTGTTCCAGCGAAGGGGGGAATTACTTTGATGAGACGATATGCTCAGTCACGGGCAGCTTCAGCTAGAAGGCGATGCTCAGCCTTGCGAATGGACCTCTCTGAGACCCAGGTGTTAGCATTAACAACAGAATCACGATCGCATGTAGACAAGCGGGCTAGTCCAGCCGCATAGATAAATAGCAGAACACTGAGACTTGAAAAAAATATGGACCAGCAACGGCTATCTATAGTTGAAGGGGGAAGCTGCAGGATAAGAGCATAGTCAAAACGTGAAACTGCAGGTTGACGGCATAGTCAAAGGGTGAGGCTGCAGGGTATCGGCACTGGCTCGGTTATTTTTCTAGCGCACCTGAGGCTGCGCGGCGCTGGGGGCTATGCGCAAAGCATTCCTATATATAGTAGCCCAGCTTGTGGTCTTTTTGGCAATGCAGTCTTTCTGGCTCCCCATTGGTCTTCTAGGCATATGGCCATATCCCAACCTTTGCTGTTTCTAACGGGATTTGAGAGCGGGCGCCTGACTTGGGTGGGGTCAGTGGGGGTCTGTGGTGCTAAGTACCTGGATTGGACGTTGGGAGAGTGGGTTCAAGAGGTCCTGAGCGCCCCAAGTTGGCTAACATGAGCGTCATGTTGAGAGAGCAGGATGTCATGATCTCAGGGCCTCTAAAGCACCGATAGTCTATAATGCCATGGCCCCTAACATTAGCAGTTCGGTCTTTTCGGCTCCCAATTTTCTTCTGGGCATAATGGGGGGTCTGGGGTACCCCAGAACCCAATTAGACCTTTGAACATTGCTTTTTCGTGTTCGCATCCTTATGACATCTGCTGAGTAAGACCCTATCCAAGTCAGGTGCCCTCTCTCAAATTCCGTCCTCATAATAGCGGACGCATCACGTTAGAGTCGGCAAGCCAAGCGTCCCATTGTTCCCAGGTGATAGTTTGAGTAGCATTGTCCCCCAGACTAGGATCTTGAGCTAACATAAAATCTAGCTCCATGTTCATTACATCGTCTGTATTGCCCACTTGGCTGTTATCAAACCCATTAATGAACCAAAACGGGTCATCTTGAGTGGCCCCGCCAGTTTGTGTAACACCTGGCAGGTATGACGTTGTGTTCTGCGGAAGATACATAGATTCTACGGTATCGTCTGAAAAGATGACGCGGGCATCCGGCCTTGGGCCAGCTTCGCGAGTGTTTGCCTGGCCGTGGCTGTCTCGATCATTAAGTTGACTGCTCTTCGCATCTCGCGCTTGCCTCTTGGCCTTTGCGACCTCACGTTGTTGGCGTAGCTGCACTATGAACTCCGGTGTTGGTGGAGGACCTATGTTTGTGTTCTGCGATGTAGCTTCGCGAGCACTGTATGCTTTCAAGCAGAGATTGCCCACGGCTACGTGAGTAGGCTTTTTCGTATCAAAAACCATATCTGGGTTGTTTTCGTATGTTTTGCCAATAAGTTGCCATGCTTTCTCGGCGTCTACTAGGAGCGAAAATGCTCGGAGGGTATCAAGTACGTGGATGAAAGCGTGCCATTGCAGGCTGTAGGCAGCATTCCACGCAAATTGCTTGAGCTGGGGATTGGACTGCACCATGTTGTGCTGCTCGAGAAGCTTGATACAGATCTCCCAAACCCATTGACGCTCAGAAACTGGTGTCTGCTCTATGCTGGCCCATCTTCGTGGATGATGTGTCAGGAAGCGGACGATGTTCATGGCAGATCGGGCCATCAGCATTGTCATGAGGTGCAACGGCTGTGAAGGGTCACAGTAGCGTATGTACTTCGTTTCGAGAATTCCTTCGAGCTCTCTGAAAGCCCCGTCTATCTTTGCTCTGTCACTTCCTGTTGCATGAAGGTTCCATTGACTGGAATCTATTCCTTGTTGGCGGAAACTGGCGATACGGGCCGCAGCAAAGTTGGTAAGCTCATATCTCATGGCAACAAATGCCATATCTGTCAGCTTGTTTGACTCGGCCGGGGGTGAAGGCATACCCGGATAGAGCTGGTCGTCGTTGACATTGGTCGGCCACTTCGTGCTTTCGGCACCCGTGTCAAGATCTCGAAACTTGGCGAGGCCACAAAGTTCAGCGGTACGGAAGTCGTGCGTCTTCAGCAGCCACCAAATGCGTCGCCGCATCTCAGTTTCAAATGGAGGTAGGCCTAAAAATACTCCATCGCGTTCAAGGCCCATACCCTGTGCGATGCGAACAGCCACGCCGGTCAAGGACCAAAGAGCACGTGGCTCATATATATCTCGCACTGAGTGGAGATGAAGGACCAATGCTTGAAGTACAACGGGATTGGTGGTTCCCATAAAGTTGGCTCGCGACAATGCTGCTTCAGTGGCGGATATGTATCGTGATAGGAGGGTCTTACGGAGCTCACCGAATTCTTGTTTACAGTCGTCGTCTTTCAGCGTCATAACGGCCGCACCGTAGATAGCAAACATAAGTACTTCTAAGCTCCGTGGTATAGTCCTAATATTGCTCACAGCTTTCTGAATTGCTGGTCGTAATGTAGGGACGTGCACGACCTTCGTCAGAGGATCGACGTTCTCTATAAATATTTGCCATAATTGATGTATGCGGTCGGGCGGCGGGTGGCGGGGCCTAGAGTTGGACTTTGGTTGACAGCTTACCACAAACTTGAAGTCATCATCGGATGCTTCTAGGTCGCTCGCATCATTTGAAGAGTCCTCCAAAGCATCTTCGGGATCGTGGAACTAATGGTGCTATTAGTGGTCATTCTCGGACGAGCGCTCCAATTAGCCATGGAAATTAACTTAGGCAACTCACCTTTTCTGCCACCCTCGTCCATAAGCTACTAGACAGATATTAGCGTATAGCCACACAGATTGCGAATGTACTGACTTTTCGACGAACTTGGAGCGCCCTTGACCATGTACTAGTTGTGCGGTGTCGATACATCGGCGTGGCTCGGACTCAATGGAGGAAGGAGTCGGCACCTGGGACTCTTCCGGAACCTCTGCCACTGTGTGACTCGATCTGCGAGGTGGCTCCGAGTTGGGAGTATTTGGTAGCTTGCTTGGGTCAATGCCTTGCTCTTGAAGTAGTGCTTCGTAGAGTTTGAGTCGATCGGTCAGGACCTGGTCTTGGTGCTTCTACATCAATCTGCCATGTGGTGCGGTTGTCTTTGTCTTGCTTGCTATCTTTTTGCACATTCCTCCAGAGATGCTCAAGCGAGAGTCGACGACATGGAAAGAGAAGGCAAATCGGATGGATCCTATTGGCACCTTAATCTTTCTACCATGCATCATATGTCTGTTGTTGGCGTTGCAATGGGGCGGCGTGACCTACAGCTGGTCAAATGCCAGCGTCATCGTTCTGCTCGTCCTGGCTGGAGTCCTCTTCGTCCTCTTCGTCGTTGTGCAGAGGTGGAAAGGCGACAGTGCGACAGTCCCAGGACGCATTTTTGTCAACAGAAGCATCATCGCAGGTTCCTGGTTCTCCTTTTGCAACGGTGCCTCCATGCAAACACTATTCTACTTCCTCCCAATCTGGTTTCAAGCTATCAAGCACGCCTCAGCAGTCAAGTCCGGCATCATGAGTCTGCCCTTGGTGCTCGGTCTGGCTATCATGGGTATTTCAGCTGGCATACTCACAAAGAAAATCGGCTACTACTCCCCATGGATGATCTTGTTTTCTGTCCTCACACCCATCGGCGCCGGTCTGATCACCACCTTCACACCTCACACCGGCCACTCGGCCTGGATCGGCTACCAAGCACTCTTTGGCATGGGCTGTGGACTGGGCATGCAGCAGCCCTCGGTCGCTGCGCAAACCGTACTCCCTCGCAAAGACGTTTCGATTGGCGCGGCGTTGATGATGTTCTCTCAGACACTTGGAGGAGCAGTCTTCATCAGCGCTGGCAACAACATCTTCGACACCCGTTTTGCGCACAATATAGCCAAGATCCCTGGCATCGATGTCGGGTCTGTTGCCGCGACCGGCGCCACGGATCTCAGAAACATGGTACCTGCGAGTTTGCTGCCACAGGTATCAGTTGCGTATAACGATGCATTAAGAGCCATGTTCTATCTCATCACCGCACTGACGTGTTGTACAATTTTTGGTTCATTGGCTATGGAATGGAAGAGTGTCAAAAAAGGACAACAAAACAAGGACTCTAACGCCGCAAAAGATGAACAGAAGCAGACCCAGCAGGCGTGAGAGGGCTGGGGCGGATGGCATATCGCATCCTATCCAGCCTGTACGATATCAAAAGTCTCAACTCCTTTTGTAGCAAATGATAAATGTCAAGCCAGCGCTTTGTATACGGCCTTGAAATTGAGATATCGAGCACTCACAGACTAGAAGTTCGAGACCAGGTTTCCATGCAAGAAATCAAGACTACTCATTTTGATGGTGCAGGAAGGCACCATTCCCTCACGTAGCTTCTCGAATTAGAGCATTATCTCGGGAGGGCTAACAGCGTAGCTCGAAGATATCGTGCCTGTAAAAATTCTAGAGTAGCGCCGCGGTAGTGCCAAATTCGGTGGACCGCACACCAAAAAATGCACATGTCGACCATTACCATAGAGCTCCACCATAACTATATAAAGTCCTTCCAAATTAGGCAATATTGATGCTCTATATATAAGTATGCTTTTGCCCCCTTAATCGTATAGTTTAGCTATCGCTGTAGCCTATGCTCTGTAGCTCGTATTTTTAATATTTTTTGGAAAGTCTTAGTATCTTTTCGCGAGCGTATACTTAAAAAATCGCATATTTCAACCATTTCAATAGAGCTCTACCACCTACTATCTATTTAACCCTAAATTAGGCAGAACTAAAGCGCTATATATATATATATCTATTTACCCCCGTTTCCTCCCTAATAACAGCCCTTATTATTATTCTACAGCCCTACTACCACCAAAGTGCCCCTTAACCTACCCCTAGTACTTAGTATATGCTTAATAAGTCTTCACCTACTTTATACACTATTACTAGTAACTAATTAATACCCTAAGTACTATCTAAGTACTTCCTAATACCTAAATAGCTCTATCTACTACGCGGCGAAGGTACTATTATAGTAGTAGGCTTATAGAGTAATAATAAGGGCTAATATTAGAGTAGAAATAGAAATAAAAGGATACCTAAGTATATAGCTTTAATATAGTCTATTTAGGTATTAAATAGATAATAGGTAATAGAGTACTATATATATAATAACGAGGGTAGGTATTATTATATTAGTAAGGCTATAGGATAATAATAAGATCTATTATTAAGGGGTAAATAAGGGTAAATAGATATACTTATATATAGCTTTAACTCTACTTAATTTAGGGTTAAATAAATAGTAAGTAGTAGAGCTCTATTAAAATAGTTGAAATGTATAATTTTTAGTATATAGTTCACTAAATTTAATATTATTAGCGTATTTATAAAGGTCTTAAATCTTTAATATATAAAAAAATAAAAATTATTACTAGTTAATCCCCTCACTAAAATTATATATAAATTAGAATAATTAATAAACTATCCTTTATAATATTATTATTACTTTTTTTATTTAGGTTTTTTTAAAGCTATATAGATTTAATACTTAGATCTTTTTTTATCTCTCTTTACTTTAAAATTATTTATCTTCTTCTCCTTTAATAGTATCTTAATACTATTATTAAAGAAGTTTATTATAATATTACTACTATTTACTTTATATAAGAGAATCTCTTTATCTATAGTTTAATTTATTAACTATAATTTCGCCCTAAAAGTACTCCTTATAAGATTATTAAAGTAATAGAGAATATATTTATATATTACCTTAATAAGTAATTATAGGCTTTTTAGAAAAAACTAATCTAGTTCCTTTAAAAGGAATAAGATATTTATATAAACTAGTTAATAATTTCTTATCTTATAAGGAAGTAATAATAGAATTCTTAAATTATATCTTAGATAGGTAATAGATAGAATAATAAATTAAAGATATAATAAACTATAAAATATCTTTATTTATAAATAGAGTAGATAGTTTTTATAAATAAGACTTTATTTAATAAGTTAACTAGATAGTAATATTAAGCTTATACTCTTATTAATTAACCTACGTAATATTATACTAATATAAGATAAGGTAGTTCTTAGGATATCTTTTTTATATATATAGTAAATAGTTATCTACCTTATATAGTTATCTATAAAGAATATTTTAATAGTAAGTCTTTTTTATAATAGATTAAATCCAACCTATTACTACTTTATAATATCTAGCTAGGTCTAAGAAGTATTATTATTCTAGATAATATATTAACTTACTATAACTTATAGATTAAAAAAGTTATTTATAAGATAGCTTATAAAGTTAAATATTTATTATTATACTTATTTAATTTTAATCTTATTAAGCTTAATTTTAATATTTTAAAGGCTTAGGTTAGATAATTCTTTTACTTTATTTAATTTATATTTAAGGGTATCTTTAGTAATTTCTTATAGTATATAGTAATATAGAGTTAATATAATTATTTTATAGTAAAATACTTTTAATATAGTAATAATAGCTATATTTTTAAAGTAGATATATAGGATTATAAGATAAGATTTCTAAGAAATAAAATTATAATAGATTTTAATATAAAAGATTAATTTTTTTTTTATTTATTTAATAATCTTATTAATATTTATATCTCTTTTTACTAAGGTTTAAATAGCTTTAAATTTATTTTAAAGCTTTAAGCTATTCTTTTTAATAAATTTAACTTAACATTAGTAGAATATATAAAAGATAAGGAATTTATTATTTCTTTTAAGTTATTTATTAATTAATATTTCTTTTTAATAATAATCTTAGCTTTAGTAATCCTTATTTAAAGCTTTAATTTTAAGGTCTAGCTAATCTTTTACTAAAAGAATTAATTAAGTATAATTACTTCCTCTTCTAATATCTTAAATAGGCTTAAGTAAGTACTTATTAGTAGTAGAATAATTTAAGTAGTTTAAGTTATTAGAGCTACTAGTAAAGCTAGTTAAACTAGTAGAGCTAAAAATATTAGTAAGACTAGTAGAATTAATAGAGAAGATAGAAATAATAAGGTAAATAGCTAGTATAAATATTAATAAGATATTTATATTAACTATAAGATAAATAGATAAAGTAGGTATAAAAAAAAGAAGGTTAAATAGTTTACTAAATAACTTATTATTATAGTTATAATATTATTCTTTCTAATAAATCTACTATAGTTTCTTATAATTATATTTCTATTACCTTCTTATTAAAGTCTATAAATTAAGTTATAAAGTCTTTATCTTTTTCTTACTTAGTATAGATATTTTATTATTCTTTATATAGCTTAATTCTTTATAAGGTTAATTTATAAGGGCCTTATTTCTACTAGATATTATATATCTTAGTTAATAGCTATTTAATTAAGACTCTAAGATTATCTCTTATTATAATCTTACTTTATTTTAGTTATAAGATATTATTAATATTAAAATACTTACCTTTAAAATTAATAAAATAAAAATTATTTATATTCTAATATTATTAATCTTTATACTATTAATAATTAAGTAATATTTTATTATAATTATTAATAGATATTATTATTTTAACCTAGTCTCTTATAATATCTAGTAGCTTATTAATTCTAGTAATCCTTTTTTTATTAAGAGATAATAGTTTTATAATATTTAAAAAAAGCTTAAAAAGTTATTATTTTATAAGTATTTTTAATATAATAGGTAACTACTTAATTTTAACTAAAATTTTAATCTTTAAGTTAATTATTTTACTAAATTTTTATAATATTAAATATCTTATCCTACTTAGTTTTAGTAAAATTATTAATAGATTAAGGAATTCTTTTAGTTTTTATATAATAAGCCTTAATAATAATAGTTTTTTAAGTAAGAACTTATTTTTTATTTAATTATTATATTTTTCTATTTTCTTATTTAGAATTTACTTATAATTTATAAGATTAAACTCTTATAGTATCTTATCTTTTAAAGAATCTTATTATTAGAATTTCTTATTAATATAAAGGGTTAAATATATTTATATCTTAGGATTAACTTTTTTATTCTTTATTATTATATATTTAAGATCTAAAGTTAATAAAGTATTTTAATTTATTATTTATTTTTATTCTTTATAATAATAATATCTTATTTTAAATTTATTAAATTAAGTAATTTTAGCTTATTATTTAGTCTATTCCTTTATTAAATAAGTATATACTTAATTAATAGTTTTAATACCTTATTTAAGAGCTTCTTAATAAGAATTCTAAATCTTTTAAGTAAGCTTAATATATAGTTAGACTCTAATATTATTAATAATATTATTTATAGAATTATTATATCTTATTAAGTCTTTATAGTAAAGCTTAAGTAATTAAGTAATATTTAATTTTTTTTATTAGGCGACTATACTTATCTAATTACTTAAGAGAAGGTAGATATAATAGTAAGAAATAAGAATTATATATAAATATTAAAAAAGATAAAATAGAATCTATATTAACTTCTTCTTTTATTTAATAATATAGAGGATATATATCTTAACTAGATTTATATAGAGTATAGGGAGGAATAAACTTTAGTTTAGTACTATAAGTCTCTCTATAAGTAAGTATAATAGTAGAGGAGGTATTAATATAGAGCGAGTCTATATAGCTTTAAAAAAACCTAAATAGGAAAAAGTAATAGTAATGTTACAAAGGATAATTTATTAATTATTCCAATTTATATATAATTTTAGTGGGGGGATTGACTAGCGATGGTTTTTATTTTTTCGCGCGCCAAGGATTCGAGACCTTTATGAATACGCCAATACCGCGGCGCTACTCTAGAATTTTTACAGGCACCATAAGGGCAGATTTAGGACGGCATTCTGGAAGACCAGATTCTAAAGCCTCAGCGGTTTTGCTGAACGCAGTCTGCGCCTGATGCTCGTTCAGGGGAGGGGCATCATCAAAAAGTGTCATCCTTACCAGAAACAGAATGTGAAAATCTAGCTGTAAGACGAGTCTTGGAGGTTTCCGCTACGAGTCAGGCAGGGGACTACACAAGACAGGCATTGAATAGTAGGGAGCGCAGTTGCAGCATGCACTGTATTCAGCCGTGACAAAAGTGCATAGAGCGCATCCACATAAGTAGCAGAGTGAATAAGCTGCATTCTGGTTCTTAGCACGATTCGCCCTACCTAAGGTATATGGCGACTCAGTAAGTCAATTAATTAGTAAGTTTCTATTCGGATCCCTATTGAGGCCAGTCCCCGCCCAATGCGATCATGATTTGCCATCGCTAAGACATAGAACACACTGCAGGGTGCCCTAGAATCAAATAGGGGATATGAGACAGCTGCAAGCTGGCGGGCTGAGTCCCTTGAGCAGGCAACAGCTCCCAGATCCCAGACTCCACACTAATTCAGCAATCGCAGCCTCTGTAATCCTAACCTCCTAAGATTGTGTTCGATGTACTCCACCGTCTTTCGAAAGGTAGCATTGCCGCCTTGACATGCTCCACTCTCAAGATGCTGCAACAAGCCACTCAAAGTCGAGAAATACTTTATCAGCTGGGAGACCTTCCCTTCATCGTCATATCCAGCAATGGCTAGGGGACAATGGAAGATCTTCGGCGAATGAGCTGGCGACGATAGGTGATTGCTCAAGGCTTCCAGGCTCTTGAAAGGCTTTCGACTAACAGGGCAGAGCGGACACAATAGCCTGAGAGCGAGGGATGAGCTATCGGACGGACGACGAGAGATAGTTGAATTTGGTGTAAGCATTCCGGATGCGGATCCCGGACTGGTAGGCCAATATAGATCTTCGTCGAAACCATCGCCAGTAACCGGCGTGAGGATGAGGCTCCCTTCAGGTGACGTATTCCCGGACACATTTGCCCCTTGCAACGCTGTATATTCCTGGTTCCTACTTCCGGTAATGTGTTGGTGGATATCGCTTGATTGGACGGCCGTATTGAGGCTTCCCATAGTGATTTTCGACCGACAAGCTCCACTCTCTAGATGGTGAAGCCATGCCGAAGGAGAGGTGAATCGCTTTTTACAATGCTCGTGTCCGAAGCATTTGAAGTCGCTGAGGGGCTTGTGAATGACAGACGAACGATGCTGTCCAAGGCTTTTCTCATCCTTGAAGTCTCTGTCACAATCATCGCATACCCACTCGGACAGCCCAAAGGAAGAGACCTTAGATTTAGCCTTATGTTTGTGGATCTTATTCGCCAAATGCTGGTGGAGTGCTTCTGAACGAACGAACTCTCGATTGCAACCGGGACATCTGAAGGAATGAAGGGCTAAACGATGTTGTCTAGCAGCGTCTGCATGAGCGAAGGATCGATCACATAGAGCGCAATAGCAATGTTTTGTAGACTTTTGGTGTTGGTGGAGTGCTTCTGAACGAACGAACTCTCGATTGCAACCGGGACATCTGAAGGAATGAAGGGCTAAGCGTTGTTGTTCAGCACTGTCTGCATGAGCGAAGAATCGGTTACATTCGCGACAATAGCCGTGCTTTTTTGCTTTTGATGTGATTGAAGAGCATCCAAGTCAACAAAACGACAACCACAGTCACCACAGCAATCACGAGCCATGAGGATGTCGTGCTGAGAACGGATCGAACAACGAAGAGCGGAAGGAGACTTGGAATTGACCCCGCTAGAATTCCTGACAAGATAATCCGAGATGACTAACACATCCTTACAGGCCAACCACGTCCTGCAGCGGCGCAAGCTGTCGGTAACAGCGAGCCTACGAGACCTCTTATCGATTGGCTACCAACAGTGGACAGCGGAAAGGCGGTACTCTAGGCGAGTGCTAAAGGCAGCAGCCTACCTTAAGCAGCACCCTTGCAAATACCGAGTCATGCACTTCTTACGGATTTGAACCCCTACCAGCCAATATCGTTAGCCTGATAGCCTTCCTCCCGCGGAGGATTGAGGGGCTCAGCTAGTCTAAAGTGCCAATCGCAGCCTGGCTCAGCCTCACGGATGTTCTTAGCCTCATCCTTGCATGTGTATTCACCCTATCGTTATCGCGACGAATAAAGGATCACAAACCCTGGCTCAGCCACCCTGAGATGCGATTTAGACATTTTCCGCCAATACTGACAATAGACTGGAGATCCTAAAGTAATGTTGGATTTACCTCTTCGAACCTCAACGTTGGCTGGAGACATCAATCTGAAGAGGCGGTATATTCTAGATACTAGGCTCCAACAATATATCCTTTTCTTATCCTGCTGTATTCATGCGTATGGATCAAATGGTATTGGGTTCAAAAGAATACAATTAATTAACCCAAGAGTAAGGTAACTTGTTTGATTGGCTGTAAATTCAGCCGAATATGTACGCCTAATATTTCCGTTGAACAAACGATCCTATTGCTTTATCACCCCATACATCTTGAGACGATGTAATGATTCACCAAGCAGGCAAAGCAAAATATGCTAGAATGGACGAGAGAGCACTCTTGCGGAGTAGTCATAATGTTTTGCCTATTACTTTTGTCGAGGCAGGGGACTCTCAATGATGAGCTCTTACTTTTACTTTTA
This sequence comes from Cladonia borealis, assembly GCA_018257855.2. Taxonomy (NCBI): domain Eukaryota; kingdom Fungi; phylum Ascomycota; class Lecanoromycetes; order Lecanorales; family Cladoniaceae; genus Cladonia; species Cladonia borealis. Next base: position 924,324 of record JAFEKC020000015.1, read on the forward strand.
AGAAGCCAAAGGAGAGGACAGACAAAAGACATGTCCATAACTGAGGCGGCCGGTCATCACAGTCTTGGCTGGAGAGTGCTTAAATTATGCAATGGTCAGCGGTCCTATAACTCGACCAGAGGGAACTCGTTATTCCAATACAGCACTCGCATTTCTAACGGCAATATCACCACTCCAGTACAAGTAACAGCTTTCGAAGGTACTACATACATACGTCTACAGAGGTCTCAACACTCCACAAAAGGCGGTTACATATAGCTGCGGTTCGCGATGCATATGGATGGTGGGCCTGCGAGACTGCCGGTTGTGGCGAGCCATCTACTTTCTATCAACGTATCATCACAGTGAGCAATGTTACGGTTGTATTACTTTTGGAGACACGGGCTCAGAAAGAGCCATGGCACTCAAATTCTACTGTATACCTATAGTCAACATTGCTTATGCATTCAATCATAGAGTACATAGACTGCAGACAAGTTTAATGTCTTCTCTAAGTCCAAACATTATAACCCTACGACAGGCAACACTGCCTATGAGAGACATTTAATACGCATTATTTAGTCGCCGTGCATCAAAAGACTCCTAATCGGTCTAATACCAATCCGTCAACAAAGCCTAGCATCCTCCTCCAACTCCCCTACGGAGACTCAGTCGTTCAAGAAGAATGTCCTGGATAGAAACAAACGAGAGATCGTTTCAACCAAAGCAAAGCAAAATTCCACCCTATCACTCATACCACAACCAATACCCATCTCCAAACGCTTATAAATCAATCAAACCCCTCCCATGCATCCCAGGTATCTATAACGCATCCATATTAGTCCCGTTTGCAGCACTGAATATCGAAGTTTTGGAGCGGTGTTAAGGTGGGAAAATCGAGATAACATGAAGGAAGGCTGATTGATAGATGGGTGGTGGAGCTGGTTATGATCGCGATTATAGGGGTAGGTAGAGTAAAAGTCGGCCGGATTAGTTGTGCAGAGGAGATGTTGGGCAAGGAGAATGGGATATTGGAGGGGGAAGGGTTCAGGGAAAAGAAAGACCATGTCAGTGTGTATTTGGGTAGGGTAGTTTATTCCTTGAATCATAGTTGTTAGGATATGATTGTAAGAGCTATGGATAGTTTTGTCTTATATTGTGTATTTTCAACTAAATTCCCTGACAATACTATCACTAATTCTGCCATTAAACTTCAAGCCCTATACGTAAAAGCTTAGTACTTGAATAAGTCCAATCCATTAGATATGGGTATCTCCTAACTTTTGCGCTATTCATGTCTCGACGTTCCACCTCGAAGAGCAGGGAATCGTAGCTCGAAAGATATTGCCCGAGACGCCATACATTTCATTTAGGGCCAAAACCAGACCACTCGTCTTATGATAGCCCATTGATCGACGCCATTATTCAGTCATGCAGAATTGCTAGATCAAATTAGGACATATGCTCCCGCCTTCAGCCCATCCACGCGCCAGAATCCTGTCTCTTCTTGACTTTCGCATTCCCCGGCCTCGTATTCTCCGTCGGCACAGCCAAGAAGCCACCAAACCCATTCCCAACCATCACGCTTTCTCTGCCTTTATCTCTCCACTGAGGACTCAATTGCGGTCCTTGTAAGCTCATAGGCCCTATATTCATGGCGCTGAGCCGGCGATCGAGTGATGTTGGAGGGATGATGAGCGTCAGGTCCCATTCTAATTCACTGATTGTCTTGGTATAGAGTGTCAGTGGGCGGGTGATACCAAGTTTCAGTGGTGAAGGTACGTTTCCAGTCCTGTTGCCTGTCATGGCGGGGCGCGGAGGAGGTACGAGGAGGATTGGAAGAGTGGTTGACAGAGCGTATAGATTTGAGAGTGAGGGGAGGGAGCCGTTGAGGATGGAGGATGCAAGATAGGAGTAGTAGCTATCTGCGGGATTTTTTAGGCCACGAGGCGAACTGTTCGCGTTGGAAATCTCATAGTGGAGGGTTCGGAGTGAGCGGGAGGCTAGGAATGGGAGGGCTGAAGAAGGAAGAGCGCGTGAGACGTTCTCAACGATTTCGAGGTTTGTGAGATACGGTGCTGATGCGAGAATTCGATGGTACTCTGCAGGCGATATTCCTGTGTTTGCAATGGAAAGAGAGGTTAGGTTCTCTTTAGCTTCTCGTTGAGAGAGATAGGCAATAAGACCATCAGCGGAGATGTTGGGAATGTCTTGTAGTGTTAGCTTTGCCAATGGAGGCAATGATCCATTGATGGACGGCCCAAATATGCTATCATCAAGCATGGCCAAGTTGGTGAGCTTGACTTCGCGCAGAGCGTCAAGAGTGCCACGCACTTCCAAAATGGTAGAGGACTCGACCTCCAGGTGTGACAATTCAAGAGTCTTCAGATGACGCCAATGCCTTGAGTGCGCAAGGCTCTGAAAGCTGTTCTCTGCACCACCAACATACTTCATATACCCCAAGTTCGTGCAGTGTTCGACTTCTTGTTTAAGGGTATTCGAGGACGGTTCGTCACGGTAAACACCGTCCGGCAGGTCGACGTAGAGTAGATTTCGAAGGACTGAGACTGTGCGAGCGATATCTGACATGCAACTTTCCCGAGTCATGTAGGCAATTTTCAAATATTGGACCTTATCCGCGAGAAAGCCATTCTCTCTAACAGTGCGAGAGAAGAACTGTAGGCGTTCCTGCGAAGCATCTTTGGGAGACTCATTGCGGCCCACGAAGGGAGATCGTGTTCTTCTCTTAGCTACTTCTTCTTCGCGGTCGCAATAATGGACAGCGTCGATCCGTACGTTGTGGTAGCTATGCAGGAGTCAGTCAGGAAGTTCTATGTAACGACCAGATGGTCTAAGGGCATTTACAGAAGATTCTGTGCAGCTTTGAACCATTGTTGGTTGACTAGAGCGCACTGTGACAGGTCTCTCATGTCACAAAGCATACACCCTCCATCGACCATTGACTCCTCGCAGGAGGTATAAGTATCATCTCGTGAATGTGGGCAGACATAGCTGAGGAGCTCCTCCAGTAGAGGTGCGGAGAATGCAGCTGTTGGATCGGGAGCTGCCCAAACATCCGACGCGGGTCTTTTCAGGAGGTGCTTCTCATCGGTTTTAGTGTCATCGGTGCTCTTCAACCGTGACTTTGATCGTATGTGAGCCAGAAGCTTCATGTTTATGACAGCTACGGACCCGGTGGATGTGCCAGGGGAATACCCCACTTACTCTAATTTTCAGGGTCCCTCTGGGCGGTAACTCGCCGGCGTCCCGCGGTCGAAGAAGCCTAAATTGCGGCCTAGAGCGCCTCCTTCCAGGTGAATTTTCAAGTCCTTTAAGAGTAGGGTATTCTCCACAGAATTGTGTATCTTTTCTGAATTTGAAGCCAATGTTTAAGGTCTGAAGGCTACACACAACAGAAATGGAAGCACAAGCCACTGACGGACATATGATGCATTCGTTCAATTAAGACCTTTCATTTGGTATTTATTCAGGGTCAGAACAAGAAGATTCTATTGTTTCAGATCATTCACCAGCATATTGTTAGACTTAAAACGTCTAACCATTGCGTCCAATTGGCCCTGCTCTTTGTACCTTTGGTTGCATGACCACTGGGGATACAAGTCCAATGCCCTTCTCTGCGACCTCTGCATGGTTTCAAAGATTGCCTTTCTTCTCAACCATACCTCGAGACCTTGCTAAGTCCATCGTGGCTAGGTTCTATGAAGAGGATTTGCTAGCATTCGAGCGGAAAGAGCCCAGAGAAGAAGCATGCCCCCTTTCAATACACCTGGAAGATACAGCGTTGTCCCTGGGTAATTGGTAGCATTGCGCCGGAAAGCCTTTCACGGTGAGATCCTGTATAAATTTACTCCATAGTCGCGAGTAAACAAGGGTTAATTTGATTACCAGAAACATGGTTCTAAGGGTGGCTGTCCGGTATAGGGCAATGTCAACCTTTTAGGTGGAGAACGCGCTGTCGAAGGTAACATGCGGCGGTTCTTGGCATCTAACCCCCCCGAAGAATGCCTCTAGACAATTTCCGATAAGAAAAAGTGCAGAGGGTACCCCCATAAATGCCTAATTAGGGACAGCCAGCGCCTTCGGTAAGACTGCTTTGAAAAATTGACTCCGTAATCAGTAAGCCCATCAAACGTCCACCAACACATGCTTGGCCCGACTGTGATCCCATTGGCTTGCGGAAGTGATTGTCGTGTCGTTTATGTCATTTCATGAACGATCGAGTCAGCTTTTCAGCATAGACTTGTGAGGACGGTAAGAAGTAGACGTACAGACATCTTTTGCAGATGCTTTGGTGGCCTGGAGGACTCGTAGATATAGAATAAATGGCCTGCACTGGATATATTAAAAAGGTTGTAGGCCTCGGCAATAGACAATAAACTGTGACAGGTAACCTGGTCATAGGTATTATGGTACCCCTCCTAGTTCGCTTAGTACGGCTAGGATCTGAAAATTACTGGAGAGGAAAACAGCACTCATTCCCCTTCAATTTCATTGTCGACCATCTTACTCTCTTCTCTACCTCCTTCTCCTGCCTAACTAAAGTCGCTCCTTCAGCAACGATCCAGCAACTCTGCGTCCTACCGTGTAGGAGTCCGGGAGACCCTCACTCGCCCTCTCGTTGGTGCCTTTAAACGCTCCATAATCCTCGATACATCCGTGGTCGAGTCTCGAGTCTCCTATCCACGCCTGCCCCTCGAAAGCTGCCAAGCTCCAACTGGTCGTGTAGGACCAGCTACAATCCCCGCATTATACATCGAAGGACTCGAGGGTTGGGTGGGCAAAATGGCAAACGCACCACCGCCGCCAAAGCCGGACATCGATCGTTACTTGGTCATTCATGTAGCTACAACATGTGACGAACACGGTGTATATGTCACAAAAGACTCGGCGGAGGTTATTGAAATCGGATGGTTGCTGTTAGACGCGAAGAATTGCGAGGAGGTATGTCGAGAATCATCGGTGTGGAAAAATTCAACTCACAACAACACAGATCCACCGCGAGAGCGTTCTTGTCAAGCCAGTCAACACTCCAATAACTCCTTTATGCAGTAAGTATTGCCCAATATCAATACGTCTCGAAAAACTTCTTCATTTGGACTTTGGCTCATACTTCTTTAGCAAGCTTGACAACTCTTACGTGGGAGCATGTCCGTACTGCTGGTACTTTTCGCGATGCCATTAACCGATTCGACACCTTCGCGCAAGAGCACCTTATACCCAAGAACTATGAATTCGCGTTCGTCACGCTCGACTCCTGGGACTTGCGTGTACAGCTTCCGCGAGAAGCAAGAGACAAGGCCGTCGTTTTGCCGCCATACCTTCAACATTCACGTACATTCGATCTACGCACCGAATATCAACGCTGGCAACAACATCACCCTGAATCCCTACCATTTGGCCCAAGTTCTCTCGCCAACATCTGCGCGGCATTAGAAGTGGAGCCCGTTCAATCATCTGCACCCATCAAGCATAACCTTCCTTTCCACCTCCAAGCATTGGCACCCGCCTCGCCTCGACGTGCTATGGAAGAAGCTGTAACGTTGACTAGAGTATTACGTGGTTTGATTCGAAAGTCGCAGCCACCTGAGGAGCACCCGGATGTACTAAGTCGACCCATGGATGCAAGGGCAGACGTTCGCGCCTTCCTCCAAGAGCGAAGCAAGGTTTTGCACATGAGTGGTCTGCCTCACGATACAACCCAATCTGAGCTTGAGAGCTGGTTTACACAATTTGGTGGTCGACCGATTGCTTTCTGGACTTTACGTACCCCTGACCAACACAAACCTACTGGTTCGGGATTCGCTGTCTTTTCTTCTCACGAGGAGGTTAGTTCCCCTCCTTAATACCTCGATTGTAAAACAGATACCCACCCCCTTGTCCTCGCAAATTACAATTATCAATTCTAGTCTTTCCTCCTGCACAATGCTAACCAGTGATAGGCGGCAGAGAGTCTATGCATGAACGGACGTGCTCTTAATGAGAAAGCCATCGAGGTTTCGCCTTCATCAAGTCGCGTACTCGATCGAGCCGCAGAAATTCTAACCCCGTTCCCTCCAAGCAAGAACAGACCTCGGCCTGGAGACTGGACCTGCCCTTCGTGTGGGTTCTCCAACTTCCAACGTCGTACAGCATGTTTCCGTTGCTCCTTCCCCGCGGCAGGTCCTGGTGGGGATCCTATGGGTTATTCCAATTACGGCTACGGTCCTCCACATATGATGGCTCCTCATCACCACATGGGACATCATGGTGGCCATGGGATGGGTCATGGACGTGGCGGGGGTGGGGGTATGGTGCCTTTCCGTGCTGGTGACTGGAAGTGCGGGTCTGAAGGGTGCGGATATCACAATTTTGCTAAGAATGTCAGTTGCTTGCGTTGTGGTGCTAGTCGTGCCGGGGCAGCAGTTGTCGCAGACTCTGCTTTCCCGTCACCACTAGAGCCTCCAGCAGGGTATGGTATGGGTCCTCCATCAATGGCAGGTACGCCTGGGCCAGGCCCCTTCGCTGCTGCCTCTAGTGCCTTCGGCTCTGGAGCGTTTGGCGGCCAACAATACGGCGGGCCACCAAGTCAGTACGCCTTACCTTCTGGACTTGGAGCTCCAACTGGTGCCTACCCTCAAATGAGTAGCGGATATGGTCAAGGTCACTCTGGTGGACCATTCGACAGCAGGGCGGCCGAGGCTGCCTTTTCATCGGCTGGAAATGGTCCACCTCCATCTACTGGCACTCAAAACGGATCATCAATGGGATATAGTGGGGCTACGAACTATGGGGGCACCATGGATGGAAACAATGACCCCTTCGCTTTCCTCTCATCTGGACTTGGTGGACTCTCAATGAACGACGACTCTCGAAGAAATGGTGCCAACTCGAACAAATCGCCCGCATAAGCGAGCACCACTGTCTCCTCCTTGACTCATGAGCTCATATACAGAATTTGGTACACGCAAAATATTGTAAGAATGGGTATAGGTAGGGATGTGTAACTGTTAAGGATGGGATCAATGGGATGTGCAAGGTTAGAGGGTGTTTTATATGCGGACGCGACGTGTTCAGGATAAAGCATGGGCAATAGATCTGCACTTTGTCAAGCATAGCGGGATGGGCAAAGCAGCGGCGGTGTTGGGCGGGGAAAAAGTAGACTGGTGGGCAGCAATTTTCATGTTCTCATTACTTTCATTTCTTCAGAACACATTTAGCAACAAATTGGGGGGGAGGGTTGGCTTCATTTCGGCATGGGGATGATTGCTTTTTGGGGGGATTGGCTATGCTAGCATTGCAGACAGCGAGGTGTTGGGCAGAGGATGGCTGTCTGTATGATTTCAGCATTTCGGGAGATTGGCTTAGATTGCAAGATCTGGTCAATCTATGTTTTAGTGGGACATTAGTTGCAGCTGTCTATAATACTTGGGTCTAGGCACCCAGGCCGAAGCAAGCGGATCAGATAAATTGGTATCAAAACTTTTGTACTTCTACGTGGTTACACTGCACATACTATCTGATACGTCGAATTGGCAGAGCGACGTACTCGTAGGGGTGTTCTAGCAAGGCGGCGAGCCCAGCCTGGTACTAGTTAAAACCACAAAGGAATTAAGGAATTCGGCGGTCCTGCTGTAGCGTGTATGTATATGTGGCCATTCTTCGACCCTTAGTCTTATCACAACATCAAATACTCGTTACAACCAGGATCATTGGTCTCCATACTCGACCCCGGAACTTCGACTATAGCCCTCATTAAGATAAGCAACAACCAGCTACGTGCATCACTAAGCAGTACGGAGACAACTTTTCCTCAAGAATATTGAATAGCATGGATCTTTTGGATATTGGAGCTCAACATCTTTTTAATGCATTGCATTTCTGCGCTTGAGCTTTGTCGAAAACGTGGTACGCAAGGCTCGATGTTGTCATCAATAACAGCTAATGTACCGATGTCGAAGGGCCAGGCAGTTGCAGACATCAGTAGGTGAGCGTATTATGTTTTAATACAGCGCATTAGTAAGTTTTCATTGTAAATCGGAGCCTCGTGGTCTATCAGACGGACTTAGGTGCAGAGATGGACGAGGAAGGGGTGCCGAGGTTCCGTTATGGCTGCGCTATCGGCATGCTATGTCCGATGCATTATTCCAGCACTTTCATCAATGATTAATGGCAGGAGAAAATAGTGTAGAAAAGGAGAAAAGGAGGGGATCCGTCTTGGTATCTGGCTTGACGCCGGAGGCTTCTTTCCATGCGGTTAGCATAACTCGGAATAATGAAATTGTGCTTAACTGCACAAAATAATCCACCCGGATCGGGAGTTAAGTAATGTAGCATGACGAAATTTCTCGATCAAAGTATACCCTCCATTAACTAGAGTACTATAGTATTAAAATCAATGCCGTGGCTACCGAATTAACGTGCTATAGTACTGGCCTTGATCATGTTTTCAATTACATATACTCCCACCATGTCCGCTCTTCCTTCTGCAAACATCTGCTCGAACTATACCCACAATTGCCCTCCTTCAACAGGAACCTCACGCGCTGAACTCCAGCCGCCATGAGCAGCAATAGCTCTGCCGAGACCCTGACAAACGTCAATACAAACGCCAGTACTAAAACCAATAAATCCTCCCATTGGCAAATCCTTACTACCCACACAACAATCTCCCCTGACGTACTCAACCATCACTATCCCGGTTCAGGCACAGAGGATGATCCATATCGCGTCGAATTCCTTCCAGACGATGAAAGAGACCCGCAAAATTTCTCAAGTCTGAAAAAATGGAGCATAACTCTGCTCGTTGCTATCGCAACTTTAGCGGTGGCTTTTGTATCTTCCGCATATACGGGTGGCGTGAATCAAATAATTACTGGCTTTGATACGAGTGACGAGGTCGTGGTATTGGGGGTGTCACTCTTCGTATTAGGGGCATGTATATTCCAGATCTATGCATGAACAAGAGGACTTCTAACACACGTGCAGTTCGCCATTGGCCCCCTTCTGTGGGCACCTCTTTCCGAATTATATGGGCGCCAAATACTCTTCTTTGGAACTTGTGGAGTCCTCACAGCGTTCAATGCCGGGGCCGCTGGATCTCAGAATATTCAGACTCTCGTCATCCTCAGATTCTTCGCTGGTGCTTTCGGTTCGTCCCCTCTTACAAATGCAGGCGGCGTCATCGCAGATATGTTTTCAGCCTCGCAACGCGGTCTCGCCATGTCTGTATTCGCGGCTGCACCGTTCATGGGTCCTACACTCGGCCCAATCGTAGGCGGTTTCCTTGGCGAAACGGAAGGCTGGCGTTGGGTGGAAGGTCTCATGGCAATCTTCACCGGTGTTCTATGGATAATTGGCTCTCTCACCATACCTGAAACCTATGCTCCCGTTCTCCTGAGAAAGCGAGCTGACGCCCTCACCAAGAAGACCGGCAAAGTCTTCAAATCCAAAATTGAAGTCGACCGAGGCAAGCAAAGCCTCGGCCAAGCCTTCAAAATCGCCCTCTCCCGCCCCTGGATCCTCCTCTTCAAAGAACCCATTGTCCTGCTCCTCTCCATCTACATGGCTATCATATACGGAACCTTGTACATGATGTTCGCCGCCTTCCCTATCGTCTTCCAACAAAACCGCGGCTGGAGCGAAGGCATAGGTGGTCTGGCCTTCCTCGGCGTCGCAGTCGGCATGATCGCCGCTGTTATCTACACCATTCCAGACAACAACCGCTACAAACGCGCTGAAGAAGCTGGTATCGCTAAAGGCGAAATCGGCGCACCGCCAGAAGCCCGCCTTCCCCCTGCAATGATAGGAAGTGTCTGCATCCCTATCGGCCTTTTCATCTTCGCCTGGACTAATTACCCTTCCATTCACTGGATCGTCTGCATCATTTTCACCGCCCCTTTCGGCTTCGGCATGGTCCTCGTCTTCCTCTCCATCATGAACTTCCTCATTGACGCTTACACAATCTACGCCGCTAGCGTACTCGCCGCTAATTCCGTTCTAAGAAGCTGTTTCGGCGCCGTGTTCCCCCTCTTCACTACATATATGTACGATGGTTTAGGCATCCATTGGGCGAGTTCGATACCGGCTTTCCTCGCGCTGGCGTGCGTGCCGTTCCCATTTCTGTTCTATAAGTACGGGCCTACGATAAGAAGGAAATGTAAATATGCGCGGGAAGCAGCTGAAACGATGGAGAAGTTGAAGCGCAAGGATCCTGAGGATGTAATGGATAATGACATTGCTTCGGAGAGGGACGTGGAGAAGCCGGAGCCGGACTTGGAACATGAGGGTGTTAGAGCTGCAAGGCCTGATACTCCAGAGAAGGAGGGCAAGATGACTGATCCGGATAGAGATGTGGAGAAAGGAGAGCTCTGAATAGCTCGTATATATACCTTTCGCTTCTTGAACATACTACAACCTGTACAATTGTCCATTGTATATATGACAGCAATTAGCATCCAAAGCATGGCATGGAGTTCGGGTGTCAGCTCATTATATTAAGTACCTTAGTAGATAGGTAGATATTCGAAACAATAGATGTATATACAACTAGCTTAGCTTCGAATACATTGACAACTAAACAGCTACGAAACCCTCCTAGTGAGTCCCGTGAACCACACCAAAAACATCAACGTTCTGATGTATCATCACATTGCCTTAGCATTGATAAGACACTTATGACATATCAAACGCCCCCCGCATCCAGGAGCATCTGCCACCGCATATCCATCCCACCTCACCCCATCCCACCCCCTCCACTCCCGTCTCTTTAAAACAAGAGCAAGAACACCATCACCCCCCTCTCATTCATCGCACGTAATATCCAAAACCATATAAACTCAAAGATAGATGAGAGCGAAACGGAATAGGATTCAGCTAGTAATTGAATAGCCGCTATAGTAATAAGAAAGAGAAGAGATGGGACATGTTATGCTTTTTTGATCTTAAAGGAGGATAGTGCTGCAGATACTGCAGATACTATGAATAATAATGAAGGGAAAAGGGCTATTCAGCATGCTTCAACAATTCCACCCCTCGCCCCCGTTTCTCTACCCGGGAGAGGGAAGCATCATACTCTTTTGATTTCGAGATACGTTTTATAGCAGAGAGCAAAAGCATCAGAAGGGACAAATGAAGCTAATTTGGGGTATTTTACTGCTCAAAACGCTAAAGGATAACGCTGCAAACACTAATAGACAAAGGGAAAGCACCATTTAGCATAATTCAATAATATCCCCGGCCCATCTCCCCCATCAAACCCCCTCACCAACCTTAACATCCACCTCCCTCCTCTTCTCCCTCTCAATAACCGGTCCCTCTGCCCCACGCCCCAGATCCCTCTCCACCCTCTCCAACAGACTCCCCTTTGCAAATTCGCTTTCCACAGTAACATCCAACATCGGTTCCTTTGCCGTTCTAGAACCAGTCATCACGCCTCGTCCTGTCCCGGTGCCGCCTTGGCTGTGCATGGTGTCGGAGAGAAGACCGCCTTCTATGAATGCAGGGACGGGTTTTTCGGGGGAAGTAGAGGCGTGGAGGGAGTGGGAGTGGGAATGGTGCATGCTGTCTGAAAGAAGGCCGCCTTCTATGAACGCACTCCCGGGTTTCTCGGGGGAAATGGAGGCGTGGTGGTGGTGGGATTGGGAATGGGAGTGAGAGGAGGATGGGTGCCGGTTATTGCTGCTGCTGCGGATGGTGCGGGTGCTGTGGATGTTGTTGTCGGTGCCGCCGGCGCTGGTACGTGGGCGGCGGTTTGGCGTTGTGGAGGGGGGAATGCAGAGACCGGATTCGGGGGTTGTGGCCATTTCAATGAGGCCTTCAGGGGGTATAGCGGTGGGCATGATGCCGCGACCTTTTCGGGCATGTTGGGGTGGTTCGTAGTATTGGGGGGTTAAATCAATGAGAGGTTTCGGTTTCTGGTGGTGTTGAGAAGAGGTGCGTCTCAGAGAGGTGCTTTTTTCTTCTTGGTATAACGGTGCAACACCGGGAGGCAGGTTTGGAGGACTTGTTTCGCGCTCTCGTTGGGCTTTTTGGCGGAGGGTGTAGGTCCTGCCGAGGAGGCCTGTGGAGGCGAAGGGTTCGGGGGCTGGAGCTGGAGCGGGTGTCTGCACGATTGAGGGGCCGCGCTTTCGGGTTGTTGCTTCGCCTGTGGAGGCGTCTTTGGTGAGCTTTTTGGGATATGATACCGGTGGTGCACCACGACCGCGAGTCGGTGGACGGCGAGGAAGTGTTTCAGTAGCTGGCTCGAGGCTGGAAGTGGTTTCCTTATTGGTGAGGCCAGCTAGTTCCGTGTTCGTAAATGCAGTTCTTGACAAGTCTTTACCATCAGAAGCAATACCGTTGGCAGATTTTCTAGAGTTGTCTTTTCCCTCTCCCATCACGTTAACTAAATACCAGCTCCTCCACTCCTGGACAGCCTTATACCATGCGCTAGCGAGGGCTTTATCGCTTGTTGAGAAGAAATGAACGAAGTTTTCCGTGCTTACGAACATGCTCGATTTCTCTTGGCTTTTGACAGCAAAGCAGACCTTTCTAGGCGGCCTAATTTGCTTTGATATCTGACTGGCAGTAGGTATATAAATATCGAAGTCCGACAAATGGCAAATGTTAGATGCCTCACCACCGTTCTTTTTGGCTATAAGGACCTGACCATCTGAACGCAGAGTGACCCACCGCTTATCCCAGTGACGTGGTTTCTGGGAGTGGTAGATGTGCACTGATGTATCGCCGGGCTGGGAGCTCGACACGCTGCTAAGATCTAGGTCAATGTCTTGACCACCCGTTGGTGATGGTATGATTACGAGCGTGTTTTGCGTATCGTTGTCCCACGAATTCATCACATCCCGTACGTGTTCATACCTCCTGAGTGGACGCTCGAGGCCAAGCTGCTTGAACGACTCTAGGACCACCGTCGCTTTGGGGCTTAGAGATTTTGAGATTTGTTCTCCAACACAGCGGATGATGTCCGTTGGGGTAGTCGATGGCGTTACAGGGATGGACATCACAGATTGCCCATACTTGACTATAACTCTCCGTTCCCCCGCATTGACTGCAGAGACGGGCGCATCAAAGGCGGGAGTTACTATGTCCTGGGGCGGCTCATTAGCAATGGGTGCTGAAATAGTCCTCTTCAACTCTTCCTTGCTCTGGGCTCGCCGATGTTCGCCTCTATAGCCCTTGATTCGCTGCGTCAAGCTCTTTGTAGGCAACGTCGACGGTATGTTGGTCCCGGGTTGTTCCTCGCGGTATTTAGAGAGCGATCTAAGTTGCTGCTGTCCTGGTGTAGCTTCTGTCTTTCGAGGTAATCCATGCTCTTTGAAGTCCCTACGAGGAGCTTCTGCGATCTTTCCCTTCCTGCCAGAGAAGACTTTATCTTGGCCTCGAGGAGTTTCAGACTGATGGGTGACTTTTGGGCTCCATGTCTGCCGGTCCCTCACCTCTCTCGTATCTCCCCGCCCTTTCTGAAGGGACGCCTGTGTAGGCTGAACCTGGCTTGGGAATACTGGCGCGACTTTGGATAAAACTTCTTCATGGTCTTGCTGCACTTGATCTGCATTGGAATTCTGGGGTTTTGCCGGGCTTGTCAAGGGTCTACTCGGTCGCGCAGCTTTGTATCTGGATCTACTTCTGGCCAGATTGCTGCTGAGCGTCTGTGACGAGGCTGTAGGCTCAGATGATGGATTCATTGTTCACGGTGGTCTCCCCCAAGTTGTACGTAATGCTCTGACTTGATATTTTTCTGTTTCTTTTCCGTCTGTGTTTGGTGCAACGCTCTGCGCCTTCAGTGAAGCCCAGATGTCTGTGCGGAGGCATGTGTAGCGTCTTTGCAAAGGTCGGAATGGACATGGCCAAATTGAAATTTGACAGGTACTTCGACGCTCGCCCAGACGCTGCCGCTTTAGCAAGCGCGCAGGGGCGGCACTGGTCCCAGGTGATGCATCACCTAGCTCGCTCGCCTCATCACCATCTACTCACCCAACGCCCCACGCTTGAACGAAGAGCTGCGCGCGCTCGCATAGCTGTATAGCTTGGAGAGAAGAAGTCACTTTCCGTCGAAGATAAGGAAAGGTGGGCACGGGTGGAGAAGGGTTTTCGGTCAAACTTTCTTCCGTTAGAAGGGGGCTCTTATTCATCAACTGAACAGCCCTACAGGGCTTGCGCCTAGAGACCCCTAAAGCTGGTCCCCTAGGAAACAGTATTTGGGTTACAGAAATATCTTACTTTAAGCCTATCGCCTATACCGAAAGTGACCAACTCTAGGGTATCTCTAGGGGACTATACAGTTGATAAGGTGTATACAATTGACAGGTGAACCCTTCTACTCTCACGGCTTTCTCCTCTCTGGTAGAATGATATTGTTCTGCACGTATTCTGCACGTCCGTTTCATTACTTTAGTAGATGGCACCGCCGATATTATTGCCTGCTAGCGTCCTGACAAAAATAGCCTGCCCCGCGTTCATTTCCAGCTCTGAACATTTCCCATTGATGTATTCATTGCGAGATGTTGCCTTCCTTTATTGTATCTAGAACATCTGCTATGGCGGCATTCATCTGAACGTTGGTTGTCAAGATTTGCCCGCATATATTAACCCGAACATCTCAGAACACAAGGGCAAAGACAAGCGTTAGGGAATGAGGAAGTATGGCCGCAGAAGAGAAAAATTTCCATGCCCTCGCTTTCCTGAGCAACTTGATAGCATTCGTCCTTTTGGCTACTCTTCTTGCTTTAGGTGTCTACGTCAATGTCAAGAATATCCTGGTTGGAAATATTTCAACCGATGGCTACAACGTCATTAAACTCAACACGACTTATTGGAACGTTGCCTGCACAATTGTCGGCACCGCTGTTGGATTTCTCGCAGCTGTCGCGCTTGCCAACCAAGACGAATGTATCACCCGCAGCCAGCTGGCTGGTGATAGGGGCGTGATGGCCTTGTTCCTTCGTCCTCTGACCCTGAGAAGGGGATTAGACCAGATCGCCCACCTGCATCTTCCGCCTGAGCGAACGCTCCTGTTGATTTTGACGATTGCAGCAGCCTTAACGAACGCTGCCGTGGTTGCCTTGTTCGGTGTCCGGTCAACTACAGAGCGCATCGTCAATCCTAGCGCGTCTTATCCTCTGGCGGCGCTGAATGGGACCTTTTTTGAGAGCGATCAATATGGCTCTGTGTTTGCGGCAGGCAGCCCAACGTTCAGCTCGGAAGTTAGCCAGCTCAGCGGCTTTTTGTATAAGGCCGCATACATTAATGGCTTGATCAACAGAGGCCAATACGTGCCTTTCTCTACACCCGAGATACCCTACATCCCAGAGCAAGGATCGATCGGAGACACCGTTTATGCCGGGCTGAATACTGGTGGCGTAGGCCTGAACGTTTCGAGCTACCTTCAGTACTCTGGTGTCACAGACGGCTTCGACATGCCAGCCGAGTATGGATTTGATAAGTTGCAGGCTAGGGTTTTCGGCACAAACATTTCTCTCTCATGTCAAAATGCCACTGCTAGCTATACCACGGTTGGCACTAGGGTTGATATAGGCTTCGTCACTGTCATGGCCGTCAGCAAGCCCAATGGGCCTAATATCACCGTCTTCAACAATTTACAAGGTGACCTGATCATTACATCGCTTGTCATTGGCTCTGCCGTCACAGTAGAAAGCGACACCGGCGAGCCCGTACATACGCTCGTCATTCCCGATTTTGGTTTGCAGACTGCCTTTGTCTTAGAGTGCTCTTACGACGGCCAAGAATATCTGGCAAACGTATCAATTGCTTCTTCTGTCTCACCCTTGCAGATCGAAGCCGAAGCATTGGCAGGTCCTATTATCGGTCCTGAAGTCAAGCAGAGACTGGCAAATATGACGCACAACATGCTGTCATTTGGCGGCATGGGTGGCGACCTGGCTCGAGGCTTCATCGATGCTGACTATAATTCTGATGGCACTAATAATACAAATATGGCTGGCACATTAGAGACAGTGATTGAGCAGCTGGGCGAGGCTTACATCTCCCTACTTCGTCAGCAGGTTGAGCGTAGCAATTTATACAAGGGCAACGATGCCTCAAGCGAAAACGGCAGCGATCTTCAGCTCTACGTGACAGTCCTACGCTTGGGTGGAGGCCAATACGGTTGGTTGGCTATATTGGGAGTGCTCTTAATTGGCTCCTTGTGGGGTACGGTACGAGCGTGTGGTGGTAGAACGATGGTCGGCTTCGATGCCCAGAATAACGTTCAGCTGCTAAAATCAACACTACACAATACGGGTATCCGAGACAGGACAAGGGTCCGATACGAAAACGATTTTGTGGTATTGACCGGAGGTACTATCTCGAAGAACGAGCCGAATGGGTCAGAAGCCAAAGATTCTACCGGTGTGGCGTCCTGAAGAAAAGCCAAATCTCACAATATCCAAACGAGAATCGAATCGATCCTTGGCAGGAGATGAGATACTATGAGAGATCATCCTGGTCACTTATCTCGTATATGCTTATTGATCATTTGAGCGACTCCGTTCCAATTGTAATGACTCGTTGTGGCGTCGATATCTTTCTCCTTTCTTTGCTTTGCTTACTGAGTGGGGGAAACGATGGCGTCAGGCGTCAATTTCCCTTCGCCCATACCCGTAAGCTTCGCGGTATTTATTGCGGCTCTCATATAGTAGATTGGGTCCTTGCTTGAAGACTTAACTCTCACTGTATGTCTCAGGGGCCTTGTATGCATCTTCATATGTGATCGATAGCCCATCAAAGTTAACGTCGGAACCCCATCGACAGCAGTTTAGAATGGTCTTTGCAGTGCTTCACACTATATGAATAGGCCAGCATACGCCCTAGTATGTCGCAATATCCTTGCTCTATACTTACAATATAGATTCCTAATATCAAATAGACGGATAGCTTTCGTAGACCTGCAATTTGCTTATCTAGATAACGGAATTGATATATGATAGCTCTCCTTCCCTGACGATACAGTTATCATCCAGGTAGCACTCAGAATCACCCATTCTCGCGCGAGCATAAAGCGGCGCTCACCCTAGGCTGGGGAGGGGTTGAGGCTGGGGGCTTGCTTCAGGCTGTATACTCTTGGCATTCTGCACCGTGCCACAGGTGCGCTTCCTGCTGCGAGTCACGTATCCAGGACTGATTTATTGCAGGCCGACAAGGTGGCAGCCATGGTAGAGCCTGATTCAGAACTGCGTGATGAGTGTCATGCCTTGTGCAGGCTCTTTCCGCACAGGACTGATGGTGTTTAGACGCTCAACGCCGTAGATGGATGCTGCGGCGGCTTGGATGCGGGGGAATTGGTTGGCCTCTTGAAGATACTTGGAGCTTCATTGATGTGTTTAGGGGTTTCCATGCGATACTTTTGGACTCCGAATGAGTGCGAACTGCAGAGCTGAAAAAGCTTGCACCACCGTAGCTATCAATGTGAGAAAAGAACTCCACTCTGTTGGTGCCACGACGTAAAGTGGCGGTGCCAGTAGGACACAGAGCAAACCAATCGTCATCGGGGGTATCCAGCTCCATTTTGGGACATTTGATGCTTTCCAAAGGGGAAGACATGCCGCGGTCAAGCCAAATCCCTGAATAATGCTCGCCTGCATCACGAACCAAAAATCTGCATCCTTTACGGTTCCTGGTTTATGCTCTGAGTAACCGTAGGCCAAGGCGAAGGTCGGAACTAGTAAGGTTAGAATGCTTCATATCTCATGGGAGCAATACAGTCGGGATTGTAAGAATGGCAATCGGGAAAGAGGGAGATAATAACTAAATTCTGAAACCTACTATTTGCAAGGACTGTTCCACCAAAGGTCAACCAGAGCAGACTCGTGGTAGTCTAGGGGGATTATCAGTAGAGATTTGACTCCAAGCATTTTTCTGTAATTACGTACCCAGAATCCAGTGGACTGAGCAGTAACGCTTTGTATGGGTGGAGCATTTCTCGCAAGCCTGTCAATTTGCTTGGATAGAGCAGACCTGAAACTTTAGTCTCGGAATTTGTTAAACCTGCTTATCGCACCTGTAGAAATTCTGTTTTAGCGCCGCGTTAGTGCCAAATTTGGTTGCCCGCACACCAAAAATTGCACAAATTGACCATTTACATAGAACTCCACCACCAACCATCGGTAGGACCCTCAATCGCGCAAAGTTGAAGCTATACAGACATCCATCCTTTTGCCCTCGTTTCCCCCCTAGTAGGGGACCTCCTTGTTGCCCTATAGCCCCCTTACCACTAGAATACCTACCCCTATAACTATATATGTAGTACCTCATCATCCACTATCTATTTGATATCAAATTGGACGGGATTGAAGCTATATGCTTAGATATCCTTTTACCCCTATTTCCTCCCTGATAGTAGTCCTTCATATTTGCTTGTAACCCTATTACTGATATAGTACCTCCTCTTTTTAATAAGCTAGCCAATTCTAATATTAGTTAACATCGCTAGGCAGTCAATTAGCTATATATAATAATATAGGGAGTAGTAGAAGACTTATGATATATATACTAAGTACTAGGGGTAGGTTCGGAGGTACTTTAATAGCTATAGAGCTGTAGAGTAATAACGAGAGCTACTAGCAGGATAGAGATAGGGGCAAATAGATATTCAGATATATAGTTTCAATTCTGCTTAATTTGGGGTTAAATAGATGGTAAATGGTGGAGCTCTATTAGAATAGTTAAAAGATATAATTTTTTGAGTATACCTCAATAAAGAAATGCCAAGACCTACCAAAAAATATTGAAAATACGAGCTGCAGTGCATAGGCTATAGCGATAGCCAATATATGCGATTAAGGGGGCAAAAGTATACTTATATATGGAGCATCAATATTGCCTAATTTGGAAGGACTTTATGTAGTTATGGTTGAGCTCTATGGTAATAGTCGACATGTGCAATTTTTGGTGTGCGGGCAACCAAATTTGGCACTAACGCGGCGCTAAAACAGAATTTCTACAGGTGCGATAATGAGGGGCTTACCAAGTTGATAGAGTTCTTGGTGCTTTTCCATGACCGTATGGATAATAAACGTCGCACAATTGGTCGACTTTATCCCATTTCTCACCAAACATTGTTCTAACTTCAGGTTTTAATAGGCCGTTTTCAGCAACAACAATGATCTCAACACTCAGCTCGTCGGCTCTCCTCAACATATCTTCTATGACTTTGCATGCCGGCTCATGAATAGAGTGATCTTTTCCGGCGTGAAGAGATAGCGTAAGCCAGGAAAAGGCCTTATGCCAGTAGTACAGCAGGTGGCGGTTGACTAGATACAGACTGGTGAATGTTGACTCGCCCCTCTCAATGGCTCCGAATTGAGAGTCTATCGATAAAATATCTGCAAGATCATGCCGGCTCTCGACCTGAGTAGTTATATCGCCGGCGTCGGAGTTTTCTGCGAGGGGAAATTTCTGTATTACCTTCACAAAATCTAAGACTTTGCGGTCAAGCTTCGCATTCGCGCGCGCAAGGATAAGGAGAGTATCATCGGTCATTGGAGGTCCCCATCTGCTGCTAATGAGGCACTTCGGCGTATACTCTCCTGTTAACTTATTAGTATATCGGTTGAAGGTGCGATTGGCTCTACCAACCCGGTGCTTTCCAGTTACTAGCTGCGTTCGCTCGTCGTTGTGTTAGCCGCGACGAATTCAAGAGATCGGTAGAAGCGCTGGAAGTTGTCGTCGCCATTACGGGCGAAGGCTTTGCAAACTACTCGAAGGTTAATTTGATGGCCTTTTAAACCCCTTAGAAAGGGGCTGAATGTTGTTCAGGTAGACGGATGTTCGTTACGATTCAGGCTGTTGCGTGAGGCTGAATACTCTTGGCATTCTGCAGGGAGGGACATATTTTCCTTATTCTACTTGCCCTTATGTAAGCTTCAAGACCAATCACGAACCACAATTGCCTTTCGTATAAAGGACTGAAAAAATTGATTGCTGTTTCAAAAGGGCTAAAGCATCTATCAGTCTGCATATGTCAGCTAGCAGCTCTGCATTCCGTTGCAAGAATGGCATTGCATACATATCGAAGGTAGTGTATATGCATGACTTTGCCGCATTCTCAGCGGACAACCTATATCTCTAGTCTACATGTCGTCGTTGGTCGAGTCCATCTTCTATTTAACTAGGTCCAGGCTCCATCTGTCTCCAGACGTCGCCTTCCCACACCCCAGCTTTCGTATAATCTGCCGAAGAACTGCCTAGCATGTATCCAAATCTAAAATACTCCTTCTCCAATGCATCACTTCTCCCGAATGTATGTTGGGGTGCTCCCTCTCCATTATACCAACGATGACGCTCTACGTCATTCACTAAAACACTTACCCCATCATACGGATGTGGAGGTGTAAGCCAGGAGAATGTAATGTTTTGTGTGCCCAGAATTGGCATCGATATGTTTGGTAGGAGTGACTCGAATTGTCCGTCCCCACCACGAAGCTCATTCGTTGTCTGCATTAATGAGTCAAATCCCCAGCGCGCGGTCCCGTTAATGAACAGGCCAACTAAGATACCTTGATACAGCATTCCCGCTCTTGTTTGAGGGCGCGTTCCTGGTAGAAGGAGGAGAGCAAGTATATAATGATGTATGCGCAGGTTGAGAGGCGGTATGACTATGCAGAGGAAGATTCCTGTGAGGAAAATCGCGTAGATACCTAGGTAGCGAGGTAATAGACCTTCTAGACGTAAATACCAGACTTGTCCACAGGCAATTGTGAATATTAAGACCACAACGATTGCCAAAGCTAGTTTAGCTCCCGCCTGTACTTGGAGGTCATGCTGGGTAAGACGCTGTATAGGGATGAAATCGAAAGTGTAGTTGTTGAGGGCGCCCACCCAGGCACCACCGAGCCAGAGAATACTTCTTTCTATATTGGCGGTCATGCCCCTCTGTTGGGGTTTGACGCTGTATCTGTAGATAACGAATGCACAAAATGCTGCCGGAAGGAATCGGCCAATAATTACAGACGTAAGTGAGGCGTAATCGGAATAATTTGGCGGGTCCGAGACAAGTCCAACGTGGAAGAAGAGCATTACAAATATTGAGGTGAAAAAGACTGGAGGTGAGGTAGTGCAAAGTGATAGGATCGTAGAGAACCCACAGGTAACCGCGAGAAGCGGCCAACGCAGATCTCTCACGCATTCGGAGGAAAGTCCGGAAACAAAGGTGAACGTTTTGGGAAAGCTGGCGTCAAAAGCAATGCTTCGAATACCATGTCGCTGGGTAGATGCGAAGTTGCTCTGCTCGCCGGTAAGCAAAGCCACACCGCATCCGCCCTTGTCATTCCCAACAAGACCTGAATGTATAGCTGCTTGGCAAATGAAGGAGTCCCCCCGATACACAGTCTTGGGAATCGTAGAATTCTCTTCAGCCGCTGTAGGGCCACCGATCACGAAGTGTGCATAGTTCAATTCTTGGTCGCCCACAGCATGAGGGTTGAGGACTTTTGTTTGCCTGCAGTTCGCGGGGCATCGGAACGCGAGTGTAGCATTGTCAAAGGGTCGACATCGGTTGCCGTTTAGGCCGCAGCCGTTCCCAGGCTCCCTGTTAATTCTCAGTCCAGGCCCTTTTTGGAGATCAACATAGATAGAGTGGCTTACCAGAAATTTGCCCCGCACCATATTGGCTGCGGCTTCCCGTAGCCCTTGATATTTCCAGCTTGTGCAGAGTGATTGAGTACCAAGGTGAAGGTCAAGAGCCAGCAAAGGTAGAAAAATGCTAGGAGTCCAGCCTTATGCCTCCGCTTTGGAAAATGCCTGTCGATGAACTTGGCGGGGGCCTCTTGGATGAAGGGCAAGAAGGGCGTAATCTTCTGTATCTGGGGAGGGTCCGGGCCTTTCACCCAGGCTACGATAGCTCGAGCTGTCTGTCGGATAGGCACGGGTACCCATCTCCAGTGAAAGGACTTGGAAGACTCTCGCAGCCACACTGGTAATGGGTACTGACGCTGTTCAGCTTCCTGCGATTCAGACCGGATGTCCATGTCAGAGCTGCCGGGAGTTGACGCTTCTGGTCCATCGTACTGCGCTCGATTCTCCCAGGTTGGCCCTTGGTCATGTGGCGCCCCATTCTCAGCGTCGCTGCTGTCCTCCCATGGACCCATCACGATGTCGGCCGGTGATTGAAGGAGTTACTACCATTTGTTAGCTAGCTGCGCTGTCCATAGCCGGGGGATCTAACAATCACCTTATGTACCGCTAGTAGATCCAAACGCGCATCCAAGGTTCCTGCATATTCTATTTATGCGATTCAGCTGGCCAGCGACACAAGGCAGACGCTCTGCAATACTCGATACAAGCGGAGCAAAATCATCAACGTTCAGAAGTCAGAAAGAAAGAATGAGGGTGAAGGACGGACTTGAGGGTCTTTTGATCGGGCGCCAGCAGAGCGTTACATTCACAATCCCGCCAGTCAGATCTGCCGAAGTGATTATCTGATTGAGGCAGGAACCACCCACTTCCGATTGGCCAGGCCGCCAGCCTCAACAATCACTCCGTCATAGCACTGAGCTAAGAGATTATCCTTCCCAAGCATCTACTACCTTAGACACTACACAAAGCGGTCGCCTGGTACTGGAGTGGCTTGGTGAGGAATCTTTCATGTTCGTGAGAGCTTCAGCATATACATCTCCGCCATTGTTGCCCTCACTATAACATCTTCGCTCTAATGGAAGTCTCAGCAAGTACTGATAAGAGGCCAGAGCCTATCGATCTATCACATCACTATTCCAAGGCTACCAAAAACCGAGTGGAAAGCAGTATCAAAGGATTCTACAAATATTTCGCCATTCCGGGGATAGGCAATCTTGCTGGAGGTCTTCCAAACAATAATTACTTTCCCTTTGACACCCTTGAGGCTGCTGCAGCTCTACCCGAACGCTTCACTCCGACACCCAATAAGCCCGTTGATCCTCCGATTGCCCAATTAGCTGCGACAAAGCTCTCAGATGACGTCTCATCATCTCGTGTGGTTGTACCCAAGGCTTCAGATAACGAAGACATCCTTCGCAAGATCGATCTGAAGACTGCTCTCCAGTATGGCACAGCTCAAGGATACCCGCCACTTTACAGCTTTCTTCGCCAATTCACTACCCAGAATTTGCATCCAAATGTCCCGTATAAAGAAGGTCCAGAAATATTACTGACCTGTGGATCTACTGATGGCTTTTCCAAGACTCTCGAGGCTTTGACCAACACATGGAACGAGGACAAAGATCCGATTGCGGACAAGGAAGGTTTACTTGTCGAGGAATTTTGCTACATGAACGCCATAGCAGCTGCTAGACCCAGGGGCTTAAATATCGTTCCAGTTGCCATTGATGATGAAGGCATGAAAGCACATGGAACAGGTGGCTTATATCACGTACTAAGCACTTGGGACGAGAGTAGGGGAAAGAGGCCACATCTAATCTATACTGTCACGTAAGATATGACTTCTTACAGATTGTTGACCTTAGAACTAACATTGAGTCTAGCATTGGCCAAAACCCCACGGGTGGAACATTGAGCGTTCAGCGCCGCAAAGAAATATATACCGTCTGCGTTAAATTCGACGTTATAATCGTTGAAGACGACCCTTACTGGTACCTCCAATATCCTTCCGCCAATGCTGCCAATAATCACGACCCATCTTTGTCCGGGGCGGCCCATCTCGAGTTCAACGGCCCGATCCAAGAGCGACCCATGACCCAAAAATCCTCAGGCTACCCATTCCTGGACACCCTCATTCCCTCCTACCTCTCCGTCGACTACCAAGGTCGCGTCGTCCGCCTCGACACTTTCTCCAAAACCGTCGCCCCAGGCTGCCGTCTGGGCTGGATAACAACCCAACCCAAGCTCTGTGAACGGCTCCTTCGCATCACCGAAACCTCGACCCAGCAACCAAGCGGATTCGTTCAAGCCATGATTGCCGAGCTCATCATGGGACCTCACGACCCCAAGCACGGCCGAGGTGGCGACAAAGGCGCCAAGGGTTGGAAGATGGATGGCTGGATCCGCTGGCTTGAAGGTTTACGCGGCAATTATGAGCGCAGAATGCAGACTATGTGCACGATCCTGGAAGATGGCAAAGAACTCATAAAAACCGGCCACCGCAAGAGTTTGGATGATGAATGGAGCGTAGTCAAAAAAGTGCGTCCGTACGACTTTATCTGGCCTCTCGGCGGCATGTTCGTTTGGGTAAGTCTGCTCTCCAACCCATCAACAACCAAATAAACCCCCAGATGGAATACTCATTCATGTTACTCATCAGGTCCGTATCAACTTTTCCCACCATCCCCTCTACCCCACCACCTCCCTCGCGAAGCTCGCCAACGCCCTCTGGATCCACCTCACCACGAAAAAATACCTCGTCCTCGTCTCTCCCGGCACAATCTTCTCTCCCTCAGACGAGATCCGCGACAAGAAGGGCTGGTCATATTTCCGAATGTGTTTCGCAGCCGTAGACGAGCCGGATGTGGAGAAGACCACTAAGAGATTCGTCGCGGGCGTTCACGATTTTTGGAAAAAGAAGAGTTTGGATGATATTGAGGAGTTGGAGGCCGCGGGAGTGGGGAAGGATATGGAAGAGGGATTATTGGATTTGAGGGGTGGATGGGGCTGTTAAGGCAGTTCCTGAACGGAGCTCTGAGGATATGTTGCGGTTGAATGACAGATGGTTGCATGGTGCTACGATCCAGCAGAGGAAATAGTGGTTATGAAGGGATTGATGATGGAACGATCCTCGACTAGATTTTCGGTGCGATGAGATCTGGTTGAGGGAGATGGTGGTTACTTTATGAACATATTGACGGTCCTATGATCCATGATGTGGATCATAACATATATATCTTATCAACTATTGAATATAGCATCACTATACAATACCACCCTCGCTCGAGAGAAATCATCTCATGCATAGATAGTATTTATCATCCATAATATCTATCATGCATACATCTTACAACCTTGAAAAATACTACATTCGGACCCATATTCATTCATCCATCCTTATGAGTTCCACCTCCAAACCTAAGAATACTAAGGTACTTCGTTCCTACATGTAAAACTAAATTACCTACACGCCTCACGCCTGCAGCCGTATCTTCACTACCTCATTAAAAAAAAGGAAAACCCGCTGTACTGTGCTGTACTGTGCTGTACCGTTTCACCAGACGTAAGGAACATATAGACATGGAAGGAGAAAGGAGGGACGGAGAGAGAGAGAGAGAGTATTAATTTCAAAGTAAATAGAAGATAAACCACCGCAAGCAATGCAAAACAAAACGCCAATGCAAATGTTGACGCCATGCATGATGCAGCCAGCCGTATGTCAGATCCCCGCGCATTTTCATCCACTCTTCCCTGAACACTGTTAATACCATGCATGATGCAGCCCGTATGTCAGATCCCCGAGCATTTTTCCCCTTCTCTGAGCACTTTTCGCTTTTTGTCGTCGAACATCCATAACACTCTCGTCCCCCGCCTACTTATCACTTCCCTCCTCACTCATCCACGTTCTCCCATTTGCCGCTTCCTCCACGGGAAAGACTTCCCTAGCATACTCCTCTATTCCCCTCCACCCGCCCCACAGCTGTCTCGCCTCAGCCACACAAGTGCCCTCTCCGCCACCACCCCCACTGCCACTGCCACTGCCAGCCGTCCCATTGACTTCTTTCTTACCGCCCGGTGGTTCCATGTCTGGGCCAAAATACGGCGCTTTGAATTTTCCAAAGATGAGCTCGATGGCGTGGAGTTGTTCGGCGTAGCCGTCTGGTATAGATACTTCGATTTCGATCTTGAGGGAGTGGACGTAGCGGACTGGGCGGCGGAGGGCGCGCGAAAAGAGGGCGCAGACGCGGGTGGGAGTTAGGAGTTCGAATGCGAGGGCGATGCTGCCAAGGGATTCTTGTTAGATGCGTGGGTAAGGGATAGAGAAGAATGTAGCCGTACCGGTGTCCTGACCATTTTCGTAGACCGTCTTTAAAGATCTGGAGAACGGCGGGCCCGACGTCGTGTTCGGCGTCGAGCCAGGGGAGGGGTATGTTGGGGTCGAACGGGGCTTTCCATTCAAAGCTATCGTCGGGCATTAATTTCATACAGAACAGAGGCATGGGAAGGCTGGTGAAGTTGTTGTTGTAGATTCCTGCATAGACGAAAGTAGCGGGAAGGCCGATCTGGATCATCAGTCAGCTCTAATGGATGTTCAGTTGCTGGAGTGACTTGGTGTAGTTTACCTGCCGTATGTAGTTCTCGATTGTGAATTTGGCGGCCCAAAGTGGTGCTGCTGGCCAGCCCTTTCCATAAATGCTATGATCGGGCATCGAAGAATAGATGTAATGTTTAATTTTGGCCTTTTTGGCAGCGTCTGCCAGAGACTTGCCTATGGCGACCTCGTCACCCCATGTGAGGGTGTTGATGAAAGCTTTCTCGGCACCAGCGAACAGACGTGCTATGAGCTTCTTGTCTTCTAGGGAGCCTTCGAAGAGGGTGACATTGTTAAGAGATTCCAGCTCTTGTGCCACAGGCAGCGACCTCTTGCTGACATGTGCCCGGATCTGATAGCCCACAGCCGCGCCGACGCGGGCCACCGAGGCAGCTTGCCGGCCAGTAGCGTTGACTATTGCTAGAATGTTATTGGGCATGAGTTAAGAAAATGAGAGAAAGTAAATTGAGTTCAGCACGAGAGAGGGTAGGCAGATCTCCAGAAGTAAGTCGTGGATTATTTGCGTGTATCGGATAGGAGATAAGCAGAGCAACGGGGTTGTAGATTCTGGTAACGGATAGCCACGAGAATGATGCAAGACAGAACTAGAATCGCGTGACACCAAAAGATGAAGTAGTAAAGGAAGCCTTAAGGGCAAGCCTTAAGGGTTAACAGGATGGGAAAATCTGGGGAAAAAGGGACGCTAATATGGGAGATGTTTCTTCCCCACAACGGGTACAATCAACAACAAAGCGTAGTGAGGAGGACCAGGGTAGATAAGGAAATCATATACTATTATTGCCTAGTCTGGAAAGCATGATAGGTAGCAGAGAGCAAGTTATTATTCAGCGGTGTAGCGAGTAGCAATAGGTAGCGAGCACGCCCAAACAACGCGGTCACAGCAGGAAGAGTGATGCGGTAGAGTGACGTTCGTTCGTGTGTTAGGTGTTAGTTAGACGGCCTGAGGAGAAGATTGCGATGCTGATGACGTGACTGTGCTATTGGAAGAAGCTTTCTTTGCGATTAGTATTTTCAGTAGTGCAGGCTCTGTTGTTGGGCCGCGAACAGGAACCGTGACTTGGTATAGCATCATGAGTGGTTTCGCCGAAAGGAAGAAGGCGAGAGGGTAGTTGTATGGAAAATCCTCGGAGTGAGGAAATTTGAATGGTCATCAACAATCAACAATAGGGAAAAGAGGGAAGGAGTCCCGAAGACTTCTTTCCCTCGGCATCCGTCCAACCCAATTTGGGCTGGGCACCGCTAATTAGGTAATAAATGAGCCTTATACGCCAACATCTCGTGATTTCAACCAGGGGCAATATCACGACATAATCTCCATATGCGATGTGGCTTTACAACCCTGAATTGACAGCCAGGTCTGCTTCCATTTCCATCACGGTCAAGCAGACGACCTTGTTACTGGTCCAATGCGAACCCCCCATAACCCATGTCAGGGTCTCATCCGGCCCCTTGGTTGGCTCAGAATCCATCAGGCCACACATTCATCCCAAATACCGGCATATTGGTACATAACAATTTGCTATACGACATATTTAGAAATATGATTTGCAGCAGCTCCGAGGATATGCAAGACTGTAATGTAACCCGTCACGCTTAAAGCGTGGAACGGCGCCTCTTGCCTTGCGGGACGGCTAGCACACCACGTGTTGGTCATAGATAGTGCCTTGTGGCCTATGATTATACGACATCTCTGACCGAGAGCTTGCACCTCTGTCACGTAATGACAAACCACACCGCATTCTGTCCGCACTCCCACAACAACCGCTGCAGCATCTTGGATTATCAACTTGCCGTCTTGCCGTCCCAGCCAAGAGCCTTGGAGAGGCTCAACTGTGGTTTGCAAAATTGCCATCGAAATTGCCCACGTGTTTGTTCTGTGGTTCTACTGTAAAATGAACCCGGCTTTTAGCGCTTTTCTGCGGTTGTCGAAATTTATAGTAACCTTCCCACAATCAGACCCTGCTGGCGAAACGAGGACCTTCACCCTCTAGATTTGGTCGAAGACGAGGTAGATGCCACCAACCAGGGACTGCATCGTAGACGTTTGGATGAGTAAGGTACTGTGTACACACCATTCGAGGTCCAAACAAGGATCATCGAGGCGAGCACCGATTGCCACCCCTCCCGTGAGTAGCAGGCTCACCGATGATAATAGCTGTTGATATGTACCTTTGGGCCGGCAATGTGGACAGGGTAAAGATGCTCTCTTGAACCCTTAGCGGCTTTTGTACCACATTTCATCGAGCTTTGAGTCAGCGAAGCCTTCAGAAAGCATCAAACCAGCGACAAAAAGCTGAATCCGCTCTCTTACCGAGAAGGGGGGCTGTGTAGCCGCTACTACACGGTGACAAATGGTGTCAGCGGGGAAAATCTGTCGCAATCATCATATCTCCGCGGTCAACTTGCGGTAAACAGCTCGCTACTCTTACCGAATCTTCTATGAGCTCAGATAGTAGCAAAGTCCTAAATGCAAAAAGAATGAAATGACATTCAGGGGCCGCAGCGGCTCCGAACGGTCCCAAGCATTGGCGAGAACGGATGCATTCTCACAATGTTGTTGAGCGCAAAAGGTTGTAGCTTCAGAGGTGGTATTAGATAAAATATCCCCAATGTGGTTCTGTGCCCTTTGTCCTGCATTGGCATCTGGAAGGATATATTGCGAGGCAGGAGGGATGGATGTGCAGAGCAAGCATCAACCTTTTAGGTCTCCCAGTGATCTCGCAAGACCCGAGCAAGATCAGGGATATCGCCGACACAGTCTAGGTGGACGAGGACATGCCAAACAGTCCAGCAGGTGGCTTCGCTGAGCCAGGTAGCAACAAAGGGTCTTATTATGAAGATGAAGAAGGCTGATTTGAGGCTATGCTCAAGACTGTCAATCCGTGAATACTAAACCCTCGGAAATTTTTGAGTCTCTCAATGGTTCACAAGCGCGAAGACATGAAATGCACCTTTCTCAATTTCTAGATTTATTATGAGTTCGGTGTGCGCTTGAGAGTATTGCTGAAGATAAGAAATTGATAGTACTTTTTACAACATAAGTCAATAGATCCTTAATATCGAAGAATAACAATGAAAGCAGAAGTCAGTAATGGCAATGAAGGTTACAGTCCCGTCTTGTCGGAATTGTTTGCCTTGCTATATACAGACATGGCGCATTACTACGCGGTCTTGTCTCTATTAATGTTGCTGCAAGATATCCCAGATAAGTCATCTTCTCGACGTGTGGGGTCTTCAAGGCTTTGCGGTGAGTCGGCCGACTGTGTCTCGATGAAGAGGTGTCTTGAAAGCGCCAAGCCGCCAATGTGCATTTCCGGCATGTAAGACCGCCGTCAAAGAAAACCGCCAATTACTCAAGATATTGCCGTTTGCCCATTACACAAGAGTTTTTGTTGTATATAATTCTGCTCAAAAGAAAGGAAAAGAGATTCGAAGCTATTTGGCAATCCTGATACGTCAACTACGTTTGAGCTTTATTAATACTGGAGCTGTGGTGTTCTGAATGCTAACTAGATTCGTTATTCCAGATATGCGACCATTCGTCCAGTATAGGTTAAGGTAAGCTGGATAAGGTAACCAGGCGCACAAGTCCAGAGTCTTGATGATCAGATAAGCCACCAGCCATTGACCACGAACATGTGAGGCTTTGCAGCCTGCTCACAATGGCTCGCTCTTCATCTGTTCTCAGTTTAAGGTGCTTGTCGACGCCGCAATCGATCTCAATTTAAGGGATAGAGGGATTAAAATGGAGAGATTTATGAAGCTTTCAATGCATTTACACAATGCGTTCTGGTTCCAGACCTTCCAGAGATCAAAATCCGGGAGAAAGAGACAACTAACGTACATCGAACTTGAAGCACGTTAGTTCACATCGAAATGATTTGTCATTGAGGATTCTCTTTCCATAGTGAAGGCACGATGTGTGAAATGTCCGAAAAGACAGCCTTGAGAACGACAGGGAAGTGCCGTCTTCCCAAGACCTGAGAAACCTGGACGACGAAAGCAGTCCTAGAGCCGGAATATCACTGTGAGTAATTCAGCATGAGATCTGTTGATGTCAGCTGTTATTGCATCATATGAATGGCAGCGCTGGAATGAGCATACCTATCCCACCTTGAGATAAGTAGCAGGTCATAGCTCCAAAGACACACTTCGAGGGACTTTACTTTGCACAATGCATATACGTCGAACAGCGTGAATGCTAAAGCGGAACTCGAAGTACTCAGCATTGACCCTTCCGTTGGTCACAGATAGTATGGCAGAAACACCACGGTCGAGTCCCGCAACCCGGTTTCAAGCCATGTTGCATGACAAGTAACCGATGTATATTTAGCAATGGCCTTCCCGCTCATCTCAAACATTGTCGTAGGAGTCCAACGGGGCCACAGGCAGGCCGCGCACCTCGCTGCAAGTCATCTTGCAAAGATAAGCCCAGAAAAATGGGTCGGTGCACGATGGTGGCGCAATACCCATGACAATGGCTCTCAAGGTGCTACTTGTACCTCAGCGGCGACGTCTGTGCACGCTGGATCTATGCTCCACATTGTGTATTCATCCAGTAAAGAAACAGTTCTTTGGGGCATCCTGTCAAGTAGAAAGTAAAATGCTGAAACATGATGTTTAGGGCATTCTGTACTGCTTCAGTGTCCATGTTCGGACTCAAGACTTCGTCTGCTGCCTCTCTAGGGTTATGTCGTGCATAAGTTTCTTTGCTCAGACCCCAAATCCAAAAAGGGCCGCGTCTCTCTGCATCGTGAAATTTCATAAAGGTCAATGCATACATTCAGTATGCTTCGATGCTGCGCAACTTGAGCGAAGAAAGCTTATGCTGAGCGCTATGACCCAAGAGCCAATGGCGGTTCTTGCCTCCAGAACACTAAATACAAGGAAGATTTGAAAGCTGAGGCTTTTTCAGATTGATCAGAATTTCCCGGCACTCGCATATTTGCGATTTGCTTATCGCCAGTATGTGGAGCGTCGGGGTTTTTGCGGCTGTGGAAACGTCGTGGGGAGTGAATTATCTCTCAACATGCGGATGTGTATTTGAGTCACGTCTGACAGAAGATTCGCAATGAAGCGTACAGAACGCCATTCTTGAAAGACTAGAGAGTACTTGGTACGCGACTGCAGATTACGCAATACTGTATGCGAGCAAGATAGTGCAAGATGGTGCGCCTTGCTTATGGGATCTGCTGACCAGTGGCACGTCCAGTCACATCGCACTCATCAGATTGGGCGATATGTGGGGATCGAGAAAGCCAAGCTGCTCACATGGTTATGAAATATTGCACATAAAGAATCAGCCGCGTCAGCCATGGGCTTCCGACAGACTGGACAGATCGTTCTCTTCGCGATCCTGACCTGATGTCGTATGGGTACGCAACCTCGGAAGAAATCACCTAGCCTAAGCCTCAATCCGACACTTCTATCAAGGCGTAGCAGCTGAGCTTCCAGGCTCTGTAGGAGATCTGATATGCGGCAACTGACAGAATCTGCCTCATAGCCTAGAATCACGTGTGGGACGCCATATTCGGTGAGATCGGAAATGGCATCAATCTGGTCAACTGTGGCGATGGAAGGTCTTGCCAAGTTGTTTCCTGTAGAGGCGCGCGATGGGGGCCATTGCTCTGCGTCACCGATCATAGATTCGTACTCTAGCAGCTTTGGGTTTGTTTGTGCGCAAAGTATTCGCCTCTAGTTGCAGCTTCCCCTCACTTGGCGAGTGGAGGATCTTCATTGGGCGTTGGGAAGCTACCTACTGTACCCCAAACTCTAGCATAGCGGCTCTTCGGGAAATTCTCTACTCGTCGAGAATGTCCCACGCTTAGACCCAACGGCCACTTTCGAGAAGCGCGCATAATCTGGTATGAAAGAGAAGCGCAAGACGCATGAGGATAAGTCGAGAGATTGCCGTGGGCCGAATACCGGTCTCGCTTGCGTGTACGAATAATAACAACGAGGTTGGCCAGATGTAGGTACATGAGACGTTAGAGTGCTTTGGAAGGAGTGTCTGGCGAGTCTAGATCAGTAGAGCTCGCTAGGATGAAATTCCCAGAGGCACGGTTGATAAAGTAGGAGTTGTGGTGGAGGCTGGGTGTTGGAGGTCGTCATTCCCTTACTTTTGTGTGCCGCGCCCGCAGGCCGCCGCACAATCTCAAACGGAACTCCGGGGTTTGGGCCCCCCTCAGAGTGCATCCCATTGTTTCAAATGCCCCCGGCCTGCACCCTATTGGGTTACCTTGGGGCGTCGATCATCCACATCTTACCGTACCTGGGAAGGGAGCACACGGTTGGTGTCCGGCGTGTGGTGGGTGCGTGTCTGTGTGTGTGTGGCTAGAGGAACACGAGGAGGCAAAGTAATCTCCCAGCTGCTGCAATATCCAGGAGAGAGGAGAGAGAGCAGGAGATCATCATGTACAGCAAAGGAGCACTCCAATCTCCAACACAATGGCAAGCACTGCGAGCTCGTCGATCATCGATGCTTGATCACATATCCATTCACGATAATTGGGCGGGACTTTGTCCGTTTGCCAGTGTAGAAGTATAGACAATAAAAGTCCGCTTTGAAGCGCAGCAATGGATTTTAGGGGTTGGTGGGATGGCACGAGGCAACCGTTAGCTTCGCACAAGCGGTTGGGCCAGCAATGCAACTACTATACTACCCCCAGCATTGTAAATTTCCTACCCAATGAACCCAATGAATTCCTCCCCACCTCTCAACCGCTTGCATCACCGTCCCTGTTACACCTTTTACCCGTCATGCACTTTCGAGGCACTCTACAGGCTCTATCCTGCCCCTCGAGTAATTGCCGTTCCCATACTCAGTCGATTACCCTTCCCGGCAAGCCAGCTCTCATATCGTTTAGAACTGATACGCTTACTCGGAGTTTGCTGATGCGGCGCAGGGCCAGTATAAGGACTGTAGGATCCCTCCCCTACCTGCCCCGCCTACCTGCCATATTGGTTTAATACATATGTTGGATTCTGTCATCCAACACTGCCTCACCCAGCTGAGACCCTTTGGTATTGTTTCGTTTCCATAGACACGTGTACCTTAATCTCAATCTCTATTGCTTATCACCTCCAGACCTCGCTACTCTAATCTGCTTCATGTACAAAAGCACAGCTTCTTGCTTTTAACTTTTGAGAACAATCCAAAACACAGCGGCTCCGCTCTCAACCAACCAATTGCCGCTGTCATGCCAATACTCCACCGTCGTCCACATCAAGAAGTGCTTGCCTCAAGACGTATGACCCTCGCAATGCCTAGCATTGAGAGCAACGAGACCATGGGAGAGCCTTTATGGGCCGTCAGCGAGGACTTCGAAAGACCACAGAAGGAGACGGACTTTCCATCCGCAGCCCTGTGCCGGGTCCCCGCGCGAAAAGAGTCGACAAATAACCTGCGTATCAATACCTACATGAAATCCGATCTCCCTGATCGGTACTTGTCGAGCGAGGAAGAACCCTCACCGAGCCCAGACAGCGAGACCTACGAAGAAGCTGAGGAGGAGCTCGAGTACAAGTCTTGCCTTGCACAAGTCGATGAAGTCAGCGAGTCTATCAGCGAGCCCGTCAGTGAGCCTACCGTCGAACCCTCTACCGTCGACGAGTACAAGACGGAGACAGCTGTTGCCGTTCCTATTTTCGTAGGACGCCCAAAGCTGGTTGACATCACCAACCTTGCGCCCATGCACAAGCGCAAGCGTGCTGCTACGGAAAAGCAAATGCTCTTGCGGTCAGCCGTGAAGAAAGCTGCCTCAAGCATCTCAATCACGCCTGACGAGAACAGCCCCCCTGTCATGCAAGAGGCCACCCAAAATGTTACCCCAGAGGAGGAACTACCGAAACGTAAAGATAGCTTAAATATACCGGCACCTGAATCATGGCTGCCTGATGACGCTACCCTCGTGCAAGAGGATGAAGAAGACCACTACTTCCCAGACCTCGAACTTCGCAAGCCTCTCTCCTACAAAGACTACGACCCCTACTCCCTCGACCCTCCCCGTCTCTCGCCCCGAAACTCCTACAGCAAGAATGGTAATAGTAGGCCTGGCAGTGTTGCCCGTGCAAGGAACAAGTCCAGCCCACCAATGGCCATGAACAACGGCTGGAGAGGGCTTACTCGGTCGCTGAGTATTGCAAAGAGGCAGGCTTTACATCGAGGAGACTATCAGGTTGCCAAGAAAACGAAATTGATCGCCCGAGCAGCGAACGAGAGAGTGGAAACACCAATGATTCCACCCTTCCCCATGGGAGAAAGTTTTTGAGATTGGAACAGTGTTAGTCGAAGGGAAATAAATGATTTGGAAATTGGAATAGATGGATATGAGTATGATGATAGGACTACGCTCATTCACGATCATGGCGAATAAGAGAATTTCAGGAGTTAATACAGGATTATATGGTTATACAGGGTTATATGGGTTATTGCATTTGAAGCGTGAAGCGATAGATACCAACCTCTCTACACTCATTATTCCTAATCGCTAGTGTCTTAGGGATTTATTCTCAGGATGAATAGAACAATATTCAACATGATCGTTGCAAACACCATGAACACACTACCTACCTAATCTTGATACAAGAGGCTTTCCCCACTGATATAATTGCTATAAGGTTACGGAAAGATCTGCTTCCGGTCTCCATACCCTCACCATATCTCCTTCAGTAAGGTGAGCGCCACTTTACCCTCGCGCAACACGAGTGACCGTGTGCCCCCTTCCCTAGAGACGTGCGAACTACTAGTCCAGGTGAGCCAATTCCTTCCTACGTACTCTAATGCTCTAATGCCCTAGAAATAAGGTCCACAGCGCAGTAGCCATTCCAGATCCACTTTTAGCAATGACAATGGGAAAGAAACACTAGAACTACGACGTTGCTATCTTATTTCTTCCTGTCTTCCCACCACCACTCTTAACTCCTTTCATTCTTTTTCTCTGCTTGTTGTTTACTTTTATCTCCCTCGGGTTTGTTTGTGTTTCTTCTTCCAAATGCCCTCCCCTGTGGTCCTGGTGAGGCCTTGCTTGCTTACGAACTTAGAGAACGGAGCGGACAGCTTCTGCCGTCCTGTTATTATCAATGTTCAAATCTTGAGCTTTACTGGGCATTAATGCTTCGAAGACTTGTGATAAATACCAATGTCTTATAAGTATTCGTTCTCGATCCCTTTTCTCCCAGTTCAACGAGGCCAGTTAATGATCACCTTTCACAACTCTAGTCCCTCCTTACCCTTACATCACCTCACCTTCCAAAGTCTCGTGTTATTCCTCAAAGTTTCTTACTTCATTGCATTTAACCTTCCCACATTCGCTGCTGCAGTATTGCACTCTGCCCCAAGTTAGATTCGCTCCAAGGCTTCTGTACCAGGACTACTCGAACAGATACCTCACAGGCACCAGGGCAATTCCTATTTGCTTCGCCGCCACCGAAACGATACGTCAGACATTGCTAGTACATGGGTCTGGCCACTAAGTATCTACGTCAAGTGTCGTAAATTAGTTAGCTTTCATACGCATCAGCCGTTGCTATATACGTGTCAGTCCTCTGTCGATGAGAAGATGTGCACTATACCGCAGCACCTCGAAAGGACGGCGTTTTCGACATCATTGCCAGTGATGATAGGACTCCTACATGGAAAGTTGAAGTGCGGTAATATTTGGGCGTTCAACAGTATTGCGATATAAGGCACATACCACCTCGCAACGCCGGAAACGCTTGAAATACATAATGCTCTTAAAGTATTCGGTAGGAGCGATATGGAGAGGGTCCACCGCAAGACTGGGTATCGCCTTGAGCGTGGAGGGAATCCCTAATGGGTTCGTTAAGGTTAGAGGTAAAGATGAGGGATTCGGGCTGTGTCATGGGTGGGGTATGTGGCATGTTAATCGGTAGCTACGATGTCTTGGTAGGAGGGATCGAGGTAATGATAGTGTTGATGCCGCAGCGTGTTTTGCACTGCAACAAACCATACAGCCCTGCAGGGCTGACACCTAGAGGAAGTGAAACACCCCTAAAACTAGTACCCAAAGAGATAAGATGTAGGGTAAAGAAACCCGGCTCCGGGATTAATCTTAGCGCTTAGATGACCAACTCTAGGGTACCTCCAGCGGGCTGTACGGTTAGATAGGCACCCGTCGTCCAGGGCCGATCTACCCGCCCTTCCACCTAGCCTCAGATGCTCAGACCCTACTGCTTGCGCGGATTTCTTTCCTAGCAATTGCTAGCGGCAACTAGGCTATATGTGGGTAAGCGGGGTTTTTAGCGGGGGACTAGGCCTAAATAGGAAAATCCGCGCAGCGGGCCTGAGCGAAAAAGTCGCCAAGACCTAGGATTTTGTAGGTGGTTTATAAATCCTTCTATCAACCACCACTACCACCCTATATACGCTGTTTTGCAGGCCATTTTTGATGCTATATCGCAATATATATACTAGTAAGCATATATAACTTAATGGATCTCGATCCGGATCGCTGTAGCGCGCAATAGAGCGCGATATGGTTATTCGTCATCGCACTCGCTTAGTATCTTACCATCCTGCTTATCATCCTACTCACCTACTTACTATCTATCGCAGTATCTATTGATCTATCTATTTATTAATCTATCTATTAATCTATCTATCTATCTATCTATCCATCGTAAAAAAAAAGTAAAAAAATGTCGGCCCGAGCTTAAGAGGAAGTAGTTTTCTTTTTTTACTTAGGCTTATTTTATCTAGGATTTAAACTAGGCACCTTACTAGTATAGGGGTAACTAGTAGGTCTATAACTATAAATCCTTATTAGTTAATTATATAGCTATTTTAATTAGGGATTATTATATTAAAATAATATTTAAACTAATTCTACTACTATAATATTCTAAGTAAATAAACTATAGAAATATGTTAGCGTTAATAATAGAGGAGGAGTAGGGGGTATTAGATAGATAGTAGGTAATAAAATAGCCTATAGAGGTAACTAGATAGCTAGGAAGGAGAGTGCTATATAGTTAGTATATTACTAGGGCTAGGGTATAGCTAAGAGGAGTATTATAGGGTTAGTATATTATTAATAAAAGGGATTAATAGGAAAATATATTATTATTATTAGATATAGTAATAGGAATAGAATAAGTATAAAGGAATATTATAAAGAGGAATAATAATAATAGTATATATTTACTTAAAGACCTTAGTAAGGATAATAGTAAGCTAGTTATTAAAGCTATATACTAATAAATAAGTTACTTTAGAAGAAAGATAGCTTATAATTTAATACTCTATTAAAAAATATAATATATTTATTTATATACCGCGCGCTAAGTAACTAAATATAATATTTAGTATATTATATCTATATTCTTTAAAGTAATCTATTAACTATTATTCCTACTATAGCTTTTATAATAGATAAGTCTATATATAATAGTCTATTCTATATAGATACTAACTATAATATAGTTTTAGTAGACGACTATATTATAATTATTAATAATAATTATATATATAGTATACCTTATTTATAGATTACTTTTTTTTTTCTATTTAAAATACTTTATTTAAACTACTATCTTTATAAGCTTATAGATTATAAGGATATAAGCTAACTTTCTACTAGTTCTTCACTCGCTTTCTATAGTACTTTAGTGGCTATTAGGTCTCTAGGGGGATATATACTATTACCCTTACTAGCTATAATAATACTATTCTACTAAGGCCTTTTAATAGTATAAGCTATCCTTAGAAGTTAATAGTACTATATATTTAAGTAGCTATTTATTAGAATTACTAGTCTAATTTATAAGGTCTAATCTAATATAGATAACTAGTTATAATTATAGGACCTACTCTTATTATATTAAGGTAGTGTATATTAATTATAGTATAGCCTATTTAATAACTATATTTTAGTATTATTAAAGTAGAAAGAATTAATCTTCTAAAGCTTATAGGTATTATACTTAGAGGTATAAGCCTTATAAATATTCTTTAAGTTAGTCTTATTAGTTATACTTTATTTATTAAGAGATACTTATTAATCTTTCTAGATACTATTTTTATAGCTATTTAATAGCTAGTTAAGATAGTAATTAAATAGCCGCCCTTAGTTATTAGGAATTAATAGGGAACCTATATATTAACTATAGTATATAGAGATATACTTATTAATCTATTAGTTTATCTCTTAATATATATAGTACCTTTCTTTTAGGGGAGAAGAGTGTGTACTACTATTATTTCTATTAAGAGTACTTTAGTAGAATTAGGAAATAATAAGACTATAGATAACTCTCTAGCTCTTAATAATATTTTAGAATTAGGGCCTACTTTACTATAGAATAGTTTATTTATTAGGGGTAGCTATATTTCTCTAAATACCCCTACTATAGTTATTAAAGCTACTTTTTTATAATCTTTTAGAAGCTTCCTTATTTTATATTAAAATAGTGTGTTTTATCTAAGATTTAATTCTTAGGTAGATAGGAAAAGAATAAGACTAAAGCTTAGTTAGGTTTAATTCCTAACTCTATATATAGTGTATTATATAGTATAGGCTAGTCTAGTAGAGTATTAGATTATTATTTAGTTTTAATATATTAGGGCCCCTATTCTAGTATTACTAAATATATAACTAAAGAAAGGGTTAGGAATATCTAGATATATATAGATTTACTTAGATATTTAGTTAGCTTAATATTAGTATCTAATTATATTAAGTAGCTTATAGTTAGTAGATTAATTTATACGAAGCTATTATTTAAAATAATACCCTAGTTATTATCTTAAAATAATAGATTAATACTATTATTACTATATATAGATAGTATTCCCTAAGACTATACTTTATTTTCTCTATAATAGTTTTCTACCTAGACTAAAAAGTATAAAATACTAGTATTTAGATCTATAGATAGGCGGCTATAAATAATATATAAGGTAAATATAAGATACTAGGGCGTTTTATATAAATTATATATAACTATTCCTAGTCTAATATATATCTTATTTAAGGTAGGTAATCCTTCTATAAATTTTATAGGTGTTATAGTAGTATATCTCCTAGTTTAGGGGTTATAACTTTTAGTAGAATCTTAGTATTAATAGATAGTAGCTTATTTAAGGCCCCTTACTTTTAGCTATAGCTTATTTAGGTTTATATAAAATAGGGAGACTCTATTTTAAAGTCTTATATATACCTTATTATTAAGTAGTATATATATAAATATTTAGATATTTTAGTATTTTAAGTCTTCTCTAGCTCTCTAGTAGTTAATAAATAGTTAAAGTAGGCGGTGATAATAATATAATCCTAGGAAGCTAATAGCTATATAATAGGGTATATAGAGTGGTAGTATAATATATTATGTGTTTAGGATATCTTAGTCTATATAATTATTATATAGATATATATTATTACTTTATAATAGGGAAGGCTTCTTACTCTAAAATTATCTAGAGAAGATTAGATATCCCTAGTTAGATAATTAGCTAGTATACTATATAAAGGATTAAATATATTTTATATCTAAGGTATATATTTATATAAATCTATGAATAGCCTAGAGTATATCTTAAACGCGTTTACTAGTTAACTAAAAATAAGAGAAAATTATGGAATTTTTAATATATTCCCTATTATATATTAAAAAGTATTATTTTATATTATATAACCCTCCTCTTAAAGCAATAGCCTATCTATAGTAAATTATATTTATATAGGATCTATATATAGGTTATTTAATATTAATGATGAGTATAAGAAGTAAGGGTTTAAAGAACTTAGTACTAGTTCTCTACTCTATTAATATTTTATCTATATAATACTTTACTATCCTCTATTAGGATCCTAATAGAAGTGATGGGCAGTACAGAGAAGGAGCGTATATTAAGGAACGGACTTAGTATAGAGTCACGTGATAGGTTTAGTGCTTCAGTTTACTAAACTACTAAACTAAGGAGATCTAATAGGTTCAGTTACTAAACTAGCTAAACTAGATAGTCTTAATAGACTTTCCTATATCTATATAGTTAGGGCTCTCACCTATTTTAGATAGATCTCCTTATATTTAACTCTATAGTTTAACTAATAGTTACTTCTAGCCTTTAAAGACTTAATCTTATATTACTAAGTAATATAGAGTTATACCTAGCTTACTCTATTCCCCTTTACTCTTTGATTACTTATTTTTAGAAGACCCCACAACGTTAGTTCATAATATCCTCTACTATTTTAGCTAAAGTCCTATAATATTATAGCTAGCTAAATACCTTTATCTAATCTACTTAGTAAACTTTTAAGTAGTTTATTACTATCTTTTACTAATAATAAAGCTAGCTTAATTTAATCTCTCCCCCCTCCTTATATATAAAGATAATATAGACCCTATTAAAAGTACTACTCTTTAGTTAATAAAGTTAATAATATATACTAAAGCCTATATAGTTAGAGGATAGATATATAGGACTTATTATAAGACTTATTTAAAAGAGATAGTCTTTATAGTATTATATTATAAACTAGGTTTATTAATAAACTATATAGTGATAATAAGAGATTATTAGAGAGGCTAGTATATATATTAAGTATAGGAACTAGTTATCTTATTACTAAGGCTACTTAATAAGTTAAGGTATTAGATTAATTTAATTAGGGTTGGTTTATTCTATAGTAAGAAGCTTTATTTATTATAAATCTTTTATTCTTTAAGGAATAGTATAAATATTAGCTAAATATTATTAAAAATCTTAATATAGATAAAGTTCTAGGTAATATATAAGAAGTAGCTCTATATTTATTTAATTTACTTAATTATCTTATATAGCTTAATTTAGCCCTTTAATAGTATTAACTAGTTAAGTAATACTAGTCCTTTCTAGTTAGAATATTTACTATAATCTATTATAGTTAGTAAAAGTACCTTGCTAATAATCTTTCTATTTAGCTTAGTCTATACTTATATACTAATAAAGTTAAGAAGTTAACTATCTAAGTTCTTACTAGTCTAGGTATTTATATTAGTTATAAGAGAATCCTTAATTATATTAAGGACATTTATAAGAATAGAATAGAAGCTATTAAAGCTATTAGTTAGACTCTTATTAGAGTTACTTAGTATAATAACCTAGAATAGGTATAGAGAGTTAAGTATTAATAAATTAATAATAAAAAGAAGATCGTATCTATTACTAATAGATATATTATTTAAGGAGCTAATATACTAAATAATAGCCTTACTTAGGGTATAATAGATTATAGGAGATTACTAAAAGATATAGATCTCTATAATACTCCTAGTATAAGAAATAATTTATTAACTTATTATAAGGTAAATAATTAATTAGTATATATATTCTATTCTATATAATTATACTAAGTTCTTAATATAATTTCTAATAGATAAGTCTATAGATTTAATACTATCTAGTTTATAATACTATATATACTACTCTTCTTATTATAGTTAATAATATATATTTATAATAGGAGCTATCTACTATACCTATTATTAATTATCTCCCTCTTTATTAAACTTAATTCTATTCTCTTAATCCTATAGATAAAAATAAGAGTACTATTAAAGGTAATTAAAATATTCTTTAAAATATATTCTATAATTAATATAGGTTGTTAGTTAAATAAAAGGTAGATAGACTATAGGATAAAGGCCTTTATCTAATATATAGGAATTAAAAGATATAGGCTTAGCTTTAAAATATTAAAAGGAATACTACTATTAAGTAAGATATCCTAGGGTATAATTAGATATAATAGATATTATCTATTCCTATACTCTTTTATTTAAAAATAAACTATTTAAAGATTATTTATTAAATATACTAGGAAGTTAATCCTCTACTAAAGATAAAGAAGCTAGTAACTTCTTATAATAATACTAAGAATAATAATACTTCTACTATATTATAGGATTTAAAGGGCTTTAAGGATACTCTATTATTTTTAATAGATACTCGCGATTTTTAGGAATATAAAAATATTAAGTAAAATATAAAATATAACTTTTAGGGTTTAGAAGAATTTATATTATATAACTTCTAAATAAGGATAATAGCTAGTTTATAAATAAGACTTAAGAAATAAGTAGATAGGATAATATTTAATAAAAAGAAGTTAAATAAGATTATTATAAAGCTTAAAACTACTAAACTTAAGATTCTAATTAATAAGATTTTAAAAGATTATCTCTATAAAAATTTAAATAATAAGTAAGATCCTAAGCTTTAAAACTATATAAGATTTATATAAATAGTAGAACCCTATCTTATATTAAAGTATAGAGTTAAATAGAGTAATATTAGACTTATTTAATAGGTTATTAATAGGATATATATATATTTCTATAGCTTAAACTTAAAAAATTATACTCTATTAATATTATTTTAGTAATATTATATAAGAGTAAATTATACTATCTCTATTAAGCTTTTTAGAGTTATTCTATTAAACTCTTTAATAAATATTAGTAGTAGACTAGATAATTAAAAAGAGATAGATATATTTAGTAAGTATTATAATAATAAGATAAAAGAAATATTTAAAGATTATTAAATATCTATATTTAATTTTTAGAATCTCTTTAAGTATACTTTATTAGTTTCTAGATTTTATAAGGAATTAAAATAGAATATATATAGATTCTTTAAAGTTAGAATTAATAATAGGTATACTAATAAATTAATAGTAATAGATATTCTTAAATATACTAAAAAACTTTAGAAGTCTTCTATATAGCTATAAGTATAGTTAGGGATTAAATTAGTCCTAAATATATAGTAGGATAGTTTTAAGAGACTATATTAATAAATTAAGAAATATAATACTACCCTCCTAATATATATAAAGGAGATAGAGGTAGTCTATAAAGTAACTAAAGTACTAGATAATCTTATAGATGATAAAGAGGAATTTTATAAGCTAATTATAAGAAATAAGTATAAAAATTATATAGAGGATAAGGATAATATTAAATAATTCTAGTTTTTATACTAGCTTTATTAGTTTTTAGAAGCTTAGTAGCTAATCTATAAAGTTATACTTATAGAGCTATATAATATTTTTCTACTTAATTACCTATCTTCCTTATTACTAAAAGTTAAGTTTTAAACTATATTAGAATTACCTTAATTAATATTATAATTCTATCTATTTATATTATAGATATCTTATATAAAATTAGTTAATATATATATTATAAGATTTAAAGTTAAATACTAAGGCTTAATACTTATCCTTATAAAATTTTTTATATCTATCTAAAAATACTAAGTTTTATAACTTATAAACCTCTTTCTATTATTATATATACTCTACTCTATTAGCTTTCGCTCTTTTTAGAAGATATA
Source organism: Cladonia borealis (assembly GCA_018257855.2). Lineage (NCBI taxonomy): Eukaryota > Fungi > Ascomycota > Lecanoromycetes > Lecanorales > Cladoniaceae > Cladonia > Cladonia borealis. The sequence goes on from JAFEKC020000015.1 coordinate 967,847, forward strand.
TATTAGTTAATAGATTACTTAAGATCTTAGTTAGGACTAGTTACTCTTTTACTTTAATTAGCTATTTCTTTAAGCCTAGTTACTATTTCTTTTTTCTTAGGTATTTATTAGTAGAGCTAAATTCTTTACCTCTTATAAATAAGTCCTCTACTTATTACTTAGATATCTCTTAGGTTAATATTTATAGAAGAGGAGTACTATTAATAGGAGTACTATTAATAGGAGTACTATTAATAGGAGTATTATTAATAAGGTCTACTTATAATTTTTTCTTTCCTTTACTTTTAATTCTAGCTAACTTCATCTTCTTTAGTTATATAAGAGTATTAGATATCTTAGGAACTAGATTATTACTAAGAAATAGCTTAACTAGCTTAGTAATATATTATCTTTATTATTCTCTACTTTAGTTTTAAATAAATTAATAGAAAGTTACCTTATTAATAATAATATCTATATATCTTATTTACTATTTAATAATCTTTATTAGTAGCTATATATTAGCTAAATAAGCCTAATATATAAGAGTACTAGTATATTATTAATAGAAAGTATCCTAGCTCTAAGATATAAATCTAGCTATTATAATAGTTTACTATTTCTAAGAAATATATAGAATTACTAGCTTAAATTTATATAATTAAACTTATAGGGGTTATTTAATAGTTATCTTTATTATTAAGTAGTAGCTATAATATCTATTCTTATATAGAGTTATTAGCTTCTAATTAATAAAGAAGTCTAGTATTACCTTATAGTAATAGCTTATTATATTAAATAGTTTATAGAGACCCTAAGATAGATTTAAATACCTCTATATATTCTATTTAGCTTATTTATTTAGTATTATATTCTTTACCTAGTACTCCTTAAGTAAGTTCTTTAGAAGTAAACCCTTTAGCTTAGGTAAGAAGAAATAGATAAATTTAGTATTCTTAATATATTTTCTTCTTATAGCTTTACTAGCTTATTACTAAAGGTTATAAATACTACTCCTTAATATTCTTAATTAAATAACATAGGTAATATCTAGACTATTAACCCCTATCCCTAATATATTAATTATAATAAATATATAATACTTTAAATTTAGTTTTATTAATTTACTACTTAGAACCTTCTTCTATTCCTTATTAAGCTTATTATAATAAATATAGATTAAGTTATTTAGCTATAATTTAATCTACCTACTTATCTTAAAGAAATCCTTTAAATAGTCTTAAACCTTATAGTAATCTACAATTTTTTTAAGATATATAATAGTTTTTAAGATAAAGATATTAGGATCTTAAACTAGGAACTTTAACTTCTTATACTTTAAATAATCCTTACCTAAGACTTATATATTAATTAGGATATTAGAGTGATTAATAGATATTTAAATTAGATAAGTATAACTTAAAGCTTTAAAGTTTATAACTTATTTAATATCTTTATAAATACTTAGATTTAAGATAGCTAAGGTTCTAAACTATAAAATACTAGTAATATAAGCTCTTAAGATATATAGTCTATTAAAGGCCTTTCTAAATCCTTTACTTTATTAGTTAATTATATATATCTTATTAATAGTAATAAGGTAGAGCTATATTTAAAAGGCTAGCTATATTAAAATCTTAGCTTAGAACTTTAAGTTATCTACTATAATCTTAGGGCTAGTTAAGATATAAATATATTTACTCTTATTAATATACTTATAATTCTTAATTATATTAGAATAAGTATCTAGTATAAAAGGCTAGGTACTAAGTAATTTTAATATATTCTAATATTAATCCTACTCTAGTATTAATAAGAGGTAAATTAGAAGAGTAATATTATTATTATATAATAATAGTAAGAATTAAAAGATTAGGCTTTTATTAAAACCTATTCTTATAATAAATATAATATCCTTTATATAATATAAGACCTAAATAGCTTCTAATTATTTAAGATATATATTATAATATAGCCTTAAAGGCCTAGTATTTCTACTAAGGCGATGCCTTAGTAGGTATATTAGATTAGTTCCTATAAATTAAAGTAGATATTATTAATATAATACCTTATTAAAGACCTTATAATATTATAATATAGTAGTAATAGCCTTAGTTAAAACTTAATATTACTATTAATTAATTACTAGTTAATTTCTAGTATTAACTTTACTTTTAATACTAGCTTCTTAGTACTAGCTACTTAGTAGTAGTACTACCTTTATATCTTACTAGTCCTTTACTAAGCCCTTTAAGCTCTCTAAGTCCTATTAGTCCTATTCTATAACTATTATATTATTTACACTACCTTTACTATATCTACTATATTTATACTAAAGCTATAATATAGCTTTTCCCTAAAAACGCCTTATTATTACTACTATTTTTTATAACTCCGCCCTTATAAATTCTAGACTAGGCTATTAGATAAAAAAAGGAAATCTATATCTATATTATATCTATTAGGCCTCTTAGGTTAAGTAGGTCTTTTAGACCTTATATTTTACCTTAATATATTTAATTAGAAGAAAGGAAGGAAGGAATACTTAATATATATCTTCTAAACTAAGGTTACTTCTCTGTAAAAGGAAGTAACCTCCTACTATTTCTATTAGGAATTCCTTACCTTATTTTAATTACCTTACTATTATTCCTAGTATTAGGTTCTTCTTATATTATTATTAATATAATAGTAATTAATAAACTAGCTTCCTCTTTATCTTTTTTACTACCTATTATAAACTTACCTTATAGTATTATTATTAAGGTATATTAGCTCTATATATTCCTTAAAAGTAGGCACGCCTATTATAGTATTATCTTAGAAAATACTTATTCTATTATTAGGGATATTATTACTATATACCCTTAGTTAGAAGGAGTCTATTTATAAGACTCTTTTAAGAGAATAACTTATATTAAAATAATATTATAAAAGATCTCTATAAACCTAGGCTATATACCCCTACTAGCCTAGCTAATTAAGTAGACCCATAATAAAATATTATTATCCCTATTATACTTAAATATTAAAGCCTTTAAATAATATATTAAAAATCTAATTATACTATCTATTAACTCTTACTAAGATTTTACTATAATAGAAGAGATTACTTAAAATACTCCTTTAATAGAAATAGTATAGGAATAATATACTAGTAATACTAGTATATAGTAATAGCTTTAGTAGAGTTAGCTAAACCCTAATAATAACTTTAATAATACTAGCTTTAATAAATAATAGTAGAAGTTACTATAATCTTTACTCTATAGTAGTCCTAGTAACTATCCTTTATTAGGTGATAGTAGTAGTACTCCTATATCTTTCCCTTAAGCTAAAATACTAATAAGATACCCCCTATCTTTATATCCTAATAATATTAATTTCTTTAACCCTAGAGTAGAGGAAGATAGCTTAGTAGTTAGAGAGAAATATATAATCTTTTAAAATATATTTATTTTTATTAATAAACTTAAGAAAATAAAAAGATAATTTAATAAAGAATAGATCTTAAAGATTATTCTTAGCTACTTAAAAGATACTATAATAATCTAGTATATTATAAAGCTATTAAAGTTTAAGTATATTATTCTAAAAATAGTAACTCTAAAATAATAGATAAAACTTCTAGTTTAAAAATTTAAAGAAGATACTAGTAAAGTAATAAAATTAATATATTTTAAAAGATTTATAATATCTAATACCCTAAATAATACTAACCCTTAAGAGTTTATATAATTAATTTTCTACTATACTTAAGCAGTGGATCTAGGTAATATATAGCTTATAGTTACCTAGAATAATTTAGTACTAAGCTTTTAAAATATAATCTCTTAATCTATAATAAGTACTTTAGTATATATATTTCTAGAATAGCTTAATACTAAATAATATATTTAGTATAAGCTTATAATAAAGAAGAAAAGGATAATATAAAGAGTTATAAATAAGGCTACTAATAAAGATAAACTATCTAATTAGTATATAACTTAGCTAGGAGAATTCTTTAAGCCCCTAGTTCTATTTTAATATAGTAATAGATAGTAGCTCTATTAAAGCTACTCTAATAATTATAATAATAGAAACTATAAAAATTTAAGCTATTAAGCTAATAGATAACTATAATATATACCCTAAAACTAATACTTTCTAAAAGAAAGTCTACCTACTCTATAATAACCTCTATAAATAACTAAAGGGTAAGTAAGTAGGTTAAATTTATTAAGACTACTATACTAATTAAAGGCCTTCTAGGGTAAAAAGCCCTATATAGGCCTTAAAAGACCCTACTAAAATAACTTTAATAATAGAGGTTGAAATAATTTTTAGTAGTAGTCTACTAAAATCTACTATAAAAATAAAAATACTAATAAGCCTAATAGCTATAGTCTTAATAAAGAATCTAAAGACCCTTAAAACTTTAACTACTATAATAATAAACTCTCTAAAAAGTAGTTAAAGCTAAAGAAAAAGACTTATAACTTCTTTATTAAGCTTATAGATAAGATATATTAAAAGTATAAAAAATTATTTACTTTAAGAAATAAACTCTACTAATATCTATAAAATAAGTATTATAGCTTAGGATAAAAGAAACTTAAAATACCTTTTATTTATAAAGCTTACTATACTACTTTATAAGAACCTATCTCTAGCCCCTATATTATTAAATCTTAGGTAGACTATACTAAATATATAGTAGGAGCTAGCTTTTAAAATTAATATTATATTATAGCTAAAATCTAATACTTACCTAATAGTATACTATAAGAGATATACTTAAATACTAATTATTTTATTATCTTAGATAATAGATATTTTCTAAGAATATATATACTTTATACTAAAGTTAGGATAATAGATTATCTATCTATAATTAAAGATATTAGGGAAGCTTATTACTCTATTATAGAATATATAAGGATATCTCTTCTATTATCTAAAAAATCTAATATTAATAAGTTTATACTAGTAGAGATTATAATTAATATATACCTAATTAATAATCTTAGAGCTAATATATTAATTAAAATAGATATTATAGGATCTAAAGGAATTAATATTATTATAATAAAGAGATATACCTATATTATAAGTTATAATATATAAATTCCTATTAAGATTAAGCTATAAGGTACTAGAATTTAAAAAGTAATTAAGGTAAAGAATAATATATTAGTTAAACTAAAAAAATAGATAATAATTTTAGTAAATTATTATACCTAGCTCCCTAACTATAATCTCCTCTTTAAGCCTAATAAGTCTAAGCTTATACTCTATACTTATATTATAGATGCTTTAATTAATTATATTCTAATAAAGAATAAGTCTTTAACTTTTATTTCTATTATAAAGAAAATATATCTTAGATACTTTATAGAAATACCCCATAATAACTATTATTTTACTACTCTAAAGATAGTAGACTTAATAGCGAGACCTCTAAAAAAAACTTATTAAACTAAATAAACTTAATAGATATTAAAGGCTACTGTTATGAACTAATATCATGGGGTCTTCTAAAAATAAGTAATCAAAGGGTAAAAAGGATTAGGGTAAGCTAGGTATAACTCTATATTACTTAGCAATATAAGATTAAGTCTTTAAAGGCTAGGAGTAACTATTAATTAAACTATAGAGTTAAATATAAGAAGATCTATCTAAGGTGGGTAAGAGCCCTAACTATATAGATATAGGAAAGTCTACTAAGACTATCTAGTTTAGCTAGTTTAACGACTAAACTCGCTAGATCTCCTTAGTTTAGTAGTTTAGTAAACTAAAGTACTAAACCTATCACGTAACTTATTACCAAGTTATTCCCTAATATACGCTCCTTCTCTATACCGCCTATCACTTCTATTAGAATCCTAACAGCTACTACTATATATCTAGCTTTAGTTAGTATAGGTTCTTTTATTAAAATAAAGGCTATCTTATTAAATACTATTTTAATAGAAGTAGAGATTACTTTAATTAAAGTAAAGTCTATAGAAATATTACTACTTAATAGTATCACTATACACGACCCCCTTTATAGCCCTATTATAGTAAGATTAGTAGAGATTATCTTTATATACTCTAAGCTTTAGGAGGACTTTAGTTTTATTAATATTCCTTAAAACTAATAAATAAAGATCCCTCTTAAGCTAGAATAGAAGAATAAGATTAATAATTCTATTAAAATATATCTTATTAGTTAAAAAAATAGGTAGGTAATTAATAAAACTTTTAATAAGCTATATAGTTAAGATAGACTTAAGTAGACTTCTAAATCTATATTATTTAGTTACTCTATCTTTATAATCTAGTATACTTTATCTAATAATAAGTATAAGGGTTACGTTATTATAGATATTAGAAAACTTAATAAAATTACTTAATTTAATACTTATCCCTTACTACTCTAAAGTAATATTATTACTATTATATCTAGTTACTAATATATTATAGTTATTAACTACGCTTCCTTCTTCTACTAATAACGTGTATAGTTAGAGTATAGATATTACTTAATAGTTATTATATATTAAGGATAAGAGACCTTCTATATTCTTATTATAGGCTATAAGGGCTCTATAGCCTATATCTAATAAGAAATTAATAGAGTGCTTTGCTTATACTATAACTTTATTAGAGTCTATATTAATAATATTATAATAGTATCTAAGACTCTTAATAAATATATAAAATACTTATATAAGGTTTTTACTTTATTTCTAGAAAAGGGAATTTTAGTTAAGCTAATAAAATCTTATATTAGCTACCCCTTTATTAAGCTATTAGAATAGTATATAAACTCTTTAGAACTATTTATAGCTAAGGAAAAATTAGCGGCTATCTTAAAGTTAAAATTTCTATTAATATTTAGTACCCTTAAGATATATTTAGAATTAATAGGCTACTTAAGAAATTATATCCCTTGCTATACTTAGGTCTCTCAACCCTTATAAGACTAAAAGATATTATTATTAAAAAAGTCTCTATTAAAAAAAAGAAACCCTTAATAAGCTTATATACGCTATACTTAACTTAAATCGCCCTTAGAGATAGAATAAAAGGCCTTTAATACTCTATAAGAACTACTATTAAGGCCTACTACCCTAATATATTTTAATAATAAAAGATACCTTTATATTAATATAAATAGATTTAAGAAATTTAGGTTTAATACTTATATCTACTATCTTATTAATAGTAAGGTAAAGTCTATATTATTTTTTAGTAAATTATTTATTAAAGTAGAAAAATCCTATTAACTAATAAAATTTAAAGTAACTAGACTTATTTAAGTCTTAAAAAAGATCTAATATATAATAGAGTTTATAATAATATATATTCTAATAAATTACTTATCTATAGTAGATATTATAATTTAAAAGACCTTAAATATATTAGTAGTATAGAAGATAAATTTAAGACTAGTTTATATATTTAAGTTCTTCTAATAGTTTAACTTAAATATTAAATATAAGTTAAGAAAGAATAATATAATCCTTAATACTCTATCTTATTTAGTAAGCTTTAATAGATCTAATTATACTTCTACTAAATCTAAACTCAACGCGTTATATTATACCTCTTATAATATAATACTAATCTATTAATATACTACTACCCTTATTAAGATAAGTAAAGACTTTAAAAAGAAAGTCTTTAAGAGATATAAGAAAGACCTAGGTTAGAAATAAATTAAGGAATAAATTTATAATAATAAGAGACTTAGCGAAAATATAGCAAAGTTATAATTTAAAAGAGAAAGGTCTTTAATATTATTAAAATTCCTTATCTATTATATTAATAAGGTTACTAGCTACTAATATCTTTATATTCTATCTTTAATTATCTCTAATATCCTTAAAATTAGGTATAGAGATAATTACCCTAAGTTCACTTAGTACTATAAATATATTTTATTATTTTAGTATATTTAAGGATTATCTAAGCTCCTTTAAAAATATCTATAATATTATTTATAGTGTTAAGTCTTTTAAATATACTAACATCTTCTTTATAAAAGTATAGAAGTTATTAACTTATTACTAGTATTCTTTTATATCTTAGTAATAAATTTTATCCTTAGATTACCTCTTAATAAGGCTAGAGAGAACTATATTATAATTATTATATATAAATTTAGTAAGCTTATTACCCTTCTTACTAGTAAAATAATATTTTCTACTAAGAACTAGATATACTTTTTACTTTAATAATTACTCCTAATTAATTAAGGGGTCCTAAAGGCTATTATCTTTAATAGGGATTCTAAGTTCCTTTTAAAGTTTTAGTAAGAGCTATTTAAGTAACTTTATATTAAATTATTCTACTTTACTATATATTATCCTTAAATAGATAAGATAAATAAGAGGATAAATTAAATTATAAAGATTTTACTATAATATTATATTTATATTTTAAAGAATTCTATCTCCTAGCTAAAAATACTATTAAAGCTATAAGCTAGACTTAATAAATTATTATTAACTACTACTAAATAAACTCCCTATAATATTATATATAGCTTTAAGTTTAACTAGGCTCTAAACCTTATAAAGGTTAGTTATAAGAAGGGTGATTTTAATATAAAGATAGTTATTAAGAAAGAAGTAGTAGATACTATCTCTTTTACTATAATAATATAGAAATACTACTATAATAGAAAATACTAACTAATATTCTTTAAGCCTAGTAATAAAGTTCTTCTACGCCTTTATAAAGGATATAATATCCCTACTATTATTATTATAAATAAAAAATATAGTTAATAATATATAGGCCCCTTTAAGATTATTAATAGAGTAGGCTACTTAGCTTATTACCTAGATATCCTAAAGTATTAAAAAATATATAATATCTTTACTATTACTTAATTAGAGCTTATACCTACTATTATAGAAGACCTATTTAGAAGAGAATATTTTATATATCCCTCTTTAATCTTTATTAAAGGAGATACTAATTAGTAGAAATCCTACTATATTAAGAAACTTCTTAATAAGTATATAATATATAAAGGAGGAAAGATAGTAGTATAGTACTTAGTATAATAGGAGGGCTTCGAGGCTTAATATAATAAGTGGAGGACTATAATAGAACTTCCTAATATTATAGTGTTTATTAAGGATTATAAAGCTACTCTATAAAATTAATAATAAGCTAAAGTAGTTATACTAGCTATTATTAAGGTAAAAACTCCTACTAAATACTACCCTAGAAGGCTTTATAAGAAAGATACTTCTAAACGAGATCCTAAATATCTTAGAAAGGAAAGATCTAAGACCTAAATAGATTATAATATATTTCTATTACTTAGAAGGTATATTTCTATTATTTAAAAGGTTTTATTACTTAAAAGATATATTTTTATTATTTAGAAGGTATATTTTATTTATTTAAAAGAATATATTTCTATTTATATCTTAGCGACCTTAAAGATCTAGTATATTTCTATTAAAAGGAAAAGTATAGATTATAAGTTCTATTAAAAGGTAAATAGTTACTTAGAAGATATAGGCGTCTTCTTTTATTTTCTAATAGGGGGTAGATTATTATAATATAGTCTTAGAGACCTAGTATTTCTACTAAAGCGATGCCTTAGTAAGTATATTAAGTTAGTTCCTATAAACTAAAGTAGATATTATTAATATAATACCTTACTAAAGACCTTATAACGTTATAATATAAGTATTACCTAACTTTTTTAATACTTTTATCCTATATTTTAGCCTATATTATAAATAAATAATACTATATAACTTTATTATAAATAGCTTAATAAGTAGTAGATAAAGTAATAGTTATAAAGGCCGTAGATATATAATCTTATATAGTATTAGAGTATAGAATAGATATAATAGTTAAAAAACTAAGTATTTTATTATTATATAGAGGTATAGAGTTACTATTACTTATATTTATCTAAGTAAGTATAATTTATAAAAAAAATATTTATAATTAATAACGCCTTCTAATAGCTAGAAGCTCTTAGTATAGTTAAGAGGATAGTTAATACTATATATATAGTTAGTCTTAGTATATAGTAATTATAAATAATAACCTTACTATTACTAATAATTTTTAGACTAAACTAGTTTTTCTAACTAGATTAAAAAATTCTTATTATACCCCCTATATATATTAAACTTACTTAGATACTTTAATAATAATATATAATAGCCTTATAATATAGCTAGCTATAAAAAAAAATATATAGTGTTAATAGTTATCTACTATTAGTAGTTAGTTAGATAATATATACTTAGATTATAAAATAGTATTATTCTTAAATTCTATAGTAGAATCTTAGAATATTTAATAGAGAGGACGTTTAGAATATATATAATACGTGGATTAAATAAGATATTAAGGTACTATAAGATATATAAGAACTATATTATTATTAAAATCTATATTCTAATATACTAAGAAATTAATACTAAATTATATAAATATAGTTTACTATATAATCCTTTTAGAAAATAAATATTATAGGCTTTTTTAGTAATCTTAAAATATATATTCTACCTTATTAGAGGCCTTTATAGATATATAGTAATAGGTGGTTATCTAAATAATAGGATAAGCTCTTAAGATTTTATAAAAGTTTATATAAAATTATATTAAAGGATTTATAGTTAGGCCTATTTTATATATTTTCTTATCTAAATCTTCTAGGGGTAAATCCTACTTTTAGAATAGTCTAAAATATTATTAATTAGTTGATAGAATAGACTAGATAGTAGCTTGAAGCTTGCTTGCTTAGTAGGAGCAGGGGTAGGATTTCACCCCGGGGCAGGGCTGGACCTTTGAGACTACTTCCACCCCACCGTCACTTCTGAAACTAAGCTACAGGTTAAAAGTAAGGCATAACTCCTTCTACTACTGTGAATTTCCTGTCGCGCCCACGTGTTATTGTGGCAGTGATTTTTTATGTACATGGATAATTTTCAGCTTAATGTTACGAACTGACGTCGTGGGGTCTTCTAAAAATAAGTAATCAAAGGGCAAAGGGGATTAGGGTAAGCTAGGTATAACTCTGTGTCACTCGGCAATATAAGATTAAGTCTTTAAAGGCTAGGAGTAACTATTAGTTGAACTGTAGAGTTAAATATAAGGAGATCTATCTAAGGTGGGTAAGAGCCCTGACTATATAGATATAGGAAAGTCTACTAAGACTATCTAGTTCAGCTGGTTCAGCGACTGAACCCGCTGGATCTCCTTAGTTTAGTGGTTTAGTAAACTGAAGCACTGAACCTATCACGTGACTTGTTGCCAAGCCGTTCCCTGATGTGCGCTCCTTCTCTGTACCGCCCATCACTTCTGTTAGGATCCTAACACTTAAGTACAGGAGCGCACCGTTAAAGGGATATCAGAGGAAGTGCCAACAAAGCTTTGCTCTAAAGCATCCCGTATGCCATCGCTGATGAAGTAGCACGAGTCCCCAAAATCAACAAGGAAAGGAACAATCTACTTGATTTTCTGCATTCAGCTGTGGCCCCAGCCCCCCGCAAACGGGCCCATCCTTCGGGTTCCAGCCACCATTGCTACAGAAGTAAGGCGCAGACGTATTCCTCGAGGACCAGCTCAGTTTCCCAAGCGTGAACTGCATGTAATCATTTTCGTGCTCACCCACAATTACAAGCGGATTTGCAAGCGAGCTGTTGAAATAGTATGGATCTGAAGTATTGATAGGCTCACCAAGGGAATCGCCAGAAGGGTTAGTCTGGCCAATGATTTTTTTGTCGTTATCGTACATGGTGACGTTACCGAAGAGGTTCGAGGCGTCGTCAGAGCAGTCTTGCCACTCGTCAACGTGGAAGGAGCAGGTACCAGTCGCATAGGCCTTGGGTGCACTGGTGGAGGTGGGTGATGGAGCTAATACGGAACTCGCGGGTGCTGATGTGCTTGTCGCCGTGGGGAGTTGAGCGATCCACGAGGAGACCTGGCTGTTATAGTCACTTGGATAGGCTGAGGCGGCAGCCATGTTGTCGATGACCAAAGGACTTGCAACGTTAGTGTTCTCGTCATCAGAACATCCTGGATAATCGTCGCCCGCTTCGGCTGGATAATCTACGGCTAGTGCATTCAGATCCGTGTCGGTGATGTTCAAAGTTAATTGTCCATCATCCGTGACGAATTGGGCGATCATGTCCAGCGCCGCTGCCTTCCATGGTGGGCCGTCAATTGCATTTGTGACAATAGGGAGGTGCGGGTAGACGTTGCCGTTCTTGCTCATGATATACTTCGCAAGAGCAAAGTATGCAAGATTATCTGCATTTTTCTGGACATATTGACCAACATTCGTACCGTAGCGAGCCAATATCTTAGTCATCAGAGGGCCGTATCTAGTCGATAAATGAATGTCAGCGTCTGTATTCCCGGATCTGGTCAATTCAAAAGTGGACTAAGGAATTCTATGCCTCAATTTATCTACCGCGAGATTCAAATGGCAGCATCGGTTTCGAGGAAAGAAAGGCTTAAGAATGACTTACGCAACGGTAGTGAAGGTGTTTGTGGAAGAAGTATATTTGACAGAGATGGTCAAATCAGTAACTCGAGGATTAGGGTCTGGGGAGTCGGCCGCAAGGTCCAGATGCAGCAGCTCGTGCATGAAAGTTTGTGCTCGATTATCGTATCTGCTTAGGCGGAGATTCTCTGGAAACGGTTGAGCGGAGCCGTAGGCGTAAGCATTACTCAAACTTCTGCGGGCGAAAAAGCCATCACAGAAGTTGATCATGGGATAACCATCGTCCGGATCACTGTTGCGTGCATACGCAAGAGGCGTAGGGTTAGGCGTAGCTGGGTTGCCCGGACCAGGACTGGATGAATTAGCAGTCAAGAACTATGAAAGCCAGCCAGAGGGGGTCGGAGCTCACGGAATACAGGGATCTTGGGCTGGTCTTTTCTCGCAGCGGGCGAGTGGATCATCGCATCGGACGTGGATAGCATGTTGGAAGGGATTCTTCAAAGAGTAAATGACAGTCGCGACATTTGCAAGGACAGCTTGGATCTGGGCCTGCTGTGGTTTATTGATTCCTGGGGCACCTAGAAACTCGAGGGCGGGCTGTACCAAATTAGGCGGTGTAGGAGGATCATTTGGCGACGAGACGACCTACAGCTTCATTCCAATTGATTCCCGATAGGACGCCAGCCGTATTGGCTATAGTCCAAGAGTCATAGTAGGCCTCATCAATATTACCACTGTATGCCGGGTTCTTAGCATTGCAGCCAGTGTATCCGTATATGAAGGTCCCAATTCGATTATTGGCACCCGCAGTGCCGCTAGGGGTAGGTCCTCCGTCTGTGGAAGCAGTTGGCAGGTACGGTGTTCCACCCGCCGAAAAGTCTGACGGTGTAGCTGTAGGAGCGGTATAAATACTGGTGTCAATGGGATCGGACGTGGATTGACCAGCGGCAATCGGTGCTAAGAATGCACCAATGGCAGCAGCACTAAGGAACTTATACATCTTGACTGCAAAGGTTTGTCTGTAGCACATGTTTCTTCATGAAAAGTCTTGATATTTGACATGCTGAATGGAGACACTTTCTGTTCATATATATACCTAGCTGAAGGCTGTGTATCGGTTGAAAAAGTCATGTTGAATATGCCCCTGGTATAACATGAGTCTGAAATGGAATATACCTAGCTGAAGGCTGTGTATCGGTCACAATAGACATGTTAAGTATCCCCTGGTATAACATGCATTTCGGCAAGTCTAACATTTCATATCCTCGAGCTAACAACATTGAGCAGGCATTTATCGACAGAACTTTTTGACTAGGGGCTATGGCGCGACTCTGACCTGCTGTGATCGATAGCCCTAAACTAGGTGTTCTTAATCAAGTCTAACTGAATTATCTCTGGATTGACACTCACATTGCCGACTGAAGGCTGTGTGTGTATCAGTTCCAATAGTCATGTTGAATATGCCCCTAGTATAAAATGAGTCTAAATTGGCACAGACAACATTTCCGCAAGTCTAATATTTCATATCCTCGAGCTAACAATGTCAAGCAGTCATTTTTCGACAGAAACTTTCAATCAGGGGCTATGGCACGACTCTGACCTGCTGTGATCAATAGAACTAAACCAGATATTGTTAATGAAGCCCAACTGAATTGTCGCTGGATTGGCACTCATATTCCTGAATCATATTGCCGAATCGTATTGCCGAATCTTCCAGTTCTCTTATCATTGTTTCCCCCAAGAGGCGGTAAACCAACGGTATCACTTTGCATCATCTCTCATAACTCACGTCTTAGAGCTGTAATTCACGTCTCAGAGCTGAGTGCCGCTGTTAGTGGACATTTAGGGAATTTTTCAGTTGTCTTTGGACCCCACTTCAATGTGAAAGCTTTCTCTGCCAGCTTCTTGTACGCTCTCAGGGATTGGTCTACTGACATGCCTAGCCTGCCCAACATGATGGCAATAGTCCTGAGTGCCTTAACTTAGTCACAAGGTACCCTAGCATTGGTGGTATACGAACCCCCCAGTCTGGACCAACTTTGGACACACAAAGCTGACGCTTGCAAGATGGGGAGGGAGTTCGGGGTGTATCGGCTTTGTTGACCCTAAAGGCAGTCATAGAGAAGCTCCAGGACGTGAACAATCTGGAGCAGACTCCTCGACTTTGCGATAATTTCGATCTTATTGGCGGAACGAGTAATTGAGATGATGACTTGGTTGGAGGTGTATCGCTATCTATGCGTCACTAGGGACTATTGGTGTGGTTTTGGATTCTGACCACCAAGCCGGCTAGGTAGCGCTGGTTTCTTAGGGCCTAGGCGAATCACTTTAGGGTTAGGGTATTTAGAGATTGCCGCTCGGCCCGGTGTTCGTAATCCAAAATCACCCCAGTAAGATAGGGCTGAGAGGCGAGGGCTAAGAGGTCACATTTTCTAACGGTTGTCCAAGATGGCTTAATCATTTAGAGATGTGCAACGGGATTCATAGGGCAGTCTTCCAGAGTGGTTTCGACAAGATCAAAAATTCTACGGAGTAGGGACTACTTCGACATTTCGTAGGCCACCTCTCCGGGTCCTTATCATCGACTTACACAGCCATACCGGTACTGCCGGTGGCTAGGTACGGTACGGTTAGGTACCTTAGTACCAACCTAGGTAAGGTACCTCATGTGGTTGAGATCGGAGCTAAAATCGACGCTAGTTGTCAGTCTCGTCCCTCGCTATCAGTTTCATCCCTTGCTATCCACTGCAACATGAGGTAGAGCTGGCGAGATGAAGTAGGAGGGCAGTGCCGCGGCTCAATATCGAGGATGCACTATACATATCCAGAGTAGCCAGGAGCATGTATTTCGTACCAGAGACTTGCAAACGCCGATGCAGCCACACACCTTGATTAGGACCGGATATATGGCAATCAGGCATCTAACCCGCTTCTGCTGAGCATAGCCCTTAGTAGTCTTGAGTTGCCTCTTATCTTCGAGAGTCCATCGTTTTACATTTGTCGGAAGAAGAATCAATGTCGTTTTAAATTTGTCGGAAGAAAAATCAATGGCCTCTCAGATCACGTTTCGCGAGAGGAAGGGATACCCAACGGAGTCCATCGTGCTGGGAGCCTTAACAGCTGTCTTCACAATAATGTAGGTTTCAGGTCTTCTAGAACTATTACAGCTTGAAGGACATACGCCAGGATTCTGATAACAATACCCAGCCTGCCCCTGGCGTTCTGAAATTCGCCCTTTTCTCCAACCTTCTGCCCCCAACCGTGGCGCATGGCCCCTGCCAACTTTGAACATGATTCTTCTAAAAGCTCCTGCCCTCCCGCCTTCGCACTCGACATCATGAAGCGGACCGAGTTCGGCTACACTGGCTGCACAGTCTACGGATGGCCATCTTCAGGTGGCGTCCTCATCAAGGAACCAGCCGATGTGGTGGATCTCAACTTTCTCGGCGTAGATCGACTCAAGGCATCTTCAAGATCGGACAACATCATTGAAGAGGACGCTTTTTGCAATCGCATGCGTCAGATTGGTGCAAAATGGTGGGAGAATGAGAAAGAATTCATAGACGTGTCAATCGGGATGCGGGATGCAACAGAGCTTGAGTCCAGAGAGCTGGTCTTTGGTTGGCCTACGTCTGGCGGTGTCTGGGTCTTGCGCTTCGATCAGCAGAAGAAGCTGCCACGGGACTTTGGAAGAATACATATGGCGTCGGATATGGATGAGCGGTGTCAAGTTATCAAAGAATATGGTGGTACGTTCTATGAAGACCCAAAAGATGTTGTGGAACTGGCGCAATTGTCTTAACCTTCGGATCCTTTGTCATCTCCATGAGTCACTCGAAACCAGACAGGCCTCACGAGACCTCGAGAATCTCACATTGTTTCCACGAATGAAGATGCTTCACGGAGAACCCACTCAACAGCCGCGGGGCAATGAAAATTCGTCCGTGACGTCCCACATCAGGTCTACCCTTCCAACCTCAGATCTACCCGTCCAACCGCAGGTCTACCTGTCCAACTTCAGGTCTATCCGTCCAACCTCACGTCTACCTGTCTAACCTCAGGTCTACCCGTCCAACAGCCGCCTGCTGAATACGGTGGTCTTAACCATAGTTTATTCGGGAATACAAGAAGTCATCACTAGACCGAGCCTTCCATTCCTCAATCCAGCAATTTAGGACTCTTGTCGCCTTCTCAATGAGACTGTTATGTCTTAGTCCTAGAGCCTGATCATACGAGACGTTCTTGAACTGAGACCCTGAATAACAACATTCCGTTTGCCATGGATGCTACCGAATCTATCCTCTCCGAACCAGCTAGTAGCCTATCCCAAATGGAGCACAAAGCCATTCGCACCACATTATCTCATGGTTGCAGAACAAATGAGATTGCCAAAGTGTGGAAGGGTCTACGAGCGGCTTCCTCTAATGAAGACCGATTATCGTGAGATGCTTTCATGGAGTCTAGCCAGAGGAGTGAGCCAAGGCTCAATTGATGTGGCACACAACTTGCTAATCAAGAGAAGCGCTCCGCTGGACTCGGTGTCCCCATTGGTAGTCTAGATTTAGTAATTACAAGAATAAGAATTAGAAATTAAAGATGAATAATCTACTACTTTCTTTCATATTCTATCTTAGTATTTCTAAAGTCCTTAAGGTAGGTTATATAAGAGAGCGCGCTTTTCTATATGCTTGGATAAGGAGGTCTTAGTAGGTGGAAAGGTCGCTTTGATGATGCCAAGCCTCAACCACTTGTGGTATTTTCAATATATACTTTCACATGCTGTCTCAGTATCCATTCATTCCGCTACTCTTTTTGGCGTCCACACCCTGCATCCTTATTATCTGGAATTTTGCAAACTTCTCTTACAATCTTGGTGCCGACCGATACGAATATGCACTGCAAGTTGCCAATTCTTATTCTATGGACTACGCACCAAACGATGGGCTACTTTCTCAATGATATGGATACTTTCCACTCTACAGGCTTTGTGTTCTGAACATCTCTCAAGATCTCAACCGTCAAATGGTGATGGAGAAGGGGTCAGAGACCCAGCCAGGGCCCGAGTCAAGGGTCTTGATCATTATGACTGGAGGAACTATCTGCATGAGAAGGAGTATGAATGGCTTCGTACCGGCTCAAGGCTTTCTTGAGACCTGTATGGCTCCACAACATCCATTCAATGATGGCTCCAGTCCTAGCGACATCAACGTGGTTATTGATGATGATGGTACTGAACAGCCCCATCGCAGCTATCGGACACCAATTAGTACCTACCAAAAGCATGTCCGATACGCTGTACTTGAGTTCAAAGAATTGCTTGATAGTAGCTCCGTCAATGCCGATGGGTGGACACATATCGCGCAAGCAATTTATTGGAATTACAGGCTTTTCGATGCTTTCGTGATCCTCCATGGCACCGATAGTCTTGCATATACATGCTCAGCCTTAAGCTTCATGCTACAGAATTTAGGCAAGCCAGTGATCCTAACAGGAAGCCAAGCACCGATGTTAGAGCTCCAGAACGATGCTACCCCCAACCTCCTTGGATCTCTAATCATCGCGGGCCACTTCATGATACCAGAAGTATGTCTCTACTTCAACTACAGTTTAATGCGCGGTAATAGGACAACAAAAGTATCCGCAACTGATTTTGCAGCCTTTGCTTCACCCAACTTACCACCACTGGCCACGATTTCTTCATTGAAGACTCATGTTTCTTGGGACTTAGTCTACAGATCAATCAATCTTAAAGCTTTCAGCATCCAAACCAGTAGAGCAATTGGTAATGTGGTCCCCCTCAGGATATTCCCTGGAATCAAGCCCGAACTGGTTGAGGCTGTGCTGCGATTGGATGGCCTGAAGGGCCTGGTTTTGGAGACCTTTGGCGCCGGCAATGCTCCTGGGGGCCCCGATGGGGCTTTGACCAAAGTACTTGCGGATGCCGTTAAGAGAGGAATCGTTATTGTGAATGTAACTCAATGCTTAACCGGCACCGTCAGTCCCCTATACGAACCTGCAATGCTGTTGCAGCGGGCCGGTGTGATTCCAGGCCACGATATGACATCCGAGGCAGCCCTCGCAAAGCTGTCATATCTCCTAGCGCTACCAAACCTGACTATTGAGGACGTCAGACAGCAAATGGCCATTTCGCTACGCGGAGAACTCACCGCACATACTAGCGTGGTGTTTGCGCACCCCCAAATAGCCAATCTAACATCGCTTTGTTATGCGATTTCGAAAGGAAGCGAGGAAGAAGTCCAGGATATCCTGAAAGGGGACATTGGCTGGCTCGTTAATGAGACAGATTACTCAGGCAATACACCACTGGTAAGCCACACTCTTCACAGTCGAATCGTCCGAAAGCACCCCGTCTGCGGATTGAATACTGGCTAAAAACGTCAGCACATTGCCTCAACGGCCCCCTCATCCACCGTTCTCCGTCTGCTCCTCGCCCAGGGCGCGTCCGTCCATATCCGCAACAACACGGGAAACACACCGCTCTTTCTCGCTGCAAGCGCAGGTCTGCTCGATAATGTAAACCTACTAAAGCAGTCTGGCGCGCATTTGCATCCTGAAGAGCTGGCGACTGCAAGGTTGCATGCTCAGTCTGCGCCTATGGTGTGGCGTGCTGCGGGTATTTTACCCGTGATCGACCAGCTTGTGGAGGATGTGCGAGCCATAGAAGGCGGTGGGGGCAGTGGGGCGCCTTCGGGTTTAAGTATGTCTTTGTAAAGGCGCTCGCAAGTCGCGAAAAGGTGAGGGTAATAACCTTCCGAATTGCCCTTCGAGGGTCTGGATCGTGGATCTGATAATCTAGAGTGCTGTTTTGTTAAGTCAAAATTGGTCGTCTCCCAGGAGAGTGAGCTGAGATCCTGGTCACCTGGACCATTTTGAAACTTGCTTTTACTTCAACTTTGAGGTTCGCGGGATAATAAACCAAAGCGAAGTTGGATAAAATGGGGAACAAGGTAGCAAAAATGCGCCAAAGAAATCGGGTCGACCAAGGAGATGTACTATTGCAAGGCTTGCTCTCGTTTGTGAGGAAAGAAATTTCAGGAACACAAACCACAACAACGGCAAACAGCAGCTCCGAGTTGCAAGGGGGAGCTCAATTATAAAAGATCCCCACCATCTTACGAGCAAAAGACATTGCAGAATGCCGTCTGGTCTGGAAGTGGATATGTTTTATGTGCATGTAATGTAGACACGGGAGTCCAGAGTCAACTCATTTACATGTATCGATTGCAGCGCCTCCCACTCTCCCCATGCAACTTGACCAATCTCTTTCCTCCCTTTTACCGCCAACGTACAAGTATGCACATCTCATTAATCTGTCTAATCGGATTGGACCTCTTCCCGGTATCATATTTCAGCTAGCCATGCGTATTCGCTCCTGCGGTGTATAATTGTTCCGGATAGAGATCTTCTTTGAGATTGACGCCGAGCTCTTCACGTAATGGGGCGAGATCGCGGAGGTACTCATCATATTGGCCTTTGTTTTCTACCTTGGCTTTAATGCCTGTTGTCAACATATCAGCCTAACGCTTCTAAGATCATGGTACATTGAGGCACAATGACGGCATTTCACCTTCGAAAATCCGCACAGCTGTGGGGAAGTCATTGACTCTTCTTGCAGCTTTGAGAGCTGCTGTGATGACGGATGGAGAGGGAACCAGGTCGTAAGCGAATGCGTTGTTCAGGTTGCGCTGTTAGAGCATGAGCGGTCAGACTTCTTTGCTTCGATTGTCGTGACAGGGGGGGTAGGGAAGGCTACCTGTAACTCGAAGACATCTTGAACATTATCGAACTCTTTCTCATATCTACCGAAGCTCTCATCAGCCAATTGACTCCTGCCGATGCCTCAGGCACACCCTTCCACATCTCCATTCCTCAGACAGGCCGAAACATCTCTAAGCCTGACTCGCACTCCCAGGGATCCGTACCTAGCACTGAACTCCTCAAAAGTCTCGTCATGATGTGCATCTACTCCTTCCTTTTCTCCTGCAGCTCTCCTCACGCTAGTACTGAATTGAGCGCATCCGGCTTGGGCGCGGCATGACCTGGGAGGAGAGAGTCTCCTTGCTGACGGTGAAGAGCGTAACAGACACGTTGGTTGGCTCCGGGCTGCGAGACGAAGAAGAGTCGTCGAAGACATCGAGGAGGCTGGAGAGGAAGTATTTCGAAAGCTCTTTTGTTCAAGGGTGCACTTCAGGTACGAAGTGACTTCTGTCGGAAATCGGTCCTTCAATCAGATATTCCAGGCGCGGTAGGGCTGAGAAACCGACGTAATAATAAACAACTATGTTGCTTTTGGCATTCAAATGTTCGTAGATCTACGCTCCAATTACAATCACCTTGTCAATTGGGTCTATCATATATTCTACTACTCAAAAGGTCTTGGTTGTTGAGGCTTTTAAGGCAAGCAACTTAGGCCTCGCTTTCCTATCGTGTGATTGGTCTGGCTCTCGAAGGGCGGAAATTTGGCTAAAAACAGCCTCGGGTCCTCCTTTAACGCCAGGATTCTTGACAAACAACACCTGGCGACAGCAGTTTTGTTATATATAGCTGGTTGCGGAGGTCGCAGAACTTCCTCTTCGGTTTACGACACCTTCACTTCAAGTCACTCCTTCAAGAACCGTTGCCGCATGTGCTCCGGATATTTCCCAACAATCTCTCGCGTCACAGCAAACATTCTCTAACCGGCCATTGAGTTGATTTCTTCGGATACTTTCACCTTCTAAAGATACAAGTTGTTCTCCAATATCCATTCTTCATGGACTCCCTCAAATCCGTACCTCGTCCGACCTTGGACCGACCATTTGGCATCGAACTATGGCCTATCTTCGACAAGGTCTACTCCTCCGTAACAGGCTTCTCAGCCAATAAATTCGTCTTCGTACCTGGCCAAACACCTCTTTCAACTCTCACTGCATGTGCCACAATGCTCACAACCTACTATGTGACTGTTTTCGCGGGACGAGAATTCATGAAGAACCGGGAACCATTCAAACTCAACGGGATTTTTATGGTGCATAATCTGCTTTTGACGACCATCAGCGCTGTACTCCTTGCTCTCTTCATTGAGCAGCTCCTGCCAACCGTCTGGAGAAATGGCATTTTCTACGCCATCTGTGATATCCGAGGGGGTTGGACCGCGCCTTTGGTCACTTTGTACTATGTGCGTACATCTGCAAGATCGCGAGTGCACAGGACTGTCTAACGCGTTCTAGCTCAACTACATGACCAAATATATCGAACTTCTGGACACTGTCTTCATGGTCCTCAAGAAGAAACCGCTCAGTACAGTTGCCTACCGTCTTTCATAAAACTTAACTAACAAACACTAGCCTTCCTACACACCTACCACCACGGCGCTACGGCCCTGCTTTGCTACACCCAATTGATTGGGCTCACCTCTGTCTCTTGGGTACCTATTACCCTAAATCTGACCGTTCATGTCGTAATGTACTGGTACTACTTCCAAGCCGCCCGAGGCGTTCGCATATGGTGGAAAAAATGGATCACAGTCCTTCAAATCGTTCAGTTCGTCATCGATCTCGGCTTCGTTTACTTCGCCTCGTACACATACTTCAGCAGCACCTACTTCCCGTCTCTCCCCACTACTGGGAAATGCGCCGGAGAAGAATTCGCGGCGTTTGCGGGTATGGGCATACTGAGCAGCTATCTGTTGCTGTTCATCAGTTTCTATTTTGCGACCTATAAAAAGGATAATGCGAAAGGAGGACGGGGAAGGAAGAAGAGCAGGAGACTTAGTGAGACTGCGACGAGGGCTACGATTGATATGAGTAGGATGGAAGTGCCGGATTTGCAGAGCATTGAGGATACCGTGCACCACAAGGCTCATGCCAATGGTCATGCCAACGGTGTTGCGAATGGCGGTGTTACGCCGAGAGTAACGAGGTCAAGAAAAGCATGAGCCAAGAGGGGCATTCAAGGGGGTTGCCACGATTACTTTATACCACGGGCGGTTCAAGATCGATATGTGTGCATGCAATACTTTCTTGTGTACATATTACCTCCGAAGGCCTCAAAGCGTGAACATTGACTGCGGGACGGTGGCCTTTGCAGATATGGTTCTTTCAACAAATGGGTTTTGGGGAATGACAGGGGACCATTGCCTCATGCCTTACAATTACAGCATCCGATGTAACAACAATTGTGTTCGTAAATGGGTGGGGATTGGGTGTGCAGGGAGGTGGGTGGGCTGGTGTATAGACCAATATATATAATATGTAGATTAATTTGCTATACAGCTGTAAATTTATACAAAGAACGCCAATTATCTAACGCTATCCCAACCATATGCCACAGTTACCGAGCATGTATATATAATATAAAGTTCCTCTTTCTCAAAGGCTATCAAGTTCCCTCCGCTTCTAAAGAAGCACTAACATCTCTATATCCTCAGTCCATTCCCACGTACTTAAACCAATTCGGTCGACAATCCTCCTTGAAAAGGAACCTCTCTCCATCCGTAAAGCGGCCCGTGACGCACCCTTTACATTTCGGCGATTTCGGGCAGTTGAAGTATGGTATGTGCTGGTATCCTATATCACGGAACCTGCCGCCTGAAGCATTAGCAATCAATCGCTTTGAGTATCCATAATGATGGCGAATAATCACGTACCAATGGATCTTATTCTTATCCTCGAACAGTCCCAGCGCAATACTATGCACCGGAGCATCTCCCCATCTCTCGTAGAAAAACCCTCCCGCGCGATCCAGATGCTCGAAATAATCCTCATAAGCTTTCGATCGCCAAAATTCCATATCTGCGATTTCGAAATTACTCCAGAAATGACATGTGCTGTACCCGTTTGCTTTCATGTTGTGTTCAGGCCGCCTCTTACTATCGACCACCCACTCCTCCGCGTTATTCTCATGCTTGTATTCGGGATGTGCGGCGATGAATTTTTTCGTCTCAGGCCACAGGGTGGGAATGCTCTGCGGCGCGTCGTAGAGGTTGATGGTGAAGCCGTAGGTCTTGTTGTGGTCTTGCATCCAGCGGAAAACGTCGTAGTCGATTTCACAGAAGAAGTGGACTTTGGGCTCGACACGCCAGTAGTAGCGGATGTCCTTGAGAGCGGGGTGTTTGTAGAACATGCCGCTGTTCCAGCGGCACATTTGGTGGTAGGATACCAAGGGGCCGTATTGGATTTCTTGCTCTTCGAGCATTTTTGCGGATTCATCGAAGAGATCGCTGTTGATCCAGTTGGGGACGGCCCAGTGTTCTTCTGGTATTACCTCTATGAATGTTCACGCTTAGCCTGGTGCTCGGTGTAGGATCATGAAAGGGGAAGGACAGCTCAGCGCCTACCGTAGTTGCATGTCGCGTTTGTCGCTGCTCTCGTGAGGCGAATAAAATCATCTGAGAATGGGACATCGTTGAAGAAGGTCCACGGGTAGTTGAACTTGGAATTCCACGTCCTTTCCAGATCTCGCATCGACGATATCATGTCACCTAGCTCTTCGTTCCGTACTAGCGCCAGCAGGGTCGCATTGATGCGAGGTGAATTAGGGTTGTCCGCTGCGTAACCTTCATCGGCTCTGTGCAGAGGCTCTGGCGGTTCTCCTGTGTCTGGTTCCCGTTAGATTGGATCTTCAGCAGCTCGAGATGCATCAGTACCTTCTAAAGTAGGTTCATTAGGCAGCTCCTGCTCCAGATCCCCTGGGCCAGGTATTGAAGGTGCACGTCTGAAGATCTGAAAAACAAGGTATAAAAACAGAAAAGCCGTCACTATCGCCAATGCCCGCAGAGGCCTTGGGATAGCCATGGAGGAAGACTGGCGGGGTACAGGCTCCTCGCGCGCTCTTGACTTGAGATGTAGTGATA
This sequence comes from Cladonia borealis, assembly GCA_018257855.2. Taxonomy (NCBI): domain Eukaryota; kingdom Fungi; phylum Ascomycota; class Lecanoromycetes; order Lecanorales; family Cladoniaceae; genus Cladonia; species Cladonia borealis. Next base: position 992,143 of record JAFEKC020000015.1, read on the forward strand.
CGATAGGTTCGTCATGCCTAGCAGCGTTGAGAAACAATCCTCATACTCCCAATGTCTCCCTCAACCAGCCACAAAGTAAATATCTGCTAAATCATTGAAGGGGCTCGCCTACGTAAGCTCAAGCAACTTTAATCGGCGGCAGCGGCCGCTAGCTTTAGCTTCCGTTCTCACTGGAATTGTGTATTTATTATGATCGTGTAGTATTTTGGCATTCGATATCTGGTTGACAATGATATCGGAGATACAGTGTTGCAGTTCCGATGAAGTTGCTGGTTGCTTTGATGGGAAGCTGATTTAGCGATGGCACATAATGCCCAGATCAGTGCCTTGGTTGAGCAATTGATCAAGTCTACGATCAGGACACTATCAGACGCGGAGGTTGAGCAATGCAAACACTCAGTGTTGAATACCTTGGTAGAAGCCAAGTCCAGTCGTGTCAACCAATTCCACGTGAGAGATCGGCTAGATGGGCTAGTGGAAAAGGCCCGAATCCTGAACAATGATCCGTTGGCAGACGCCATGCACCATCGGCTGGCAGAGCTCTCAACCAGATCCACCAGATGGACGCCAGAAGTTCTCTCTCTGTTGTTGGATTTATCAGATAGGCCTGTGCATGATACAAAGCTTGAAGATCTCGTACTGCTTGAGCCTCCGTCTTCACCTTCTGCTTTAACGTGGTCCGCTATTCTAGCAGATGATCCATTAGATGACCAAGATGATATTTGGAATAACGTGGACTTTGCTGCAGATGGTTCTGACGAAGAGGAAGTGCTCGAGGCTAATGGTTCGGATGTTGCAGAGCCCATATCTGATCCCAATTGGCTCGACATTGACAGCGCCGAAGCGAGGCTTGAGGATTTGATTCAGCCTCAAGATGATGGGGCGCTTCGTGAAATAATGGATGCGCAATTCTGGAAACAGCAAGCCGTGACTAGCACAATGGACCAGCTAGGGCAGGACAAAGCTCCCATGATAACGCTAACCGAGCTTCAGGCGGTCCGAGAAACTACTCTCATGCTTCTTGACCTACCAACCTCGATATATACTGTCAATGACCGCGGAGATGTTTTGATATCCCCTATTATTGGGATACGGCACGTGTCTCAGGGGTCTATCACGGACCTGCTACAGGGTTTTGCTGAAATTGGTGGGAAGTTACGGAAAGTCCGCAGCTGGAGCCGGAGAAAAACGGCCATTCCTCTTGAGCAGAAGTTCCAAGCGGCCATTGAATCACGTCTATTGAAAGTAGATCATGGCCTAAATAAGATACAAGCCAGATTCCTACAGCCCCAACACCAACCTAATCCCAGCCTTCTACAGCTTCACGACGAGGTATGTAGCATTACTCGCTATATGCAGCAAGTCTATAACATAACAGTCAAATTGGAGTCTGGATCTAGCGCTAAATTATCTTTCGACATTCTGGAACATCTGTTTGACAAAATTTGTGCCAATCAAAGCATGGGAGATGAAGGTGGCTACGAATATATGGCTAAGCTTTTCTTCGAGTGTTTCCAGGTTTATCTTCGGCCTATCCGGCGCTGGATGGAGACGGGCTTGCTGAGCAACCAGGATCAGGTGATGTTCGTTGGCAAGTCCCAGGAAGATGTGCCTCTTGATTCTCTTTGGCGAGATCAGTATTATCTCATTCAGGATGCAAACGCCAAGCTTCATGCGCCGAAATTTCTCCATGTTACAGCACACAAGATCTTTAACACCGGTAAAAGCGTCATTTTCTTGAGAAATCTGGGTTACGAAGAAGGTCGATCGGGAGAAGAATATTTCGACGCCAACGCCATGACCTACGAAAGCGTGTGCCAACTAGCGGACTTTGGCATGGTCAGCCCATTCACTGAGCTTTTTGATATGGCCTTTGATGCCTGGATCACCGGGAGACATCGTTCAGCGTCCCTTATGCTGCATACAAAGCTTGAATCGGAGTGTGGATTGCAAAGATCGCTGGACGCTCTTGAGCATATCTACTTTTTCCGCAACGGCGCTCTAAGCACCGATGTGGCCTTTAAGCTCTTCGAACAGATCAATCATGGCGAGCTTGAATGGAGCGATAGTTTCGTGCTTACGGAATTGTTTCACAAAACCTTTGGTGCCACTGCATGCATCGATCTTGAATGCTTAGAAGTTCGTTCAGTCACAGATACTACTAGCAGAGATCGATTGAGGGTGAAGCGCTCCATGGACACTCTCGAGGATCTTCAAATAACCTACTTGCTCCCTTGGCCTATAGCTAACATTATCCCGGCAAAGTCATTGAAGGTATATGCGCGTATTTTCGTCTTCCTATTGCAGATCCACAGGGCAAAGTACCTGCTCCAGATGCAAAGACTACCAAGGAGCGCCTCGCCAACAGTGGACAGGCACATCCTACACTTATATAGTCTTCACCACAGGCTTCTTTGGTTCACGGATGTCATATTGAGCTATGTCACCGACATGGTCCTTTCAGCCTCGACCATTGACATGCGCATGAATATGAGGCGCGCAGAGGACGTGGATGCCATGATTGCTGTCCACGAAGCCTATGTTTCCCTGCTACAAGATCGATGCTTTCTTACACAGGAGAACGCTCCGATCCATCAAGCCATAATCTCATTACTTGATCTTACGGTCCTATTCTCCGACGTGCACTCATTGTATGTTTCACGAACAGAAGAAGCGCGCGGGGCTTCTACAGCATTAAACATGACTCGAACGGCAGAACGCCAAAGTGTCGATTCGGATTCAGACGAGGACGAAGGCAATAATGAACTTGACAATACGAGTGAGCATTCTCATTTCAAGCCTGAACTTGCGAACACAGGTCGGTTGGTTAGCATGAGTGATACCTTCGGAAAGTTACACGGTTATATCTCCGCTGCCGTTCATGGGATGAGCAAGGCGAACAGTGTGCCTTGCTGGGAAATGTTGAGCAGAAGCTTAGCTGTGGGCGGTAGAGACTAGGGTGTGCTTTAGCCTTAAACCTCCGAGAGAGCTCAGTGTTCGCGCCTGTCCTCGCAGGCATTCGGATTCATCAGTATCGCATTCTCTTGCTGTTCCTGGTAGCCGAGATCCATCTTGCGCAGTGCTTCTCCTAACCGAAGAAGGTATTCACACACGTTGATCCTCTGGTGGCATAGCTCACAAGTGTTCAATCGCCGGCTAGTGTGCTGGACCAAGAACAAGCCGCCTCCTGAGTGAAGAGTTCTCAATTCGATAGCGAAAGGGAAATACCGGCTCTTTGTGATCAGTCATTTTCAGATGACAACTGGCTGGGTCAAAAACACGCCCTCGTCGCGGAGAGACGACGACAAGTGTAATAACATACAACTAGAAACCAGTAAAGGAAGAAATTCAACGTATGTTATCAGAAAGCCAGTATCCTCCAGTGACATACTGACGGCGAAAGACCGCCTGAAACTTCTAAGATCGACATGGGTGTGGGTCTAGTTTCAGCCCTCATCCCTAATTACCTACAAGCGCAGCCTATGAAAGGTTTCGTTGGATGCGGCTTCTGCAAGGCGAATATAAGAATTAAGGCAGGGTTTGAGACGTTGATCTGAAACGGCTTTTTAGAGTTATCAGGATTGAATCTTCTGCCACTCCAAAACTAGGCAAAAGCAATATCACAGATCGGACTTCACACAGATCATCCTTTCCCACTACAGCACCGGCACAACCCACTGCTTCGAAAACCGCTTCTGCACTTCTAGCGCCTCCAGCGAACTACATGTCCTCTGAAGTCGCACCACAATCTCCATTGGGACTTCCTTCCCATCATCACTAACAAACGTGACCATCTCGCACGGATCAAAATTCCACCGCTTCGTCCACAGCTTCTGACTCTTTAACCCCTTTGCGTCCGTCTTCAGCAATTTAAGCGTAACTTTACTGTCCTTCTTTGCTCCAGAGGACGCGAGGCCGGCTTTAAGCATAACGACATTCCCGCCCATTTTACTGCCCATGTTACTGCTGTTCTCGACGAACCGGTGCTCGAGGACGTCGACGAACCATGGCGTCCCCTGCATTGGCGTCATCGTCCATCTCGTGAAGACGATAAGTTTATGTTGCTCCATCATCCTGTTCGCTGTAACCACTCCCGCACCCACCAGCCTTCGCTCCCACCGCTTCACACTGACAACATTAGCTCCGCCGCTCAAATGACCCATGACGCTCAGCGTTGCCTTTTGGCTGCTGCTGAGCAGCTTGTCCGGATCGTTGGCATCCATATGCTCTACACGTCGATGTTTCATGGCTTGGTGCTTGACTAGAAGGTCATTTTGGGCTTGAGAATACAAGGGGAGGAGCGGTAGATGCGAGAAGTGAGCATAGCTGGGAGTGTAGCCGCCTGTTTGCTCGCCTTGTTGCGGAATGTCAGATTGGGCGGCCGCTGTGATGGCGGCGTCGATCCGCTTGGTGGGGAGTTTATTGAGAATGGACATTGGCGAGGGACCAGAGGAGGGACCAGAGGAGGGACCAGAGGAGGGAACGGAGTCGAGGATTTGGTCAGCCATTGTCAGGTTTATGATGTGCCGCCTAAGGGGGAAATTTGGCCTGTAGAGGCGGATATCGTATTGGAGGTGCAAATCGTAAATGCTGATGCTGGCGTCACGACAAAGCTTTGGGTTAAGGAAATGGATCTGGCCTAGCTGGACGGCGCTGCGTTCTTATGCGAAAGGGTGAACGCTTTTCCCCAACGCCCTGTCCGGGACTCTTGTATTCCTCATGAATTCAGCGCTCGCCAACACATGCGGTAGTGCCAATCTAGCTCTCCAAGCACCTCTGTAGCCTCCGGTCTATCAGCAGCCTAACGAGGCTGTCATCATTTCCATTCGTTGCCCATGGCAAGACCTGGGCCCCTCTAGGCTCTTTGGCGGGGTCGAGAAGACGCCCTACAGGGAGAGTTGGCAGGGCAAACGCCACAGATCTTGGAAGTTGTTCAGCTGCCAAGGCTGAAGGCGGGAGTAGTCAGTTGCTACTGGGTGTATCTCGCGAAGTCAACACGGGATCCTCAGCTATTGGACAACAGTCTCGAAAGCGTACACATAGTCTGGGCTTGTCAACCTGCCTAGCCGACCTCACCGTCTTTGAGCAAAACCTTTACCTTATCCTTATGCCTTATCTGGACCTTAGCTCGTATGGCCCTCGCGAGCGATCAGAAGTCTGCGGGCTCTCTTCCTAGGGATAAACCGTACCAATTCTGTCGACGGACGATATTTGACACTTACAACATCCAAATGAGCTGCATTTGCTTTCTCTGCCAAATTTTTCGGATGCAACGCTGTCTCCTTTCCACTTACATTCTGCAAAAGGACATTTGTGCGTTGAGAGCATCCGAACACTATTCTTAATGATCAAAAAAAATGATAAAGACACCCTTGGTACGGTAGTACCCAAATACCCTGTCCTCCAACACCCCTTGCAACCATCTTGTCATTCCTGCCTTTCTCGCCTCACGAGTCGGACTTGCGAGGGGGCCGACAAGAATTCTCATGAATAGGTTGTGTTAAGACTATGGAACAACATAGCTCTCTTGACACCATGGCTCTCTTGATACCGGATTAAAATCCAGGGTAAGGACGGCTTTATATATTCGAGAAAGTACTTTCACAATCAACATACCCTATACCTGGCTGCTGCGCGCAACGGAAAATATAATAGTCTTGGATGTGCACTTCTAAACGTTCGTGATCGCTAGAGATTAGAATACTTCATAAAATGAGTCTGTCCTTCTGATATTGTAGCTTTTTTGTCACACCGTAGAGCTTAGCTGCCTGGGTGGGGCAATCAGGTAGATAGCATAGGCAGAGCATCCCAGGCTTGCACAAGAGACAATCACATTATGCACGAGTAAAGAGAGCTAGGTGAGCAGGGGTCATACAGCACTTCAACCTAGTAATCACAAAAACTACTTTCATAACTTAGCTTCTCCCAAATTTTGGATGTTGCGTGAACTTCTCAGCAAGTACTCTCCCAACGAGTACTTCCCGGATGGACGCCTCACCTTTTGGATGTGGCGAGGATTCCCCAAGCGGAGGCTCTCCCCACGAGTGCTGCAACATTCTCGCCATTCGGATGTGGGCAATGGTCCCTCGGCGAGCACTACGTCAACGAGCACTGCCTCAACAGCAATCACCACATGTGCTGCAACCACAAGTCTGGATTTAGGACAAATTGATACAGCTCTATACTATTAGAAAGAGGCGCTCGATGGCAGGATAGAAGTATTGGACACTCCGCCTTTATCATGTAATGTTGGCCTACTATTGGCTCAATGAAATTGTCTCGAAAGAGAACGAACCGATTAATCCCTTGCCATCAAGTGATATCATAGTGACTTCTCAAAGCCGTAGCACAAACCCGATAACTCCCACGACTGATCTGAATGGTGTAGATGCTACATCACAGTACATCGATGTGGCGATCCTCCAGTAGCATGAACTTCTCCAAGCTCGCTGTCACTTGGGGAATCTTGGTGTAGAAAGTAGGCCGTGGTCGATGAAGTTGCCAGAGGAATGTTCTGTAAGTGGTAAGCCGAAAGGGTCTGCTTTGGAGGAAGTTGTGTTATTGTTGCGTGCTGTTGATTCGTGTTAGAATTATGGGCTGGGACTGTGGACGGATCGGTATCGACTTGAAAGACCAAGGGTCTTGGGAGTGTCAATCTGCTGCGAAACATAGAAAATAAGGACTTTGGGAGCGTCGCCCAGTATTGGTAGAATGATGCGGCAAGAATGGCCAAAACGGTGGTGACGGCTGCGGTCAGCCCAAATTGCCACATGTAAGGGTTATGTTGAGCAATCTCGACAGTATTCATACCGTAAATCGAGGATACTGTTGATACAGGAATGAAAATGAAGGCCAGAATTGTAAGATTTTGCGTCCGAACGGCTTGCTTGCTGGCTTTTAAACTTTCCTGGATGGCCAACAGGCCTAAAAGGGAAGCCGCAACTTTTTCTAATTGCGTAGCCCAGCTACCGATGACAGGTTCGTAAGAGTGAAGTTCTACCAGTTTGTTGTCAGCAGGTCCAACCCCCAGTAGCATACCTGCGGACTCAGTGTCTGCTTGCATGACTCGTTGCATCTTCTCAAAATTATGCTTTCTTTGAATGACTTCGGCGACCAGGCGGACATCGCCGGACAAAGGAGCCTTTGATTCAGAGATCTTGGATTGAGTGTAGTACACGAGTGTCTGCCACTTGCTGCTGACACATTCAATAACGGCTGCCGCATCAGGCTTGTTGCTTGCATTGCCCAGTGCTCTTTGAACAATCGTGTCCTGGAGCCGTGTGAAGCAATCCGAGGGTGCGGTCGATATTGCAGGAAAGCTGACTTGCTTCCACATGATCGATGGTTTGTGTGCAAAATGATACGTTGCGCCTTTTGTCCTTGGCAACGAATCAACCAGCAGCAAGTAGATATCTGGTATACATCAATTAATTTACGCTTCTGGACGAAGAAAAATTACTGGCCAACCTGGGTGAGGAGATGGTCTCAAGACCTTGGCTCTCAACATACGTTGAGTGTAAGCGTAGACATTCATCCAAACCTTAGTAAGAGTTCCCCTGCCGGTGGTTCTGGATGGTTTGAATAGGTCGGCCGCTTCCGCCACCTGCCGCCCATCTCCATATATGAAGGTTTCCGGATAGTCAAACACCAATAAATCTGCGTCAAAAGTTTGGAAGGATGCATCTCTATTGAGGTAATGCTCGAATACATTTGGATCCACGCGGAGAAGATCACCAAGGTACTGTGAGATGATTAGTCGTCGTGCTTAAAATCAATTCATGGGGTACCGACAAGCATGCATTCAGGCTGAATATCCTGGACGAGAAGTACTGGTGATCTTCCGGTAGTCGTGGCTTGAGCTTCGATAGCTCGTCCCAAGGATTGAAGAGAGGCATGCATGCCATCTAAAGGCTTTGACGCATATGTACACGTATAAGTGCCCAAGTGCTCAACATAACTGATCAACGCTATACGAAAAAAGCCAGCAAATAAAATGTTTGTTGACCCTATGAAATTGAGCACTCGATGTAAAGCAGGGTTCAATCGCGCCGACACCTAGCTTTTGCAAGACTTAACACAAACTCGTTTCTTCACGTTCTCATTCAGGTTAACGGGCAAGAGTCTCATGGTAGCGCTCATGACCGTCGACATGCCTTTCTCATTTTCCATAATACCGTATCAGGCAGCAGTATTGTTAGCAGCTCTGATTTAGTGCTATTCACTAGGCTATTGTAGGAAACAGAAATATTGCTGCTTTTATGCAACACCTACCTAGATTTGCTGCCATTGGTGTAATTCGTTTTCAGGCAGTTAATAACGACTTGATAATGTAGCTGGAACTGTCTCGGTCTGAATTATTGTATAAGGGTAAGTAGCGGAGGGACCTGCAAAGTCTCTGCTTTCCGAGACGCTTATGATGCAGCGGCGTTCTACATCTGCTGCTAGCAAATTGCATGGGCGATGGAGCCGTAACCTACTCATACCCAGCTGAAAGATTTCGCCTCAGTGACTATTCGTCTCCAGCTCAGAAATCTACAGGAAATATATAGCACGATGTCAGAAGAACGTGAAAATGAGACGGAGGCAATAAATTCGATCTACGGAGCTGATACTTTAATTCAATCGGATGAACCTGGCGTGTATATTCTCTCGCTTTCTGAATATGAAACCTCCCTCCGGGTTTCCTTCCCTCGAGACTACCCCGCGTCAATACCGCATGTTCTTGGGACCGAGTCAACGGGCGAATCTACAAGAAAGGGCTACGGAAAATATATATGCGACAATGCTCGAGATATCTTGCAACGGATCTTTAGTCCGGGCTCGGTATGCCTCTTCGATCTATTGCAAGAGCTTGATACTTCTCTGATCGAAGGGTCCAGCGACCAATTGCCTGCCTCACCAAGTGATCAGGAGCAACAAGCAGACAATGTGCTAAACACCGGCCCCCCGCTTCCCCCAAATCTCGAAGAGCCGCCGCAATGGAGCTTGTCTGCGCCAATTACAGAGAAAAAGTCAACGTTCCTGGCCCGCGCATGCACAGTTACATCTCCAGTCCATGCACGTGCCTGCATATCCCACCTGCTTGCCACGGATAAACGAGCCTCCAAAGCAACTCACAACATTACCGCCTACCGCATCCGTATTCCTGCCTCAGCCTCTACAAATGAAGTCGTTTATCAAGACTATGACGACGATGGTGAAACAGCGGCTGGAGGAAGGTTACTACATCTACTGCAACGAATGGATGTATGGGGCCTGCTGGTTGTTGTCAGCAGGTGGTATGGCGGCATAAAGCTGGGCCCTGACCGTTTCAGTATAATCAACAACATCGCACGTGAGGCTGTCATTGAAGGTGGATGGACGAGAAGCAGAATCATGAAGGATTGAGAATGTAGATGGAGAAACAAGGCTACACGCGAAGACGGATCCACACCTCGCCAATCAGTATCACTATTGAGTGAGACATTGGCATTACTTCCTCTCAGCCCGTCCCTTTTCGCGATTTAAGCTTATCTCTTCTCGTTCTGACCTGCTGCGGTCTAGCTCTAATATCTAACAAGCCGACTCATCGTCCGAGGCTCTTGCCCGTTCCATCAACAAGTGTAGAGCGTTCGAATCGAGGAAGCCGAAACAATCGCTGCACCTTTGATGTACGGAGTAGGACCCATCTATGCCTTCCAATTGACGAAATTTGCGGGCCATGAGATGATAATCTTATGCCTGCGGCTCGACTGTATCCTACCAGTGGAGCTGAAAAGCTGTCATCAGCTCTCCTTGCGTGGTCAGTCCACCGATTCTCGGAAACATTGAAAGAAGCTCGTGCACTGGGGATCTGACATTGGAGAACAATCATAGCCGCAAGCGCAGATTTCCCGTACTCTTAAAACGTGTGGAGTATAAACCCCATCAAGGGATGCGATATCCGCTTTGAAAACCGGCATACATGACGCCTGAAACTAAACGCCAGGTAACCCCCATAGGATAGCGGCAACGCCAGTCTCGCTATCAGGTCTTCAATTATAAACACTGCCATATCCCTGAAGCAGCGTGCAGCCATGATGCACTGTGAATCAGGTTGATCAGACTGTCCAAAACCCTAAGCCACAATGCCGTTCCTTCTCATTTTGCTATGGCTCCTTCAGCATTCTATTGTCGCATTGACCTTGGCAGTATCTTCACCTGCAGCGGCTTCTACTGTTTTGAGCTTTGGCGAGACTCGACTTGCAACAGGGCAAGTATAAAATCCATCCACGTAGCTTATTTGACCAAGCTCATGATCTTAAGTGCCACGGTCCCTCAAGACTCAGTCTCCAACCTCACTGCAGCCCCCAGTTTCCTGTTCCGTGTACCTTTCTCTACGATCGAACTGACTATTGTATGCACCTTACCGATGGATGGCAGAGACCTTGCCTGGATCCTCCTCAGCCTTCACGACTATGTAGATGAACATCTCAGAAGGAAAGGTGACGAGCCGCTCGCTCCCAAAAATGATCCTTTCGGGTTCCAGACGGATCCGCCACGCGTCAGCTTCACTGCGCAAAGCGCGCCGGGACGGCTCATGACCTGGAGCGTATTGCAAATTGCCGCGGAGGGCATATACTTATGCTTGCCCCAACGTCAGAGGTACTTCGGGGCAAGTTTTGAAATTCGAGATTATCAGGACGATTTTCAGTGGGGTTTTGGCCGAGTAACGGCAGTGCCCTTAGATCTTCTGGGTATTCGGATCCCGAACATCATTACAATCGGAAATGATACTACTTCAGCCAACGCGACTGAGATTATTGCAAGTGAAGGTGTTCCGGTGGCCTAGATCAATATTATATTAGCGAAAGATTTCCAATACAAGCATGCAAGAAGAACTGCCACTGTAGAATTTACATACCGCAGTGGCCCAATGGCACTCGTCAGCATAATTCCAAACTAGTAGTAGAGCAGCGCGCGTTGCGTCTCAACGTTTGAATGACGTTGCTTGGACCGACAACAGTAGCAGTCTCATGTGTATCAGGCACCCGTGTGAAGTCCAAACGAGCCGAATTTGTAAACGTCTCGAGATCCCTACCAATCTCTCAATGGTCAGGATTCTGATTCCGAGTTTCTCAGTGGGCAATGATCCATCATAACGTAGAGCAAGAACCCAACCACCATTGCCAGCAGGATCACAGTATGAGGACAAGTACCAATAGTAGTATCAGCACGAAGATTAAGACCCCAATGCAACAGCTGGACCACGTATCTGCGCAGCCATCAGTGATCCAGAGCAGACCTCAAGCTTGGCAACAAAGATCGAAACACAAACCTTCGTTATTTTTGATCACCCACCCCACCCTCTTAATTCCATTCTGCAATTTTCCTCCAACCCGATCAGCCAAGTTATCCACATCTTCCAACATCCCCCCCTGCTCCTCCAACTCCCTCCCCATCTCATCAGCCTGCTGTCTTAGGGTGCCCACAGTCTTGAACACGCCATCAAGGGCCTCGTCTTGTTCATGCAACATCTCGACCTGTCTCTGCTGCTCAAAGGCGCCATAATCATCCGCTCCGTCTCCATCGTCCTCAAACGCGGAAGGCGGGGGCAATGAGCCATTCATCTCTCCTTGCCTCTGGTCAAGGGTCTTCGATAGCTCCTGTCGCATATTCTCGACCTCATTGCCGACATCTTGGACGAGGGATCGGCGACGGCCAACTTCTTCGATGTCGAGACCGTAGCGGAAGGGGTCGCCTTCGACGGCACGGACGCTGTCGACGAGGTCTTGGAGGTCGGTGCTGAGGTCGTGGATTGTGGAGGAGAGCTCGGTGCGGGCTTCGGTCAGCTCGGGGGAGGTAGGGGAGGAGGCAGAGGAGCGGATGCGGAGGTAAGAGGCGAACAAGGACCTGGTGGTCTTCAAGGTAGCAAGCACGTCCCTATGCGTGATGAGCTAGTGAGTATAAATGGATGGGGTGGCTTGGGGCAAGCAGCGTACGCTTGAGCCTGAAGGAACGGGTCATCCTGGCCAGTGAAAGACATTGGTAGGATCAATTGGCGGGGACGACGTAGTCATTGATGTCACACATGGATATTTCAGGCGATGAATATGGCAATAGCAATAATGTTTGATGTATATTTCTTTCACATTTCACATTTCACATTTCACAGTAAAATTATGAAGGCTGCCTAGCTTTGCCGAGGTGGCAGGCAGATTTCGATGGACACCTCCCTAGCAGATCTACTTCTAGCCGGGCGAGCCCCACTGTGACCGGATGGACTCGTATTCGGCCGCTACCAATGCCACTTTAGGGGGGCTAATGCTACTTATGGGGGTCCTAAGGGGGGCTAAGGGGGACTAAAGGGGTTAAGGAAAGTCTTAGCCCAATAGGTGTGGGATAGGTCAGGCAAGCTGACAGCTGAATGGTGAGCCCATGATGAATCCCTTACTAACCCCAAGCCCAGCCTATCGGACCCTCCCAAAAGAGCCCCCAGCACAAACTCTTCGGGCGTACTTTGTACAGTGCCGGTCTAACGGGAAACGGAGAAGGATAGGGGGGAAGGCGCCTAAGCCGAAACCATGCACCCCAGGCTCTTCACGCCAACCTTCAACAAGAATCTGAGACGCAATCCAATTTCACGGCGGCTTTGTTTTTTGTTTTGCAGCTGTCGGGAATTGTCGCAGCGATACGCTCAAAATAGTCGAGACCAACTCACGGCCAGCCATGCGACTCCACCTCAGCTTGACTGCTACATTCAATGGCATCACGTACCACAAGAGGGCTGAGGGGTGTAGAGTCTCATGAAAGGGAAAGAGCATCTCGGACGGACATACATTGATGATGCAAGTCCATGACGCGGCTGGTAAGATACGAAGTGGCAAGGTTCCCGCCCCGCTCCAAACTTCAACTTGGAGAACCAACCCCCCCAGCCTAGCGTGCAATGATTCTATTTATTCTAACTACCGCCTCCCACCCTTTTCTCCCTCCCTATTCACCCCCAAAAGCATACCTTGCCAATCGCTACATTTGCTTCATCACATTCGTTACATAGCATAGCAAGCAATCTTGTTTCTTGTTGCTTACACTACATCTACTACATAATCTGTAATTTTATCCCTCACCCTCCACACACACTCTCCTCCCTCATCCACAACAACACAATGCAGTACAGCACTGTCGCTCTCCTCGCCTTCGTGGCCGCCGCCTCAGCTCAGTCTCCTCCAGGATGTGTGTCCTCTCAGTCAGGCACCTTTCAAATTTCTCCAGTCAACATCACGTCCTCCTCGAAGCGTGACTTGAATATCTTCAAGGTATGCAGCGTCACCTCACATGCATGACATCCTCCATTCGAACGCCTATACTAACTGCCATTGAAGCGCCAATCAGAGCAAGCTTGCGACAGCACCCCAATCATCACCCTCTCAAACGGCAAGCTCACCGACCAAGATGGCCGTACTGGCGAGATCGTGTCTAACGAGCAATTCCAATTCGACAACCCAACACAGTCCGGAGCTCTCTTCACCAGCGGCTGGTCAATCTGCTCAAACGGCACACTCTCCATTGGCGGCAGCAGCGTCTTCTACAGCTGCAACAGCGGTTCCTTCAACAACCTCTACCACGAGTCCGTGGGCGCTCAATGCTTCCCCGTCTTCATTGACACCATTCCTTGCGTTGGCCCCAGCGGAAGCGCCTCTGCTGCTCCCGTCACTTCGTCCACCCCATCCTCTACACCAGCTGCTTCTTCCAGCCCAGTCGCTTCCTCCACACCAGTCACTACCTCCGCCCCAGTCGTCAGCAGCGTTCCAACAACCATGGCACCAATCACCATGACTGCGCCTGCGCCTTTCCCAGTGGCGGCCAACAGCACTACTGCTGCCACCGGAACCGCTGTCGCTAGCACCGCTCCAACGAAGGCCACAACCTCAGCACCAGCCACTTTCACTGCCGGCAGCGGTGCCAACATGCTTGCCGCCGGTAGCAAACTCTTCGCCGGAATGGTCGGTCTCGTTGCCTTTGCCATGCTGTAAGCTACATCAGAAGAGCTTCGTGGGGAAATTACATTAAGGATCTCAAACGAATTTGGCTGGTTTATTTGGATACTGCGCGACAAATGCAATTGAATAGATAGAGTTGAATCGGAGGGGTTTGGACATTCATTCGGTTCGATCTTGATGTTTTGCAACGACTTAAATGGCATTCAAACATGGAGTCTCACAGTCTCGAAAAGATTTCTTGTACATAGGAGAGCTTTAATAGTCTATATTCGCATACTATAATCATTCAATCATCATCATCATCATCATCACCATCATACAGCTTTTCAAGATCACCACCACCACCAAAAACCCCCCTCTCTAACCCCCATCCACAAAACACCTCCACAAATCGCGCGCTACATCCTGCATATCACTATCACTCAAAACAAACTTCCCCTCCCGTCCATTCCTCACAATTTCCTACCTTTAATGAATCCCGCACTGACCCTCTTAAATTATGATCATTCCTCCCCATTTAGCTAAACATGGCAAATTAAACCCAAACAAGTTTCAGGGGCTACAAGTACCTCAGTAGGTAAAATCCGGTCCGGGAGTTAGGGGGTAGGTGTGATCTGCATGCTCGGTTCTTGGCCCAATCTCGATGTGTGATGCCTGGACCCCCGCTCCGGGAATCCCCCGCCGGTGGCTGGGCTTGGCTTGGCTGGGCTTGGCTTGGCTGGGAGGGGGGTTATTAACCAGCCACCAACGCTGCGTTTTAGCGAACGAGGCTGGTTTTTGGTTGCATGTGTTTATCGCTGGTGTAATACCGTCAACAGCACGTGGTTTCGCACGCAGCCAGCCTAGGGAATATTACTTGCTACCATAAATGGATGGCTGGCTGGCTGGCTGGCTGGCTGTTTAGCTGACATGCATGACTAATTTGGGTGTAGGAAATGGGGTAATACACCTACACCTGTTCTATGATAATCATTTGGTTTGGTTTGGAGTGGGATTGGGTGAAGGGGGACGGGTTACGCCATGGCATGGCATGGCTACCTTACCTTAATAGTATAAAGGTGTACTGTACACCATCCACGTAAAGACGTGGAAAAAGCCATTCACGGACATCAATCCGTCCTCTTACGTATGTGACATCCATTACGTTACGTTGCGTGCTTTGACGTTACGTGCTTTGGGTGTAGAAGTATGGGCTGTGCAGTGCGTTTTGGTGGAGTGGTGTGATATGCGTGTGGTACGCCAATGGTGGGGTACGAGCAAAGAACGCAGGGCGGGTATGCACGTGTTGCTGCGGCTGAGGAGGGGGTGTGGTTGCGTATTGATAAGTGGTTGGTTGGTTGGGTGTGCGTGGCGTGGCGGGGCAGGGAGACAAGGCTGGCTGGCTGGCGGGCTGGCGACTGGTTGGTGGGTTTTGCTTCCAGTGATGAGGAGTTGAGGCGTTTGTTATTGGATTTGGTGGAGGGGATATTAGAAGGGCTGAGGAATTGATCAATAACGGTTTGGTGGGAGGAGAGGATTGGTAAGCTACAACGCTATGTGCAAGACTTTTGGTTTTTTCTGGATAATGAAAGGAGCTCTAAAGAATTGAAGTAGTTTGGGAGTTGTAACACCTGAATTTCGGTCAGTGGCCTTATGAATCAGCTATGTACATCTAGGTATGTATTGTATATATGCTGCAATTGATGTGTCGTTGGTACATCGTCAATACCATTAGAGTTCGCTGCGGTGCATTGTCCATACTGCTTTGAAGTGTCATGCTATCGTAATTTCATAGTCGGATAATAAATCTTCGTGGTCAAGATGTGCTTCTCTTATCCTTTACCCCCTGGGGCTTGCTGCTTGGTATCATTCTTAATCTGCAGACTCTGCCACTGAAGACTCGAGAAACCGATGATAGTATTGAACGCTTCATCTCTTTCCTTCATGCCTTCAATTTGCAACTTAGTCCCGTCAGTAAGTTTGATCTCAAGCTGGTCTGGTGATGAGACCAGCTTAGAGAACGTCGATCCTTCTATCTTTCTCATCTCAGCCAGTTCAAGGAAGTCGTACCTCCACAATTCTTTCTTTGGAAGTGGAAAACTTCGAACGAAGCGGATGCCTTTCGAGAAAATGATAAATCGGCCAGTAGTGCCAGAGCAGTGAGCGCGAAAAGCGCGGATGTCACTGGTCTCAAGAACACTGGTAGTAGAACTTGCACTGTCCCAGCCCTCGTCGTCGTCAGTGTCCTCTATTTCGGACTCTGGGTTCTCGACTCTGATTTTAGGTACAGTTCTCGTCATCCGACCCGTGTATCTGTCCAGTGCAGGGTTTGCAAGCTCGCGAAAATGGCCTTCTTCGATCCGTTCCTTAATTAGCCTCTCACGTGTGATTTGAGCCTGACGCCTAAGGTACTGGAAAGACCACTCCGCTAATTGAATATGGTCAGTAGACGAAGCTGAAGCGGAGTGGAGGAGCTTACCATGCGTAGGGATATCCCACAGTACCCATTTGAATGGAGAGACGAGGTACCTATACTTGGGATAGTGGCTTGAAATAGGCCAACAAAGAAAGAATGCCCCTCCTACGATGAACCAGAAAACCTTCATGGAGAATCCCATATCCGTGCAAACAGAAACTAGGAAGCATGATACGAAGAATGTTAATGAAGCTATGGTTGTCCGCGGGAACTTCCAGTGGTAGAAGCTGTAGTAATGGTTAGCGCTAGGAGTTCGATCACACATATTTCCGGCCTAGTGTCACTCACTTCTCAAAGACTTCCAGCATATTGGCCATATCACCCAATTGAAGCTGAGCAAAAGGGCCCAGACTTTCCATAAGTGGCTCTAGCCAGTCATTGCGTCCATGCTTGTCGATCAGTTCGCTGAATCTGGTAGCTGTATTTCTGCTGTCCAAGGCTCTTTGCATTGATTCTCGTAAAGATTCTACAGATGTGGGCGCAAAGCGGTTCTTCAAAACAATATAGATTATATAAAAATACTGATGTTGCACATTAACAGACGTTTGCGAATAAAAGACAGGGCGACTTACAAAAAACCCCATCATATGTTCAGTATACCAAAGGAATATGTAGAGGGCAAACCATTTCCCGGTAGTCTTGGGGTCTTCCCAACGATAGACGGCGCGGACCTTCATAGCCCATGACTGCCAAGGTGCACTTGCCATGAGTAGTCGCTCGACATAATGCCTCGAGCTGTCAATGTCAAATGGAAGCTCATCAAAATCATCAATATACTGGGCGCTGAAATCCTGGGTGTAATATATGAGGTTCTGGGTGGAGAATATCAGCAAGACATTGAAGGATAGTGGGCGAATATACCTTACATAGCCAAGCCATTTGAGCCAATCATAGCGTATGACTTGTTCCCTCTCATCTCTTTCTATGAAATACTCGTCCTTAGGGAAATTTATGTGTCTTTTCGGAACGACTCGCACCCGTCGCACGTGTCGACTCGTGGTCCAAGCTACACGAAGGCTTTCCCTATGCTCTTCCATCTCTTTGAGTCTGCCCCGTTGGCTAACAACCGAATCATCTTGCTCTTCATCAGAAGTCACTTGCTTCGAAGAACCGGTGGATTCAGCTTGTTTGAGGTCGTCATGAGCCTGAAGGAAATCAAGGTTGGCCTTCTGAGAAAGATACGGGCGCTCAGCTTTCGAGAGCTGACCAGCAGTAGTTCTTGTAGCTCCTTTCTTAATCGTGTCTTTAGGATGAACGAAGACCCTTCCAACTGTCTGCATGGTCCCTAAAGCCTTCTCAGCAGTCTTTCCTGGCCGAAAACGTCGCCGTTTGCGAAGGTCGGAGGGATTGAAGGCTGGATTATGTTCCAATATGCTAAGGGGACCCTCTTCCTCGGAGTCAGACTGATCATCTGTTGTTCCTTTCATTTTGAGAATTTTCTTCGTCTTCGCCTTTGTCCTGCTTGTGAGACCTGATAGCCTCTTCCTCTTTGAAGAACCCGAGATCTTGTCGATACTCCCATCGTCTGAGCTGTCACTAGCTTGAACTGAGGGTCCCAAGCCTTCCTTGATGCCATCTTGACTCAGAGAGATACTAGTGGCCGGCGTGATAGGCTCTTGTGTCGTCATTGGAAGCACTGAAGTGTGCCTAACAGAATTTGTACTTCTTTAGTTGGGGGGGGCGTCATTGCACCGCCATATTAAGTGCGAATGCTTTTGGCGGAGGGTTGACGGGCCTGTTGACCAGGAGGGTAGCCGTTGGCAAACAATGTAATAGACGCAGGAGTGACAGGGTAAATTTGAATGGAGACATGGTAATCGGGCTTTAAATGTTGGGCGGTAGGGTCCTTTTTCCATTTGATCTGCAAAATCATCATGATCTGGAACATCCCTTCTAGTCTTTCAGGTAGCACTGGACAATAGATTATGACGCACCGCCACTTCTAGATCGAGATAGCTCGAGATTAAACAAAAGCGGTAAGGTTCTTTCCTTAGGGCACCACGGCTAGCGACCTAGGTACCTTACTAAGGCCCCTGCGCGTTCCCCGTCTTCGGCCGAAGTGGCCTAAAGTCCGCGCTGAGAATCCAGCTTGATATTTCGCCAGTTGCCTTATTGAACTTTTGGTATTCAGACTGCCAGTGCTCATAAGGAAAGCACTGTGAATCAATGAATGGAAAATGAGGCAATCTTTAGCCCAGAGACTATCATCGTACGGAGATGGGGGTCTAATCCCAGAAAACTTCTGATCACATTAAGAGCTATAACAGGAAACGAATGATAGCACCTCCATAAACAATCTTACTCCTGTATCAGCCCGACAGTGAGTGTACAAGGTCCATTAAGTATCAATTATCAGATCCATGGCCGTATGACACGGAAGGTCAAATATGGTCAAAGTGGCCGAGACTGATATTCACCTGGTTGGCTGCCAATGTAATGCTGAAGTCAGAATACGTACCACATCAAAAGTCGAGGCTCCATTCCTAGGACGACTACTTTTGAACGTTGTTGTTGAAGCTGGTAGCTTCGTTTACGAGAGTGCAATTATGTTATTGCCAGAAGAGCCAAAACAACATGCTGACTGAGACGTGAACTAAACCCGGTCTTCGAAATGGTCGCCACAGAGCCATAACGGTCGTATAACTTCTGCCAAAGAAATCTAAGAGGGCCTCGATCAATGAATAAAATCACCGCCACCATTTAGCGGCCTTGACCAAGTTGCATGTGCCAGACTAAACATAAGAAGCTGAAACAGTCGTGAGATACTTGACTTCAGCAGCGTTTGCTAATTACCAATCCAGATGACTGCAACAGTCTCATCGAAAAATTCGCTTTTTGGATCTTGATAGGGACGGCTATTGGGACCGGGGCGAGAGCGCTAAAGCTTCCGCAAAAAGAGTATTTCTTTGCTAGAGAGAGCCAAAATTGTCCAGGATGTGAGAATGTGCCAAATTCTTCCTCTTCAAGGTTGGTATCCCCGTTTGGCTCGATATCAGCTCAATTGGGTGATTAGCGTGCTAAGCCGCAACATCGAAAGTCGATATGCCATAGCCTAGTTGAATTTAATATAGTTATATCTTAGGGCTTGTGTTTGGAATACAGGGCTTACCATCGTAGGCAACACCTCTCAAATTCCACTGTGGTTCGCCGCTCTGCATATTCCCGCCCTTGTCGGTAGCTCGAGATAGTAAATGGGTTTTCTGACCCTTCTGAAGCTGGACTGTCGCCTTCCACAAGGCCCAAGCCCACTTGGACTGTCCACTGTTCTGAGGTAATATACTGGCCACCTTCCATGTCCGACCATTGTCCGCCGAGACTTCAACCTTGACTACAGGACCCTGATCACCGTGTGGAAGTGCATAGCCTTTCACCTCGACGGCTCCGGACGTTGCAAGCTTGACTTTATCTCCGTTCTGTGGTACTGCAATGACTGAATTGACAGGCATATCCTGCAGGGCCGGTGTCTTGTCCCAATATTTGGATGCAGTTTCCTTATCCGTGGCTGAAGGAGGCAGAATTTTGTAGTCGTACCGCTGGTACAAATTTGTGGACTCTTCTGATTGTACTGTTATACGATCCAACCACTTGACAGAGCGGCACTAGTAGCTCGTTAGAATCAGCATGTATAATTAACGCCCGTAGATAATTGTATACTTCATATCAAAGTATCCAACAGCTACATTAGAATAAAGGCAAGGAAAATATGACTCACTCCGGACACCCCTGGCACTACGATCCGTATTGGAAAGCCGTGTTTTACAGGAAGCGGTTGCCCGTTCATCTGCGTAGGGTTAGGTTCACCACTCGTGGATCTGGACGGACTGCAAATACCTCCAAAGCAACCAAAACATCTGCGCTTTCTTTCATAGCTCTTGCCAACTCTATGCTCCCTCCATACCATGACTCTCCCCCCTGAACGGGGACCTTATAACATGCAAACGCCACGTGATAGTCCTTGATATTCTTGACATTGATCCCGGCCTCATTGAGCACGTCTCTAAGTTTCGGACCTCTCCATTTACAGTTCATAACAGCGCCCTCAAACCAATCCAGGCCATTGACTTCTTTCAGTAATGTACGCATGATGTGACGTCGATTTCCGGCGCATTGTAAGGCGCTGACGATCTCATGCTGCTTGAAGCGGGTTTTCAAGTCTTCCACTGAGAGCTGGAGGGGCTTAAGAACCTCACCATCGACTTTGACAAGATGATCCTTGGCATTGAGGTACGGAATTGGGCCATGATTGCCTACGAAGTTTTCCGAGTCAGCAAGCCATCTCATAAACTATACAGGTACAACCCAGTGTAGGAATTCAACAGGGAATGAACAGTTTGGGAAAGGTCTTGAGGTTGAGATTGGTAAGATGGGCAGCCGAGTAAGGTAATGCACGCACGATCATAACATGTATCGTTATTTGGCGTGATGTAGCTATTGCCTGTCAGGGCAAATACACTCTTATTCCGAGATGTGGTTACCTAGAGATCAGATCCTTGATTGCAGGCTCTCTATTAAGCGGTTTTTCCACAGAATATTCGACTTTCATGGCGGAGGCTTATGGACCCCTCAGGCTCAAGTAGCTCACAGCAACGGACAGTCACTGAGTAGGACTTTATGTAGTGATGAGGCAATGAAGGGATGAACATGTAGAAGGCCCGTTGATTTGAATGCTGTTGTCTTGAGGCACAAGAGACAATATCTGGAACGCGGGGTTGAACTAAGTTCTTGGATTTCAGTGGTTAAAAGGACAGCTTGGGTTGTAGCTGATACGTGCAGTATGATTCTTGACTATGTATATGTACAGGCCTGTCGTCGAGCGCACAATGGTTACAACAGTAACCAATCGTCATCAGTACAGACCCCTCGGCAGATGAGGTTCCGGACCAATGGTGCTTCCTTCGAACATGTAATATTGAGCTTCAACCTCTGGCCAGGCCAACAGGTATTTCCACTCATGGGATCAATTGCTGCTTTATAGAATAAGATCTAATTTCCGAACCAAACCTACTAACAAGGTGAAGGGGTAGCGAAAATAGAATTCTGCAAGAGCAGATGATGCCGGACCTCGGCTATCGAAGATTGTTGCTGCCGCAACGCCCGACGGGTAAACACGAGAAATTTGGCTGGATCTTCATTTCTTAACGAGGGCTCCAACAATTGAATGCAGAGAACGATAGCAAAGTGTCGAATATTCGGAGGACGGATGGCTAGCTCCAGTATCTGAGCGAACCACATCCTTGTCCCTCAATACACGTAACATCATGGATCAGAGTGCAATGGCGAGTCAATACCAGGTACTGGAGGAGCTCGGAAGTCAGTACATCAAAACAACTTCAACACTAGACATAGCTAAAAGCCCTTGCCATAGGTGGAAGCTTCGGTGTTGTCTACAAGGCAGTTGAAATTGCAACTGGAGAGCTGGTCGCCATAAAACATGTAAGCACAGTCATCCATACCGCACCATGAGTGGGATCTGATAGCTTCGCAGATAGATCTCGAATCCAGCGAAGATGATATTCAAGACATACAACAAGAGATTTCAGTGCTGAGTACGTGCGCCAGTCCATTCGTAACTCAGTATAAGACAAGCTTTCTACGAGGGTACAAGTTATGGATTGTAATGGAATATCTGGGTGGAGGTTCTTGCCTAGATTTGGTATGCACTGGTGGATTTGACCCTCATGCTGGTGGCTGCTAATCGAAGTAGCTCAAGCCTGGCCCATTTGAGGAGAAACACATCGCTATCATATGCCGTGAGCTGCTCATGGGCCTGGATTATCTGCATCAGGAGGGAAAGATACACCGTGACATCAAAGCGGCAAATGTCCTGCTGGCACACTCCGGGGGAGTCAAACTTGCGGACTTTGGTGTAGCTGCACAGCTCACGAACATCAAATCACAACGCAATACATTTGTGGGAACTCCGTTCTGGATGGCCCCTGAAGTAATACAACAGGCCGGTTACGACTTTAAAGCAGACATCTGGTCTTTGGGAATTACAGCTATGGAGATGGTCAACGGCGAGCCTCCAAATGCCAGTACCCATCCCATGAAAGTTCTATTCCTGATACCGAAAGCGCCGGCACCAAGACTTGAGGGTAGCAACTACAGCAAGGATTTTAAGGACTTCATTGCGGCCTGTCTTGTCAAGGATCCGGATCGCAGGCCGACAGCGAAAGAGCTTCTCCAACATCGTTACATCAAGACTGCAGGGCGCGTAGATTCCTTACAGGAGCTGATCCAGCGGCGACAGATGTGGGATGGCAGCAGAGGGAGATCAGCAAATCCAAAGTTCTACGAAGAGACAATGAACACCATGTCAGCACTGGGAGATCAAGAAGATTGGTTGTTCGATACAGTGAAGGCACCTACGATGGTGATGCCAAAGCAAACGCAATCACACACCCAAAGACGACGGAAAGAGCCAAAGATCCATGATGAGATTCAACACAGCCCAGAGACCTTGCTTAGCCGCTTGACACTCAATGAGACTGAGCAAACATCTCCACCTCCGTCAACGGTACGACGAGCTACTATGAAGCGTAGTTCTTCGGGATTTGGGACGACACCTTCTCCAGCCAAAAGGAGATTCAGTGGACAGAAACAGCCACTTGCCCCTAGTACCAATTTTGGCAATGCCGGTTCCACAGTAAGGCAATTTCGACGTGTATCCGATAATTCACCAGAGATGTCACCCAATGCATCCATAGCCGAGGGAGACGAAAATCGACCGCCAAAAGTCGAGACCGTTACAAAAGAGGCTCTACTAGGCCGAAGAGCGTACTCGAAGGCCATTGATCCAGCTCTTCAAGAAATATATGCGCAAACCGGAAATCCAATAAAGCGAGAAGCTATCTCTCGTGTAGCTCTTGCGTGGGACTCATTAGACAAAGATGACCCCGACGGAGAATACCACCTCCTGAAGTTGATTATAGCAAAGGTCCAAAGGTAAGTCGAGGCCAATATTCGGTGGAAGTCACGAGCTAATACTTCACTTTAGTGATCCGAAGCTAGCAGCTTTGCTGCCACCTTCACAACCACCCACTCCACAGAAGCCAAAACTTGTTCTGGCCCAGAACAACCCCCATCTCAAAAGTCACCGCCGAAGACAATCTTCGTTACTGCCTACCGAGGATATGTGGACTGACAAGCCGCTGCAATTGCCTGGAGAACTCATCCCTGGCCTTGAGCACACGAAACAACTAGCTGACGTTCTGTACAGCAAATGGGCTGAAGGTCTAAAGAACAGATGGCCGAATGTGTAGAACACGAAGCCCCCGTGTCTTTTTCTGTATACCACTTTCCTATCAGCCATCTTTGAATGCTTTGCCAGCTTGGCCTTTTACCTTTTGTCCATATTGACTCACCTCTCAGCATCTTGAATACATTGGGCATCCTGAGTGTTGGAGAAAGTACGGAGTATGTTTGGAATCAGATCAGTGCTTAGACAGCGTCATCTTCTCTTCGATGTTCACCATTAAAACGGTCCGATTTGCATATGGAAGCATGCATAGCGTGGCGCTGGAAAGAAAGACCAATCATGCATGTATCATAGAGATGTTATAGCCTACGATCGGATAGCGATATATGCATTGAGGTTCAAACCACTACGTAGATGAGTGTTCGGGAGCGATACCATGACTGGGCCCTGTAAAGATTCCACTTTCGTCACCCGGGTAACCAGACTTTCAGGGCCCACCTTGCCAGTTTTGGGTTCAGCCCTGTAGGGTGAGGTTGCAGACGGTTCCTTCTCACGCAGGAACGCGTTCTAAGTAAACCCTTACTCTCCCTTAAATCGTATTTACCTACCACAATCCTAATTCCTATCAGTGCAAAGTAGCAAAGACAACCCCCCCGCTGCCTTTCACCTAATAACGTTAGCTTAGTATTGAGTCCATGCAGGAATGGCACGATGCCTACTCGTCTTTAGCCGTCGTCCTACTGGTCCCTGAGTATCCTCAGGACTCAGCGACAGCGGACCTCGCGAAGCCACATGTCGCTGAAAGTATACCGCGATGGCAAACCCGAAACACCAATCAATGCCGCCACGGATGATTGCTCCCCTCCGCCTAGACTCTACCAGTATAATAAGAGGGGACCCGGAGGTGTCTCCCAGCAGGTCTTCAATACAATCTAGTGGCCCGAGCCGGGTCCACACTCCATCCTCTTCAGTCCCAAATACACCTCTGATTGCGGCACGTCCATCTTCGCCAGAGAAAAGGCTACCACATCCGGCGGACCCTAATTCGTTCCTCACAGCATTAGCTACGCAAGAAAGGCGTGTGTTGGAATTGAAAGAAGAATTAGAAAAAGCTGAGATTGAACTAGAGAAGCTGAAGAAGCAATGGGCATCGCAGGAAGCAACAAGGAAGAGGAACGAACTTCGGCATCTCGAACAGCTGCAGCCGCTCAATACTTCGTTGGCTAGTTCTTCAGCATCTCAGGATGAAGAGTCAACTCATGTCAACAAGGAGCTCGGCAGGCGCAACAGAACATCGTCTGGTGTAAAGGCATTCCAGCGGACTGTCTTCTCTGGATCTAGGCACACGCGAACTCTATCACTTTTATCGCCAAAGGAATCAGCAGCAGGGTCACACCCGCCGTTACATGGCAAAGGACCGCTCAAACGTCCTCTGGAGAGGATCAATGATATTGTAGTGCCGTCGACTGTCCACGAGTTGGGTACCTCCACCGATGGTCCTAACGTGGTCGCCGAATTGTACAAGGGCCCGTCGAGAGAAATCATCGTAGAGACTGGGAAACAGCTTGTTGGCGACTTCAGGCAGGGTCTATGGACTTTCTTCGATGATCTCAGACAGGTCACGGTTGGTGATGAAGCGGCGAGCAGAACAGATCCACGCGTGCAGTCTAGCTTACACTCAGGTAATCCAACTAAACGAAATGGTCTTAGAGAAAGAGGATCTAATACAAAAGAATGTGCCAATACGAGTGTGGAAAGCCAAAGAGAATTTGATGATGCAGCCTCAAAGCGGAGTACCGGAGATCCTGCCACAGAAGTGGGCAGTAAGATCGCTGGGCCAGAAGTACCTGCCGCAACAACTCGTACCTCAACTACAGAGTACGACCTCCAAAGGAATACGAACAACAGTTCTAGCGATTCTGATGATGATGGATGGGAAAATTGGGACACTTCGACTAGCAAGAATTCAACTCCTCGTCGGACGGATGCCTTGTACGTGGTAGACTCAGTAGCATCTCCACTTACTGCTAAAAGTAGTCCGAGAACGAGCATGAGGTAAGTGGCTCTGTGTCCAATTACATGCAGAGATCAACAGCTGAAGCAATTTGGTAGCTCCTCGGAAGCAACACCACGCTCTACTAAGTCTGTCATCTCAGCCGAAAAGCGTGATGATATCCCTTGGCCAGCCCTTAAGAAGCTATCGCCAAGCAGACTTTCGAGAACAGCCTCGACCTTGATGGGCGAATGGGAGAAAAGCCTTGCGACACACACAAGCAACGGAGCAGACTCATCGTTAAAGATCGGATCGAAAGAACAGAAAGCGGATTGACTTCTGTCAACGTTTGATATGGCGCCACGATAAGAATGATGGACGACGCGTAGAGATACGATTCTTCTGATATGGAAAGAATATGGACATGGCGACCAGATTTCTTGGTCGCGTGATACCAGTCCATGTGCAAGCGCGGGTCAAAGGAACCGTACTTGATTTTGGCTGATTTGCAATCTCTGCGAAGAGGCAAGTCACAAGGCTACGGAGAATTGCACGTATCATTCTTTTTGGAGCCAGCATTCGCATAACCTGGTTTCCATTGAACCTGCACGCTACCAGTATGCTATTTATACAGCCATGAACATACTTCATAATATAAATGAAACATAAGTTGTCGGCGTATATATATCGTATCTCATGCAGTGAAGGGTAACTCTTCCTACTTCTAGAAACTTTTGGCAAGGCGACTGGGGGCAGATTTCTGTCGCCTTACCTCTGTGTAATGCCAAGACTGATGATCTTCCATTGGCGATCATTCCATTCGCGATAGAGATAACACTTAGACTCTCCAGAGCCACAACGTCCCCGTTTACCCTCCCTCCTAATTCATGCTCGCGATGTTGACCCCACCCACCCATTCCACCATGAAAGCCAGCTGCATTGCCTCTCTTCCAACCCCATACTGAGGCTCTCAATCGAGCCCAGCCTTCACCATCCGCGCCACCACCACCATCGCTGCTTCTCCCTCCCTCGTCCTCTCCACCCTTCTAAATACAAACACGTGGCCGAAATGGAACAGCTTCGTGCCGCGCGCCTCCCTAAGATCCCTTTCTGACAATAATGGCCAACTACGCCCCGGCGTCCTATTCACATAACATGCGGATATGAGCGGTCGAGGTAGAAATACAATTGTCAAGATGAGGCTACTCATGACTACACTTGAGGACATGAAAGAAGATGAAGAAGTAAAGGAGGGCTCAAGGGTTGTGTGGCTGGGAAATAGTATCTAGATTGGGCGCTGCGGTCGGAGCGCGTCCATGAGATCTTTGAGAAGGGTGGTGTGACGGTTTATGATGTTTACGAGATTTTGAGTGGAGCATTGGCATGGCCTGTTAGACTCTGTGTGGGAGGGATGTTTGTGAGGAGATTCAAACAGCGGATTGGGGAGTTGAAAGATTCGTAGAGGGCCAGGGGGAGGACTAAACGTAGAGCGCTATGCTTCGCTTGATTGCTGGAAAAAGTGCTTGGGAGTGCATCGCTCCATTGAATTCAATACGATCAATCCTGTCCATGGGCTGGAGTTGCAACATATCATTGGTTACTGTTTGCAACCACCTTATCCTGCATGCTGTAAGAAGTAACGATGGCCCAATCGTAAGCCACCGATAAGCATTATCAGGTACTAGGCTATTCCTCTTATTTCAGCTGAACACCAACCTTTTTTTAAAGCACATTGCACTTCGAAGCTTCAGAATCCTCTTCCTCTGGCTCCTGTTTTCTTCGTTTGCATGTCCGGGCCAAGATCACCCTGAAGTTACTCAGTGAATTTGGTGCAAAAACATGGAGCTTCAGCCTCGCCCGCCAACTCGAGAGTACACCATGGAGTCACAGGGAGTAAAGAATCCTCCCACTATTCGACAAAGAGTCGCGGATTTTCTTCGGCGCATTTTCAGAAGTGGAACAGGAGATACTTCGGAGTCTGATTATGTTTGGAATGCCATACGAACTGCGGTGGAGAACGACCCAGAGATGCCGACCTTTGCTAAGTCAGACTTCCTTAGCGGTTATGCCTTGATCAGCCAGCAATACAGGGTACGGCCTTGGGATGTCTGTATGTATGTCTCGCGTCCTCCGCCTGCTGAGCTTAGTGGTAAGACGTCCCTATATGATGGAAAGTTACAGTCTACCTTCAACTAAATTTTTGAAAACATTGTTAGCCTTTCCAGAATTCCATCGACTTGGGCAATGCCTCGATGCTGTACACATCTTATCCAGCCAACAATACTCGGATGTTTTCATCTCAAGGTAAGAGAATCGTATCGTAAGCCTGTTATCATAACTGAGTGACCACCAAGCCTGTGCGCTGTATTAGATAAAGAGGTTTATAGAGAGACTCATACCTGGGATATTATAGTCTTCTCGTGGTACGCTCTTCTTTATCGTTTGTACCGGTTTCGTCAAAAGCGCTACGGCCGTTTCGCCGAAATTCCTCAACTTGCATTACTCTACCTTCTATCCCAGGAGCCTGAATGGAATGTGCCATTGAAAATATGCGCCCACAGAAAAGCCCCGCCGATCATACCCGAGATCTTTCGATTGCCTTCCGACGGTACTGTCACCCTTTTCATGGTTTGCGCAGGGCTAAAGTGAACTAGATATAGCTCAAGATCTGCATGTCCTTCCGCACACCATCTTAACTAGAGTCACCTGGTCATCGGACGTTCCCGCATATAAGGATGAAACTGGGTTATCGAATCCACCAGGCCGCCACTATATAAGCATGTTCATCCTTGACCAGAAGGCTCCACGGGATATTCGAGCAATTTGTCTAGCTGAGAGTAGAGAAAGTTTTATGGCTCTGCGAGAAGAGTATCAAGCTGCCAAGTCTCAAGTACCCTTTTGGTCTGCTCCTAACGAGCTTGCGACTTTGTTCTATGCTATCCACTTGGCCGCCCTCGCCAGAACATTTAATTGTCTGAAAGAATGGTCTTATCAATTGGACTCTTTGGTGCGCTAAATCTAAGCCCTGATCCTTTTTGTTAACTGACCATCTGGCAGGCTCCAAAGGCTAGAGCAAAGCCAAGTACTAAGAAACTCCAATATTTGAACCGTTTGGGAGACTGCGCTGCGGATGCAGAACTATGCATGAGCGGAAACATCAGCCAGCTGGCTAACATGATCCAATATTTAACATCGATGACTGGAGGATCGTCCAGCCTTCCATATGATCTAACTAGACTAGAGTCTCTGAAACTTGACATAGAGTATGTGCTTTCAAAACTCAAAGACCTGGCCGAGAGAATTACTAAACTTCGGGGAGAGGTAAGAAAGCACTTTTAATACGACTAAGACTCGCTGAACAGCCCTCCAGATTGAGTTTCGAGTAAACATGGCGTCTGACAGGACGACTTTGCTCACGTTCCTGGCCAGTATATATGTTCCGGTAGCCTTCGTCACTGTAAGTCATCATGTCAATCGTGTCTCCAAAACGGTCTATTGTGAACAGGATGTTAACTACCATTAGTCATTCATGGGAATGAACTTGACCCCCGGCCTATGGCAAGGGAATCCCGCGAGCACGCAGGACAACTCCAGCCCTCATCTCTGGGACTTAAAGTTGTTCATAGAGATTTCAGTGCCACTCGTCCTTGCTACAATCATACTTCCAACAATTCTTGGTCCTTCCGGTTTAAGGAACGCTATAGCTAGAGCCAAACGGCGCTGGTCTGGTCTCCTAATTATGACCATAGCTTTCTCGGTTCTCGTTTCGCTGGCAATCATGAGCGATAGCATTGGTTCACGATTATATTTTCTGCTGATTGCAGCGATTCCTTTGATATGCTTCGTCCCTCTCTTCTTCTACAATTAACCGCTTCCAGATCAACATAACTCCTCTTCTATAACAAATACGGACTTAATCGATTGACAAAAGCTGTCAAGGAGCATCAAAGGAACCTACATATGCGCGGGAGTCAGGTTCTAAAACTTCTAATTGAGGAGTTATCGTGGTGGTCTGAGCACTGGTGTTTTGAGGGGTGCCGATCTTGTTTATCCCTTATAAGCGGAGTGAAAAGGATACTATCATAGTATTCCAGTAAAGACATATAGCCAAGGTGCGGCAAGGAGCAGCCTGACCGTTCGCGATCTTATACAGGGACGATAGGTCAGATATCAGATGATGCAACGTTTAAAATAACGAATCCCATGACCGTATGCTGGGGGATGTTTGTTATTGAAGTTGGTGATGTACGTGTGGGTCGAGAACAGTATATGTCTGTAATCCACATACCTTCTAAGGCCTATCTTAATACACCAACAGCGCCAGCATGCTTACTCCCAAAGCTTCCGCATATTACTGCTATTCGTTATTAACGGATAGGCCTGTAAATTGATTCAGAAACCAGTAAACTCTAGAATAACCAAGTTCGCGATTCAATCTATAAGAACCTAATATCATATATTGGTGACAGTCAACCCTCACTAGTCTATTACATTTGAACACCAGAACAGCTTTAAATTTCCGAAGGTAAGGACTACGCCAAGGCGACAAACATCTGCCCCGACCTCAACCCTCACCAGGACTAGGGTGAGCGCCGCTTTATAGTCACGCGATAAGACAACGAGCCTTCCAATTTACAATTCACCATTCCAGTCCACAATTAGTCGACTTATGAATAGTAGATCAATAGTTTCAGAATCCCGCAGTTTCGGATCGTGCTTCCGGCAAGCTAATTCATCAGAACGTTTCTGATTTGGGGATAGAGACTCTTGCGAGACTGTATGCTTTTCCTATACAGATGCCCCCCATGAAAGCTATGATAGTAGATATCCTAGCAATATGAGAAATGATTAAAACAAAATCTACGGAGACAGCTACCTCGCAACGAAAAAACTAAGGTTCCTAGGCTACAAAATCATGTCTCACCGTATCCTTTCTGTACTGACAAATGCTCAAATCGTCAACCAGAAACCTCTGCGGAAGCAAGCGCATGCAACAATACCGTCACAGGCGCGGCCGGACTCCCTTAGGAGGACCTCAATCCCGCATTAAAATTGATGCCCACAGCCTGCAAAGTCTGCACACTCGTGCCTAACGCTGCAATAGCTTTCCCATGCCCACAAGCCTCTTGAACAAATTGCTCGACTTCGAACAACGCAAGAGGGATTGACGAGGCGTTGACACTGCTATTACTAGCATCAGGGACCACACCACCGACGATGATGGCATCAGAGAAGATGTTTGAGGTGGTGATGGAGGATTGGTTGGAGTAGACGCCTGTAGCGAGCGGACCAATGTGGGTTGAGACGACTTCGTAAGAGGCCTATTGGGCGGAGAGGATAGGGAGAATCGATGCTAGATCTGACGTGGAGAGACGGACATCGTCTGCTAAGATGCCGATGATGAGACCTGCGTTGCTTTCGTTTGGTTCTAAGGACGAGGTCAGGCGGTAGAAATAGGGAACTGTGGCACTAGCGTTGGTAGACCTGCTTGGACCGTTACCAACGGCCGGAAGAGTGGCGCCAATGCCCATTGCGACGCGGCGGACAAGGCAATTGTCAACGTTATTAAGAATGCTGTCAATGTAGCGTTGTTGAACGGCAGGGTCACTCACGCGGCCCAGCTCAAAGCAGTAGGCGTCGACTGTGTGTTGTTGGGCATATTTGGCGAGGGTGGACCAGAAGGTACGTTCTTGGCCGAATGAGCTATGAAGGTTGGGATAGCGGCCTATTGCGCCATTGACGAATTCCGGGGGGATGCAGGTGTAGGAGAGGGTGCCATTTGTAGAGTTATTGAGAGAGGCCCCGATGACGCCACCGATGTCGTCGGGTGAAGATGTGGATGCGCCTTCGAAGAGGAGAGGTTGCATGTAGTCGTCCCGGTAGTTATTATTGACGGGAACAACGGCTTTGTTGATTGGTAGGAGGTAGCCTTGGGGGCTATTGTGGCGATGGTTTGCTGTGTTGTTATAGGACATGAGACGGCACTACAGAAGAGGGTCAGGAACGAACGTGATGCCTCTTATGTGCAGAGCCGTCTGTGGAAGTATCTCATTAGCAGAGAAGCACAGACAGCGTAAAGTCGACGCACCAGTCGGAAAGCCTTTGTCTGCCTCGAACTTGACTGAATGGATTAGATCAGGAAAGTCCGCTCCGTCGTTGATGAAGAATGATGGCTGATGATTGCCCTAAGGTCATAATTGCCACATTGGCTGTAGAACTTGGTCGCAAATCCATGCGTATCACATCCCACACCACTGCCACCATTGCTAGCCACGGCAACAAAGAAGCAGGTGCAAACGTCGCTCTTTGCTCCTACGCCTAGCCAGCACGCTGAGGTCAGGTTGCTCCAGTCACCATATGACTCGAAAGTACACCGTGGCCTAATACATGAACGACGCACTCAGGGACGCCTTCGTGATCGAAATGGAATATTTTCTTGCGGACAGTGGTATCTTCAAGCATATTATAACCTCTTGGGCCGGCTCGTCAAGAATCCGCAGTAGTGTCCTCCACACCGGTATCCGTGGTCTCCATCTGACCACCTGTGTTGACCAGCACCTGGGAGAGTTGGTTTCGCTGGTTCTGTCAGCGTGGTCTAGAGCGTCTGAGGTTTTGAATATACCTTTGGATTCTGAGCTTGGATACAGGCAACTAGAGCCAAGACAGACAGCAAGACAAATTTCATCATGTAACGTCAGACGCGAAGTCTAGCTCAAAAGCAAACGATGTGAGAAACTGACTATACCTCAAGACAGGATTCGGATACCATATAAACTCTTCCAGAAGCCAGGCATGGCCTAGCTTATCAAAGCAGAAGAGAACGATGAAGCAGCACATCGTATAAGGAACACAAACCATAGTCATTATCCCTTAAGTGGCCGACGTCCACCTTTCAGGGGTAAATAGCGGAATCATGCCGCTTAGAATAATACCCCCTAGAGATAGCCTAAAGTCGGGTCGCCTAGGCGAGGGGACTAGCCCTAAGGGTAGCCTAAATCTAGTCTCCTAGGGGACGAGCTTTAAGGGCCTTTAGGCATTAGCCCTAGCGGGCCGTACGGTTAATAGTCATAATTCTTCGTTTTCTTACTATCTTCATCAACTATAAAGCTGCGCAAGCGTCCAGAAAAGATACCAAGGACACAATACGGTTGTAAGCTATGTCAGAGGTATATATACAACCATAAAAGGTGTTGGAATGAGCATCTGGACGCTATTCAATAGGATAGGGTCGATGGTGGTTGAAAATAGGGGGGTGGGCGAGGGTCAGCCACTTAAGGGATAGATGCCGTGACTAAGTCTTATGGAATCAATATGAGTCTAAAACAGACTTACCCAATCCATCATATATCAGGTTCCAATACTGCATGTGCTCAAAGCATTAGTAGTCGTGCGAATCGAGCTATGAGGCTCGGCGGGAAGGTAATCATGGTTTAGACTCGCCGGAGTGCTAATAATCCTAACGCCAAGTCAGCTCAGAACCTGGAATGCGCGCAGGAAGTTCCCGGATACCTAATTAACAGTTTCGGCGAATAGTCGCGCTCTTCCAGATAATCAAGTTTTAATGAAAGATTCCAAAGCAACATATTTCCACAGTGAAGCCGCGATTCTGCCCGGCGCAGATATGAACGAGCCAGTGGATGTTGAACGCGGTCCCCTGCATCGCCTGCGTTTAACCACGCAAAAACATTCAACTTCTCCACCAGCCTTCCCAGCTAACGATGCCCCTTAATGCTAAGCCACGTAAAACAGCAGTCGCTTTGGGTGAGGCGGACACCCACGCCAAGCGTGTAGAATTTGCCGCCTGGAGGTGGGTTCTCCTGGGGCATATGTATCAAGTCCAGCATGGCCAGTCTCTTGAGATCCCATATACTGAATCCGAGGGGTTGAAATTCCTTCCATGGAATGTGTTTCAGTGGTAGGTACGAAAGAAGCGAAATGCAGGACTCGCACGACTCGCAGCCTCTGGGGCCTGCTGAAATGCAAGGGATGTGTCATCCCACGGCTGATATGGTAATATTATTGGTGCTGGAGCAGCATTCAGCTGATCAGGTGGGGGTTCAAGCAGGGAAGCATTGCTGTCATCCAAATATGTTTGGAGGCATTCCATTTCGGCAACCTCCCACGGCCTGAGATTGCCCCACACAGAAGGCAATGTTCGATCGCTTGTTCTATGATCTTCTAATTCGACTATTTCATAATCTGATGGGAATTCCAAAGGCACCCCGTAGCGAGACGTCACAATGTAGTAGAACTGTAGACGCCACAAGGCACGTACAACACGACATTCTTCGGCCCAGCTAGGCGGACCGGTCCGAGCAGGTATATACGCGCGTCCTTCAGGCTGGTCTTCGAGGGGGTGTAGAGAATAATGCCATCCGAGTTCACTTAAGTGCATAGGACGGATTCGATTTATGCGATCGATGTGAGTGCTGAAAAAAGATGCGGCAAGTTGATGTACACGAAAAGCTAACCCGAGAAGGGGTACAATATTCTTGGGGGGGAGACCTTGAGGTAGAGGACTTTCATTATTGTCCTTACTCATGTCTTCCGTAGCAAGCTGCGCATCACCAGTAACATAAGGCTCAAGATTACCAGGAAGACACCTGGCGACGCCACGAATAATCTGCCGTAGATTTTCCGGCAACCTTCCTAATGCTTCTTCAACGATCTCACTGGCAAATTTTCTGAAAACCTCGGCCGGGATTGGAGATCAGGTTCGATTTTGATTATCGTCAACAGAATCTCGGTTGGAAGCCGCTTGAGGGTCAATCAACTCAGACGACATTTTTACAAGAATACAGGTCTTAGGCAGAGCTATCCAGTGCAAAGTTTCAAATTACAATTGAACTTGGGGAAGCGAAAGGCAGGCACAGGTTTTAAATCCTGGGCAAGCGACGCTATCTGATTGCTTAGTAAGCAAACAGAAACAAGAAATTTCGGAGTACATTACTATCCATCGACGTGAGTGTCATTACACTACCTACATCATCCTACTTGTAATCCTAGACTTTGGCAGACATTCCCCCCCAATCAGACAAATACTTTTGGTCTCTGCCTATCCTCCGGTGGTTCACAGTGGGACATTTGTATAAGAAGTGTGCGCGTAAGCCAACGACGCGATGACCCATTTAAATCCCCACCCTTTGCGCTGATCCTCACCCCAGATAGCGATCTTGAGGCACGCCTCGCAAAGCACACATTACTATCCCGCAGCTGGCGTACAAATTCGTTTTCAGGCGTCTTAGGCGTCCCATTATTTAATACTAACTTGATAGTAGTC
Organism: Cladonia borealis; assembly: GCA_018257855.2. Taxonomy (NCBI): domain Eukaryota; kingdom Fungi; phylum Ascomycota; class Lecanoromycetes; order Lecanorales; family Cladoniaceae; genus Cladonia; species Cladonia borealis. The sequence goes on from JAFEKC020000015.1 coordinate 1,027,027, forward strand.
TGGTTGTTGAATCGGCACTGGAGTCACCGTTCTTCAATGACATGGGTATCATGCTGTCTGCATACCTATGTACCTCAAGGTAGTTATCGTCGTCTGACCGCACAATGCTCTCAAGGTTTTCTGTCTGGGGATTTGCGATAATGCCAGGCTAAAAACCGGGTCTCGGAGTTCTTTTTCACTTGCGTATCTTCCTTACAGCTTAGGACACGTCTGAGGATAGTCCTCTGCTAGATTCTTTTACCATGCTGGGCATTCAAAATGGTGAACTTCACCTTAGTAACCAGTCTTTATGTTATTAAGCGTCCTACAAGAAGGAGGATAAGTCTTGAAATTTATATACAAGATTGCATCGCCAACAAAACGCCGATCCATGTATGCAAACGGCTCGGAACAAAACCCCCAACCCTTCACGACACATTGGCTACATGTATCATCATGTTATACTGCGTCCCAACGCTGGCATCTGTGGTCTGAAAAACGGTGATATAGTCCACTGTCCTTTTTCCAAGTGTGGCCTGGTGTTGCTGGAGGAAATATGCGACACCGAAGCCATGTGCTGAGCCAAGAAGCGCCTCTCCTTGCGGTGTGGTGGTGTCGAACTTCATCCCGGGCCAAGGCTTGAGCCCAGCCGCTGAAGTCACGCCCGCAGCTTGGTTGACGATATCTTGGGTGCCGGAGTCGTTGTTTATATGGTATCTGAAGAAATACTGTATGGTGTTCGGGTTTACATTCGCTGTGCTGCATGCGTTCGCCCAGACGAGATATGCGACATCAGACCACCTATGTAGCTGAGGGACCGGGGCTACTGGGTTTTGGGGAGATCCTCCAACGAAGGAGTACGGGCCAAAAGACTCCATAGCGATGAAGACGTCTTGCTTGGGGTTCACGGCCTCCATGTAATACGCATTTGTGGGGTCTCGCTGACACATGGTAAGCTTCCTGACTTGGGGGATACTAAGGTCACTTACGGAAATACCGCCAATTAGGCCTGAGTAGGGGAATTCGGCATTTTGCTCCATCCGCACTAATTCATAATCCGCCGCCGATGTTGACAGCGAATTGCCGTTCAAGGCATCTATCAGATCTGCTGGTGGCACCGTATCATCCACATCAGCCTCATTCCAGCCATTGGCTTGAAGATGGCTCTAGGCCAAGTATTGACTAGGATCCTGCGAGCATGCCATGGCTTGTACAAGCTTCTGACCTCGCGTCTGGCCTGAGGTGTACGTAACTTTGGTGACTCGTTTAACAAGTGGGTGGGGATTTGGAGAAAATTTCGAAAGGGTACCAAAAGCCAAAGCCCTTTTCCGTACATTGTCGTCGTTGTGATTAGAATATGGGCTGGCTGTCGCGCTGATGCTCGAGAACAATGCAAGAAGGATAGAGAAAGTGAAGAAGGACCATGACCACAAGCTGAGCTTTGCGTTTGCCATCGCTAAAGATTGAGAGGATAGTGATCAACCCAAAGAATGACTTCTGATGGTTTAAGGCCGAAGAATCTGTTGCCAGCCCTTTATGGGTGTCATCAACGCATATATACATCTTTGTCTGAGGCTGTACGTATTTCTTGTGTTGCTTACTCCTGCCCATGACTGACTAGATGTTGGATATGAGATGATGTGACATTAACGAAGCTGGCAATTCATGGTCGTTGTTTCACAAGAAGAGCACCGCCCCAAGTTCCAGCAGTGATGTTTGGGTACTGATTTGGCCCAAATTACTTTCACCCTTCAAGGCCATGAGGTCAGCTTTGCCGTACGCTTTGCTGTTGGCATTGACCATATGATATTCGAAATGCCCCTTGAATGATATTGTTAGCTTAACTACAGTACTGCACGCTGGGGACTAGCCCGCAAAAGACTCGAACCATGTCCAATCGGAAGGCTGTCGTGAAGGAAGCTGATGCTCATACATCTGAGTAACGCTGCATTCCTCGGAGACGTATTGGGTGCGAGACGATATCCGTTCCGCCCATAGGCAAAGAACCATGGCTGGAAACCCGGCGCTGACATCCATGTTTCAAAATGGTGCAATTGAAAGGTTTAGATATACATGTACATACTATCATAATGAGGGATCGGCATAGTATTGTAGGCATGTCATCCAGTAGCTTACAATACTAAAGCAGTCAACCGATGCGATTGGAGATTGATAGAGGCACCAAGGGGCCAAATTTCTCACGAGCCATCCGGATCTAAGTCAGCCCACACGTCAATTCGATTGAACAACATGCCGCTACCATCACAGTTCCAGATATGGCTACCAATCGCAACTATGCATAGGTATGGACGGGCAGATGCTAGTTCTAATACTAATTCGATCTCTCGGAACCTTAGCCGCTTCAGTCAGCACTAAAATATAAAACTTTAAGGTAATCTCGGACGCGGGAAGCGAGACCGTTTGGCAATATATACCCGATAAGACTTAGTAGATACCCAGTAGGTATTTTTACCACTTCAACTGCGGAAATACTAAACAAGCGTCTACCATACTACTACCTCACCTATGCTGTGTACATAGTAGTACTGTGGCACATATGAACTAGCCAATCGATCTCACAGAAGACACATACTGTGCATTCAATGGCGCTGTAACTGGCCCGCTTATCTTTACGAGATGGAGGCTCAGCGGAGCCTCCTGCAATCCACTACAGTATCTTGACGCATTCACTTCAGCATGGCCTCGTCTTGTACACCTCACAACCTTCAACCGTGATATTTAGCGTTGGGGCAAAGCAGACATCCTCCATCACGGCCAACAATGGAGCTCTTGTATGCTATTCTCATTGTGATCCACTATCCGCTGCTGGTAAGACAGACCTAGGCATCAGATTGTCACTATCGGTAATCAAGAGCAGCTATCAGGACTTCCACGCCCCTGAATGTGATATCTTTCCTAGTGCCTATACCAACCGAGCAATGCTTCTGGTTTCGTGACAATCCAACATCTATTTAATTCATGAGTATACTTTGTAGTAGGTCGAGGCTGTGCCATTTACCTGTCTTTCAGACTTGCATCGACTACTGTAATACTTTGAACAGTGATTGCCCTATCTCTGCTGCAATGGGAGAGATTTATAGTATGAGATCCCCCACCAAATGGAAGACCAAATCTGTTCCTATACTCGAAGTCCTTTTGTATCATTCAGTTACAGACCAACATGCTCTCTCCTCTGTCTTTACCTCTAGCATTCGTGCTCAGCATATATCCACTCCTTAGCACTTCCACAGAAATCAATCACTTAAAACGTGCTGCAGCAGAGCCCCTGGCGAGGCTAACAAATCCCGCTCTCTTCATTCGTCAAGGTACGAACTTCGAACCACGAACATCACCTTCGCCAGCGAGACTCGATTTCCTGACTGACGATCTGCTCCAGGAGCGGCATGCCCATCTATAGACCCCTTTGACTGGGACATGGGTGAAGATGGTGGCTCATACACCGGACCAGCCTACACCCCACCAACCAGTTCCCTTTTCAACGCAGCCTCAGAAACCGCCGCCGCATCCTCAGCAATCATAACCACCTCCCCAACCCTCCCAACCTGCACCCTCCAAAACGAAGACCCAGACCAAAACATAAACACTCCCTACTGCATCTGCACCGCCTCGGGCCTCCCCTCCTCGAAAACCTACCCTGTCCTCTCCGTGGCCCCCACAGCCCAGGAATCTGCTTCCTGCGCCTACACCACCCTCCCCGCAACCGCAGCCTCCATCTCCATCTCCACCCCAGTCATAACCTCCAACTGCCAAGTCTGCACCCAAGTCGTCAACAACGAAGCCGACTGCACGCCTATTCCCTCCTGCAGACCCACTAGCAATACCGTAAACCCCGTCTCCACCCCCACCGGCACCCCAAGCACCAAAGTCGAAATCTCAAACAACACCGTCCACGCCGGTGAGCTCTCAGGGTCGAAACTGTATTCCGCCGCCCTGAGCGTAATGTCGCCCGCCTGTCCCACCCCGAGCGGAAACAACCCAACCTCCTGCTCCTCGTCGGGACAAGGGGTGCAGAACGTGGGGTTTGTCGAAGACGGGGACGCCTCGGCGGGGACGCTGGTATTTACGATTGAAGATAGCAATTATACGACTGTGGGGCAGCGGAATGCGATGCTGGGGGCTGCGGCTCAGGCGTTTGCAAATGCGGCTACGCATAAGAGTTGTCAGAATATGACGTTTGCGGGGGATTGTCCATCGAGCAGGAAAATGATGAAGAGGGATGATTTATCACCCGCTGGTTCGGGGGCCTTGGAACCAAGGGTTTATACGCCGCCGCCGGAATGTACTCATGAGCTGCTTGTTTGTGATACGACGAATTTGGTTACGGTGTTGGTGTTGGATGAGAATGGATTGGAGGCGTTTATGAATGTGGAGGCGAGTTTTGCTATTGCTGGGTTCAATTTGTTTGATTGTGAGGCTATGTTGGATTTTCTGGTTGTGGCGCTGGAGGAGGTTGCGCCGGAGGTGGTTCTGTCGGATTGGGAGTTGTTGGGGGAGATTATGGTTCTTTGTGAGGAGTTGACCGGGCAGGGGGTGGCGGTGAGTAAAGGAAGGAAAGAGGAGGGGGGGACCGGGTGGTAGGGCTGTTGTTGGCGGCATTGAATGTTTATAGCGAGTGTTTGGAAGGTTTACGGAGTATAAGCTGACTCCTGTGAACAATCTTCTTTAGGCGATTGTAATTAATGTTGAGGTTAAGTTTTGAGGTTCATACAGTGCACGCTGTGAGTTAACGTTTATACAGAAGAACGACTGAGGGTGTCTATACTTACGTTCAATCAGGAACGGGGACTAACGAATTATTAGAGGAGTTATGGCAGTTTCGTAAAGCCAACCGCTATCTCCAAATTGTGCAAGTCAGTCTAAAGGGACACCGATGCTTCTTTCCCCTTTTTTCCCCTTTTCTGAATCGGCCTTGCTGCAACCTCATCTCTAATAAAGCGACCTATCCATGGCTTAAACTTCCTACTGCTAGCAGAATAGCGCGCAGTATCGGCCCACTCCACGATACCAACACGTTCAGAGTCAACGGCGTCGAAACGCTTGCAATGACCTAGGAAGTCTTTGATTATTTCAGTCTTGTTAGAGTCTGTTAGGTACTCTGGATGGGTCAAAGCTACATGGAATGCTGTCGTACGATCCACAGGCTTTTCATGTGCCCTCCACCACCCGCTGTCATCACGTGAAACAATTTCGAGTGGATCAGCTCCTCTATTCAACATAAGGCGGGATATCTCAATATTAAAATACGTTAGCATAAAGACCCACGGCGTCTTGCCCTTGTAAACCTCATTCGGATCTGCGCCACTTTCGAGTAAGACTTGAGCAGTCGGCAACCCATCGAACGGGCGGTCGAACGCATTAGTACATTAGTGGTCGGCCAATTCGGTGGATAGATTTCTTTCCTTCCTTTTCAAGCATGGAGGTGACATACAAATTCATACCGGAAAATACGGCCAGGCACAGCATATCTGTATTATGTTCAACGCCTGCAAAACTGTGCCCACATTGCCTCGTAGAAAACATAAGGCCTCTTGATCCACGAGGGAGCACACTCTGTTCAACTCATCGAGATAAGATATCCGAGCAGAGCCGTTGACTTTTTCTGCGCGGCTGGAGTATTCAAAGAAGCTAGTTAGTAACTCTAACAGAGCACCGCACAGATGTTTCAGGGGTTTTGTATGGTATTCAGCTGGGCTTGTACTGCGGGTTCGTCTTGAGCAGACGTAAAGCCATAGTCATAAGGGAAATTTCTGGATCACAGATCAATTTCTGATGTATTCGAGACTTCGCTTCATCCAAGGCCGAGCCATTGACGAGGTATTCTACAACAGTTCGGAGCAAAAATGACAGTCTAGCTTGGCAAAGATCGCTTCTGTCATCACAATAAATCAAACCACGGCGGCAGCTCCTTATACGTCGCTTCAAAGCTACGCATTGCTCCTGTTAGTAAACACACGTGTTTCCTAGAAAACCCTCTTCAAAATTAGCTTTGTTATCTATTACCGTAGGAGCATTTCCCACGAGGTTAAGGTTAAGGTAGGGATACTAAGGTAGGTCGCCCTTAGAGATGCCCTAAACTCGGGTCGCTTAGGTGATAGACTAGCCCCCGGAGTAAGAGGATCTTGGTGTTAATCTTGTTTTCTAAGGGACCAGGTTCAGGGGCCTCTTTGGTCAGCCCCATAGGGCTGTACGGTAAACACGCCACAGTCCCTCGGCAAAACTTCGCCGCGCTACGCCGCCTTCCAAGATTTACCAGCTGTGTAATGTTGATACAGGCGATCGAACAGATATGTATTTCCCTGGCATGTCGGGTGGTGGGGGTGGGGGCAGTACAGCTGGCTTGAGCGATGAGGAAGCAGCGATGGTCAAAACTGTAGGTATCCGCTTGTCACAGAGATGTCTAGAGGGTTGACCAGCTGGGATGGTAGATGCAAGGAGCTATGGAGACCTGTCCCTTCAAGACAGTGATATCTGGTGGCATGGGATTCGCCCTTGGCGGCGCTTTTGGGTTGTTCATGTCCAGCGTATGATTTCCCTAAAATGTCTCTTATAAGTGATCGTGCTGATCAATGATATCCTGTGTTCAGATGAGCTACGACACGCCGATGAGTCCCTCAGGGCAGCAACTCGCCAACTTACCACTGCGAGAGCAATTGAAGAGAGGATTCAAGGATATGGGATCAAGATCATATAGCTCTGCGAAGAACTTTGGTGTTGTGGGCGCTATCTTTGCTGGGACCGAATGCTGTATCGAAGGCGTATGTCAGGTCACACTAATGATTCGGGAGTATATTGGCTGATATGCACGGGCTCTAGTATCGTGCGAAGAACGATCTGACGAATGGGATAGCTGCAGGATGTATAACAGGTGGTGTCCTGGGCGCGAAAGCTGGTCCGCAGGCTGCTGCTATAGGGTGTGTGGGCTTTGCGGCTTTTAGTGCTGCTATAGATTCCTATATGCGTATGGATTGAAAAAGGTAGAGGAATGGGGGTTCGTATGGAGAGATGGGAGGCTTTTGGAATGCATAGCGCGGCGTTGGGATAGATATCGCATGATCTCCCCTCTAGAATTGGGCTCAGGTGGCATCAGGGAACCATGTAGAGAATTATGGTATATACTCGTGAATGTGCGGAGAAAACGGGTCTTCAGCAATCATCATAGTATATACAGTTGTTCTCAAAATAACTTAGGGTAAGTATGTACAACGGTGAAGTACTGAATCACCGTACTCCCTTTGGGGACGAAACTATGTGCAAATTCTATGCCCATATATCCAGACTCGCGTTGAAGCAGTCTTATACAACCACACAATGGACAAAAGCGTGTTCAAATATATTTGTATGGATTCATGATTCCTTTCTGCGGTGTTGTTAGCAAGGACTTAACGGAAGGGAGTTGTAAATACATACCGGATCATAAAGATCTTTAATCTGCTTCATTAACCGTATCATGGTTTCACTGCGGCTGTATCCGATATAAGGCTTTTTTGCAAGGCCAAGGCCATGCTCCGCACTAATACTTCCGTTGCGTTTCGCAATCCACTCATAAACGAAGGGCTCGAGCTGCTCCTCTACCTCCTTGTCGAACCTCCTGGTCGCAACGTTGAGGTGCAGATTCGAATCACCCATGTGTCCGTAGCCTACGACACCCACGACGGGATACTTCTCATCATCACCAACCAGGCCAGCTGATTTAAGACGCTCCCTCGTGTCTTCTACAAGCTGGTAGAGCTCGGGCAAAGGTATCGAAAGGTCATATTTGTATACACCGCCCCAATGTCCTAAGCATTCCGGAATCCCTTCGCGCCACGACCAGAGGGACTGGATCTGAGTCTCATCCTGAGCTAGAACCCCATCAGACACAATCTCTTCCCCCATGACATGTTCGAGGAAACTTTCCAACTTCTCACTGTCGTGGTCTGGGTTGGACCCGCTGGTTTCAATCAAACAGTAAAACGGGTATTGGCCTTCTAACGGACGTTTTTTATGAGTCACTGTGTGAACTAAATCTTGGCTTTGTCCATCCATTAACTCGAAAGCAGATAGTATCTCAGAAAGTCGTCCTTTAGCAGCCCGAAACGCTTGTTGGACCTTATCAAAGCTTTCTAAACCGAAAAAGGCCACATTGGTGGCTTTCGACCGCTGGGGACACAGGATTGAAACACCCGTGATAATTCCAATGGTACCCTCACCACCTATGAAAAGCTGCTTTATGTCATAACCAGTATTATTCTTCCGGAGTCTGCTCAAATCGTCCATAATTGTCCCGTCTGGTAAAACTGCCTCAATACCAAGCACATTGCCGTGCAGACTTCCATATCGTAAAAGGCGCAAGCCCCCTGCGTTGGTAGCCACATTGCCTCCAATGTGGCATGAGCCTTTGGCGCCAAGGTCCAATGGGAATATATGACTCTTTTCTGCTAGGAAGTGGTCGACAACCTCGAGAATACATCCTGCATCTACCACAAGAGTACCAGAGACTTCGTCGAAATCTCTGATTTTGTTCATTCGAGACATATTGATCACAATCTCGTCAAAGACTGGGACAGAGCCACCAACAAGACCAGAGTTGCCGCCTTGCGGCACAACAGCTAGCATATTCTCATTGCAGTATCTAAGTATTTTGCTAACTTCTGCCGTCGAGCCGGGTTTCACCACGAGTTTTGTATGTCCCTTGTACTTTCGCATCCAATCACTGTTGAAAGGTTCCAGATCGTCCGTCGCATCTTGGGATATTCCATCGATGACTGCAGATTCGGTCCCCAGAAGGCCTTTGAAGTACTGAACGTCCTTTTCAGAGAGCTGAGCGGAGATTTCAGTCCTGCGAAACCAATTCAATCTTGGCTCGAACACACCTCGCCAAATCTAACGTCTCTTTTGATATTCGGGTATCTGAGATGCTTTAGAGTTGATTCACCTAGCGTAGATGGAGCATTGAAGCTTACGATTCGGATGTAAATCTGATCTCCTTCTGGGAACTTGGTGCTCCATGCGTAGTGCCGTCGGCGGCAGGTTGGTGAGGCTCGGTGGTCGCGGAGCTCCATCGGGTTTGCTTTGCTGGAAAACGGGGTTGACACCTTGGACGAAGAAGTCTTGGGCGGAATGTAGCAGAGTAATGATTCAATGCCCGGGGAGTCACCCGTAGAGAAGCCATAATTCTTAGACAAGCGCGGAAAGCATGTCTATATTGTAGAAATGGTTATCTGTGTGGGGAAGGCTATGCTGCAGCTCTAAGGTATTTTACCGCGGCAATCGGCCTCCGCTTGGCGCCGATCAAGACGCGCCATGTTTTAGTGCCTAAGAGCTCATGAGCTTCTTCTTCGTCCCAGAGCTTTAAGACTCAACATACTTCAGACTCTGTCTGGAAAAAAACACAGTATGGCTTCAGGTTACGATAGAGCATTGTCGGGTAAGCGTAGTGCAAGGATTTTACATCTATAAATGACGCTGACGATCTCTTGAAGTCTTCAGGTAACACAGCGGTTTACATGAACTATGTAAAGTTTCGAGCTTACCGTCAATCAGTCCCGATGGCCACGTATTCCAAGTCGAATACGCACTGGAGGCTGTGAAAAGAGGTATACTCATCGAAAGACGAACTACTGCTGGTATAATGACGGCTGTTTAGGAACCTGTGCTGTTGGAGTCAAGGGAAAGGATATCGTTGTCCTTGGATGCGAGAAGCGATCTGCAATGAAATTGCAGGACACTCGTATCACCCCATCTAAGATTGGTCTTGTGGACACGCATGTCTGCCTTGCCTTCGCTGGCCTGAACGCCGACGCACGAATACTGGTGGACAAGGCTCGAGTAGAGGCACAATCACATCGCCTAACCGTCGAAGACCCTGTTACGATAGAATACATAACCAAATACGTTGCTGGAGTACAGCAGCGATATACGCAGAGCGGAGGTGTTAGACCATTCGGTATCAGTACATTGATTGTGGGCTTCGACAAAGGTGACGCGACTCCACGACTATACCAGACCGAACCATCAGGCATATATTCCGCGTGGTAATTGCTCCTCAACTTTCAGTGAACTGTGCTCAAAGCTAATGCCTTGCCCAGGAAAGCCAACGCAATAGGCAGATCCAGTAAGACCGTCCGAGAATTTTTGGAGCGGAATCACAAAGATGATATGGACCGGGAGACCACTATCAAGTTGACGGTCAAGTCATTACTGGAAGTTGTTCAGACAGGAGCAAAGAATATTGAGATTGCGATCATGGCTGCGGGCAAGACGATTGAAATGTTGCCTGTGGAGGACATCGAGTCATACGTAAAGAGCATAGAGGCGGACAAACAAGAAGAAGCGGCGAAGAAGAAGACGGGTCGGACGCCCGGTACTGGCACTGCAGCGATTTTGACCAGGAGTGATGGTGGTGCGTCTGGTAGCTAGTCATGTTTTGCATCGGTTTCAAATGAGCGATAGATATCTGTAAAAATACCCTACTTGGCTCAACTTTCTCGATGCTTCTTTTGTGAGCTTGATAAGAAATCCCCAGCTAAAAATACCCTACAAACACCGGAGAATGCCGCTAAATCGTTCCTCACGCTATGCGTCCCAGTTGTTTCCTTTTTCAAAGCATTCAATTATCCAAGCCTGTCTGCGGCGTCTCTGACATCAAAGATTGACCGCTGCTGCTCGGCCCGTACACGTTCATCTTTAAGCATACGCGCGTCCACTCGAACGTCTTCACCCTCGACGTTAAGGGTGGGTTTGGGTATTTTGGCCTCGATAACGAAGTGATTGTCACAGTGCGGGCAGTACTCGTCACTACAATGCCATATTTAGCCCAGGTCGAGTCGATAGTGGGCGCATGTACCTCTCCTCAAACTCTTGAGTGTCTTTGCGGAAGCATTTTCTGCATTTTTTACAAGCAAATGTCTGCATATAAGTGTTAAAGCATGCCTACGGCGCGATGTGGAGGTCCAGACCATGTCGACTTTCTGCTGCAGCTGGTGGTCCTCTTGCTCTTGATGACACTCTGCACAATCGAACCATTTGCGGCCTGAGTGTCAGTTAGGGAGCTGAACGGTGGATGGGTATAATTGGTAGAGTGGGAGGACCGACAACAAGGGGCTCTAATGGATACCTGCGCGTTCAGGACGTGTTTGCTGCAGGTTCAGTCAGAAGGTCAACCACGACAATATATTCAAGCAGGACTGACCACATGATGGAAGCTTTGATTCTGCAGGCTCTCGACAGCCCCAGCAGAATAGTTTCAGTAATCAGATCAATCTGCGCCCAATGTACGGAGCGTATTTATCGACAGACTGACCCTCACCCCCCAGGATGGCGCGTGGGGACAATTTTAAGGTTCACTGGTCGCGGCAATCCCGCATTTTCAGCCTCTTCGATCACTGGTGCCGAACACAGAGCTCCATGAAACTGTTATTTTGAGCTTTTGTCATGTAAATGCATATACAGTGCATGTTGAAACAGTGTTACCCGGTCCTTCGATCGTTTGGTGTCAAATTTACCTACAAGTTTCAAGGACCCTTCTCACCCCCCTGGCACATGCTTCATTCAGAGAGTGTGCCTCTGACTCCACAATACTCGAAGCAAGCACTCGGTGACGAAAGACAGATGATTCAAAAGCACCTGAACAAAAGCTGTTAATCAACATATCTGTCCCCGTCATGCTGTAAAACGGGGGGGATGGTGGTACACGCTTATGTACATGTTTCCTCCCATGTCTTATGTTTTGATTTGGCCTCCTCCAGCCCATGAACGCACAGGAGGACCCGTGATTGCGTTAGCAGCGATCCAGCAATTTCAGCAGGATCAATTGCATTTTAGAGATCTATGTGTGGTAGCGAGCATCCATCATGGCCAAGTCCTTGGAGGGTCCGGATCAAGATCCCATTGTTAGTAAAAGCCGTACCTCCCACTGAGTCAATGCTTACTCGATACCGCTCAGAAACCAGTTTCGTCCCTCCGATCACTCTTTGAGAGTAAGGCCGCTCGGGAGCCGGGTTCGATAACACCGTACACCATCGCAACGCCACGACCCATTGCAAGACATGATACTACACCAGCGGTCACCCGAGCTTCCTTGGACATACCAAGACCACTGTCGCCTTGGTCGTCCTCTGAGGATACCTCTGCTGCACATCTTCGCGCGACGCCTGCCCCACCGATTGCTCGTCCTAGTCGTCTTAATCCCCGAGTACTGCAACGCCCTTTATCAACAACCGCTCTGTCTGAGCCACGATCTCCCCCGTTGCTGACCGTCGAATCGCCACAGTCCCCACCAAAGGCGCCGCACAATGCCAGCACAGAGTTCCTTTTACGGTCTCCATTAGTAAGGCCGGTGACACCTGGAAGCATTGAAACGACTTCGCCACGAGCGGCGCCTGTTCCCCCTAGAAGACTCCCTCGCGTTCCAACAATGTCCCCGCAGCTACCGGTAGCTGACACCACTGGCGGTGCGCAAGAACTAGGGCCAGTTCATAGAACATCCGACGATCGTTCCATTCAGAACAGCGCGAAGAGCTTTCCACCATTAGTAAATCGTGCAGACAAACCCAAAATACCTACGAAACCAGTTGCAATCAGCCACAAAGTCAACCTTGAACCTCTCCCCACGCCTACGGAGAGGGTGTCTCCATTCAGTACACCGCCGAGCAGCGATGAAAGCGTAGCGCATGGTTCGCCTCGGATCACCCCCTTCACTCGAGAAACAGCGCCCCCAGCGAAAGTACCTGCCGCAACGAAGACCTACTCTCATTCACCATCTAGATCCTGGTCTGCACAAGGCAGAGTTCCGGAGAATAACGCCTTATCGCCTCCGAAGATGCAGCGTCCTGACGCCAGAAAATTTGGGTTCCATACGGTACCAGCTTCATACGAAGCTGGGCTTGAAGACCGACCTGACTTGCCCCCAAGGAGGGCACAAGAACAGCGAATCGCGGCAGTTCAAAATTCCATGAATCTAAAGGATACTTCCCATGGCGCAATTCAACGACCGACAAGGTCTGTTTCACCACGTAATACCGCTAAACAATTGCATGGCGCAATAATTAAAGGCTCTGAATACTTACCACCCCCTAAGCGGGCTCCACTATCAAAGATCTCCGGTACATCAGACCATCACAAAGAGGATTATGTCTCTACGGGGAAGCCGATGAGAGGTTTGGACTTGCCGTCAGGCACTGGAAGTCTTGTCACTCCTGAAGCTGAATCTTCCAAGCCTTCCTCCATAGCGTTAGAATACCCAGATGCTGCAATCACTAATAGACGCCCTCCACAATGCAAGTGGGGCATACATGAGATTGACATAGGCTATGACTGTAGGCACGTTGACATATGTGGAAATTATGTGGCTACAGCAGGTCACCTTACAAGAGCGTGGGATCTGAGGTCTGGGAACATAGTTCTCAGTCTAGGTCACCTCGAGAAGGAGATAAGAGTAACATCCATAGCATTCAAACCTGGGGCCAAAGCGACTGAAGAGGGTTTGCGTCTCTGGATTGGAACTAACTACGGAGACCTGCAAGAGTTAGATATCTTATCGAACAGCATCGTGTATACTAAGACTGGTACACATGAGAGGCGGGAAATTGTGAAAATCTATCGTCACCAAGCTTCCATGTGGACGCTGGATGACAGTGGAAAGCTATGTGTTTGGTCGGGTAGTGATACTGGCGTGCCAGACCTGCAACACAATCCTTCCGTTCAGAGAGTACCTAAGGGCCATACATTCTCTATCAAAATTCAAGACAATTTATGGCTGGCGACAGGTAAGGAAATCAGAATCTTCCGGCCCGGTGCAGCTGAAGCCGCATCTTCGCTTGTTCAAGAACCTCTCAGTCAACCGGGGGTTGGTGCTGTTACGTCCGGCGCTGTCATCAGCGGCCAGCTTGACCGTGTATACTTTGGTCATGCTGATGGCAAGGTTACTATCTATTCGACTGTGGATTTTACGTGTTTGGGAGTCGTTAATGTTAGTATCTACAAGATCAGCTCCCTCGCTGGCGCAGGGTTTCATCTCTGGGCAGGCTACAACACGGGAATGGTCTACGTCTACGACACACGAACGCAGCCGTGGAAGACAAAGAAAGAGTGGCTGGCTCATTCTAGTCCTGTGCTGGGTATCATTACAGATCGTAGCAGTCTTTGGATGGATGGAATCCTTCGTGTGGCGTCTCTCGGTGCGGACAACGTTTTGAGGATTTGGGACGGCACATTGGAAGATGACTGGATTGGTTTGAATCCAGGTCTGGTTTGGGTCTTTTCTTTGGCGCTAATGTTGCTACAGATGATGATATGCAAGACCGCGACATTGAGTACTCCTCTTTCCGTGAGATTACAGCGCTTGTCGTAACCTGGAATGCTGGCGCTGCAACTCCTACGCATCTCCGCTATGAGGAGAGTGAACCCCAATTTTTCCAAGCTATTCTTCAGTCCGTTGCCTCCCCTGATCTGCTAGTTTTTGGTTTTCAGGAGCTTGTGGACCTAGAAGACAAAAAGCTCACAGCAAGTCTGTATATCAAGTCCAGTGTCAATTCGCCAAGCTGACATATGCAGAAACTTTGTTCAAAGGAAATAAGAAGAAAGACCCCTCTGAGCAGGAGCACATGAGCCGACAGTACAGGGCATGGCGTGATTATCTTGTCAGATGCATCGAAGATGTTATGCCATCCAATGAACCATACCATTTGCTCCATACAGCTAGCATGGTTGGGCTTTTCAGTTGTGTTTTCATCAAGGCCTCTCAGCGTAGTCAAATTCGTGATGTCAGTGCTGCTGAACTCAAGCGCGGCATGGGTGGCCTACATGGCAACAAAGTTAGTACATGTGTCCCGCGTTAGATATTTAACTTACGCGCCAGCTACAGGGGGCGCTGATTCTGCGCTTCATTCTCGATGATTCGTCTCTATGTCTAGTGAACTGTCATCTTGCCGCCGGTCAAACACAAACAGCAAATCGCAACAATGATCTCACGGCTATTCTAGAAACCGCGATACTGCCTCCTGATCGAGGTTCGTCCAGTTATAGCACTTATATCGGTGGAGGAGATGGCTCCATGGTCCTCGATAATGAGATCTGCATCTTGAATGGGGATCTTAATTATCGAATTGACACCATGGGTCGAGATACGGTGGTTAAGGCCGTGAAATCCAACAATCTTTCCAAATTACTGGAAAGAGACCAATTGCTTGTTTCTCGAAGAAGGAATCCTTTGTTCCGTGCTCGAGCGTTTAATGAATCTCCAATCACGTTCGCTCCAACGTACAAATATGATGTCGGCTCTAACAACTATGACACAAGTGAAAAGCGTCGAGCACCGGCTTGGTGTGACCGGATATTGTATCGTGGGCCTGGAAAGATGAAGCAAATCGACTATTGCCGACACGAACTATGGCTCTCTGATCACCGCCCAGTCACTGGTGTCTTCAAGATACGCGTTAAAAAGATCACTGAACACAAGCGTGCTAAAGCTTGGGAAGAATCTAAGCAAAGATTCGGGCAAGCGAAGGAGCGATTGGCAAGTGAAGCCAAGTAAGTTTCAATGTCATTCCTTGCGCCCATGTCATCTACGTGAAACTCATCGGTCACAGAATCGAATACCTTCGAGATGTGCTTGGCGTTCCTTTAAACGAGGCCAGACGTCTTCTGTGAGGAGGTCCAGAAAGTCTTTCTCGTTTGCGCGGGATCCTACAGCCCATACCTTGGCCTAGCTGCATTATTGTTGCAATTTCGAGTAAGCAAGTAACAACAAACAATTGGCGACTGCGTCCGAGAGGCCTCCCAAGAAGCTAATCATTTTGATCTTGTAGTCGCTAATGGATAAGCTCCTCTTAAGCAGCGAAGCATCAGCGCGTCCGTGCAATGCAATGCTACTAGAACTTGTGCTCGTCGTCAGGACGCTGACTGCTCATTGGGCGAATGTCGATACCGGCGAGACCATCTTGGGTATGTGAAATTCCAAAACGCAACCTTCGAGGTTAAAGCCGGGCTCTGATTACTCCAACAAGGGCCATTGTTTTAGATACTTTCGATGAGCGGAAAGTTCTACCAACCATGCACTCAATTTTAAGGTACAGAACGCTACAATCTCTGTATCAAAAACCGAACTTGAATGAATACTTGAGCATTAAACATGCTGCCGTAAGGACGGAAGAAGTGAGACTGCCTGCAGCTACTTCGGACTACCATGTAAGCTACGGCTGAAGTGACGAGATCATTGCACATGGTTCAGGAGGAGCTCAGGCTTGATTTATCTTACACTATAGTAGGCTGCTTTAGGATTACAAATTCTGACATCCCCCTTTGCTTTGAATACCACGTGGAAAAGACTAGCGAGAAATCGTCAACGACCTGTCTACGGACAGTTCCTGTTTTTGTTTGTGGCAATCCCCTTTTTCGGCGAGCCTGCCGCTTACATATGAGCTTGCCCATATCCACACCACCACCAACAAGCACCTCGCTGTCAGCACCCACTGTTGCCGGCAATATATCGCTGACAGCTGCAAACATCGCCGCCGCATTGAAATACATATAGACGCCGATATCATATCTTATTAGGTCCTTAAAGAGCAATCAACACCCAGGTGATTCTATCATACCTTGCATTCGTACTCCCAAAAACCACCTCGACACCAAAAAGCGTGCGTAAATACAACCCGACCGCTTCCACTATTCTGCTTGTCTTCTGATACACTGCAGCCATATTCTCAGCTGTGTTCATCGCCGGATCTCAAGTCGCCACTGCTTTCTGCCTAAGTGCCTTCTCATACCCTTGCAGTGTGCGAACGTACATATTCTCGGCCCCTTCAAGTCGCCCAGGATGAGCATAGGGGACGCCCAAGTCATTGAAGGCGTTGAGTGTCGATGTAGGTCTAATCCCCATGGCCTCTCGTTGCCTTGGAGAACGAAGTCTTCCATACCTCTTCAGTGTCCTCTTTCCCGCTCGAAATATAGGCTCTTCACTTCAACATCGTGGCTATGCAGTCAGCTACTGACCTCGGGAATTCCCTGGGAGTGTGAACACAATTCCTGCGTTGGGATCATCCCGCAGCTGCTTCAAAATCTCAAGGCTCCTCTTGCCTCTAACCTTGCTTGGGTCTGTGTGTCGCGCAGGAAAGGCGATCATATCGGTTTTAGAAAGGGCTCTTGCCGTGTTCTCGATGACGTTGTCGTCATCTACTGCAGGTGCAAGATGCCAGGGGAGCAGGTAACAGAGATCTTCAACGTCTATAATGAGCAGAAAGCCAGGTTTGTATGCCTTGATGACGTTTGACTTATATTACTGATTGAACCGTTTACGCAGAGTATAGTTTATTGAAATGACAATTACATAGTCTTAAAACACGATTTATTTCGGCAGTCCTTGCTAGACTACGGGTTGTCACAAAAAATTGATGGCTTTCATAGAACATAAAACATTAGACCTTCCTTCCAGCACGAAACAAGAAAGGTAGCAGAGAAGCAGTTATACAAAGGAAACCTATGTCGAACGGCGAGATAGTGTATACCTCTTCCACCCCTCCCCAAGCCCTTTACTTCTTATGTTTCTTAAGACACAGCCCAGTCCCGTTCTCACACCCCGCATTCGTCGAACAACTCCCCTTATCATCCAACGTACAAGTAACCCCCTGTGGACTAATTGCCCCAAAAGCAATAACGCAATTGTTCGGACAACCCCCCGCTGCCAAGAACGCCACATCCTTGACATAATCACTTCCACTCGTGACCTGCCAGCAATGGCCTTCGGTGAGCGCTGAAAGCGACCAAGCAGAGGAAGAGGATTGTTCAGGAAAGACGTAGAGCATAGCGTCGGGGGAACAAGTGCCCTTGACCCATTGTAAATGAAAGACTGCCATTTTTCGGGCGCGTCGGTAGAGGAGGCTTCAGCGCAGGGAGGGATGGTGCAGGCGATGCTTGGAGGAGGGTGAGTGGGTGGGTACAAAGCTTTTGGAGGTGGAAAAGGGAGAGCTTACGTGCCGGAGCCCTGGCATGTGGTGCCTTCGTAGAAGGTTGATTCAATGCCAAGGCAGGAGGAGCGGGGTTCAAGAGCGAAGGCGGCGGTGTTGCTCCAGTAAGGGCTGTTGGATGAGAAGGCTGTTGCTTGGGCTGCTAGAAGAAGTAGGCCGGTGACGGATGGCTTGATGGCCATGGTCAGGGACGGAAACGAAGAGATGATGAATAGGAAGAGCGCGTGAAGGAAATTAGAGAGCGGCTTTATCAGGGTGGAATGAGAGGTACTGATATATAATGGTAACAGATCAAAATTGGGGGTGATAGCAGGGTCTCCAGGTTTGAATGGTGCATAAAGAATGGCAGAGGCAGACAACGGCTTTTGTATCCTCAGGCCACGGCCTGAGCGAGGAGCGTAGACAGTCGAAGCCATGACAATTGCGATCTATACGGAGGCCAATGTGTAACGTGTGACAGCTTGAAGCAAGGTGAAACACATATCATCAACACCAATGAGTTCACGAGCGACGTCGTCTTCTATTGTTGTGTGGTAACTCGCAAAATGTTCCAATTTGAGAGCAAGGAGAGCGCTCCATTTCGTGGCACAGCGGATTTGAAGAATCAAGAAGTGACTTGGGTCTGGAATACAACAGTAATTCAAGCCGTCAATTCACCGAGGATCATGTCATTTTGTCTCAGAAGGCTGGCTCAGGCATGGCTACTGAGCTATTACTGCAAGCACCTTGCATAAGCGATAGCTCCCAAATTAACGCCACCCTCATCCTGTGTGTAGCTTTGAAATTCCTTTTGGACGACGGGATTTCAATCACGCCTTGAAACGGCGTGGATAGGGAGTGGTATTTCCCAGAGCAGGAAAAGAGCTCTCTCTATGGCCTCAAAATCATAGTGATGATCCAGTAGTAGACCAAGCGTGGACACGGAGGTAGCTCCGTGAAGTGAGATCGGCCCTGTTGACTTGAGGTTTGACAACAAGGCTAGGTATGGCGCCCGAGGTTCTTATGACTAGCAAAACAATGTCAGATTTAAGTAAAGCCGTTAAAAGCCCCTATCTATGTGACCGTGATTATAGGCTGATATCGATTCTTTCATTGTGCATATAATCCGATACGTGCCATGAGGCACGGTTATTTGATTCCGCTTTGGTGACACAGCTTTGGGCCACACACGTCATGGGTGGCTTAATAGATTCGCTAGGGTTTAGAAAAGCACAGGCTCCCAATTACTGGGTCCGAGCACGGGGTTCTCAATGGGTGTGTTTGGAAAACCCTTCTGAGAAGGCTCTGATTGCCTACTCTGGTAGGACTTTAGATGTCACAACTCTATTGATTCGAGTTCACGTAGACCGGTCAAAACTTTTTCTTCTCGACGGAAAACAAATCCCAGCTGTCCGAGGTCCCTCAACGTCAACACTTCAGTGCAGTTGGTTCCAATGGCAGTGGGGGGGTAGGGCAGACCTATTCAAGGGTGATACCTAGTAGTAACACGTTCTAACCGTTCAGCTGCACTGCGTCGTAATGCTCCTAACCAGTGTAGCAGGTGAGGGTCCATTGGCTAACCAATAGGAGCCGCGGTTGATGAGCTCGAGCGGCCGTTTCAAGTATCTATCAAAGGATCATTTCTGCATCTCATGATGGGTAAACGTCACCCAATTTGCGGAAAGTGCATCTTGCCTGGGAGATTCGCATCTATCAGGGGGGACCATTAGCTGTGCCGTATCGCAACCGCTGCTTCATTAAGTGAAGCACCAAGAAATAGCCTAAGGATCCTCATCAGATGCTTATGCTTAGTCATCGAGTTTTCAGCGGCGTAGTACGCCATAACTCTAGTTGTTGGTCATATTGCCTTTCCTATTTTCCATATCTCGTTTCTATACCTGATAACCTTGATTGGCTGCCCTGCTCCGACTGGCCCAGCCAGCCATGCCGGTGAGCAAAATCAATGTTATTCGGACTCCCTACAGCCGGACCATACTACGTTTACCGTAGCCGACTCAGACGCAGCAATCAACGCATACTGCTTGGAGTATCAGAACGATCAAGTCACCGTCGGCAATGGAATCCTGGACCAAGTGCCCAATGGAGCCGACGTCTCTACTTCCCTCATCTTACCTAGATACAGAGCAGAGCTGTCAGATATTCCCGAACCTAGGCCCGTGGAATTACTTTGACTGCTCCCGAAACCTTGCCAGTGCTATGAATAACTGTAAGTCCCCTAGTATCGCCCTTCCAAGATTTGAAGAACAACGGACGCTAATCCCTCAGGCGACCTGTCCACCACAACCCTAAAAATTGGCGGTGACCGAACAGCCAACTGCATCAACTACAGCATCAGCGCAGTATCTTCACCAACCTACGTCCCAGGCACCTGCTCCTTCCACCTGACCGAAACAGAAAATTGCAACCCCGACTAGAGCCAAAACCTCTACGGCGTCGTCAAAATGTACGAAAACGCCAAAAACGTCATCGGCCAGACCGTAGTGGATTCTGAAAGCCCAATCGGTTATCCCATGGACGATGGAAACTCTTACAGTTTCCATAGCAAACTTTTAGATCCGCTCGTGATCACAGGCGAGCATGAGAACGATTAAGTGCAGATCACCATCGGCGTGCTGAGCTGGCAGAGCAAAACTCCGAACGGTGGCGCGTCGTCCTCGGTTGGTGGATGGGATCCTAGGGATGGCCCAGTGTATGGATCGAGGACTGGGGATCAGAATGCGGTAATTGAAGGAAGAACTTGTTGGACTTGAGAATTGAACTGATCGTCAGCAAGGTGAACAATATGGACTGTAGCTTCCCCTGCTAAGGGAGGGGAGGTAGGATAGAACTTTGAGCGAAGTGTTAATGTGGATCACACACATTCCATCAGCCTTAGAACGAAGCGAATGGATAGGCGCAAGTCTTTGGAAATGCACGACTTTGATTGTCATGGAATTCGTAGAGGCTTGGATTCAATGAGAATCTTCATGGCTCGAGAAACGCCGCAAGAGCGATGATAGCATAGCTTAAGCAACGTCAGAGTAGTACTACCTTCAGCATCAGAGACTTACAGAGCAATACACATGGCGCCACACAAATAATTGCTTTTTTCCGTCGGCAGTCACGTTTTTGACGACGAGCACACCAAGGAAAACAGTTGCCGTCTCAAACAAGTGGAGACCTAAGGTCATCGGCTCGTGTATGATCCAGCCCAGAATGACTAAGACAGGCAAAGTGAAGAACAAGAGCTGCATACTGCTTCCAACGGTAACGAGTATGGTGATATCCAAGTTGTCTTTCAGTGCGACCTGGCAAGCAGACAGGTAGTCTGTAAGGTTCCCCAGAGATGGAAAGAGTAAAAAGCCAAAGAACGACCTTTTCCCTTTCCAAGTCGAAACTTGAAGGCTCGACACCACGGCCACCGTACAGAGCGTGACCCATGTGAGGCTGACAGCGAGCCAAATGCTGGCGGCGATGGGTCCAAGTGACAAGCTGGCAGCGTTGGTACTGTCGGCAGAACTATCCGTTTCATATTGGTTGGGGATGAAGACATCGCTGTGGGTTCTGAGTGAGAATGTTAGGTACAAAATATATAATATCAAGAGGACTATCGCAATTCCATGGCTTATAGTCAGCATGAGGTCGTTGGAAGCAGTCGTACCACGGGCCTCTAATACTATATGAATTGTTGACGGTATCAAGAGGCAACACATGGCAATGACGTTGAGTGAACTAATGCTGTCCGACCGAAGGTGGTTGAACCTTCCCTGCGTATACCGCATGCCATGAGCAAGGAAGCACGAACCCATTATCTGAATTAATCAGCAACGATCACACCTGGAAAGAATCATCACGGAATACTCACGAGAAGAGAGTAGCATAAACTACTGCCAATCACACTGACCTGCACCAGATATATTTCACCTTTACATAAAGCTACTATGCCGACCTTGGCAGAGTCAATGAAGCCCAATCACCTAATAGTGGTAGACATAACACTTACGACAAGCTCAACGAGGTTGTCTGAAAACGCGACGAGTAATTTTCCATGGGTTCGACTCAAGTTGGCAGACAGGTCCTCGCCAGCTAAATGTACGAGACCAGATACTGGTATAATGGCCAAAAAATTGAATGTAAGCACGATATCTGGGGCCATGGGAGTAACAACAGCGGCGATGGCCAGAGGAACAAAGACCAGTAGAAGGTTCAAGTAGCTCTGTGTCAAGGGTTGAAAAAGATTCTGAAACCATCCGGTGCGTTGGATACTCCGCCAGATATGGCCTAGCTGACGTGACCACCAGTGAGAAGCTGGTCGAAATCCGGACCTTTGCCCCTACACGTGGTTACGGAATTAGCACTGTCCTTATGTATCTGGCCAGTCACGACGCATGGTTGAGGTGGAGATGAGAAACTCATCACTGACAGCATCAAACGGTGTGTACTGGGTTACAGGAGATGCTTACCCGACGCACAAACCGTTGCCTGGTGACCTGCCACACCTGTGCTGGCCACCGGACCCACCACCTTTTATCCTTATGCTAAGGCCTTTGGAATGCTGCTTCTGTGCCTACAAGCACCCGCGTTTCATTGCCATATGTATCTGTATCTATATCCTCTTCATGACCATATGGCTCCTCCCGAGGTCCTTGCGACATGAATGGAGCCGTAGGTGGTGATTCCTCCTTGGGTGCTTTCCATCCAGACCCGTATCGAGCCATCAGCTGTTCCTTAAATTGGCCTTAGTTCTGGATACAAGTAGTTAGTATTGGCCAACGTAGGTCACAAAGGGTTTAAAGGGTCGAAAGTGCCTTACTGCTGGATGAGGACATCTCCCGACATTCGGAGATCAGCAGCGCAATCAATATGAATGATTATATATATATTTTATATATGTGCTAGAGCCACCATGTTCGAGCCGTACCGCGGAACCGTGGGAAGGCCGCAAGGCCGCATCTTAGCTAGGCAAGAAGCAAAGGAGTGCCCTTAGGTCAGGATATTGATTAGTTGTCTAACTCGAATTGGCCTAGTTCTGTTCAAGGCGACCCGAGGCGGAAAATCAGCCCCAATTCTAATCTATTATCACTGTACTATCGCAATAATGTCACACTCCATCGTTGCCAGTCAAGCAAGGTTCCGTTGAAAGGCTTGCTACCACATACTTGTCTTGCTTGTAGAGAATCAATTGGTATAATATTAGAGCGACTCACTCGAATGCCTGTGGTAGAAAGAGACCTTCTCTTACAATGCTCGACCCTTTGACCGCCCTTAGTATTGCGAGCTCTGTCATCCAGATCGTGGACTTCGGCTGCAAACTCGTCTCAGAGACTCAAGAGATATATAGTTCTGCCAGTGGTGCAACAAAAGATAATGTTACAAGTCGCGAGATTACTAAGGATATCATACTCCTGTACCAGGATCTAGAACGGAAAAACCAAGCCTTTCAAAGGCTAGGCCCAGATGACATAGCACTTGGAAAGCTCGTCGATGCATGCGCGGGAGAAGCAGAGGCCCTGATGAAACTCCTTGAGGAACTAAAGGTGCCGCCGGATGCAAAGCAATGGAAAAGCTTCAAGAGCGCTATCAAAAGTGCACGAAAAAAAGGAAATGTCAACGAGATTGAGACACGATTATTCAAGATACAGAGGCAGATCAACTCTCGATTAAATTTGATGACGACGTACGTACCAGTAGATCTGGTGGACTGGACTAATTCTTTCGCTCTAGTAATCAGCAATCTGCGCTCTCTCTACGAATGAACGAAATTTCGAAGGAGCATACACGAATGCAAATTGAAAGTGTTCGCCATATGGAACAGATAAAGGCTGACATTCGGAGCTACGCTGCTCGACAGACTGATGACAGTAATCGCGCCCAACTTCTTATTCAAAGACTCAGGGACTTGGCGGAAGAAGGTCATAGAGTGGCAAACGAAGAGTGAATTCTCAAGAGTCTTGAATTTGATGAGTGGAAGCGGAGATTCAACGACGTCCACAAGGCTCACAAGCGGACTTTCGATTGGATGTTGGAAGACTCCAAGGATCCGGCCATGCCACCCACAGGCTTCAAAGATTGGCTTCAAAACAAAAACAATATCTATTGGATCTCTGGGAAAGCAGGGTCTGGGAAATCCACTCTCATGAAGTTTCTCGCCGAAGACCAAAGCGTTAGCCAGTATCTCCAAGATTGGGCGGGTCCCTCTGCAAGATTAGTATTAATCTCCTGGTTCTTCTGGGCTGCTGTTTCTCCTATGCAGAGGTCCAAAGAAGGTCTCTTTCAATCGCTGCTATTCCAAATCCTGAGACGATGCCCGGATCTCATTCCGATTGTCTGCAAAAGCAGATGGGAAGAAGACAGTGTATACGGCGAAAAAAGCAGTCCATGGACCCTTGAGGAGCTTGACGATGCATTTGATACCGTAGCAAACCAGCCCATGCCAGGAATACGGTTTTGCATGTTCATTGATGGCTTGGATGAATACGATGGACTACCCACTGATATCATAGATAGACTCCAACTCTTGGCAAAAGCTGAAGGCATCAAAATGTGTCTCGCCAGTCGTCCTTGGGTTCCATTCAGGGATGCATTCGCTGAAGGGAACTGTGATGGCTCACTCCTTCTCGAAAAACATACAAAGCGTGATATCGAGCGCTTTGTAAAGGATATACTGGAGAAAGATAGAAGATTCACCCTAGCAGAACGAAAGGATAAGAGTTACCGTCTGTTCGTCGATGAAGTGATCGAAAGAGCTCTAGGCGTATTCCTTTGGGTTTACTTGGTAGTCAACGAGCTTTTGTTGGGATTGGGTGAGCGGAACAAAGTCGAAGACCTCCAGGCAAAGCTCGACGCAATGCCCAGTGACCTGGAGTCTTATTTCCAGCGGATATTCGATAGAGTGGACAAAGCACACCGGACGGAATCTGCTAAGGTTTTTCTTCTGACGATTCATGCCGTGCAGCCACTCTCTGTTGCCTACTATCATTATCTCGAGAAAGAGCATCGCGAGCCGGGCTTTGCACTTGAAGCGGCGATTGAGCCAATGTCCCCAGCAGAACTTAGGCACTTACGCGAAGATGTCGGAGATCGGATCAACTTTCTGTGTAAGGACTTGCTCGAGGTAAATGAGGGGTTTATCGATCGAAGAACCGACTATCAGGTAGACTTCCTTCACAGAACTGTGAGGGAATTTCTCATGGAGAAGGAGATGCACCAGGAACTAGTTCGACGCGCGACCGATAACGGCACAACAACATGGAATGCACATCAAGCATTGTGTTACATAGAGCTTGCTAGAGCGAAGAGCTTGTCTCTCAAGAGTGGCATTCAGAAGTCGCTCAACGTCTTGTTCTCTCTTGTTGACGCACTGATGTTCTATGTCCATGAAGTTGAGATCGAGCAAGAAGAACCTCAAACAAGATTACTAGAACAACTCGATCGAGTCATCTCGGACTATGCTGATAATGATATGGCCTATCATTGGACTAATGCTCGCGATCCACCAACAGGCTCGTGTTTTGACGAACACACCTACAACAGCTTTCTTGCATTGACGGTTCAGAGTCGCCTGATCCTCTATGTCAGTCAGAAGCTAGACAGCAAACCTAGGCTTCTGAGTGCCAAAAAGGGCCGGCCACTTCTAGACTGCGCTCTAAGACCTAATATCGTGACCCCGACTAGACTCCCACAACTCGTGGAATTTATTGACTTCAATATGGTTCGCCTACTTCTGAACAAGGGGGCCAACCCCAACGAAAAGGTACCAATTTACGGTAACATCACCGTATGGGCACTTTTCCTGCTCTCATGTTACGAAAAGAAAGATATCCAAAATCTCCAGGTCAAAGAAACATGGTTCAAAGCGGCGGAATTGATGATTAGAAATGGTGCCGATAGAAACCTGAAGCTTGAGACTACGCGGCGGGAAGTTTTTGCAAACGACTCAAAGATGGATTTGAAGACGGCAAAGTATGAGAAAAAGGTAACGCGAGGGTTGACGGAGGTGGATGTCCCAGTGGAGCTTACGGCTGTGAGTATCTTGAAGGAGATCTTCGGCAATGACAAGATTGCGGAAATAGAGGCTATTGTACCTGAGGCAACGAGCTGGAGTGTGTGGAGTTGGATCCCCTGGACTTGACTTACGACCTGCTTATGACCGTGGACGTTTGAGTATATGCGATTTCCATTTGATCGACGATATTCTCTGAGATTCAATTGGCACTCGACTGAAGGAGTCTGCAACACGAATTTCTTGAGGCAACATGGATGTCTGAAGGTAGCGTCGCCCTTTGAAGACGACGTGCAGATGCAATTCTCAATCTCGACCCTCTTCAACCGCTGATGTGCCTCGACTGCATCTTCCCATTCGCGCCGCGATCGTGAAGGCGTAAGACCGAGTCGGAAGAAAGGCCGCTACAGAACCTTCGAAGAAAGAGAAGTCGCGGCGCAGGAAGAAACCCCTTCATAGAGCCGAAAGGTGGTTGCATTCGCTGAGAAACGAGGGCCTTCAAGGGACATTGAATTACATGGCTCGTTCTTAGATGGGTAGCAATGCCGTTTTTGATACATAGAGCTTCAAGATAATGAGAGTGCCTCCATCTTATTACAAGATCCTCACGCAACTAGAATTAGTAAACTGTGAACATGACTAGTCCTACACACATCCTCGGACTGCAATAGGTTCTTGTTTCCCCTTACTCATCAATGTTACGCAATGAGAGTACAGGACATGGTTATTCCAAGGCAGGCTGCCATTTTCGTCTTTCCCCAAGCATGTTGCTGTGTCTTCTCGTGTACTTGCATGGTCCCATTACAATGATGCGTAGCATCTGAAAACAAGACCCCCTGGCTGGGCTTGAGAAGCCCGTGAAAGCGCAGATGACTCTGTACACTGGACATACGGGGAAGTATTTGTCAATAGGTAGTGGTTTATACTGATATAACTACGTTACTACAATGGTATTGCATGGACTTGTATTGGTGGTAATGTATTGATTGCTTTCTAGCTACTGTTTGGAAGAAATAGGGGGTGTAGCACCCATATTAAATATATTATGGGTGTATGTTAGATATTAGGGATGTGTGTTAGGGGTGTGTGTTAGGGGCGTATGTTAGGGCTGTGTGTTAGGGGCGTATGAGCTACGTGTCAAAAGTTTTTACCCCGGAGCGATTTCAGGGCAAAACCGACCTCGTGCGCACTTGTATATAAAACTATTTTCGACCAAAAAATTTCTTGAAAAATTTCCACAAGCTTAGAACTTTACTATAGGTAAGATTCTACTAACTCCGTTTTCTATACCTAGTACTTATTGTTAGATAATACATACGTAAAGTTAACCAAAGTTGAAAACCACTGATTTTACCGCAAAATTAAGCGAAAATTAACGAATTTTTTCTTTTTTTAATTTTACATAAATATTTAACCCTATCACACGAGGTTAATCAAAATTCTAAAGAGTAAGTATTATTTTATAGGTAATTAACTAACTCTGGTTTAATTCTTAAAAAATTCTGTGACCTAGTAAAAATTTGGTGCCCCCTACGAAAAGTGCCACTTTTCGCGTTTTTAGCCCTGAAAACGAAACGGGGGTAAATACTTTTGACCTAGTACTGTATGTTAGGGGGGTGTGTTAGGGGTGTACCCCCCCTGTAAACCCCACGGTGGCTTGGATGGCATAACGTCGGGTATGGTCGGATTTAACCGGCCGGACATCGGCTTACTTTCTACGGACCTTTTTTCTACCCTAGCCGAGGTATGTGCCCTGCCGTAGCGGAATGTTGATGATTGAGTGTGACATTTCCTGGGTAGCCATACTGCTGAATCACGTCTTCAATTTAACATAGCCCGCGTCAATGTCGTCTCAAAACTTGGCCGATGGCCAACAATCTCTCATAGACACAGCGAACACCCGGGATAGACCTGAATTATCTCAGCATCTGTCTGCTTTATCTCTCGCCGCAAACGAGCGATATGTCTCAAGTCAAGATTGGCGTGACCTGGAAGAAGCTATTAGGCTTTCGAGGCTAGCATTAAAAGCTAATGATATATTGGACATTGCAATATGTGATCGGCAATACGACTTGGCTTGCCTTCTGGAAGATAGGTTCAAAGTCACAAGGGACAAAAAAGACTTGCAGGCAGCTGTGGAAGCCTACAAGGAATCCGCATTCGCTACTCAGAGCCAAGAAAACCATCATGGACCTCGATCTCATCGCTACTTATTGGCTTTGAAGAGGCTCGCATTAGAGACTCACAATGTTTCTGAGTTGGATGCCACACTCAAGCAGCACATTTCTGAGCTAAATAACCTGTTTCAACACCCTGGAATCAAAGCTGACTCTTTGAGCGATTCTCAAGGGGTTTGGATTAGAACAAACGCGCAACTAGTTACGGATTGTTTGAGTCGCAGGTATGAAATCACCGGAGGTAGGCACGACTTTTGCCAACTCTTCTTGCATGCAATAAAATGGTGGAGTGGGAGTTCTGATCCTGCAAACCCGCATTACCAAGAACCAACTTTTGAAGAATCGAGGAGCCTTCAACCGTTTCTTATAAAAGTATCCAGGCTTGCGATCGCATCTTCGGATGACAGTATAGTTAAACAGATTGGTAACACAATTCATCACGAATATTTGAGTCGCGTACGCCATCTTGGGCCTCGAAAGTCACTAGCGGAGATTGCGCGAGACGTGAGTATCAATGTAGAGATCGTGCTTGTTCTTGGTTTTGAACCGGACGCCGGGGACGCATACTTGAAGCAGGTCGAGGAGCGTCACAACTTCGCGAAGTCTATCGGAGCAACGACATGTCAGGTACGCACGAAGCTTCCTTGGATGAGCATTACAGAAGATGAAGAGGAGCCTGCAAACAAGCCCCCGCCAGACAATGGAACTATTGTCTTTACAAGGAATCAAATGGCTGGGGTATTGAAGGATTTCGACAGTTCCTCGAAAAACGACGAGAAAAGGGTCGACGATGCTCCCGAATGCCTTGACACCAAGTTGTATGAAGAAAGGAGAGAAGAAGTCGAGCAAATGCTGCAGAAATCTCAGGAATTGCACAAAGCATATGTCCGTGAACAGGATTCACAATATCTTGAGAAAGCAACCGAAATAGCAAGACGGGCGATTGAAGTCTCGGCATCTGACGAGTTTTCGAAAATTAATCTTCTTTTCAAAGGCCCCACTCCTTCAGGTAGACATGTAAGTGAGGTTGAGTACGACATCATCTCCCATAGTAGAGCCAGATACCTTCTGGCTGTATGTTTGAAATCCATGTATCAACAGCACGGAACCGTCGACAAATTGAATATGGCACTAGATGAGATGCAGGAAGCATATAAGATAGCTCTCAAGATTCCTTTTGGTAAACACCCTGACATGGATTTGATCGTTAGTCGTTCTGGCCTTCTACTGCGGCTTCGATTTTTGAAATTTGGACATTTGCATGATCTTGACTTAGCTGTCGCAAGATTTGAGTCTTTACTGGACAGTAAGTAAATGCCAAAATTATGATCTGTGGCCATAATGCCTTGACTAATTCTTTGCAGAACCCCTTGAATCTATCGAAAAGATTCGAGCAGTCGAGCTTTGGTCCAATTATGCTCTTATTCTCAAAACCCGCTTCGATAGATCTGACTCACCTGATGATATCGACAGATGCGTCGCTTCGTATCGACAAGCTCTAGCAATGATAACTCCCCAAGAGAGACTCTATGCTCCCCTTGTCACTGCTCTCTCAGGCGCCCTCCTGGCCAGATACAAAATGTTCAAGGATGTTCAAGACTTAGAGGAGGGCTTTTCGTCCGCCAAGCAAATTCTGCCATTGCTCATTGCTCATCAAGAAGCTAATGTGGTTTCACTGATCGATATCAGCCACGTGTTGCTACGGGGCCTACAGTACCAGCAAAGCCAAAAATCTCCGTCCCAACCTATTCTTGAAGATGATATCGAAGACGCTGTTCGATGTTCCGAGGCGGCCGTACGGTGTCTTCCTGAGCACCATGTCTCCCGAGGCACTGCTTTTCTCACTCTGGCTAGTGTGTTGGAGACCCAGTACCGTCAAAAACCATCTGATGAAACGCTCCGTCGTTGTATGGAAGCCTCTGAAGCTGCGTGGGCCTCTGTATTTCAAAATACGAAACAAGAAATCATGGCAGGCAAACAGGTAGCAACCTATCTCTGTCTGGCTGAGCAATGGGCAGAGGCAACGACCGTGCTGGAAGAGGTTGCTGAAGTATTATCATTAGCTACACCTCGCTGGCTGCCCAAAGAAGACCGGTTGGAGGTTATTTCTAACTTTGCTGGCCTATCATCCGATGCTGCTATTACACGACTCCTTTCTGACTCCTCTGCTGCTACTGATACGGTTTATAAAGCTGTTCGGTCCCTCGAAATCGGCAGAGGAATCATTCTTGGCTCAACTCTTGATTACCGGATGGCCTACCGTAGCTTGAGATCCGTGTCTGAAGAACTTGCGAAGGATTTTGTCACCCTCAGCGGCGAATTAGATGCACTCTCAACGTTGAATACCACGAGTGATGTCGATCGCCAGCGACGAAGGCTTAATGAGAAGCTGGCCGAAATTATGGATCTCATTCGATGCATACTTGATGACGAGACTTTAAAACCTCCATTACCACCCGGCTCAATACCTTCATATCAATTGCAGCAGGTTTCGCCCTCCATCTTCACCGCATACGAAACGGTTCAGAGGGAGTTAAGGGTGCTGCCTGAAGAAGGCCACCTTGACGAACTTTCCGAGAGACGGCAAATATTGGCGAATGATTTCGAGAGTCTTTTATCACGGATTCGGGAACACGATGAGTTGCACGATTTTCTCCGTCCACTTGACTTGAAGGAAACGATAGGATTGGCAGAAGACGGGAGCCTGGTCCTAGTAAGTGCCAGCTCGATGACAAATCGAAGTGTTGCGATTATCATCAACCGCGCTGGTCTGTCATTGCTTCACTTACCATATCTCGATGTTGAAGATGTAGAGGAGGGAATGATGATACTGCGGGATGCAACAAAGTCATGGACACTGAAAACTGCAGCCGCGAAGAACAAGGCCATGTTGGAGTGCCTGGAATGGCTTTGGCATGCGGCTGTGAAGCCCATCTTGGATGAAATTTTAAATGGAAATCAAGTCGATCCAAAACCACGGATTCACTGGATTGGCACTGGCTTGCTCAGCGGCGCACCTTTCCATGCGGCAGGAGTCTACAGCTCATCGTCAAATAAGATGGAATGTGCAATGGATTTGGTCATCTCCTCCTACACACCCACACTGCGTGCTTTAGCTTACACGCGAGACAATCATAAAAAGAATCGCCATCTCGACATCACTGACCGCTTTTTAATCATCTCGGCACCACAAGTACCGGGAACTCGAGATCTGACTCTAGTTCCACGCGAGGTGGCGAACATCCAGGCCGTTGCGAGGCCGAAAGTTCAAACCGTCCTGCTCGACCATGGCACGTCAAAGCAAGTTATGTCAGAACTCCCCCTCGCAAATTTTGTCCATTTCGCATGCCATGGATACTCCAACCCGAAAGACATCAACGAAAGCCACCTCATCCTATACACAGATCCAGTGCCTGAGAGTCAAAGCGAAGACGAAAGTCATTCTGAGGACTCAGGCAAGCTTTCAGTTCGAGAAATACAGACATTGAAGTCTCCAGCAGCCAGATTGGCGTATCTCTCTGCCTGCTCAGGGGCGGAGAGCAAATCAACCCGGCTTGCCGACGAAACAATCCACCTCGCCAGTGCTTTTCAGCTCGCTGGATTCGAACACGTGATTGGTACCATGTGGCCGACCAAAGACGCAGCCTGTCAGAAGGTAGCTGAGGAGTTCTACAAGAATTTGTTCGAAGGGGATCGACCCGATGCGACGGGGAGCGGAGCTCGAGTGGTGCCATATCTTGCGTTACATAACGCAGTCCAGAAATTGAGAGAGAAAAATAAGGAGAAGCCATTGATCTGGGCACCTTTCGTACATCACGGTAGCTGACGACTGTTCTTTTCGTATACGAAGAAAATGTTGGAATGATTCCTGAAATCACACTGCTCTATCAACTTTCTCCTCCCCTTTTCCTGCCCCTTCAAATCCGGTATCAGCACTATCATCATCACCACCACTCTCAAGCATGGCCTCGACAACATCATCCTCATCCTCAACCTCGCTCCCTCTGATCACCAACCCCACTTTCCAACACCTCTGGCTCAAGAAACTCTTTTCAACCTTCTTACTGGAATACCACTTAAACAAAACCTTACAATACAACACCTCATAAACCGCCTCATCCCTCGCCTCAAACGACTCCGTCGCCTTCTTCTCCTTTCCCACCGACCCTCCCGCCCCCGGGATCCAGCACACCACCAAGACTCCCACTAACCAGCATCCCCATAGTCAAATTCGCCTCCACGACCGTCGACACGGGAACTTTCACATCCACACCCTTTTCCTTTGCCCGGACCCTCTCACGCTCCACGCTAGCGCCCTCGCCGAACGTCTTGTACCCAACGACAAAATAACAACTGCGATCGTCCTCGATGGCATCCTCCAGCCAAGCCCGGGTTTTCGGGGATGCGCACGCGCGGCGGAAAACGGTCTCCCATCCGTCGAGCTCGTAGGTGGTTGTGATGGTGGCGTTGAATTGGGCGCCAGTCGATGCGTTGCGTGTGCTGAAGAGGTGGGCTAGTTCGGTGATGTGGAGGTTCGTTTTGTGGTCGGTGGTGTGGCGCAGGGTTTCTTGGACGTTTTGTTTGTGGAGGGTGATGGTGTATTGTTGCTGTTGCTGTTGCTGTTGTTGGGTGGCGGAAGGGGAGGAGGTTGTTTTGTCTGGATCGTCCTTGGGCTCGTTGGCATTATTGGCAAATGGATCGTGGTAATGCCGTAATGGGTGCTGGATGTCGGTGACAAAGCGGGCCAAGGAGATGGATTTGAGCGGGAGGAGGTCGTTTTCTACTATATGGTGTTTACGCATCCTGTGATTCTCTTTTTTGTTAAGCCCTTAGCTAGAAATGTTAGGAGAGGTTTGTAATGCTTGCTCTGGAAATTGTTTAGTTTGTGTACCGTTATTCGACTGGTATTTGGACAGGGACTGGGGCTTCTTAGCGGCATGCTCAGCCTGTCTGCTTAGAGATCCCAGATCCCATATTCTCCGAACGATGGGTACTTGTTAGGTAGACCTTCTAGTGCGCTGACGCTTTGATTGCACCACTGTTTCAAAAAGATGGGCGATGTTGTCGAAATCCTGGAAAAGGTGCATCCAGGAACGTGGTCGTTGTTCCGCGCCTGGCTACCCCGGTCCCGAAAGCGCCTCGCTCCTGTAGGGTCGCTTTTGGCGGGAGTATTTCCTCACGAGACCCGAGCACCCCACTAGCTTGACCATGACGGATGCAAGGGAGGAAGGGTGCCCTGTGAGAATATTGTTCTTTACAAAATAGACTGAAAAGATTCCATTGGCCACGAGAAAATCTGAGCCTGTCTACTGTAAATTGAACTTCCTCCTAGGTCTCCACTGTCCTTCATATGCATATTATCCTGTCCTCTTTAGGTCGACGTCCCACGTATATTCTGGGCGTTGCTTCGGAGGTGTGTATAGTTTCTCGATTCCATCTTGCAGATAGGAAGGGACAGATTATGGGTGGGCTGTACGGGTGATGTTGAAGCTACATTTTCAAACATATGCTTTCTGATAGCTCTTCCGGTGGAGAACACATTGACTCTCAAGACCGCCGCGGCGCTCAGACTACTACGTTGTCGAACCATAATTAATGGTTTGGTTATTGATGCTCAGATTGCCTTGTGACATATTGTGAATATGTCCTTTATTGTGGATGGTATAATTCTTGCTTTCCTGATCCTGTATTAGTGATGTAGATAGTTATCCCTTAGAAGACTTCACCCCTCAACCGTGTAGCCCTACAGGGCTGATGCCTAAAGCCCCCTAAAGCTGGTCCCCTAGGAAACAAGATCTGGGCTAGAAAAACCTGGCTTTGGGGGCCAATCCTGTCGCCTAGAGACCCGGCTTTAGGGCGGCTCTAGGGGGCCATACGGTTGAGGGGTGTATAACTACGTTACCCCTGATTTCCCCTCTCTGATGGCGGGGACTAATAGGCGCCGGTGGCATACCATCGGGCACTAACCCCCAGCTAAACTGGCAACAAAGTTAGTCACACGTTGGTCAGTCAACGATAGAATGGCCTAAGTACTGGCCTATAATAGTTTCTTGCATTGAATCAAGGTTGGAAATGTCATCATGATCGTCATCTACATTTTATATCATCCGGCTTCCCTGCAGGATTCAGACAGATATCAGTTCAAATGCCACATTCGACTCCCGCCGCTGTCGAGACGCCTTCGCAACTCCGGCCGGAAAGACGGCTAAGCTAGTCAGAGTCTTCTCAGCCGATCTATCATCTCGAACGAAAGCGCCTTGAGTCGTTTTCTTATATCAACATCCAACTGATCACACATTACCGCCGAAAGCGGCAACGTCATCTCGTTATCCAAGTCCAAGCTCTCCGGTGTCTCGGTCGCTCCTCCTCTTCCTTCCTTCGCCGCCTGCACCTTTAGCTTTGATGATAGCTGTTCGACAAGACGTCGCACGCGGTGGAGCTCGCTAAGAACAAGCTGCGCTGCCATGCGTGGCGAGTCCGCGCCATCGAGGCAGTAGCTGCCGACGACGGTGGGATTTTGGAGCACTTGCTCAGACGGTGACGGTTGGCGCGATCGGCATGCCTGAGGGCCCTGTAAGCTAGACGTCTTGCGTGCGACAGCCGCGTACCAGCCCAACACTTTGAATATAATGAGCGACATAACGGCGAGCAGGTAACCGTCCTGTGAGCACGAGCATTTCAGCATTGTGCTCACGGCTTCAATGGTGGTCTCATTTCGGGCGATCACGGCTTGAATCGTCGGGATTGTAGTGGCCTTGTCGAGACCCTGTGTGGCCCAGGTCATGCATGCGTTCGAGGATGAGGGGAAGAGCTGCTTCATAAACCCGAGGGCCTGAACCAGGCATGAGCAGGGCGACTCAGTTGGGCGGACTTCTTGGTTGTTGTGCACCTCTTTGCTGGAGGTGGAATCTTTTACTGTAGAGCTGGGAACGGAAAGGGCAAGGAGCTCAGAAACGGCGTCCTCGAACATGGGAAAAGCATCGGAGAAATTTTCGGAGCCATTGCTGCTACTATCGATACCTGTGGGACGGAAATCTGCTATCCCGAAGATATTGACGTCGGACATGTCCCTAGAGGTTACTATGGGTGAGGTGAAAAAGTCATCGAGGTCGGTTCCCGTATCTGTAGAGGTCGAAGACAGGGTCTGATCCATTGGACTGAAGAAATCTTGTAACATGTCCGAAGATCCAGAGACGTTCGCTTTGGGAGAAGGATACATGAATCCCGGCGAACGCAGAGGATCGGTGCTTGTATTCAAGGAGGAAGGGGCAGACCAGTCGGCTTGGGACGGCAAATGCACATTATCATTTGCATTTACTGCGGTATTCGAGACATCATTACCGCGGTTGGCGCTGCTCAAATGGCTGTTGGGCTTTCTGCCTCCTTGCTTCGCAGCAATGTATTCGCAGGTGAGACCACGCTTTGCACAGCGGGAGCATGTTGGCTTTTCTTGACTGCATTTCAACTTGGAGGATGCGCAGGCATGACAGCTGTTACGCAGTTTAGGCCGATCACGTGCAGTAGTGTGCTTATGGGTAGAGGTAGAAGGCGTGGGCAGACCTGGACGCGGAGGATGCACCTCGGCCATTGTGAAGAGTTCAAAGAACTTTTAAGGAGACAATGCTGAGTTGACAGAGCAAAGTAACAGGCAGAGAAGGCGGCGTGGGAACAAGTGAAGGGTCTAGGTCGCTGCAAAGCTTCGTGGAGAGCTTCTACTTGTATGCATACAAGGTAGCATTGTTGGTAGCTGCACAGTGCTTACGAGAATGTCTGCCACCAATGAGGCTTGCAGCTATTGCTTGGGAGCTACAGCGGGGCAACCCGATGTCAAAAGAGCCTGCATATCTTTTAGGTATGGGAATTGATCAGCTCTGGGATACGATTTATAGCCGGTAGGGCTTACAGGCCTCAGCCTCAAGATAGTGCGATTGGGGACATCTAACGGTGCGCCGAAGTTTTCCATCCAATAAGTAGAGCGCTTGGGGCGTGGTTGAGCGGCTGGGGCTTGGTTGTTCTGTGTAGGGATATCTGGAGCGGGAGAGTTACGTAGGGGGCTGCCGCTAAATGCTCAGGTAGAAACGGGGAGCCCGGCTCGCTGTGTCAAAAAATACTGTATTAATTCAATGATGGTAGAACCCACGGCGAGATAACTCAGCGACGATATAAGCTATATGAAAAAGCTTCGAATGACAGTTGCACTACAGGTTTAATATCTAGTCGCTTGTTGGGAAGTCAATGGAAGAGCAGTGGTAGATATTAGCTTCGTGGGACGGTGGGATTTCTGCGGGCGCTTCGTTGCCGGTGTGAACCTTAGAGGCATTATGTAAGCAGTCGGGTTATCTGGGCAGTTTGCACTTGGACTTAGCATCTATCTACTATCCAATCAACCACCTTATTATACCCTCACTATCTTTCTGCTTTAACTATCCCTGTGCACCTTTGGTACGTACCCATCTATTGGAGGCTTATACCGGTCGAGCTGAACTTTGTATCCTGGTCGCAGGCAATCCTTGGCCTCGAGACCCAACAGACAGGGTGCTACTATCGGCGAGACCTTCTAAAAGCAGAAGCAGCCTGAGCGAGAGGATTGTGGGCTGGAAGCGAGAAGCAGCGGAACCCAAGCAGTTAGTAGCCAGGCAGAGGATGAGCCCTTACATTACAACGTCCCGCTTACTTGTATATTTTGATTAAACAAGCAAGATCCACCACTCTCGTATAATCCGTAGAGCTGACGAATGTGAAATTACCACGTCATGCAAGCTACAAGGGTGGCACGCGAAACCTGCATAAACTCACTTCTCCCTGCTCTCGGATATTATCGATTCTTGCTAAAACCATTCGTGGTTGAGTTGGTGGAGTTTGATCCGCGTACGAGTAGGTGGCTGACTGCATGAATTGATGCAGGCGCATGCAGGTCGTATGTAGATCGCTGAGTCCAAATTCTCCGTGCCTGCAACTTGCTCAGGTGGACATGCAATCCGTGAGAATATCCCGCCGGCTTGGCCGCGCATGGTTTTGTACTGAATGAAGGACTGGTCAATCGAGAACAAATAGACGAGACTACTGCGGGCGATACTGCCACTGCCATCACCGGGCAGGCAGAAGGCAATGAGAGTGACGATGAGACGCAAAGCATGGAGAATATGGTAGATAAGGGAGTTGAGGATATCGGAGGACGATTAGCGAGGTAGAAAATTGTAAAGGCGACGCCGCCAATCATGGCAGCTAATATTTGGGCTTATATGGATTGCGACATTCCCCCCCCAAGGCTTTGATGATTGAATCGAAGGCTATACATAAATTCTTCGAAGGCTAATGCAAATTTTTTGGTAGGTATTTGGTACGTAGTCACTAGGCTCGACCGCTGAATTAGCTACGCGTTCCTGGCTTTGGCCCTTAGTGGTGCCGCCCCCCGCTCGCCGTAGGTAGTACCCGGGCTTAAAAGTGCCCACGGCTTAGTAGATCCATAAGCGAGGGGTGGAATATATTCTTAGTCAACGTTGAGTACCGCGAAATGTTACCGTAAGCGGCGACGCCACAATCATGGCAGCTATTATTTAGGCTTATGTATGGATTGCGACTAAAATTCACCACGGACATCACAATTGAGAGAGAAAGAGATGTAAGATGTAAACTAGGGTATTGGCATAATTACAATGGTCCTATAGACCATCTTTGAGTTCCTTTTTAGGGATCTCTGGATTTGCCGACGCCTGCATTTAGCATTCGTCGCTCAATGTTCTCATCTCGGTATAGGGGGGGTTGGGGGGGGGGGGGAGAGGGAGTTTGCGGGGCTTAGGCGGTGGGCCCCCCGTTCGGGGTGATAGGGTCCTCGGGGTGATAGGACCCTCGGAGGGATAGGACCCTCGGGGGGATAGGGGCCTCGGAGGGATTAGGGCCTCGGGGGACAGGGCCACTCGGAGGGATTGCGCGTTCAAATGGCTGCTATAGGCCTCCAGTGGATTGGTATCAAAAGGGGGTTGATTGGATGGATAAATGGATGCTAATTCTAAGTACAAACTGCCCTGATAACCCGACTGCTTACATAATGCCTCTAATGCTCATACAACTATCTAAACACTCGGTGGGAAGCAGATATAGCTAATCGCAAAGTAGTCTTCCTTCCAACAAGCTATCCTATTGGCTACAAAAGGCGCTGGACGCCTCAGCAGGAGTGGCCACTTAGGTAGTAAAATACAATAGTGCCTGATGTATAGTCTAACGTCGGTATACTCACTCAGTATTCCCTTCCATTGAACCCAAAAAGCCAGATTAAGGCTTTGAAATTGAGAGAGCGAGTAACAGTATAATCAAGATGGCTACTACCACCACCACTCAAACCAAGACCGCACTGAATATAGTGTTCGGCGCCATGGGCCTGGGCAAAGAAGGTATCTACCCTACCGATATACCGCTCTCCTAATCTTCACCTTCAACGCCTTAACCTCGAGTTCAGATAAGTACTGTACCTAACGGCTGTTATAGGCGTCCCACAAGTCCGCGTGCATGACCTAAAGGACTGCGCCGCCATGCTGGACGTGTTCCAGAAGCACGGGCACAACGAAATCGACTCTGCGCGGGTGTACGGCGGCGGCTCCTCCGAGGAATATCTCGGCCAGCTAAAATGCCAGGAACGGGGCATCGTTGTAGACACGAAGCTCCTACCGCGCCGGATCGGGCAAATGTCGTACACGCACAAGAAAGACGACCTCAAGCGCGGGCTGCTGGAGAGTCTGCAGGCGTTGCAGACCGATAAGGTTGACGTGTGGTACCTGCACGCGCCGGACGTACGCAAATTTCCTCTATCGTTTTGTTCATCCTTTGAATCGTGAGATATGCATGTGTTTGGGACCGGGGCTCTAAGGCCCAGAGTTGTTGATTCATACGCCACGACTTCTCTCATTCTTTCAAGGTGGCGGCTAACTTTCGACTATCGTAGCGTAATACGCCGTACGAGGAGACATTAGAGGCTGTCAATGAGCTCTACAAGGCGGGTTACTTCAGGCGGTTCGGGATCAGCAACTTCCCGGCGTGGGAGGTCGCGCAGATCTGCGAGCTGTGCGAGCGTAATGGCTGGAAGAAGCCGGATGTCTGCCAGGGGGTGTATTCAGCGCTACAGCGCGCGGTCGAGCCGGAGCTGTTCCCATGTCTGCGACACTACGGCATCGCCTTTTACAACTTCAGCCCCATAGGCGGTGGGATACTTACGGACCGGTATCACCGTGACACCACCGAACACGAGGAGGGCAGTCGATTTGATCCGAAGAGGATGCAGAGCGCTCGCCGGCAGTATTGGAACGATGCCTACTTTGACGCGCTGGATGTGATCAGGCCCGTAGCTAAGGAGCTGGGGATGACGACCGCCGAGGCGGCGCTTAGGTGGGCGAGTCATCATAGCTTGATGAAGAGGGAATATGGTGATGCGGTGATCACTGGAGCGAGTAGTACGGCGCAGCTGGAGGAGAACTTGACGAATCTAGAGAAGGGCCCGTTGCCGGAGAGGATGGTGAAGGCGTTTGATGAGGGTTGGGCAATTATAAAGGGGATTTGTGGGTCGTATTTTTGAGGGAGTTCCATGGGTGAAGGGCTAGCCTCTGTATCAGTGTAGGCGTAGGAGTGTCCGACGAGTAGCAACTGGATCCTGGTTCAGAAAGAGTAGAAGCTACTTCCTATCTACCTACCCTAGCAGAGCTTTCCTGCTGTGTAGTTGCAAAACATTCACAGTACGGGCCAGCTCTAGTGATCTCTTCTCAGAAAACCCCTGCTTAATATTGGATACCCTCAGCTCTAGGGACCACCTTCGGAAAATATACGAGACGTTAGCTTAGATATTCATTCACTCCCTATCATCTTTAAAAGTCACAGGAGAGACTTATAGACCATCTATATATTCTCTTCCGCGATAGAGAGGGAGAGCGTTCTTGAAATGTGGTTGAATCATCCTTGATTGATTGGTCAAGAAGAGAAGGAGCAGTCCTGTACGAGCTACCGATCGACATTCGGATGCCAAGACATCGCTTAGTCAGCTCCGCTAACTCAGCTCTGCCTTGACACTGAATTCTGACAAGCGTCACGATCTCTCATCTCACTCAGTGTGAACGTATTTCTATATTCCTTCAGCTCTCAATTTCTGAGTCTTTTAATATTCGATACAAGGCGTCTAAGGTCTAGAGTCTAGAGTCAGACAAGGGATTAACGGCTGCGAGATGAAGGGGGCTCGCTACTCTTACTCGTCCGCCAGCTTAGCAGCGAAAACCCTCCTCAACTGACGCACTATCAAAATACAAAATCCGCTGTTACCTATGGCTAGCTGTTGTATTCATAGATAACGACAGCCTACCAGTACTATACAATTGATAGAGCTCGCCGAGAAACTTAAAAGGGAGATATTTCTTTAAAATCTCAATTAGAGAAATTATTATGCTGACTTTTTAATAAGGAAGTACCTGAGTGGAGTCTCTATACTAAATCTATCATGGGAATCTATTTAGTCCCGTTTCCCCTCTATTTGATAGAAGCTAGTTCAGTTAGAAAGCTAATAAAACAGTATTAAATCCTTAAGGAGGAGAAAGTCTTCTCTTCGCCAGGTCTAGTAAAACGTTGTTTAGTTAGTCTTCTACTCGATCTTTTCCTCCGTCTTTTCGACTGGAGAAGCTGTGCGCGTGGCCTCGGTGCTCGCCGTTGAGGCCGCGGCTGCGTCCGTTTGCTGTTTCTTCTCCCCGTTGGCCGCATCCACCGCTTCCGCCTCGGCATCTGGACCTTTCTTCTTGCTTAAATCACCCTGGCCCCTACCCTCTTCAGTATCCTCCTCGCCGTCAGGTTTCTTGGGCTTGAGGTTCTTCTTAACGCTGCGCCACTCCATGCCGACGGCGCCCAGGATGGAGAGGCAAGCCATGATGAGGCCGACCTGAAAGCACACGCGCAGCGAGTCATTATAGGCCTCCAGCCCCGTGACGCGGTACTCGGCGGGGAGGAAGTTGAGGAGGCTGCTGGCGCCCGTGCTCTGGATTAGCTGGCGACTGAAGCCCGGGATACCAGCGAGGCGTTTGGCCAACTGGTTATCGAGTACGTTCTGGCCGACCGAGATAAAGACGGCGCCGAAGAGCTGCGTACCGAAGAACATGAGCGACGCGCCGATAGCCACATCCTGGCGCGGCAGCACCGTCTGCGCGGCCATATTGGGTCCCTGAGCGCAACAGCCGAGTCCGAAGCCGTACAGGATCTGGAAGCCGATCCACTTGCCCGCAATGGTGTGAATCTCGAGGGTGGTGAGCAGGCCGGCGCCGACCGCTGAGAGGCAGGTCCCGAAGATCATGAAGGGCGTATAATAGCCGATGCGGGAGACTAGCTGGCCAGTGACAATAGACGCTACGACCATGCTTATCACCATGGGAAGGAGGTGGTAGCCGCTTTCGATGGCCGAGTTACCGTCAATGACCTGGAACCAAATGGGAAGGTAGTACACTGGCGTTCTGGCATTAGCAGGCGATATTGTTCTCCGTTCAAAATGTAACGGACTTACAGAATATCGTCTGATTCGCGCCGACGCAAGAGCTCTCCCAGAAGCTGGTGGCGATGCTGCGCTGGATGAAGATACGCGGTGGCATCGTGGCTTGCTCCGGCTTCCAGACCTGGATCAAGGCAAAGGCGATTAGAAGCCCAAAGGCGAGCACAAGCAAAGCGATAATACGCCCCTCGCTCCACTAGATTCCGTCAGCTCTACTAGCCCGAAACAAGAAGAAAGGCGCTATAAGAGCAAATGAAGGCCCAAAACTCACCGCATACGTGGTGCCACCCCATTCTAGGGCCAGGCACAGGCAGACGACTCCGGGAAGGAGGGCAAGCAGGCCTAGGAAGTTGAGCTGCCGCAGCTTGTCTTTGAGAGCAATCTTGGTGTGAGGACGGTCGGGGACTTGAAGCACGAAAAAAATCAACACCATAACCACAGCTCCCAAAGGAAGGTTGATATAAAAGCACCATCTCCAGGTGATGTTTGTGGTGAAGGCGCCTCCGACCAGCGGGCCGAGCACCGAAGAGATGCCAAACACTGCACCAAAGAGACCCTGGTATTTAGGCCGCTTGTCCAGTGGAATAGCGTAGGTAATGATGAGAATCTAAGTACCATGATGTGAGCGAATCGATGGAAAAGACGGAGTAGACTAGACATAGAAAAGTCTTGTCGAGGGGTGGTACTTAATAAGGGGAAAACAGAAAATAGAAAAAAGAAACGTACGACGCCAGAGAGAACGCCTCCGCATCCCAAGCCGGCGAAGGCTCTGCCGAGGATGAAAGCGATCGAGTTTGGGGCAGCGCCGCAGAGTGCCGAGCCAGCCTCGAATATAAAGATGGATGTCATAAAGGTGGCTTTGATGTCGAAGAAGGAGTATATCTTTCCGAATACCAGCTGAAAGGCGCAGTTGGTGAGCAGGTACGCCGTGCCATACCAACCAATATCGCCCGCCGAGTTGAACTCGTTAGTGATGGCGGGGATAGCGGTCGAGATAATAAGTTTGTCCTGTGAGCGGAGCTGGTCAGTTTGCAAACACATATTTGCTCCTTGAGGAGCCTGCTACGTTGAACGCACAAGGGACACCAGGAACGCGCCGACGAAGATGGAAACCATCAGCAGCATGAGCTTGAGACCTGAGGGGTAGACAGTGTCATCCATGGACGCAGGCGGTGCCATCTCGTCCTCCTATATCTAAGTTTTTTTTTTTTTCGAACAACGTTGTTAACAAGGGGTTTGGACAACGGTGTTGTAGGTTAGCGACTTCGACCCGGAAAGTAGAAGTCGGAGATAAGGGCGTTCCTGGGTCTTTGTTGCAAGTAGTAGTCGGAATATGTGTACTATGTTGTGATCCAAATCAAAGCAGGAAAAATCACTGTAAGTTGGACAGAGATTGAAATCAAAAGGTTATTAGGAGAAAAAAAAGCGGAAGTGAGAATATCCGTTTCTCTACTAAGGAGGGTGGTCACAAAAATCCTTGCCGTGTCGATAGATGATGACAAAGTCCTTTGCTCAGGTTCCAATCGACTTCTACAAAGGCAAGCCCAAATGTTGAAGAAATTTAGAATAAAAGTCTCGTGGTGTGAAATGATCGATGGTTGCGACCTGAAGAATCCAAGTTACTACGCTAGCCATGTTTAGTATAAGCGCCGAGACCCCGCTATTGTGACTGACGGGGCCTATTTACCTCCGCAGTCCGAGTAGGTAGGGTATTCGAGTGGGTCAGATACTTACTCCATTCATCGTCGCATCGGACAATTCCTGTTGCAATATCGCTGTTCCCATTCTATCGCTCGCTTAGCTAGTTTCCCCCTATTCCCTCATTTCGACCATTTTAGCACCTTCTGCCCCTATACCAAGGCCGCTGCCCCGCAGGACCTCATGTATATAGTAGAGACCTTCTATAGACCTATTCAGACAGGCAATGCAGTGTTTATCCATTGAACTGGTCCCTATTAAGTATAAAAAATATTAAACTGAATTTTTGTTTATAATTATACTTGAATTTAAATCTTCGTCGGGATATTATTATATATAAAATTTAATATGTAAAAATAAAAGATTTAACGTTAATAACTATCCGGAGTATAGGTTAGAGGTAATGTAGCTTGGAGAACTTAAATACGTTAGGGGTGCTTCGGGTCTAACGGAGTCAGTGCTTTGGGGGTACTTCGGGCCCGATGAGCTTTGTGGTAATCGTGTTCTACATACACGTCAGCTGTATCAGCGAATGACAGCTCCAAATCATTCGTAACTTAAGTGTGTAAGGATGACTTGAGTATCCGAGTCTTCTCGACAACGGGTGCGAGAATTGAAGTCTTTAACCGATGAAAATGTAAACAATGATGTCTTTTGATTGGGGGTTGGAACACGGGGTCGGAAGGAAAGCGGGATCGGAGACTGAGGATGAAAGGCGCGAACCCACCAAAGCGTTATCTACCTTATTGTCGCTCGTGCTGGTCCCTTGGTGCTATATGTCCGAGTAAACTGGGCAATAAGTGCAAGAACATTGGAGCGCGCACCTATGGGTATATGAGCCATTCATTCCAACTCACCCACTTTAATCTATCCTGTGTTTTCAGATCTAACCTTGAACATGGTCTTCACTTCAAACATGACTTCGATGGACCTGAATTCGCAGGACGTCCAGTCGCCAGTAACTCTCGGGCTAGCTGGCTTCATGGCAACCTTTATCAGCTTCCTGGCCTATTTATCGTACACTCCCAGAGTCCATAAGAAGTCACCCGCATTTACCTCTGACACAGTCCCATTCATCGGCTCCTGGAGGTTCTTCACTCACAAACTGTGGGTCGTGCCTTTCTTTCTCTGCCACGAGAACATCTTAGCACTAACAACGAGGTCTAGGGACTTCTGGAGGAATTCCGTACGGATGTCCAAGACGGGTAATTTCAGCTTCTGGCTAGGTAAGAATCACATCGTTGGTGTGTCAGGCGAGGCCGCCCGCAAGATGTATCTGGAAAGCCGCGACCTGGATCTTATCAAAGGAATTGTCCTCATA
Organism: Cladonia borealis; assembly: GCA_018257855.2. Taxonomy (NCBI): domain Eukaryota; kingdom Fungi; phylum Ascomycota; class Lecanoromycetes; order Lecanorales; family Cladoniaceae; genus Cladonia; species Cladonia borealis. The sequence continues at coordinate 1,071,653 of JAFEKC020000015.1, forward strand.
GGACACGGACCAGACTTTATAGATGGGCGATCAACGGTCATCCACGACATTTGGAAGCCTGCTGGGCCCACCGGTCGTACCTACGCCCAGCGCCGCCTTCTCGACCTGCAGAAATCGGATCAGCTCGCCAAGCGTCTTCCTCACGTGACTAGGGACGCCCGCGCCGCCTTCGAGGAGATGGCCAAGAACCCATCCGGCGTCACGAACCCGGCCAAGGCCTGCTTTGGCATCGTAGTGACGCAAGGCTCTCGTCTCGTGTTCACTGATGAAGTCTCGGATGACCCTAAGTTACGGAAAGGCCTCTTGAGCTACGTGCCGATTCTCCTGTCCACTAGCAGTCTTCACCTCCTTGCTATCCCTTGGATGTCATACTTCAGTAAAGCATACTGGAAACGTCGTTGGGGACGTCGTGGTCTCACCAGCATCGTGACGCCTATTGTTAACAAGCGGATGGCGAAGGGGGCCCCTCGCGTGGACGACGCTTTGCAAACCCTTATCGACAACGGCGACAGCATGGACTACATTATCAACTTCTCAATCAGCATGCTTTTTATCGCCGGAGCCAACGCCGGAGCCCTGTCCGGCGCCATGCTGAACATCGTGGCCCACCACCCCGACTGGCAGGAGAAGATGTACCGTGAGATCAAGGCCGCCGCCGAGGCCCACTCCAGGAACAAGAACGCGCCCCTAGTCGAGCAGCTCGATTCGATCCCGCTCGAGGCCTGGGAGTCGTCGTTCCCCTCTATTGACCTCTGCTACGCGGAGGCTATCCGTATGTGGGTCGCCTTCCCCATGGGCCGCATGAACGACACCCCTAACCCCATCCCTATTCCCGGGACCAACGAGGTCATCCCACCCGGCAGCTTCGCCTGCTATAACACCATCGATGTACACTACAACGAGGAGCTGTACCCAAATCATATGAAGTGGGATCCTGAGCGCTTCCGTGAGGGCCGCCAGGAATTCAAGAAGCAGACTTATGGCTGTGAGTACTCCTCTCCCTTCAGTGTCTGTACAGGACTTTAGTTCCAACCATGACTTTCAACTCTTCTTCCTTTATTCAAACTCCACCTTTATTGCAATGACTGACTATTTCTTTAAAAGATATGGGCTGGAGCCATGGCCGTCACCCCTGCATCGGCATGCGGTGGGCTAAGATACAGCAGAACATCATCCTCGGCTACGCCCTAGCCATGTACAAGTGGAGCGGTTGCGATGCGAATGGGCAGCCCAACCCCCACTTCGCCCAACCGACGACCGCGTTGAACGAGCTGGCTCCCAGTTTGCCCCAGGGCCTTTACTGCAAGTATGTTCCTAGGGAGAAGATATAAAGAGTATATTTATATCGAGACGGGAATAGTACGGAGGTAAAAGGAGTCAGAATAAGCGTGCGCACTGCCGCTGGGCTCAGAAACCTGGCGAAGGGTAAATGGATGTTTGTATCAAACCGCTTTCGAGCAAATATTCTTGTCCAGTCTCTAAGTAACAAAGTCTCAAGTCGCCGGTGCTAAGTATTGATGCTCGAGAGGCTGAGTCTATACCGCAGTCCTTCCACGCTGTTCTTGCTGCTCGCGCTCCTCGCGATGGCGCTCATCTGCTGCCGCATTTCTGCGCGCAACCTTGTCCCGCGAAAATCGGCCTTCCAAATCAGAGCAATACTGTCTCATAAAAGCGCGGTATTCCTCTTGTCTCCGCATCAAGCTCGTCCTGGATCTCCTGGCAATGCTTAAAGCAACGGCATTGGCGTGCGTCTGCACTCTCAATTTGAAGAACGTTGTTGCTCGTTCTAGCGACCCTGTTTCTCTTCACCCTTATACTCATCCATGTGCTGTTGAATCTCCCCATCAGTAGAGCCGCCTGAAATCTGCGCTCGCTGTTCGTCGAGTTCCTCATCCGTGAAGCCGCTATTGCGCTGCCGCTATTGATCGCGCAGAGACTTCGCTATCGCACTTTCCATCTGTAGAGCGTGATCATAGTACTTTCGGAGTCGGCTGGTTCAACTACCGCAGGTATAATACCGGCGAGATGTTGGCGAAAGACTTCAGCCCGACGCTATTAAGTATGCGAATCTGCGTTCATTACGGAGAATGACACCAGTAATCTTGATTTGCGCTAAGGGTCTTGGCTTGCCAAGCCTTTTGCCCTACAAGCCTCCCCCTAAAAGGGTGCCTAGACAACTGCCGCTCGGGCATACCTAATAACGGGCCAAGGGCCCCTGAATGAAGCCGTTAGGGTGCAGCTCCCCTAATATCAGCCGCTAAGATATTGCTATAGGGGCTTTTTAGGGCCCTAGGTCTCGGGCTTGCTCTAGAGGACCAGTATCAGGTTAGGGCTAGGGCTTACCGAAAATAGCTTAGCGCAAATCAAGATTAATGGTGTCATTCTCCGTATTAACTATGAAAATTGATTAATTGATTATGATTTTATTCTGATTACAGAGCCTAAAAGCACCGGAAATCGTCGTCCCGCCTACTTCTGAATCATAGGAAGCCACTACTGAAGCTGCCTCCAAAGCTGCCGCTATGTTTTGTAATTATGGTTTTGCGTAGAAGTCAGCGAATCGCTAATAATCAGCATAGATCCCAGCAAGGTCATCGAAGGATTTTACGAAGAAGGAAGTGAGGAAAATTGTCGGAAGATTTCTCGGACAAAGTCGCCGGAGGAATACGCTCGGCAGGGTGTTCTTTGTATGGGATCGGGTGCTTTTGAAGCTCTCGCTGAGGAACCTATATAGAAATTTCTGGGTTGCTTCTGTTACTTCTACTGATGATTCTCCTGCTTGCAGTCGACGAGGACGTCGACGTCTTTCTTTGCTGCTGGCATCCTGTTATGAGTTGGTAGTTGTCAAGACCATCAATTGGCAAGCAGATTTCTAGACAGTCAACAATCAAGAATGTCTTATCAAGGCCATTGCTTCTAGCAAAAGACAAGTGAACGAATCGAGAGACCATGGTGCCTTGCGCGCTGTATGTTGTGTCTCTATAACTGACGGCCGCTACTTCAGTTGGGCAATAACCTCAAGGAAAGATTTGCCCAGCTTGTGTAGGACGCATGGCAGCGGATTTTCATCATATCAGGTACAAGTATAGAGGACTTTCAAAACTTGGGCTGTCCTATCAATGAGCTGGACTCAACAACATCTCCACTCTGCAAAGCGATTGAACAGCTCATTCTCCCTAAGAATCTTCATCTCATAGGTCTCCATGCTGATGATAACCTCTAAACCTGCGGCCTCATTCCTCCCTTCGTAATACTTAATCTCGGGCAATACACGGCAGAATTTCATGGCTTTCGACTCCTGTATCCTAATTCGCTCGACCCTTCCCCCCACTAGTTGACCCCAGTCAAGATCATACCAGTCCATAGCCGCCCAAGAGTTGACACCAAAGGACCACTCGTCGAGATCTGTACGGCCGAGTCTCACTCTGCTAATGTCAGGGACGGAATTTACAGCTCCAATCAAGCGAGGGAGATAGTTGTCACCGTATTGCTTGACCTTGCGCCGCAGAGAGTGAGCGCATTCGGTTACGCCTTCGGGCGTGGATGTGACTGTGCTGAGAGGTTTGACAATGCTTCCCCAAGTAAAGACGTTGCCGATAAAACCTGCAGGCAGGGGCGGTTTAGCCATCTGCCTTGCATCCATGAGAAAGCCGAGTCGTGATGGTTGGTCATCTAGGAAATCTTTCAGGGAACTGGTATCGTCATTAATCGAGTGGACGACGAGGTTATCGAGAATGCAGGCCTTCTTGGCAGCGATGACGCAGCACCATATCAAAGAGGCAAGAGCATCATTGGTAGAGATCCAACTCGTCTCATCACTTTCTAATTTTGATACCATTTCCTTGAGTTCCTTGAGCTTCGCTTTGGTAAAAAAGAAAAGTTCTCCCGCAAACGGTTCGGATTTAGGCTTTGAAGGAGGTTGCGCTGACTCGGCATAGTAGAGATGATCTCCCAGGTCTTCTATTCTCGCACTATTCTCCCCCTCCATGAGCCGGCTTCTGTCAACCAAATCAGGACTGACAAGCTGCGACCCATCTTCACCTCGACAATAAGCAGCCCATACACGACCGACCGTGACAGACCCGGAGCCGTCAGTGAAAGCGTGACTGATCATCATCCCCAAGCTAATTCCACCTTTAAAATAGTTTATTTGTGCGAGCAGGACTGGGTTTTCCACTACTGGCGATTTGACTTTCTGGAAAAGCATTGAAAATTGGGTAGGCATCATAACTGGGTAGTTGATGTCGGACATAGGGAAGTGTTTCGAGCGTAAGGATTCATAGCTAGGATAGTCTGTCTCCCTTAGGTCTTTCACTGTAATCACATCTTCAGAGGTCCTCCAGGGAGCCGTGACAGCCCATCTTCCTTTTTGCCGAGCATCTGGAAGGGGTGTGATGGTACCTGAGAGAAGTGGGATCGCTTTGAAAGTCTGAGCGAGGGCAGATGTCAGATTCTGTGCAATTGACGAAACATCGGAGCCGGAAGCTGGAAAGAATAGAACTTTGTGATCGTAGATGCCAAAAACGAGGTTATCGAGAGGTGTTAGAGGAGAAGGGGGATATCCTGGCGACAATGACGATGAAGCCATGCTGAGTGTGCACTTTAGTGTGTTGTAGTCCAGCCAGAGGTGCGGGAAGAGTTAAAAATCAAAAACCGGTTCCCTAAAGGAATTACGTGCTAGGGGCGGGAGCTTTCTAAAGCGTATAGTAAACTCTACAATTCTCCGAATACATATCTATATCATGTTGTAGTGGACATGAAAGAAACGTGTGCATCAGAAATGGCGCTCGGCGCTCAGCCTTATTGTGCTCCGTGATTTCAATCTCAACAGAAAGCCCGAAACTCTCCGTATGCATACTCGCCTTCGCATTCCCAGGTTTCCGAAGCACCAAAATGACCAAATCACGCGGGTGACGCAAGAAGCCTGCACACTACCGAGGTCGGCACCAAAAGTCCTGGACACGGAGACTTCTGGGCCAGACCTTCCGATAATGCCCCGCCTAAAGGGTTACCTAGTACAGTATACACAGAAGTAAACGATGGCAACCGTATACAGCGGCGGCGGCGTATTATAAGGAGATGCGAAGGTATCTTGCTATAGTAATTCTTACACTAATATAAGTTTGCACTGCATCGTTAAGCTCTTTCGGCTATCTTACTGGCTCTGTAAGATTGCATTTCCAAGGCCGGTAGCATGTTGCAACTAGCACTGTTGCTCCTTAGATCATTTAGAAATGGTTGATTATTTTTACAAGAAACACTTCTCAAGGATATTCAAAGTGAACAGAGTAAACCGCAACGCAAGCGATCTTATCACACGCTGCCAATGGCTTTTCGCCTCTTTGTGTTTCATCTCCTTTTCTGGATTACTAGTCTCTGCTGCTCTATGCTACGTTAATAGCTTACCCTCCTTCTGGCGTGGGCAGCTGCCGTGTAAGCAGCCATTCTTGCTCTGTTGCGACTATTTCCATTGGTACCTTATTCGTATGCGCCAACGCAATGGCGTACTCAATAGAACTGCCAAAGGCGTTTCTGTTTGGTGTGGATGATTCCAAATAAATTCAGAATGTATCAGCTTAGTAGCAGATATAGCAATTTGTTAATCGAATATTCCTCGGTCGACCGCTAAAGGAGACAATACAGTCGCTTTCGAGGCTGGAAACCCTTGGAACCCACCACTAACAGATCTTAAAGCCGTCGACAACCTCACCGTCCCTAACAAACTCCTCAATCCACCCGATAGTCATCCTGTTATGGGTCAATAACCCTGTTTACTCGGTGAACTAAAGGGCATACTCACGTGCTTTTCTTCGTATCAGCAAAATTTTCGTGATCATTTATTAGATGCTCCTTGTACCACGGATCCTGCTTCATGCGCTTATAGTCCTCGACAGTCTCGAAAACCACCTGGCTAAAGCAGTCGAAGTCGGCGACGTTGCACATCTGTGGGTCGAACAACTCGGCCATCAGGGCGCGTGTGGCACTTTGGTTATGAATCTGATTTTCTCGGTCAGTAAGAAACTTGTCCGTGTCATCCATACAATGACAGAGTATTTCACCTGTGTCCATCTCTTGATTCCGTACTTGGCCATAAGACCCTTGGTCATAGGTGCTGAGACATTGATCATATGATTGCGGTAATCTTCCTCGCTCATGCCTGGCTTACGGTAGCCGCAGATAGTAAGGCAGAGATACTTGGCCCTGGTTGAGCTAGACAATATAGGGTCCTCGGGCTTGCTGTATTCTGTCATATCGACTGGCTATACAAATACAGTATGAGGGAAATGCGTAATAAATGCATGGCATCGGAGAAAGGGTGATGGGAAAGGGAAAGACCTGACATGTTGTTGCAGCTCGGCTGGTTGTTTCAGCCCGATGAATAACAGATAAGTCGGTCTCTCCGGTCTCTAGTGGGTGCCTTGGTTAGTAAATCCGAAGCATTGCGACCCTAGAAAACTATAAGTCGCCGCGTCGATTGTCGGTACAAGTGAAGTCAAGCCCAAATAGCTGCACTCGATTTACGCACGAGCAATGGTGCTGCGACCTGATTCTGAAACACCAAAGATTGGCGTACAGGCCACTGCTTTGGTGACAGCGTCCTTTTTATCAGGCAAGCAGGCATTCTCCCGTAAGCATAGGCCAAATATTGGAACAACTAATCTGTTGGATTTATTCTAGGCGCTATGATGAGCCTCTCCGCAATAGGGATTCCCGTCTTCCTCGACACCGACACCAATTCCACCCACCTCCTCCGCCAATGGGCTCGTCTCTATCACTACGGCCATATATACATGCCCTCGATATCCGTTGCCGCAACCGGGCTCTTTGCATACGGTGCCCTGCGCAAGCGCGCTTCAAATCGCAAGCAATGGCTTATATACGCAGCGGCGGGTGCGACAACAATCACTATGGTGCCCTTCACTTGGGCGATGATGGATCCCACTAACAATACCTTGTTCCGGCTCGAGGCATTGGCGTCGGCAACGGCATCGGCGGTGGACCTAAGTGCTGCGCAAGAGCTTGTGGTGAAATGGGCGTGGCTGCATGTTGTTCGCTCCGTGTTTCCCATGGTTGGCGCAATTCTGGGCTTGGTGGGTATTCTGCAGGAGCTCGGTCTGTATTAGAGCCCGGTGTATAGCGAGTATGAGCTCGAACAGTCCGATACTGTTACCTCACAGAATGAAACCCTCCACAGATAAATTTATTCCGACTCCACCTTTCCGATGTTTTCATCCTATCTACTCCTCGGAAGGATTCCGACCCCTGTCGTCTCGGGTAGTTTCCACGGGCGTCCTAAATACTTATAACTGATTACCTAAGTAAGATATAATCTAGAAGGTAGCTTTGCCTTAGCATCTAAGATCTATTAATATCTTATTGATTTAAAGTATATACTAAAGTTATAAGATTTTACTATTCTATTACTAAATCAATAATAAACCTATAAGGGCTATATTTGATTAAGTAATATTATTTAGAAGAAACATCCCTACAGCTACCATTGCCTTGGTCCCTCGCCTTTCATAAGCGCTGGACAATCATACTCGGCGCCTCCTTATTCCTTTCCGAGCCATTGTCTTCGATACTCTCTTGACCATGCAAGCACCCGATCATGTTGTTAAGAACGCACTTTTGCCTCAGCAATCGGATAAGCTGCGCAGCACGAATATCATGGGTGTCTGCAACGTCGTCCAAGCAGTGAGGTAAGAAGTGCTGATTTATCGACTCGACATCACAATCTGCTTGTGCCTGTCAATCTCGTTCGCGTGGGACTACGTGAGCGAGAGCCTCTTATGCGTAGATCGGAGCCTTGTTACACTTCGGGCTTTGCAACTTTCCACTCCCGCACTGTTGAGTAAGCAACGAAAACCTGGACGAGGTTCAGGCACGTCCATGGACAGCCACTTCTTCACGGCCAAACGAGCGAATATTCCAAGGTCGAAAATTGTCGCCAGTACCTATGTGTATTCTTTTGAAGGTCCGGTTACATTAAGTCAAGGTAGCTCGGACCTGAACATAAACGAAGGACGAAGTCAAATCCGCCGTGTGGCAGTCTGCTGCACCGCTTCCAGGCAGTACCATTTCTTCTTGCCGCCTCTCATCTCGAAAGCGGTCTTGTGATCACCGGCCAGCTTGCGTAGCACCTCGCAAATGAACGGCTCCAATACGAGAGTCCGCGTACCCTCGTCCAGCGACACGCCGTAGATCTCAGTAACGAGGTCCTTAACGGTGACGCTCTTCTCGCCACGACTACGAACCCGGCCAAGCGCTTGCAAGACTTGCCTCTCACGCCGCAACTTATGATCCAATTCTCCGTCGATCTTGGCTGGCAAGTTGGTGATCGTGACGCCGTGAGCAGGATAACCGATACCGCAATTCTGAGCGTGCATCTTTTGCAGGCTGGCCATGAAGGTGCCCAGATCTTCTACCGCGCTGGTGCCGAAACCAAGGATATTGTCGCCAGTGAACATGGCCTGCTCCTCTTCGAGGATGAAACACATGTGGTCTTCTGAGTGTCCGGGCACATGCAGAGCACGGACGGTCGCGCCCTCGACCCGGAATATTTGCCCGTCGGTAATGTTCTGCTGGCCTTTGTCCGGTTCGTTCTTGTAGATAGAATCCTTGAGGTGCGGGTATAGGCGGAGGAGACTAGGAACGCCGCCGGTATGGTCGCCATGCCAGTGGGTCAGCAGGACGTGGGACAGGCTGATGTCCATGGATTTGAGCGTGGATGCAATCAGTTCGGCCCATGCTGGCTCACCGCCGGAGGTGTCGACAATGATTCGGTGATGGCTGGTGCCGAGGATGAATGTGTTGGTCCCTTGTAAAGTGAACTGCGCAGAAGTGTCAGCCACTGAGATTATGCCAGGATTCGGTGTCGGATAGCGTGACGCGTTTACCTTCCCTGGATTTTGACCCAGTACACGAAGTACTCTGGGGGTGAGCTGTTCAATATTCGCTAAGTGGGGTAGACGGGCTGTTTGGCCCTTAAGGTATTCATCGAATGCGCAGATGTTCAGCGACTTGTTGATCTGCCGGTAACCACCCTTGTCGTCTTGCATAGTTAATGTATGAATTTCTTGCAGCATTTTATCGAGGTATTGGCAAGGATTTGCTAGCTTTAGGTTGATGTCGTGATACGTGTATCACACAAAGGTTTTGTACAAAGACAATTTAGGCTCAACAACGAGATTTGACTAATGCTTGCTTAACAGGAGGTAATTTAGAGGCAGTCGTGCTGATAGATTGATGATAAACAAGAATGAGTCTACTCTGTGCTGCCGAGAACAAAGCACCGACGCAGTGGGAAAAAAACCCAAAATTATGATGGATCACCGATCAGAATATGAGGGCAATCATCAGGTGTCAACCAAAATATAGGTCTCTTGTGCGTCGTCCAGCGGGTTTTCAAGTGCGTCGGCGCTTTGGTCCATGCCAAGGGCACCTTCAAGGTTCGGAATCCGATGCTGTCACACGTCTCTCCGAGAGGGTAACAGCGATCCAATAATCTAGCCTCAGCTTTCTCACCCGAACGATGTTCTCAGCCCTTCATTTCTTAGTCAGATTTTAGTCAAATACAAGTCAAGATTTGAAGGGCCTAGGGCTCTCGGACTCATCTTTCACACCTCAAAGATTTGACCTATACCTCTTACCTTTGGCTCTCGATAACAAGAGTAAATCTCGTCGTGAAAGGGCGTACAAACCGCCAAATTGCACGGAAGGAGCTAGGCTATTGAGCTGCCTGCCAACAATTGCCGTCCGACTGCTTCTCCTTCGTAGCTTCGAGCGTTATCATATAGGTGCAGCATTTGGACGAAATATTGTATAGTTGCTACTCTCTCGGAAAGGGGGGCCTATTTAGGACCCTCGGATAGTAAGGGTCGGGATGAACTACGGGCATTCAGGGACGGGTGAGCCGCTGGACAGTGGTGGAGATTTGAAGCTAGTTTGAGGCTGAGTAACAACGTTCTGTTGTACAACTCGGCGAGCATGTTTGTCGTAGGAAAAGGACATGCCGAGCTCCACCGAACACAACTGAGGAATAAGCCACACCGGTCAACAACAACTCTCGTAGAAGCTCGGCGGAGTGGAGATGGCGGAGTAGTGACCAGTTCCCGTATTGGCCTAATCATCAGATTGCGAGCATGTTTCCGAAACTACCATTGATAGATATGGCTTTTCAGCGCTCCAGCTGCAGTTCGGCCGCTCTGCTGTCTCTTCTCCAGTACAGACTCGCTTTCTGCAGATCCCTCTCCCTTGCATTCAGGCGGCCAGAGGGACGTCTCTCATAGTTCAATTTCTATCCTTCTTCTCTTTCCTCCTTCCACCGCTAGTCATCCACATTGATGCCCATCTATACTCCTACCGCAAGCTCAGATTCCGGAGGGGACTCGCGCAAGATGGAGCTCGTCTATTTCAGCAATGAGTTTCCAAGGGACGACCTGCAGGACCTCTTCCGCCGCCTGCACAACCACAGCAAGGACAAGCATCACCCGATCTTGGCCCAATTCATAAATGAGACCACGTGGGCTGTCAAGGACGAAGTTCGGCGGCTACCGACTGAGCTGAAGCAACTGATTCCACCATTCGAGACCGTCTTGAGCTGGGCAGAAAACACCGAGCTTCGGGAAGGCCTGCTCTGCGGCGCTGTAGATGGAGTGCTGCTCGTCGTCGTTCAACTAGCGACGTACATTGGGTGAGCGATTTCATCTGTATAAAATACGAGAAATCAATCGTTAAACCATGTTGTCAGATATGCCGAGAACCATCCTGAAGAGCTGAGTGACTTTGCAAACACATGCCTTGCTGGCCTAGGCATTGGCCTACTGGCATCGACTAGCGTCTCATTGTCATCGACGTTGGCCGACTTGCCACTGGCCGGAGCAGATGCCGTCCGCCTGGCCTTCCGCATGGGTATCCATGTCCAGAGCGTTTCAGAAAATTTGGAAGCCCGCGAGCTGTCAGAAAGTCCAGATACGTGGGCATATGTGGTTCACAATGTCGACCCATCTGCCGCCCAGAAGGAGCTCGATGCCATGCACTGTCGAGAGGAGATACCTGATACCGGGAAAATCTTTGTAAGCGCAATCAGCCGGACTTCAGTCACAGTGAGCGGACCACCAGCGAGGTTAAAGGCGCTATTTAATAAGTCAGAATTTTTCCGCGGGTCCAAGTTCATCGCGCTGCCAGTCTACGGCGGCCTCTGCCATGCATCACATATCTACGGCGCGCAGGATACACAGAGCATTGTCCATGGCAGCTCATTGAACACCCTTAGCACAAAGTCTTGGCCGGTGATACCAGTCTACTCGACCAGCACCGGTCTACCGTACCCAGCCAAGAATGCAGCAGAGCTGTTCGAATGTGTCGTCTCAGAACTTCTCACGCATGCAATCTATTGGGACTATGTCATTTGTGGCCTGGTCGACCGAGTTAAGTGCACCGATGCCTCCGAAGCGGTGCTGTACTGCTTTGGCAATTCCATTCCCCTCAACGATCTTAACACCGCCTTGAAGAGCAGCATGCCACACCTCGAAGTCTCGATCAACGATCTCATGCCATGGAGTTCCCAAGTCGCACCAAGAGACACTACGCCCCGCAGCACGAAACAATCCAAGCTCGCCATTGTCGGCATGTCCTGCAGACTTCCAGGAGGCGCGACAAATACCGAGAAGTTTTGGGAGCTCCTGGAGAAGGGCTTGGACGTCTCGCGGCGAATCCCAGCTGACCGGTTCGATGTTGACACGCACTATGACCCATCCGGCAAGCAGCTGAACAAGAGCATGACACAGTATGGCTGCTTCATTGATGAGCCTGGCTTGTTCGATGCGCCCTTCTTTAACATGTCCCCGCGTGAAGCTCAGGTCGTCGACCCACAGATGCGTTTGTCTCTTGTCACCGCATATGAGGCGCTGGAGCGTGCTGGATATGTTGGCAACCGCACCGCTGCCACACAGTTGCAACGTATTGGTACCTACTATGGCCAAGCTGCAGATGACTACCGTGAGGTCAACCAAGGCCAGGAGGTTAGTACCTACTATATTCCAGGTGGTTGCCGCGCGTTCGGTCCTGGCCGAATCAACTACTTCTTCAAATTTGCGGGTCCCAGTTACAGCATTGATACTGCCTGCTCTTCCGGACTTGCAGCGATTGAGGTACGGCTCGGTCGTGTAGCACTCGCGAAATCAGAAGACGCTAATAGATTGTCATAGGTCGCCTGCCAGGCCCTTTGGAACGGCGAGATCGATACCGCGGTCACTGGCGGTGTCAATGTGCTGACCAACCCAGACGGTTTCACTGGTCTGTGCAACGGCCACTTTCTCACCAAAGGACATAACGCATGCAAGACCTGGGATGCAACCGCCGATGGATACTGCCGTGCGGACGGTATTGGGTCTCTTGTTATCAAGAGACTTGAAGACGCTAAAGTAGACAACGATAACATTTTGGGCGTTATTCTCGGTGCTGGAACTAACCATTCTGCCGAAGCCGTCTCCATCACTCACCCCCACGCCGGCCATCAAGCTTATCTATCCCGCCAGGTACTTCGCCAGGCCGGCGTGGATCCCTTAGATGTGTCGTATGTCGAGCTCCACGGCACTGGTACCCAAGCCGGCGACCACGAGGAGATGCAGGGCATTTTGGAAGTGTATGCTCCGCTCACCAAGCGCCGCAGTAAGGACCAGCCCCTGCATATTGGTGCTGTAAAGGCGAACTTAGGCCATAGCGAGTCTGCTGCAGGTACGACGGCATTGATTAAGGTACTTCTCATGCTCCAAAAGAACGCCATACCGCCACATGTTGGCATCAAAACGGAGATTAACCCCAGGTTTCCGCGAGACTTCAATAAGCGTAATCTTCATATCGCGTTCGAGACGACGCTTTGGCCGCAGGCACTTGACAAGAGGCGGCTCGCAGTTGTCAATAACTTTGGTGCTGCCGGTGGGAACACGACCATGGTCCTGGAAGAGGCACCGATTCGCGCCATCACGGAGACCGACCCGCGCCAGACTCATATCATCGCCGTCTCGGCTAAGACCAAAGTATCATTGGCAGGAAACATTGAGCGCTTAATTGCCCATCTTGACGCGCATCCAGATATCAATCTCGCGGACCTTTCGTACACGACGACCGCACGCCGCTATCAGCATAGTCATCGTGTGGCGATTGCCACCTCTGATGTGGTCCATCTGAAGAAGCAGCTGACTTCCCGCTTGGAGAAGATCGATTCGATCAAGTCTGTTGGAAAATCCGGCCCACCGTCAGTCGCTTTCACCTTCACTGGCCAGGGCGCTTCTTACAAATCGATGAGCCTGGAGTTGTACCACGATGTACCCACATTCAAAGAGCATATTCAGCATCTTGACTCTCTCGCACGAGGCCAAGGCTTCCCATCTTTCATTCCCGCTCTCGACGGATCGTATCCTAAGGACCACGCGCATTCTCCAGTCATTACTCAGCTTGCCCTGGTCTGCACTGAGATTGCTTTGGCCAAATACTGGTCTTCTCTCGGAGTCAAGCCAGACGTCGTCATAGGCCACAGCCTGGGCGAGTACGCTGCGATGCACGTAGCTGGCGTAGTCACTGCTAACGACACCATATTCATGGTCGGACGCCGGGCTCAGATGCTGCAGGAGAAGTGCAAGATTGGCAGTTATACTATGATGGCCGTCCGGGCTTCTCTTGCACAGATAGCTGAGAGCTCAGCAGGTAATGCGTACACAATTGCTTGCGTTAACGGTCCTTCAGATACGGTGCTCAGCGGTACCAAGGAACAGATGGATGAGGTGGCTGTGCTGCTCGAGGCGGCCGGCCACCGCTGTATCAACCTAGATATCGCTTTTGCTTTTCACTCCGAGCAGACCGACCCTATTTTGGAGGACTTTGAGGCTATATTGAAGACGGGCGTTCTCTTCCAGGAGCCAAAACTACCATTCATCTCACCATTACTCGGTAAAGTTATTTTCGACGGTAAGACACTGAACGCAAACTACGTCCGCCGGGCCACTAGAGAGGCGGTCGACTTCCTGTCTGCTTTAGAGAACGCTCAGAAGATCTCTACCATTAGTGACGAGACTGTCTGGATCGAAATTGGGCCGCATCCTGTCTGCACTAGCTTCGTCAAATCCACCATCCCGTGCACCGAGCTCGCCATCCCATCGATCCGCCGGGGTGACAACAACTGGAAGACCATGGCTGAGAGCATAGCTGCTCTGCACCTTGCTGGTGTCGAGATTAGCTGGAATGAGTTTCATCGACCATTCGAGAGCAGACTCTGCCTTCTGGATTTGCCGACGTACGCCTGGAATGACAAAGACTACTGGCTGCAGTACAAAGGCGACTGGTGCTTGACCAAGGGCAATGCTTTCTACGAGGCCGATAAGGAGGCTGCCAGAGCCAAAACGGCACCAAAGACACCACTGAGAAGCGAAATCCAGACGTCGACGGTGCAGCAGATCATCGAGGGGACTTTCAACGGCTCCGCCGGTACAGTGGCCATGCAGTCCGATCTTATGCAGCCAGACTTCCTCGCTGCCGCTCATGGACACCGCATGAACAATTGCGGTGTTGTTACATCGGTAAGCCAGCTCCTTGCAAGATCCTCCCGTCACAATGTGCTTACCGCTTGTGTAGTCCATCCACGCCGACATTGCCTACACCCTCGGTGACTACATTTACCGCAAGTTATATCCCAAGGCCAAGGACGTCAACATGAATATTGCCAATCTGGTCGTCACAAAGGGTCTTATCGCTCAAAATAACAACAAGACGCCTCAGTTGATCCAGGTGACTGCTGCCACTGCCGATATCAGCTCAGGTGTCGTCGACTTGACATGGCAGAATGTGGACAACGACGGTAACGTCCACGAGCCATTCGCTACCGCCAACATCTTTTACGGCGGTGCATCTGAATGGCTCTCCTCTTGGACTTCTATCGCTCACCTCATCCACGGCCGGATCGAAGCGCTCGAGCGCCTAGCTGCAGAAGGTAAAGCTAACCGCTTCTCACGCAACATGGCGTACACCCTCTTCGCCAGCAACCTGGTTGACTACGCCGAGAAGTACCGCGGCATGCAATCCATAGTAATGCATGAGCTGGAAGGGTTCGCTGACGTGCAGCTCACCACTAAGGAAAGCGGCGTCTGGACTGTCCCGCCGTACTTTATCGACAGCGTGGCACACTTGGCCGGCTTCATCATGAACTGCTCCGACGCTATGGACACGCAGAACAACTACTGTGTCACTCCTGGTTGGAAGTCGATGCGATTCGCGATGCCTCTGGTTCCAGGAGCCAAGTATCGTTCGTACGTTAAGATGATACCGACGGTGGAGGACCCATCGATATACTTGGGCGATGTGTACATCATGCAAGACGGTGCCATCATGGGTATGGTCGGTAGTATCCAGTTCCGCCGCTACCCACGCATCCTTCTCAGCCGATTCTTCTCACCGCCGGACAAGATGGCTGCCATGGAGAGTAAGCCAAAGGCTGCTGCTTCTCAAGCTCCAGTTTCAGCGCCAGCAGCACCAAAGGCCGCCGCACTAGAGCCAAAGCCGGCACTCGCTCGCCATAATTCCGGCTTCGGCAGCGAAGAGGAGCAGAGTAAGCATCTGCCTACCAACCTTCATATCGCTGCGCCCGCTCCACCGAAGGACGCCAAC
Source organism: Cladonia borealis (assembly GCA_018257855.2). Classification (NCBI taxonomy): domain Eukaryota; kingdom Fungi; phylum Ascomycota; class Lecanoromycetes; order Lecanorales; family Cladoniaceae; genus Cladonia; species Cladonia borealis. Next base: position 1,087,316 of record JAFEKC020000015.1, read on the forward strand.
TTCGCTGCCACAGATGCCGCGGCACCATCGGTCGAAGCTGCCGCCGCTTCCGGCAGCATCACTGCCAAAGCACTCATTCTCGTTGCCAAGGAGGCCGCCCTGGAGATTTCGGACCTGGAAGATGACGCTGGTTTCGCCGACTTGGGCATTGACAGCCTAATGTCGCTGGTCATTGCGGAAAAATTCAGACAAGAACTGGATGTCAAGGTGGGCAGCAGCCTTTTCTTGGACTACCCGACGATTGGTGATCTGCGGAGGTGGTTGGAGGAGTATTATAGCTAGATGGAGGGAAGAGGTCAAGGAATAATGAAGGACAGCGACGCGTTGTGTAATTTTGTTTTTGCAATAGTGTTGCTCATAGCTGTTGTAAGATGTTGAGCAAGAAGATGATATGAATGGGACTGCATAGCCTGAGAGCTATCTATGGATGGGATCTCCTAATATACATGATATTCATTAAGACACCTTTACGTAACAAGCACTGGATGTAGGGATAGGCGCTTGGCAAGCGCTAGGAATATGGTTGATCCATACCGAAGCGCACTAGCAGGGGTTTGGAAAACCTCGTATGTAGCCACGCGGCATTCCCTACCTTACCAGGGAACATCCGTCTATGACTAAACCAACCAACCAACCAGCCGGCGGTCTATAAAAGGGGTTTGGACTTGCCGACGTGATAGGTGTCAACAGTAGCTACTAGAAGGTGCTAGAATAGCGGATAGTAAATAGCCAATAGTATGATGCTGATTAAGATACTGATGTCTAACTCCCAACATTCAAGATCACGATACAGGGACTTGATCGCCTACTTACACGTGTACCGCGAGCCTATCGCTAGCTCTTAGCTCAGAATATTTGTGACTCCTTGTACCCTGGATTTTGCTGCCATGACAAGCTCGAGCCAGCTCGAGACATTGAGTAACGAGCTCGCCATTGCTGCTAAGACCTTTAGTGACCACTGTCGGAGTGATGACACTGCGAGGCCTCATCTGGCCATCGCGCCTGGTGAGGCGGATCGCGCCAGACGCAACGTACTCACCATCGCAACCCGCTTGCAAACCCTGTTGGCCGAGCCGGCCGAGTTTATTCAGCATCTTGCCAGTCAGGTTTGCCGCACCAGAGACTTGGGCGTAGAAACGGACTGAAGCGGTGTGCACAGAACCAACTCCTCGCTTGTCTGAAGTGGCTGGGCGAGTTCCAAGTGCTTGCATGTATCCCGCTCAGTGGCAGCATCCCTGCCAAAGATGTCGCTGACCTGGCTGGCGTACCAGAGACGCAGCTGTATCGTGTTGTACGTATGACGGCGACGGCTGGCTTTCTCCACGAGCCTCAGCCAGGTCATATCGCTCATACGGCCTTGTCGGCGCCATTTGTTACCAATCTCTCCTTTTTAGACGCCACTATGTTCCTTGCCGAAACCGCAGCACCCACAGCGTTGCACATGGCTACAACGACGCAGCGCCATGGAAACCTGGAATCACTGAGCGACAGTGCCTATTCTATTGCCTTCAATACTCCACAGCCGTTCCAATTCGTCTGTGCAGAACGGACCAGATTGCAGCGCCAATGGTCTGCCTATCGCCGGTGTGTTGGAGACATGGACGATAGCGTTTCTGAGCTTCTCGGCCGGCTGAACTGGCGTAGCCTGGGCAGCGCATGTATAGTCGACGTGAGTCTCATGCTCTTAGATGCTTGTTACGATACACAGGCCTGTCCAGTTCACGACTAAATCCCAAATTCTGCGCATAGGTGTGTGCTCACTCCACAGAAACTGCCATGGCCCTTGCAGAGATGTATCCAGCGCTTCATTTCATCGTCCAGATGATTGACCCAGCACAGAACAGTGATGGCACGGTTGGCGCAAATAGAGCGGATGATCTTAGCGGGCGTGTCACGGTTCAGAAAAGAATGTCTGCAGCGGTCCAAGTAGTCAAGGATGCCGCCGTGTACATCCTTCGTCTAACCGCGCCAAGCCCCTCTCTCCCCACACAAATCCTTACCGAATTGAGCGCGCATCTTGGTGTGCTACGTGCAAATGCCTCAGCCACTCTGATCTTGGCGCCTCCATTGCTGCCGGAGCCGGGAACCGTCGACCTGGACGTCGAAGCCATGGCGCGCCTACGAGATCTCTCCCATCTGCAACTGACCAATGAGGGCGGGTTGGAGTTAAGCGAGCTAATGGAGATGGTTAACAATGTCCACGACAGCAGGGGCCGGCTCGTGGTGGCCAACAAGCTTCGCTCCCGCAATAACGCTACGGTGGCCCTGGGAGTCAAGTACGAGGCCTACGCAGATGCCTCTCAGATGGCAGAGCCAGCCGTGATATGAATGGATGCGATCTATATACTGCTAATATACAACGACTAGTCATTCGATCTATTGGTCTATTCTTCGATTACTTTTCTTCACTTTCATTTACCTCCTTGTTCCTCTTAGTTTCTTCTCTTACCCGCCTCCCTTCACATCTCGTAATCTTTTCTCTCTGCAGCATTCCGAGCTGAGAGGCTCATAAACGATTTCTCTTACATCTATTGCAAGCCAAATTTCGACACTGACTGCACTCAAAGATATACTGTAGAAGATTTTGATAGCATCTATCACGTTTACGCAATTCATGTAGGAAGTAGGCGGAGGGGGGGGTGAGGTACCCGCAGAGACAGCTGCAATGCTAATCAGCGGATATTCGAGGAAAGATTTCTGTAGGAAGTCGTACACCATATGGTTATATCCGGTGTCAAGCTCAACAAGTCTCCGATACTTATAGCAATGCTGCCACCCTTGTTCCTGCGCTGTCTCGAGGATTGGTTGAGTGACAGTCGTCCAACAGATCTTTCAACATTGTTCTCGCACAGCAAATGACGTTCGTTGACCTGACTGCTTTATACGATATCAAGTGGGATTATCAGAAGACAATCGCCAAAATCATTATTAGCGAACAGCGGCCATCGTTAGAGCCTTGGAAATCATCGAATGTCGCTTCCCCTCGCGACCTTTAGGGTCATATCATAAAGCTGTGAGAGGATATAAAAATAAAATAGAAAACCGACAGCCCTCTCCGAAGGCGTAGGGCATGACGACTCAGGTGTCCAGTGGTGAAGGTCACTCTCGCCAGGAGCTATACCCTCAGGTTTCAGAGCTCGCAAGCGAAAGCGGCATGACAGAGTGACAGGCGCAGGACTCGCCGATGGCACGCTAGTTGTCGGACTCGGACACACCATCGCAGCAGTTCAACGACCCTACTCAGATTCTAGAAACTCTGCTAATCAAGAAGCTTATAGAGTGGGAAGCGCAAGCAAGAGAATACTATCGATCGGCGACAGCGCCTCCGTCAGTCACTCTCAAGTGTGACAAGGAAAAGAAACGCGTCGTTGCGGCAGCTAGGAACGCTCTGAGTATCTAATAAAAGCCGTGATCTGTTTAGAGAGGATTATATCAATTTAAATATCTTAATTATAATATTTTTAAATAATATTATATAAGAGTTATTAAAATATTATTATAATAATTTATTAGTAAATTACTTTAGAATTAATTAAATAACAAAGTGATTTTTCTCCTAACCATTGCTTTTTCTAGGAGAATAGGGAATTGGCAAGGATACCTAGATACAACATCATTTATTCAATTTGTAGAAAAAGCTATGATGCATTGATGCCGAGTATCTATTTATGCTGATCTGTACAAGTTTTCCTGCTATACATGATCCCGCTCTAATGTAGAAAAGAAAGCACTAAAAGAGTGGATGAGAAAAGAAGAACATGCATGCTCACACAATTTTCCAACTCTTGCCGATTATTGATCCGCCTTCTTACATGGCACGGCGCACATAGTTCTCAGCAAATTTGGGGGATCGCTTGAGTTTAGCAGCGACCATGTAGCCACCAACACATTTGGTGCCAGCTGCAACAGGGATCCAGGTGACGGTGTTGCTCATAGTGCACGTGCCAATTTGAAGACCATCAGGGGAGCAGATGGATTGGCCTGGCTGAGTGCAGGTTCCAGTTGACGCGCTGGAGCCGGAAGCAGCGGCGGCGGCGGGGGCGGCGGCTGCACTGGTAGCAGGAGGAGAAGCAACCACAGCAGGAGAGGCAGCGGACTGACTATCAGGGGCAGCAGCTGAGGCAGCAACTGATGGGGCGGGGGTGACTGCTGCAGCTGGAGCTGAAGCGGCGGGAGATTGGCTATCTGGAGAAGCGGCTAAGGCGGCAGGAGAAACAGCAGGAGAAGCAGCCCCAGAGCCGGCGGCAGAGGCACCAGTTGCAGCAGGTGCGGCAGCACCAGATGAGCCACATTTAGGGCCAGTGGGAGCAACGGGTAGGTTGGAAGATGCTTGAGGGTTAACGGCGGCTGATTCAACTGATGCTCCTGGGTCAGGGAACAACACATTCTCAGAGTCGACGGTTTCACAGTCCGTGGTGGGAATATTGGCGATGAACATGGGTGGGAAGCTGGATGCGCGGACTGCTAGTTCGGGATGGCCAAAGTCTTCGGTTTCACTGGAATAGACGGTACGCTTGCCAGGAGTGGAAGCGTTGCCTGAGGAGCTCGAGCCTGAGCCTCCAGTGATCGCGACGTTTGCGCAGTTCATGTACATCTCCCGATTCCCAATCTTATTGAACCTATTAGGACTAAGTCAGCAAAAGTCTCAACAGGGACACAAGAGGGCTATGGAATGACTTACCAGGTCCAAGCAAGGGTGTATGTTCCAGGAGTGATACCATCAGGGATGGTGTAGTTGTAACTGTCCGGATCGATCTCATTGGGATTGTTGTCCCCACCCAGATTACCAGCTGCATTGCGTGCTGGGCAGCCTCCTATTATTGAGTGGATGACCATCCATTTGGATTGCTTGGTGGCTGGGTTGTCGGTAGTGAGGGAGATTTGACAAGAGCCACCACCATGTACAGCCTCACCCTTGAGCTGGAGCTGTTGCTGAGAGCCTATAGCCATGCTGGTGACTGTTCCACCAGAGTTGCTTGTAGACTTGCACGGAAAGTTATCACCGTTAGCATCGATAGGACTATTGTTGGGGGTACCATATGGCGGCGGGTTGGCCATGACCATGTGGGCGCTGGCGGCTGATGCCATGAGAGCGATGGCCGAAGCTGAGAGAGCTGCTTTGAAGGAAGGCATGTTTGTTTTGTTTTTTAGTGTGGCTTTCGGTTGTTTTGTCTGTTTGCTTTTTGCTATGGCTTTCGGTTGTTTTGTCTGTTTGCTTTGTGAGTGGATGTTGTGTGGTGTTCTGATTCTGAGGATTGAACGTAGAGCAGTGAGGATGGTATTTATAGCATTATAAAGAGGAGGGTTAACAAAGGACGTTTAACAGTGAGGGTTTAACAAGGTCGGGCATTCATAATACACATTGTGATAAATTACGAAGGAACAAAGAATCTGAGACGAATTATTGCCACAGTTCAAAGGAAGACAAGGTATTGACGTGGACGGCGTTCCAGAGAACAATGAAAGTTCATCTTGACAATAATGGATGACGTACCTATCAACGATAGCAATACTACTCACTGGGAGTCGTAATTCGCCCTGGAAATATTGACAAGAATGACCGGTCTATTAGTGTGGCAATATGTTTTCACAAAGTTATGAAGGATAGTGAGTCTGCCACAGGCACGACCTAAGGAATGAAAGTAAAGTGGATGAGCAAGGACCAGCCTAGAAGAATGAAAGTGTCGTGAATCGTAAGTAGGAGATGTAGTGGAGAAGAAAAAACAGAAAGAGGGAAAAGACGCGGCCAGCAAAATATTAAGTAGCGGGGCTTCATCACGCCGTGATGACTCGATGCTGTATGACCATTCCACATTCTGTGGGACAATGGCAATGTGAATTCACTTGCCACGGAGTGACTTCAACCATTGGAGAGTAAATGGCCGAAAAGCTGCGACCGCCCCACGAAGCATGTTCCACCTTCTGGAGAGATCAAGGCACTAAGTCATTACGGGGCGTATCTGATGCTGTTTTGAGGACTTCGGCTTCGGAACTGTAAGGTCTCCAACCACAGAGACATCTACCTCACCACCTTATCTGAAGCAGGCGAGCCTAGATGTCTCAACCAAGCGCCGTCGTCGACCAGTGAGAATCAAGGTGCCCAGTTTGACGATTAGCCCTGGGTTCCTGCATTGTCGCCGAAAGAGTGGCGGATGGGTGACGACTAAGGATCTCACGGTACAACGGCCCAGGGGTCGCAACAAAGATCTTTGTTACTCAACAATGCTGGCAAAGGAGTGGTGTTGAGTTTTAGCCACCAGTCCCGAAATAGAAGCCCGTCACAAGAGCCAATCATCGCGCGAAGTATCCTTGGCGTGAAGAGATTCGCGCCGAGGCTTATGCAGCCGCGCCGGCGACCTTTTCAACCTGTGGCCACAACCTTCTCTAACCACCTAAAACTTGAAACACGCTTCACATCTCAAACATCGACTCATTGGGAACGCTTCCTTTGCAGCGCAAAGAGCAAGGCCTGCAACGACCACTTACCTCCATCAACCGGTCTTTCGTGGAACGCGCCGTGGGAAACCAAGATTCTGTGGTCACCTCAAATGGAGGGTCCTTTCCTTACAATTGCTCGCATGCTGCCATCATCTTCCAAATTTGCATTCTCAATACTGCTGACTGACGAAAGAGAGGCATAAAATACACAATCACCTACAGAATGGCTAGACGTCTGATATTCTGGAGCCAACGGCTGTCAAACGTTTTGCAAGCTGGATCACGAAGCCGAAAAAGCAAATATCAAAAGCTTTGATGCTTGAAGTTCCTTCAACCGCCTGCAGCAAGGAAGTGGAAGGATCACATCGGCATGAGACATCCCGCCGCGCCTGTGCAGTCTCGGGGACTTGCTTGTTGAATATGAAGCTTGGAGCTTCTCACCAGCAAGGAGTGCCTATGCCTTGGAGTCAACCCTCTGCGATCGACCGCAAATGGCCTTACCATCAATGAGAGACGAGCAGGTACAGCAAGGACATCTACGCGATTATACACATACATCTCCATTGCCAGCATATTAGCACCCTTCATGCGAAAACTGTTACGCGACATTAAGACTCGGCTCAGGAAGATAGCATAATATTCTCTAGGTCTTCGACATGGACGCCCAACCTGCGTTTCTCGGTGCAGTCAACATGTCCTAGCCAGAAGTGAAAACCTTCATTCGCCATTCTGACGAGATTTAAGTTCCAATCCGCTACAAGTCCCTTCTTTACGTCTTCAAGTGTCCGTCCGACGTACGCGTCCTCCAATACAAGTGATAATCGAGGCGGAGTGGGACTACTTCAACCATAGTAGACCCCAGTCGATACATTAAAGATCACGACATGAGTGTCATTGTGAAGGTGGTGGAGAGGTTTCAGGAGTACTTCGTTACCCATGAGAGGCGAGCCGATAGATGTTGAAATGCTAGGCGGTCTTTCCTGTGCGTAAATCGATTTCGTCCAGGCCAACGCGCTACCCAATGTACCATAAGTTAGAGATGTCAACTCTACGATGCATCAAGCTCATCAATAGATCCACCGTTCTGTTCTTGTGAAGAATTTCCCTTCTCGGTTCTAGAACAATCTTTTTGCACTCGAGTTGAGAGTGTGCCTTGAGTCGATAGAAATCATAATTCTCTAGCATTCTCGTTTATCTACTTTAAGCATGATCCTTCCCCATCGCCAGAGATAATATCATACAGCAGAAGCCACATCATACATTTCCGCACATATTCACTATCCGCTTCAACCTCCATAAGGGTGGCGAACTGGATATAGTCAAGACGTAGACATACGTTACCAGTACAACATTGAAAGAAGTCATTCTAAGAATAAGACAAGGTACTTCAGTGCAGTAAAATTATCGACCAATCATTGGCACTCTCCAAGGCTCAACCGTGGAACGAACGGACCTTACCTTTTAAAGCTTGAGGGGCGCTTCTAGCCAAGAGCGGGCGCTAGCCGTAAATAGTACAAAGTAAACAAACCGCATCACATTGAAAAGCTTCACCCCCTGCTCCAGCTAAGAAGCATCTCATCCCACCACACTCGTTAAGCAGTCTCCTGCTGATAGATTCTGGCATTAACATATGTGACTTTGCGCCTTGCAGACATTCGATGCATCAATCGCTGGCTGCCCTTCAAATTGGCTCTTTACAGCTTCCTTCGCATTTTACCAAACTCTCCCTCTCTTAACGACCTGCGGAGCTCGATTACGATAGTCGCTACTCCAGGAGCCTTGAGCGGACAAGAGGTTATCAATGAAGATGGCGCATGTAGCGCCAGCTTTGCCCACTCGCTTCCCCTGTTGGTGCAGGGCTACATACTCATGGGGCGGAGAGTCCAAGAGAGATTTGGGCTTTGTGGAGGGCGACCTGATAGAATGCCTCAATGCTGGAGATGGCTCATGGTGGATGGGACGGTTACGCAGGGACAAACGGGCAGTGGGACTATTCCCATCCAACTTTGTACAGGTCTTGGGGGAGGATTTCACCCCTGTTAATCGAGCATCACAAGCTTTGGCTTCAAGCCCGTCAGGGAGCTTATCTACTCCCAAATCATCGCCACAAAAGTCGAAGACCTTTCGCAAACCTTTCCAGGCTTATGCCAGTGCTGGCTCGCCAAACCCTGCGGCTGCTGCGGCGAATCTCCAGAACAGATCTCTCGGACCTTCCCCAAGCCCTTCAAGACAGACAAGCTTCCAACAGACACCATCCGCTACTCCATCGAGGCAAAATAGTTACTTGCAAGCGTCCTCCACACCTACCAGACAACCTAGCTATTTGCAGACATCGCCAACAAGGCATTCGACTTACCCACAACAGCCCTCTTCAGGTTACAATTCAGCTTTTGGCTCCCGCGTGCCATCTCCCGCTCCACCTACAGATCTTCGATCATCTTCTCAAATGGCGGATTATGATGACCACATAGGGTCGTCACCACCGCCCCCACCACCCCACCGAGTACCCTACAATGCCCCTCCACCTCGAGCCACCCCATCTCCCACACCGTCAATGAATGATCGCTATCCGGTTGTCTCAAGAGGACACTCACCAGCTCCACTCTCGCCAGGTGCTCATGGTTATACTCCCTCACCTTTACGTGACGCTATGGATGATGTTATGTCATCTCTCCATGACATGGCAATGCGGCAAAACGAAAAGTCCCCATCACCCGAGCAAGAACAGGCTCCTCTCGATCCATGGTCGCCTGAGGCTTTTGAGGAACTTCGTGTTAATCCAGATGCACGGAACCGTCGACGCCCTCGATCTTCGCTAGGCATTGCCTCATCACAAAAGCAAGAGGACGATTATCATTGCGGCAGTGGATTGGATGATAATGAGTATAACGATGGCCCACCACAGGTCTATGATTATGTCGAACGTATGGAGAAGCGGTTGCGAAGCATGGGGGCGACCACCCCCCAACCGCCAGATGATGACATGGGTCCTCCCCCTGTTCCTCCCCCGAAGAACTCCAACTATGAGCCACGGACGCAATCGTCATTCGGAATGAGAGACTCCGTATCTGGCAGTGTCAAGTCTAATAGGCGATTGAGAAATCGCAAGTCTGCTTATGAGCTTGGGAGAAGCATGCTCGATCGGACCTTCACCAACAGATCAAGTGCGACAAACTCTTCGAGCGGAGTTCAGAGTGTAGCGACGAATAGTACAAGTAGCACCCAGAGAACGAGTCAGAGTGTTATGAGTGGACATTCAGCAGGAGGATTCAGCGCTACAAGTGCGGGCAGCCTAGCCCGTCGCAAGTGGGAAAGCATCAGTATGAGCAGACCCTTGAGTGTGGTAGACAACCGGCAAGATGCTATGCTTGGATTGAATGATGGCGGAAGCGCTACGAGATCACAGACACCAAGCCATTACTCAAGTAACCAGTCCAGACCTGGCTCTACTGCACGTTTGGAACACTCTGTAAGCGCAGCCGATTTTGATGGTATTCTCGGAGGCCTTAAAACCCCGAAAAAGAAGAAAAGTGGATTCTTCAAGAAGCTTGTTGATTCGGCCAAGACAAGCGCTGCCAGCGCAAGAGGTACTATAGCTAATGGACACACCGAGACACCTCGCTCACCAATCAAGAACCTATTGCCCAACGGAGTCACGGCAATTGCCGGTGGTAGCGTAGCAAGAGACATGGGCCTGGGAGGGGGTAAGAGCGAGAATGACTGGGTCCAAGTTCGACGGGACATAAATCGTTCTAATTCATTGAGTCGGTACGAAAGGACTGAGAGGATTGAACGATGCCAGATGATGGATTATCCAGTGGTTGCGCCTGTAGATGCTCTCATGGAAGCTGCTGATGGAGACGAGGGTGCAGATGGGATGCCCATCCAACAGCCGACAGACTTTACCGCGGTGAACTATCAATTAGTGGACAAAAGCGCTCGCTTCGTTAACAGTCTTCCGCCGATGACGAATGCGACAAGCCTAGCGCAAGGCTATGTGTGTCGGCCATATCGAAGTGATGTGCAGAAGCTAAGAGCAATCTTTACGTGGGTGAGCGAAAAGGTGGCCTGGGAGGAAGACTTTGAAGGAGAGATCGACCCAAGACGGGTGATTCAGATGCGACGAGGCTGTTCAGAAGAAGTCGCGGTTTTGGTCTCGGAGATGTGCTCGGCTGCAGGGTTGATGTCGGAGATTGTCAGAGGCTATCTCAAGTCGCCAGGAGATATAATTGAACACAACAGCAAACCTAGGCCGAATCACTGGTGGAATGCTGTGGTTGTTGACGGTTGCTGGAGAATAATGGATTGCTCTTTGGCAAGCCCAACGAACCCGAAGCGTAGTCAGTACTCGAGTACTGGTCATCAAGCCGCTGAAAGTGGATGGTTTCTAGCAAGGCCGATGGATATCTGCTACACCCATATCCCGTCGAGTTTGGAACAACAGCACATCTGTCCGCCAATAACTCCAGACGTTCTTTTGGCTCTCCCCTGCGCTTGCCCACCCTATTTCAGAAACAGCCTCCAAATGGTCGACTACGACACGAGTCTGCTCCGAATAGAAAACCTCGAGCTCGTCCACATTCAATTCATAGCACCTTCGGACGTAGAATGTGTTGCAGAAGTCGAGACTCGTGCTTTCACTCGCGATACTGACGGGGACGTATTCGAGAATGGCGACACAGCCACTACTCGTGCTCTTGCCCAAGCAGAATGGATCAACGGCCAAAAGCGGTATACTGTGAAAGCGCTGCTCCCCGGTGATGAAGGTCACGGCACTCTGAAAGTCTACGCCGGAAAACGAGGACTCATGCACTCCATCAAAGACAACCCACACCCACTAGCTTTCGCTTTACCAATCCTCCACACCGGCAACAACCCCCCCTACGAATTCCTCCTCCGCCACCCCACCCCTCACGCCATGCGCCACGACCTCTACGTCGTCCAACCCCAATGCTCCCGCCTAGCCATCAACAACACCTTCGTCTTCGCCGTCCGCCAGCATCCTTCCTCCCTAACCTGCGTCTCCCCCGAAGCAGCAGCAGCCCGCTCGACATCCCCCCTCCCCTTCACCCGCCCCTCATCCGCAATGAGCATGATCTCAACCACAACCTCCACAAACGACTATTTCTCCCAAGCCGGCTCCAACACCAGCAGCACTTCCCAGCAAGAACAAAAACAACAGAAGCCAGCGAAACTGGCGATCCAGGCTCCAAGCGGCAAAATACTAAGACTGATACGCAAAAGCGATAATATGGTTAGTATGGAAGAATCAGCCAATGGAGGCGTGTGGGAGACTATTATTAAAATTAGCGAGAGGGGAACGTGGAGGGGTTTGGTGCTTGCGGATCGGAGCGCGAGATGGTGCGTTTTTGGGGAGTGGAATTGTTTCTGAAAATCGTGAACAGGGCCACATATACCGAAAAAAGTTTGTTTCTGGAAATAAGATTTGTTTATCGCCGATACGAGCATTGTAATACATAGAGAGGAGTTTTGTTTGTGGTTAGGGCGCGATATTCATGATACCATGGCTGAGGGACAATATACATAGTTCCGATGGCGTTGGAGTTGGACTTTTTGAACATACTAGTATCTTGGTAAAGATGCAAATACAATAAATCCCTGTTTGGAGAATCTCAAGCTAGGGGATATTCGTATTTCATGAAGTGTATACCGTAGCTAGTACTATTGCTGTTCCGTAAATATTGTCCATGACGCGCTGAGAATTATACCAGTCTTTCAAGGGGAGGAAGAAGAGCTCATCATTTCAACAGCACTGGGGTCCTTACCGTTATGTTGGTTGGGTTCAACCTGTCAGCTTTGGGAATGAATATAATGGACCTGCTAGGAGGTTTTGGTCCGAATATTGATTGATAAATTCTCGATCATAGCTATAAAGCACTACCTTAGGTGACAGAATTCGCGGTCCGTAAGATACATCAACGCAATGGGGATGAAAGCTATATAAAGCACTACTTGACCAAATTCAGGTACAAGATTTCATACATCAGAGAAATGGAAATGAAAGTATCAAAGGGTAGCTTGATATTGAAATCCGTCCGCTCAGTCCCATCTTGCGACCTGATACAGCATATTTCAATTTCGGCCGTCAATAAAGCTGACTTCGTGATAAAGTTGATGGATTGCTCACGACTGCCGCTGTGTGCAGTTGGTCGCTTGGTTCGATTAGGTAGTATCCTGGATACGAAGGTCAGCATAGTGGTTGTGTGATTACTTTATCTCTTCCTGGGGTTGAACATACATGATACCATGTGTGGTTCTCGTAGGGACCCTGGCACCACTGGTAGCAGCCACGTACGACTGGAAGTCCAAGTCCATCAGAGGACTGATCTTTGGTGTTTCCACTGAAATATCCCCACATAGCAGGGATGACATCATCCGTGGCTTTGTTGAAGTCGTAATTGTCCTCTAATGGGAAGGTGACATTGGCCCCTTTTTCTGTAACTTCCATGGTCTTCTGGGTACGACCTTTCATGCTGCATAGGCCAAAGACGTCTTTCATGCCTAGCAGTTGGACAAGATGAGAGAACTCGTCGAGGAATTGGATGTCTTTCATGTCGAAATCAGGGGTGTCATCGTCTCGGGACAATGTTGGCGAGAAAGCGAACTCGTAAGGAGCAAGCTGGCCGTCATCCTGAATCATCCAGGAATGAGGGATGATTTCGCCATTGTATTTCTTGAAAGTGGTTGCATCAGGGGTCTCATCAATACGCCACGAGGTGGAGGTCCCGTTAGTGTCGACCAATGCTTCGTTCTTTTGGAGGTCGAAGTGACGATGTAAGAGTATCACGCCGAACTTCTGCTCCATGCCCTGCTGCTCAATGAGATCCAGCAAGTGTTGAACGGCGTCTTCCCCTTGTCGATTCTTGAATAGTTCGCGAGCATGACCCAAGGAAGGTAGGGTATTGAAAGTATCAGAGCTGTATGGTGCAACGATCATGTTGACAAGGCTGGGTTTCTGATTATGAGGTTTGGGAAGACTGCTGGTGAAGTGATAATTCCTCGAGAGAGCTCGCGGTTGAATAGAAGTTTGGGTAGAGAGATGTAGGAGGGTGGAGAGCAGCTATTTATCTTTACACTTTGGAGAAGAGTGCAAATGCATATCTCCAGCTGTAGTTTCTTGAGCCTCAGGCTTATTCTTGTCTGGAATGGTATACGATTAGGCCTGTCGATATGTGTCAAGTTTTCGAAAATTGAGGCTCAACATGCTTGAACATCTGCAGAAGCGTGGGAGAACTGTCAATCTGTGGAATTTGCTACCAAATCAAAAATGTCCAGTAGCGAATGGCTTGGCTACTAGATATCAGCTGAAGAAGCCTCAGGATGTTCATACATACTCTTTATCCTTATTCAGTCAATGAGCATCGACCTACCATTCTTTGAGAAGTTTAGCATGGTGAGCCGAAGCTTCGTAGATGACTAGCATATTTTGATACGCAGCCCTATCACAAGGTTAAAGCACAGTACATCAGACACGTCACCATGATTAGGATCCCTTATTGGAAGATGATCCAGCATGGTGGCTAGGAAAGACACGTCATATGCTTCTTGCAAGCCACATTTCGCAGCCATGTAAACCAAAAGCCGTAGGATGGTTCTCATTGGATGCCTTATGATATCAAGCTCAGCTCAATGGCGGGTATGGTTCGGCGGGATGTTCCATTTAAATATTCCCTCAGCCTTAGGAAAGCTCCTTCCGAGACAGAGAAGTTTCGCCTTGTGCCATGCTGACTAATCGCTTCGCCATTTGGATACCACGTCAACTCACTTTTACCAGCTCACCAACTGCACTTTGCTCTCTGTAAACTATCATCAATAGTACTAGGAAGCCTTAACCCTCTACACTCGCCCCTGCCACTTTCTATCCCCCCTTCAACCCCACCACCAAGCGTAACACCCCCAAACCACCACCATGTCCGAACGCAAAGTCCTCACAAAATACTACCCCCCCGACTTCGACCCCTCCAAAATCACCCGCACGCGCACCGGTCCCAAACCCCCCGGCCCCAAAACCCAAACCGTCCGCCTCATGGCCCCCTTCAGCATGAAATGCACCTCCTGCGGCGAATACATCTACAAAGGCCGAAAATTCAACGCCCGCAAAGAAACCACCGACGAAAAATACCTCGCCATCGCCATCTACCGCTTCTACATCCGCTGCACGCGCTGTTCCGCTGAAATCACCTTCAAAACCGACCCCAAAGCTATGGACTATGAATGCGAAAGAGGCGCGAAGCGCAATTTCGAGGTGTGGAGGAATAAGGATGGGGATGAGGGGAGAAAGTTGGAGACGGAGGAGGAGATGTTGGAGAGGTTGGAAGCGGAGGAAGCGGAGAGGGGGGGCGCGATGGAGGCGTTGGAGGGGAAGGTGGCGGATGCGAGGCAGGAGATGGCGATTGCGGATGCGTTGGATGAGATACGGACGCGGAATGCGAGGATTTTGAGGGCGGAGGGGAAGGGGGAGGAGGGGGTGGGGGGGGCGGTGGATGCGGCGGAGAAGGTGAGGAGGGAGAGGGAGGTGGAGAGGGAGAGGGAGAGGGTGGAGAGGGAGGATGAGGAGGCGGCGAGGAGGGCGTTTGGGAGGGGGATTGAGATTGGGGATGAGGAGGGGGGCGGTGGGGTGGTTGGGGGGAAGGGGGGTGATGGTGGGGATGGACAGGTGAGAGGGGATGGGGAGGGGACGAAGGCGAAGGGAGCGACGGTTGGGGGTATGCCGCCGCCTGAGTTCAAGAGGGTGGTTAAGAAAAAGAAGGATTTTTCAGCGGCACTAGGGATTAAGAAGAAACCGGCGCTGGTGTGAGCGGAGATTGAGATGCTCTTGATATATCACTACCTATTTAGCGAGGCGTTGGTCATGGATGTACCTACAACTTGGCTACCTACTATGCATTCAAAATACCGTATCGAAAGTTCACAGAATCAAACTGCAGCGAGAAAACCCGAGATTTGTGCATAAGACACAATAGTACACGCAATCTATGCATGCTTGCTATTTGAACAGGCAATAAGAACGCCTTCCTTTTCCATTGTTGGCCAATAGAGATGTGGAATCTGTGAAGATATGGAAACACAAAACAGTGAGCCTTTCTACGCCGGGTTGCCTCTATACTCGCTCGCTCCAGTTCATATTCCTTTGACGCTCCGGCGTGCATCCCACCCGCATAAAGGTCGTTTTTCTGGTTAAGTGTCCCATAGTCTTATGAACACGAATAGAAGCAATCAATTTCTCCGCCCTCGTATTAAGGACAGGATTATCCTGCCCGAGGAACGTTATTGAGCATGTCTTGTCTCGAGGTCGGTGGTGTAGGCATGGCTCCGCTGTTTGAACCATTCCGCTCGAGTCGTTGGCGTATCTGTGTAGCGGGGTCTTCGATAGACTGAAGAAAGATTGATCAGTATAAGCAATAGAGACTACGACCCAGTATTCTAACTTACCTGACCCCTCTGTCTTTTTCCATCCCTGCTAACACCGCTCTCATCCTGTAGTCTTAAAGCATCCAGCCTCTTCTGACTATCTTGCGTGATAGGGTCCTCCTCTATCCTGCTGGCTGGGTTTATCTTCTGGCCTCTCAGATTTGTCAGTGGTGGAATAGCAGAGACTTCGCCATTTGCTCGCTGCCTTGCCCACTCGGCAACAACAGCCCATTTGGCGGTGCGATTTTGCAACGTCTGTGCAGCGGTTGCTTCATTCTCTCGGTAGTGATCGGAGCATTCGTCGAAGAGCTGGGGATTGATCTCCATGAAGAGCTTCATTGCATTATAAACCATGCCGTGTATAGTTCTGAGACATGTCAGCACGTTCATATTATAGATACAATGTCATTTCTTACCTGTTCCAATGGCCTTTCGAGTTCTCATAAAGAGGCTGGAACATTATTGGCAAAATGACTTCGACGTTGTCGCTAATTAGATTGCAGAAATACTCGTTGTTCCAGAAGTAAAGAGCTCGTTCTGCGACCTGTAGTACTCAAGTGTGAGTATTTGTATAAGGGAAAAGTCTGATGAACGTTACCTGGAAATGTGGACTTGCGACAGACTTCGCAAGCTGGTTGAACAATGGCTCTTGTACTTTAGCAAATTCTCCTGGATCCATGACCTCAAAGATGTCTTCCACTTCGTTGAGGAACATAACCTCTTTCGTGCTATTTACTTTGGGCCAGTATCGCAAAAGCCCTAATACAACCTGGGAATATCATGAGCATCAGTCCCTAACATAGCTTGACTTTAACTCACCTCTTCCGTTAAGCCAGCATCTTTTTCCAGGAATTGTACAATACAATATGCCAATTGTGGATGGTACATGCTTAAGCTTTTTACCTTGTGCAATGGGATCAATACTCTGGTAAGAAACAATTTGTGCTCTTCCTTAAGAGGAAGTGCGAAACCATTTATGATCGAGCCCAGGATCTCCAAAAGCTCCGCAATACCGTTGAACCTTTCGGTCTCATATGTAAACTGAAAGAATACATTGTTGATCGACCTCCTGATATAGGAACGCAGGTTCAAGAATTTGCCATATATTCGATGTAGGGTCGTTTTGAGGAAATCTCGTTCTCTGGGATCTTCTGAATCGAAGAGCTCGAGGAGCTGCAGTATATTAGCGAACAGCAAGACAAGCTAACACATATGACTAACCTGGAGAACAAATTGATGATCTATGAAGCCTTTCGCAATATTTGTATTGAAGTCTTGACTTTCAATGAAACGGAGGAAGAATTCATACACGACCTGAATGTGCGGCCAAGCTACCTCCAGTACTGGCTCATCCTCTTCTGGATCGAATGCCTCGCCTTGTGGGTTCATAGGCGGAGGAATAGGCCGGAACAGATTTTTGCTGAACATCTCCACCACTTTCGGGTACATTGGCTCGGTAATGACTTGCCGATTGTTCGCAACGTAGTCCAGCAATTCATGTAAAGCCAACCTCTTGATCTCCTTGGATTTCATATCTCCACTAGCATCATTGAAGTCGAATATGATATTACATTGGTCAATTTTGTTCATGAAAAGGTCCTGTCGCCGATTCGGGGGTACCTCATGGAATCCGGGAAGCTTCTCAAGCTCTCGCTGTCGCTGATCAGAAATGTCGAACCTTGAAGAATGTTGTCGCTTTGGTGTCCTGATGCCTTCTGGAACGTCTTTCGGGGTAGATGTCAACCGATCGAAAGCGCCTGACTTTTGTCCAGGCCTCGGTGGAGCAAGGTCTCCAGGCATTGCCTCCATAGCACCAGGAGGTGCAGCATGCTACTACCGATGTTAGAGTAACGAACTCGTGGGAAAGAGATACGTGAACGGAATTATTGTCTAACCCCCACGTGCTGGAGACGTACCTGCGTGCCTGTACTTGGACTTATGACCACACCAGGCACCACGCCATGACCTCTTGTAGGTGTGGCAGGGCCGCCGTGACCACCTTGACCACCCACTCCTCCCATTCCAGATTGAGAAGGTATAAAGGGTCCGCCAGATGGCGCTGCATTTGGCGTGCCTTGTGGGGACGCGTGCATAGCACTGCTTTGAGGAGCGCGCGACGTGCCGTTCTCACCAGGTGGCAATGGCTTGTTTCTCGTATCATTTAGGGCTGTTGTTGATGAAGTGGGAGTACCTTGGTTCGAAGAGCTGGGAGACTGAGCATTTCCAGGCCCTACCAGCGTCGATGTTGAGCCATGAGCCGGGGATGCGGTGCCAGAGGAGGGGTCTTTTTTGTTTTTCGGCTTGCTTGAATCTCTGGCTCGCGAAAGCTGTTCGTGCTGAGCAAATCAGCCAATTCATGAACGTAGCAACACTAAAGGGTATGGCAAGATGGCCAGGGCCAGCATGAGGTAGGGTTTGTGAACACGTACCACTCTTTGCTTAAATCCCTTCATTCTGACAGAATATGTTTGATCCTATCTCTAACAAAAAGTGATCCTCCAAGCGAAGCAAGAAATCGAGTCGAGGGACGTATGGGCCCAGGATGGTTCCGAAGCGGAGTCGCTCTTTGGCGTTCGTCCGCCAGCCCGTTCAGAAGAGGCGCGCCCGGCTTCACTCTAAGTGGTCAACACGTTGCAACGGCCGAGCAATTTAGAAATGCATCTCGATTATCGTTGTATGAATGTTGAGAGATCGTGAACAGTTCGGTGTTGTGCTCGTGGCTTGAGCCTACCGTCGTGAATTGTGGCTCACCATGCAGCTCGGTAAGGGCGCCAGTAGCGTCAACAAGTTAAGGCGCACTTGCACAGGATGCAAAGCTGGGATAGCTCAGATCAAATCGAGGCGTACTAAGGCTTTGTTGACTGTTGTCGTCGTTGAATATCAGGCGGCGTTTACGCCAAGCCGAAGCAAGAGCGGGCTTTTCGTGCTAGTTCTAAGCCTAATCTGGCCTGCGGGGCGTGTTTCAAAGCTTTGCCAAGACATTCGAGTCTTGTGTTGCCCTAGCATTTATCAGTCATCCAGAGGCAGCACTTGACGACAGTGTCGTCGCGCTCACGACAGATCCGCCTCGTCTAATGATCCAGCGGAGTAACGCTCCACTCGGTTCTCAGACAACTGTATAATACATCGGGCGCAGCAATGCTGGTAAGACCTTGATGGACAGTACGCTCAATTAAGCCAACGTGATTTTTAATACTTTCCATACTTAACTTTCTAAGGAGCCTTACATGAAAGCACTTTGTAGTAGTAATGGTCTCCTCTGCTACGGTTATAATAGGCTCCTCATTTTCATGAGTCCAGTCTCAGTTTCAGCCTTGACTCCCTTCAAAAGTGAAAGCCGAGGATGGAAGATGTTGAAACCATGACATCGGAGAGACATCCACCACCCCAGCTCTCTTCAACAGGATATGCTCCCTGGTACACTGTGCCCAATAGGCATTTTGTGAACATTGAGAATCCGTTCATTATTAAGAATGTCGACAAGGGCATTGAGACCATGGGAGGTGTCAACAAACTGCAAGAGGTTGTCAAAATCTGGCCTAGTCATTTTGAGTATGGGTCTGACGGGATGTGCAGTTGGTCCGGGACAGGAACGAAGCAGTCGCAAATCTCTACCTAAAACCAGGCGATCGGATGTCCAAACCTTTAAAGTCTGCCAATGTCAGGACCAACGACATCGTATTAAAAGTGACAGTGCCCAAGCGGACTGGGATGAAGCGCAAGCGGGGAGCCCGGGGTCCTTATTATGAAGGTCTTGAAGAAGATGGCGCAGCTTCGGAGGAATCGCCACAACCACCATCTACAGTTAAAGACGCGCAGTACCTCTTGCGAATCTTACGTGACCGCCCCAGAGATTATTCTATAGAACCCGTGGGATCCATCGACCATACTCATCGATTTCGAGGTATATTACCAGCTAATTCATGAAGTTACGATGCTGCTGCTAACATTCGGCAGGGATGCCGGATTTCGTCTATTCGACCGCTAATAGCCCATTTATGCAAAGGATGAAAGAAAATATCTTGCCATTCGAATGTTTGCAAACACCTTGCGCTTCTCGTGTCTAAAATTACTAAACGTCTGCAGATGAAAAGATAAAAGGCTTCAGGCTTGACATGAGCAAAGGTGTGAAGCCGAATACCGAAATCATACCACCACCCTCATTTTCCCATCTTGACTATCCTTTTAACTACTCGTACGTTATACAGAACAGTTCTGTGGTGGGTGCTGATATACCTCGAGATACCTACAGAACCCCGCAGTAAAGCAAGTGACTGACGAGCTTGGTCATACGACCATGGCCAATTTGAACTTACTTCCAAAGGTCTGGGCCCAACCTCTCCCATATGATATTGACACTGTGCCAGCTGGCCCACCGCCAGACATTCCGCCTATCGGAAGTCAACCACCAGCGATGCAGCGCCTGATAGCGAAGGCCCGTAGGCTTTTCGAGGAGAGACCCATCTTCACACGAAGGGCTCTGCTGAACATGTTACCGGATAAAGACTGTAACATAGTCGATAAGAGCTCCGCTAAATATGTCTATCAGTACGTCGGGTATCTGTGGGCCTCGGGTCCGTGGCGTGACGCGGTGGTTCGTTTTGGTGTAGATCCTCGCAAGGATCTGGAGTGTAGGAAATATCAGACAATGATGTTTATGCTTGAAAAGGAGCCGAAAGATAGTCGAGCAAAGTATAGTCGACCCAGGCCGGAACCTGCGAAGACCGAGCAGATAATGAGAATGGAAAGCCATCTCTTTGATGGCCGAAATGTCAGCATGGATGGAAAAGTGTGGCAAGTTTGTGATATCATGGATCCTCTTCTAATGGAAATATTAGCGACCACAAATATCAGGAAAGAATGTCATGTAAGCCTCGAGCATTGTCGTTAACCAAAGCTCTTCTTCTAGTTCTTTGCTAACACTTACTAGATAAAAATTGACGGCTGGTACCACAATGGCACCTGGGCCAAAGCTAAGATAATCATGAAGACTAAAATAAGTGCCATTCTCGATGGTGTACCCCCCAGCCATACCGCTCTCGAAAGGATAGCAAGAGAGATGCCGGAGATTATCAGACTTGATGACAGGACTTCGGCAAGATTGGGTAACGATGCCACGTCTGAAGAGCTGAAGTTCGCAAGCAGTGTTCGGTCAATGGCTATCGCGTCTGAAAGGCCAAGATCGGGGACCATCACAAAAGATACTGGTTACAAAGATGATAGCGAGCAAGAAGTCGATATTGGCGACGAAGAGCAAGCCGAACAAGATCGTGAAGCTGAAGAGAAAGGGATGGGGGACAATGAGATTGACGACGAGACCGAACATGACATTGAGACTGGAGATGAGAGCGAGCTGGAAGATGGGACTGGGGACGAAGTCGAACAAGATGATCAGATAGAAATGCCACCGGGCCCTGGGACTATTGATCCGAGACTTCATCAAGTTGTATTGGAGCTTGACAAGGTGGAGGGCGGGACAAAGGAGATAGAGGGTATGGTCGATGATATGGACATCGATGGAGGTCCTTCACCTACTAGACCATAGGATGCTAGTCTGCTGCACTTCCAGACCCAAAGTTTCTGGCATCCGCCGCTTTGATATATCAATGATTCTGAGCCGTTAAATTTCATACACATGAAACTTGTACGGATGTTCAGGAGTCAGCAACCTTTGGGGCTGCTATAAAGACTAATCAATGGTTCTGAGTGAACATGGCATTTAAGCCACTTCAAAAGATGAGGAAGCTTTAACACGTAAAATGCGTTGCTGCTAAACTTTGGCTCGGGTGTTTGCACAGGGCTGACGCTAAAGGGTCTGCGGGCCGTTCCATTTAGCGGCTGGGCACATTCGTAGCCCCCAGGCAGCCCCAACTCTTTCAAATTCGCGATCACTCTCCGCCAAGACCTTGACGTGCCTATCAAATTTTGGTCTTTACACCTCTTTACCAGGCCTTCGCAGCATCACCACAGGGCTCAGGTGATCTGACGATACAGAGCTCGACCCTTCACGAGCTATGCGTACCATTGTCCACCTGTTGACCCTAAGCTTCAGTCCTCGAGATATTGGTCACACACGATCAAACGGTGCTAAGACCAATCTGAGATGAGTAAGGACCGGCCACAGTGTCTGACAGGGAGCCGACGCGCCCAAGGCGCTGCTGAGCTCTTCTTAATTTCGGGCCCCATCCAGGGTGCGTGAGCGTACAACATAGAGCAAGATGGAAAAGAACATCGATGCGTTCGTCGCAAGGCTGGGGGATCCAAACCTAGGTAAGAGTTTGATGCTTTCCTTTTGAGTCAACATCAGACCTTTTAAAGGTGTCTCTAGTACTGACTGGCTGATGAAATTGCAGATTCTCAGAAGAAATTCCACCTGGCGACGGAATTGAGGGACAACATTGATATCTTCTGCCAAGGTTCCACCTATCCTATATTCCTCAGGAAGCTATGGCCAGTTTTTCAAAAGATGCTCGAAGGGCCACCTGCGTTCATGAGCGCATCTTTAGAGCACGTAAGGCTTCAACACTCCCCCGTTCAAGGTCATAATATGCTGATCGTTGTTTGCAGAGGCTTCGTAACTGCATATTGGAAATCCTCCATCGTCTGCCTATGAGCCATAATGAATCTCTCAAGCAATATGCTCCTGAAATAGTCGACCTCCTTATGAATTTGGTCCGCACCGAAAACGAGGACAATGCCATACTATGCATGAAGACTATAATGGACATAGAACGCCATCAGCCAGATGCGACTGCTTCAAAAGTCCAACCATTCCTGGACCTGATTTTAGAGATGTTCCAGGCAATGGAGCAAGTGGTGAAAGACACATTCGACACACCTGCACAAGCGTCGACGGGCACGACTCCCAGTAACCCTCAAGCCTTCCAGTCGCCCCGGCCGGGCTCGCCAGCTGCCTCTGTTGCTTCAGACCTGGGCCTCGAACAGACAGCCCGCCAGTTGCTGCCCGGCATGAAATCATTCAAGGTCTTCGCGGAATGCCCCATCATTGTGGTATCCCTGTTTCAGGCCCACAGGAATTGTGTGGCCATTAATGTCAAAAAATTCGTACCCTCTATCAAAGAGGTCCTCAAGCTTCAAGCTGGTCCGCAAGAGAGAGCCCATGCGGAGGCAAAGCAACGAAATGAGATCTTTACCGGTGTCTGTAAAGAGATCAAGAACAGAAGCGCTTTTGGAGAACTCATCACAGCTCAAGTCAAGATGATGAGCTTCTTGGCCTACCTTTTAAGAGTCTATATACAGCAGTTGTCAGACTTCCTTCCGATCTTGCCTGACATCGTGATAAGGTTGTTACGGGACTGCCCTAGTGAGAAGTCTTCCACAAGGAAGGAGCTGCTAGTGGCGATAAGACACACCATCAACTTCAATTTTCGCAAGATCTTTTTGACCAAGCTTGATGACCTTCTTGACGAGCGAACCTTGATAGGCGATGGTCTTACCGTATATGAATCGATGCGGCCGCTTGCCTATAGCTTGCTTGCCGACCTCATACATCACATCCGGGAATCGCTAAGTAGAGACCAGATTCGAAAGACGGTCAACGTCTTTTCAAAAAATCTTCACGACAGTTTTCCTGGTACGAGCTTCCAGACAATGAGTGCCAAACTCCTCCTCAACTTGGCGGACAGTATCGCAAACATACAAGACAAGAAAGACGCACGTCATTTCCTGATTATGATTCTGAGTGCGATCGGGGACAAATTTGCAGACATGAACCATCAGTACAAGAATTCTGTAAAGCTATCGAAGGACTGTGACTCGCAATCTGTTGACGCCACTCCTGAAGACCACTTAGCAGATGCAAAGTCTGCGCCGGATTGGGACGAAGTCGACATCTTTACAGCTACGCCCATCAAAATGTCCAATCCAAAAGATCGTGGTGCCAATCCAAGAGAGGACAACAAATTTCTATTTAAGAACCTGTTGACTGGACTGAAGGGCATGTTCTATCAGCTAAAGGTGTGCAACCCGGACCCCGGCCCAGCAATCGATCCTCAGAATGCTCCAGCAAACTGGCAAGAAGTATCACATGGGTACAATGCCGAGGAAGTTGAGGTCATTAAGAAGCTCTTTCGGGAGGGGGCCCATGTTTTTCGATATTATAACCTGGATAAGCCCTTTGCAGAAACGAATTACTCATCTCCCGTCGAGTACTTAACCAACAACTATGGAATCCAAAGTGGCAAAGAGGAAAAGGATCTCCTTGAAACTTTTGCTACCGTATTCCATAGCATCGACCCTGCAACGTTTCATGAGGTTTTCCACTCCGAGATACCGCGGCTGTATGATATGACGTTTGAGCATCCTGCTCTATTGCATGTGCCCCAATTCTTCCTTGCCAGCGAGGCCACCTCCCCCGCCTTCGCCGGAATGCTTCTGCAATTCTTGATGGAGCACATTGGGGAAGTCGGGACTTCGGATATCACAAAGTCCGCGATCCTCTTGAGGCTGTTCAAGCTGTCTTTCATGGCTGTGACACTCTTCAACCAGCAGAACGAGCAGGTGTTGCTACCTCACGTCACAAGAATCGTCACTCTATCAATCCAGCTCTCGACCTCTGCGGAAGAGCCTATGAACTATTTTTATCTTCTGCGTTCATTATTCAGAAGCATTGGTGGCGGACGATTTGAGCTGCTTTACAAGGAGATCTTGCCATTACTGGAAATGTTACTGGAAGTCTTAAACAACTTGTTAATGGCCGCAAGGAAACCCCAAGAACGAGATCTCTACGTAGAACTTTGCTTGACTGTACCCGCACGACTTAGCAACCTATTGCCACACCTAAGTTATCTAATGCGTCCGTTGGTTGTCGCTCTTAGAGCGGGCTCAGAGCTGGTTGGTCAAGGACTACGTACCTTGGAGCTTTGCGTCGATAACCTGACGGCTGAATATTTGGACCCGATCATGGCACCAGTCATTGATGAGCTCTCCATGGCGCTATGGGATCATCTGCAACCGAATCCATACAGCCATTTTCATTCCCATACCACGATGCGCATTCTGGGCAAACTCGGAGGGCGAAATCGGAAGTTTCTGAACGGGCCCCCAGCTCTGAAGTTCCGAAATTTCGCGGACGATACATGTAGCTTTGACATTAGACTCAGAGGATCAGCCAAGGACAAGCCCTTCCCAGCTGGTATTGGGGTCGACCTTGCGATAGCGCGGCTTTCAGAAACGCCAAGAACACCCGCTCAGAAGAAAGCAGATCCTTATTACAAACAGCAAGCCTTAAGGCTCGTTGGAGCGCAGCTCAAAATGCATATCGGGTTCGATAGCCTTCCGGACGACTTTGCACAACTTGTGCGTTTGCAGGCCATTGACCTGATAGAAGGCAAGTACGATGCTACACCAGATGTACTGCAAATGGCGGACCGGGAAAAATCAATTGCCAAAAGAGACGCTCAACAAGAGACATTGAAGAACCTCTTGAAGGCTTGCATACTTGCCAAGACAATGCTAGAGCTCGAGGTGGCCGCATCTGCCTTGCTCGCGGACGTTTGTCGTCACTTCACTATACTTGAAATTGGACGAGCTTTGGCACACGCAAAACAATATAAGAAAGACTTTGACGTCAAGTCTGGAGAAGGACTCCTATGCCTCGATAGCCGTGTCCTTGCAGATGCTATTGCAGAACAGTTGTCATCAGACAGACCAGCTCTACGCGAAGCCGCAGAATCCTGCATTCAGACTGTCTACAAAGCTGCAACTATCATAATAGGATCTTCGCAAAGAGTAGACCGGCTACCTTTTTTCACTCATCTAGCAAAAATCTTCACTCACAAATGCTATGAGGAGGACTGGTATGTGAAAGCCGGAGGAGGGATTGGAATCAATCTACTGGCGACGACCATTGACTTGGGCGACGAATGGTTACGCGGCAGGCAGCTTGAGTTCCTCCGGGCCCTGATGTACATTGTGAAGGACATGCCTCAAGATCTACCTGCGCATACACGAGTGCAGGCAGTGAAGACCATTGAAATTCTACTACAGCGATGTAATAAAGATATTACAAAGGAAGATCTTATACCTGCAAAAGAACCCAAGGATCCGAACACACCCACTAAGCCGCTCCTTCACCTTTGCAATCTCTTCGTCCCAGAGCTTATGCATATGAACAAGAATGTCCGCGAAGCCGCACGGAAAGCTCTTTCGACAATTGCCCAGGTCGTTAACGTGGACGTCTACGAACTCATCGCACCTGTCAAAGACAGACTCCTGCAGCCGATTTATATCAAGCCTCTCAGGGCTCTTCCATTCCCGATCCAGATCGGCTTCCTCGACGCCATATCATACTGTCTGGGACTCAATCGTAATCTCATCGAGTTTAACGAACCGCTGAATAGGCTTCTGACTGAGGCAATGGCATTAGCGGACGCAGAAGACGATGCTCTTATTGCCAAGCCGCAAGAATACAAGAATGCGGAGGCTTTGGTGAATCTGAAAGTCTCTTGTATTCGACTGCTTTCACTCGCGGTGGGCTTTCCCGACTTTGCAGGCCAACAGCAGACAACGAGCCGAAGTCGTATCATTTCAATTTTCTTCAAGTCACTGTACTCGACTAATGCTGAAGTCATCGACGCTGCCAACTCAGGGTTGAAAGGCGTCCTTTCGCAGACAAACAAGCTGCCGAAAGATCTTTTGCAAAACGGGTTACGTCCTATCCTCATGAACTTGCAGGATCCCAAAAAGCTTACAGTTGCCGGACTGGATGGACTATGTAGACTTCTGGCACTACTCACCAATTATTTCAAGACCGAGATTGGAGAAAGACTTCTGTCCCATATGTCTGGGATCGCAGATGGAGCAGTCCTTCAAAAGTCGTCTTTCTCCTTGATTGAGCAAAATGGCCAAATGAAAATTGTTCTGGCAACACTGAACGTCTTCCATCTGTTGCCATCATCAGCAGCTGTGTACATGAACGATCTGATTGAGCGAGTCCTTGACCTCGAAAAGTCTTTACGGAGAACCCACTTCAGTCCCTTTCGGGAACCTCTTCTCAAATACATTAATCGCTATCCGAAAGAGGCATGGGATTTCTTCTCCGAGAGATTATCTGACATGAAATATGGCAGATTCTTCGCTCAGCTGCTTCCCTCTAATCGAAGCAGCCCATTGCGTGATGTCGTAATCGCAGATATCGAAGGTTTAACGAAGGCTTCGTTTGATCTAGAAGACCTAGAAAGGAGAGATGCTTCCTCCATCAATGCTATTCACGCAATACATAATCTTTGCATCCACTCGTCTTCTTGGCTTGCTGATCAGGAACAATTACGCCAGGCTCTTATGAGAGTGGGCAAAGAGCTCAATCGTAAGCGAAAGCTTGACATAATCAATCCTGACTTGCGTCTCAGTGCTGATCAGGCTTCGGAGCAATTGATGATTATATTCACAAAAATGCTAGAACTAGCCCCCAAGGATTTTGATTTCCTCTTCCAATTGATTGATGCCGTAACGTCAGAAGAGATCAAGGACCACCCTTCGCTCTTTGATTTCATTTACCAGCATATCATTTCGAGCGATTCTATCGAGTACTGGAGAAGTCTCGTCATGAGAAGCCTTGATCTCTATAGCATTCGTGGCTCGTCTCAAAGGACAAAAACTTTCGCCTTCAGGAACTTGGTGAATCCTATCTTAGCCATGGACACCATGAGGGGACTCTCAGAAGATTCGACAAAAGCTCCGTCGCGACGTCTCATTGACAAGAGCATTGTTGACGCAATCCATAACAAGATCTGGAAGCCCCAACTTAACGACGTCAGCGAGGAGAACACGCAGTCGGGAGCTGATCATTCACGACTAGAATTGCTGCAGATGTCGGCCCTGCTATTAAAGTGGCATCACAACTTGGTCTCGGAAGCTCGCAAAGACATTATTAAGTTTGGGTGGACCTACATTCGCCTGGAGGACATCATTAACAAGCATGCATCGTATGTGCTGGTAGGATTCTTCATCGCCCAATTCGAAACCCCTCCGAAGATCATTCATCAAATCTATCTAGCATGCCTGAAAGCACACCAGAATGAAGGCCGCGCCCTTGTAGTACAAGCGCTGGATTTAATCGCCCCTGTCCTTCCAAAGCGATTGAGGGAACAAAGCGACCCTAGGTATCCAATGTGGGCGAAATGGCCCAAGCGAATACTGTCAGAAGAGAGCTCCAATCTTCAGCAGCTGATTGGCATCTTCCAATTCATGGTCCGGCATCCTAGCCTATTCTACGAAGCTCGTGAGAACTTCATTCCTACCATCATACCCTCTTTGGCGAAGATTGCACAGCTTCCAAATCCATCAAACGAACACAAGAAATTGGTCCTCAACTTGATTCAGATGATATTAGGGTGGGAAGATCGGCGTATCCGGGGCACGGATCGTCCGACTTCTCAGCTATCGGACTCTTCGCCGGTCAGAAGGCGCAAACTTGAACAGTCCGATGCTGGTTCTGCATCGCCAGCTCCAAGCTTGGGACCCCCTTCGAGCGTGGAACGGGCCGAGTATTCAATTCCAGTACCTCTCAAGAACATGCTCATCAAATACCTTACACAATTCATAAGTGTCCTACCAGAACGTTATCCCGTACCGAGCGTCAAGCTACGTGATCTCCACTCGACCACTCCACAGATTCCCTTACCTCCAAACGAGATGTGCAAGAAGGCTATTGGTCTCTTTCACGACCTGCTTTCTCCTGACCACTGGTCTGACCTAGATATCGATTTGTTCCCTCGCATATCAGAGAATATCTTGGCTTCTGACAAGACTGACAAGGGTGACGAGAAAACCGCCACAAGTATCGTCAATACACTTCAAATCTTACGGGTGGTCCTTAATATGAAGTCGGACCAATGGGTGGTGGCTCAGCTCCCCCTGATACAAAAGTTGCTAGAAAAACCAAGTCGTATGGACAATCCGGAAATACAGGATTGCTTACACACAAGTGACCCGGAACTCGATGGTAATGATCGCCAGATAAAGCCAATGGTACAACGGATCCTGGAAGCATTGCCTGAGGAGACGAGAGAAGAGGATGACATGGAAATTGACACACCAGCGAAAGATTTTATGAGCTTTTTGATATCTGTTGCAACTACTACAATTGGTGATAACAATTATACTGCGAGCATCTATATCTTCGAGACCATAGCTCGAGTCAAGCCGAAAGAGATCGAACCGCATATACCTCTCGTCATGCGTGCATTACAACAGAAGCTGGCTAAGGATCAAGTGCAGCAGACTACATTGCCAGCCAGTATGCCGCCGGGAATGCGGCCAGTTGAAGGCCCGCAAAATGCTCTGGACGAAAGAGATTTAGCTGTGTCATCGCAGTTGATCTTAAAAGCCATTTGGATCATATCTTCACGGATGGCCACGCTTGGCGAGAATAGGCGACCCTTTTTAAGCGTGCTGGCCTCAATAGTAGAGCGATCGCAGAATACAAAGCTGTGCGAGAAAATACTTGAAATGGTGGAGCAGTGGATTTTTGATTCCAGCGATCCATGGCCAACACTGAAAGAGAAGACTGCGGTTCTTCACAAGATGCTACTCTTTGAACCTCGTCCAGACCCAACGTTATTACACAAATTCTTGGATTTGGTCATTCGCATTTATGAGGATCCGAAAATAACGAGGACTGAGCTGACCGTTAGATTGGAGCATGCTTTCTTAGTTGGCACACGAGCTCAAGACGTTGAAATGCGGAACCGATTCATGAATATATTCGATCGAAGTCTTTCGAAGACTGCAAGTGCCCGCCTTATCTATGTTCTGACTTCGCAAAACTGGGATACACTGGCCGAAAGCTTCTGGCTTAGCCAGGCGATCCAATTGATATTTGGCGCTGTCGACATGAGTAACAATATCCAACTGCACCCGGAAGACTTCAAGATGATGCCACCAGCTCAGCTTTTCGGAGTCTCCAGTAACGATCGTCGAAAGGATGATCTAATGCTGGACGATCGGTACGAGGAGTTCATGACACAGCATCGGCGCTTTTACAATGAACTCGGAGACGTGAGAGCCCGTGATGTTCTTGAACCGCTCTGCCAGCTCCAGCATACCGATCCTAATGTGGCCTACGAGATCTGGATTTCGTTATTCCCGCTTTGTTGGTCTTTGCTATCTCGAGACGACCGCACCGAGCTCGAGGGAGGCATGGTCTCCCTTCTTACGAGAGACTATCATCAACGGCAGATTGACAAGAAGCCCAATGTTGTACAGGCTCTCCTCGAAGGCACTGTCAGAGCTAAGCCGCCATTCAAAGTTGCACCTCATCTGATGAAATACTTTTGTAGAACATACGATGTTTGGTATACCGCCCTCATGTCGCTGGAAGAACAAGCTATACATCCATTGATTGATACCGCTGCTAATCGCGAAAGCAACCTGGATGCTCTGGTGGAGATATACAGTGGTCTGATGGAAGACGATTTCTTTTATGGGACATGGCGACGACGCTGCAAGTTTGTCGAGACTAACGCCGCGTTGTCTTATGAGCAGATGGGAATGTGGGACAAAGCCCAGCAATTATACGAAGCTGCTCAGATCAAAGCACGTACCGGCGCTGTGCCTTACTCGCAGGGTGAATATATGATATGGGAAGATCATTGGTTACTATGCGCTCAAAAGTTGCAGCAATGGGACATCTTAAATGACTTTGCAAAGCACGAAAACTATAACGATCTGCTCCTCGAGGCTTCTTGGCGGAACCTTGATAATTGGACAGGACAAGAAAACATGGAGCAGCTAAGCGGCATCATTAGAGCTGTCTCTGATGCGCCGACTCCAAGAAGGGTCTTCTTCCAAGCATTCATGTCGTTGCTTAAATTTCATGAGAAACAAGAGCCTCCACAGGAATCCAGTCGAATATGCGATGAGGCCATACAGCTGTCCGTTCGCAAATGGCATCAACTTCCCAATCGCATCACAAACGCTCACATTCCAATTCTCCAAAACTTCCAGCAACTAGTCGAGCTTCATGATGCAAACGTTATCTGCATCAGTCTTTCTCAAACCAACCAAAACAACCTCGATGCGAAATCTCAAGAGTTGAAGCTTCTGCTAGGAACATGGCGAGATCGTCTGCCCAATGTATGGGATGACATCAATGCCTGGCAAGACTTAGTCACTTGGCGACAGCACATCTTTGGGCTTATAAATCGCACGTACCTCAATCTTCTCGGACCTCAGCAGAGCAATGCTACAGGCAATTCATATGCATATCGAGGATTTCATGAAACTGCTTGGATTATCAACCGATTTGCACATGTTGCTCGCAAGCATCAGCTTCCTGAAGTCTGTATCGCTCAGCTAAGCAAGATTTATACCTTGCCAAACATTGAGATACAGGAAGCGTTTTTGAAGCTGAGAGAACAAGCAAAATGCCACTATCAAAACCCGCAGGAGCTGAACAGTGGCTTAGATGTTATCAATAATACTAATCTGAACTACTTTGGTCAGCAGCAGAAAGGCGAATTTTTCACACTCAAGGGCATGTTCTTAGCCAAACTCAACCAGAAGGAAGAAGCAAACGATGCGTTTGGTACAGCGCTATTCTACGACATTCGACTGCCGAAAGCTTGGGCTGAGTGGGGAAGATACAACGATATGAGATTCAAAGAAGAGCCTGACAATATGGAGAGTGCTGCCGCCGCCGTAAGTTGTTACCTTGAAGCCGCTGGTCTTTATAAGAACGCCAAATCTCGCAAGCTACTAAGTCGGATCATGTGGCTCTTGAGTATCGATAATGGCGACAATCAAATCCTACAAGCTTTCGAAGAATTCAAAGGGGAAACGCCCACGTGGTATTGGATAACGTTCATACCACAGTTGTTCTCAAGCCTCAACCACCGCGAAGCTAGGCTTACCGTAAAAGTCTTGCTCAAGATTGCGAAAGCCTACCCACAGTCACTTTACTTCCTACTCAGGACGAGTCGCGAAGACATGGTTCAAATAAAGAAAGTCCAAGATCAGAAGCAGGAGCGGGAAAGGCTTATGAAAGCGAAGCAAGCTTCACCAAATGTCAAGCAAGGCTCGCCTGAGCAGAATCATGCTACGCCCAATGATCGACAAGGTAGCTCATCTCGGCCTGGCACGGCAAATGGAGAGACTGTCTCTAATGGCGTCCCAAACGGCGATGCCAACAAGAATGACCCAAATGCTGAAGCCCAACCCGCTGCTGCTGAGGCCGAAGCTGAGCCTACGCCAAAGAAGCCCTGGGAGTACGCTGACGAGATCATGTCCGCATTGAAAACAAATTTCCCTCTGCTTGCGTTGTCAATGGAGACGATGGTGGATCAGATTCAGAAGCACTTCAAGTGCCCGCCAGACGAAGATGCATATAGGTTGATCGTTGCCCTGCTCAATGACGGGTTGTCGGTATGTCAAGCCCTGCATAACCCCCCAGGTTCATCTCGGTACATGTTGATTAATTCCACGCAGTATATCGGACGCAACCCAAACGCCTATGCTCAAGACTTTAAGTTACCTCCAGCTACCGAAGCAAACATACGCAAGTTCGCTGAGACAATACTCCCGCCGCATATACGAAGCTCCTTTGAGGAAGACTTCGTCGCAAAGAAGCCTACAATGTACGAATATATCCACAAGCTTCGCAAGTGGAGAGACAAGTTCGAAGAAAAGCTTGATCGTAGACCTCAATCAGCTAATTTGGAGAGCTTCAGTACTCCTCTGAGTGAGTTCCGGTATGCTAAGTTCGACGATGTCGAGGTGCCTGGGCAATATTTGCAGCACCGGGATAAAAACAATGACTTTATCCGGATCGAGAGGTTCCTACCCAATGTTGACCTTGTGAGGACCGTAGGTTTCTCGCATCGACGATTGAAGATTCGCGGCCATGATGGCAGCGTGCACCCGTTTGCTGTACAACATCCAGCAGCAAGACACAGCCGACGGGAAGAGCGGGTATTGCAACTCTTCCGAATCTTTAACGGTACTCTCACGAAGCGAAAAGAGAGCCGTCGACGGAACATAACCTTCAATCTTCCCCAGATGATCCCATTAGCGCCTACTCTTCGCCTAGTCCAAGATGACGCCTCCTACATCTCCCTCCAAGGCATCTACGAAGACCACTGCCGCCGCAATGGAATCAACAAGGACGATCCCATTCTCTTCACAATGGAAAAGCTCCGACCCGTCTCCACAGTCCCGCCAGACCCGGTTCACCATCAAGCTTTGCGTATGGAAATATTTAATGCAATCCGCCAACGCTGGGTTCCTCAGACCCTGGTTCTTCAATACTGCCAAGCTACCTATCCTTCATACGCCGACTTCTTCCTATTCCGCAAGCAATTTTCATACCAGCTGGCCGCCCTCACGTTCATGACTTACATTATGCATATTTCCGCCCGCTTTCCCCACAAATTCTCCATCTCGCGTGCCACGGGCAATGTGTGGGGCTCCGAGCTTATACCCGCAATGATCTCCAACAAGCCTTTCTTCCATAACCCAGAACCTGTTCCCTTCCGCCTAACTCCCAATCTCCAGGTCCTCATGGGCCCTATCGCAATGGAAGGTCTCTTTTCCGCTGGCATCATGGCTATCGCGCGCTGCCTGACCGAGCCTGACTCTGGGGCTGAGATGGATCAGCAACTTTCTATCTTTGTGCGCGACGAGATGCAATTCTGGATCACACAGCAGCATAAGAACATACCGGATGCATCGAGTTTGAGGGAGATGACGGCTGCGAATTGCGAGGTGGTTGTCAAGAGGGCGGTTAGTCTTGCGAGGCCGCCAGAGGGTAATCTGCCTGCGAATCAGACCGTGGTCGATATGATTGCTAGGGCTGTGAACCCGCAATATTTGGCCGGAACGGATGCGCTCTGGATGGGTTATTTATGATTTGTTGAGGCGACGAAGGGCTTAGGGTCGTAGGTATCGAGCAAGAAAGGATGGGTGATGCATCAGCTTGACTTCACACCCAAATGGCAGGGAGCCTATTTATGATCTCTTTCTCCAAATGATTTATAGCGTGTTTTCTTTAGCGGATAAATTTTTCGAGCGTTTTTAGCAGGGCGTTATAGGACTATGGGGACGGAGGTGGCATCTGATACATTCCAACCTTTTTTCTGCTAGTTACTTGCACATATTCTAGTTTCATTATGTATGTAGAGCATAAAATCATCAATCGATCTAGCTTTTTAGGCTCAATGCTTGGGGACGTGCATAGCGCTGGGAGTTGCTCAATTTGGAGCTTGATTCCAGCTGAGAGCTTCACAATCTTTTCTCCTGTCCGATCTGCAGTCACACTCAACGTTCGAGCTTCTCATTATACAGGGGGGGTTCGGACCTCGTCACTAAGACGCATTCGATACCGGAGCGTTTAGGATTTAGCGCGGTGAAATAAACGCGAGATATCAGGCTACCTGTATTCATACTTAACAATTATAGCATCAAAATTACTAATCTTATGTGACTAACGGGAGATTTGATATGTGACTGCTAAGCCAGGGCTAAGACCGAAGCTATCAACATACACGATTGCTGCACGTCTCGCTCGGTGCAGTGGCCATCGGGCAATGGCTGCTGTGCATGATCATGGCCCTGCTCGGCTTTCCTCGAGCATTTGTTCATTTGAGCTTCAAAGCCCGAGTCCAGAGGCAAATAAACCCCGAATTGGGCACCTATCCTTCCAGGACCGCGTCCCAATCGAGACACCGCACTATGTGGCCGTCAGCTCCCGAGGAGCGGTACCACATCTCTCACAGGACATGATGAGGGGCAACACTCGAATCAATGCCATGTATGCTGCAATTGAAGATTGTGAGTGATTGTTGGCTTTCGTATATACTCAGGCTCTCATCACTAACTGGCATGCTCTCCCTGGAGCCCCAAGTTATAGAGAAAGCAACTCACCAAAGCCAGACACCACCAGTTTTCAACTTCCCAGCTGCGCCCCATGAGTCGCCTCTCCGGAAATTCATAGCCCTGCAAAAGTCTGCATTGCTCATTCTAGGTCCACGGCGGATCCCTCCTTTGCCATGTCCGGCGTCCAGCACGCACAGCGCCATATCGATAGTCACAGCTCTGGGCTATGGGATGTTGGAGTACACTGACTACATAGAAGCAGTTCAGAAACTTCGACCGGATATTGTTTTGGGTATGGGAGACGTGTTATTCGGACATAAGCCAGGCTTCAAGAGGAGAGACATGATGGGTGACAGGACATTAGCGTGGATGAAGGGTTTGGTAGAAGGGATGACCGATGAAGAGAATGGGACACCAAGGACAGCGTTATTCGCGCCAATCCTACCGATCGAGGCGGAGCAGCAATCCTACTACCTAGACGCCCTAAAGGACGAGCTCAGCGACCACATATCCGGGCTAGTCCTCTACGACATCGCCTCAATCGACGCCATCTCACCCACCCTCCACCACCTCCCACGCCTATCCCTAGCCCCAATATCCACCCCTCACGATCTCCTCAACGCCATCTCGCTCGGCCACGACATATTCGCCATCCCCTTCATAACCTCCGCCTCAGACGCCGGCATCGCCCTATCCTTCTCCTTCCCCAGCCCGACCCAAGATCCCAACACACCTACCGCCCTCCCCCTAGGCATAGATATGTGGTCCCCCACCCACGCCACTTCTCTCTCCCCGCTTTCTCCCAATTGCACATGCTATACCTGCACCCACCACCACCGCGCCTACATCCAACACCTCCTCAACGCCAAGGAAATGCTCGGTTGGGTGCTCCTACAACTGCACAACCACCATATCATAGACGAATTCTTCGCCGGCGTCCGAACCAGCATCAAGCAAAACTCCTTTCAAGAAACTAGAACCGCATTCCACAAGCTCTACACAGCTGAACTGCCAGAGAAAACGGGACAAGGGCCACGGTAAGCAACTACTACCTCGCACTCTCATCCTCCTCCACCTTAGTCGTGATATCAGATGGGCCTAACGAGAGAGTAACTATCTTACAGAGTCCGCGGCTATCAATTCAAATCCGAGAAGAGCGAACCGCGCAGGAACCCGCCTGCTTATCGCGCGCTGGATCATGGGAAGGAGAAGTTAGATGATGCAAAGGAAAAGTTAGCGGAGGCGGAGAAGCTGAGTTTGAGTGTTGATGCGGGGGATTTGGAGGAGAGGGGGTCAGGGGAGGGGTTGGGGGAGAAGGTGGATTGAAAGAGGTTGTGTGGTGTAATTAAGGGTAGAGTAGGGAAATGCTTCTGTTGAACTCCTGCATGCTTGAGTAGTATTGAACGGTGAACTAGACTATTTGAGTGGTGGGTTGCTGGCGATATTGTGTTTAGAGGCGGCGATGATATATATATCGCTATTGATGCTTACTATATATACTATTGACACATACATACATGGTTTATGCTCGATCGACATTACTGGTGGCATATATATATATATACTTCAGGAAGCGATCTTAACTTTGGTTTCTTACGAGATATGCTGCATGTACCTTCCTTACCCACGAGGGTTCGAGCATATATATGTTGCACAGTGCACAACATCATCTGAACTAGGTACTCTAGCCAACAGCGCTTCGAAAAATCATCATGAATAAGGAATAGTCTATATGCTTATCCACCTCCCAACGCCACGCTCAAAACGATAAACTCATACAACAAAACGCAAGCTCAACCCCGCCCCTCCATCAAACCTCAACAAGCAATTCCCACAACTTCCCTCCCTCCCTCAAACCTCAAGAAGCAATTCCCACAACTTCCCCCCCTCCCTAAAATCATGCCCAATAACATTAACCAACCAAACATCCCTCCTCACCCTTCTCAAAAACTCCATACTACCCCTCGCCTCCTCCCTCCCCACTCTCCCCACCCGGCTCCCCTCCCCCAAACACCTCCCCCACTCCCCCCAAATCCCAAACGCCTCCTCCACCCAAGCGCGGAAACTAACTTCCTCGACCATCGTCGCAGTCGCGATTTCTTTTCCTGCAAAACTACCCCACGTGACTGCATGCACGGCCTCAGCGGTTTCGGAACCGATAAAGTGGCCGGCTGCGTTGCCGGCGTAGAAGGATATTTCGCCTTTGGCGTGGAGGGAGGCTAGATGTGGTTTGAGATGAGTGTGGAAGTGGGATGCGGGGACGAAGAATTCGACAAAGGCTTTTTGGAAGACGAAGCCGCCGGGAGGACCCCAGCCGTGGATGGGGTCGGAAGAGGAGAGCGCGTCGACGGCGGGCTGGGAGGCGATGGTCCAGTAGCCTTTTTCGGTGGTGAGGCGGGTGAGCTCGGAGGTGATGAGTTTGGTTTCTGGCGAGAGGGTGGCGGATTCGGACCAGGGGAGTTGGGTGGGGGAGTCGCCGGAGAGATGGGAGATGAAGAGAGCGCTGATTTCGGCGTTGGTGGTTGGCGTGCCCCAGAGGGTGAGAGCTTGAGTGGGCGAGACGGTTAGAGAGGTGGGTGAGTAGGTTAGGGGGGGGTTGAAGGCAGGAGAGCGGGCGTCGCCAAAGCGGCCGTTGGGATAGTCATCCCAGGTAGCCTCACGAGTGTTGCTATTAAGGGGGGTCGCGCGGGCGGGGGAGGAAGATCGGTGAGAATTGGTTGTTAGTTGGGCGGCAGCGGAGGAAGAGGTCGATGTTGTGCGGTTATGGGAGAGACCGTTGGTGCCGTTAGTAATGATAGGGAATTCGTCGATTGCGTTTTCGTTGGGGTCTGGTGGGATGAGGTTGCAGCGTTCTAGGAGAGAGCCAACGGCTTTCTCGAGATTTAACGTATAGAAATGGAAGCCTCTTGGTCCTTTTGCCTTTACTGCACGGATACCCTCCACAATCTCACTGATGTATTCAACCCCAACTTGTTTCACTGCCTCATCGTCTCCTTTGACACTTTGCAGGCTGTGTAATAGCTCCCGCGGTACTTTGGCGTGGGCAAGCTTCGTCGTTCTCATTAAAATCTCGTAACTCTGTAATGGCATCAATCCAGGAATGATGGGGATTTCCGCAAAGGTCCCCGACTCATGCTCTCGTAACATTTTCTGGTACATCGTATATGCACCGAGGTCGTAGAATAGCTGCGTCATAATGAAGTCCGCCCCGGCCTTCGTCTTGTCCACTAGGTATGGTAGATCATGTAAAGGGTCTTGCTCTGTAGGGTGTGACTGATCCGCATGGCCCTCAGGATACCCTGCAACACCGATACAGAAGAAATCTCCATGGACCCGCCGTATGTATCTGACCAGATCAATTGCCCATATAAACTCCTCATTACTTCCCTCCTCGTCGCCCTTTCCCTCTTCTATCTCATCTTCGAGCCGATATTCGTCTTGCCGTGGTGGATCTCCTCTGAGAGCCAATATATTACGGATTCCAAGCACCTTCGCCTGTTCCAAAGCTTCGTCTATGGTCTTCCGCTTCATATTCGTGCATGTGAGGTGTAGACATGTCGTAAGGCCCAATTGCCGTTGACATATTTCGGCAAGCTCGAGTGACCTTGAAGCGGTGCAACCGCCAGCTCCCCATGTTACTGTGACAAAGAGAGGGCGTAGTGTACTTGACATGCGCTCAAGGCGGGTTTGTAAATTTGAGAACCCCTGTGCAATGTCAGTACGGTTCTCTGTGGAGTGTTGGAAGTATTACTATTTGGGTCCTGGGAGGAAAGAATTCGAGGGAGAAGTAATTGGTGTCATCGGGGAGAGCAGCAATCTTTTCTGTAATCTTCTGCATGGTTGTGCCTGTGGTAACCTATCCTAGCTGTGGTGGGAATTTCTTGGGTAGCTTGACTTGAAGGTCCGGCGTAAAAATCATTCTTCTAGCTCTGCGGACCTCGGATTGGAAACAGTTACTGATGCCAAAGATTTGAGAGAGTATAGTATTGGATATACATTGGATTGTTGTTTTTCGTCAGAACTTTGAAGCTTTATTGATTCGGCTCTTCGCAAAGGCAAAATTGCCGAACAAAAGTTACTTCCGTATCGGAATTAGCCTCTACAACCCTCCATCTCTACCTACACATTACCATATCCTCAGATACCATAGCTGCATTTGCCCCCACACACCCCCGACCGCCCAGCAAAATGGCTCCCCAACAAGATCCCTCCCATGATACCAATGCTGTCAGAAAAGGCGGTGGAGACATCGACAACATTGGCACATATCATTGTTCGCGTAGCAGGAGTTTCTGTACTTGCTGTGCTCGTATCAGCAGAACAGGTCTTGGTTCCTGAAGAGATAACATATCAGACACACAGCTTTAACCAATCTGGTGAACCTTTCCGCGGTAACTGTAGAGGTGCTGCAAGGTAACCTTGCCCGCCTGGAAAGCTGGCTGGTCCATTTCCATTCAAACACATACAGTATCAAGTTATCACGTTCTTGGGTTATGTTAAATTCATGATAAATTTCTCCAGGAGAAAAAGTGCATGTATTACATTAACATTATGTATACAAGAATAAATAATGCTTTGCTTCCTAGATGCAACCATTTCCATATCCTCCGAAGCAAACTTTTATACTATGCAAGCCAGTCATTAGCCATCACGAGCAACCTTCTTAGCAGACGGTGACGTAGAACCCAATAGGACTTGGGTTGTAGTCCTGGAAATAGTTCAGATCCAAGCTCCCGGTCGCAGTAACCTCATATGAGATCGTCTCGCCAGCAGCACAGGCACCACTAGCAATAACGTACTCATTTCCAGGCGTGACGCTTGATGGACCTCCCAAGTCGTTGGCGACAGATGGCACAGTGTTGTAGGTCGTCTGCTCCGTTGCTGGGCTAGACAGCTGAGCCACGTCAAACCCTCCGGAGCCGCTTAGGCTGAAAGCTGATGTGGTCAACTGGCTTTGCTCAGGAAGGAGGAAGACGAGTGTGCAAGTTTTGCCGGCGTCGGTTGGGGGGATATCGAAGTTGAAGATTGAGGAAATGGAGGAGGAGATAGTGCCGTTGTAGCTAGTGCCGCCTTGTTGGTCTGGCTGAGATTTGTCGACTGGTACGATCAAGTGGGGATATTCGTATGTACCGGAGAGACTGGCTGGGCAGCTTGAGGCTGACACAGCTGAGGCAGAAGGTAGCACGCTGGTGTGGGTGATAAGAGTAGTTGGACCTGTTACTACGGGAGCCGGAGCTGCAGGTGCGGAGCCGGCGGGTGCTGAGCCTGCAGGAGCGGAACCTGCGGGAGCACTTGGCGCGTGGCAGCCACCTGAGCAGCTTGTGATGGTTTCCACGTTAGTACTGGTGACTGTTTCTTCCGATGCTGGAGCTGGGGCCTGAGTCTGCTGGGGAGAGCTTTGCTCTTGAGACGCTGGAGATGTCTCGGCGGGAGCAGCGGCTGATGAACCCTCTTCGCCTTGTGCTTCACTACCAGACCCGATCTTTTGACCCGTCCCAACATTTCCACCTTGTGCTGAGCCAGCCGTGGCTGCTTGTATGGCTGCACTAACACTCGCAGATGGGATGGGGTCGGAGGAAGTGGTAACGCCAGAGCAGCTCAGATCGTAGAGTGGTGTATCGCTCAATGTAGTGCCAACGATACCGAAGCTGGGGTTTGGCGTGGTAGGGAAGGCGTCCTGGAGGGTGTACCACCAGGTGTTGATCTGACCGAAGAGTCGCCCGCATCCAACTTGATCCCAGTATGTCTGAGCATTTGCCAAGCTTGGCACCGCGTCGTTCTCCGTAGATCCGCTCACCGGCCACCCTGTCTCGGTTACCCAAACGGGTTTACCGGCAGCTGCTGCGACGGTCGCGTCGTATGCGTCAAAGAACAACGAGTAGCCATCCTGAATGGAATTTGTCATGGTGTTTTGAAAGTATGGATAGGCGTCCATGCCGATGAAGTCCGAAGCACTGATCACAGCGTCGTTGGAGCCGTTGACCCAAGCAGTCCAGGTATCAACATGGCCAACTGACTTGCCGCTTGCAGCGGTGCCGGCAATGGCTGTTTTGACCTGGCCAATGAAGTCGGTGATGACATCTGGACCTGCACCAACACCAGAGTTGTTCTCAATGCCCGTAGGAGAGATTCGGTATAGATCTTCTGATCCGACTGAGATGGCAACAATGAGGTCAGCCAAGCTGGAGCCAAAGTTGCTAAGAGCAGCCGTGAGGGCGTTGATTTCATTCGTGAGTCCTGCCTGACCCCCAGATGCCCATAGACCTATCAGCAGAGAGGTCTTGGTGTTGATAGCGGCCTGGAAGGCCTCTGAGTAGGTATCGGTGGTGCCAGCTTGGATACATGTGTAGAGACGAGCACTAGTAAAACCGCTGGCGCCCACGACGTTCTGAGCAGTAGTGAAGTCGCTCTGGTATTGAGACTCTGTGATGGCGGAATTATCCGTATTAGTAGAACCGTAGTTGAAACCCTTGTAGACTTGGGCAGTGACAGTAGAAAGAGAAGCCGCAAGGGCAACGAGAGTGGATGTAAGCATGGCTGCTACAAACGAATGTGGCCTTGCTTAATATTGATAATTGTACCTAAGAAAAGGGTAGGAAATGATACA
Organism: Cladonia borealis; assembly: GCA_018257855.2. Lineage (NCBI taxonomy): Eukaryota > Fungi > Ascomycota > Lecanoromycetes > Lecanorales > Cladoniaceae > Cladonia > Cladonia borealis. Next base: position 1,128,624 of record JAFEKC020000015.1, read on the forward strand.
GTAGGAGGAATGGTAGGTATGAGGATAGAGAGGAAGAGAGAGGAGCAGAGTAGGAAGACAGTCAATTAGTTTTATTTACTCTATGGCTTACCTGAGTCAGGCGGCGCATCGTGCCTGCCATGACAGTTCAGTTCGTATTGTGATCCGGTAGATCCGTACCGTACGGGCCTGATGCAGTAAGTGGGCCTTGCAGTCTCTGCTGACCAGTGGGAAAAAAGGGAAAAGATGGAAAATTCTGATGATCGAATCATCCAGGTGACTTAGCCAGCGCGAATCCGAGCGACTACCCGTACGAAGTACTACGGCGGGGGGGTGACGCAGCGCTTGGCACTAGGTCCCCCCAACAGCCCTAAACTTGCCCCTAACCACTGCCCTGGCGGTGTATTTTTAGCGCCAATGTGGGGAAGGGCGACGTACTCCGCCAAATGCGGCCACAGGAATTGCCTCTTCTTCTTGTCGTACTGCAGGGCAAAGCAAGGAACTAACTCGTGCCTGTTCTTTTTTTATGTAACAGAAACATACCTGATGGAACCACAATCGTACCATACTGTGTACGTAGTCTTACATCAACGGGCATCATCACGAGTCCTTCTCTCTCATCCGCCCACGGTACGAAGTATGTGTAGTGTGCAGTGCGCGAATAAAAAATATTCGTAGTCGCCTCAGCCAAAAGGGAAAAACAGTCGCTCCCTGCCGCCACCGCTAGAACTAAGCCGGTTCCCTTTCGGGCGCAACACAGGCGCACACATTCCACCTCCCTGCCTTCCACGGTAGAAGTAAACACAGCTAACGTCGTCGAGTGAAGCGCTGTATTGTTCTCTTCCCACGTGTCAGCGATCTGATAAGTGGGTGGTGAACGGTGAACGGCCAATCCTGCAGGAACCCGGCTTGGAATCAGCGCCTGATGCTCCAATCGCCCATGATTCATTGACGCTAATCCTGAGTTTCCCTGAATGCCTACTGGATCAAGACATTTCTTACCCACTTATCAAGTCCTCTGCGAACTCAAGTCTTATGGTGCCAGCGCATGGAAAATCCGTTAGGTTTATTTTGATTTTAGGCTTCCATACAATTTGAGCAACCAGAACATTCGTGGCATGCAATGGCTACTCTAAAAATCCCTTCAACGTGGCAGGTTGCTGCCCCTGCATGATTGCATTATTGACTTAGTGACGCCGTCAACCATGGGCGTTCCTGCTTGTCTTTGTTGCTTGTGATGGGGGAAAACGTTAGCTCACTTGCATCTTCCTCGGTATTGCTGGAAATGCAACCTCTTGGAGAGTGACTACAGCCGTGTGGTGCCATTCCTTGCTTTTGGCACTTGAAATTGCGACAATTTCTTGCTCGTTGATGCCTTCCAAATAAATGTTTGGTGTAGCACTGACCATTAAAACATTGAATATATGGCTGATACAATCCTAAAACCTCTCAATTGGTAGGTGGATCCCATTCACCACTGCGTTACAGTATTGTTCAAGAGCTCCTTCAATAACCGATAATATACCGTATGACCCTCTCTTGTTGGGTGGAATAGGCCCGGATTGAATCCAATCGTGCCGTTACTAATTGCTTCTTGGTCCTCTTCACTCAGCGTTCCGTTCTTATCCCACCGCTCCTGCGCCCCAGAACTGAGACCGTCAAATATACTGTCCTGGATCCAATAGGTGCCCGTATCACAGAAGCGGTGGCCGTCAAATGCCGCTTGCAAGCTATCTTCGTTGAGGAACTGGAAGCCACGCTGAATGGCTGCGATGCGCAGAGCGTTGTTTACTTGCTTGACTTGCTGATTCAGTCGCTGCCGCGTAGTCTGTGATGACCAGCAGCCGAAACCCCGACCAACTTGATCGTTATAAAAAGTGATGTAGGGGAGTACTACGACCATGTTTCCGTTGGCTCCCACGCGGAGGTTATCGTATAATGAGGCAACGTTAGTCTGGAAGGTACTGTTGACTGCCACCTGATCGTCGATAGCATTGAGAAGATTGTTACATTTTCCAAAGAAAGGAACCGCGATTCCGTATACACAGGCTCTAACAATCTCGTCAAATCCCAGATCGTTGCCGCCGACTGTTATGGTGTACAAATCTGCGCCTGAAATGAAAGGAGTGTAAGGCTCTGTCGCATTTTGCATCTGTAGGCTCTGCACATCAGTTGTGACGGCGCCGGAACAGGCGTTGAATGCAAATGCTGTGTCGTTGTGGACATGTGGAGTTGATTTTACGACTAGATCGTCGTCTTGGTAGAGTTGATAGACGTATGAGCCATCGGTGCGGCCGCAGGTGGATTGTTCAGAGGAGATAGAGCTTCCAGCACCCGGTCCAGCCGAGAAGGAGTCCCCCAGGGCCATGTACTTCCTGATCGGCTGTACATTTGGCCTTGGTCTTGTTTTGATGTCGATTTGTATGGCAATCTGTGAGTGTCCGCTGCCGAGATGGAACGGACGAATTGCCAAACTCTTGATGAGAGCTCCGTTCCAACTGATTGGTGAGGCATCAATGGAAGCTGGGCAGGCAATTGTTAGTTGCTTAATCTTTTGCTAGGTAGAACGGACAAGGCTCGCAACTGCCAGCGCCTGGAATACACATCGAGGCATGAGACAAGTGTAACGCATACTAGCTGCCCACTATGCCTTAAGGGACCACATGCGAAGGCATCAACGAAGGATTATGTCAGGCTGAATGGAGGATTTGGCTGTGCAAACAACGAACATCCTTACAATACCAGACGGCTAAGGTGGTGAAATTGGCCACCTCCACGTACCTCTACCGCAAGCCGTCATGGTGAGAAAGTGAGAATCGTTCTTACCAGTCTGAAGCAACAAAATCCATAGTCTGACAAGCAAACAGGCGAGCGTGGCATGGGGAAACGGCAAGCATGTTCTTTGGTATAAGGGCTTGGGCACCATATTGACTGACTCATTCGCACAGATGCTCAAATGAATGCCAGAAATCGTGGTAGGTCAACCTGAAGTAGGTCAACCTGAAGCTGGTTGGATGTGTACACGTCCCCGCAAAGGGCCGCACACGCACGTTCTTGGGCTTACTTCGACGAAGGCTTGCGAAGGAAGTCGTTATCGCTGGAGAACTAGAGACATTGAAGTTGCAGATCTGGTGCAGACTTTAATTGTGGTTTACAGTTAATGAGGCTGGACTAAGCTGCTGCCTGGAGACCGGAACAAAGGGTTGCATATTACGTGAGCAAAGGATTTAGCGAAATTCACGATTCCTTGGCACCTGTGGATTGGTGAGCATCTGAATACTATTTCCTGCTCAATCCTTCCAACTTCTTGCTGCATGATTTTCGGGCTATTTCTATCCATTCTACTTAACGTCTTCTGATCGCGTTACTTTTTTAATCATTTAGGAATAGGAAGCGAGAATTTTCTCTTTCTTCTTTTTTCTTTCTTAGAAGGAGACACGGATGGTTCTAAGTATGCTGCGTCTGATGCTGATCTCGAAATCCCCAGGTTCGGGCAATAAACCTTCAGTGCGACTGCGTTGACTTCGCCCACAATTCTATAATTCCAACATGTCCAACGGTCAGGACCGTCCAGCAGAACATCTGGACTAGCCCGCCAAGGAATCATCCACTTGTCATGTGGTCCTAGGCTACTTCGGCGTAAATCCTTGGGAATTAGGGTCAGAACACTGAGAGCGTTGTAGATTTCGGTTTGAGTGGTTACGAGCTCGTCACTAAGGGCGATCTTGTAAGATAAAGGCCGATAGCGCTTGCAGAACACGACTATAGCTGGTGCGCAACAGAAAGATTCGGAGCGATGCAGTTGGCGTAATCTAGTACTTGATAGGCAAGCACAGGTAATTGACTATGTTTTAGATTTGGTAACTTGTCTTCTATCATTGAAGATTTTTTTTTACACCTCTAGCAAGCCCCGTGCCTACGCACGCTGAAAAAGAACCATCATAGCACTGTCATGATATTCGAGCAGGCAGTCGCCATCTCCTTCACCGCTTCATCTTCAGACTCCTTCAAGTCTGATATTCTCTTCTTCCAGAAGAGAAACCTCGCTTGACTAAAGCCTGCGCTGTCGACTCCAGCGTCGCGAGCTAGCTGTCCAGGGGAAGATGCGCCTGTGTTCCAGCCCGGTTCACTACATGGATGATTGGAGACGCCGAGTTGGAGGATTTTGTCGCCCGAGTAACGCAACCATATCTGAACGACCGCAAGAAGTTGCAAAACCGTGAGCGGTTTTGCGGCTGTAATGAAAGGATCAGGTTCAACTCGATCATTCACGCTTGAGCGCGAGTCAGCGCTACTCGAAGTCTCAAGAGCCTGGGTCATGATATCCAGACCACAGCCGCTGAAGGCTTCATCGCGGATTCAAAGTCCAGCCAGCCGAGCAATTGCTGCTGCAAGATTACAGCGATGTTCTGAAGAGGTGGATGAACCCATAGCATTATTCCATGCGTCCTGAATGTCTTGGACCATAAAAGGTAAGTCCAACCAAATGCGTCCATGGGTGGTGACAGCATCTTGGACTACAATGTCATGACCTTTTCCACCCTGCGCTTCATTTTTTGCCTCAGCGAAGTCTTGTACATCACCCTCCTCTTCCATTATCTGCGACGTTTGTGCCCGCTTCAAACCCCTTGTAAGAGCACCAAGCTCTCGTGCCCACAATATGAGGCGGGTAAGGCGGTCTTGGGCTGGATGATGGGCGTCGATGCTCTTTGCCGCAAGGATGAACAAGTACCAGACATCAGAATCTCTAGTTCAAAGATTTTTATGGGCTTATTTGACGTTCTGAATGTGCGGGTGATGACTCTAATGCAGCTCGCCATTGTTATCCATAGACTGTTATGGTTGCCGCGAGCTGCTTCTGGGGCGAACATGTCGCGGCGGGCAATTTCAGATACTTTTGCGGTACCCGCAAGTGCATGTTGAAGGTAATCTACATCCATGGTGAATACGCCATCGATATTGGTGTCTCTGTTTATAGACATGGCAAGGCTAAGGAATTGGGGTGAAGAGAAGCTTCGATGAGAAGAGATGCAGGCTTATCCCAGAAACCCCGCGAGACCCTCAGCTACGGATGTACGGATCAATACAACACGGCAAGATATCTGTCCACTCCGCAAGCCTTTGATTGAATATGGTTCCGCAGTACCCAACAGCCCCTTGCTCCTTACAGCTTCACTTGCCAGATATCCTCACTAACATGTTGCACTAAAGAGGCGACGCAGCCAATGATGGCAGTGCTCTTTGAGCTTGTATATATTGCGACATAACACTACATCATTTGAGTCATGATTTCGTCTCTGACAAGGGTCATCCTCGACACTAAGCCAAGCATCCACACCAACTTTCCATCACGAGCCACACCCTTAGACACCGCAAATCTCAAGCTCTGGAATACAGACATTCAATAATCGCAGGGGATTGATACTGAAGTAGGCGGATCGCAGCCAGTAGTCGCTGAATCATCGTAACAAAGACCTGGAGCACCCGAATTATCACAACGATCAAAAATTAGAGGCCCATTGAATGTTCCGAAAGGGTAAATATATGAGAACTTAGTCCAGAAACCTACCATCGCCCTCGCAGTAACAGTAATTCCCAATTCCCTCATCAGGGTCGGCTCTGAAATCACAGTTAGTACCAGAAAATTGACCTTCCGTGAAATGGACAGACTCGTTGTAACAAGGTCCAACTTGGGCCATCGCCGCACCGAGGAAAGTGAGAGCAAAAGTAAGAGTAGAGATCCTCATGGTTCCCGTTCTTAAATCGTTGATTGAAGGAAAAGCACTTGGAGAGTCTATTGTGTGGATTCGAAGACGGTAGTGCAATTATGATTGTTACACAAAACAGTTAAGAATAGCCTCTTCTTATATTTTCTCCAGACTAGGAATCGACCCTCGGCCCCACGACTTCTGCATGTCGAAAGAGTTAATTATCGCACATGTACTAGTGTGCTAACTCACAACGCTAAGATAATTCACCGTATGTTTTCAGTGGTTATGTACACGATAATGTAGACTTGGGGGGGCGGACAAGGAGTCCTTGATTCTTTTTCTGCAAGTACCCAGTCGACAGCAGCCTCTCGCCGCCAAGAAAGATGACCCACACCGCTAGCGATCTGAAGGATTGTGCTTCTCGTGCCGACGTCAGACTGCTTTGATGATAAATAACTCAATGTTTACTGCAGCTGGACGGCTTTTTTCTTCTAGCGAGTAATGATCGCCCCGTTCATTTGATGCAAGGGGAAAAGTATTGCAGTCATAAGGACCCAGGAAAGTCTGAGATGCGGATCAGAGATGCACTCCCTCTTTCATGTTTTCGACTTGGCGTCATACCTGCGTTATTCTCCCTCGTCTATTCAGAGCGAATGATGTCATGCTGGGTCTTTATTCCAAGACTGTCTACGACCCTGACAGATTTCTACATAAGCGCCATCTGCCCTTTTCGAGTCATTCGAATCTTTGTCTCCAAGCTTCAGCATTTCAATAGGGAACCATCTATTCACCAAAGAATGCACTTCACTCGACCTAAATCCCTGTTGTACATTTCCATCCTCGCCTCTACCGTCGTGGTTGCCGCTCCCGTACTCGACAGACTCAAACCCCGCAAGGACCTCGCTACTTTCTATGGCGTAAAAAATCCCCTCGTTCTTCTCCATCTCTTACGAACACAAGGAGCACCACTAATAGTCGGTCTATCAGTACTGTTCGGTACAAGACAACTCCTGTATGTGGACTTCTGAGGATCAGACACGCCAAGGTATCTGTACCTGCAGAGATGAATACAATGTAGGCTCGTCATGGCTTGAGTGATTATTATTGATAGCTAATTGAACAGTGCGGGGTGAACGATGGGCGATGCTCTTATGACGATGTGACTTTGGAATGTACCTGCCCGACTGGCGAATGATCCTGCTTTGAGATCCCGCAGACGGATGCAGAAATGACAGTGTTCTGAGAGATTTAGTTTAAGAAGATTGATGGGATTAAAGTTGGAAAACGTAGTCGCTGTCTCGTTATTCTGAAGTACTTATAAAACCACCCTTCCTGCGGGGCGAGGACCAATCGTGCAAATAACACACTGTCCTACTGTATGGATCACCATTCAGGCTCAGTATATACGAATATCTCGTCTTAACCCCTATGCATACTTCGAAGGAGTTGTTGTTATCATCCGAAAGGAAAAATCAGGAGTGCTATCCTTATACTTTTAGGACTATCAATAGCTGACTTGAATATTGTTCATTCCACCGTGCCCAATGATCGAAATCCCTCCGGCCGAGTAGTTGCCCACTTGTCGTAAGGTCCTGGACCAAATACTTTCGGAATTGAGGGCGGTACGCTATGCGTGCTGCGATTCGGGTGTAAGTGGGTCGGAGCTCGATGCTATGGGCGAATCTGGGAAATACTGGCTCAGTTTTCTCAGAGGCCGATAACGTCGGTATAGGAAGGGTACAACTGGCGCACAACAGAAGACGATTCCCAGCGATACACCTAGCGTAGAGAGCAGACCAAGGTAACCTTTTGAATAGGTGAAATCCTGGGCATTGACCATGTGGAGAGCCTGAATTCGTAACCCCGTGATAATGATGACTCTATCAACTAATCAGTGCATGTCCTTAGTCCAGGAGAGAGTATCACTTGCAAGGCGCCAATTGAAAACATTAACTGGGTTAAGCATTTTTTGGCCAGCGCCATTTGCAATGCCCAGAGATACGGGATTGATACCGCCGCTATAGTGAAATCAAGAAGAAGACCAAGTACTTCAAGTACGAGGTAAGATACAATCTGATCACTGCAAGTGCCGTCAACATGAGCATCCCAGTCCACCGCCATGGGACGGCAGATCAGGAATACTTCTAAGAAGACCACCAGTCCGTAAAGGACAGACAAGACTATTAAAACCAGTGATATCATACTTCTCATGTTCCCGAAGGCTTTTCTGACGAACAATATGGCGCTTATTCGAATCAAGGTGTTTACCACGCCCCATAGAGTTTGATTTACCAGAAGCGACTGTCTATTGCATCAACATATGAGACTTAGAGCTACACCGGACAGACCTACCCTTACGACCAAAGCAAAATTTGTCTTTGAGAGTTCGGCCTCATGGTCGTCTTGACCCTCATCCACAATAGCCCACGTTGTCTGCACTATAAGGGCAACAGTTGTCGCCAGGGCGAGGAGTGTCAGGTAGTCGTCTAAGCCTAGCCGTCTCTTCTGTATTCGACGGGCCCAGACCAGGAGGCTAGCACCTAGCAAGGCAATGGCCAAAAAGGTCCAACTGCATATTATTGTGATTAGAGCAATGTTGGGGCCTCCTTGAGATTCGGGAGAAATCATTCTGTATTAGTTTCGGCATGAACAAAATGATCGAGACAGGATCTTAGATCGAGAAGAGGTTGTGCTGTCAAAATCACTATAAGCGAATTGCGGAAGTTATGATGTCAATGCATGCTGCACGGATTAGGGGACGTGTACGGCGTGGTGGGCTAAGCCTCTCAGAAAAAATCATCGCTGTGGCGGAGTCAACCCCCTGTTTCTTGAGTGTGCGTCCGTAGCTGGAACGCTAATACTGAAAGTACATCAGTAAAAAGCTCGTAGCCAATGTGGCCAGGCAAAATATCTCTCGTATGCCTTTACTCGTAGTCAATTTTCCCTGTAGTAGGGGGTAGTAGGGATCCAAGTGCTCTTGCTGCAAGTTGAGAGTGATCTTCTCGACCTCAACGTCCCACTCATGCTTACCAAAGTCATAGTATGCTCCTTCTGAGTTACTACCCAATGCATCCATCTGGTCACCCACAGTAAGCTACTTTTCCATAGTGTTTTTTGGGCATCCTAGTTGCTATCTCTCACCGAAGAGTCTTCCCGAGGATCATCCGGCGGAGTGGAGACGGAACTAGCTTGAAAGGGTAAGAAGCGTCTGAGGCAAGATCGTGACGGCACTATTGACGCTCTTTACTGTTCACCTTAATACAGCGAAATAGCTTTACTCTAGGTCTTGTATCTTAGAGGCATGTTATACAGGAATGGTAAGGGTGTGCAGCGTCGGACTTCTCTCGAAATTGTTTAGCTCTCAGGATATGCCACATTTGCATCCCATTTCACCGCTTAATCCTTAAGCCATTTCTTCCACAATAGAATAGATCGGACATAACATGTCACAATTAAAAGCTCTCGTCGTAGGCGCATCTGTCGCGGGTCCTATGGCGGCTTACTGGCTCGCCAAAGCCGGAGCACGTGTTACTGTCATCGACCGCTTCCCAAGACTGCGCACTAACGGACAAGCCATCGACATCCGCACTACTGGCGTTACTGTAATGCGAAAGATCCCAGGGATGGAGGCTGCCGTACGAGCCAAAATGACGCCAATAGAGGGGATGAGCTTTGTTCGCGAAGATGGCCGACCGTACGGGATAATCAGAGCAACTGGAAACCCTGAACATCAGTCGCTTCTCTCCGAATACGAGATCCTTCGCGGCGACCTGGCACAGGTTCTATTTGATCTGAGCAAGAATAATGAGAATGTTCAGTATGTCTTCGGCGAGCAAATCGCTTCAATGCAACAGAACGAAAAGGACGATGGGCCTATCAAGGTCGAGTTCGCGAACGGCCTAAGAACTTCAGAATACGACCTTGTCGTTGCTTGTGATGGCGCGACCTCAAGAACTCGAGCTATGGGATTTGGTGGCAGTGATCGAGACTACACCGACCCTGTCAACTCCTGGGCGGCTTTCTTTTCCATCGAGCAGGATCTTATCAAGGGAAGCGAAGTGGCCCAGGCATACAGCGCCGTTGGAGGGCGCTTTATTGCTATCAAGAACGACCCAAAGGGCGGAAATCAAGTTACCCTGATGGGCATTCATCCACGTGATAAGCGCGACCTGACCCTTCCGTTTCGCGAGGCCGTGAAGCAGGGCGAAGAAGCGCTCAAACGCTTCGTTGCTCAACACTACAAGGGCGTTGGCTGGAAGACAGAAGAGGCCATGGAAGCTTTGATGGGCTCAAGCGACTTTTACGCCAATGAGATGGTTCAGGTCAAAGTTCCTAGCCTGTACAAAGGACGCTTTACCCTTGTTGGTGACGCAGGCTACGCACCGGGTCCTACTGGCACAGGCACATCCCTCGCCATGACCGGCGCCTATGTATTGGCGGGTGAGGTTGGCAAACACAAAGGCGATCTTGCGGCAGGGCTCAAGGGCTACGAGGAGCGAATGAGGCCTATCATCGACGACATGCAGAAGATTCCGCCACTAGTTCCCGGCATCGTTGCGCCGCAGACGGCATGGGGGATATGGCTGCGGAACAATATCTTCGCTTTCGTTGCTTGGACTAACATCCTCGAATATGCTCAGAAACTTTTCGGAGGCTCCGCCACCGGGACTGATAAGTACGGCCTTCCGGATTATGATTGGGTGGCTTGAACATCTGGAGACCTCAGCTTATTCTTATCAAACCCTTTTCAAATGAGCGGAAGAAGTTCACTGTGCCGAGCTGACTTGAGAAACGTACCCCAGTGTTCTGATGCCGGGAGCATATGGAATCGGGTGAGATCGAGGATTGGAAAGGAAGAGGTAAATGCATGCCATGGTCGAAAATGCGTGTGATGTACAAGCAATTGGCCCATTCACCTCGTCGTTGTTGCGTGGTCAAACCAGTAATACTATACTGAACGCTAAAATAGGTCCCCAAGACACGCACTGCAAACCACAGAACATATGGAAGCATGTAGTTGAGGCAGAATCCGTACCTTCTTGGTTGAAGCGTAGGAAAGGAGAGGACGACACACGGCTAACTCGAGGCACGAGTCATCTAAGAGAGGAGCCTTAATTTGACCATAGGGGAATCCAAACCTTGCTCAATATCTTTATATTTTACTACAATCTCCTCTTTTATTCAATGAATCCTTAGGGTTCCAGATGGGCAAACTGTATATAGCCGGAATGCCGTATATGATGATGAATTAATTCTTCGCAATGTCCGCGGGACATTCATTGCATTACCTGCCTCTTGGTGGGTGTAAGTAGCTTGTATGCACCCTCACAGGGTATCGACGGCTTGAAAAGACTTCATTAGGGCTCCTGTGTTCTTAGACTTTCACTGGTTGACCACCATGTTAATACATATTATACTTTTCATGATGCTGGTTGATATCTCTAATTCGGGACCAGGGAAGAAGGTTGGGGGTTTGGAACCTGAGACTTCTGCTTGCCCATTTGTTGGGAGTAGTGGATCGGTCTTGCATGAGAAAGGGTAGTTTTATTGGGACTTTGGGAGCCTTTAAAAACGCTATATGTATTGCATAGCTAATTCAGGAGAGGCGATAACTCCCAGTTGAAGGAATCTAGGGGCAAGCCACTTGCGGGAGCTAAGGTAGTTGGTCCTAGATCTACCGGCTAAACGCGGTAAGCGCTGTAAACATTGCATCAAGTACATCTGGATCTCAACTTTAAACATGCATATAGAGCCTCCAGTAAGTATGCAGCAGCTGCTTAAGGAATGGAGGCAGGATGCTGTCGTTAAGCATCAGTATGAGTCCGCCATCTACATTGGGGACAAGCTGCTTGCCATCACAAGTCAGTAATTCGCACATATCAGAGGTAGCCTTCTAACTGGGCGCAGATGATGATAATGACGCTTTCTTCCTTGCCCAAATCCATTTTTCGACGGGCAACTACACCCGCGCTCAGAGCTTCCTCGAAAAGCACCAGTTGGTAGAACGCAACACCTCGAGCCGATACCTCGCAGCAAACTGTCAAATCCGGCAAGGCAAATATGAGGAAGCCTTGTCAATACTGGGAGATACGAACCCGACACACCTCATAATATCACCGAGTAAGACTCGACGAAAATTGCAGCATACCAACGGAACCCTGCGGCCTGCAAGTAAGCATGGGAAGAGCAATGTGCGGCCTGATAGAATAGAGAGGAGCGAAGAGAGGGACAGGGAGAATTTGTCAGACATCAAATATGAGGCAGGCATGTGCTATCTGCGGGGAATATGCTACGCGAAGCAGAACGCTTTCGATCGGGCAAAAGAGTGCTATAAAGATGCTGTACGGATAGACGTGCAGTGCTTCGAAGCCTTCGATCAGCTCATGAAGAATTCTCTCATGTCACCAGACGAGGAGTGGAATTTCCTGGAGTCGCTCGATTTCGACTCTATATCTACGGAGGACAATGATGTAGCTCAAGAGGCTGCCCAGTTTGCCAAGATGCTCTACACCACCCGTCTCTCCAAATACAAGAACCCCACAGACTTCAACCACGCTTCAGAAACACTTTCGACACATTATAACCTCGCAACGAACCCAGATCTTCTCCTCTCGAAAGCCGAACTCCTATTCACGCAATGCCGCTTCAAACAAGCTCTCGCATTAACAACTTCCATCCTTGATACAGACGAATACAACTTCTCGATATACCCTCTGCACCTCGCCTGCCTCCACGAACTCAATCAGACCAACACGCTCTTCCTCCTCTCCCACCGGCTCGCGGATCTCCACCCCGACGAACCAGCCACATGGCTTGCTGTTGGCGTCTACTACCTAAGTATATCCCAAATAGCCGAAGCACGGCGCTTCTTCTCCAAAGCCTCAATGATGGACCCGCATTTCGGCCCCGCCTGGATCGGCTTCGCCCACACCTTCGCCGCAGAAGGCGAGCACGACCAAGCCATCTCCGCATACAGCACCGCCGCCCGTTTCTTCCAAGGCACCCATCTCCCACAACTCTTCCTCGGAATGCAAAACCTCCAACTCAACAACATGACCCTCGCCCACGAATACCTCAACGCCGCTCACGCCCTTTGCAGCACCGATCCTCTCCTCCTGAACGAGCTAGGAGTCGTTTTCTACCACCTCGACCACCTCGCCGAAGCCATCAACATTTTCAACCGCGCCCTCACCATCGCCGCCGATATTGACAGCGATCCCGGCGCCTGGATCGCTACTCGCGCAAACCTAGGCCACGCATACCGCCGCCAAAGGCAATGGGAAGCCGCTCTCCACGAATTCGAAGAAGTCCTCCGCCAAGGCGGGCGAGATGCCGGTATCTTCTGCGCCAAAGGCCTCGTCTTACTCGAAATGGGTAGGAGTTGGGAAGCAGTTTGTGCTTTGCATGAAGCTTTAGCTGTGGGACCGCAGGACCCGGTTGCGACGGATCTGTTGGGGAGAGCGTTGGAGGAGAATGCGAGTTTGCAGGGGTGGGGTGGGGGGATGGAGGGGGAGGATGCGGAGGAGATGGTGTTTGAGAATGTTATTGGGGGGAGGAGGGAGAGGAAGGGTGGGAGAGGGGGGAAGGGGAAGGAGAGGAGTGGGAGGGTTAGTGAGGTGGGTGAGGATAGTATGATGGTTATGAGTGATGAGGATGAGGAGTGAGAAGTGTACGATGATGGATCAGTGGCGCATCACTTGGAGCCTGGATGTTGCATTGGGTATGCGAGGCGCTTTTGGTGATGCATTTTCTGGGTGATGGAGCATCCTGGAGATGGGACTGTATGATAGGATAGGTGTTTAGATACCCATGTACTTCATTCACGCATTAGAATTTCTTGAGCATGCGTCATTCAGGAATAATGGCTGTGTTACTTAGCCTTAAATCGATCCTATTATGCTTTCTTGCACTTGGTGCCGGACCCGAGTATTCAACAGATGCGGATAATTCGTTAAAAGTGACATAAGGAGAAGTGACTGTATTTCAGCAGAAGAGCATGAAAGTTGTCAGCTCAGTACTACCTTATGAAATCAAACTGCACACGGCAAACAGGAAAACATCAGAACCGTCTCAGTGAGATCTAAGATTATTACTGGGTTTTGCAAGATCAATCCAATAACTTTTGGACGATTTGGCTGCATGCAATATAACAAAATGATTGCTCTTTGCTTTCCGGAGATGGACTATACTAATGCATGAACAAACAGCACAAAAACGAAAAAGCCGGAAACCCGCTGAAGACTTGTGCTACTGACCGACGCTTAAGCATCCTCAGCGCAAACTCGATAGATCTGTTGAACCCTTGCTGGAGAAAGATTATACAGGTGTTAGTTGATATCTTTGTTGGAATAAGCTGGTGGATAGTTCTTCTGGACGAAATATCAGGTGGTTAAACGCCAGATTAGTGGTTTGAAACTTGGTGTATGGCCGCCCATGAACCTGAATTTGTTGGAAAGACGAGGGGTTGGTCCTTGAGAAGTATGGCCGGTATGCTGAAGACACAAGGTATATTGGGGCCCATGCAATATCGATCGTGACCATCGAGGCGATTGATCCATGGTTGACGTCACTCATATGTTCAAAGTGATGTCGACTATATGGTATATTAGTAACGGAAGAGCGGTTTGGAATGAAGATCAAGCTGACCAAAACCCTCCTCGGTTTCATGAGCATCCAGCACCTCAGGGAATAACTTCCGCTCAACCAGACTCTTCTCTTCTGTTTTGACCACCGTCTTCTTCGTCTCCAGCTCTAGGGCCTATCAAGAGTCAACCTATATTGCCTCCAATCCCTTTACCCCCTTCGGCTAAAGAGCCCAAGAATGTCAACAGACAGAAGTGAACATACCGCATACATAGCTTTGAAGATCTCCCCCGCAAATCCACCCCCTTGACCCACAATCTTCGCAATCTCGCTAACATCCCCTCCCTTCATCTTTTTCACCAACCCCGGCGCCACCCTCGCAAAAAAAGCCCTGAACGGTCCCTTCTCCTTATCCAACTCCTCATAATACATGTCCTCGCTCCAATCAAAGAACCGATTCACCGGCACCTTTCCCACCATCCTACTTTGACTGAACGCCTTCACCACCTGTTTCTGAAGTCCCGGAAGAACGTAGTGCTTGGCCAGACTGAAGAGCTCGTGGATCTCATTTAAGCGCGCTTCTAGGGGGCTAGATTTGTGGGTTTTCAAAATGAAGGTGTCTTTGTAGAGGTATTGGAGCATTTGTTCGAAGGCGACGGGGTCGTGAGGGAAGACGGCGAGGACGTTTTGCTTTGTGAGCGTCTTTGCCTTTTTGGCTACTTCGATGTCGTGGGCGAAGATGGGTGAGCGGACGAGGACGGATTCGTGGACATGGAATTTGGGACAATTGGGGCCGTTTTCCGGACCGAGCTGGACGATGAAGATGGATGTTGTGAAATTGCTGGAGTTGGGGGAAGGGTTTGTTAGATAGGTGGTGGTGGTGGGGAGGAGAGGGGAGAGGACTTACGTGAATTCCCCAACAAGAGAAGCGGCATTGTATGAGGCACGTGGTGCAGCGCGAGATTGGGGAGTGCTGCGAATGCGTTTAGCTGGCGGAGCATCCGAAGATGTTGTTGCGTGGCCGCGCTTTTTGACGGCACTGGTGCCTTGGGGTTTGTGGCCAGACGCTGGATTTTCGGGGTGTGAGGAAGACGCGGCGTGGGGAGAGGCAGAGCGCGATGAACTTGGCGAGGCTGACTCGGCAGAGGAGATTTCGACGTTACCTATTTTGGCTGCCTTGTTGGACTCGATATCTTCGGTGTCGGAGTCGTCCATTGCATCACTGGGAGGTGATTGTGGTAGATTTGGCGGCGCTTTAGTAGCTGTAGAAGCTTTCGGAGCAGTGTCGGATGGCGTGGCTTTTGGAGCTGTATTGGATGGCTTATTCTTGCGAGCTGTTGGTTCCCTTTTGGTAGCTGTAGGTGCTACTGGAACAGTGTCGGACGGCGTAGCTTTAGGAGCTGTTGATGATATTGGAACAGTGTCGGACGACGTAGCCTTAGGAGCTGTAGATGCCTTTTCGGTAGTCGCAGATGCTATTGGAGCCGTTGCGGATGGGGCAGCTTTAGGAGCTGTAGGTACCTTTTCGGTAGTTACAGCTGCTACTGGAACAGCGTCGCACGGCTTAGCTTTAGGAGCTGTAGGTGCCTTTTCGGTAGCTGTAGATACTATTGGAGCAGTGTCAGATGGCGTAGTTCCAGGATCTGTAGGCGCCTTTTCGGTAGCTGGAGATGCTACTGAAACAGTGTCGGAGGGTGTAGCTTTAAGAGCTGTGGGTGCCTTTTCAGTAGACGTAGATGCCATAGGAGTAGTTTCGGATGGCTCATTTGTGGGAGCTGTTGTTGGCTTTTTGGTAACTGTAGACGCATCGTTGGAGAGCTTAGCTTTAGGGGATGTTGGTGCTTTCTTGGTCCCTGTAGATGCTTTTGGAGCACCGTTGGGAAGCTTAAATTTACGAGCTCTTGATGCCTTCTTGGTAGCTGTAGTCGCTTTTGGAGCATCGTTGGATGGACCGACTTTGAGATTTAATGCCTTTTTGGTGGCTGCAGATGCCTTTGGAGCAGCCTTGGATGGCCTAGGCTTGGCTTTGGGGGGCAACTTTGTTGATGGATCACCCCCACAAGAGCTTGGGCGAGAGCCGGCAGATGCAGGCGATGAGACAGATTCCTCCGCATCTGGTTTGTTTATAGTGACCGTAGCCTCCTTGTCCTTGGGAAGCTTGGATGATCCGGATGAGACAGGCCTATCCGTTGAAACCTCGAAGATTGCAGAAGGGGGTGCGGTCGATGCAGCGCTGATTGGCGGCTTTTCCGGACTCACTGGCGACGACATTTGGTGGCTTTTAAGCGTGTGATAAATGCCAAAGCAAACACAGCTCAATGAGATGCAGTGAAAGAACAAGTGGGATGAAGCCAGAGAATGCAAGATTTGAAGGGAAAGAGATGCGAAAGTGAAGAATTCTGTGCTTGCAAAAGCAGAAAATGGATGAGAGGGGCGCAAGAAACTCTATTTGTGTTGTTGCTGCGCGGCAAACTGTCTGTATTCCGTTGCCAGATGGCGATGGTAGGACAAGAAGTTTGAGTGTCTGGGACAAAATAAGACCGAAACGCAAGTATTTTAGGTTTGAAAGCCAGGATGATTCACAAATATCGTGATGGTTTGCCGGGCATATTATAGTGAAGCTCGGCTGAGGTCACTGTGTGGTCACCGTAAAACAAGACTGGTACATGGTATCCGTTCCGTCAAATTGATGGTCTCTCACGCGCTGACTTGGTTAACCGGGAGCGGAAATGCTGGTTGTCGATTATCTGGACCGAGTTGAGTGCATGGCAGGACAGGTGATACCAGGCGGTTAATACGTGCACAGATGTGATTGGATCCCACTTAGAACGTAAGGTTGTAGAAAGGAAGGCAAAGGAGACATAGATCATCTCTGTGAGCTCTACTATTAATATAGCGTTGAAAGTGGTCCGCGGGTCCGCAAGCCTTGGCATAAAACAACTCGATAGCAGTGCAGTCACTCTATCCCTTGGACGGCCGAAGTAACGGTCTTCATGGCTTTGTGTTGTTGGTGAATGAGTCGAGCAAACCGATCAAAAACATATGTACAGTTGGCGAGTTTTCCGCAATATAGCTCTGAACCGTGGTGGAAATTGCAGAGATCCCCAGTGAATTAGCCAAAATCAAGCTACAATGGATCTAGTAAAAGCCCGATCTTGGGTAAAAGTTGGCCTCTCAACGCTTTCAACCTGGCATACAGACCGAGGATTGCTCTCATAAGGTCAAGATCTCTTGTGACTTAATCGATCTGAAATGCCAATTGCTGACGCAAAAGATAAGAAATCGTTCTGAATTTCGTTTCGCTACGTTTCACTATGGATCTGCTGGGCTTGGGTTAACATCATCTGCCGTCAAACATAATTTGCGACATGCCTTTTCTGTGCATATCCCCCTTCCTCCACGCAAGCTTTATCCTCTATGAGCCGCTAAAAGCGACCCACCGCTTGCTCCCTGCAAGTCTTAGAGTCCCTGGAGACATCGTGCTCGATCTTTTCGTATTCTCATATGCCTCGGACTAGGATAATAAGTCCGCAACTGCAGATTGTTTTAGCTTATGACCAAAGAGATACAATAACATCTTCGCTTACCATTCATAGGCATCTCATCAATCTGGGTCGAGTAGTAGACTATCATCTTCTTAGTGAATTTCTATCATAAGCGGCACGGGGTCCTACTTACGTTCAATATCACGTAGGATGCGAACATCCTCGCTAGTCACAAAGTTGATGGCAACGCCTTTCCTCCCAAACCGGCCGCTTCGTCCAATCCTATGGATGTAGTTCTCACGGTTGCTGGGAAGATCGTAATTGATCACGAGAGAGACTTGCTGGACATCAATACCGCGAGCCCAGACGTCAGTTGAGATGAGTACGCGGGAGTTGCCTTGACGAAAGTCTTGCATGATGCTGTCTCGCTCCTTCTGGGGCATCTCGCCATGCATTGAGGACACAGTAAAGTTCGCCTCCCGCATTTTATCGGTCAACCAGTCGACCTTTCTACGAGTATTGCAGAAGATGACTGCTTGGGTA
The DNA here is from genome assembly GCA_018257855.2 of Cladonia borealis. NCBI lineage: Eukaryota > Fungi > Ascomycota > Lecanoromycetes > Lecanorales > Cladoniaceae > Cladonia > Cladonia borealis. The sequence goes on from JAFEKC020000015.1 coordinate 1,146,925, forward strand.
ATAGTCAGGGTATCGTAGAGATCACACAGCGTATCGAACTTCCACTCTTCTTTTTCGACAGCGATGAAGTATTGCTTGAGGCCTTCCAAGGTCAACTCGTCACGCTTGACCAGGATGCGAACGGGGTCTGTCATGAACTTCGTAGTCATGTCAAGCACATCGTAGGGTAGTGTAGCGGAGACGACCACAACTTGGGTCGCGGGAGGGAGATAGCGGTAGACGTCGTAGATCTGCTCCCTGAAACCGCGGTTGAGCAGCTCGTCAGCCTCATCCAAGACCAAGATCTTGATGTTGCGAGTGCGGAGGTTGCGACGTCGAATCATATCTGCAACCCGCCCTGGAGTGCCAGAGACAATGTGTTGACCGTAGTCGAGCTTGCGAATGTCCTCTCCAACATTCGTTCCCCCAATGCAAGCGTGGCATTGCACGTTCATGTAATCTCCAAGTGCCATTACCACCGATTGAATCTGAGTGGCCAACTCTCGAGTAGGTGATAGCACTAAAGCTTGTGTCTCTCTAATGGCTGTGTCGATGACCTGAAGGCAGCTGATAGAAAAGGTGGCTGTTTTACCAGTGCCGGATTGTGCCTGCGCGATGGTGTCCCTTCCTTTGCAGATCTGAACGATGGCTCTCGACTGAACGGCTGAGGGCGATTCGTAGCCATATGCGTAAATTCCACGCAGGAGATTCTCCTTGAGTTGCATATTCTCGAAGGTTGGCGCAACTGTGACCTCCTTCGACGTTGCGAACTCCATCTTTTCTGGGGTTAGTTAGCATACTGTTAGGGGACTGGTCAAGGGAGGACCACAGACCGTCCATATTCCTATCAATGCCCGCCATAATGTCTGACTTCGTTGGGGTTTTCCTGATTGTAAGGTGTCAGTTGGGTAAAGCTGAATACGAAATTGATAGTGGAGAGCTCTGTCAGAACCTTGGGGATAAAGCTAAAAACTTTAAGCGCGAGGTTGCCGCTGACGCGTTCTGATTGGCCACAAATGATGCGATTTTGCTACGAGCGTTGGTGCCTCAAACCTCCCTCTACCAAGCCTAATCCTGCAATTCGGACCTGTGTTCTCGGCTTTTGAGCTTGTTTCTACCCCTTACACTATACCCTTACCGCCGCCCGACCGGCCCTTCGCTACCTGCCTAGAACATGCTTCTTGAAGAGCAGCGGTTCCTTCATGAGGACCTGGAGAGGCTGGAGCAGGGAATCAGCGACCGGGTCGCAGATGATCCTAGACATGTAGGTGCCATTGAAGGCTGGCGTGCGGCTGATTCATTCAGAATGCTGAACACTATGCAGATTCGAGACAGACTCAATCGAGACCACCAGATTGCAGGCTTCCTTAATCGCATCCAAGCGCAGTCCAAGCGATTGCTTGACATCTACAATGATACTGAAGGCTTACGGACGAAGGAGATACAGTCAATATCCACTGGAGACCCATTCGATGAGTTCTACAGGCAATATGCCGAGATCAAAGATTTCCATCGAAAATATCCTAATGAGCCAGTTGAAAATTTGGAAAGGGCATACAAGCGTAAAGCACCGGGGGAAGGCGAGTCAGCCACGACAGAAGTCGATAATATGTTCACGGGGGAAGAAGCATTTGGTAGATACTTGGACTTGACAACAATACATGAGGACTACTTGAACCTACACAACATTAAGAGGGTGCCTTACCTACAATATTTGACAATGTTCGACAACTTTGGACCTCCACTTATGACGTTAAAGCGAGCAGACAAGAACACGGACCAATATTTTAATTACGTTGGACGATTAGCAGACTATCTAGAGAGTTTTCTGAGGCGTACCCGCCCGCTGGAAGACCTCGACAAGCTGTTCGCTTCTATCGACGAGGATTTCGAAAAAGCTTGGGAAGAGAATGCCATACCAGGCTGGGGTCCAGAGGTCCTCCCTGTTGGCCCTGCTGCGCCTACGACTGAAGGTACTGGCGAAGGCATCTGGTGCAAAGAGTGTGAAAAAGAGTTCAAGAATGACAACGTCTACAAGAGTCATCTGAGCGGCAAGAAACACATTAAAGCTGCCGAATCGCGAAAAGGACAAGAGCTAGCAAACGGAGCGGCTACGAATGGCCACGTGAATGCTCGGGGCTCCACGGTCCAAAGACTGAAGGAACGCGCTATTGCCGAGCGCGAATACCGCATTAAGCGTCTAGCATCTATGATGGAGACAGTGCGCACGGATACCAGAGTCAACGTTGAGAGGAGGCAAGGCATGACTGAGCGGGAGAGGCAACTGGAACTAGAGGCCATGATGGCCGAGACCACAGAGGCACCTATGCGCAATGGTGATGATGAATCGGACTCAGATGAAGATGAGAAGATATACAATCCACTCAAGCTGCCGCTGGCTTGGGATGGCAAGCCTATACCTTACTGGCTCTACAAGTTACATGGTCTGGGTGTGGAATTCCCGTGCGAGATTTGTGGGAACTTTGTGTATATGGGCAGAAGAGCGTTTGATAAGCATTTCAACGAGGCGCGGCATATATACGGTTTGAAGTGTTTGGGCATCACCAATACGACACTGTTCAGGGAGATCACCGGGATCGAGGATGCGTTAAAGCTGTGGGATAAGATACAGAGGGACAAGAAGAAGGAGAAGGCCGGAGGGGAAAACATTGTGCAGATGGAAGACGCTGATGGAAATGTGATGCCCGAGAAGGTCTATTACGAGTGAGTCCCCTTCCACTTGAGCCTATGCGAAAAGTTTGCTAACAAGGTCACAGTCTGCAAAAGCAAGGCCTTCTTTGAGCGTTACCCAACCTCAAGAATCCTTAACGAAAGGCAGTCACCTTGACCGGGACCAGCTTCTACGCACGTAACTTGTGCATCATTAATAAGTATTCCTCCTCGATTGCCACCTGCTTGTACGCCTTTGTCCGCCTAACGTCTGCCAGGCAATCAAACAAAATCCATCAAACCAACATACACCTTCCCTCTTCTCGTCGCCTACTGTGACTTTACATGTACAATCTCTCATATCTCATACCCTAACAAATCACGCCACTTCATTTAAAGTCCTGTCAGTGCATACAAACACCCGTGCCCCGCATTACCCGAGCGTTTGGGCCAGGTGTCTAACCGAACACAGAAACTGGATCCAAATCCGCAAGTTATACCTTACTCTTTCTGTCTACCATTTCGCTTACACTCGGCTCTATATTCTTCTACTACATGACTTGCATTTGCCGCTTAAGCCCCAGCGCACCCTTATCAGCTCTCAACCATCCTTCTAAGGTTACAAGAATGAAGCAAAAGCTCCAGACTGTGCTGAAAGAGGCTTTGAAAGTGAAGACGAATAGCACAAATTTCCTCATTGATAAATCTCTGTTTCCAACAAAGAGTCATGTGACATCAATAAAGTCTTCAATATCTCCTTTCTCTACCGCTACAAGATACTGTTGGAATACCAGTTTCGTCAAGAGCACAAAACCGCCACCCAAGGCTTCACCAGCCTTCTCCAGAGCTGTCACCGCCAGCGTCTTCGTAGCAACAACATCCCTCACCCTCGCTCTCATCTACACCCACACCCACCCCCTCTACGCAGATGAACTCCCCCATAACAAACAATCCAACCCGTCTGATCCAACAACCTCTCCACGCCGTAGAATCATCCGCCTCCACGAACTCTCCGCTCACGGCCCTTATTCCCCCACCCCCTGGATCCTGCACCACAACCGCGTCTACGACATAACATCCTTCCTCCCCCTACACCCCGGCGGCGATATAATCCTCCGCGCCGCTGGCGGCTCCATCGATCCCTACTGGGATATCTTCTCCATTCATAAAACTAACGGTGCGGCTGAGCTTTTGGAGGAGTATTACATTGGGGATGTTGATGAGCGGGATTTAGATGCGGAGGGGAAGGTGAAGGGGGTTGATGATCCGTTTAAAGGGGATCCCGGGAGGGATGAAGGGTCGGTGGTGTTGAATTGGCGGCCGTTTAATGCGGAGAGTGGGGAGGAAGGGTTGAGGGCGTGGAGGACGGGGAGTGGGGTGTTTTATGTTAGGAATCATTTCTGGGTGCCGGAGATTAGGTCTGAGAAGCATAAGTTGGTGGTTGAGATGCCAAATGGGGGGGAGAAGGAGTACTCGCTTGAAGATCTGAAGAAGAAATTTAAGGAAATTACTATCACTGCTACGTTGCAGTGTTCGGGCAACAGACGGAGGCATATGAGTGAGAATGCTCGTCCGGCTGCGGGGTTGCAGTGGGGTGTTGGTGCGATTTCGAATGCTGTGTGGACGGGCGTGCGGTTAAGGGATGTCCTCGCTGATGCGGGGTTGGACGTTGATGAGTTGCCTGAGGATGCTAAGCATGCGCAATTTGTGGGTGCGGAGGCTTATGGGTCGAGCATACCGATTGAGACGGCTGTGGACAAACGCGGGGACGTGTTGTTGGCGTACGAGATGAATGGCGAGCCGCTTCCGCGTGATCATGGGTTTCCGCTTCGGGTGCTTGTGCCGGGGACGGTGGCGGCAAGGAGCGTGAAGTGGGTGAGGAAGGTAGTTGTGAGCGAGGAGGAGAGCACGAGTCAGTGGCAGAGAAGGGATTATAAGTGTTTTGGACCGAATGTGAAGGGGAATCCGGGGTGGGATGAGGCGCCTGCTATTCAGGAGATGCCGGTTCAGAGCGCTATTACGGGATTAAGAGACGTTTCTCGTGAATCTGAAGGCGATAGGATTCTGCGGCAAGGTCTCAAAATGGAGGAGAATTGGGTGATTGTTGAGGGATATGCATGGTCTGGCGGTGGGAGGAAGATTACTAGGGTGGATGTAAGTGCTGACGACGGTAAGAGCTGGCACCAGGCGGAATTATTGCCGGATGAGAGTCTGGGAAGTAAGGCGTGGTCGTGGAAGAGGTGGCGATGGGTCATTCCAAGGACGCAGGTTAGGAGCTGCTTTGTTGTAAAGGCGGCTGATGAGGCAGGCAATTCGCAGCCGAAGGACTACGAGCCTTATTGGAATTTTAGGGGGAATTTAACCAATTCGTGGCATAGGGTGGAAAATCGGCAGTCTGAGGACTAGATTGACAGCATAGTTGAAAGCAACGGGTGTTCCGCTGTATCAAAAGAGGTAACAGAACCTGGCTAGGTGAATGGCGTGCGAATTGTCGTGGTTGGCGTCATTAGAACACAGCATTGCGTGTTCCGCCAACTAATTTTTAGCACTGTCGGCGTAGCGAGATAGCCTGTAAGGTAGGGTCCAAAATGTAAGGTAGGTAACAGTTATATAAGGTAGATAACGTCTCTAGTAGCTGGTCTCTAACCCACGGCAAATGGCGCCATCTTGTCGAGACGCATGTGATAAGGGGCGAGCATCTTTCTTTCAAGATATGACACCGTCTAATGAGGCTTTTTTGCGCAAACCACTCCGTACCTCTTCGCTGAAATGTGAAAGAAATTGTTTTATACTCAATGATTCAGAATAAACGGATCGTATCAATCCCTTCAGTCGGCATGCTGAAACTCGAAAAGGTGTCGCCGGGCCCATCGCCTAAACTTCCCAGCATGGTCACACAATATCGCACCGAGGAAAGGAATTTCCTCAAGTAATGAGAGAATGAAAGCCATGTATTCGAAAACGATGTACTTGAGCCCTTGCCGAATAATTGGGATCTTTAACATCGTTAAGGTAATCACGACGGTCGTAATGGTCACGACAAGCCAAGTTGACAAAGCTTCCCTACTCGCATTTTGCCAATAATTGACATCCTCGGGGCTTATGAAGTGGAATGCATGGTAGTACATCCAAGATAGCGAAGCGACACTGGCGAGAATTGCAATAAATCCGGCCGTATGCTTGTCCAGAGCTCCAGTAGTATGATCAGCGGTCAGTTTTTGTAAGATGTTGCCGGGCAGTATCATTGAAATTAAGTATACCGCAATATCAAAATGCAATGCTTGGGTCACGAAAATCCAAGGGCTGTGACGTAGCCAGGCCGCATCCCGCCATTCCCATATTAGGTAACCTACCACCTGGCCAACTATGAAGCTCCAAAAATCCAGCGATAAGCGCCAAACTTCGTTTATCAGAAGGAATCTCCTCCGGGTTATCCACACACTCTGATCTGTATCTGAAACGGCGTTAAATATGGCATGTAAGCCAAAAAGTATTACAAGGCTAACTGTGTTCACCGTAATCCGCCCAAAAACGTCTAACCCGAAGGCGGACTGCCAAAGCAAGGACGGAAGGACATAAAATTGTTCAAGAGCAGATAGCTCTTCCCAGAACAAAGACAGCCGGCTCGGCACACCACGTTGCTGGATCTGAAGGGATCTTTTAGATAAGGAATCAAAGCCGGTTGCAAGGAGCTTCTTGCAAGTCTCAGTAGTCCCTATAGTATCCTACCTCCAGTCAACAATACTTCGAAAAGGCCTTGTAATGCTTCTCCTACCGGAAGATCAATGCAGTCCCTCCACAGAGTAGCCTTCAGACTCTCATTGCCCTGCTTCTCAGCAATTTTACCGTAGACCCCTGCAAGGACGAGGCCTATGGCAATCAAAGCAACATTCATCACAGTATTCGCTAATTTACTGTAAAACGATGCATAAAGGTTAGGTTGCTGAGCACCAGACACGGTGGCCGCTCTAGCAGCCTGTTGCGTCCTTGACGGCTGAGTAGGCCGTACTAGCGCGGTGGGTCCATGCTGCTGATTTCGAGCGAGTCCATGTCCACGACTGGCGCCGAGAGCAGCAGGAGTCACGTTACTGAGAGCAACAGATGGGTGCTGTGGTGTTGTAGCCATGGACGAATGAGAGCCAGTTATTGTTTATCAAGAACTCGATATGATAGCAGAGCAAATAATAGCAATGTCTCCTAAAGTACCGAATCCTTCCTAGGAGATGACGGCTCACGGAAGTGTTGGTGCCTCGCTAAATTTCGACAGGGCAGGATTTTAGAGAAACAGGTTTGCGAACTGACTTGTCGGCATTGAATTGTATTGCGTATTGGATTGAAACAGCATTTCTCTTCCGAAGAGCGTCTAATCAGTTCTAACACAAGGTCACACCTTGTCACCTGTAATTGAAGATCTATTGATAGATAGCTTTGGATCAGATAGTCCTAGAAGCACGCCAAATCTCTGACAGCCTCGAAAGTATTAGACGAAACTGCGAAGGAGTGATTGGGAGGCAAGGCAACAATGAATGCCTGCCATAAGTGGGACCCGGAACAAAGTGTCTCGACGACGAATCCGACTCCAACGCAGCAAAGGCAGTCTTTGTGAGCCAATGGTGGCGACGTGAAAGAAGATAGGTTGCGTTGACCGTGGCAGAGCATCGAGCCAGTGGATGGCAGTCGTCGCCGCCAAGCCTTTCCGGCCCAAAACGCGAACCACTTTCGGCGCGTACTTCAAACCCTACCAAATTCCTCCCTTTTCTCCCTTCATTGCTTTCCAAATAGCCAAAACGATTCATGAAGCCATAGCGACGAAATCTAAGGCTCTGGCTGCCTCTATCCTGAGGCATCAATCCCTGAACAATTCTTTGCACAAAGGAATTCACATCGCCAAGGAATAGTGCAAGCATACAAGGGTTAGGACTTTAACACGCTTCATCGCGCTGTACGGGCTGAGCGTGCCTTAGCTTTACCACTCTTGTACGTGTCTATGCGAATTGCCCCTCCACACGTCTGCTCATCACCTCCATTAGGCACGCGGTTGTATCACCGTACCCCCGTCTCTAAAATCGAAGCCTCCGCCGCCTTTCTTCTCTCCTTCCTCACGCTACCTTCCACACCTCTCACAGCCTCGACCATCACCTTTCTTACCTTCATCACCTCTACACAGCCGGTTCATCACATCTCAAAGCTTCAGATCATCATCACTTGTCAAACACCTTTCAATCGATACAAGACTATCTTACAGAGCGCTTCTAAGCTTTCGATCACAAGCTTTCTTCCTCATATCCCCCGAAGAATCGAACCCTCATCACCATGTCCACCATCACCATGGCAACACCTGCTCGTCGGCCAATGGCTTCCTTGAAGGGAACTCGGCTTAAGGGCTTGACCAGTTTCAAAAATGCCCAGAATTGTAAGTCTATCACCATTTCCCAAAATCATCATGAAGAATGAGGCACAATTCCTAGCACGATTTTATCTATCAACATAATTCTCCATATCTTGCTGTGAGGCTTCAATCTACTCACACAATGAATAGCTCTTCCCTTTACCACGCCCTCTGCGCTGAAGCGTCACGTTCCACAGGAGTTTGATGATGCCGACATTGAGAACATCGATCCTTTAACGTTCTCGACACCTTCCAAGAAAGCTAGAGGCTTCGACTTCGAGATGAAGTCTGAGAAGACACCCCTTTTCACCCTTCCTCTTAAGAAGCCTGCTCAATATGTCGAGCATCCTCAAGCTGCAGGCCGCAAGCGAAAGGCGGAGGACGTGGTCGACACTGAATCTAGTAATGGCTCACTGAAGCACCAACGCGTCATCCCATCATCGGCACCTCCCGCTGCTGGCCGTTCTCCCAAGAATAAGAAGCTCGGCATTCTTTCTCGTCGTCGCATGACGTCCAGCCCATTCACCAGGATCAACCCACCTACATTCTCCGTAGGGGAATCCCAAACCAGTCAACCCTTCTCAATTGATGCTGCTCTCGCTGGGACCGTCCCTGGCCTTGCCCTCAAGTCTAAGTCTGGGCCTCGCACTAGAGGATGGCACTTCGATATCCATGAGGACACTCCCGATGAAGAAATGGCGAACCTCATGGAGCATTCTACCTGTACACTTGATATCTCCGATGATGAGGCAGGCTCTCTTTTGAAAGGTGATAAAGATAACAAGGAGAACATTCCCCCTGTCGATGGACCTGCCGCCGTGCATCATTCAGCCACACAGGTCACTGCCACTCGTAGGGATATGATGACTGACGAGCCTCGGACGCCGCTCGGCGATCTTGTGGCGCAAGACTTCTACGCAGCAGGTTGCGATGCAACATCCGTTATCCTCATTCCCGCCGAGGATGCTGACGATAACACGAATGAGAAGTCTCCTATCGTTGGTAACGTCACGGAGTCCTCGCCATCACAGTCAAGAGCCAATACTGTCACTGAAGCCACAGAATGCTGGAAAGCGATCATTGCAGGAATGAACACGGACGCAATCGCTGCTGACAGCGAGGCTTATCTTGCCCCGGAGCAAGGTGCCTCCAATGAAGCGACCACCGAAATCAAGATCTGGGAGAGCGAGAGCGCCAAAGGCGATGACGACGTCCCAACTGAAGAGCCTCATTTCGAGAAGGCCACCACAGAGTCGGTGCTCGCCTGAGCATCATCATTCCTCATTACCTTGTTGTTTACAAATCTGCTACACCTCTTGCGCAGCTTTTGCATGTCCGACTTTGGACAACCATGCCGATGCTACTCATATTGAAGCTCCTTTTGGTCGTGCCTTCGCACGACAGCTTTCCTGAAAAAGAAAAAAAGATTTTGACGATACGGATACCTAGTTGAAGGCATATGAACGACGCGATGCATCCACAAATACTCTACGACTCGGCCATTTTGAACCAATTACCTTCGCACCTTTCTCGACATGGCCATATGCTCTCTACATTGACTGACTTCGGTGCATGTCTGTAGATTGAGCTTCGGGTCGTCTTGAAATAGGTGCAAAGGGCATGCTCTCGAACCTTGATGATACATGCAGAGACCCTAGTATTGACTGACGTCGGTGTATGTCTACTAGTCGAACATGTTCGCGTCATCTTGTACGAGAGGCAAAGAAGCTACTGTGGTGGGATTTTGGATTACTGTACGCGACTCAAATGTTGGGATAGGGTTTTGGCGGGACCATTGCTGCCCCACTGCTTGCCTGTTGCTTGCTTTCTTGGTTGCATTGGAAGGTGTATCTTGGAATGGTTCATGGGCTTGGGAATGGGTGTTACAACGGCGGGTTGGGAGGTGGAGTCATTGGATTGGCTGCTTATCATGCTTGCGATCAATCATGTATTTCAAGTGGCTTGCTTATCATTAGAAATAAACAAAAACTCGGCATTTCGTCCACAAAATATTCCCCTTCGATCTGCCGTTTCGTAACTCGAATCGCCTCTGGTATCCTCATATCCCCTCCCTCCCTCCCCCCCAAGCCCCAAAAATAGAACCCCCTTCCCAACACCTTACCCTGCGCCCCTACCACTAAACCCTCGTCTCAAAATCATACCATCTCACCCAATCGCTCATCGACCCCGGGTCCTTCATAGCTCAACACACGTCACATATCCCTGACCACCCCCACAACCCTGGACACAGGAACTATTTGGAATTTTCGCGTCTTTGAATTGAATTGGGGCAGATCTCGCTTTTTTGGGGGTTTTAGGGGTGGTTGGGGGGAGATAGATGATGTGGTATGTGGAGGGATGAATATATGGGTAGTGGAAGGATGGGTATGAATTGTTGAATAAAGGGTTGAGGTTGGCTAGGGTCTGGGGTATTGGGCAGGGGATGTGGGTGTTTTTGTGGGGGAGTAAGGTTGTTATATCTTAAGCTATTCGGTGATAATATCTTGAGCTATTCGGTGATTGTATGTTCAGCTCTTACTGCGGGTGTGGTTCTTCTTGGTTGTCTTCCGCGTTTGCAGAATTGTTGCCAGGGCGAAGCAAGAAGACCGTATCTTTTCTTGGCGTATTTCGTCTTACTCTCGCTTCTTCCTTATTGCTTGTCTTGAACTCTAGGAGTGAATCAAAGAGAACTTCTATGTCAAGTATTTGTCGTTCATGTACGAAGTAGTTGGTTTGATTTGGCTGAGCACGTGTAGCTGAAGCACGTGACTACGCGTCGGCAATTCTACGCGCCGAAAGTTACACCTTCATCTCCGGCTTTGTTCGCTCATTTCATCACTTTTCTTCACATTGTTGTACATAGGTATTACGGCCGTAGGGTGATGCATTAGCGTTGCTTTAAAGATACATTTTATTCTGTTTGGCATAATGCTGTTGGTTTTCTCTCCGCTATCGTGTCATCATAGACATGCCGCTTTTGTTTGCTCAGCTTTGTGACTTACTTTCTGCTTTGGAAGACTTATCGGGGAGGGATCCGCCTCTTCTTCCAGCTAGACTTCGGCAGAGGTACAATGAGACCATCAAGTCTTGGTTCACAAACCACCCAGTCTCAATCAATTCCTTGAACGTGGATGCTGTGGCATTACTCTCTACTTTATTCCCGGCCAAACGAACTGATCGGGTCTACCACATTCAACTCAAAAGACTCACTAAATTACTGAAACGATGTCTTTGCCTGGGGAAAGATCGAATAGCCATTTTGGATCAATGGCAGACTCCGGGGCGAGGCAACCTTGGCGACTGCGTCGAACGAGCTTTGCAACAAGCAGAATTCCCAAAAACTTTGGTGAAGGATAGCGTGACCGTCAACCAGGTAGACGCTGTACTGGCATCAATTGCCAAGCAATGCCGCTTTTCTGGGCCCAAAGTCAGACAGCGTGAAGTGTCAGATGACCAGGAGGTGTTGAGTTTGTTGAGCAATACTTATCAGCGAATGCAGTCGAGAGAAGCCAAATGGTTTACGAGATTAATACTAAAGGACTTCTCCTGCCTACAACTTGCGGATACCATGGTCTACTACTACATTGATCCTCGCTTGCGCGTTGCAATGCAGATGTACGACGAGTTTGAGGCCGCAGTCACAGAGTTAAGAGGTCTGCCAGCTTCACAAATGATCGATTCGGGACAAGGGGGCTGGACCCAGCAGTGCGCAAATGACGCTCATCTACTTCCTCCCAAAGTTGGCGTCAAACTCGGGCCGCCGAAGTGGGTCAAAGCGAAAGGAGGAGTCAAGCATGCTGTGAGCGTCATCGAAGGACGGACTATGAGCGTTGAACGCAAGCATGATGGCGAGTATTGCCAGGTACATGTGGACTTGTCTCGAGGGAAGAACTGCATCCAGATCTTCTCAAAGAGTGGCAAAGATTCGACCGCGGACAGGATTGGTGTGCATCAAGCCATCAAGGATGGCCTTCGTATCGAACGTGATGGCTGCGGCTTTTCTGAAAAATGCATTCTGGAAGGCGAGCTTTTGGTTTGGAGTGAAAAGACGAAGGAGGTACTAGAATTCCATAAGATTAGAAAGCATGTTTCTCGGTCTGGTAGTTTTTTGGGAACTGATCTGGACTCACAGTATGCTTTGTATACTCCACTTTGAGAGGTCCTACTCATCTGAAGGCAGACCACACCCCTGGGAGAAATTAATGATAGTGTTTTACGATGTCATGCTGGTCGATGACGATCCTGTCCTTCACCGAACACATCGAGAGAGAAGACGTCTACTGGAGAAACTAGTAAAACCTATTAAGGGTAGAGTCGGCTTGCTATGGCAAAAGCACGTGAACTTCTCAACGCCTGATGGAGCCCCGCGGCTCAAGCAGGCGTTAGCTCAGGCATTCGTGAAGAGGTGGGAAGGTCTAGTTCTCAAACCCTCTGATGAACCATATTTCCACCTTGGAAGGACATTTAATGGCAGGTATCCAAGTCGATGGATCAAGCTGAAGAAAGATTGTATCAAGGGTCTGGGAGATTCTGCCGACTTCGCTGTTCTTGGCGCTGGCTACGACGTCAAGGAGGCCGGTAAGTATCCGGATTTGGACCTTTCGTGGACGCACTTCTTCATTGGATGCCTTAGGAACAAGAATGCTGTTCTCCAATCAGCGGCAAAGCCCCATATCCTGGTTTTCGACAAGATCTGCGAATGTATCAAAAGGGAAGATGTGCTCTACCTTAACCAGCATGGGCAATACCCACTGCGAGCAATGGATCCTCGATCCAAGGATGTTACCGAAGTTTACAATCTAGAACTGGCTTCTGGTCTTCCTATACCAAACGTGATCTTCAGAAAACCCTTCGTATTCGATGTAGCTGGTAGTGGATTCAATAAGGCACCTAACCGTGACATCTTTACTCTTCGCTTCCCTCGCGTCCTGAGGCTTCATCGAGATAGAGATTGGAAGCAAGCCGTAAGCCTCGACGAGCTGCAGGCGATGGCCGTCGAATCTAGGACAGCCCCAACAGGTGATGTCTCTAAAGAAATCGCGGAATGGACCGAAAAACTTGATCAGCTGGATCGTGGAGCTGACGGGCAGCCGCCTCCTTGGGACTCTACTGACAACGACGATGAAGAGCCTGAGGTCTTTTTAGGAGAGCCGTCAACAATATCGACTAACAAGTCATCTCGTCGTGCACGGACACCCACTGCTCCGCCGTTGGTGCGCATGGATACAGGTGAGATAAAAGATCAAGAACACAGACTGGGCAGTGGTGAAGTGGTCGAGCAGCCCAATTCAAGATACTCAATGGCTAGCATTACCAGTGACGGCTCTCTTCGCACACCATCAAGGTCATCACCTCTAAAGCAAGGTAGTCACAATAGACCGAGACATATGAGCCCTCCCCGCTTTGCAAGAAAACGGAGTTTGCCTATAATTGAGTTGGAAGAAGATTCTAGAGGATCAAAGAAAGCTCGACCTGCTTTGACACAGTCAAAGAGCGAATCAAACAATACTGTTTGTCCAAACACTGCTGCTTACAATCACCCTCTCCAGGAGATTACAAATTCAGCTCGCCCTCTGCTACAACATGGAAATACAGATCGGCCACGAGAAACGAATCGGCCGCCGGATATAAACTCCATCTTTGTACGCAAGTTGCCTATTCATTTTCAAAAACACCCTGACCGTCGATACAAGCAAAGAAGGATTATGGAGCCTTCATCACCTGACCGAGCAACAACGGCATCAGAGACCACGACTGCCAGTACCACTCAAGTAGCCGAATTTCTTCATACTGTCTCCGCTCCTTCCAGTATTGTAGAGGGACAGCAACCAGTTAATGCTAGCCTCCCAACTCCTCCCAGCACGGCTACAAAGTTTATGGAGGCAGAGATCAAAATTCTCCGCGAACGTCAAATTATTCTGAGCCCAAGTTTAGCCAATGAACGCCACCCATTACAAAACCTGTTAGCCCAACACTCCATCGATTCATCTCCATTCGCCGATTCCACGACAACTCCCGCAACTGCGTCTCCCCAACGTAGCATCATATTCTTGGTCAGACTCGCCGAGGAGTATCTCAATGAGCAGTATATTGGGTCTCTGCTGCGCAACGTACCACTCTGGCATCCTCGCAAAGTAAGGGTGTGGGACTGGAGAATGGTGGAGGCTTTGTTGAAGGACCAAATCAAGGACGAACACGAGGAGAGGAAGTGGAAGAACCACGCCTTTGTTGCCAGGATGTCGTGGATCCCTGGAAGGCAGGTTGTGGTGGTGAAATGGAAGGGTGACGAGGTTAGCGAAGTGGGGAAGGAGGAGATTGATAGGCTGGCCAATGCTGTTATTTTGCCGGAGATTCCAGAAGAAGCAGCGGGGCAGGAGTGAGAAGACTCCCTTGTGACATTGGATTGCTCTTGTGGGTCCTATGGTTGGAATGATTAACCAAATAATGTATCTGCAAAGATAGTAACTGCATTATCCCATGCTATCTAACACGTACTAAATAGTAAAACCTGTAGAAATTGAAACCTGATTGGTGTTTCTTTCTACTCAATTCCTTTAGAAACCACGGCACTCGCTTCAATTAGGCCCGCTTACCCTTCAAAGAAAGGTATAAGAGTATACTATCCAAAGCTTGCTGCCCTTGGCGTACGCTCTACATGTCAGAGATAAATTATCCTTGCGGTGAAAATGACCTGTTTGCTAAATATTCCTACAACCCACACCATACATCACAAATACTAACATACCCATTCGATATCTCCCAGACCTTCAAAAGCTCGCGAACCTATCCAAACGCAAACGAGCCTTGCAGCATCAACACTAAATTACCAAAAATCCCTCATCTACGGCCCACCCGCATCTAAAATACATCCCCTCAGTCCCGCTAACCTCTTCGAGGTTCTCACGACTTACACCCTCGAACGACTATCGCCCAACATCGACCTGCAGTTCGCCCTAAGGGATAGAGGGGGTGGAGCCGTTGACAGCATGTTGGGTCTTGGAGAACCTGTTGGTTGGCTGTTTAAAGGGGCACAAGGATTGTCGCGACGTTCATGGGTGAAAGTTGTGGAACGTGTGATTGGATTGCGGATATGGAGGAAAGGTCGAGAAAGCTGCTGCAAGATATGTGCGCTGCGGCGGTGCCATACTATGTGCGGCCACTAGGCCAAACATGGTCTAGGGTTAGAGCTAGGTACGTGATAGACACCACCTGTCCTTAACAAGGGCACCTAGCTCGGCTATAGTAGAAAATAGTTCTGATATAATAAAAAGTAAGTTAATGTCTAGCTAGTTAAATCTAACTATAGCTAAAGTTATACTAAGGCTTAGTATATATAGGGCTAATAATTATTTATATTTATAGAATTATAACTATCTTATTTTCTTTTCCTTATTATATATATCTAATATATATTAGATATATTCTTCTATTATTATTCTATAATTATTCTTAGAAAATTAATATATATCTTATATATATTAAGTATATACTTATTATAATTATATTAGCCCTAGTTTTATCTAATTAATATATTAATCTTTATATAAATATCTTAATAAATCTAAGTACCCTTTTTAAATATTATTATAGTTAGTTTATATTTTTTTTATATTAAATATATACTTTATTAATACTATAATAGATTCTATTATTAATTATAATTATAATTAAGTTCTTTTTTATAAGCTATATAATCTTTAAATAGCTATATTAAATATATACTAAACTAAATTTTAGATTAAATAGCTATAATTATAACTAGCTAGAGATATAAGCTTAACTAGATATATATATTAAGTATAGACTAATACTTACTAAATCCCCTAGTTTATATATATAATAATATAGATAATTATTAATATATATCTACTAAATATAGAGTATTAATTAAGTATATATAACTTTTATCTCTTTTAAAATACTTTTAAAGCTTAATACTAGAATATATATATATATATACTACTTATATTAAATATATATTAAGTAAGTATAGATATAATATTATAATTAAGAACTTAGATCTTATATATAGAGTTATCTATATTAAATAATTAATTATAAATTAAGTATATTCTTAATATATATTAGGGGGTATTTAATATAATTTAATTATATTAATATATTTATAAAGTATATCTAAATACTAATTAATACTTATATTTAGTATTAAGTAAATATATACCTAATATATAGTAGTTATAAATCTAATTTTTATTAATATTTTTATAGCTAAAATCTTAGCTAGTTAAAAGTAAATTAGGTTTATATTATATATATATAGAGCTAATAAAGACTAGCGCTCTTAAGAATTAAATCTATAATTAAGAATAAAGAAATATAAACTATATTATAGAGCTAGGGTAAATTATATATATATTAAGTATATATAAAGCTAATATTATAAAATATAGAAAATATTACTAGTTACCTTAATATCTATATAACTAAGATAGAATATTTTATATATATTATATCTATTCTTAATATATACTTAGTTAATATTAAGTAGAATTATTAATCTAATCTTTACTATTTACTTTAGTACCTATTTTTATTATTAAGTATATTAAATATATACTAAATATAACCTTATTATATATTACTATATACTTATTATTTAACTAAACTTTAGTCTTAAGCTTATAATTAAGTTATATTTATATTTAATATAAATATTATTTCTATCTAATCTATATTTAATAAACTTAGTAATTTTAATTTAAAAAAAATATAAATAGTATTAATATATATTAAATATAGATAGAACTTTATATATATATAATATAAATTAATACTTAGAACTTAGTATTACTAAAATTACTAAATATCTTTATTAAATAAGAAGTATAGTATAAATTTATATTAAGTTTATATCTAGTATATACTAATCTTAAATTTAAAGAGGCTATTCTTAAGAGTACTTTTATATACTACTATCCCTTTTTAATCCTAAATATATATATATTCTCTCTATATTAAATATATATTTAATATATATCTAGTTTCTCTTACTAAATATTCTAAGTAAGCGTCTAAGCCTTATATAAGCTTATATAATATAGAGAGAAGAGTAACTTATATTTAGCTTATATTAAATATATATATAAGTAGAAGAAAGAGAACTTTTTTTTTTAATAGTTAAGCCTTATATTTAATTTATACCTAGCTTATACTAAGCTTTATAGGTAGAAGGGAGGAATCTTTTTTTTTTCTCTAAAGCTTAGTATATATCTAGTATATACTAGGTATTTAGAGTAGAGTAGATAGATATATTTTTTTTTTATATACTAGGCCTAATATTTAATAAATACTTTTTATCTTCTTTATATTCTTTATATACTTTATATATATTATATATATATTATATAAATATTATAACTTCTAAAATTATCTTAATTTTCTTACTATAGATATAATTATTATTAATTTATCTATCTATATTTTATATATACTTTATCTATATAATATCTATACTTTACTTATATAATACCTATATTTATTTTATATATTTTCTAATTTTTTTTCTTTATTTAATATTAATAATCTAGTCTTTCTTTCTTAATCTTAATATATATTAAGTATATATAGTTTTTAGGTTTTTAGATAGCTTTAAAAAATTAATAATTTATTTTATTATTAAAGTAGATTTTCTTATTTAAAGATTTCTATCTTAATAAATATCTTAGTATTAATTATAAAACTAGTATAAACTTATTATATAAAAATTCTATTAAAATATATATTAAGTATTAGCTAAGTATAATTTTATTTAATCTACTTTTCTATTAAATAAGATCTATATAGTATTTATTTAATTTTAAAGGAATATTTTTTTTATAAAAATATTTATTACCTTATAATATTAAATAAATACTATAATTAATAACTCTATTTATTTAATAATCTTTATAGAAGTCTCTTAAAGATTTCTTTTTTTTATTATATTTAGTATATATTAAAGTTAAATTAAGTTTTATATTAAGTTAAAATTCTTTTTTATTAAGTTCTAATTAATTTTAAAACTATCTTTATTACTACTCTAATAAATAACTTTTTTTTTTAGTATTTTAAGTTTTATCTATCTTTATTTAATATAAGTTTTAAGTCTTTTTTATATATACTTAATATAAGCTTATATCTCTTTATCTTCTACTAATAATATATACTAATATCTTTATATATTATAAGTATTAGTTTTTATTAACTATATCTATAGAATAAAAGCTAAGTATATATTTAATTTATAAGTAGTTAGCCCTTTAAATAAAGATAATTTTAAGGTTTCTAAGTATATACTAAAGCTATACTTAGAATATATATTAGAATTAGAAGTATTATATAGATTATTAGAATTTTATAGAAAATCTAGATAGTCTTATTATTAACCTATTATCTTATAATATTTTTTATCTAATAAAAATTTAATATAATCTAAGTATATATAAATTAATAAAAGTAAAGCTAATCTTTTTTCTTTATCTATATTACTAATCTTATTATATTATTATAATTTCACTAAATATTATTAATATTTTATTATTTTATTATATTTTTTTCTAAATATTTTAAAAGTATATACTTTTAATCTATATAAACTTAGTATATATAAAATATATACTTAGTATATATTAAATAGCGATCTTATCTTATTATTATAGTAAGTAGAAATAGATTTTAATTAATAAAGTTATTATTCTAAAAATAATTACTTTTCTCTATATTAATATATTTATAGATATAATTCTACTACTTAATAGATATTTTAGATATTTTTTTTAAAAGTCTAGCTATTATTTATAATATTTTCTTAGAATTTATCTACTACTTAAGTTTAAAATATTTTTTATATATATAGTTTATCTACTAATTAAGTTCTTCTTATAAATTTATATTCTAAATTTTATATACTAAATAGATAAATTAATATTTTAGGAATTTCTTTATAAAGTTATACTTAATATATATAAAATAGAATACTAATATATATTAAAGATATTTATATTAATCTAAATAATTATCTAATAAATAAAGGTAATCTCTAAAGTTTAATATTAATAAGTATATACTTAGTATATATAAAATATAAAGTAAACTTATTACTAGCTTACTTTTTATATATATTTAATATAATAATTTAAAGCCTATAATTAATATAAGTAATATAAGTAAATCTAATTTACTTATAAGTAATATTAAATAATATTTTAAAGATTTTAATAAATATTCTATAATATCCTAAATATATATTAAGATTAAGGAATATATAGTAATAGATATTAGTTTCTATTAATAATTAGTATATACTAAGTATATATATAATAGATAATAAATATATATTATATTTATTTATTTTAATCTACTATTAAAAATAGATTAGTTATTCTCTATATTATCTTAAAGGCTAGATTTACTTTAATATATTTTACTCTTATAAATATCTTAGCCTAGATATAAATATAATATATAATTAAGTAGTAATTATTATTAATCTATTTAGAAGACTAAATTTATTAATATTTATTAAACTTTTACTAATTAAAGTTAAATTTATATTAAATATCTATTTAATATAAGTTAAATATAAGGGAAATAATATTTAATAGAATTTTACTTATTAAATAAGTTCCTTTAAAATAATAAATAAGTTTTTATTTTTTAATTAAAGCTTATAATTAATCTTTAATATTTAAGCTTTAATAGATAACTTATAATATATATTATCTATACTTCTAATATAGGCTATTAAGTATTAAGAAGATAATAAAATAACCTAATATATTATCTTAGTATAGCTTAGATTAAATATATATAGAATATACCTACTATAAGAATAAGTAGATTATATTATTTAATAACTTCTACTATTTTCTCTATAATATCTTTAAGTAACTTAATAGAATAGAGAGGATAGTAAGTATATATTTTATATATAATAAGTATAAGAAATAGAAACTAGATCTACTATTATAGTATATAGATATTAAATATTATATTATATATCTATATCTTTACTATTCTAGATTCTTAAGAATAGTTAAACTCTATATATACTTAGTATATATTATATATATTCGCTAAGCTACCTACTATATTTTTTTTATTATATTATTATAGTATTAATAAATATATACTTCTTCTTCTTAATAAATTAAATTCTATATTAAATAAAGATCTATAGATATTTAATATTTATATAGGTAATTCCTTTATAGATTAATTATATATAATACTAAAATTCTAAATTACTTAAATATAGATATTCTATAAAAGAGGTCTATTTATATTTAGTATATATATAATCTATATTAAGCTTATTTAAAGAATATACCTATTATATTTTATTAGAATAATATAGGGAGTTTATTTATATATATAACCTTATTAGTAGATAGAATTAAGTATTATTATATATTCTTTTTTTATATCTCTATAAAAATATTATATTAATACTTAATAATCTTTTATATTTATTCTTAGATAAGTAAGATATATATAAACTAACTAACTTTTAATTAAAGTTAATTAATATTTTATAATTTAATCTAATTATATATTAAATATAAAGTAAATATATCTATATAAATATATTAATAGTATTTAACTTTAATATATTTTTATTCTATATATTATACTTTATTAAAAGAATCTTATTTTTAATTAAGTTATTTAAGAAGTTTAAATTTAAATAAATAAACTTAGTTCTTAAATTAATAACTAAATTAAATTTAAGATAGATAATAAATAATAAATATAATATATATTTAATATATACTAAGTATATCTTTAATATATATATTTTTAATAGTTTTTTTATCTAATTCTTAATATTAACTTTAAATTTAATATAAATAAAATAAAGAATCTTTTCTTTACTAATATTAAGATATTTAGATATATTATTATAATTTTAAATCTTAAATATAATAATAGAAAAATAACTATTTAAATTAATAATATAGTCTTATTAATAAATATTATTTTAGATATATAATATATATATTTAGTATATACTTTATATAGATATATATTATTATCTATTAAGTTTTAAAATAATATATTAAAGAAATTTTTATATTAAGTAATATATTACTTTAAAATTTATATAGAGTATCTATTATATTTATTATATCTTTATTTAAAACCTTTATTATTATATTATTTTTATTATTTTTAAGCTTTTTATTTATATCTAATTTATAATTTTAATATATATTAGTATATATTTTATCTATATTAAGAATATATTTATTATATTATTATCTTTATCTAAATTAATATATAATTTAATAGTAGAAGCATCGGCAAATCCGTAACCCGCAATTAGCGGCGTACCAAGAGTTTTTAGTAAAAACAGCACGTTTAGCTGCGAAATAGCTGCGAAACAGCTGCGAAATAGCTGCAAACTGCACTTAGCAGCGCTTTCTTTTCTAATATCTAGTAAGATCTACATAACGGGTCCTCCATCTATCCATCTATCCATCCATCTATCCATCCATCTATCCATCCATGGCATCGCATCCATCCATGGCATCGCATCCATCTATGGCATCGCATCCATCTATGGTATCGCATCCATCTATGGCATCGCATCCATCCATGGCATCGCATCCATCCATGGCATCGCATCCATCCATGGCATCGCATCCATCTATGGCATCGCATCCATCTATGGTATCGCATCCATCTATGGCATCGCATCCATCCATGGCATCGCATCCATCCATCCATCCATCTATCCATCACGCTAATTTTTGTAGGCCAAAATAATCTAATAATCATTCTAATAACCATGCCATAGATGGATGCCATACCCTATGGATGGATGCCATGCCATAGATGGATGGATGCGATGGATGGATGAATACTATGCTATGGATGGATGGATGGATGGATGGATGGATGAATACTATGCTATGGATGGATGGATGAATACTATGCTATGGATGGATGGATGGATGAATACTATGCTATGGATGGATGGATGGATGGATGGATGGATGGATGGATGGATGCGATGGATGCGATGGATGGATAGATGGGTGGATGGATGAATACTATGCTATGGATGGATGGATGGATGGATGGATGGATGGATGGATGGATGGATGAATACTATGCTATGGATGGATGGATGGATGAATACTATGCTATGGATGGATGGATGGATGAATACTATGCTATGGATGGATGGATGGATGAATACTATGCTATGGATGGATGGATGGATGGATAGATGGATGGATGGATGTGATGGATGCGATGGATGCGATAGATGGATGGATGGATGCGATGGATGCGATGGATGCTATGGATGCTATGGATGCTATGGATGCTATGCCATAGATGGATGCCATGCCATAGATGGATGGATGGATGAATGGATAGATGGATGCTATGGATGCTATGGATGCTATGCCATAGATGGATGCCATGCCATAGATCGATGGATGCGATGGATGCGATGGATGCTATGGATGCTATGCCATAGATGGATGCCATGCCATAGATGGATGGATGTGATGGATAGATAGATAGATAGATAGATAGATAGATGGATAGATAGATGGATAGATAGATGTGATAGATGCGATAGATACTATGCTATGGATAGATGGATAGATTGATACTGGATGTACGACCAGTGCGGAATGTGCGAAATGTGCTAAAATCTGAGTAGTGGGTGCTGTTCCTGCTGATCGGCAGCTGATTGATAGCTGATTGACAGCTAAAGGGGCTGAAAAATTTGGACATGGGCAGACTTGCAGATCCGGATATTAGCGGCTAATTGCGCAAATTTCTATCCCTAGGGAATTACCGATGAGAAAATAGAATTTTTTAACTTTATTAGCTTAATAATATTATATATAATATATTAAGTATAGATAATATTTATATTTAGACTATTTATTAGATATATAATATTAGCTTAAATTATAATATTTTTATTATTATCTATTATATTAGTTAATACTCTAAATATATTATATATATACTTATTCTAAATAAAATAATTAAAATAATATAGAGTATAATAATAAATAAGTAGGTAAGTACTAATATTATAATAGAATAATATATTTTAATAAGTAGAGGCCTAGTTAATATCTAGTATATATTAAGTATAGGTAGTATATAGAGAGGGGGAGTATTTAATTATAGAGTTATAGGGTTAAAGATAGGGGCCTAATCCTTTAGCTAACGTTTAGCCGTTCTACTATACTAAAACTATTTTCTTGCCTTAGTCCTTAGACGTTTTAGTAATAGGCGGGATATCTAAAGTTCTACTATAAGAGGGTCCTAAAATATCTAAGCTTAGAATACTAAGAAACGCTTTAATACCTTAATCTATATAAAAATATAAT
The DNA here is from genome assembly GCA_018257855.2 of Cladonia borealis. Taxonomy (NCBI): domain Eukaryota; kingdom Fungi; phylum Ascomycota; class Lecanoromycetes; order Lecanorales; family Cladoniaceae; genus Cladonia; species Cladonia borealis. The sequence goes on from JAFEKC020000015.1 coordinate 1,170,325, forward strand.
TTTTTTAAACCTCGTATCTTATTAGTATAAAGATTTAAGATAAAATTCCTTTACTTAACACTAAATTTAATATTAAGTAAGCGCCGATTAGTAGAAAAATCCCTAAAATTCTAATATTAATAGGATACAAGGTGTTAACAAAAAAAGGATTTTTAATCAAGAGCTTTTTAGAGTTCTAGGCTCAGACGTGTCCCACCCCCCCTACAGAAGAACTTCGGGTATTCCGCCTATCACCAAAACCACCCACTGGGACACACGTCTGAGGGCTGAGGCAACTATTTTCTACTATAGCCGAGCTGTGTCCCGCCTTAACAACTACCTTACCCAAGTACTAACTCAGCATCTGCATGTGAATGATACTATTTACCATTCCTGATCTGACTCAACCGCGCTTGCTTTATCACTAGGTAGCCACCATTCCAGTGGGCGAAGGCCCCCGTAGAGACATTGGTAATGCCATCGGACCACCAGAACGAAAAGACCCATCTGTTCGCCTTGCCGCGAGAATTGCTCGTCTTAATTTTCAAAGCGCAGTCTAGCATAACTGGTAAGTCCTATCGCAGTCCTTTACCATCGTGCAAGTGCATGCTCCAAAGAAAGGAGCCATGCAAGGACCAACTCGTTCACGAGGACTCGCGACTGATGCAGAACATCCTTGCTAGATGCCGTGCACCTAGCTGGAACCTGCCACTTTCTCCGTAACCTATACAAATCGGAACACACAATTGCATCTACTGTGCTGCAGCGAGAGATACCGTGCTACGAGGTACGTATGACTTAGAGGTCCCCATTCCCTGTTCTTAAACATTTGCCCCAATAACGACCAGACTGGGGAGTCGTGGAGGCCATCCCGCTCTCCTTAAATCCCAGCCTCTAGCCCATCTGAGAACAGCTAGCTGTTGCACTACGATTATCCTTGCTGAACCTCCTTCCAACAAACAGGAAGCGCTAAGACTAGCCGAAGCACAAGTTCCAAACCTCCAGCTGCGGCGCTCTGATGCCTTGATAAGTAAACTCTATCTCAATGCCAAAGACGCCGCTTGGGTCTGCAGGCTTGCAAGCTGCTACTTCACTTCCCAAGGGAATCCCAATCCAATAACAACTTGTCGGGTCCACAGCTGGGGCGACGGCTCTCCAAGCCAGCGTGGAATCTTGCCCCATGAACGTGCGCGCATCCTTCACAGCTGGTACTTCCTCAAGCTACATACGGGGCCTTTGTTGCATTGGGGGCATGAACGTGCGCGTATCGTTCACAGCTGGTACATCCTCAACCTACATACGGGGCCTTTGTTGCATTGGGCCCAACAGCATCATCAATCCCTAACCCAGGAACTCTGGGCCATGAGCGCCTTACAAGCTTATGTGCTCTGGGCGATGGCGTCTTTCCTGTGCGAGCTCACGGACGAAAACGCTGGGGAGGTACGTATATCATTCCAATCTCTTGCGCTCATCGTTATCGTTTCATCATTCATCCGCTTTTCTTCTTAAGTCAAAAACCGCTACTTGCTTGAATGTGTCCAGCCTAGCCATTTTGGACGAAAGTCTGCGGTATATTGTTAATAACTTTGGTGCAGAAGAAAGGAAAGCAAAACTAATTATGAGGTTCATCTACATCAGGAGCTTGGAATTGAAGAACAAGACCCGCCAGACTTCTTGATTGGTCTAGGAGCTACCCCACTCCCCGAATGGGAATCCACGAGACTGGTCATATGTGAAATCGCCGAGGCGAAGAAGGCTGTAGGCCCTGATGGACCATTTCACCTGCTGACGTTGCATGGGCCATGCGATTTGTGTCCGCTTCCAGGTGGGGCGGTGTGCGAACCGAGGGAGTTGGGGAAACCGTTATGGGAACTGTAAAAATTGAAGCGATGTGGGCCGGCCTGAATCAACATATTACTCATCGATCTATATATTTTCTTTACAGGGTGAGTTCTCAATCTAAAAGTATCAAAGAACCTAAATCAGCAACGTCGAGAAATTCGCAACTGTGCGCCTAACGCTCGAAAAATCGTTGATTACTACATTGTCAATACACCTTACGGCTACGAAAAGATAACGCCACCCTGTATGCATCAGGCTCCCAAGAAAGAAAACAGCTCACCTCGAACCCTATCCATTCCCCGAACACCCTGCACTAAACCCACCACTACTTGCCACCGCTCTGCTCACACAGCGCCGGGTCCCAATCGGTAGCCGGCCAGATGCATACCATTCCGTCCCATCGCTGGCGGGGGTATCGTAGTACTGGAAACTCCACTTAGTCACCTTGCCGCAGCCTTTCAGCTGGGTTAAGACGCCGCCCGGGTCATTTCCGAAATCGCTATCGGCCCAACCACCGCCATAGACATCAAAGCTCGCAAACAGGACTTTATACCAGGATACGCAGTTGCCGAGGGGTTTATTGGGCGGCGAAGCGCGGTTGGCGTTGGGCGTGATGTTGTAGGAGACACCGTTGTGATCGTTCATGGTGCCGCCGTGTTTCCAGTTCATAGGGTTGCTGCCGGCGCTGTTAGGCACGTCGCAGCCGTCCATGATGGTGCCCATGTAATATTTACATTCGTCGGAGAAGATTTGGAAGTTAAGCGGACCGGGGGGCCAGGTTGTAACTAGGGTCACGTGGTCGGGGTGGTTGGCGTTGTAGTCCTGAGTGAAGTTGGAACCGGCGGCGCCGATGCCGTTAGCATGACCGGCGGACGCGGTGCAGAAGTCTTGAACATTGGCCGCGAGTGTTGACCACGTTACGTAGTTGTTGTTGTTAATGCCGTTACATTGATGTGCGGTCGCTTGGCCACCGTCCCATTCCCAGCGAACGACCAAGGGGTCCACGCTGAGGGTTGCGTTTGCCGCAAAGCCAATGGATCCGCCGTGTTTCGTGCTACCGGTTGTCACAGCCGTCAATCACGGTGTCGAACCAGGTGTTGCACTCGTTCTCGCCAATGGAGATATCGTCGTTCCAATTGACAGAGATACTCAAGTAGTCGAGACTGTTTTGATTGAAAGTCCCCGAGGTTGTTTTGCCCGTGGAGCCTGCTAAGTTTGAATACCCGGAGCAGAAAGACGACGCTGCAGAAATAGCAGCATCCCTAGCAGCCCAAGTATCGGACGAACTGCCGTTACATGCAGGACTTGGAGGTAAAGGGCAGCTGACACCTATATCAGTCAGGTTCTGAGGGGCATAAGTTTGTCCCATAGATTTCGCATTCCGGGCAGCCATTGTATACATGATCAAGTTGGCGATCATGGCGTGTCCACCCTGCTGAGGATGGAACACTCGAGACGTAGAGTCTGGTATAAAATACGACAATACGGCAAAGTCCTCCTTGGGTTTGAATTCCAAAGATTCCAGATTAGAGCCCTTATGGAGAAAGAGACCACCATTTGCATTGGCGGTTCCTGTTGGAAAGGTCCTGTCGGAGGCGCCTGCAGAATAGAACCCTGAAGGGAAGCCACCCGTTGGGGGTATTCGTGAAGAATAAGCACCAGACGAAAAGGCGCTCATGTCAGAAAGCCCAGAGAAACCCACTGAAGCCGCCGAAGAATGATAAGTATACAAGGGAGATTGTGTCTTTAACGCGCTCCCTGATGATGGTATTATCGAGTAACTGCTAGCCTTGGGAACGCCGGTGGATATCCCTGTACTCGACCCATAAGCAGACGCACCAGTCGCTGAGCCAGTGGCATAAGCTAAGCTAGAGCTTTACCCATTCCACGAGCTTAGTTGAGCGCGGGGGTAGAAGTATGGCTTAAGCCCGGCGTGCTCATGATCATGGAGTCTGTTTAAAGGTAGAGGAGATCGCTTCCTGGCTTTCAGAATCTTCTCCTCGTTGGCGACTGAGGTATCGAGATCGGAGTTGGCTACATCATCGTTGAGCGCTGGGTATGAATTCTGCTCCATCGTCTGTTGCATCCAAGAACCGAGCTGGCCATCGGTGGTGTTTACCGGTGCTACCGTGGATGGACTTGTATTGCGGCGGCGCAGCTCATCACGGTAAGGGTCATCGTTCGGTGGCATGAATGGTGTGTCAACGGTTTTCGACTCGTAGAAGAATAAGAAATCCCGATTGGCACCCTGGCCTTTATCTTCATTAGCCCCGGGAAGACAGTACCTGCCTCCGAGGAAGCCAACATAGTCATCATAGTCAATGAAGACGACTTGGTCTCCCGCGCGCTGTACAGCTGCAGAAATCTTGCTATTGACACTAATGACGAGGTCGTTCATCCTTTGACGGTTTGCTTGGGTGAGATATTGCCTCGTAAATAGGCCGAGCCAGATGTGCCACGAGACACTGTCGTAGTCATTGGTTGTTGCATCAAAGAACTGGGCATATCCAATGTAGTATCTACGGGGCATCACAGATCAGCCATATTATGTTCAATCATGGAGTGACCGCCAGTGCTTACATCGTTCCACCTGGTCCGAGTTTGGATTTCGCTGCGCTTATTAGACGTCAATACTCGAAGAAAAGCTGGCGCTATCGATGATAGTCTGAATGTTGTCTAATGTCGCACTGCAGCTGCCGCTGAAAAGCCCTTTGAAGGTGTAGACGCAGTCATTTAAGGCTACAATGAGCTGGGCGTCGTTCCCGCCCGCAGAGATGGTAATCATCTGTTGCCCACCATCCAGAGAATTCGCTTGCGCGGTGATATCAGGGATCTTGGCTCCGGAGCAGGCGACGTAGGTGAAATCAATACTGCTCGTGTCTTCGTCAAGCTGCACGTTCACGAGATTGGCATAGGAGCCATCATAGCGTGAACAACCCTTGTCGACGACATTCCCAGCACCAATACCCGCAGCGTAGAAGTCACCGATGGCAGCCCATTTCTTGATAAAGCTCAGGTCGTCTGGGTCACTGGACTGACAAAAGCTACGCAAAGGGCATACCAGGACTAGTAGCGTGCAAAGAAGAGTATGTATGGAAAAGACCGGAGGCGCCATATAAGTCATGTGCGTGCGTAAAGCAGGCTAGAGGTTGTGTATATCTGGGTTTCGGTTATAGAACGGCTTCAAGACAAGCCGAAGAATCGATCAACGAGGCAAGAGATGAAAGAAATAAACGAATATGACAGTGGGACAATGGCGCGATAGAGCAAAGAACAAGCAAGAAAGCGATACTCAAAGCCAGAGATCCGAGATAAGGACTAGGCCTATGCCATAGCACCTAGCACTTGTGGAACACGAGCAGAGGATAATTTGAACACTAGAACAATCCAGGGACCCTTGGGGCAGCGCCCGGCACAGCACTTACTTAATTAGCAATACTCGGTGAGTCTGGAGAGTAAAGGGATTCTCATCGTTCCCCTATAGAGTCCGCAGCGACCGCGGAGTGGAGAATGCTGAAAAAACGAATGTAGTATTGGGTGAACTTGCCACCTGGACAATTATGGAACCACAGGAGGAAGATAAACAACATGCTTAGCCTGAAACGAACAACCTGATTGGACTTCTCTACAGAAGGAACCTTGTAATCTCAGGTTCAGCCCCACGATATCCAAGGCCTAAATTAACCGCCCCCAATTTGCGGAGGGCGGCTACCTGATACAAAGGGCCAACAGGGCTGGTGGAGCCAAATGCATCCCACCACAATATTCCTGCTTCAATAGCTGTAAAACACTCGTTTCAGACACGTGTTATTGAGATAACCGTTTCATGGCCACTAAAGCAGGGTTTGAGGAGGTTACAAGCTGTATTATTGTGGGGTGCAGGATCGCAATGTTGGTGTTTTGGCACTTTGTTTTTCCCATAATATTCCAGGCCTGGAATATGGAGGATTTAAACGCGGAATAGCTGGGCGCTTGCATCGACAAAAAGTGCTAATCACCTCAGTCTGCTTCCATGCTACCAGAATCCTGTCAACAGCGACCACAATAGTAATTAAGCATGCTCCTCTATGAGTGGTCTAGCAACGGTGAACGAACTTACCGATGGATGTTTCAAATTTTCTCTGCGGCCTAGTTGATTCCGGACATGCAGGGCAAAGCTGACACGCGAGATAAGACTGGTGCAGCCCTTCGTTCCGTTTCTTACTCTTGCTATATACAATTGCGCCATGTTGATCCTTCAAATGCCAGTATCGAGAGTGGGCTAAGAGGGATTCTTGTTGTTTCGAACGGGGGGGTGGGAATTTCCGGGATCTGAATAGTCGATACCGCACCTCACTCTGGTTGTGTCTTAAGTAGCGATATCTCTGTTGATTGTCCCCCAATCTTTGTGACTTAGAGGCATTTATTGTCTTATTCTAAGAAGCGTACAAACTCCTTGTTATCCCCCATTTCGAGCTTTACACCCGTATACTTCTGGGCTTTCCTGGTCAGTGGCCACCTCCACCAGGTCATGCTCTTTTGGAGACTGTCCTTCTTTTAAGCTCGGGAGACACAGACGACCATATGTACCTTGTGCGAGACTTTATATACGCCAACTCTCTCAGAGCTACTTGTATTTTCATTCGCCAGACATACTACTCACAAGTCACACCAGCATGTTACTCCGGCACTTATTGGTTCCCTCCACGGATCTAGGTGCCCCTCGGCCATCACCCTCCGGGTTATCTACTCAGGTATTCCTTCTTCTAAGTTTTGTGGCCCATGCACTTGCCATCAATGCCGGACAACTAGGCTTCCGTATCTACGATCCCCTGGCTCAAAACGGAAAATCCGTTTACAATTCGATTGCACAGTTCGAAGATGATATATTCGCAACCTGGTAAAGCTGCCCCCTTCAAGTCAAAATCTCGATCACCATTTCGTAGCCCTCAAAATTTTCAGGCGGAGGAGCAAGCGTCTGTTTGATCTTTGGCAGCATTAGAGGGCATGACAGCTTCTACAAACGCTATGGGCCATCGTCTTGAATTCGCACTACATCTCTCACATCCTGAGCATGACAAAGATGACGCAGACCTGCTTCCAAAGTAGAGAATTTCTACTGACAGGTCGCAGGAAAGACGAACAGATCGTGCGCATTGCTGAACGAGCCTAATTAGATATGGTCGCCGCCAACAACGCTGACAACCGCCAATACTTATCTCTAACGCTGCCTAATGTCATGAGCATCATTGTCAAGGGGCATAGCGCGTACATTTCGTCTTCCATGAAAGGTAAATCGCTTTCCTAAATCAACCACCCTCCAATACGCCAATACTAAGATCGTGTCTCCCCCCTCTCTCGCTCGAACCAATCATTTGACTTCATCTGCAAGGCGCAGGCTCATATCTCTACATCCCCAATGCCAACCCCACCGACCGCCGGCTCGAATACGTCCCAGGCATAATAAGTCAGGGTGCTAATGTAAGGGTCCTTGAACGGGCTCTCATTGCTTGCTAAGCGCGGTCCATGAGTGACGCTGGCCATCGCACCGGTGCCAATTGCGGTGAACCCATGGCGGGAATGGCATTTGTGCAGACTAATCCCGGAGCGCCGCTAGATGGCGCGAAGGTAGTCACGTGGGGGAAATATAAGGTAAAAGGCAAAAGCGGCTCGGTAACGGGGGTGATGGATCCTTGTGGGGGTGGGCAGGTGGGGCTGGAGATGTCGCAATGCTAGGAGTGGTAAAACACTGCATTGCCTGTCTTTCTAAGGTCTATGGAAGGTGCTCTATATATACATGAGGTCTGCAGCGCAATGCCATCAGAATAGGGGCAGAAGGTGCTAGAATGATGCCCAAAATGGGGCAATAGGGGGAAGCTAGCAAGGATAGCTAAGCGAGCGATAGAATGCGGTGGAAATATTGCAACAGGAGAATATCGATGTATGGGGGTGCCATCAGCTGGCTGGTAACGCCTTTCCCCCAGCCTTTTCGTTGAATAGCTACGGCTGACTTTACTGTGTTCTCAAGCGGAGTTAAATTGGTATGTGATACCGGCCGGTACGGCATCGGTGGATACGGTGTCGAGTCACAACCCAACTATCAGCTATCCGTGTTAATTGACGGTGGGGTTAAGGATCTGGGCCTTGCGTGGGCATGGCGTTTGGAGTTGTTATCCATTTGTATATATGTGAGGGTTTGATTCCCCGTCCAAGAATAATTACGTCGAAAAGATCTATTAGGATTGGATTAGATTTGAGTAATATTTATGTAAGGGCCAGGTGGGCCGCCCGGGAGAAAGAAGGAACCAATCTGCAAATGACCTAAGCCTTCGCATTGAACAAGGATAATAATCCTGAAGGAATACTTACCGTTCGGACATGACGAGCTTGTGGGAAAGGACAGAATCCTCCCAGGCAACAACTTCCGCACGTCACCCTCTTCCTCCATCTCGACTACAGAAGAGCTTCTCCTCCTGTACAATAGAATCAACAATGGCAGTACCATACCATGACCGTCCATTTCGTTTCTTTGACTTACCTCGGGAGATCCGAAACGAAATCTACACTCGTATGACATCCTTTTACGATGACTTCCCAATGATTACTCTAGCCCCTAAAGGAAGGCTCCCGAACTGGATCGGCAAACCTAGTGATCATCGAGCTGGGCTATATAAACGGTATCAGGAGTTCGTCTCTCTCTTTACGATCTCGCGTCAATTCCGTGACGAGGTTCTGCCTATCTTCTGGCAAGGGAATGAATTCGATGTTTCCTTTAGAGACGTTTACGCCGCATCTAAGCCTGGGCTACCTGAGCCGCTTGATCAATTAAATACGGTGCTAGGCTTCATCCCACTCTCCGGTAAGATGTATATAACAAGAATCCGTGTTCGTGTTCTCTGTACTGTGTTCGTCAAGAAGCCAGGAGGCAGTCAGAAGAACGCCGAATACGATACCGATCTTGGCGTTACGATTGAAGCACTGCTGGAGATGATGCCAATACTACAAAGGCTTGATATAAGCTTCCACTGTGAGTTCGAAAGGAAGAATTATCCTGGCTGGGAAACAACAACCGCTGTGTTGGAGGGAGCCGCGGGAAGTCTCCTGGAGTTCTTATATCCGATAAAAATTCATGATTTCACCGATCCGCCTAAGCCTAAGATGCATATTGGTGGAAACGTCGCAGGTCGACCGGTTCGCGCAGCCAAAAAGCAGGGTACCCGTGTCTAATAATGGCGTCTAATGTCCATGGCGGGCCCGCTACTGCGATCCTGTGACTTGAAACGATCAAATTAACGCGTTCCAGTCTTGATCCAATACAATGCAAACAATTGCGGCTCTCTCTCTCACTCGCCTTTATGAAATTATATAATAACGTTGTATTTAGATCTTAAGGAGCAGTTTCTAATTTATAAAGTACGTATACAGCGTTACGGTCACAAGCGTGAATGGAAAGATTTCTGGAATATTTTGCAACCACTAAGTGACACAGTCAAGCATAGCTTGGTCTTTTAATGGGGATCGAATGGCTTGATAGACTATGTCCAAGCAGCTGAAGTTCAACTTGCTCTCGTTATACACTCTAAATAGAACCATCAATCCATGCGTTGAGCCTTAATCATTCACATACACATAAAGTCATGACCTCGAAGCCTTTATCGCATGACCACACCTCAGACCTTTGACGGATCAGTCGGCACTGTCTTCTCCACCAACTTCGCATCCGTCTTCTTCCTCGCCTCCATCAACTTCCCCACGAACCCATCATCCTCAGTCTTATTCTCCTGATGATCCCACTCCTCATCATGCCTCGTAATCAGCCCATCCTGATCAAAATGTAGCGTAACTTTCGAATTAACCGTCTTCTCTGTTCCTTTGCTCTTGAGTGGAATTGGGCTCTTGAAGACGTAATGCTGTGTCAGGTTCAAGGCCAGGGCGTTTGGTGGCGCGTCGGCTAGCACATCGCACTTCTTCGTTATGGATTCGGCGAAGAGTTTGGGCATGCCGTTGAATTGGGACCGGATGCTGTCGAGGCCTTCGGCGATGCTGACGGGGTCGTGGAAGACGGCGTTGGGGGTGTAGTGGGCGTAGGACTTTTCGGTAGGCTTGGCTTGATAGAGGAGGAGGATGTCGTCGATTATGCGCTTCTCGGCGATACTGGGCTCGCGAGTGGCGTGCGTGCCGACTGAGGATGTGGTGGCCATGGTATTTGTGTATCTGGGGTAGCTTGAGGTACGGTTTAAGGGTATCTCTCGTTAAAGAATTCAAAGAATTTCTGAAGAGAAGGCATATTGTAAGGCAAGGACCACGATTTTATACGCAGCCAAGATGGCATCGTCACAGTGCTTCTCTATGGCGATGATCTGACATCACCATCTTGTAGCACATATTAGCGCCTCGAGATGCGCATCTGTTGGCTCATGGCTCATCGTACTCGTGTAGACAATATGGCCGGGAATGTCTGTCAACGATTAATGACATACTCTTTCGAGCTGGGATATCGAATGGCTCGAGCGCAGTTTGAGTGTTCTGACAGCAGCTTGATGTAGTAGCAAGCGGTCTAGCCGTATTCGATATTAGCGTGTTATTCTGCTTACTAAAATCCTATGGTGTATGTTGTTGTCGAGAAATGCCATACTGATGGGCAGTGCCAACACCTGTGACATGGCATGTCTTTTATCAAGTGAGTATGTCGGACACTTCATGATTGTAATGGAGTGTGTGGCGGATCCGAATTGAGATGTATGCTCTGTCTCCCGCACATCTTAGATGGACCACATGGAAGCGTAAGCCTTCTCTGCAGACCTCAAGTCAGAATAGAGATGGCCTCCAAAAAAGAAGTTCTCCAATCTGCCCTTACGAAGATATCTGAGTCAACAGCATCACCTTATCGGGTTGTCATGTCCGGTGCTCTCTACACTGATTAGTGACCGTTTGTTCAGTTTATAATGGCATTCTGAACCTTTCCTTTCATTAGGATGAAAGGCGCCTATAATCTATTATCCTGCTTAAGGCTTGAATGGCTACCATTGTTCACAAGCCTAACAATGAAGTCCTAGATTAAGAGCTTGAAGGTCGTACGAAGGGTCCTGCAGTGTTCAAACCCATTGCAGCACAACAAAGAAACTTCAAATCAAAGCCCAAAACGTCATTCCCTTACTGCAACCTCTATCCAAAGATTTTTTGCATCGCAATGGCAGGCTTTATCGGATCATTTCAGAAGCTATTGTCAAAGAAGTGTATTCTTCTACGGAGACTATCCGCGAAGCGCACCTGGGCGAGGTACAATTCAGAAATTAGGAGCGTATTAGTTTCTCGGATTGACCCTCCGCGTCTGGAATGCCCCGAGATCTCGGGAATACTGGTGCAGGCTCCTAGGAATTGGCATGAAGAAGTTAATCGTTATCTGAGGAGACACTGTGATTGCTGCAACGGAGAACCGATGGAAACGCAGGAGCGGGATGCGCTTGAGACCTTCATCTGGGATGACGAGTTCCAAGACGCTTCGCTCCAAGTGGAGATCCTACATCAAGGCATTGATCTGCAAAGCCCCTGGAGCCCATTGTCCGAAGACTACTGGTGAGTAAAATTCTTCATTGAGCATGTATCAGACTTTCATAGTATGTATCATATCAAAGCAAGACTCTGAATTTTAAAATCACATATACTGAAAGATCTACTTTTCACGTACAACCAAGCTGCCTGTAAGCTAATTGAAAGCAGCAATTAGGTGCCCACATGGCACACATGGCAATGCAACCGCAGACGAAATCGCACAAAATTAATTACCGTTGAACCGCTATTCTCTGCGCAAGAGCGGCGTCCCCTTCAAAATCACAGGTTAGATCCATTTTGATATTCTTCTTTGAACGGTAGACAACCGTATCCGGGCTGAATGCGCGCTAGACCTGCCACGGCATGAAATACTCAGCCGAGTCACTGCTTCCTGTTGAATTAGCCCGAAGGTCAACGTTCTCCATCTACCTGGGATAGAGACTGTTCTCCCAAAGACGGCCGTTGGCATCCCTCCAGTAGGGGTCTCTGCGGCGTCGCGAAACTAGGCTTGGTATCGAGCATTTGGAACTCAGCTGTTTTGCGCGGTGCAGGTACTGGAGTGATCGTAATCGTGGCTGTTGGCTGGGACTAGAGCGGTCGAATCATTTGGAGGCAGGTATCCTGGTGTATGAAGAAGATTTGCCCTTTATTGATTCTATTGTCTCATGGTTTCTAATTTCCGTCCATTAGACCAGAGAAAGCACCCAAACTCGCTACGCCGCCAAAGATCAGATCCTGACATTCTCTCGAAGGGGACGCGGTGGGGCCTCTAGCTGGCTGTTTAGAGCGGTACGAAGGACAAAAAAACCTACTCGAAGCATGGTATCGACAGTAGTATACCAAAAATTTGCTTTTTCACACAGGATAGTACAAGAGATGGCGTGGACACATGTTAAAGGAGGAAAGCTGACGTGACACCCGTCGCACTGTTCCAGCCAGCTAGGAAAGTATTAATAAGACTACTTATCAGAGGTTTCTACCTTCGAGTGTCTATCGCTGTTTCGCTATGCTTATAGGCTTCTATTAGTGGGTCGTGTACCCTGATTTTGACCGATTACCCCTTCTTCCTCCAATTTACAATCTCTATCACGGGGCTTGGCCCCCTTCTCTGAGTCCCCCATCATTTCCTACTCCCTTGTCCTCCCCACCACCAGCGGATTGGCTCGTTCGGTTGGCTGTACTTGCAAAGTCTTTGGTATCTGCCTCTGCCTCGTTATTCTGGCCACTAGCGGATTGAATCCCTGGCTTGGTTCTGCTTTCCTGCCTTTTGTTGAATTCGTCGTTCCAATCATATGGGCTAGAAACCTGTTGGAAGCCGCTCCTGGATGGAATCGTACTCCGGTCATTCAGGATCAAATAGGTTAATCCTTTGACACTGACGCAGAGCAGGGCTGATAGCCCAGCGTGCGGGCTGTCCGTCTGGGTACGCATTAGCTGAATGGCATTCTCGAGGGCCTGGGAGCGCTCACTTTGCAACAAGAGATCCATGTACTCCCGTACATATCCACCTCGGCTTCGGTTAAAAGCAACCCACCGTGCTTGGTCCAGAGGCACATCTAACAGAGCTATTAATATTTGTGGGTATGATCACCCTGATGGGACGGACTACTCACTAACGCCTGCAGAAGACTTTGATGGTCTCCGTACTCAATGTAGTAAATGTCTTCAAGCCCCACACGGCAAACGAACTTATTACCGGCCGCCGTCTGCGTAACACTACCGAGTTTATGGAAGAATTCAGCTGTCATGCCCTCCATCCAGGAATCGAAGGGGGTGGGGCCAGTCATTCCTATCTGGATAGTCTCTGAACAGCACGACACCTTTCTTTGATAATAATCGGATAGAGCAACGCCTGGCTGGAACTATGGGTGATAATTGCTGAGATAAAATGATTATACAATATAGACGTTGGGAAAATGCTAGAGCACAGCCCCAATGAGTAACCGTGACAAATCCAGCACGCTGAATACGAGCTGGCGGGGACAGCCCCTGCACGAGACGTACAAGGCATGGAGTGAAGATGCAGTAGCGGTCACGTAACTAGTAACACTTTCCTGAAGCTCTTGTAGCAAGCAATCGGATTCTTTAGACTGACATGCTTAGCTTGACTTAGGCAAGGATGCCATACGACCCGAGACCCTCCGCATCCAGGCAATCTTGACCATCCACTGGGCTAATCATATCACCATCTCCCGCCGTATCACCAAGTCCCTGTTCCAAAAATGTGTACCCTCACTGGCGATGTTCAATTCCGCCGCAAATGAAATGCGGCTGTGCATGGCATCGCCCCCTCATTCCCGGCCATGCCAGTATGTCATCAACATGTAGCACGTGCAGATACTCTGGGTACGGCCGTTGCTCTTTCCCAAAAAGGAAAAAACAAAGAAGGGAGACTGATAAGGCTGGATGTGTTGTACCTTAAAATAGCACTTTATGATACGTACGGGTCTTCGATCTGCATAGTGACCTAGCAGTCTTTTCGACCAACATTGTCTGATAACGAGCAGCAAGACACTTATTAAGGACGCAGGGTGTATGAAATCGATACCGATTAATGATCCTTTTCCCATATATATACGGACAAATATATTCATCCATGCCCTCCCACCATGTCAGAAAACCAAACCGTGCTCCATCGCTAGTTCCGCAATTCATTGTTCATTAACAGTCAATACGCTTATGACTAACTTGTATAACCCCAGATTAATGCCATCCCCGCCCTTGCCTCTTCAAAGCTTTCTTCGTTCCCTTCCTTCTTAGCCACGAGAAGCCATTGTTCTTGGTACATGGTGTTGTGGGTGTTGGGAAGGGCTGGTAGCGCTCGGATTGGAGTAGGAAGGCTTTATTGGTTTGGGCGAAGTGGACTTGGGGGTGGGCGTGGGGTCGGGGCTGGGGGTGGAGGTTAGTATTTTGTGTAGAGGTAGATGAGTTGGTGTGATGAGAGGCTTTCCAGAATGAGGAGATGAAGGTGATGAGAGGCTTATGGGGACGTGGGAATGGAAGGGGAGAAGAAAGCATACTTTGACGGGGAGGATCCAGAGAATGTATTTGATACTGAAGCCGGTGCAACCTGCCTCGTAGAACATAATTCTTATTGTGCCATCGACGCAGTGACGGCGTGAGGCTACGAGCCGGCTGTTTGTGGCAAATTTTCTGTAGAGTACTAGCTGGATGCGGGGTCAGAGCTGTACCTGCAGCAAAAGGTTTGAGACGTACCATAGCCTCACGCATGGCCAGCATGTCATTACATAAGATTGCTGCTTGGTCGAGAGTGCTGTCCTCCATGAGTGCCAGATCGTCTTCTGAGTCTGTTGGAGGATAGCCATCTCGTTCTTGGATTGAGCGGATGAGTTCTGGGCGGGCTTTTTGCTCTCACGCTATGAATGTTGGGTCTGTGGCTAGCATTGTGTGGGATCTGTCTTGTGGGGTTTCGGAGGATTATCGTGGGATGTATCTGAGGATATTGGCGACTGAGACAGATGATGATGCGAGGTTATCATATAACGTTAATTGCTCAACGTTGACTCTTTCTGTAACTGTTTTTCTACGAGCATGGGAGTAGGTCAATGCAAGTGATCAAACCCTCAAATTACATTGTGGTCATCTGAACACGGACTCGGTCTTAAGGCCTAAGTGGCTGTTGAAGGGACGGCAAGAACGCACTGCGGGCAGGTTGGGTCTTCAATGCTCAACAAGGCAAAAGCAGTGCCAAGATGCGGCGTGCAGGGAAGGATAGGTTGAGATATTGCCGCAAAGCTCTGACCAAGTGACATCGTCGTCTTGCTTGTTATTATTCTTCAGACGTAGGGGTTCGAACTTCTGGAATTCTCCGAAATGGGCTGATGCTCTGACTAGGCGTCTGGAGGCATCCGTTCCAGCTCTAGAATTTTCTTTCATCTTGACCGGTGCTAATACACGGCACAATTGAGCTGATGGCGTTCGGATGTATCCATACGAGCTTTATGGTTTTTTCCATCTTGACCGGACTTATACAGGCACAATTGATCTGAGGGGCGGCTTATCTTCAAATCCTTCACCTTACTCGCAGCTGTCATATCAGGTACGCTTTTGGGGGTATTGGATCGGAGGCTCCTAAATAACGGAATGATTACTTCGACACCAGAATTACAACCCGGCACTTCAGGGTATGCATTGCATTCGTGGCTGATATGTCATTGCTGAACAACAAAATCCCACGGTGAAGCCAAGATTACCAAGATGCTTTCGGAACGCGGTAGAGGTCCATCATTTTGGCGTCTAAGTAAGGCATAGATGTCACTATGATGCTTGTCATATGGCCGTAGCTCGGTCACTTTGGCCTCCAAGTGAAGCCACTGCTTCCATCAGTATCACAGATCGCAACGAATGGAAAAGTCAAAGCGCGCGCGTTAAGTCCCAAATGGCAACCAATGTTGTTGGTGGCTGGCCTCACGGGCCAGCTTGATGACGGTAGACTCTATGACATCGCTGGAACGCTTTGTTGTAGCTGAAGGGTAGTGACGAATGGCCATCCTGGTGTTGTTAACTGTCGACGCAGATTCTCCTGCTAAGGGAACCTGGCTGTCACAAACTACAAAGTGGGTAGCTACCTAGGTAAATCAAGATTGCGGCAGCTAATGTTGCTAGCTAGTGTTTTTGCTGGCTTTGATACGCCATTGGACTTTGAGAAGCCGCTACCAATCTAACGTGCTATCCGCACAAATCATAGGAGACGTTAAATCTCAGGGGTCACTCTCTCCAACATTGATCAGGTTAGATGCGCGTATCACTTCGCCAACTAGTTATCCATAACGCTGGAAGTCTGGGGTAAGCTAGAATGCTATTAGTTACAAAACTTCCGATTGCAGGGTTCCCCACCTTTCTAGGGGGCTTCTAGTCGATGCCCAGGACTTTGGACCTCGTCGTCGAGCCATTCTGGTCGCAAGCTGCTCCAAAATTGAGAAATCGGTCCTGAATCCTACCATCAGCCGTCCTGCTTGGGATGGCGATCCATACGAACAAGCCGCGTCGCCCCTTGCTTATCACATCTGACCACCAGTAATGTTGTTAGATAGGGGTACATCGCGGCAAGCAATAACAAATGGTGCCCCTAATATGGCCATGCGCAGGTCGAACACCGTTGCAACGGCTGGGTGTCTGTTATCAAACAACGTCTGGAACAGCTCCCGCACACCACCAAACAACCTTCATAAGGCTCAGTCGTCTTTTTGCAGTGGCGGCTCATTACCGATAGAAGAGTCTGGGTCCAATGGATAGTATGCGCATTAACGCTGGCCTGTGCGTGTATACGTCCGAGACCCTCCGCTAAATCATTGGCTGTACGCACAAGCTATCTCGTCGCCCTGGCAGCTCTCTCTAGAGGGCTTGTTTAGTCTATCTCCTAATCTCATCTGGCTGCTCATCTTGCATGAGTCTTATTCCGCCACTTTCAACTACAACCTGTCGCTCCTTTGTCATGCCCTATATAGTAATGAGCTAGGTCTTCCATTGACAGTCTTCCTCGTTCCTAGATATTTTATATCGCGCATTCTCCCTTCTTTTGCAAAACCTCGAGAAATGTACTATGACTATTGTGCTCTATCTAATTGCAACACACAATCATCTCTCCAGACATGTTGGGAAAAATAATTGAACGCACCACGGCGGGCGTCACTGGGGCGCTGCCGTATGATCCTTTTGAGTATTGTCTTATCGCTGCAGGAACAGCCATTGCATGGGCATATACCATTGAGCTTGATCTAGTCATATTCTACACATTTCGAAGACGCAAAGGCTTGTATTTTTGGGCGCTTTTGGTCAGTTCGTGGGGTTGTACGTTGCACGCTCTTGGGTTTATACTGAAGTTCCTCGTTGGTACGTCATGGCTGGTCGAACTGCCGTTCATAGAAGTTGGTAGGTCATATCATTTATCCTACCAAGGGTATGGGAATGGTTAAATTGATGGACTACAGGCTGGGTTGCAATGGTCACTGGACAAGCCTTCGTTCTCTACTCACGGCTGCATCTCGTCGTCCGTAATCAACGTACCTTACGCTACGTCCTAATCATGATAATATTCGACGCCATATGCCTCCATATCCCCACCATCGTCTTCACATACGGTAGTAACTCTGCCAACGCCAATTTCTGGACCCCCAAATTCAACGTCATGGAACGCATCCAACTCGTCGGCTTCTGCCTACAAGAGTTCGTCATCTCAACCGTCTACATCCTCGCCACCGTCCGCCTCCTCGGCTCAATCTACCATTCCATGACCCGAAAAGTAATGCTCCAACTCATCACCATCAATTCCCTCTGCATAGGCATGGACATCATCCTCATCGGCCTCGAATTCTCAAACAATTACGTCGGCGAAGCAGCTATCAAGCCAATGATCTACTCCATCAAACTCAAACTCGAATTCGCCGTCCTCAATCAACTAATGGGCCTCACTAAAGCCGGCTTCACGGAAGAAAACCGCTGGCGCGGACACGAAAACAACGCTCACGAACTCCGCGAGCGCGGTTATGCCCAGGGCTCAAAAGCCGAACACGGCGAATCTGCAATCCCAGACCGAAAAGTAGGCACCTGGACCACCGCTAAAGTCGGTTCCTTCTCTGGCAACAGAATGAGCGTCGCCCATCCGGACCAAATCTACGCAACGCACCAGGTCGACGTCATCACTGAGCCCAAAACCAAAGACGCGTCTCTCACTTCTTCAACCACTACAGCTGTAACGGTGGGAGATCACCATAACACTATCCCACCTAAAGCGAAAAGCCTAATGGGCACGACCATGATGGCGGGACGGAATACCAGGATCTCGAGACCAGATCCGGAGGGCAGGAATCACAGTCCGAGTGAGAGTGAGAAGGAAATTTGTAGGCGGAGCATAGATAGTGAAAAAGAAGGCACGAGATGGATTGATGGTGGTGGAGTCTCTGAATAAATCTGAATCGATAAATAGCAATACCATGTACATTTACATCCATCATTTTCCGTAGATAAAGCAAAACATACCCATGCCCATACCACGCCATGCACGATATTTGCAATTCCCAAGTGCCGAAGTGATGTTCATGCAAGATCCCGTCATACATGCACCCGTTCCTGAACGCGTTTTCCCTTAGAGCGGGATCGTCCCAACGAGTTGGGTATGCCTATAACGTGTTTGGTATAGGGGAGTTTGCGCCTATGCTTAGCCGTACCTATCGCCTGTTTAACTAAGCGAAGGGGCAGGGCCATGGCGCGGCCGATCATTCGATAGAGTGGTGCAGGGTGGTGTCATTTATTAGCTTAGAATGGGTTGTAAGTCGTGAGATTTGTAATTCGTGCAGGATTTGATGTATGTAGCTAAGATATTGTTTGGGAAGAGCGTCTCGTTGGTAGTTGAGATTGTGGGCGGTGGGGGCTGTAATTACTCGCTTTTTGGGGGGGGGGGGGGGCGGGGGGTCATTGCTGGGCGCTTTAAGGCTGGAGGTTCTAGGGCTGGAGGGTCCAAATCCAGGGAGCGGGCCCAGGCTGGGCGGCGCAGGACTGGGCTAAGCGCAGAGGAGAACGTTCGGGGGCCACACGCTTCACTTTTTTGCGCTTGGTTGCTGTGATGAGGTGCTGTATGTGCGATTTCGTTGCTGTGCTTTTTGGGCTTTTGCAAGAGAGATGAAGGGTGGCTCTGGCTGGTGTGCTGTGTTGTTATACAGCATCATCAATCCGAGCGCTGTGTTTCCTGTTAATATTCGAAGCCCGGCAAAGGCACAAACATGAATTGATAATACGCTCTCGTCACCTCTTCACGGACTTAACTTCGGTCATCAACCTGCTGGGTTTGGTGAGAAATGACGTCCCTTTTTACCACATCGGCGATAAGACAGTCTGGTCCATTACGAGTCGAGTAGGATTCCGAGAGATCATCCCAATCCTATCTCGACCGTCCCAGCCCGCAGTGACTCATAGCGGGCCTCAGGCGGAGACACATCCTCCTTACGGGCAGGTACTGCTCCATTATGGCGGACACGAAATGGATAGTCTTCGTTGGGCGGAGTATAACATATTGTTCGAGTGCTTAAGAGGACGTAGCTCTCAGATAGTCGTTGCTCAAATATGCTGACCTGGATAGGCCAATTCGAGCTGGGACAATATCGATAGCTCGCCCCTGGCCGCGTCGTATTGGTAGCTACCTTCAAGTTTGGGTCAAGTAAAACCTGATTCGATGATCAGTAGAGTGGGCACAGGATGAGGCCACATTGTTCGTGTATACTGAGGAGTGGGCGTAATTGAAGATTTATAACATCCATTAGTGTCATTATTCAGTATTTAAACAATACTATAATCATTTCTATATTAACATACGTTTTCAATGAACCGAAAGACAAAGCAGAACTATCTTCCACATGATAGATCCCATTACAAAGTCTTCAATCTCAAGATCACTTCTTTCACAGATCTTCTTTCCTCTGCACCCGTACGCCCGCCTTGGACCACGCCGGCTTGCCGAGGAGCATCCGCTGGAAAGGCCGTCGTGCGTGCCGGCTAATTATTCCTGAGTGCCGGCGGGCAATTTGGCTGACCGCGAAAACGTTCAAGAAGTATCACCATGTCTTCCTTGAAAGAGGAGGCATTGGGACCAAGTCCCCAAGTGTGAATAGCATTGTTCCACTCGATGTAACACTTAAGACCATCCACGTCCGTCAAATCCCCATGCATGAGTTCATGTACATAGTAGTAGCCATATTTAAAGCGAGCTTCCGAAATGGCGTAATTCGAGTCAAAGATAGTGATGGAGAAATGCTTTAGGTCGTCGAGTGTGCGACCCAGCGCCTCGCGAATCTGTTTACGTTGATGTAGCCAAAGGACGGAGGCCGCAGCATTTTGGTACCTCGCATGGCTGCGTCTGCCGTTTGCCGCTCTGCATTTGTACTCAATCGTCAGATATGGACAGACAGCTGCACGTTCCGCAAGCAATGATTGTCGTTCTGCCCGGGCTAGCTCCTTACGGTCCCGGACATCGAACATTTGGATCGAGACTGCATAGGTAGTACCTGGCTTGATGTCCCAATCATAGGTGGACGCGCCCGCCGGAATACTTGGGCCTTCCTTTTTAGGTTTCCAGTGATCTCTGCGCACAGACGTCCTAATATTTGGTCCCTTGTCGTCAATGGATCTGTAGATAAACGCATCACGAGGAACAATGGACGCATAGCAAATGATACACAGCGTGTGCTCGTCATATCCCTCTGCCTCGTACACCGTGAAATCTCGCATGATCACCTCCAACTCCTTGTTGCTCTTGCGAATAATCGTATTAGAGTCTGGATTCGATAATTGTAGGCCAAATATATCGATTGGTTTAGCGTTTAATGATGGCGAAGAAGAGAAAACCACTCCTAAAGGGTGCAAAATGACGGTTCCAAATTTCTCATCCTTGGGCCCAACGTATACCATGCCATCTTCAAGGTACCGCTCTCGTTTCTTGCGTGAAGATGTAGAAGATGTATCTTGGGTGATGTCTGATTCCGTAGAATCGGAGTCTTGGCTAGGGGTCGGGCACGCTGAGGGGGACTTCAGCACATCGATATCCACCTCGTCGTCCAGACTCGCAACTTCTGAAGGGGGCTTTGGAGGGGGAAAATAATCCCACCAAGGCTCTGGTAGCAGGGGCTCGAAAGGTTTAGGTGTAGGCGCAGGCTCTGCCAGGAGTGATGGTCGCTTTCGAACTGACTCTGGCCATGATAAGGCTCGACGTCGTTTACTCCCGGGCGCAGGTAGAGAGCTTCGCGAAAGACTGTGTGGGAGATTGGAAGCCTCCAATCGAACTTGAGATGCAGTCGTGCTATCCATTTCTTGGCCCTCATAGAGAGCCACCTCTAGGTGGCTTAGTTGTGCTGCAGGGAGCATGAAATGACTCAGAGAATAAAGACAAATGTAGCAACACTAGTTATTGTCCTCGTTGAAGATAGCTGCTTTGTGACACTGTCTCTTTGCTGTTGGATCGACTGGATGGGAGGGGAATTTGAAAGTCAGGGTTCGAAACCTAAGAGGTCGGAGAGGGGTTGTTGAACTTGGGTTTCAAGACTTGTTAAGGTACTTGAGCGCAGCACATATCTTTTATTAAACGCCGATTAAGTAGCGGATGATAGTTAGGAACCTTTATTATATCTATGGGTATTATTAGTAATAACTGGTCAGGTGTCAGCTTTCTATGCATGACTTGTGCTCCGTTCTCTTACGTATTGGCGTGTATCACCCAAATCAAGCCGCCGTGTCGCCCTAAAACAAAGACCAATCAACTTGTATGAATTGATGTGGGATATGGTAAACTAAAGCAATCAACATGCAAAGTCCTCTGCATTCAAGACTTCTTAATCCCCACAACCACTAGATTACGTGGGCTTTGTTTGTAGTCGAATACAGCCTCCACCCAGCAATCCTCGACCTCTTCCTGTTCCTTAAGCCACATCCACCTATCTACAACAATTGTAGACTCCACAACGCTCGCACTGAATGCCATCAAGCTCCAAATGATGCTGAGCTCTTTCTTTTTATACTTGTACTTCTCCTCATATAATTTGATCTCCTCGTTCGTCAGGCCTTTCATATGCTCTGTAATCTTAGCTCCGTGGTCTCGATCTTCTGCCAATTTGGCAATTGCTCCGCGCACGTAGGCCGTGAATGATGCATAACAGGCCTTACGCAGTGATCCAATGGTGAGACTTGGACCAGCCCCAGTCCAACCTCGAGGGCTCCCTCCAGCGGTATTTGTTGCATCCGTTGGCTTTTCCACAATGCCCCGGTCCAAAAATATACGCTGAAGTAGGGCCCGATAGAAATGCCTTGTGAAGAAAGACTCGCAATCTATAGCAGTCCAATTATCTGGTGCTTGACAGGCCATCATCCGTGCGGTAATGTTGAAGCGAATACCTTCGCCATGCGGGTGTTTGTATGTTGCAAACCGTTCTGACATGGGAAAGCCATGCGGGTCACAAGCGGAGGAAGTCTGATCAAGTCGTAAGTTGGAAGATCTTAAGGATGGCAATTTAAAAGTAGGCGGCCCTAATCTTTCGGTGACCAGGTTATAGCAACATCCTATCATGGCTACTGCTTTGACACTTGGGTTCAATATGAGGGATCGAAGTCCATGGTGGATCAGATTGCCGCAGGAGTGGAGGGAGATGACCATCAACCCTGGCTCAGATGGAAGTGTTGAATTTTTTGGAGAGTGAACAGGTTGTATCTGTCCAATTACTGTCGACAAATCACCGTTCTCGATACAAGTCTCAACATATCGAATGTTGCCATCCTCGCTGTCTACTTTGGGTGCAACGATTGTGGACTGATGTTTGGGACGGATATAAAGTGTCGATCCTGCAGTTCCTGGTGTGCCGTCCAACGGCTGTAGGCTATCCCCAGTTTGGAATCCCATCCGAAATTGCTTTTTGTTGCGTATGATCTTCTGTTTCTCAACCAATTTCGCAGTAATGTCCATATTCTTGGCACCCTTAATGTTGTGCTCCTTACTCTCCACGGCGATGACCCTTTTGTTATGAGGGGGACTCGCCAATGCTCGTCCGAGATAATTTTGTCCTGACCCAAAGTCAACAACATATGAGATTGGTTGAGTGATAGATTTGTCAATATCTGCCATCAGATTATCAATGTACTGAACAAAGTTTTCGACTTCGTGGATCTTTTTGGGTTTCATTCCTACTGCAACATGCCGTGGAAGCGTGCCCTGGCTTGCAGAAAGATTCGAAGTCCTTCTCTGAATACGCCCCTTGAAGTTTCTAAGCAGAGCATGCCTGCGGATCGCATGCACGTAGTTCAGTAAGCTTGAAGGAGGGCAAGGGAGACCATGCCATGTGGGCAAACTGTCGTTCTGTTCTCTGGACGAATCGTTATTTAAAGCTATAAGAGTTTCAATAACAGTAATGTCCTCTCTTAAGAAAAAGTCAAGAATATCAGATATTTCAGCCAATCGAAACCATTTGATCCATGCTTGCGGTAATACCGCATTGTACAGGTCCGGTTCCTGCGTCAAAAAGTCTAAGATGTGTATTCCCCCGCAAAGTCTTTGGAACAGATCTGAGGACGTTATGAATGAAAGCAACGAGTCCACGTAGTCTGTATCAGCGGTATTCTCCTGCAACGGGAGCGGGCATTCTTGTAACATTTCACAGAGTAGTTCGATGTTATGTGTTCATCTGAGAGCATAATGGGCATTCCAATCCTCAATTGGCTTCATAAAAGACCCGCGTAGAGAAATTTCTAATTATCTCTAAGATTAGCCCTACAGGAATTGAGTTGAAATGCGGGCGCTAGTTCAGCTCGCTTAATCTCCACCAAGCCTTTTCCAGATGTAGCGCCGGCCACACAGCATTGCCAACTCTTTTCCAAACTCACAACGGCGAACATTTGATAGACGAAGTCAACTACTAACCACAGCAGCCGCAATGGCGTCTCGTCCTACAGTAACCATTGCTTCGCACGATGGCACACCCAGTGGGTCAACCCATCCGCTGCCGGCAGTGTTCAAAGCACCAATTCGCCCAGACATTGTACAGTAAGGCCCTCTTGACACTTTACCAAATCAACTATGGCCTACGCTGACGGTATTCTAGGACAGTACATGCCGGAATGGCCAAGAATAAGAGACAGCCATATGCAGTGAGCGAAAAGGCCGGTCATCAGACTTCAGCTGAGTCCTGGGGAACTGGTGAGTAAAACGACGTGAAGCTGCTACAACCACAGGCAGGGAAGTGCAATCGGCTGATATTGATCAAAATAGGTCGTGCTGTAGCTCGTATCCCTCGTGTCTCTGGCGGTGGTACGCATCGTGCTGGTCAGGCGGCCTTCGGAAACATGTGTCGCTCGGGGCGTATGTTCGCGCCTACCAAAGTATGGAGAAAGTGGCATCAAAAGATTAATCTTGGTCAGAAGTACGTCTTTCAGCTACGGAGCTAAAGAAGTTCTCTTACTGACGGCACTGAAGGCGCTTTGCAACAACCTCTGCATTAGCAGCTTCTTCTGTTCCTTCTCTCCTCCTCGCCCGCGGCCACCAGATCTCGACTGTCCCAGAAGTCCCCCTCGTCATCCACTCTAAAGCTTTCGAGGCCGCCGCTATCGCTAAGACCTCAGCAGCGCTAAAACTTCTCAAGGCAGTTGGTGCGGGTCCCGATGTCGATAAGGTCTATGCATCTCGCAAACTGCGTGCGGGTAAAGGAAAGCTGCGTGGCCGTCGTCACCGCCAGCGACGCGGTCCGTTGGTAGTCTACAACCCGCATGAAGATGGCAAAGAGCTTGTTCGTGCATTCCGCAATATTCCTGGTGTCGAGACATCCTCGGTCTTTGCCCTTAACCTTCTTCAGCTCGCACCTGGTGGTCACTTGGGCCGCTTCATTGTATGGACTTCTTCCGCTTTCGCCGCCCTCGACGAGATCTACGGCTCTACAACTACTCCATCTGCGCTGAAGAAAGACTTCCTACTCCCCTCCAACATTGTTCACAACGCCGATATCACCCGTCTCATTAATTCCTCCGAAGTGCAAGCCGTTGTACGTCCAGTCAAGGGCGAGGCAAGGACGAAGAGGGCTGGCGTGCAGAAAAAGAATCCACTTAAGAATAGGCAGGTGTTGTTGCGGCTGAATCCGTACGCCAAGGCGTTCAGTGAGCAGAAGCTGGGTCAAGAGAAGTTGGAGGATGGCAAGCCTGAGAGAGCTGCGGAGTCGTTTGCGAAGGTCTTGCATGAAAATTGAGCGGGTTATGACAGGTCCAAGGTTCTCATACATTCAATCGGCGTGCTTGCAGATAGCTCTTTGAGGTCACTAGATTCAAAGATAAGAGAATTGAAGCATTATCATGAATAGTATCATAAGTAGGAGGAGATGCTCTTTAGTTGTGTCCTTGATGATATTGTCCATACCTTACAGCAGGGTTTTCTCAGATGAATCGGCCGCAGATACTCGACTTCTAGGTCGAAAGATGCAGTAATAGTTTGATTACAAAGAAAGCCGCCCCCCTAGGTGGACTCATTTCAAGGCGGTGCTTTGCATACTTCTCCGTCTCTCTGCTGTAATTATGACGAATTGGCCAATCCTGACTCACTTGGACTAAACACCGCACAATCGTGTTGCTTATGACATGAGTTCTACAGCTATAGTAACAGGAGCCAACTCTGGTATCGGCTATGCATTTGCGAAAATCCTTGTCAAAGAGGTAATATATGAGGTACTATGCGTAGTATATATTTAATTGTCTCACAGGGCTATGAAGTCCACGCTATTGACATGACCGTTGGGGAACAAATGCAGAAGCTTGGATGCAAGACCTACCAGTGTGACCTTCGCTCCGAGAGCTCCATTCAGTCCTTCGGGGAGCACTTCAAGGATAAGCGGCTGGACATTCTCCTCAATATTGCTGGTGTCCCTCACCCTCGATTACCCCACTTTGCTATTCGTCCTCAGGCCCACGGCCGCTGACTTATATTCCCAGGTGTGATGGCACCCCCCGAAGAGGACGCACTCGCAACCACCACCTATTCCACCCTCCTAAAAACCTTCTCAACCAACACGTTCGGCCCTCTGCTCCTCACCCAAGCACTCCTACCCTCTCTACTTATATCCCCTCACCCGCGCATCGGCTTCATGTCCTCTCGCGTTGGCTCCATCTCTGACAACAGTTCCGGCGGCTCATATGCGTACCGGGCATCCAAAGCCGCTTTGAACAGTGTGGGGAAAAGCATGGCTGTAGATCTGAAGGAGAAGGGCATTGTGGTTGTGCTTATGCATCCTGGTTATGTCAAGACTGGCATACTCGCTAGTGAGAGAATGGAACAGGTAAAGGAGGCTGTGGACCCGGGAGAGGCAGCAGAGAAGCTGTGGAAGGTATTGATGGAGAAGGGCATGAAGGACTCGGGGAGGTTCTGGCATAGGGAGGGTACGGAGTTGCCTTGGTAGGACTTCAAAGCTGCCATGAAGGGTCGCAATTTATTGTGAATCCCCGGAGGCTTGTTAGCAGGGACGAGTAACTTCGTGCCCATGCATGGGGTCTGCCGGATTGCAGTTGAGTGTAGTGGATATGTAAAGGCTCCAATAGTACCAATTTGCAAACACTACCCTAGGACTGCATATAGTCATTAGCACGGTTGGATGCCAGAGAGCTCAGATGCTGGCAATGGCATTTCCAAAGAGTACCTAAGTAGCGCGTTATCGCGTTCGCGCTAGGAGATAAGAAATCGGATATAAGGCCCAAATTCTCTCAATGTGGGTCTTCTTGAAAGTAAGATATTGGCAATTTGTGAAAACAGGCAAGAGAATTTCTTGATCTATCATGAGTCTACTACTACCTAGTAGACCTAGCGAAGTTACCCGCCAAGCCCGCATGGCAGTGGTTTCCCTGGACTTTACATTATTGAATATGGTACTGGTCTGTCGTTGATGCTCACGGACCCCAAGGATAGATCCCAACCTAGGTCTGGAAGGGCGACTTGCTGAATCATCTCATCTTCATCTATCTGGCTACCTTCTGGAGCCTTTATATTCCTCCACTTACTGTATTTGTGTTGTGGGAGACGTAGAAATTTGATCGGTCTTTGGATATATTCAGTGTTTTGGTTGCCATCTCTCATCGACACGCATCTAGGTGCAGCCATGGATCAATACTTAACATGCCTGGGATCGAGTGCACTTTCAGACTTCCGCAGACGGCTTCTCGCGGACAGGCTTGGCGTCAATGAAGTTCGAGCCAGGTACGTGCATTACGTGGCTTTGCGTGGGAAGGAAGGTAATGGAGAGGCTCCAAATTACAACCGGCAGGCGCTGGACCAGCTTCTCTCATACGGTGAGCAATCATTTGAGGAGGATGCTGCGGATGACGAATTTGTGACCACACTTTTTGTCACGCCGAGAGTGAACACAATCAGTCCATGGAGTTCAAAAGCGACAAGTGTAGCACAGGTCTGCGGCTTCGGGAACGCCATTAGACGTGTAGAAAGAGGTACAATGTTTACTCTTGTTTCAAAGAAGGAGTACAACACTGATGAAGCCGCGCGACTATTACATGATCAAATGACGGAGACAATAAGTACACATGTACCTGACCTGGAAGCCATGTTTGCGGAAGGCGTACCTGCCCCAGCCAAGGTCATTTCGCTCTTTGAGAATGATAGCGATCCTTACAAAGCACTTCAAGAAGCCAATAGGTCTTTAGGTTTAGCCTTGGACGACTCAGAGATAGAGTATCTGATCGATTCCTATCGTTCGCTAAATAGATCACCTTACGATACCGAACTCTTCATGTTTGCGCAAGTAAACTCAGAGCATTGTCGACATAAGGTGCGTAGCTTCAGCGAGTCGGTCCTTCCTGATCCACATCAATTTAGCATTGGAGGCACTCTGCCAAACCCTTCGCTTTCGATCAGATTGTCGAACCAGCCTCTGCAATCCACGCTTTCATAACCATGGAATTGATACTGACCTTGAGACACATTAGCAATTCAACGCTTCGTGGACCATTGATGGCATTAAGAAGCCATATTCGCTCTTCCAAATGATTCGAAACACACATGAAATGCACCCAGACCATGTTGTCAGCGCTTATAGCGATAATGCTGCCGTCCTTGAAGGTACTGGTGGAAGCTTTTGGGGGCCTTCAAATTTCACAGGTGACTGGAGACACACCACAGAAATTGTACATTATCTTGCTAAAGTAGAGACACACAATCATCCAACGGCTGTTAGCCCGTTTCCTGGCGCCGCTACTGGGTCAGGCGGAGAAATCCGCGATGAGGGTGCTGTTGGACGTGGTTCAAAACCAAAAGCCGGTCTTTGCGGTTTCAGCGTCTCCAACCTTTTGATTCCCGGCTTCGAGCAGCCCTGGGAGCGTGATGAAGGCAAGCCAAAACACATAGCAAGTGCTCTAGATATCATGCTCGAAGCACCCATCGGTAGTGCAGCATTCAACAATGAATTTGGGAGGCCCTGTATTACGGGCTATTTCAGGACCCTTCTGACGAAGGTGCCAGTTGGAAATGACAAAATAGAACTCAGAGGATACCACAAACCAATCATGATCGCTGGCGGTGTAGGGACCGTACGCCCCCAGCATGCTCTAAAAGACCGGAGCATCGTAGAACCCGGTTCTTATATCATCGTATTGGGTGGACCCGCTATGCTTATTGGACTTGGGGGAGGCGCAGCTTCCAGTCAATCTTCTGGTCAGGGTTCTGAAGCTTTGGATTTCGCGTCCGTTCAAAGGGGCAACGCAGAAGTTCAGAGAAGAGCACAGGAAGTCATTGATGCTTGCAGGGCTATGGGACCCGACAATCCTATCAAATTCATACACGACGTTGGAGCAGGTGGTCTATCGAATGCCCTGCCTGAACTGGTACATGATGCCGGCCTTGCGGGGGCTACTTTCGAGCTTCGAGAGATAGACAATGCCGATAGAGGCATGAGTCCAATGCAGATATGGTGCTGCGAGGCACAGGAAAGATACGTGATCAATGTCTCTACAGATGGCATGAACACGTTCAAACTGGCGGCTAATAGAGAACGATGCGGATTCTCTATCGTAGGAAAAGGGCACGATGAGCAAAGGCTGATTCTCTTGGACCGAGAGTCAAAAGAGTTCCCAAAGCCAATTGATCTTCCCATGTCAATTTTGTTTGGAAAAGCACCAAAAATTTCGAGGACTGTCGAATCGAGAAGATTAACGCTCCCCGCATTTGATAGTAGCCTTGCAACATACATGTCGAAGGCTTCTAGGGGCATTCTGGACGAGGCAGTACACCGGGTCCTCGCACTGCCTGCTGTTGGTTCGAAATCATTCTTGATCACAATTGGTGATCGGACAGTAAGAATCCGTCTGTGCCTTATCTTACGAATGGTGACTGACCTCTCCTATCTTAGGTCGGTGGGCTAACCGCGAGAGATCAAATGGTCGGCCCATGGCAGACTCCAGTAGCTGATTGTGGCGTGACAGCAACCTCGCTCACTCTAGGCATCAAGACAGGAGAAGCCATGGCAATGGGTGAAAGGCCTACTATAGCACTTATGTCTCCCGCCGCTTCTGCACGAATGTCTGTCGCAGAGGCCCTCATGAATATCGCTGCTGCCCACTTGCACAACGGTTTAGAGCGGATATGCCTTTCAGCCAACTGGATGGCCGCTAGCAAACATCCTGGAGAGGGTGCTGCCTGTAAGCTCTCCTTTCCAATCTACTACAACGCACTTTCGACTAATTAACCACAGTGTATGAGGCTGTGGAAGCCATCGGCATGAAACTCTGCCCCGAGCTTGGCATCAGCATTCCAGTAGGCAAAGATAGCATGTCGATGAAAACAAGCTGGACCGATACAGAGTCTAATGAAGCGAAAGAAGTCACTGCTCCTTTATCGTTGATAATCTCAGCTTTTGCCCTAGTCTCAGACATCAGACGCACCTGGACGCCTACCCTGCGCCGTCCAGAAGAGGTTGGAGAGACCGTCTTGCTGTTTGTAGACCTTGCCGAAGGGCGTAAAAACCTTGGAGGCTCAGCTCTTACCCAGGTCTTCGGAGATCAGATTGGGAATTCTGTTCCTGATGTGCATAATGTGCAACTTCTGAAGGATTACTTCGACGCTATAGACCAGCTTCATGAGTTCGGCATTGTACTTGCGTAAGCATCAATTCGCATCACGCGGGTTGACAAAGCTAAGACTATATTCAGGTATCACGATCGTTCTGATGGCGGTTTATTTACGACCCTTGTTGAAATGATGTTTGCTGGCAGGTGTGGAATGTGTATCATGCTGGATGACTTATGTCGAAGTGCGGATACAGCCAATATTGTTGAAACGCTGTTCAACGAAGAGCTCGGAGCGGTGAATATATCCAATCACCCTGCGGCGAAGAGATCCTAATCGCTGTTGCAGGTGTTCCAAGTCCGCAAGAAAGATGAGATCAACTTTCACCGAGCATTTGCCACCTGTGGACCCCCTAGTGGCCTTATCAAGAAAATTGGTAGCGTACCAAAAGCTTCTGATCAGGATCTTACCATCTACCGCGGCGCAACGCTAGTGTACCAAGCCAATCGTAGCGTCCTTCAGCAGCGGTGGTCAGCAACATCTCATCAGATGCAGCGGCTGCGAGACAATCCCAAATGCGCCGACGACGAGTATGCTTCCATTCTCGACTCCTCCGACCCAGGCCTTTCCTATAACCTGACTTTCAAACCTTCTGCTAATGTGATCCCATTCATGACATCTCTTTCAAACCGCTGGTCTCGTCCCCGAGTAGCTATACTGCGCGAGCAAGGCGTCAATGGTCATGCAGAGATGGCATTCGCCTTCGATGCTGCAGGCTTCTCGGCGGTAGATGTCCATATGACAGACATTCTCTCTGGGCGTGTTTCATTGGCCGCCTTCAAAGGTAGCATCAATAATGCCGAGCCAGAAGCAAGCTAATGGTTAATAGGTCTTGCGGCTTGCGGAGGATTTAGTTTCGGTGACACTCTCGGGGCTGGCCAAGGTTGGGCTAAATCAGTTCTACTTCATCCCGAGACTCGTGCACAATTTTCAGAGTTTTTCACACGCAAGGACACCTTTGCGTTGGGTATGCCCTTTCTACTCCTTTTGACTATGAAACGATATTGAGCTGATTTTAGGTGTCTGCAATGGTTGCCAATTCCTTAGTCGCCTTAAGGAGTTAATACCCGGAGCTCACAACTGGCCAACCTTCGCTCGCAATATTAGCGAGCAGTACGAGGCTCGGGTATGTATGGTCGAGGTTCTCGATAATTCTCGAGCACCTTCGGTGTTCTTGCACGGCATGGCTGGCAGTAAGTAGATCTCGTAACATCTCTTATTAAGTGACTGCTGACTCGCTTTTAGCCACGATGCCAATCGTCACAGCTCACGGAGAAGGCCGGGCTTCATTCGCTACAGAACCACAGACTGACGCAGCGGAGCAGCTCCTAGCTCACAACCAAGTGTCAATACGCTATGTAGACAACTACTTGAAGCCAACGGAGCAATACCCTGCCAACCCAAACGGCAGCCCCCTTGGGATTGCTGGTGTCAGGAGTCCGGATGGGAGGGTACTAGCATTGATGCCACATGTTGAGAGGACTATACTTTCTGGAGTAAGCAGTTGGGTACCTGACGAAAAGACTGAAGAGTGGGGTCAGATGGGGCCTTGGATACGGATATTTCAGAGCGCAAGGCGTTGGGTTGGATGATCACTGCTTTATCTGATGAATCATCGGTTATAGATGCATTGTACGAAACTATAAAAGGTGTTACGGATGGAGACCATTCTCCGCGCCTTACATATATGATCATCAGATGCATTGATGAGCATGCTGGATCATATTATTGGAGAAAAGACGCACTTATGGCTAGACTTCGAAGTATAGGCAATCTCCCAGGCTCTTGGATCAACAACCGAGCTTTTTATCAACTTTTGTTGCGCCTAATATTTGTTGCGCCTAAGATATGCTGCATAAAGTCAAGGTACGGCAATGAGGTATCAGATGCGATAACGTCTCAGCTGTGATCTTTCGCCTGTAAGAATCTTTCTTTTATCGCGACAAGTGGTACTTGCAGGGCCCGCGCTCGTGCCGTGAAGGGCACAAAGTGCGTGGTCATTTGACATTCCCACATTTCACACTAAACGTTAGCCATTATCAGCGTTGACGCCTTCTGTCGATCAATGATTCTCGAGTGGCTTGCAAAAGTTGTCTTGCGCAGTAATGTTTTTGCCAGCCTTCATCATTGTCGCCCCCGCTCTCTGCTCCCTGAGACTTAGTACATCTGCTGCGGCTGTACCTGTGACGTCCGATGGCTTTATCATCCCAGTTGCACTGCAACAGTCTAACAATAACACTTATTCTTCAAATACCACTGGCCTGAACGCCATACAAATCGAGAATTTCACGTATATGCAATGCTTCCCACCTATGTTACACACCTACTAACTCCTTCAAACCCAGGAACACCACCAACGAATATCTCTACCGCTACCCCGTCCCCGGCACCAAATACACCCTCTTCGTATCCGACTGCACCACCGCCCTCTCCCCCCCCGCCCTCAAAGCCACCTTCCTCCAAGGCATCACCGCCCTCGACGCCGAAATCGACCAAGGCCGCGGCGCCCTCGAACCCGATTTCTTCAGCGCATTCGTAGATCCCATACTGGTGGAATGGCATTCCTCCTCCTCCATCAGCGATTATCGATGCCCGTATAATGATTTGCTGCATTTGTGGAAAGCGCTGAGATTGGTGTTGTTGGATCGGACGACGAGGTTTCCGGCGTGGTTGTATGCGAGGGTGTGTAGTTGTAGGGTTAATTGGAATGGGGAGCCGGGGGAGACGGAGGCGGTGGGGATTTTTGTTATAGATGATGAGGAGGGGGAGGGGGGGTTACGGCTGGTGGAGGGGTGAATGTAGAGGTTGGGACTGGGTGATGAGGGATGTGTGGGGGAGGGTTGCTGGTGCTAATTTGGATTCTCTGGGATTTTAGAGATAGCGGTATGCGAACTTCGGCTCGAGCAACGGTGTTTCCTGGTTACAGGTAGACCTGGTTGCAGATAGATGCTGTCAGGGAGTACTGTAAAGCAAGAGTGGTCGGAACAACCTAAGTAGATTGTATGAAGAAAATATTAAATGTAAGGTTTAGAGTGATGGTGTGAGTTGTGAAAAGTTAGAGACGGAAAATATAGCCGTAAAGGAACGAGATAAATGCGTGTAAATGATTAGACCGTAATTTTAGAGGGATTGTAGCCCAAGAATTAAGTTGGAGACTGTCAATATCTTTAAGTGACGCATATGTCTTCCATGCATTAAATGAAGTAGCAAAATCTTTATGGTGAAGTGGTTGTAGACCCCTGGGCATTCTTTTGAGAAACGTTTGATTAGTCGAATGGAAGGTATTCGTTGTATAAGCACGACCGTTGTTCCATTTCCCTAATATGTAGAGCAGGATTAGATCAGAAGTCTTGGGCATCTCGCGAGGAAAATTTGTGCTGAGGATGGACGCTAGACACAACGCACGACGTGAACTTCCAACACTTCGAGGGATGCTACATGCTTGATTTGGTGGCATATTTCTTGTGACGGTATTATTCTCAATGCTCAGTCAGTGCGTGGATGAACGACTTCCGCTCGAGGTCTCAATCTAATATGAACATCCTTTTGAAAAATCCGAAATAGTCTAAATCAAACCCCTTTTTTTCCATAATGTCAACTCCGTCCCATTACTGAACCGAAAGCCTGTCCATATCCAAACTCCCCTTTTGCGCCGAAGTCCTCAACTGTCACCGGTCTATAGAAGAAGATATTCTGGAGCATTGATAACACGCGTTAGTAACCTCTGAATCATGGGTCTCTCCGACCCTACTCACTTCCAGTGCGATCTCGTTTGTGCGCTTTGCGCATGTGCTCCCACGCTTCCTCATATGTGGCGAACGGACGTTGAAGGCCCCGATGACAGGATTTACGATTGCAAGCCCATCCTTCCTTTTCCTTGTCATCCTTGCCGTCAGAGGATTTCACCTCGCGACTCGTTGACGTTTTAGACTGTTTGCTGCTATTTTTCTTTGAAGAGCCATGATGGAAACCCCTAGTATCTGAGCTGTGTACAGGCATATAGTATGATTGTCTGGGAAGAGGAGGCCGGCTTGTAGCTCGACTAGTTGTGCATGGGGATTCTGTGGGATCCCTAGCAACCGTGGTCCTCTCCGAGGATGGAGGCGTATCTGAACAGCCGTGATGGGAGCCCCTAGTATCTGAGCTGTGTACAGGTATATAGTTTGATTGTCTGGCAAGACGAGGCCGGCCTGTAACTTGACTAGTTGTGCGTATGGATTCTGTGGGATCCCTAGCAACCGTGGTCCTCGGAGAGGATGGAGGCGTATCTGGACGTGATGATTCACTTCCGGCAGGCGCATCAAGCGATGCTGAAGAGGCGAGTGGTTGTGAAAACTTGACGTGCTTATTAGGAGCCTTATCCGGCTCGTCGTATGTCTTGATTTTGTAAATTTTCCGAATTCCTGCAGGCTGAGATGCACTTGTGGTACGGGGATATTCGGGCCTGATCCTCTCGTACGAGCGTGCTTTGCCCAAGGGAGGCAGAGGATATGAGGTGCTGACGAGGCTTTTTTCTGGATCTGTAGCACCATAATTCGCATCTTCATAAGGTTTCTGTCGGTCTATAGGCTGGTGTGGCTCCCTGACGGTATGATCTGTGGGTCTCGGCTTTTCGTACGACTGTAGTCTGCCCAGAGCCTGGGGCGGAAGATGGCGGGCTTCATTAGCTGGCTCCTTTGCGGATTTCTTAGAAGGCGAATCCGTATACTTGGTTTTTTCGGTGTATTGTGGCTTCAGGGGGCTTCTTCCCTTTGCCTCTGCATCGAATGGAGAAGCCTGGATGTCCTGCTTGGCAGGCATTGGTAATGCTGCCAAAGACTCGTCGCGCATGGAATGCAGGGGGCTAGTTTCTGGGCACTCGTTTTGGTAGCCCTTTCTCGCATTCTGATGCTCTTTGTCTTTCTCATTGGGATGCTTTGAATTGTAGTCTTCAGTGACTGAAGACTCGGCATTGATTTCCTCGAGACCAGTCTCGATGGGTTCCATCTCCACAGGTGGAGGAATGACTATCATCTATAAGACTAAAAACCGACAACTTAGTTCAGGGACATACCTGGAACCATATTGTCCATCCACGAAGGCTTCCGCTCCAAGATATCTGGACTACTGGCTCTTGGCACTTGTGGGTGAAGCGGAGAACCAGCATCATCCGTTGAAGTTTCTGTTGACATTGAACGATCCTCACTGGTAGCGAGACTTGACATGCTACCACTTTCTGGCCCATGATCGGCTGTGCTGGGTCGGCGCATCTCCCCCGTGCTCCATTTCGGAATGTCCAAAGTCTCTTTTCGGCCATCCTCGTGAGGGTCAGTGAAGGAAATGGTTGTTTGGGTACTATTTGACATGACAGTACAAGGCCGAACTGGTTCGATGGCTTGTGTAGGCGAGTGCTGCTTTGCCAATGGCTGCTGCTTTTGTGCGTTTTCATCTAAGACTTTCTCGATAGTTGGTTCTGTGGACATCGATAGGCCCAACAATGCATGCGCCAAAGGACGCGGGAGAGCTGGTGGACTGTTATGATTCTTGGCATGATCCACAGCTGTAGAGCAATCATTGTTACTTGTGGCACTCGTGGGTGTCAAGGGTGACGAAGAGCTGGTTGTGTCGAATGAAGTTACCGAGGACGATCTTTCAGAGCGGGTCCGAGTGTCATCGCTCCGCTGGTAGACCTGTTGAGGCGTCAATGACTGGTCACTCCCATTCGCATTTGGGTCAATATTATGGTATGACAGAGGGAGGTATCTGCGTGGTGTGCTGTTGGTAGGTGTACATGGAGCAGTCCAGGACACGAGTTTCTCTGCGGCAGGGCTAAGACTCTCTATGGCGTTGGCCGAATTAGGATTGCAGATTTGAGAAAAATCCTCAGGAACATGGTCAGAGTAGTGGATCACTGAACCCTGGAGGATAATGGATACAGAGATTGTCTCCTCCCTTCGTTTCTTTACTTCGTTTCTTGTTTCATGACCCCGAAGGGATGTCTTATCACACTCTGGCTCTTCGTCACTAACATAGTCTTTGTTGATCTTGATAGCAGCTAGGGTATACGTGGATCCCGATTCGGTAGTGGTTCTTTCCTTGATCAAGTTTGTGATCATTCCGTTTTTAGCATCATCTACTACCCGGGGGTCACAGAACTCTTCGAGCGCGGTTCTTCCACTTCTTTGCTGCTTGATTACTTCATTGAATAAGTCGCCCTGGCTGAAGGGTAGTTCCTTCCGTTGTGCAGACTTCCACCTGTCTTCACGAGAATGACGCTCTGACGGCACAAAAAGGTAGCCTTCGTAGCTGGAAGACGAAATCGGATTGGTGGGTGGCCCACAACCATGATGATGAGTATGACGGGTAGACATACCAGGACGGCCACTTGCTGTGTTGCTGGGAGTTGTCATGTTTGTGCCGAGACAGATGCTGCTCGATGAATTTGATCTCGTTATACTCGAATCAGTTAGAGACTGTTGTGGCTAGCGTAGGTTTGCTGGATGTAAGGGCTGGGGGTTGAGGAGGTTCCAGTGCAGTGATGAAAGCTATCCGATAACCAACATGGGTTTCACTGTTGAGAAGGAAGTACAAAGGGACTTCTGCCTAACGTTATTCTTCCAAGCAGCATCATTCGCTCAGTTTGAGGATGATTGGGACCCTATGCATGGTTAGAGGCTCATTATTCTCGTGGTAAGGCAACCAAGTGATTTTCACGCCAGTGAAGGCTTATTGCTAGAAACTTACGGTATCAGATTCTGAAAAGCCGATAGAAAGTTGGAGACTCGAAAAGATATTTTGAGAGTTGATGTTTTGAAAGTCGACAAAAGGCTGAGCAGGTCCCAAGCAATCTCAACTGTTTTAGGCTGCCACACCACCTTCGTTTAATATTCCCATAAGCACCCGAGGTTCCACCACTTGCGACAAAAAAAGAATTACACTATAGCCTTAAACCTGCTTGATAATGTGAAACAAGACCCAATACGAAACCTGCTGTACCCATCCGATACGCCCGTATAGATGGAAATGTGACTTTGTAAGAGGGGAATATGCAAGTCCGCGAAAAGGGAGCAGCCAGTACATGATCAGCAGTCAAATATCATACCCTTATCACGCCAAGCATGGCTGTTGTAGAGGATATGATCAAGGATGGTGCTGTCCGTTGAGAGGCCTTTTTGCCTTGGAGGCAGCCATCCCGGGTGTCTGCGAATTCTTGTACCCCTAGACGCAGCTTGGGGCCGATGCTCATACGGCGGTTGAGGTCGTATGACTGTGGGGCCATCGGGAACGTGCATATCCATCATAACAATAGGGCGAAAGTCTCACAATTATGGAATTTGGGAACAGAATCTGCTGGGAAGTAATCATGCAAGCTCGGAAGAAAGGCGGGAGAGGGAGCCAGCAGGGTAAGGCACCTGCCATCGGCCCGAATCTCCCTAAGCGAGCCCCTAACAAATACTCTTGGGGGCCTTTAAGGCTTACTTCAAGGGTGGCCTCCCGGCTAGGTACAGGGATTCCCCACACATTTTCTTGTCAATAACGAGCTATCGCAGTGGGTCAGAGCCTCATGTTCGTCAAGCCGTACCTCGAAGACAATTAGCGAGAGCTATGTTTCCCATTATCTTACTCTGAGCCTACTCCTCATCCATCTAGTGTCCGCTTCTCCCATCGAAGTGCCCTCTTTCTCGGCTCCCTCATCTGCAACGTGATAGCAAATATGGCCGAATTGTCAACCATGTTTTGGAGTTCCTTCTGTCCATCTGCTTCCGTCTCTCCTGCCCGCAGCACAGGTCGTACTCGATATTGACTAAATAGAGCAGCCAAAACCGCCACGAACTCAACTTGGGAGAATTTCCGCCCAACACAGGAGCGAGGTCCATCTGCCCAAGCAATGAATGTGCCAGGGTCTGGCTCAATGAACGATTCTTGGATCGTCCTTGGGTTCGTGGCTTTCTCGGCCTGCGAAGGTCTAAGCCAGCGGGAGGGGCGCCAGACCAGTGCATCAGGGCCCCAGGGTTTGGGATCGGTATGGAGACCTTCTACATTGATGCTGATGCTAGTGTTTGGAGGAAGCACATGCGTTGTGTTTTGCATTGTTAAAGTTTGACTATGCAAACCTGTCGTCCTAGGCATGAAGACAATTGAGCCATATAGACGTAGCGTTTCGTACTTCCGTGTGTTAGCAAGGAACAGCTTGATTCGAATCGAAGGCAACCGGCATGACTTACCATGACGGCAAGACACCTTTGTAATTTCGGGAACACCTCTTCGTACTTCCAGCTCTCTGTGCCTTTTGAACTTTCTAGGACTTGATGGATTTCTTCCGCAAGCCACTCTTGACACTCAGGATGAGCTGCTAGAAGCATCAGTGAGGCTGCCAGGGTATTTGCAGTGGTCTCATGCCCTGCAAGATTGAACGCAAATATATTGCCGAATATCTCGTCATCAGTCAGGCCAAGACGACCCGACCCCGACTTATCCTGAGTCCTTTGGGCTTCCTCAGAAGCTCGTACAAGAGCGCTCATCAAATTTGTGCTCTCATGCTCGTGTCCTTCGCCTACCGCTTGCTGACGCGAGAGCATTTCCTCCATATATGTCTGGAATTCCTTTATGGCGAGACCGAGATCACGCAACTTCTTCGGGAGGAATGAGCGGGATAGAGTCTTCCGAGAAAAGATACTAAAAGTGAAAGTGTTTCTCAGACACAGAGCAAGCGCATCTCGGTAAGTCATAGCGTGACCGGCTGGAAGATCTCGGAGCCCACCGTGGAAAGGATAGGAAAGCCCAAAACCCACGGACGTCAACACATGTAGAGCGACTGTCGCAGTGTCTGGGACAGTTTCCATTGTACCTTTTCTTCCTTGATCCGCCCAGGACTGGGCCATTTCTGTGGTTTGCCGTAGAGCCTCGGCCCAGACTAAGGAACTGGTTCTCTCATTGAAGCTTGGTGCTGTGAGCCGCCTTTGACGTTGCCAGTCTTCACCTTCGACCTGTGATCTGATTAGCCT
Organism: Cladonia borealis; assembly: GCA_018257855.2. NCBI lineage: Eukaryota > Fungi > Ascomycota > Lecanoromycetes > Lecanorales > Cladoniaceae > Cladonia > Cladonia borealis. The sequence goes on from JAFEKC020000015.1 coordinate 1,209,256, forward strand.
TGGCCATAAGCCTACTGGCGATAAGGATTGTCTTACCGTATTAAGATTAGGCCCGAAAATGTCAAGTGGTTCTACATGTTGTTAAGAGCTGATCAACTGTTTCCGACTGCTTAGATCTTACGTACTGTACATAATGGCTGGCTTGATAAATTCCTTGCGCTGTGAAAGTATTGTATGCGCAACTTGAGCATCCGCCACGGAAGCTTCATTTCCGCCTGGCGTGACGATAAGGAACACAGACCCAAGCTCATTATGCAGAGCATGCTTTTCGTGAAACTGCCAGCCAATATATGTACATCTAGCCCATGTACCAAGACCAAACGGCAGATACTTTAGCAGAAGTATGGCTGGGAATACCTTGTAAGTTATTATCCAGAACGGATTCAGCAGATGTACAGGACTGAGTACTATGGGTAAGCCGATCTTGCGGGCAGCGTTGTAATTCGAGATGAAAGAAACAGTCGTCCAACCGAAGGAGGCGACAAGGATGCTTGCGAATGCCACAGTCCAATTCATCTTGATGCAATGCTGTTGTTGGAATGATAACTCTATGCTGCTAATAGAAAGGCCAGTGCAGGACGTTGAAGTAATTGAGACTTAGCTCGATGAGTCCCTAAACGTCTTTGGAGATGGAATTTTAAAGTCCACACGCCGATAGCCTCGATGTTGTAGGTGAATGGTGTACAACTTTGATATTAGCCAGATGACTTCAGATCCTTTAGTGCGTGGCAATCAAATTGCCAGGTGCTATCAATCGGAAAAGCGGACGTAGATAAAGGCCTAGAACACCTTTCAGGGGTAATTAGCGGAACCATGCCGCTTAGAAGGGTGCCCCCTAGAGATACCCTAAAGTCGGGTCGCCTAGGCGGGAGGACTAGCCCTACGGGTCACAGTTTTTAGGCCTAATTTTGTTTCCTAAGGGGTGAGCTTTAGGGGCCTTTAGGCATCAGCCCTAGAGGGCTATACGGCTGATAGTGTTTTCTTACCATCTTTATCAACTATAGAGCTGTGTAAGTGACCAGAAAGGATGCCTAAGACGTAATATGATTACAAGTTATACTAGATGTATATATACAAACATCAACTATATTGGAATGAGCATATAGAGGCTATATACTAACATAGAGTTGATGGTTGATGGAAATGGGGGGATAGACGAGGATCAGCCACTTTAAGGGATAGCTAATAGTACAAGAGGCGGATGAAGAGTAGGCAAGGCTGTGGCACGTAAATGTTTCACCACCTTTAAGGCACGGGAGATGACGTTGATATCATGCAGGTGACAAGTTCTGCCACGATGACTCGACGGGGTTGACGATGGTACACGCCTAAGAAGAGATATGGCATAGAATTCTTGGGTTAGTCAGCAGAGAGATCGGCATTGAGCATCCCTCGCTTAGGCATCCTCAGTTGCGCTCCCGTGGGGACGCCTTATCCCTTCTTTTAAGGTGCTTATGTCCAGCGATGGATGTAAGCACTAGATTCAACCCACGATAGCGTTATTCGCGCAATGTTGAATTAAGCATTCCCGGTTTTTGCTCTCCTGCGGTCAGCATCCTTTACGAGTACAGTCAGCACCGATAGGGAGCGGAAGAGATCGTGGCACTACATCGACTTTCTTTACATTTGGACGTGTGCGTTCCTATTCAGGCTCGATCTGAAGTCAAGGAAAGATGGAAATGCCTATTTTTGACTGTGCCTCGCGCCATCTTTACCTGCATTGTCGATCGTTTTCAGCTTGCGTCGTGGTTCCTTACTGTAGCCATTGGGGCATTGTTCCTGCAACTTGTTGTGGGGGACCCTTTTCGCTTAACGCTCTTTTCCATTGGGTGTCTCGCATAGGGCCACAAAAGATGTAAGCTGACTTAATGGAGCATGAAGCTACTCGGACCGAGCTCATGTAGCTATCCCGAAGGCCACAATGACTAAGTATTAAAAGCCGGGTCCAGAAGCGTACTCGAGGGAAGTCACTAAGAACCTTTTTTCAACATTCAACATAAGCATTAGCAGTCCTCAGCCTATTTTCCTCGTTCAAGCTCAGAAAAGATCTCCATCAGCCATCTGAGTGTCGATAGCAAACATGTCTAGTAGTTCCCAGTCGTTCAGTAAGCCGCCGAAAATAAGTCAACCGGCCTTTCAGGTATGTAAAATCCCGTCTTTGCACTGACTATGGTGAGGCTGACTTGACTATAGGCTTCCATTGGAGTTCTCCTAGGCCTCGCAGTAATTGTGGCCGCGGGTCGCATTACAGCGCGCCTTTACAAGTCGTACCGTATCAGTGTCGATGACGGCTTCTTTCTTCTTGCCCTTACGGCCCTCATCTCCGGGACTACTGTCCTCTATTTCGACGTACCATACATCTATCTGCAAGAGGATGTGGAGGCCGGCTTGCGCGCTCCTCCTGCAAACTTCATTCCCCAGCTTCTTCGAGACGAAAAACTCCAAGACGCTGCAGCAACAATGATGGGGCTTACGATCAGTAGTGTGAAGTTTTCCTTTTTATTCTTCTTTAAGAGTCTGTTGAAACAGCAACCAAAGATGATGATCTGGTGGTGGTGCATCTGTATTCTCCTCATTCCCACTGCTGCAATCTTGATGTTCTCCAATCTTATCTCTTGCCCCTATTTTGATGAACGAATTCTTGGTTTGTCACCTACTCTCCCGGCTAGCGTTCTAGACATTTTTTACTGATTGCCCGTAGTCGAATGCGTGACTCCTGGGGCACTAGCTCGAGAAAATGGAATCCTGAAAGCGAGCGTGATCTTGGATGTATGCACGGATGCTTTTCGTAAGATTCATTTCCAGGGAAACACTTTTGATCTGTAATTGACCGTGTAATAGTCATATCCATTCCAGTAGCCCTACTATGGAATGTCCAGGTTAGCCTGCGGCGAAAGCTTGCACTTTGGGGGATCCTGTGTCTCAGTATCTTTACGATGATCACCGCAGTAGTTAGGGTAGCTGGTGGCAACATCAACCACGGTCAAGTTGACACTTCCTGGGCTGTATTCTGGCTCCAAACCGAAGCTGCCATTGCAGTGCTTGTGGTTTCTATGACCGCCTTTAGAGCGCTTTTCGTTTCTCATAGGGCCTCGAAGCAACAGTCGCCAAATCAACAGGACGGTCTATCGTCACGATCCGCTTGGAGCAAGCGGTTCAGGTCCCGTGATAACTCGCTGACGATACCATCGCCATCGTTTACGGGCGTGCGAACATATATAGGCAAATCATCGCACAATGGGAGCGTTTCCCAAGAACCTATGAACATGGAACTGTCACCGCAAGGACAAGGGATTCTTGTGACAAAGAACATTTCGTCGAGAGAGGTAGGCAATATAATCACACTATCCAGATTGACTTATAATGACATCTTCATAGACGGATCAAGGCAAAGTGCTCAGACTTTCTGCTGAAAGTTTTGTTTGAGCATATGCGTAAAGTTCCTGGAAGCGCTCTTCATGACCATGATGCCATCTACGAGGCTGTCTGTTGTCTTAGTAGCGCAGCGTTCTAACGAGTTCAGCGCTTTGACATAGAGTATTAGCTATCAATAACGCCATTCTATACCACCAACCCTTGGCATATGCTGCGTTCCCGATTCAAGCTCCCGGTCATAAGAGGTTGACATACGATAAGGTCCCACGAAGCTTGAGAGTGGCGGCACACTATGGGTGACATCGTCTCGGTATTGCTCCGATTACTGATATTTGGCACCCCCCTCAGCATGTTGAAAACTCTTCATGTGCCTAGCTAAAGCGATTTAACAGGTCGACAATGTCTCCAGTCCCGCCCTACTTCCAAGTCTCTGTAGTAGACCAACCAGATACTGGTTGTTGCGTGTGCGGTCTGGACAAGATTCCGGCGTCGAAGTGCCCCGTGATAGGACTGAAGTGGTTGCTGGCGTGGCGCCCCATGATAGAAACACTCTCGATAGGCTATTGAGTGCTTGTGGCTTCTATATTATATCCGAAGAAAGTAACCACACCAGGGCCAAACAGATCTTTAGTGACTGATGGCGCGATGAAAGTAGATGCTCGACCCGATACCATGCGTTGGCATGTCTCTAGGCTCGCCTTATGAGAAATGCCCACTAATCCCAGAGAGTGAGTCAGCTTTCGTAGAGGTCCGGTTGCTGCCCTACGGCAGCCACAAAAGGATTATTAAGAAGCTTAATCTGTTAGACTAAGGCATAGTTTACCCCCCACCCCTTCCCAGATCTCATCACGCTTCCAGCGTAGCGTCTAGATATCGGGAATGAACGATCTCAGCGCCTCTCAGATAGGTTGCCTTCGATTGGTAAAAGCACTTGAGGGATATATTTCGGGAATTTTTTCGCAAGAAGTGCGCCGTATCTAGTGTGTACTATCCCTCAAAACATATACACTGAATGAGAATTGATAATCAGCCATGTATGCCAACGCAGAAAAGCCTTTCTCACACACCGTAGGAAAGCGAAGCCGCAAATTGTCGTCCTCCCGCCTGCTTCTATAAAAAAAATTCTCTATACTGTTGAACCAGTGTGATGTCAGTTCTCGTGTCAACTGCGGGTCCCCAATTCACCACCAGCTCGCCTAGCGCTACTAATATACCTGTACATTTTCTTCATTCCGAGGTCATACCTGCTCTTCCTTTATAGGATCCCAATTCTGCTGTGCCAACTCAGACCTGTCATTAGGTCCAGTTGTTCCTTCCTCCTTCGACCTAGGAGGGCGTATATCGCCGGAGTCCTTATTTTCGCTGCCTCCGAACCAGTCGCGTCTCCGCAGACTCCACGTAGAAGAATTGGATCCGAATTTCACGCGGCTTTCGGCTATGTATCTGGCCAGACGAGGCATCATAGGCAAGCAGGCGCAAAGGATGATACATGCCAGTTCCGCAGTTCTGGTATAGTTAACGTGATTAGTAATGTTCCATGTTAGAAGGTTAGAAGAATGGGGCCTTACGCCCAGAGTCCCACTTGGGCAGTAATGTAGCTGACGTCCACGTCGAAGGTCGTTCGTATACTGTAGACTAGCCTGCAGACACTTGACGCAAAGGCACTATTCGAGATGGTGTTAGTCTCATAGCTTGGTAAGTATTCGGGTAGGGATGAGGAATTGAGCAAAAGGGATGAGGATTGGATTCAACGGGGCACAGTACAGGAGACCGGTAGCAAACACAGCGGTAAGGCCAATCTTTCGCTCTGGGGCCATTTGTAAATGCCATATAGCCCAAACGGGGAGAAGAAAATTTAGTAGATCTGAGAAAACATTGACGGCAGCGGAGATGACGAGTATGTCGTTCCTGCTAATGCAATCACTAGCGAGGTAAGGATTCCAGGTAGCATCGATGGGATGACATTCGAAAAGAACTGTCAAGGTGACAGCAATATAGACGGCTAGATTGGCCCAAATCAGAGCATGACAAGCCCAGTACACAGCTCCGGACTTCATCGGCGTGAAGATGCGAATTAGTTGGAAGATCAAAGAGGCCTTTGCTAACCAAAGGCAGGGACTGTAGAGCAGTTCAAGAGCCCAGCTGAACTGCAAAGGATCAGTTGACTGCAACTCTGATTGGTAATTGATAGAATTTGAACATACCTTTGTAATCTCCGCATATTGGGACACTTCGACGTCCCACACATGAAGACCAAGTCCCCTCAGTACAGCTACAAGGAAAAGGAACTCAAAAATGAGGTTCGTTGACTGCTTGACATCAGCCAAATTGTTCCGTCCGGAGGAGAAAGCTACCACAGAGGTTCTCACCCAGGCAAAGAACAACAGGTCTAGAGAGGTTCACTTGTCAGCACATCTGTTTTCACACTGGGGACTATTTAATAGGACTTACAGTCCTCAATGCCAAACCTTGCAGTCAAGTGTTTGGTAACGAGCCGGGCAGCGGTGAACATTGTTGTTAAAGAACCGCAGAGTATGACTGTTGCAAGAGTGATTCGATATAATGGATTGTCAGTGCTAGAAACTGGCACCAGTGATAATGAAGGTGAACCAGTTTCGGAGACATTTGTTGCCATGATCTGGAAACCGAGATGTTGCTTTTGCAGTGACGGTGGTGCAAGTCAGAGGACAAGCTGGGGCTTTATGGCTATCTGAGACTCAATAGGGACCCTTCCTACATGATTGATTGGCCTCATAAGCGGGGTTGGAACAGCAATGTTGCATGGATGTGAGGGACATAATCAGATTGCAGCTGTAGGGTGTAAGTAGAAGAAACACCGCAATAAGTTCGAACTGTCAGCGGAACCAGTTGTTAGTGTAGCTAGGAGTTCAAGCTGGCCGATTGGTCAAACGGCTTCTTCGCATCGGCTTGTCAAGACCTGATGTGCATCGTTACAGCCCTGCAGGAGACAGTAAGTCGCTAGGATGGCGGTGTAGAGCCCAAAGATCCATTGATACCTGAATATTTCTCTAATTGCCTGGACATCCATCGCGTCTAACGCAGGAGTGTAACAATTGATGCTCACAAGCTGCGTGATCATGTGCGCCTCAGCTTGTTGTATGAATTACTTGGACGTTCGGCTTGTGTTGTAAATGCAAGATTGACCTATGCAGGGCTGCGCAGTCTACCGCTCAAACATCCTGCAAGCTGATTACACAGGCCCTGTGTGTAGGTCTGTAAAGCAAAGAAATAGCAGTAGCTGAACTGAGTTAAAAGTGCCGAATGGTAAATTTAGCCCTCCAATTACTGGAGCGCGAAACACTCTGATTGGCTTTGCGCACGCTATATTTTGCCTAGGAATGCATGCATAATGTCGTTCGTTATCATCGTGCAGAGCTGTATGCACAGAATTAGGACGTGGGGCTGTGATGCATACCACATTGCGAAAATACTGCCGGGGTACATCAAACTTGGCCCAATAATCAAATAGCGAGTGCCAAAGATGCTCATGCAGGCGCGTGATGACGCAGGCTCGACTTATTGGCCACGATCATGTTACCTATTGGAGAGATATGTTTTCTAATTGTAACACTTCGATGGCTCTTACCTAGCCACAGGCTGTCCTGAAAATTAACGCCTTCCCTCTTCAAGGGTCTCGTCCATACACCAGTAGTGATTTAACTTTAGCCCTGAAGTACTAACTGGTCACAAGGCTTATTCTTTCGTGTTCCTCATATCCAAATTTGGAATTTGTTGCTTACAATGCATGAACGCGGCTTGATACCGCCCCTAGTCTTCTGCCAATGGAGAAGATCTGTGGCGTTCAGGGTTTGGGGTCCCCTCGAATGAAGAGCTTCTCACAGCCCTATCCAGTTCTAGGCCTCCACGGCGTATGACGCCGGTGGGCTACAAGACCCCTTATGATCTATCTTAGTGAAATGGTGTATTGTTGTAGTCCTTAGCGAATCCACATCCATCATTCATAAATCTGGTCTCGGGTTAGAGCCGATCTTATCAGCAAGCCGCTGCATGGGTGTCCCCATCTGAGCTTCGGCTGACAGTGGTATTGGAGGTAAGAAAAAGTTGGACTGATCAAACTTTTCTGCTACTCAGTGCCAGAGACGTTCAAGAAGCTAAGGGCGTCGATTCTTTGCTGGGGTCCCGCAGGCTGAAGAGTGAAAGTAGTGGGTTGCTGGGCGGCTGCTACGTGCTGCACGTTGCTTTAAACAATTGAGCGTCGAGGCTTCTGCTGACGATCTATACCTTACGATTGAGCCAGAATGAGTACTGTTTTAAGCTCCCTCAATTCCTCGTCCTTGCAAGCAAGCTGCTCAATGATCTGAACGCATCACGTATTCGACAGCGTGCTCAACGCGTTGCGTAAAATATTTCTAGACTTAAGGCGAGCCTAGCTCCGACAGCCTCGTCGTCAATTCCATCCTTCGGTTCAAGTATGTTGTCTGTACCAGCCACGAGCATAGTGTGTTTCTCGAGGCAACACGGAGGCCGAACCTCCGACTATGCAGTATGAACGCCCAGCCGATCATTTTGCGGCATTTTTGCCATCTTTCCAGCACGTTATTTTGATTAATAAGGGCGGTATAGGAGGCTGATGGTGGTATAGTAAAGTAGACTATTGGGAGAAGATTAGTCAAGTCTAAGATCCGCAACTAGAAGCTTACTTCAGTAGGAGTACGCAATGTAGTGGACATGAGAGCCGCTCGCCACTCTTCTCGCAGGTAGAGGTGTAGAGAGAGTCCATGAGCGCAAATATCCGGTGACTCAATGGAGCAGTCCAAGAAGACTTGCACATCATTATGCGCAGAGTGGGGCTTGGAGTACAGAGTCGCAAGGACCTCGTCGATGACCTGAGCTGGCATACATGATTATTTGCATGCTTCCAAGCCTTGTGGACAGCGTTGTGTTGAGCCACCCAATGCTATCTTGGCTGTAGGCGTCGAAATGAGCTCATGCATGGCTGGGGTTCGTCCCAAGCATAAGCTCAGGGTCTCTTCTCGAATATAGTAGCTTCAAAAACATATTGTCGGAGAGCGAGTCCTGCTGGCAAGCAGTGTCCACCCAGGTGGCTAGGCTCCCAATGTCTCTCATCGTACGGAAGGCCATTCCAGAGTAGAGCCATCCTTGGGAGGTTCTTCCACAAAGCGCATTCGCGTGCTGAGGATATCACAAGACCCTGTATAGCCGGGATGGAGCTTCCTTTATCTAGAACTACCTCAGTAGCGGGGTTATCGAGATCGCGTCGAGCAGATGCCTGACCTGGATCAGTAGCTTCTGACCAGTCTGAAAAGCGAGCAGCTTGAGCAGTAAAGCATTGAGAAGGAATGGAGTCACGTAGGGTCCTGATCAAGAGTGTCATTCACAAGTTTAGTGGCAATATTAAGGATGCCTGGGAAGTTGGACGCTTCAAGATTGCCGGCGATTAGGCCGGACTTAGCGCAAACCGCCGCCCCTAGAGACGACCATCTCGCCCCTACAGATGGAGCTTTGCCGTTTTCTTCTCCTCCTTGTTCGTAAGCCGTTTCCGTATCTTACAAATATACGTCTATTACGCTGGACAAGGAGCTTTTAGGCGAGAACCCTATGCGAATGAGATGAAGGTTTAAGGGATGTAGAATCCTTAATTGATTGAACGTTTTAGGCGTCGAATAGGATCCTATGTGATGGGGAGATTGACTTAGTATCACCTGTTTTATAGATATTGGGGCATGGGACTATGTCTAGATCAAAAGCAAAGTGTATAATTGTCGCAAGATCGAATATGTCTTCCATAAGTCAGGAGCACAATGGCACGATGCCAGGCTGGGTTGTTTCAGTCGAGCAGGTTGGCAAGTAGTTCTTTTGGGGCCTCTCCATCCTTTCCCAACTTCCTTCCCAGTCAGCTTGCAATTCTCATACTTTTCGACAATGCGCTATATAAGCATTAGGTTGTTAAAGTGGTGATTAGGTAATGCCTGGTTATCGCGTTGGAGATCTCGCATAGTAGTATGAAAGATCATTCGAGGTATTGGATTTTGAAGGAAAGCATTGTGTATGGGAGTATATATGCATCATCATGAGAAGCTTCGAGAGTGGAGGAGTTTGCGCCGGAGCGGTATGAGGGTTGGGATAAGAGTGCGTTTGAAAATATGCAGACGACTGAGCAGCGCAGACGGGTCCTTGAGACTCTTAGGGATGCACAGGAGATTTGGAGTACTATAAATTGGACTTTTATGCTTAACATGAATCTTGGACTTCTCGGTGACACCTCTGTCTGCTCAAGGGTGGAAGGTAATGCTTTGATAAGCCAGGCAGAGCTTGTGTCTCAAAGACGACTTCTGGTGGTTTCGATTACACTACACAGTCGATTGGTGTCTTGTAGGTCAGATAAATCTGGCTCCGTCCTATTTTGGCGTTCGGATTAGAGTCTATGATTGCAACGTCAAATCATTGACGATCGTCCTGGGTAGACTCGTAAGAGGCAGGATGTCAAACTGAGATAGATCCGGAGGTTCGCTTCACTCGATGTCGCCATGAGTACATCAAGCTGATGGAGTTCCTGTGTCCAATTGCTTGGGAGAAACCAGATACCTTGGATAACTCCAAAGGAAGGCACTACCAGGGTTACTGGGAGTTGGTGGTGTGAAAACATTAATCGTCCCTAGGTTCCACAAAGCCGGTTGAACGCACTGCTGCACCAGGTGTCCAAAAATTTGCACCTCACACTCCTGCATGGTAGGGATATTTCCGCGCCCTCTCGGCATCGGTATATAAAATGCTAGAGAACATCCTGGTAGATTTGTCCAGATCCACCTATCTTTGACTACAAGTTCGGGGTTGAAGTAAGTGAGTTTCGAGCATGCGATCGGTATAGCAGTAGTACATGCATCCTCGTGGAAATTAGGAAGATCCGACCGATCATGGATGATTGAGCACTCGCCAGAATAGGCATTTGTCTGGTTGGAGGGTCGGAACTGGTTGAGCAGAGTGATGTTGAGGCTGTTGAAGCTGATTGAAGAGGGTTCGATAGCCAGCGATACTATTGTGAGTGGGAATAAGAAAGAAGCGAATAGTACGGGACATATCTGCATGATGGCTACAGCATAGACCAGAGAAGGTCTGTGTTGAAGGTTGAATTTGGCACTGTGCAGCAGAAATCTAGGGATCTTCGGAGGGTTGATGATCTTTTAAATTGACGCTCAGGTACGAAATGTGCGTATTTCATGTACGTCGGGTGTTCACGAGCGGTCTAAGTTGACGCAAAACCGCTTATAATCAATGAAACGAAGATTTCTTGGCCAACGTACAAAATGAACTTTACCGACCCAATGACAGACTACTTGGGTCATCTTATCCTGCAATTGACAGAGAAGGGCCCAGCGTAGTCGTCCCCAAGCAGCTATAAAAAGCTCAACTTTCCCTCCGGGACATGCTAGAAATGTTCCAGGTTGATACTGGCCATTTATCGATATTTGAACAGTGGACCTTCTAGGGTAGTGTAGGCTCGGGCAAGCCGATGGTCCACCTTCACAGAGTTACATCGCTTTCTGACCAGGACTCTGGGTCTGCAGGAGAACGCAGTGTTACTGAGATGGACGTGGCGTTGGAGTGGCCAGCGTGTCGCCTGAGGAAAATGGCAGGAGGTGATCCGGTCCATATTACTATGGACTGAGCCGATGGCAAGCGCAGTTACATTCGAAGCAGTCTCAGCTGGATCAACGCCATACATTATGAGAAACTTCTGAAGTTGTTGACGGAGAAGAGAGTCCATTGCGCGAGCAAAAGAGGCTAAACCATGTCTGGCTAGCTCAAACACATCGAGAACAACCTAAATGCATCCTTGTAAGCGATGATCAAAGCGCGTTCAGTTGTCTCAGCTATGACTTTGTGAAGACCAGCCTTTGGCTCCACCTGCTCCACTCTGAGCTCGCGCCCAGGGATCTACTCCATCAAAAATGCAAGCATGATCGTGAAATTGGGTCAAGATAGTGGAAAAGCAAAACGTATATTGAACCAAGGAGCCTGTAAGAGAAGCTAGCAGGCGAGAGACCCAAGTTGTGGATCGTGAGAGTGATCGGAGATTGGCATTACGTGTCCTATTGCTCCTCCATGCGACCTGATGTCTCGCCTTACACAGTCAGCGTAGCGGCTAGCCTGATTGAGGTTTTCGAGACTTACACCATTGAAAGTCGATTAGGGTTAGGAGCTGTTGGTGATGTGTTGTTGACTAGACGTTGTGAGGTACAAGGGTTAGGGTTGGGGTTGGTGAGCTGTTGAGAGATCTTTGACATTAAGTTGCATGACGATCATGACGATTGAACATCTGTCTGCTTGCTTCCGCTTCAACCCTCATGCAAATTAATGTTAACTGAGTGCCCGCACCTTGCAATAGGCCTATAACTAAGGTATTATTCGTTGCTCAGATGCAGTTTAGATCACTCTATCAATGCGATTCCGTCTATATTCAAATGCCTTCTATGCTTTTTGATCATCCACCATTGATATCCGAGTCATAACACTTATAACGCCATCCTGAATTTCAGAATATCTCTCTTAACGATATCGTCTTTCTCCGCAAAGAACTCTGGCATATCCCAAGTACAGCTGAGATACCTCCCCGCGAGCCAATCTTGCTTCTTCTGCGTCAAGGAAACAATTGTATCCCCAGCGAGCTCCGGGGTATCGGTAAGCACTGTAACTGCATCGTTAGCCCAACAACTTGACTGAACGCTGCGAACTCTCACGGTGATGCATTTCCTTAGGCATAGTCACCGCCAATTCCGTCATGACCCCACCCGGATGCACCGAGAAAGCTACGACCCCTTGGTCGCCGTACTCTGCGTTTATGAACTCAGAGAAACGCACTATTGCCATTTTGGTGGTTTGATAGCCGCTCATTCCTGGTCGGACATTGTGTGCGCCTATAGAGGAGAGGTTGACGATTTGTTTGTCCCCTCCCCTTAACATTAGTGGGAGGAAGGAACGGGTCATTAAGTAGGGTCCTCGGATATTCTGTTGAGCGTTAGGTGTTCATCGTGTATATTTGAGTGGTGGTCATCGTGTATATTTGAGTGGTGATCATCGTAACATACCACTCCCCAGACTTTCCACCATTCATCAGGATCACTGTCTATGATCGGTATGGCTTTTTCGAGGTATCCTGCGTTATTGACCAATATATCCAACCTCCCCAAGCCAGTCTCTATATCCTTCGCCGCAGTCTCCACCGACGCACGATCTTCGACATCCAGTTTCACGGACACCACTTTGGGCGCGCTCTTTCCGACCTTCTTTGCTGCATCTTGGATCTCATCCTTCAGACTCGAGAGGTCAGAGCGTGCTCCGATACCAATTCCAGCCGCGCCGGCTTCGGCATAGGCTAACGCAGTGGCACGTCCAATGCCCTTCGAGGCGCCGCTTATGAAGACATATTTACCATTGAGATCAGATTTTGAGGCAGGATCGATGGCTGGGTAGGTGTCATTATGGATAGTCTTTGTGAATTGGAAAACTATGGAAAGCGATTAATGGTGTGCGAGGTACACCGGGAGGTTTGGAGGGCCGTACGATTAGGCGTGTGCTGGTTCTGTGCCATGGTGTCCTGCTAGAGGTTGACTGATGGGTTGAAACAATTGTAGGATTTATTCTCAATCACCAACGTGCTGAACACCCCACCAAAAATTTGGCCTTTTTAACTTTCTCAAGTGACGTAGAGAGTCTCCCGCGATACCGGCTCTATCGGCCATAACAATCTCGTAGATCATACCATATTTACTAGCGCTGGTTGATTGGAAGACCGGTGCAGCATTCTGTTATCGCCGCTTCGATGGTCTAAGAGGAACCCACACAGCCCTGGACGTCCAAGAGGAAGTTGAGATTGATGTTGTCTAGCGATTGCCTGATCTGAAGTTTCTGGACCTTTTTGGAGTAGGATAAACTCAGGATACCTTCCAGTGCTGTGCAGAGCCTAATCGAACTTAGACCCCTAGTATCCCTAGCCGTCTTTCGAGGCCGCAAAGGTTGTATTTGTACTTCCATGATAAATGATTGCCTCGCCTATCCTCGAGTCATCAGCCATCACGCCCATCTCGGCAATTGGGTGCATGTCCGCGAATGAGGCTTCTGCCATGATTTTCCGGCTCATGCAGGGCAAGATAGATCTGCGACTGGCAGAGTCAAGACAACACGATACGTGGCAGTCTTGAGAAGCCAACAATGAAAACCTTGACAAATAGAGAAGGCCAATATACTTCAGGCGGTCTCAGAGACGGTGGCTGCCTGGCCGCGCGAGCACATCATGATCGTTTAGAATGGCCAGGAATCAGAAGTATCAGATAACAATGAATCCCCTAAAGGTCCAAGAGAGCCTTTACAGCCCTGCCAGTCGAGGTCCATAGTGCAAGTCATTTTCCCCGACACACACACCACTTGCACGGCTCGTTCACGTGTATTGAACTCACAGAAGCAGGAACGTGTCACCCGTGATGTGGGTTGTGATTGGGAATGTTCTGAAGGATCTTTGTTCCAGTGTCGGGAATTAGGGCTAGGGCTACCATCACGCTAGGTACATCCTCCTGCATCGAGTATGGATTGAATTGCTTTACATTCTTCTACACTGCCCTCGCCATAGCTCGCCCCTCTGACAAGCCACTCGCTTGATAATTTGAAGCGCGCAGCGCGATGTGATAGGGGTGCCATAATGCCCGGACGGCTGGACCTAGAACGAGCGGACATAGCTCATCTCTTCGTCTGTCGCCAGTCGCAGAACTTGACTACAAGGGGCTCAGCTCGACAATGTTGGCGAACATCTACAGACACCAGTTGCGTCGAGTCAATGGTAACAGCTTACGCTATGGCTGGCAGGGTTGTCGTGTAGCTTGTCTTTGCCAATTACAGAGTCTTTAAGGGCAACTCTATGCCCTCCCGTGGGTAATTTGCATAAACACGGTCAAAACGTAACGAATACAACAATTCTGATGGCGCAAACTATGTCAGTAACTCGTACCTTGGTGACGGACCTATGACGATGGGTCTGCGGCAGCGTCGTTTCCATGTGTGTGGGGTTGCATTCCGAGATTTCCAGCGACCAGTCCGCCAAAAATCTATACAAGCAACGGAGCAAGATGCCCATAAGAGTCGCAATACTTGGCGCAGACAACATTCTATACCATGGCAAGTCAACAGAAATGCGGGTTTTCAAGGGCAACTGACGAGTACTGCCATGCAGAGCATTTCCAAGCAGAGCAAACATGCGCACCCCTCTCCTCAAAGCCGTGTACTTCAGATCACAAGGATCAGCCGGGCAGTCACTACAAGGTACTACTAAGGCTTTCCGCACTTATTCTGACACGCCTGCTCCAGCGGGACGCTCGCTCGATGATCTCCTCGCCCGCAAGGACATAAACGCCGTCATAATGGCGTTGCCGATCCCAGTACAACCAGAAGCAATCGAAAAGGCAATAAGAGCAGGAGAACACATGCTGAGCGGGAAGCCTATAGCGAGGGACGTCGAGACTGCTATTAAGCTAGTTCGATGTTATGAACACATCAAAGAAAAGCCAATATGTCTTGTCTGCGCAAACTTTAGGTTCCTTGACTCCATCGCTCTAGTTGCTCATCAGATCCAAATCCTTGGGGAAGGTCGTAGCCTTCAGTGTGACAGTCTACGGCTTCGTGGATGGGCATGTTAAGTTCTATCGAATGGCCTGGTGATCGGGAGAGCTGATGAAAGGGCGATACCTGAGCAAGCGCTATTGGATCTACAAGTGCTCCAGGCTATGCTGGACTCTGCCGGGGAAGCTAATGCGTTGAGATTCGTGGGTTCTCTGCGGCGGTACTCACTGCTGACATGACAAGTTTCCTTCCGTGAAGGGATTGATGTTCTTTATTCTGCGGGTTAGGTTGCCGCTTTTCTCTTTTTTGGTGCTTCAGAAAGCCTCTAATCGTCACAATCTATTGATCCACTTTAACGAATATTTTGGTCCTTAGAGTTTTTCAAATGCCTCTAAACTTTCAAATCCAGGTACTAATCGCATTTCCGGCGCTACAGGCTCCCTCGAGATTTGTCAACCTACTTCGCGGATAGATAATACTACTCAAAACACCTACTAAAGGTTCGGCCTCCTGCTCGATACGCTACTCACTGCGCATACCAGACAGCACCGCCCAGGTTATTAGGACCCCACCACATCCCTATAGTAATGCTATGGTACATCTCCTACCTCTCATCATACGATAGGCGACCTCAACATGTATAGCTATACTCTATTCCGCCTCAGTTAATCGAAGGCTCACAGCTAGAATTTTCGACATTCATAGAAACCTGTGCATAACTGAAGTTGACAGTGACATACCGTCCGGCCGCCAATTCACTGCTTCCTAGTCCGACGCAACTGAAAAAGCAATTGAGAGGACCAGATCCAAGAATTTGCTAACATAGCTTAGCAGATCTTAGGTCAATTACAACAGTGTTTTCTTCTTACCATCCAAATCTTCTAGTCATATCAATATTACAAGCAAGAGCTTCGAACCCTTTTATACAACCCCACCCGCTTCAACAATAACTACTGGCCCACCTCTGCGCCAACTGCTGCGCCATACTCTGCAACGCCTGCGCCTGCGTACTTGCACTTGGCTCCCCCGTCCTCTCCTCAGGCGTATACACGTGAGAGGCCGTATTGGGCTTGGTTTGGTAATCCAGGGAGTTACTTTGATTGTTGATTACCTGCTGGAACAGCACGTTATTCGCATTTCCCGGGGGGTTCACGATTGGCTGCGTGCTGGGTGTGAATGCAATTTTCGTCGTCGTTGTGCCGAAGAATTCGGCATTGACGTGCACGCCTTTGTCGGGATCGTAGTCCCACCGGATGCGGAACAGATCTCCTTTGGCCATTTTTATGGTTTGCCCGTTGTAGTTCTCGTTTATTGTTTGGCTGACTTTGCCTTGGAGACCGGTTATGAAGCGGTTTTCCATGCTGTGTGTCTTGTCAGCAAGGACCATGCAAGTATATCATGATGGCTTCGGGGCTTCCTTACTCAGGCTTGGGAAATTTGGTTGTTACGAGAGTGAGACCATTGGCAGAAGTTATGCCACCAGGGCCTCCGATGGCTTGAATTGCAGATATGAGCGGTCTTTGCACACTCATTGTTACCTCACCTGATGTGTCAATACCTCGTCGCTCATCCACATCATGTTTGATCGTTCGTTCGCGCTGTGGACGTGATCAGATTTGGCCCTTGGTCATGGATCTTGGATCCGGCTTACATAAATAGTCTTGACAATTGCTCTGGGTTTAATATCGCGCTTATCGTTGCTAGTTTGCCAATATTCTGCGGCGACGGTCAGTGAATGGAATCAAACGGAGACTCACACTTACGGCAACTCCCCGTAACTTCAGGTGTGGTAATAGAACTTTCGCTGGCCGTTCCTGTGGGGCCATTACTAGTACTCGGGTCTGTCGTAGTGGCTGTTTCTGGTACGCTTCCTGTAGGATTTTGAGTCCGCGGATCACCAGAGGGCTGGGTTCCTGATGTTGGTCCCGTGGGAGTTGGAGCTCCATCAAGCCCGATTGCCAGAGCTGGGAAACCAGGAGGTGGAGGAATGAGCCCGCCGGCAATCGGAGCAGCGGCTGGTATGATCAGGATACCCGCGGCTGCTGCTATGCATTCTGGACAAAACCTGCGTTTCATCAGCTAAACATAAGTTGAAGTACCATGCACAATTGAGATTTACCAGATAGGTAAAATTGTTGGACCTGATTGATCAGAAAGAGTGGTGGTAGTGGCCGTGTCTGCCGTGATACCTGCGATATACGACGTGCTGAACTTCCCAGACTCAGTGGTCGTTTGCGGAGGAATAGTTATCGGGCCGTTTGTGCCTGAAGTTATCACGAAGCCTCCACCAGGAGTACTGCTGGGACTTCTAGCTGGAGTGCTTTGTGTAGTACCGGGAGGGTGTTGGGTCGTTTGAGCAGTACCTGACGAAGCTTGGGAACTTGCGCCAGGGATAACAATTGCATTCCCAGGATATATCGAATTTGTGATGGAGTAGAACTCGCCAGGCACGGACCAATTTCCTCCCCACACGTTTTCGCCTTGGACACATTGACTAATTATGTCTGTGAAGGCGGCGTTGCAGTTGTTCAATGTGCCCGTCGACGTCGAGCGGGTGACGTTAAAATCCATTTCATCAGCGTTGAAGACATTTGTTAAAGGATTAGTGGGAGGAAAGCCTCCTGCGCAGATACCACTGCCTTGCCGGTTCAATGCATTTGTGAGGAATGAGGCAACGGCGCTCGAGGAAGGACTTCCTGATATGGTTTGTGTATTGCAATTCGCTGCCTGCGAGTACGGAAATGATGACAAGAGAGTTGTGAGGATAAGCACACCCGCTTTGTTAGATGTGTGGCTGGCCTTCATCATTGCTATGGAGCATCAAACGAGGGAAGGTCGCGGATGTTTATACAACCAAAGCAATGTGGTGCACGCGCTGTGAAGTACGAGAATGGATCATTAATCCTTCTACATATTACAAAACGATGAGAAAGCACATGAACTCTAGATTCGGTGCTCATCCCCGGAAGGGAGGCTAACAAGGCTGTGCCTTGAACGACTTGAAACATGATAAAGAACCACCGAGGCATTACGAGAATGGGAATACATTGGGGGCCGAGAGCCAAGTCTATACAACCGCAGGATTTTGGGGGCTACGCTATTCGGCCTCCGGTAATCAGCAATCAAAACAATCATTTGATAACCTTATGGATTGAAAAACGCCCGAAAAGCGTGGAGGTTGAATCATCGTGCGGCAGAAGTGAAGAATGAGTTGGTAGATCGTGGGGGCTGGATTGGGAACATACGCCGCAACTCAAAACCTGAAACGCACCAGTATGTGCGGCTCGTTCTGCACGACAAAAGAACCTTAATAGTAAGTGCATAGCATGATTGAATGAATACGAGGGGCGGGGTCTAGATTATGGATATCAGCTTGCATCTGTTATTGTTACTTCCACCTTGATATTCGATATCAATCCTCTAAATTCTTCAATATCATTCATCGACCTCAGCATCTCTACGCAACTCACTAAGCCGTCAATATGCACTTCCACACGCTCATCCTCCTTACAACATCCGTCTCTCTAACTCTCGCCTCAACAATCCCACACTCACATTCACCTTCCAACTCGGTCTCCCATCTTTTCCTGCCCCGTCAAGACTCATGCCCCCAAGGCACGCCCGACGAATGTGACTGCTCAACAGATTACATAGCCTGCGATGTCACCGGCGGCAACTGGGCACAAGGCATCGACAATGGCACTTCTGATGCCTCTTCTTCAACGATAAGTTCATCTAGCATCACTACTTCCAGCTCGGCGACACCCACGACGTCAACTGCTGTATTGACAACCACTTCATCAACGCCACCACCAGCTGCAACAACGACAGCTCCGGCGGGCCTATCCCCGCAGGAACAATGCCATGATCGGTGCGGAGGGGGAAATGGGCAGAGTAGTGCGAATATGGATTGGTGTATTGCTAATTGTGGGTGTTATTTTGGGGCTGCGGGATGTTGAGCTCGAAATTGAGATATCTGTATTGCTCGGGAGAGATAGAATGGTCACTGGACTCGAATCGGATTACTGTGTCTCTAGAAAATGTGGTGGGATGACGTTGCTGCATTCGTATAGTAAACTTCCGGCTTTATCATAGACAATTGCAAATGCGGGTTTACGGCGGTAATAAGACACCATTTACCTTATCTTACCATTCTGGGGCTGTATCTTAGATTGCAAAAGCAATAGTTCCATACCATGATGTCTCCCGCTCGCAAATAGAAAATCAGGAGAACGGAAATAAATACGGCTGACGACGGCTGACAGAGGACGAAAGCACGGCATGAATTTTTGACGAAAATTAGGCTTAATGGGGGGCCCCTATTTTGCGCGGAAAGGACATTTTGCCCCTGGATCATACCCAGCAAATTGGCACCGGAAATGCCCCTAAAGATGCCCCCGAAGCCGCCCTCAAAGATACCCTTAGGCGTGCCCCCTTAACGTGCCCCCAAAGAGACCCCTTAAACATGATACCCTACAAGGAGCCCCAAACATCATCTTAGAGGCATTTTTAGAATCTATTTTAGGGTATGTTGCAGGGGCATAATTTAAAAACCCTTGGGGATATGATAAAAGATTTCAGAGTTGGATTTTCTCCTGCTTGCTGTCAGCCATCGTCCGCCGTAATAAAGCTTCAATTTAACGTCACCCACCGTCAGCTTAGAAGCACCATACCAGAATAGAAACCCCTGCTTCCTCAGCCTCTTGCAACCTCAATGTCGAGCATTGTCATACAGAAATAGAAGACCAAAGTACTGCTTGGAAATTTGACCGCACAGGTATGACGTGGCTGCCCCACGCAGCAACTACCCCTGCCAAGACTGCATTGGAGGTTGTGATAGCAGTGTTGGGGGGTGCGTTTGTGGTTATTCTGGACAGATTTCGCGAGGCTGAATGATGATTATTTGTTGGTACATTGGTTATATTAAGAAGAACGGAGCTGCTTGATTGGCAAGGCTTTCTGGAAAAAGTTTTGTTCGGTCTTTTAGCTATGGATGTTCTAGAATTTGAGCAAAAGCGTTGTAGTAAGTAAATCGAAGATATATCTTACGTCTATCGTTTACCCAAATTCTATCGCCTGATAACTTCTAATTCTACATAGTATACAAAAGCTTGTCACCTCATCAGCCAACCTCGATAACGGGACCAGTGTAAACTTTCCTCGCGCGAAGACGGTAATAGAATACGCTGAATATCATTGTGGCACCAAACATTAAGCTGCTGTAATTCATCGTCGCGGCTGTCGGATGATTCGTAGGTGGCCATAGACTAAAGAAAAAGACGATTATGATGTAAAGTATCGTGATGCCATTGTTGATAACTCCACAGACGCCTGGAATGCGCCAAGGGCCCCACACGAGCTCTGCACCGGGGACGTTTGTGAGCACATCTTCAGAGCTAGCATGTAGCTTAATGTCACCACGCGTACGGCGCCACAAAAGGAGTACGGCCACGGGAAAGTATGAGCCGAACAGGCCTACGATAGAGAGGGAGACCACGTCGTTGAAAACGGTAGATGAGCCGAGTACAATCAGGGACATGAGAAAGGCTGTAATAGTGGTCACAAAGACAGCAAGCACGGGTATTGCAGACTTAGAGTTGACTTGCTGCAGGTAATTCCAGCCCGGAATAGCTCTGTCTCGCGAGAAGGCCCAGAGCTGCCTGGAAGCGGACGCGACAATGCCGACTGTTGCACAAAGAGACAGTGTAATGATAAGAGAAGTCATCAGCACGGCACCGGTGAGGTTCTGGACACCTTGGTAGAATATCTCAATGAAGGGATAACCGGTCGGTGTATGGAGGGCTGCGTCGAGGTCTCCAATGCAGAATAGGAGCGCAATTGCCATGCCAAATCCCAACACTCCGTTCAGAACGACGCTGAACACAATCGCTTTCGGGACGATGCGTGCAGCACCTCGTATTTCTTCCGACATATGAATTGCCCCGTCGGCTCCGAAGAAGGCAAAGACGTTACCTAGCAGGCCGACGAAGAACGAGAGTCCATTGGTGGGCCAGTCTCCACTATTGATGAACGTCTGGAATACTTGAGAAGGCTGCGCGTGAGGGCCGAGAATCACCAGTGGAAACAGAATGGCAAAGAAGCCGACGACGTGGAGGATGAGGATGAGGCTCTCGAATTTGGGAAGCCAGCTGCTGATGACGGTGTTTACTAAGACGCCAAACACGACCACACCCCAATAGAGCATGACAGTGTGCCAGGGATGAGGCTCATAGGTAGGGTCGGTAAGGATGATGAGGCCTTGTGTCATTGCGCCGATCAGATATCCAACGGAAGCAACGAAAGCTTGCCATCCAAGGACCGTCAACCATCCTATATTTCGGAGGTCAGCTATACACACCAAAATATCCTGCAAAACCTTGGATGTGAGAGTTGCTCCGCTGGTTGTGCTTACCTGTAGTGTAGCTCAAGAACTTCTGATATTGCGCTGGCGCAAGCATTGACACCCAGTGATACTGTCCCCCAGAGGTGGGCGCCCTGGTAATCCATCAAGTCATTAAAGTATTCTTCATCCTTCTCCGAACTGCAGCTACCTACATCGAGACTGCTTCTGCCAACGTCAGAAAGATCGAGAGAGTCCCAATCCAGGCAAAAATGTAGCCATATATCATGCCTGCGGGACCGCCGCTACATGTCCTGTCAGTACGAGAAGTACGATACAGAGAATCTCAGTGCTCACTTTGCAAGCCCTTGGCTGAATTGTCTTGAGAATGTTAGCGTTGGTGCAATATCGACATGGCTATTGACATGTAATCTTACATCACAAGCCCTTCCCATGTGATGAGTACCGTACAGCTGAAGCCCAGAACTGACATGAATCCAAAATTCCGCTGAAAAAAATGTTAGTGCAGAAGACACAGATGGATGGGATCAATGCCTTTAGCACCGGCGTTTTGCCTAGCCTGGCCATGTCATTGTCATCACTCTTCAGCTTGGTGCCTATATTATTAAGCTCTATCCCGTCATCAATCTTCCCATCCATGTTTCGCACAGGTTTTCGGTTCCTGAGAGAGGTGCGGTGGAGGAGTGACTAGAAAGGTTGAGCGAGATAGATGAGTTGTAAAACTTGCAAAGCACAAAGAGTGGGAAATACGCTTTACCTTAAGAAGCAAAGACATTTAGGGATCCGCGCGAGGACTCACAATAGCATACAGGGCTGCGTATTCCTTCATGGGGTTCAGGGTAGCATCGTCCTGGATAGCGCTTAAAGGCGTACGAGCAGGCGACCTCGGAGGTAGTGTGGGATTGGGAATGGTGCCGCTGGTAATTTACACCTGCACAGAGCAACAATACCTTACGCACTGCCGCCGTTTTCTTCAAGTTCCGATGCTCTTATCGTCCAGAGTATAGAACGAGGTGGGTCCCATGGTCCTATCCAGAAACAGGCTGAGGAGCCAGCATTTATGCAGTCCAAACTGGTGACTGAATTGCGGATTGTCTTCGATTCCATATCTTACTTGTTTCCGCACCGGCAATCATACTTGGGCCTAACGATATCCTCCGCTCTTTGCATGGGGTTCCAGCCACTGTTCTGTTTCTCGACTTTGCGCCTACTTTACCCGAATCGCCCTAGCAGTTGACTCTTGTGTGTCTCTGCCGTTGACGGAGGCTGACTCTCAGGGACTCAGTTTGGGTTCTCCCGATCAAGGATGTTGGAGGGCTGCGAGGAAGAGCACAGAACAGTATCTTACGGATGCTGTTACGAAACATGGATCTGGAACTTCGAGAGCTTTGGAGTAAGGCAGAGTGCACATGCACGTGTCCGTCTCATCTTGACATCATGCCCGTTTCGTTTTAGGCTTGCAGCGGCGAGCGACTGCAGCGCATGTCCAAGGCCAGAGTCATAGGGCTAGGAGCGTAGATCCTGTTGCGAAATAAGCAAGTGGTTCTTGCAATCCTGTCCAACGAACCTTTTCTGTTTGAACATGGCCTCTAAAAATGGAATCTCATGCAGGCTGGCAATGGGGCGTTAAGGCTTCATGGGCTGGGTCATACCACGAACGACACAGAACTTGTTGCACCCAATCTTTTTGTACGTGTACTGTATCATCCCTGTCATGCAACATGCAATGCAGCTTCAAGCGACTCACTGCGTCCAGCGCATAATTAATCTAGCAATATTCCCACCAACCAAATATAGCTTAGTCGAGTGGAAGGGATAAATCGCACCACGGAGTGTCTCAGGCTGCAGGGTGGCGGGATGACGTCCGCTCAATAGCTGTGATTGGTGGATAAGATAGGGCACACTGATTGCTGCTGTTCTAGAACAAAGAATGCAGGGCGTGGCTAGGAGGCAGACTGACAATATCAGCTAAAGGCACACATACAGCAGCTGGTACTGTCATTGATTGGAAGTCCACCCTTCATGACGATAAATTTCAACCATGGCTTTTCCTTCGGCGGATTCCAATAATTTGCGTTACCGGGATCGAGAACCTGTGCATATTGTCAGATTGTTCACACAAAGAAAGGTGATATGAGGCCTTTGTTTCACGCCGGGTTTGATCGCCTGCTGCAATCATGCTACCTTTCTGTCCCCGAACAGCAATCCATGTAGCAGCGACGTTGCATCCAACAGTCCGAATAAAAAGTATTCGGTGAGAATGAAAGCTATTGATTGGATTGTTCTTTGGAATATATTTCCATAGGTTGCGAGTAATCATGATTCGGGCGCCTGAACTTGCTGCAAGGCGATGCCCCCTGATATACGATAAGTGCTGACACTGCAGTCACGTACAGTTGTTATGGTAGTTGTGGAAACAACGGCTCCTGTGCCTCTGAGAGGCTTTGTTGCGCTGACCATGCTTCAGGCATGCTCGAAGCTGAAAAATAAGGAACTGCTCGAAACCACTCTCGCAGCCCTTTCCATTTCAGGATACTGGGCTCACAAAATGTCCAGATTTCGCAAATTCCACACTGCACCTCTTAACACTGCTTGCAACTTTCGATATTGTGCAAAAGCAAAGCCATTGCGAAAACGGCCGTCGTCGACGTCAAACCGCGTGGTGTATGACAAAGTCTTCGATCATCATACTTCATGGCTCGCGCTGCTATCACAAAGGACAACTTGAGTCCCCTCGTGGAGATCGTCGTATGGTTCTGCCTCGTCCTTGCAATATTGACTGTCCTCGTTCGTTTCATGACAAAGCATTACTTTCTTCACAGATTTGAGCTCGACGACTTCTTTTGCTTCATCAGTTTAGTATGACAGTGGAGATCCTATAAAATAATGCCCATCGACAATAGCTAATGATTGAAGATCTCTGCCTCCGCTCAGTCAATTTTGATCTCGGTTGCGGCTTCGTATGGCCTCGGGCAACACCTGGATACCTTGAATCCACCAGAGTTATCGTCATTGCTCAAGGTTAGTCTGAGAATGCTGCACACAGCTTGAACTGCTGACATTCTTGAGGCACAATATGCTGCAACTTTCCTGTTCATCACCAGTATCACATTCGCGAAGTTTTCGTTAATCGCGTTCCTGGGGAACCTCACACCCAGGAAGTTTGATCGCAGAGTAGGCCTAATCATCAGCTTGGTGGTCTTGTTATGGTATATTACGGCAATACTCCCAACAGCATTTCAATGTCACCTACCGCGGCCCTGGAATTATATCGATGGGCAATGTATCCAGCTCGTGAGTGCCGTGGCTGGCCTGGATACGAACCTATCCTAACTCCTATGTCAGACTTCCTGGGCGAATTACGTTTCCATATTGAATATATTGACCGATGTCAGCTTGGTGGGCTTGCCTCTAGCCATATTAGCGCGGCTCAAAGTGGCGAAAAGCAAGAAAGCTACATTGATGCTCTTGTTCACGTCCCGCTTATGGTAACGCCTCTTTGACCCCCATCAATTGCAGTGCACTAAGAAACATAGTGTTGTGGCCGCGGTCGTTTGCCAGCTGGTCTATCTCAACCGATTTGAAAATTCAGATGACTTGACATTCGACATCTGGCGCGTGACAGTGTGCATACAGGTTGTACAGTGTTTATCTATCATAACCTCATGCTTGTTTTACATGAAACCATTCGTCGATAGCCTGGAGACCGGATTCGTCCAGCTTGGTGATCTCCGGCGGAGGCAGGTTTCAGGTTTTGGATACAGTCCGGAGACTCACTCGAAGAATCCATTGGGGAAACTAAGTCTGGGTAGTCTGAAGATAAACATCTCACGGTCGCGGCCGGGCAATGAAGACACTCAATTGCAAGAGAATGTGACGGACAGGCTTCGACGTCTCGGTAACTTTGCTACTGCCGTTACTGAGCCTCGTGATTCGGGGACACATAGCCAATCGCATATTGTTCAGACCACTACACTGACTGTGGATGAAGGCCGCCGCGGGGAACTCGCTGTCAGTGGAGAGAACACTTAGACGAAGATCAAGGCATGTACTGAATAATATCAATCAAGTCATAAAGTATTGCTTCTGATGAAGTAAGAAAGATGGAGATCAGTATCGCGGGTCACTATTGGCGCTAACCGTTCTGAGAAAGCCCTAGCCCTGACTCAAGGTGAAGCATCGAGCTCCCATACATCCAGTAACGACTGTCACATTGCAAGATATTGGCTGTCTCTTCGCCAGTTGATGATCGAAGTCTATAGAGTATAGCGGCCCAGAAGGGTACAAACGAAAGTAGGCGAAGCCTGGGAAGCTATGTCAGGGGAAGAGAAAGGCACAGCAAACTGTGAGAATAGAAGCATGCAGAGCGTCAAAGTTACACATTGAAGTCTCACAAGGAACTCAGAATCAGCCGATGTTCTCTAATCTGTATTTTTGGTCATGATGTGCACCTTGCCCTTCATGACAACCGCTCAAATCAGCCACATTTCTCTAAATCTCAGGGTTCTCACCACGGAGCGCCAGATACATATCATTTTTCAAATCACACATCAATCCCCTCAACCGTAACGCCCTTGTTCCAACTATACTGCAACACCCTGGCCACCTCCTCCGCACTCTCATGACTCACCATCGCCGCCACAAGATATAGACTCGCATCCAACCCGCTCGTAACCCCACCACTCGTAATCACCCTCAACCCCCCCAACTTCAGCTTCGCTCTCCGCGCATTGCTCTCCCGCCTCTTCACACTCTCTTTCCACGCATTGCTCCCCTTTCGCGCAATAGATTGCCGGCGTCCATCGGGCCGTTTACTGAGAATGAAAGGGTTTTCTTCGAGTTTGTCACCGAGGTCAAAACGGGCGTTGTTAACAACGTAATTTTCTTCCATTACGTCGGTCTGCTCCAAGTCGCCCCGCCGTGCGGCTTCTTGGCAGATGATCTCGAATTTGGTGTAGTAATCTGGGTGCGTGGTAGCTGCTAGGCCTTGTAGGATTCCGGCGTGGCCGAGGAGGAGGGACCCGGTGCCGATGGACATAAGGGTGCGCTCTTTGCTGGGGTCGGATTGTTGGAGTTCGGCGTATGCTTTGATTAGTTGCAGGGGTTGGGAGTCGGATTTTAGGATGGTGTCGATGGAAGGGCCGCCGGGGATTATGAGGACGTCGTAGTCTTTGAGGTCTTCGAGGGCGTCGTCGTAGTCAATGTCGGCTTTGATGGTTAGGCCGGAGGAGGAGGTCACGCCTTGGGATGTGGCTGCTATGGTGGATTCGAAGGCTTTGGTCGCTAGGTGGGAAGGGCGCTGTTAGTTGCTAATGTACTGACTGAGAAGCTTGAGGCTCGGGCTTGGCCAAGAAAAGTGCAGGTTTCTTGTAGAAAGCTAGATATGACTGACTTACTTGGGTCTTTGATCTTGTGGTATGCGTTGCTGAGGACTTCGAGGGGTCCGCAAAGCTCTTGGGCGCCGAAGGAGGGGTGGAGAGCGAAGAGGACTTGGATCACCGGGACCGGTCCATCAGCGCTGTCTTCTACTGCACTCATCTTGACTTGTGCTTCAATTGTCTTTCAATGATACTAGATCTTAATAGTATGATATTGTGCAAGCATTGCCGTCTTGTTTTGAGAGCTTTCTCTAGGGCAACCCCGCTGTGGGGACCCCACGCTCGTCGGTGCTAGTGCTGTCCTACATATATTTGCACAATGTCCTACATCAACTAACGCTTACCCTAGCCAGTAATGAACAACCCTCACCACTGCCGTCCTCGCATTGATAGCTGCAACTGCATACCTTGAGATGCCCATCCACTTGGTATGTGAATATAACCATCCCTAATTTGACTTCACCTTCCGTCAACACTACCCTCTTTACCGAAATCTACCCTGCGCGAGGATATAGCTTTGTATGAAGGTATCTGCAGATTTAGGGAAGATGATTTTCATACAACTACTGAGGGAAAAAGGACGGGCCTTCTCAAGCGCCGCTCAGTGCCGGGGAAAACTGCCTCATAGTCTACAGCAGGCTATAGAGCAGAGTGCCGAGTGCTGGACTCCCATATCTCTGACTAGTTGGGGCGGAATTGGGGAATGGCACACCACAATATCCCGGGACCCTTTTCTAAACTTTTTTCCATTCGAAGGAACCATGCTGCTACTCCAAGTGCCCCGAATAATCATCGCTTCAGCGTCGAAGACTCCTAGGTATAACCAACCGAAGCGTCCCTGGAGTTTCACAAACCGAATGGCATTATCTGCGAAAAGATGGCCCAATGCATCAAACCTTCCATCGTTGTAAACCCCACTGCATTCCCAGAATGGATACTTGGAGCTCAGAGAGGTGGGGGCGAATCGTATCGTCAGTACTGTTGTGTCTACACGGCCTTTCACCCAACGATCATCCGTACATGTGCCCTCCCACTGGCCCTCCAAAGTGGGGTTCGTGCTCGTCTCGGTTGCTCTATGGCCCCCGCCTTGAGTAGCAAGTGCGCCACTCTCCACGAGATACGTCGCGGTCTCAATGTTGGCGCGTCCGCCGCCAATCGCAAGGTCAAGGGGTGTGTAGCCGCTGCCGTCCACCGCATGAATGATGGCGCCATGCTTAAGAAACAATCTCGTTAGCTCAAGAGAATTATTTTTGCTAGAAAAGTGTAGCGGAGTCCGCTCGTTGTAATTTGATGCTGACAAGCTTGCTCCTTGTTGCAGTAGATATTCAACAAGGGATGGGGCGTTGAACAAACTGCAAGATAGCAGTGCGCTGTTAAGATCGCATTATTGCTGCACCGTGGCCCAACAACACGGCCAATATCTTTTTACTAGCTGTTGCGGCAGCAATGTGCAGGGGCGTCCCCCCATACTCATCTGAAGTGTTAACATTAGCCCCTCGACTAATTAGCAGCTCGGTTGTTGTAAATCTTTTCCGGAGGATGGCAAAAGATAATGGAGACCGCCCTTCTCGGTCCTGAGTATTAACGTCGGCTGAGTTGACCAGCAACTTCTCAATGATTGCTGTGTGACCTTTAAAGACGGCTTCGTGAAGACAAGTGCGCCCATTTGGACTGGCAAGATTGATATCAGCATGACGATTGAGAAGTTCTTCGAAAATTCCCTGGAAACCAAGAGAGACTGCCGTCGAAATTGCAGGTACCCCTTTGCCATTCGTATCGTTCGCACTGACTCCAGCATCCAATATAAGTGAAACAATTTCACGGTCACCAGACTCGACCCCTTCGTACAACGGTGTTTTGCCCAGCCTTGACTTCTTCAACGGATCTGCCCCGGCCTCCAGAAGAAGCTTTACAGTGGCCCGGGCACCCTGCCTGCAAGCGAAGTGAAGGCAGTTTCTTCCGTCATGGGCTTCACTTGTGAGGTCTGCGCCAGCCTTGAGAAGTCTATCCATTATTTTATCCGAGCCTTGTGCAGCCGCGGCGCATATCGCTGAACCATAGAATCCGCCTCGCTGGTTCAAATCTATACCTTGCTGGATGAGATATTCTACGGTCTCCTGATGCGAATTATGTATTGCGGCTTGTAAGGGAAACCCATACAGACCACCACGTGCGTTGCAATCAAGACCTTGGGACTGCAAAGCTTTGACCATCTCAGTCAAGCCGAGAAGAGCAGCATAGTATATTGGTCGCGGTTGCTTATCTAGCTCACCAAGTCCTTTGGCCTTATAGCTTCTGATAAGAAAGTCATCGCTGCCTATCGAGCAGAGGGATGACGGCTGGTCATTTAATTGCAGGTCACCCTCGAAGACCCTTGACCAGAGAATCCAGTTGGAGTTGGACGGGTCGAAGAGCTTCTCCGCCCATGGTACGATGTCTTCGGGCATACGCTTATCACGCAAGGCATGCACGTACCAGGATTTGGCGGCATATGCAAGGAATGGATATCCCTCAATCTTTCTTCCATCACTGAAGCCATTTTCCTCTCCGAACACATCATAGCAAAGATATCGCAGACACAACCGGGCTAGTCTATCATGTTCCTTATCTCCGTCAGGGAAGCAGATTCTTCCAAGTCGGGTCTGGCCAGTGTTGAAAACATCGGAACGAAGCAGATACTCTTTAACAGAAAAGTGAGTGAAGTGCACTGTATGTAAAGCCAAGGGTTTTTTGTCGACATCGCTACGTAATTCAACAAGCGATCCACAAGACCGTCTGATGTAAGAGTTCACATATTGCTCATCGACATATCCACTGGACCACGAGTCCGGCAAGTCGTCGCGAGGATACGTCTCGGTGGAGTCATCAATAGTCGTAGCTATGGCTTCGGCAAGTTCACGCACGGTGAGAGGTCGCAAGGCAAACAGGATCCATCTAAGGACTGCAATAGCCCGTGCCTTCTTAGCGGGATTGAGACTCTGGACCTTCTCAAGATCTCGTTCGTACAGCTCATTGATCTCGGCTGGCATCTCCGATACAATATTGCGCAGTACCTTTTCGTTTTCACCTGGATCCAGCTCATGACCTAGATATTGAAGCCACAAAAACATGCCATCAGACTTTCAAGCGGCTTCCGAGGCAAGATTTGTTTTGAGCTCTGTAGATTTATTAGCTAATCTCGTATCGACCATGTCCGATGAGCAATGATCGATGTCACTTTTTGTATCATCGGCCGAGATACCGTATTCGAGGAGCATAGGGGTGGTGTCTCTTGTCAGCGTTCCCAACTGTGCTCGCATGTCTTCATTATCCCGACTTAGAATCAGCACCCGCGCTCGCGTGTCTGCAATGTTTTTGATGAGGTATTCAAGAAACTCAGAACGCCCGTCCGTTGTATGACGTTGCCCGTTCTTGTTAATCGTGGAGCACTCGTCAAAGCCATCAATTACGAATGTGCAAGGGATTGCTTTACCTACAAGTATAGTTCGTATCAGCATTTGCCAGACAAAAGGCGAATTGCTTATGTATGCACAATCGTGTTGAAGTTGCAGCAGAGCGCAATATCCAGCGGTAACTATGTTGTTACAGCCGGAACGAACGCAAGTCATAGGGCGGCCCTCACCGAGTGTGTTAAATATCCTCCATAGCTCCGCTGGCGTAGGGGTTCGTGGTTTGACCGCCTCGTACATTTCATACACTATTTCCAGTGCATCTTCGTTGGTATGCGCCAGCTGATCGATCGAGGAGCGAATTATGGAGTATGGCTGTCTTTTTGTCTCTTCATCAGCGACACAGAAAAAGTAAACCAGCAGGACGTCATTCTCGAACATATGATCTATTATCTTAGAACATAGGACGGTCTTCCCGAAACCAGGACCAGAGCGAATCCAGAGTATCTTGGGCTTGATAATATCATCTGTCCTAGACTCCCATTCCTGGAACTCGGGACGAGCAAAGATCCAATTGCAGGTCTTCTCATGACGAACCATACGAGCTTTATGGAAGATATCAGCCGTTGAAACAGCTTCCAGCCACCCGTGGACTAGGCGGCGTCGTTCATTTATGGGCACCTTCGAGCCTGTCATGTTTTCTTTTATGTCGAGCACTGTGCGTCTTGTTTTGGCCAGGAGATCCATCTGATCTAGAAATTGTTAGCCAGTTCTGACCCAAAGCCGGACAAGCTTATTCCCTAGTGTCTGGCCAGCGGTCAGATTTGAATGATCTTAAGGGAACGAACCTTCAGCCTGAACTAACCGAGTTAAATTAACCACATCCTTCTCGGCGTTGTTGATCCGTTCAACCCAAGGATCTACGCTGGTCTGGTATGACTGGAATGCCCCTTTGAGCGCTCGTTTACCAGAACTCTGTCCAAAATATTGCCTTGCTCTTTACAGAAATGCCAACACACCAGCGTACATCTTGACGAGTGCATCCGCCAACTGAGTCTTGAGTTTGGATACCCCTTTCAGACACGTGCGTTCCACTTCTGCATAGGTCGCTATGATTTTTGAACCAAACTCGACCCCCTCGAGCATGTGACCGAATGTCTTCACGCTACCTATTGAAGCCTGTAGCAAGAAACGGATGGCGGCCCAGGGTAGCGCAGCATGACCCGGGTCGTATTGAATGGCCATATCGCCAACCTCCTTGAATTTGTTAACCCATTTTACGATTTTGTTCAGGACATCCCAGAGCACCACTTTCTGGCCATCGCCCCTGATATATCTCCATCTCTTTCGCATGCACTCATCTAGCTTATCTTGGATAGCGGTATGAACATCCTCGATTGAGACGTGGCTTCCGGTCAAGCTGTGGTCCACGCCTAAGGTACCATCTCGTAACGACTTCGCAGCCTCACTCCAAAGCTGCCGTTTACCTCGATGTGCAGCTCTTTGCCTCCGAACCAGGATCTTGGTCATCGCGATCTGGAATATAGAGAGCATGTTGGCGACGTCGTCAATGGAGTGAATCTCTCAACAAAAGAGCACTGCTATGCCAGTGTCTTGGATGGGGTTTCGAAGGTAGAATGGTCTGCACACTCGGGACTGTGATCTCGCCAACCCCGCATTTCTTTCGAGTCCATCCAATGAATCTTTCTTATTATGGAGTCCCGAAAAATGACCCAGAAGCGTCAACCCAATTGAGGTAGACTAGCTTATGTATGATAAGGATGTAAGGCGTCTTTCTCCTTGGGACTCATGTGCCAACAAACGTAGGGACTTTCATCGGAGAAAGTACCTCAGCTCGTGCCAGACAAAAAGACTAGAAGAGCACTCTGCTGGCAAAGATTGTCCCATGTCGCGGTACTGTAGCTAAAGTTTATACGCCATTTCTATTCGGAAAACCTGAATGAAGTCTTACCGTGGAAGACCCTGATCAGATTTGCTCGTCTCTGTTGTGAAAGTTCGCAAGTCACAGTTCTGTAGAGTCTGTTGTTCGGCTCCCAGCGTATGCAAATACGGATGAAATCCCTTGGCAACGAAAAGTACCAAAAGGTTAATCCATTCATTTGACACGATCTAAATCTTAGTCTCTAGCTGGTTATTCCAGCCACACGGCAAGGAAGATCATTGCTCGGCTGTGCTCGTTGAATCTGGTACCCCCTCTCCCCGTACACTGTTTTTATGCCCCTAGTCCCCTTCGCACGGTCTAAGTCTTCATATGCAAGTCCAATATCAAATCTTCGTGCCGTAAGCAGCATGATGACCTTCATCTCGATCATAGCAAGCTCTTGCCCTATACAATTTCTCGGCCCATGCGAGAATGGCCGCCAAGCCCCTTTGATAGGATATAAGGGATCGCCAGGCTCCACAAGCCAACGTTCTGGTATGAAGTCATCAGGCCTATGCCAATAAGTAGGGTCTCGATGTATGGCTTGTGGGTTATCCCAGACAAGGAAGCCGTCTGTAGGGAAGTGGCGTCCTGTGTCGTCTATTACGCTGAAATTATGTTCGCCGGCCCGGGTGCCTGAGACAGCTGGGAACATCCGTAGGATTTCTTTGATGACAGCAAGGGTGTAGGGAAGCCGGTTCAGGAGAAAAGGATCGGAGGCTATATTAGACGCGGTTTTAGAGGTATCTGAGCCAATCACTAAGGCGTGCTCAGAACGAACTTGGGCGAGGACGGTAGGGTTGGTGGCAAGAATGTAAAAGATATAACAAACCGTACTACTAGTTGTATCGTGGCCTGAGAAGAGGAATAATTTGATTTGGCTCATTGTGAATCTTTTGAACGTATTGTCCATATCCTGGGATTTTCTCTCCCCATTTTCTGACAAGTATGCTGTCAAGACTAGATCAAGGATAGATTTACTTCCTTTGATAGAGTCAATACCCTCATTCCGAAGCTCGGCAAACCGGCCGTCTATTTTTTGCGCAACGTAGTCATTCATACGCCGCGAGTTATACCAGTGGACAAGCGGCCGTATGGGATTAAATCTCTTGAAAGGATTGACGTCAGGTCCGAAGGTTAACCACTTGACTTGCATACGTAGACCATCAACCAACGGATTGCTTTGTCTTTGAGAGTCCAGTTGGGCATTCCTTTCAGACTGTCAGCAACCTTGTATAACTTTCCCACTAGAGATCCTTACATGATAATCTTTCCAATGATATCCATGGTCAAGTTGTCTGTCAAGTTCTTCATATGGAATATCTTTTGATCCCGCGAGAGATCTTGTAAGATTTGGCAGAATTGTTCTGTCTCCTCCACTATACCTCTGGTCAGACTCATGAGATGATGTGTACTGAATCCTGGGTTGAAGATTGCTCTCCATGTTTTCCACAAATCTCCCTCCATGGTGACGATGTCTAGTCCCTCCGCTATAGGCCGTAGAAAGTATTTCAGAGCAGGATACTTCGGCAGAGAGTGCTCCTGTGTGATTTGATACAATCCGTGAGTAGAGGTTACAATGAGCATCTGAGGGCCAAATGGCCAAGTGTCTAGGTAGTAAATAGGACCAAGGTTTGGCAACTCTCGTCGGATCATGTCTGGAAGGTAGTTGGGATGAGCGTCTTTGGGTAGGTTAGACGTAATTTTGTAGCAGAGAAATAGGTGTCCGAGTATTGGATTCCATGGCGGCATCGGCTTGAGAAGCATTAGCATTTAGGCCTCCAAGCGATCAAGGCAATGACAAAGTGCCATACCAGCCCTTGTTTTTTAAACGTGGCAATCCTAACCCGCGCTTTGTAGAGCTTGACCAGGAACCTAAGGAGCACCATGAGCAGTAAAGTCTCAAGGATGGCCGATATCGAGACATGGTCCTGTAATATCATGTCGTTCTTCAACTATTACTCCTACAATTTCCAGATCGAGAGAAGAGCCTCTGCAATTTGGGCGATGGTTTCGCTGCTGAGATAGCAAGACTGAACAAGAAATGTGGAATAGGTGGGAATATCCAGTGACCCTAAAAGTGAGGAAGACAGCTGCGTCGATCAAGTCGCAATTTACCACACACCCTCTTCCTTTATATTATTGATGCGTGACAGATTTCAGTGTTATCTATGACCTGTCATAGGCTTGGTGCATGAGGCCTTCTAACATCCCAGACCACTACCGGATGGAATTCACTGCAAGCTGGGCCGTTCCTAAATATGTAGACGGCAGCGCCTCGGCCACTAGGCCTACTATCCACTTAGTATTAAATAGTGGGACGTCTGAAAACGAGTTCCTACGCCAAGGTTTGCGGTTAGTATACACGCTGCGATCAGGAACTCTGATACTTGCTTACGGACTTTCCAAACCATTACACCAAAACTACCGAATCCTTTTCCACCCGTTCTCGTGGTAAGAATAAGCAGATTGCCTCAGTAAACACAACTTTCGCATCCAAACCTCGCCCTTGGTCCATGGAAGGCGCTCTTCTGGCCAAAGCTGTCCACCTATACTGGCTCTCACACGCAAAACTGACTCCGTTGGACCAACCGACAAGTCATTCATAGCACTCTTCGCGGGTATACTACACTCAAATAATAATTGTCAAATTGAGAAGAACGCAGTCTCTCCTGCTCAGAAGATTCAAGTTACTCAAAGAAAGAAGGGCGAAGAGATAGCCACTCAGATTACTGTAACCCAGACTGGATAACCCACAAACTTGAGCTCCTGCCTCACCTGTGTCCACTTTCAGCTTCTCCAGTAAAAGATCATTGTCAAATTCCAGCCACCTACAGTGAACAAAACAATCTCCTATCTTCGCACAAAGACACTCGTAATATCATCCAATAAAAGACAAGCGTAGACTTCGTGCACTTTTTGGTCCACTTTGGCTCAGAAACGCACCTCTCTTATATCTATTCTATTGGCAAGATCCAAAGGCTGACTATAATGTATATTCAAACATCGAACAGAAAGCAAATCGTGGCTCCAGTTTAGTATACCTATTCATCCTCTGCCCCCAATTTCTGAGCCTTGGCCACGTTCCACGCCTCGACGACCTCCAGTACAGCATGGATATGAGACACATCCAGCGTTTGCTGATTTTCACGAGCGATGGACCGAGCGCTTCCTACCGCGTGCTTAATCTGCACGACTCATTAGCTATGTTTCGAGAGGCTTTTAATTGCCCAGGTTATAACTTGGGTGTGGACGAACCTGGCGTCCATTCATTTCATGCTTCGCTAGATCCTCGATTTCTTCATCATTAATTAAAGACTTCGTCCCTGCACTGCTGTAGGCTCTTGAAATAAAGGCTGTCCATATAGCGCTACGCGCTTTCAGATCAAGATCTGGATAATGGATGGAGAAATGTATACGACCTGTGCACGGGTAATGGTTAGCAGAATACTCACAGTTACTCAGTTCAGTGCTCGCCATACTTTCGAATGCAGGGTCACAGTCACCGATACGGTTAGTAGTCAGGATCATGATCCCTTGATAATATTCCAGCTGCCGGAGGAAGATCGACACTAGGGCGTTTCGGGCTACGTCCTTGGCATCACGTTCTTGAAGGAAGACATCCGCTTCATCAAGCAGAAGTATGGCTGACCACCTATGGGAGATATCGAGGATAGCAGTCAATTGTTTGTCGACCTTTTCTGGTTCCGTGCCTAATTCACCGGCGCTCACAGGATAAAGAGGTCTTCTTGTGACTTCAGCAACCGCTTCAGCAGTCAAGGTCTTACCACAGCCGGGGTTTCCGCTCAGGAGTCCAATGAGACCAAGGCCTTTCCCTTGTATGACATCGTCGTATCCACCATTTTGAGAATGTTGCTTGACAAGTGAGTGAATCAATGTCTTCTGTTTCGGTCCAATAACAAGAGATCGGAATGGATCATCGCTCCACACAACTTGCTGCAGACGGGACACAGGAAAGCCCCCTGACTGAATATTAGTATACTGGAGTTTTTTTCTTTTCTGGAGCTGAAACTAACCCCATTTCTTATCCCCAAAACCGAAGCCTCCGGCGTACGGTGCACAGAGCATGAGTTGATCATCCGTAAGCTTGTTCCTGTCGACTGAAGAGTGGACCGTTGGGATGCATGCCCATCGAGGATTCCAGGATCTGAAAGACGCAGCGTCGATAATAGCACGGCCATGAGTCTTGGATCAATTTAGCATGACTTGATGACATGAGGTAGAATAACTGAACAGAGACAAGAAGGATACCACTGACATTGAATTTCGTGCGTTCTATATCAAATTTGTCGTTGATGATCTCTCGCAAGGCAGGGCCACTGGTCTCCCAAAAGGTATGGCCTACCATCCGAACATATTTCTTACCCCTCTCTATCAGGTCAGATTTTATCTTCTCCGGATCGTGAGCGAATTCCAAAGGATACACAACCAAATCTTGAATCTTCCTTGCCCCGTCAAATTGGTCGATTTCCAAGTCGTAAGATTCCGTTGGCCTGCTCGCTATTCCAAGCACCTTTGTGTAGCCGAACTTGAGACCGTCATCCGCAATCATGTCGCATGTTATAACCCAATACGGAGTACCGTCCTTCCTGTACTTAGTTTTCATGGTGCGCATTTGTAAGACTTGAGCCTGTTCAGTGTACTCGTGGAAATGGTACATCATTGTGTTAGGTTTGAATAACGCCCACAGTAGCTTCCATGTAATCTCGTTATCAGGAAGCATGTTCTCCAGGCTGGCAATGTTGTTGCCATGCTCTTCTTCAATGTATTGAAGTGCTACCTTCAGGTCCGCTACCATTGAAGAATCGGGATGTTCTTCCTTTCCCTCTTGCGCTAGTCTATCTTTTAGTCCGGCTCTGGAATAGAAGAATAGTGAGGGATCGGCCTTCACGGTAGAGCCACTAAGATCAGCATAGTTTTGACGATAAGGACCGCAGACCCCTCACAAATGGTGGTTCTTTCTTGAGAGACAACCCTTCCACATCATGGTTGATATCAAGAAGAACTTTGCGCAAGGCCTGACTCTTTACATCCACTTCAGTATGCGTATGCTGTCCTTTGTGGTTGATAACGCGTCGTTCAACGAGAACAGGCTTCTTTTTGTCAAGCTTTTTATCTGGTTTACCTGACTTCACAAGCTTGGTGGTATACGTCCGTCTGAGTATTAATCAATATTAGTACGGTTGCATATGGTAGAGAAACCACGATGGAGCCTAGCTCACAGGTCGAAACTACAGGGGATTTTAGTCAGCGACACGTGCTAATTGAAGCAACAGATTGTGTGGACTTGCACTTCAGCATATCGCAGTATGCGAGTGGGCGTTCTCTTGGAGGATTGAGGTTCTTCCTTGTTGTTTTCTTTACCAGCCTCAGCCGTGGCAGGTTTCTCAGGAGTCGGGCCTACTACTGGCTCTCCGTCGGCTGTATGCATGTTGATGGGCTGTCACAAGGAGGAAATGAGAGACTGAAGTGGTTTCGACGAAAGCGATGGAGAGCATATTTCAATCGGACGGTTAAATGATCTAGGTAAGTATCAACGAAGCTAGTAGGTTAGGTGTACGAGGCTCCCGCTGTACTCAGCCGCAATTAGGCGTGCCACCATTCAGCTATGACCGCACAAAGACGGTAAGTGTCATCTGCATGCGAGTATATTAATGTCATGTAGGACTCATATCCTAAATCTACTTATTGCAGTCTAGGATGATGCAGCCTGGGATGACGTTCGCAATGCTTACTGACGGCCTTATGCGACCCTTTACTGCCTGAGCTGTGGGTCACTTGCGCACACCTGACGGTAGCCTGTGCCGCCACCAAGCTGTGAGCACCGGTTCGCTCCAGTAAAGACATCGTCCATCAGCTTGCTTGCTCTTACATGCGCCATTCGGACAGCCTAATGTCGTTGTTCGTGCATATCAAGCAGTGCTGAAAAATGAGCCATGGCAGTGCTGACTGCTGACTAAGCAGCCAGACGGACTGCACAGCCCACGGTCTGGACTTCACATCGCTGATAACCTACGTACCTTTATCTCTTTTATGTTTCGTCTTCTAAGACCTGTTATTACAAACATTTAAACCTCTGTACATTCTGTCGTCGTTAAACATTCTTTCATGCAACGCTGATAATGGGCGACTTCGGTCCTGAAGCCTGCCCTTCCCCACGTACTTGGGACTCTCTAGATCATTTTACAATATCTGGCAACCATGTCGCTCTTTCAAAAGAGGGTGTATCATACTATACTGGCTTTTCAGCAGATGGCAGTAGAGTTGTTGTACTTCAGCGATCTCAATCTACGTGAGTTGACGAATCCGATCAACTTATTACCATTACAGTGCCTATTTCGTCACTGAATTCAAGCTAACCGCTGTAAACTCAATATTCAGCTCTCCTGAGCCAGCAGCACCCACTTATGTCATATATGAATGGAGCTTAGAGCAACGCAGCACGCCAGTCTTACTCTCGGAAAGGACACTTGATTTGGACCTGGGTACCACAGTCGAGAGTATGATAACCAAGATGGCCAAGTCTCAAGATCCGAAAGTCGTTTCGTTCCGTCCTGATCTATCTTGTATACGTATTGGGCCTCGAGTCTTTGTCAAAGAGGAGACCGGCAACTATGTGGACTTCAATAATCTGGACCTGATGACGGAAGAGTCATCACCATACTTTGAGCATGTAGAACTCCAAAAGTCGACCCTTGTTCTAGCATCGAGGACCAAATTAAGCGCAATAATTCCAAGTCAGGATCGAAAGCGAAAATTGGTAGTCGGCAAGGCGAACGAAGAGCCGGATGCGGATGCAGCATCGAAGGAAAAAACCAAGGACGTTTCGCCAGACGAGTCGAAAGACAAGGTTTCTTCGGGTAAACCCTCACTGTCAAAAGATCAGGAGAATACACCCAGTGATGGGGAAGCCGATGATGAGTCCGCAACTTCGTCTTCGAATCCAGACTCATCAGCATGGAACTCAGCCGAGGAGAGCTGGAGCGAGGCTTCGAGCGAAGCGGATGAAGCCGTCGACCCAGCTATAGCAACTTTAGACTCGTCCGAAGACGAATCATCTGAAGCGAATGAGTCGGAAACAGATAGTGAAAACGACAGCAAGTCATCTGTAAAGGATGATTCCTCAGACGCCCCAGTAGCTACCCAAGGCGTGCTTTACGGTGATTCCTCCGACGATGGAGAACGGAACCTCGATTGGCTGGATGACACCGATTCCCACGACGAGGATCCTAAATCGGATATGGATGCTGGAATGTCCGCCTATGAGGACAGTGATGGGTGGGATAGTGACACCGACGTTTTTATACGGTCATACGGAAGATCCAGAGCTAAGTTTCTGGGAAACAGGGGACAGCAAGGAATGTTAATGGTGTATGACCTCAATCACAGCCACCACGTCCAGCTTTTCAAATTCACATACCTTTTGACCACCGTGTTGGATAATTCACCGCCAGCTATCCACCCGACGAAGCCATTGGTTGTATGGCCCTTAAGTGGTGGTGACATTCTATTTGCCGATTACCGGGCAAACTCCTACTTCATCAGGACCTTCAAACCATCTACGCGTAAGGGTATGTATCTCCACACTTTCCAGTGAATCTCAACGATTATCTAACAAACACCAACAGCCACTCACGAATTCGTCATATGCCACTTCTCGCCCTGTGGGAAATACCTGCATATCGCATCCCTCGAATCCCAAGTCCAACCAACAACGAAGAAAGAGCTCAAAAAAGGCACTACCCCCACAACAATTCTCTCAGCATTCATATCAACCCACCGTCTCTCAAACCATAAAACAACACGGACTCCCCCCTTACTAATCCACCGCATAAAAATCTCCCTAGGCAAGCAGCCCTCCCCCGAAATCCCCATCCAAGTCACCTGGTCACCAAATCACGCTTTTATCTCAAGTAGCAGCTCCTCCAATACCTTATCCCTATTCCGAGTCGAGCTCTTCGCACCTCCGAAGGGGGAGAAAAAGGACTTAGTATGCTGCCCTAGGGAGGCGCTTTTATTACCTATATCTGCGCGTAAGGCAGAGGTGCAGTATTTTGCTCCACGGCTAGAGGATACGAGGGCGATGGTGGCTATTGGAAGCTCATCTGCTAACGATGAGGATGGGGAGGCTAAAACCGATAATATCAAAGCTGGTAAAGATGAGAAGGTTGTGGAGAAGGAAAAATGCAAAGATGAGAAAGCAGGCGACAATACAGCCAAAGACAACAATTCCAACTCCGATCCCGCCAAGAACGACATCCCCCAAACCCAGAATCCCCAAACCAAAACCCTCAAATCCTCTACCTCAAAATCTACCCCCAATCCAACCAAAACCCCCACACCACCCCTCCTCATCTACCTCCCCCTCCCCCCCTCCACCCACCTCTCCGACTCCGATTGGCTTCTCAGCTCCGCCATCGAAGACATAAAACCCGATAGCGGTAAAGGAGCGCTGGAACAGAAAATGGATAAGTTTATCGAGGATGATTGTTGCTGTTGAGGAAGATGAGAGGGGTGATGAAGATGGAAAGGGGGGATTGGGGAGGGGTTGCAGGGATGGGTTTGATAGCTGTAGTCAATAAATCAGCACACAGCCTATATAAACTCACCATCAACAATCCATATACACTACTTAAATCCCCCTTCCCTTCCCTCCCCTTCCCCTTAACGATCCAAATTCTCGGGTTGCATTAAGAACCGTATACCCACCCCTCCCTTCTCTCTTTTTTTCGTTCGTATATCCATCTAGAATCCATGATCTAGTACCAGCTCGCATCTCGTCTTCTGAGAGAACTGATTTGGCAAATGATGAGATTGAATAGGGTTATTCTACCGCGGGGAGGGGGGGCGGTGGGTTTAGTGTCTTTAGGAAGGTGGGTAATTTTCGTTTGTTTTGCTTCGGCTTAACAGAGCTTGTAGAATTTATCTCACTGAAAAGGGAGGAGCGTATGATGAGCAAACGCTGCGATGCTGTGATAGTCCGCTATTAATTATCTCATTTCTTTGAAAGTGTATGATTCCCGTATCTTCGATGTTTGTGATTTCTTTGAAGCTAGCTGCTTTACTCTGTTAAAATCCCCACGGTATCAAGGTCCGCAGCCTCGCCTACCGAAGTTCCTCTGCTTTCTTACGAGCTCAATATTTGCAGTGCCTCATGCGTGTTTTGGAAATCGCACCGATCAGTCGTCCATTGAGATGTCAAGCTGATCACTCAGAGGAGCGGTCGTGTTAGAGAATGAGGTGTCGGGGGTTGGTGGATTGATGGTGTGATTGGCAGAGGTTATGAGGGATTAGGTATGGTACTTTCAAGTAGCGGAGGGTTGTTCGTCGGAGTGAGCGTGAGCCAAAGGTTAAATTTTGGTGGACTCGTAATGCTTTTGGGTGTTCTTTCTTTTTGGGTGTATAAGGTGCTATAGTCAGCATTATTATGCGATGCAGCGTATTACGAGATGGAGACGCTACAATGGGGGCAGATCTTCAATGAGATGGCATTAGATAGTGACAGTCTTGTAGAGTCACTCTAAAGGAACTCATTTCAATCGGGACCGAGCCTGGCTGAGTGTTCAATAACATCCAACATCCTTGCCCGTTGCTTGTCAAGTCCTTTCTGCCATGCCATCCTCGCTGCCTCATCCTAGCATCTACAAGCATCCTCACCCTCTGCCTAGTCTGTCGTGACGTTAAATTGACCATTCCCTAGACCATTGGTCTCCAAGAAAGAAGCAGTCAGATTAGAAACGGTTGCGTTGCCAAGCAGGGCAATCGGCGCATTGTGAGCCATGTCAACCTGGTTCCATATCACGTATTGGCCGTCATAACCTCCTCTCCGCCAGCTAGCTCTGTTATAAAGGAAAGTCATCAGTTGATGCATGTCGAGGGGGAAAGGTATCTGGCCTGCGGCTAAGAAGCCTGCAATTACGCCCGCTACAAGTGGAGAAGCTTTTGAAATGTGGTGTCAGCACTGGCTTGAACGTTCAGAAGGGGTAATTGTAACTCACAGAATGATGTGCCTGTTTCCTTGCGATAGGCCACCCGGCCAGAAGCATCAGCACACAGTATACCAACGCCAGGGGCATACAGTTGTGGCAGGACGCCAAGGCTTTGGGATGGCTCCCACTTTTGACCGTTGAAGTACGAGGCTCCCACAGCAATTACGCGATCGACGAATATAGCCGGGGCAGTGTCTACAAGGCCACGGAAAGGGTATAATGCAAAATTACCAGCAGAGCATACGACAATGACGTTGTTCTGG
Organism: Cladonia borealis; assembly: GCA_018257855.2. Taxonomy (NCBI): domain Eukaryota; kingdom Fungi; phylum Ascomycota; class Lecanoromycetes; order Lecanorales; family Cladoniaceae; genus Cladonia; species Cladonia borealis. Next base: position 1,251,584 of record JAFEKC020000015.1, read on the forward strand.
TAAAGCTCCTCCAGAGCGTCGCGCATTGCCGTAAACCAAGGGTCTACACTGAAGGCTGGTATCGGGGCTATAGTAGTCCATGATACACTAACAACGCTTTTGCCTCCACGGCCTTTCTGTTTGACATCATCAGCGATGACTTCGAAAACGGAAACAAGAGAGGGCTCGCTATAGTCCAGCATCTTAACAACAACCAGTTTTGCTTCTTTGGCAGCCCCACACGCTATCCCGGCGGCTTTGGATGCTGTGCAAGTACTATGGCCGAAAGCGAGGCCGGGTCCCATTGATTCACCTCGCTTGGCTTTGCCCGAGAATATCACTTCTGGAGTATATAGCCATTCGATGCGCGATTTGTGGACATCCAGACCTGGGGTAACACCTAGCTCAGCGTGATATATATAAGTTCCGGCGCCGCCTGTTGTGTAAACAAAGTTCTGGTATCGCGACCAGGAGGGGAACCCTGGAGGTTGGGACAAGACTCGAAGATCTGTCGCCTTTGGGAATGACTGTGTCGTGTAACTTGGATTCGATCCCACTGATATATCTACTTCAACCTCGCTAGGAGCTTCCACGGGAGAACTGATGTTGAAAGACGTTGATTCTACGGAGACAGCTGGTTTTGCAAGTACCTTGCTGAGATGAACTTCTTTTATCTGATCCCTCCGGTTAGTAGAGTGCGCGCCTAGAACGACATCTTATTTACTCGTCGATCATTCTTAATCAATATGTAGTCTGCTGGTCTTAACCACGCGACCCAGAACTCGGGAATAGTTTTCTGCCATCTCGTATAATTGTAGGATTTGGTAGAGATGACCCCGATGGTATTCGAAAGAGCCTTACTAGCGGCTTGGTCTACATTAGGCGCTGGATAAATGATATACGGCTGGTAACCCGCTATGCAGATGTTCGCTAGAAATGACAGGCTGACAAGCGTGACCACCGCGAAACGAGATATTGTAATCGTCATGGTCATGAGTCTTAAGGCCAAGGAAAGTGCTGAGCCACAATGTAAAATGCAATGAGAGTCTTATCGTTGCATAAAGGCAATGCACTTGCAAGACCAGCAGCACCTTGGTTGTGTGAGATGGCAAGGGTTCATCACCAGACGAGTCGATCAACATGATATGTATTCCGGGGCTGTTGCGAGGTTTCAGGCTAAGAGCACATAATAAGGCATATCCGATCGTATAACCATAGCCGACGAAATCTATGAACATGCCGAGATGAAGGTACAAGCTTACCAAAATTACCGTTTCGAGTACTCCGTCGGATAATTTGCTCCACGCAACCGCGCTTTAATAGGGTTTTGTTGCATGTAACTTTTGCCGCTAGTAAAGAAACCAGCATTGTTCCTTGGATGAAATTTATTTCGGAGCATACCGAGTACAGGCTGACAATGTATTGAGATGGTAGTTTCAATAGCAATAACAATGAACAGTAACAGTAACACTGAAAACGTTAGTAAAGCCGAGTGTCGCGTAAAATCCACATGAGCCTTTCGCTAGAAACGTTGCGGCAAACAGTACCTTACCGTACCGCTTTAATTTGTTCTCGCGCGCGGGTGGAAAGAAATAAGAATAACGGTAGGCAGCATACGAGTTCAAAAGCTAGAATATAACGCGAACCTAGAAGGAAATATAGAAGCGGGGTTGCCACCTTCCATCATATAGGGTGACCTTGGCCTTGTCGTACTAGTTGCATTTCCAGTTAACCTAGCGTGAGATCACTAGAGCCGAAAGGTCACTAAGCCTCATAAAGCTGCTTCTGTATTGCTGGAGGAGGTGAAGGTATGAGGTATCTATGTATGCAAGAAGCGTCTATAGGCACATTTCGCTAGTCACCAGGCTGGGCTGCTGACAGAATGAAGGAAAATGATGAACTCCATCCCGAATGCTAAATCATGCGAGCGTCTTGATCTCTGATGGATCGCTCGGCGGCGTAACATATTCGGTTTTCGTCCTCTCGATCTGGACAGGTGGTGGAGGTATGCTAACTGGCCCTGGTGGCCTCCCGTTTGCGAGTGGATGTTGTAAGGATTCACTGGGAGGTGGTGGCTGAGTCTGAAGCGATGCATTCTGAAGCGATATAGTTGCGCTCTCTAGATCTGAGGGAGGCTGTATGCTTGTAGCTATAATTGAAGTGGCAGCTGTGTTTGGTGGGGCAGATAGGCTCTCGGTGGGTGGTTGTTTTTGTGAGACTGCCTGGCTGTGTGCAGTGGCCGGACGACTGTTTGGCAAACTATTCTGCACACGTAAGCTTTGGACATGGCTTGAGTGTGTAGCGATGCGAGTAGCGAGTGAGTGTAAAGTTGCAACTGGTTCCTTCCTTTGCTTTCCATCCAGGCTGCCGACGCCTAGGGCTGTCATCTCGCCGTCCTCACCAGCATCAATCCAACGTACAGGCGCAGTCAGGAACAATTTTTCAGTATCAGAGCCGGGCACCATGGTCAAACACTGCTTGACCTGGGGGTCGAGTATTGGCAACTTTCCGCATTCGAAATCTAGTTTACCGCCATATTTCTTAGGAATGTCTTCGATATCGATGAAGGAAGTGAGCGTAGGTAAGACTTCGTGGCTTGACAAAATGAAGATTTTGGATGTGGTGATTGGATCGAACCATTTCTTGATCCAACCCCAGACGGTAGGGAAGAAGGATGGTGCACCAATGATCTAAGAGCGGCTTTGGTCAGCGCTCAGTGAAGGGTATCAAAGGTTGGTTGGATACTCACAAAGATTCTGTCCAGCGTCTCTGGATAATGAGCCGTAGCTAGCGTGCTTGCATCCTGCATGTGACTTCTCAGGCTCCAGAATTGCTTGAGTCCCACCTTTGAGATGTCAACGATGTTATTCGACTGATCAACCGGTGTCTCTGGATTCGGTCTCCCAGGCACAGCAGAGCATAAGGGCATGACGAAGCGGGTGAGGTTCTCGTAAAGAGCGAAGAGCCGAAGCATCCTGGTCGGCGAAGGGCCTTTTGTCTTGGCCTTGGATGTGGAAGAGCTGTAGGCAACCATCTTCTTCGAATCAAGTTTGCTAACCTCGTAGAGATATACAGGTATGCCGCGTTTATCTCGACGACCTGTCCATTGTGGGTACTTTGGATGGTCAGTTTGAAGCTTGCTTGTTCTGGAAAGCTTCCACCAACCACACTCCTAGCTTCCTGATAGTCACGTATATCTATCTTCTCGTATAACGCATCAAGGTCATTCTCCTTGCGCCAGATCTCTGTATCCTTGAACTGAGCGAAGGCATCTTGAGGCACGAATTTTCGAGCTCGTAGGTATCGACTGGATAAGGTCACATTAGCGATGTGCAGCTGAGTTAGATGCATAGAATAGTGGGGTAGGACAACTTACATGAGTGTCCCATCGTCGTGGCTGGCTTTTGTCTCAGCGGTGGCAGGTGTGTAGAGAGCTTCCTTTATGCAGAGCTTCTTGAATTCTTCAAAGGAAGATTCTTCTTCCTTAGTGAGATGGCCTAGATGGCCCTTCAATCGGGTCTCGGCTTTGGCCGCTTCGGCCGGGGGTGGGCCTCGCTGGTTCTGCGGGACGTCGTCATCCATGATAGATGATAGGAGGATTTATAGTCAGCAAGCTTTCATGGTACTAAGGAAGAAGAATGATGGGAGTAGATAATGCCGGCGTGCTGCGGCTCGCGGCTGTACAACAACAAATTTGAGCCCCCGGACAACATGACGATATGGCTGCGTGGATTACTCAGCTTGTAAGGCTGAACCTATGAACGCCGAGACCGAGTTCCTTCCCTACCAGCTCTAGCAGGCATCCCACCCCCCCAACGGTTCAAGTCTGACAGCTTACAGAGCCAATAGAACCTACACAATTGTACGCAGCTATGTACCGGTACGATTACACCGATACACTGGCTTGATTTCGTATTTGAAGAACTTACAGCAGCGTGATCCCTAGACCTAACAATCACCGAGATCGTTGGAAGCCGATCAATCTCATCGGCATGCCAACAAACATCTAAGCTGTGTTTACAAGAAAGATTCAGAAACAGCGCTGCCGGAAGGTTCCGTCACCGTGCTGCATGAGACGTCGTTGACTTTGCCCTTGTTCGAATGCTGCTCTGGTGTTAACAGGCTCACAGCCAGTAATATTATCGTGCGATTTGATCCCCTGGAGGCCCCATGCGGCTATAATACTTAAGAGAAGAACAAGCGCTGCGGCTTTGCGGGCCACTCTGACACTTGCCCGAAGAATGCTAAGGTAAGACGAGGTAAGGTAAGCGGCCAAGCGAGTCAAGAAAGCCGGCTCGAACCAGCGGTGGTGTGATGCAGCTCTCGAGCTGGCTGAGGGCTGCAATCAATCACCTTGCTCCGCTGTCATTTGTATCACTAAGCTAAACCACCGCTAAACACTCACTAAGTCTTAGAACCGCCGGACGGGAAGTGTCACACATACCGTCTGCTGTATCCTTGACCCCTCGTGCCCACCCTTCAATATTGGTCACTATTCCCCTCTAATCGGCGCCCCGTCGTTCCCCATCAGCCCCGTCAGCCCACCCACTCGGGTGTGGGGCCTTGCAGCTTGCAGCAGACCGTTGCAATGCATACGTGCTACCTTTCCATTGGCCTTGCCCCCGCGCACATAGATTCCTGCCACTGATAAGGCACCTATTAATTGGTCCCTCTTCCTCCTTATTCGCGACAAAAGTTTTGGAGATTGGAAGTATTGCTGTAGTAAGAAGTGTCAGTAGCAAAAGGAGGCAGAAAATAGCATGGCCCAAATCCCAGAAAGAGTCCCTGATGAGGGAGGTCAATTGGAAGCCGATCCAGATGTGAGCTTTTTGCGTCTCAGTACTTGTCCTGTGCGATTATTTGCTGACGGATGACAAAGCTCTACGATGCGTCCGACTCTAGTCTTGGCGACGAGGTGTAAGAATCCTTTCAGCAACTGTTAACAGTCCGCTGGGAGCTTGACTGAAAATTGAATATAGATCCAGATATACTGCGTCGTTGACAAGTAGCATTGAGCGATACCCCATCGAGAATGGACGCAGGTAAGTGCGATGAGTTCTGTCACTTGTATAAGGCTAGAATGCTAATGTCAGTCGGGCTCAGATACCACGCGTAAGTGTTATCTGGCTTGTAGCAGTCTAGAGTCCGGGACTGATGTACCCTGTTAATTAGCTTCAAATCGGGAAGTATGTCAGTCAATAAAATCTTGTCATGGTATGAAAGCTAACATACACTAAATATTAGGTTACATTGCGCCGAACGATGAAGTAGACCTACAATGTCCTACTCTGTAGGTGTGATAATGCTAACGATTTGGGCAGAGCGAGCTGGATCGTCTTGATTTGACACATCAAATGTTACGCATTACATTGGGCGATAAGCTCTTTCTTGCCCCTATCGGGGAGAAACCAAAGAACATACTGGACATTGGTACAGGGACGGGCATTTGGGCCATAGAGATGGCCGATGCATTTCCCGAAACCCATATTATTGGCACCGACCTGAGTGCCACACAGCCTACTTGGTAGACTTGATGATCTGCGGTCCAGAGCTCAGCGAAGTTAACAGTACTAGGATACCTCCGAACGTCAAATTCGAGATTGACGATGCCGAAGAACCGTGGACATTCCGGGAAAAGTTTGACTATGTGCATGTCCGTTACCTAGCCGCCGCTATTGTAGATTGGCCGAAGTTGGTGCGCCAGGCTTTTGATGCTACTGCGCCTGGTGAATGGGCGGAGTTCCAGGATTTTGATCTTAAATACTATTCTGAGGATGGATCCCTTACAGACGAGCATAGTGTCCAGCAATGGATTACTACTTTGTTGAAGGCCGCTGAAGATTTCAGGCGAGATCCTTCCCCTGGCTCAAAACTTGAACAGTATATGAAAGATGCTGGGTTTGAAGACGTGCACCATGAAAAGTATAGGATGCCAATCGGGCCCTGGCCCAAGGACAAGCATTTGGTAAGCCTATAGTAGATGGCGTGAACATCTTACACTGGATTACAATTTCTGCAGCTGACCTAGCCTTAGAAAACTATTGGCGCATGGAACCTTGTCCAACTCGAGGACGGCCTAGAAGGCTTCACTCTACGTCTGTTTACAACCGTTCTTGGTTGGTCACTAGAAGAAGTGCAAGTGCTACTTGCCAACGTGCGCAAGGATCTCCGAGATCCCAAGATCCACGCACAATTCGACTTGTAAGTCTGAAACCGCCAAAATCCTCTCTAAATTGGATATGATAGCCTAATACGCGGGAATTAGCCATGTTGCATACGGCCGAAAACCCAAATAGTTAATAGACATACCCAAACCGGTTTTGGAGCAGAGGCACCCAAAATCGGATGCGTTCGAGTGGTGATCTCGTTCAGTGGTGGTCTTCTGATGGCTGACATGGTACGAGTATCCACGGCAGACTGAAAATTATGACTACGAGTCTCGTTACATATTGCACGCTCCTACTACATAGCTTTGTGCGCCGTTATTGTCGTTCTCTTGGGTGGAAGCGTAGACTATCGTTGGTTAAGCGAAGTTCATCTTGCTCTAGCATTCCACGACCGATATATATGTAATATATACACTCCGAACTTAACATTGAAGATTGCTGTTTATGTCCGGGAAAGGGTCATCTAGCTTGATAGAGGGTGCGAAGTTGCCAGGGACAGGATCGACCTTGCTGGCCTTTCGCTTGTTGATGGCGAATCGCAATAGAGCACGAGATGCAGCTAATCGCCATTAGGATACGGAGCACCTCAACCCTCCACCTCAGCACACAAGCATCTCCCCCCCTACCCCTACCACATCCCATCTCTTCCTCTTCCCCTTCCCCTTCATCCCCTGTCTCCACCAACCCAACCCCCCTTATCATCCTCCTGTACTTCTACCATGCTCAATACCCTCCCTCCAGCAATATAAGAAACTCCATCACTATTCCAGCACCACATCAGAACCGCCGCTCCAAGTCCCCTCCCCGATACTGTTATCAAAACACGCCCGGGTAATGCAATACGTATGCGGTTATCTGACCAATTATATAGCACAGCGTATTAATCCGTAAGTGGTGTCCAAGAAAGTAGATAGGTGTGCGCTGAGTCGTCAGCTAGATAACTTATTCGACGAGACGAGCTCCCTGGGGATGTAAAAATGAAGATGAATTGAATGAGAGAGAGAGTTTCGTGGGGAGGAAGGGGTTTTGATATCGGTTTGAAGGTGGCTTCGCTTTGCATGCTAGATCCGTAACATAAAAGTGTCTAGATTTCCACACTCATCTTCTCAAACTTCACCAAAGCCTTCATCAAAAATGCTTTCGGGAGGAATCCCTATTACCTTCGTCTGAAGGAGACGTCCAAAACCATCAAGTCAATCTTAATAGCATTCATGCCCGGAATTATATCATTGAACAATAATATTAAAAACCTCTCCGTAACTCAACTCTCAATAAGACTTCTAAATCCGCCCACCAAAGTACCAGAAATATTCCATCTACTTTTTAAGCTGTTCTCGTATATTTTCCGCGTGTGTTTTTGCCGCTGATTTTCTTCTCAATGGGTATCTTACTTGTATAAGCAATCTGGAAAGCTTTGTTGAAAATATCGGGTTCTTATACAGGGTTCCATAGGATCTTGACATAGCTCGCGACCTACTCATCTACCCCCCCTCCAGCCATTCCCCCCAACATAGAACTATCCTTACACCTTCCAGCGAGTCAATCCCCGCCACACTAACATAATCGAATGATCAAGAGTTGCAATTCAGTCCACGTATATAGATCTATCCACCTATGATTTATGCCGACGCAGGACCTACCTATTCTTTTATTGCTGGAGTGCTTATATACTCTATGCACTATGGAGATTGTTTAACGTAGTATTGTTATCAGTGTTTGTTGATGTAAGCGTCGTAAGGCCGGAGCGAGTGTGAGCTATTACAATGCTACATACTGTTGCATATCATGATTATGTAGCTTGAGGGTTTTGGTGAAGGGGAAAGGGAAAGGGAAAGGGGCATGATGCATCTTGGAGGTAGTAGGGACCAATTGCTACCATTAGACAGTAGTATACTTATCTAACAATGTATTATACCTACTACACTTCAGCCAGCACCTCATCCAAAACCTTCACATACTCTCTCACTTCCTCTTCTACATACCCACACCACAACATTAGTATCTCCGCAAATACGTAAGAACCAAAGCCAATAAACAGATAGATAAAAAAACTCACCAGTATTATAATGCACCAAACTAACCCTCACAACCCCCTCCTCCCCCAACCCCAAAATCTCCTCCACAAGCCTCTTACTATAAAAATGCCCCCACCTACACCCAAACCCACTCCTCCTTTCAATCCCCTCCACCACACTCCTACTCCCCCTTCCCCTCACCGTAAAACTAATCACCGGCACTCTCATTTCCCTCTTCCCTTCCCTAACCCCCCAAATAACCACACCCTTATCCTCCCTCTCTCTCAAACATCCCAACAAAATCCCCTGCAATCGTTCTTCATGCGCCGCAACACCTTCCCAGAACAATTTCCGCTCAGGAGGGGATGAGCCGAAGTAGGAAATGATGGCGGGGATGGCGGCTACGAGTTCGTAGGAGGCAGATGCTAGACCGAGTTTTGTGGTTAGGGAGGTGCCGGTGTGGAAGTAGTGGCCTAAGGAGGAGAGGGTGGAGAGGGCGGAGGGGGAGGCGTAGAGGATGGCGGTGTGGGGGCCGTAAACCTGGGATTGTTACTCAGCGACTCTCGCTACCAATCAATTGTAGATAAAAAGGCCAAAACCTGGCCCCCAGGGTGGGAAAATATGAGATTGGGATAGGTTAGCCCCCAGCTGGGGGTAGAAGGAACGAACGTACTTTATACCAACTAAAACTATAAAAATCCACTCCCAGCTCCTTGACATCCACCTCTCCATGCGGCGCATACGCCACCCCATCTACACATAGCCTCGCTCCGGGGATTTTATGCACTTCCTCTGCTATAGCTTTTATATCATGGATGGTGCCTAGGACGTTACTCGCGTGCGTGCAACACACAAGTGCTGTCTTATTATCGAGGAGGGGGCGGAGGTTTGAGGGCGTTAGGATGGGGGAGGTATTGGTGGAGGTGGGGGTCCACCATTTTATGGTGTGGTTTTGTGAGCGGGCGAGACGGACCCAGGAGGAGATGTTGGCTTCGTGGTCGAGGGAGGAGAGGATGAGGGTTGAGTTGGGGGGAAGGGAGAGGGTGAGGGAGAGGTTGGAGAAGAGTTGGGTTGTGGAGGGGCCGATTACTGGAGTATCCCACGATGTCAGCGGATTGAATTGGATTTGATTGATTGTTGGGTGGTGAGAGAGGAGGAGGAAAGGGAAGGGGGGGAGGAGCGTATGCGTACCGACTTCATCAGGCTCAGCATTCATGAACGATGCAGCAGCTGCCAATCCCTTCCCATGGATCTCAGTGGACTGCTTGGCGACATTGTAGGAGGCGCCGAGTTGGACGTTTGTTTCTTCGAGGTAGGATTTTATACTACGCAGGCGGAAAAAAAGGAAATGTATCAGCACAGTAAGTAAGAGACGTAAACGCCTAGGTAGGAATCCAATGGGTTTATACAGCAGGGTCGTGTGCGGGTGGTGGAAGGGTGTAGGCGTACGAGGAGGAGACGGTGCCGAGGACTTGGCTTCCGCCTGCGTTGTCGAAGTAGACTTGATGGGATTGTTGAAGGGCGGGGAATTGGGCGCGGGCTTTGGTGACGGAGAAGGGCTGGGTCATGGCTGAGTGTTGGAGTGGTGAGAGGAGGGAGGGATTGGAACCCTAACCCTGAAGCTGGTTTGGTGGTAGGCGAAAATGGGACATTACGACTTCAAATGATATACACATATTGAACAGCTAGACTCGCTGAGGGTTGAATTGTTTCTTATATACTCGCTTGGTAGGAAAGTATGCAGTATCGACCTTCCCGATTGGGATATACATTCATGATCCGTCATCTTGAAGCTTCGTTGCATTAGTATTATGTAAATAACGGGAGGCCCGAGAACGAATATCTATGCCAGCATACGCGGGCCTGCATCCCACGATTCGGTACTTCTTTCCATGCCCACAACACCCCACCGTCATCTTTGTAATACAATGTTAAGAATGTTGGGCCTATAATGCTGACATCGTAACGGCGGAGAAGTGTGAGCTCAAAGACAGCTTGCATAATCGTCCTATGCCCTTATTAGTCTGCCTCCCTTATAATACGCTGTTAGAAATGTTTGTCGTACAATACCGACAACGCAATGCCAAAGAATCTGTACCGAAGCCTCATCCGAAGTCCATGTTTACTGTCGCTACCAAGACCACTCACATCTTTCCATCAAAACAACACTGTGATAGCGGGGACAGCGAGGCCGAAGCTTACTGAAGACGACCTCGAGCAGATCCTTCCCGGGTAGGTCCACCGGGCCAAAGACGTGCACCGTCAGTAAGGTCATCCCCATCCACCCATCTTAAAAAACTTCTTGGATACAAGGCTACATCTCCAGACAGACGGAGCTCTGAACCCTGTACCTCTCGGCCTAGCTGACAGTAAATGAGACCCATTTTATCCATGTCCTCTAATTGTAGGCCAAACACTAGACATGCCTGTCCACCATGGGGGCGGCAGTAGAGCGTTTTAGCTGAGCGCACTAGCGGCCCGCCGATATGGTTGTTTGATACATCGGCCATGATGGCTTGGATCTCGATATCCATGCCCAAGGAATTGTCCAGATGCACATCGTGAGGCTGCAGGAGTAAAGCGAGGTCTTCGCTTCCTGAAAAGCCGACTTTATAAACATACTTGTACTGTTCATCGACGCGAATGATGTAGCCGAGCCGGCGGTCTACAACTGACAGGGTCTCCTGGACGACACCTGCGTTTTCGTTGGCATGTTTTAGAAGCATGTGGCGGTCGGCATCGAGCCACCAGCCGTTGTTAATGTCTTTTTGGTATTCGCCGGCCAGAGACGCGCGCAAGTGTAAATCTGACAGAGCTATAGGGGCGAGAGAGCGTATTATAGACTGGCTTTGTACTTGGGTTATGTCGAGTGACAGTACGTAGTCCACGATCGTGTCAGAGAGGACAGGGTTATCCGGTTGACGAGCGTGTATCGCCTGGATTGCGAGTCTGTCGCCTGGGAGCGTCTCATTCATTGCGATGGTAGAGTAATTTGAGTTCTTAAAGCTTCTTTGCAATTATAATACACTCAAGGAGGACGTGCATGAATCTGAATGGGGATCTGGATGTTGTTGGATGGATTTGGGGTGTTTTGCTAATAAAATGACCACAGAGCATCGCAACTGCCATGGATAGGTGCTTGAAAAAAGGGCAGCCGCGACCAAGCTCGTGGCCTAGACAGGTGTGTGAGGAGACATAAAGAAACAGAGACTGACTAGCGAAGAGCTTGTTAAGCGTTGTCGCCTTATCCACGAAAATGTGTAACGGATTGAATTCTGTTACCTAGCTGCCGACTTCAAAAAGCTGCTCTATAATCATAACTTCACTGGCTTGCTGTCCGTCTTGCGAGACCTAGGTCTCGCGGCTTTTGCTCAATCCACGGGCCTACTTCGAAAACATGCCTTCCGACTATTCCGGATGAATTCTCTGATTTCTTCCCCGGGATGCTTGTCTAGATCAGGTATGATGCCTTTGAGTGATTTTAGAAAGTGCGATATCAAACTACTCATTGACGCGTAATTGTTGGAGCAGTACGGGCAGCAAAATCGCTTTGCAATCGCTGGTTCTTGGACCGAGTCTGAAGTGGCAAACCCGTCGGAAGACTCCGATATCTTGCTCTCTTTGTAATATTCTTTTCGGCTCAATGTATCATCCATCATACTTGAGGGATATGTAATCGTAACATGACCAGTGGGACCACTCCTAGGCTCTCCCGGATCTTTGCAAAATATGAAGCCCATCTCACTCATGCTCCCATAAAGTAGACCGAAGACAAGGAACTGTGAGGCGTTGCTTCCATTTCCTTTGCGGCGAGCAAAAGATGCCTCATGAATAATCTTCTGATGACCGCCCGAGGATATACAATTCAGTGTATGTTGGAGGTTTGGGTCAATGCCAATACTGCCAACAGAATCACTTAATATTCTTATTGTCACAATACCGCGCAATGTGAGCAGCTTTAGGGTTCCTTTTCGCTGGTCGAGTGCGTAGCTACGGATCTTGCAACCAAGTAGGACATCTGGCTGATGAGGAAACTTCTCGGACTGCACCAAGGGAGTTTCTCTGATATGTGGGATGAACGGCCAAGATTGCTTGTCGATTGCAGCCTGTAGAGCCGAGAACATGTTGTGCGAGCTACTATTAACTTCGAAGATTTTAAGATCGCGAAGATGGTTAAGCAGAGTAGTACGCGAGTCGCTCTGTGTGACTATGCCGGCAACAAGAGCTTCATCATCTTCATCGGGTAGATCCATGGTGTTGGAGAGCACCTGTTGCCATAGCTCTAGATAGACCTGCACATTCACCTCGTCGGTAGTTGATGGTTGGTCTGCTTTCATGCCGGATACTGATAAAGTACCAGGCGGTTTGGATGGCCCAGGCGGTGATCCATTGGCTGGATATGCATACGTTGACAAAGCTGAGGGCATTTTGATCGGCCGTTCGGTATTGCAGGCGCAAGAGTGAAGTAATAAAAGAGCTGGGAACGGTGCAATTAGCTTTTGAATCAACGTTAGGTAATGATGGGTTCAAATACTTAGAGTCCTAAATCTTCCTTTCGCCCTCCTCTTGAAAAGCTATCATTCGAATGATAGAAGGGATAACATAAGCTCATATGGTCAATGTATGCAAGTGCTCTGAATGCTACCGGGTCAAAGCTGAACAGAGATTAATCTCCTTAGTCTGGTCTCGGACGTCAGAAGTATCGTGGTAAGGAAAGAGCGAGCATTGTTTTCAACATGGAAATCGCAGCCAAAGACTGCCATTACCTTAAAGGCCAATCGACTTATCTTCCAATCTCATGCTAGACTGTACATGACCATTATGAAATTCTTTATGCGGTCCGCAATGAGCCCGTAGCGATGTTGGGGGCTGTAGGCCGGCTATGAAGATCGATTTCCTTGAATATGTCGACAATGCGGTCTACATGCCCGTCTCTCGCTTTTTCAAAAGGTGTCTCTTCATCCTCATCTGCCAGCTCAGGATCGGCACCATTCTCCAATAACAAGCGGACAACCGCGTCGTGATTGTTCTTAGTAGCCAAGGCGAGAGGTGTATTACCTTTGTGATCTTGGACGTTGATCTGTGCATTGCTTTTGAGCAAAAGCTTGACAACGATCTTATGACCGTTCGCTGCAGCCAGACACAACGGAGAACACCTCTCATTATCAACGCTCTCAATATTAGCCCCTTTGCCAAGCAAAATCCGAACTGCCTTCGCGTGACCGTTCTCAGCAGCACGAGCGAGTGGCGTTCGTCCCAATCCGTCTATCAATTCAAGTACTATTGTAGGTTGTTGTATTAGCAGCTCCAGGGACTCCTCGCTGCCTTCGGCGGCTGCCCACGAAAGGGGCGTCTGGGCGTTGTCGTTCGCTATATTAGGATCAGCATTGGCCTTCAATAGCATCTGAGCTTCGACGAAACGGCTCCGTTGAATTGCTCGATACAATGGAGTCTCTCCCCAGCGACTTCGTCTATTGACCTCAACATCGTTCCTCTCCAGTACCATCCGGAAGATTGCTTCCCCAGCAGTGACGGCCATCCATAATGGTGTTTGCTTGTGCGAAAGATCACATTGGTTTGGGTTAACATCTGATCTGTTAAGAAGAAGCCGTATGACTGCTTCGTGCGCTTTGAATATTGCTTGTAAGAGAGGTGTAAAACCGTCCTTAGACACAGCGTCTGGTTCAATGCCCTTCTTCTCTAATAACAGCCCTACAATCATGTGATGACCTCTGCCAGCAGCCTTGAACAAAGCTGTCTGCCCTTGATAATCTTTCTTGTTTGGGTTGACTGTTGGCTGATTTAATAGTAGTCGAACTACTGGCCCATGACCATTTTCTGCGGCAAAATGTAGCGGCAGTCTGTCGCCTATGGTTCCCTTCATTGGGTCAGCTCCTCTATCGAGCAGAAGCTGGACCACAGCCAATTGACCAGCTTCAGCCGCACGAACCAGTGGCGGCCAACCGATGACATCGGTCGTGTGTACATCACATCCTTTATCGAGCAGAATCTGCACCTGATCGGTGTCACCTTTGCTGATGGAAGAGAATAGTAGATTTCTGAATTTCTTTTTGACTTCCTCGGCGATCCCTCCATCTTCAGTTCGGTCATAGCCAGGAGGATCATAGCGAGCCCGGACAGCTAGCTCGCGTAAGACTTCAAGATCCGGTACATTACTGTATTGTGTTGTTGCCTTCTGTAGAAGAAGATCTATGGACTTCTGCATTTGTGCCTGAATTGAAAGGTTCAGCAAATCGTGCAAACGTTGAACGAAATGAGCAATGTCATCAATAAGCCTTTTCAGATTATCCTTATCCACTGCTGCCCAACAAAGCTTATTCGTCGTATTATTCTTTGATTGTATGACTTTTGCTGCAGCGGTCGAGTGAAGCTTATCAATTTGGCGGAAAAGTCTTTTAAAGCGATTCATTGATGCTTGGTCGTTCTCCTGATCAGTCGGCTTCTGGTCAAGTGGCCGGGCTCTTTCTACCAAGACAAGATGATACTTCTCTTTTAGGGTACTGACATCGCTAGTCAGGTGCTTTATGTGTTGCAGAGTCTCAGTGATGAGTTTCCAATCCATGAGGATATCGGCTTTGGCTGGATCTTGTAAGCCCACCTTCTCCGACCACTGCTCGAGCCTGAACTGCTCCCAATCGAGCATGGACCGTAAGATCTCCGCATCTCGTCCTAGGTTATGAGCTGTCGAGAGTAGAACGAATCCTTTGATGCAGCCATCGAAGACTTGAGCTGAGAATCCGATGACGCTGATGATTGTTGCTGCTGCCCCTACGGCTTCGAGTCCAGTTGCCATTGTGCTTTACTTTGATATTAGGCTAGCAATAGGTTCGGTCTACAAAGAGATGAAGAGGGTGAGCGGCGCCGAAGATTTGATCGAGCGCAAATGATGAGAGTATCTGTTGCGCGGTCAAAGATGAGCAAAACTTTGGCCCACAGGGCACTTGGTAGCTACAACGGACATATCCAACGAGCAGGCAAGTACGAAATAGCCAAGTAAGTACTGAGTTGAAGTGTTGAGGGGAATGACTGTATTAAGCACTGGAGAGTAGGACTATGTGATGAGAAAATAAGGCGGCTTATGTCGAGGGACGGCCGTCTTATACGGAGTGGACGTACAATCTGGAGGGTCCTGTCCGTATACTTGCCACCCTGGTCCCCCCACACGAGTACCCACCCTAGGCGAGCAATACCTAAATACTCTGCAACTGTCGAGTGTCTCTTATTCTTAGTTAATACAAAATTCAGCATCTGGTTGCGCACTGCTAGGCATTGCCAGGCAGAAGTGGAGCAGTGCTCCCGAACGTATGTCTACGCTTTTACAATGAATTCTAGATGTCTGAGATCACGATGCTCTTGATTTACGATCACTAAGGTAAGTTGTCAGAGTCTCGCACGCTAACAGAAGTTGAGCCAGAGAGCTGTACTACCTTTGACCTTGTGGTGGTTATTATTCGACAGCTTGTTTGTTGAGTACAAAGTCGTTCAGGATCTGGATTTTTGCATGACTCCTCAATACATGCATTTGGTGGGCTAACGAAGACCATCTAATTCACAGCTAAATAATTTTGACTATGGTTGTGTGATCTCGAACAGGTGGCCAGCCGAGTGATTAATCCAGCATTAATTTGTCCAATATGGCCTCCATGACCACGTTCTTCCCTTGAATATGGCCTAGCGCCGTCCGCGCTTGTTGATAGAGGTGGATCAAGACTTCTCTTGTGTAGTCGAGACTCTTTGTCCGTGACAGCATGTAGTCCAATGCGTAGGCTTTCAGGTTCCGATCAGAGGTGCGGAGTTTGAGAATATTTAGCAGTTCATTGTTACCGGTCGTCGAGCTCCGTATGGAATGAATTACAGGCAACGAGAATTTGCCTTCCGTTAAGTCTTCACAGAACCCTTTTGTAGATTCCATCTTCGGGCGAGCGTCAGTGAATGGTGATATTAGAACCAAGACATATATCACATACCTCGTCAGAACATAGGTTACGATAGTCATCGCGAACTTGGAAGATCAGCCCAAGCAGCTCCGTTAGCGGTAGAATATCATGGTCCGAGGGGTTAACACTCTGCATGAGTCTGACTGCCAATCTGAACAATCCACCAGTTTTATTCGATATCATTTGAAGATAATGTTCCACTGTAGGCACCGTCAGAGTATCTCGCCAGAAGAGCTCCATGCCCTGGCCGCGGTGCAGGTTCAGCAGCTCATCGTTAAAGATCTGGAAAGCCTCCAAAGGATTCCTCAATTGGAGAAGCTCTTTTTGAGCGAGAAAGTAGGCGTAGTTTGCAGAGTTGATTGTCTGTGCAGTACCAAATACCCGATGAGCAGCAGGCGAGCCACGGCGGAGATCCGAACCGTCTTGGATATCGTCAATGCTGCAAAAGGTCAGCATCTCTTGTGGGCACATTTGACAGACTCACAGAAGAGAAGCGTTATGAAGCATTCCAATCACCTTATCGATGATATTGTACGACTTTTCGTCCACCTGGAGCCAAGCGTTGAATGCAGAAAGAAGCTGTGAACGGACATTCTTGCCTTGTAGAGACATGACATAGTCAAAGGGACGGGTGATGGCCTGTATGTAGTCAGCATTGCACGCAGCCGATGGCCGGAGATGAAAACCTGCTCGCCCTCCGCCGTCCATGGATCTAGGAGGTTCAAGGTATTATGACGGCCGTAACAGCCTTCTCTTAATTTCTCGACCACCGAGAATGGCGTAGTGCCTGGTGTCATACGGTGGCCGTCCGACATTGAAAGATTGGGTCCTCCTGAATCGATATGAAGAGGTAAACCTCCAAGAAGTTGTTGATGGTATTTTGACACTTTTGACGTCTCAGTCACTCGAAGGTGGGAACCATCGAATGTGGAACACTCAGATCGTCCTGGAACGCCATTGCCAGAGAAGCTCTCTGTGACTCTTTGTTCGCATTTTGGCCCATCCGGAGTTTTGATGGATCTAGCAGGACCCGCGGAGTTTCCAACGTGTTGATACTCCTCCATCTAGATTGTAGGTCATAGTAACTGAGCTCATGTTCGACATGGGGTTTGGAAAGCCAGATTTATTACCAACCTTTGTTCTAGCACAAAGGATGCGAGATCCAATCCGGTGTGATTGTACCCTGAGCTTGGGACCGCCCAGTACATTTCCAGTCTTTGTCCCGCTTTCAAGGATGCTTGGCCCATTAAGGTGTGGCGTAATATGATTCCGATTACGAGCAGAGCATACAGCCACACGACCAATTGGCCATTGACTTGGTTTGACGACAGAAAGGAAGGCAGGACTATTGTAGTGTTTGGGTGTAGTGATAGTATGAAGTCAGGCAATACGGGTGGCTCAGTGAAGTCGAAAAGACATGGGAGAAAGAAATTAGAACCGAGACAGGAGCTCATGTGTAACGACGTTAATGAATCTTTTTCAACCGCATTCTTCTAGAACCTAGGTAAGCTCGAGGCTTCCTGTGATAAAAGCACAGCAAAGTCTCGATGGATCGCGCCTATTGCAAAGTAATGCTAGTTCTAGCATTACCAACGGTTTTGCTCGGTTCATAACACGCTGAGTATTCTGACTTCTTCTAACAGTCATTGATTTGTCTCTTCTAGTTGTGATATCCATCATATGGAGCACGTAAATCGGAGATTAATAGCCAGACTTAACGGGACCTTAGGGCTAGGGCACATCCGCATGTGTCAATATCGGCCTTTTTTACTCCCGTCGCCGACTTAGCGATCTATCAAAGTTGCTCTGCTAACAGCGACAGCCTCACAGCTTCACTTGTGACTCATCAATTGAATACAGAAGCTCGCCCTCTTCCTTTAAAATGCCTTAATGAAGTATACGGAACCCATGGCCAGCTCTATATGATTTTCATATGCACTCAAGTCCTTGTTTAAACGCCTTGGGATTGCGAGTAACTTTCTTCCCTGCTTGACGCACACGCATAGCTATCAGGCCGGTCCATTGTAGCTTTATTCGGGACAATCAACAATTTCTGCCCCACCATTTGCAATGTCAACTGTCACAGGCAACGCGTTACAGACATCTTACCCGTAAGTGGAAGGCCAGAGACATTTTTCGGAACGTCACTGACCACCATCTCCCTTCTAGTCCGCTATTCCCAAAAGACTTCAATGCCAATCAACCCGAGACAATCACCTTATATCCATTGAGCAACTATACTTTTGGTACCAAAGAGACCCAGCCTGAGGAAGATCCCTCTGTCGTCGCGCGCTTGACGCGACTGGAGCAGCACTTCAACCAACATGGAATGCGTCGAACGTGTGAGGGCATTCTTGTATGTCACGAACACAACCATCCACACATCCTAATGTTGCAGATTGCAAATGCATTCTTCAAGCTGTAAGTCTGAATAAAGCCAAGCTTCACGTTAAGCAAGCATGCCTGCTTAACGTGTCGAATAGACCCGGCGACTACCTGCACGCCGAAGACGACGAGATCCCAGGTTTTAAACAGCGCCTCAATGAACGCCTTGCTCCTGTCGGGACACAATTTTCTGGGGAAGGGGTAAATGAAGAGTGGGAAGTTGGGGACTGCTTGGCACAATGGTGGCGACCCAGCTTTGAGACTTTCATGTACCCATACCTACCAGCGCATGTGACGAGACCAAGAGAGTGCAAGAAATTGTACTTGATTAAGCTTCCTAGTAGTAGTACGTCATCATTCTCGCTACGAAATGGAGGCATCAATCACTGACTGTGTGATAGAGGTGCTCAGCGTACCCAAAAACATGAAGCTGCTCGCAGTGCCCCTGTTTGAGCTGTACGACAATACTGCCAGATATGGACCACAGCTCTCGGCGATTCCGCATCTCCTTTCCAGATACAACTTCCAATATGTGGATGAGAATGGGACAGTGGTCGCTGCCACCCCAGGTGCAGCCACACCAAACAATAAAACGCAAAACCCTCAAGAAGTGTCCACCAAAGTTTTGGCTGAGCATGCAGATGCGGGTCAAGCGAATGGATATATACAAGAAATGCAGACTCAGCACATGAATGGCTATGCAAAGGCGGATGCTCTTCAAGAACAGGCGTGATACGAACGGAAAACTTGGCGTTGATGGGCGAGGCTGGCTTGTATAGAAGGGTTTGCCTTTGGGCGAATTACCCTAGGCGTTGAGGTTAGCATCATGGAAGTCTATATTAAAAGCAGATCCGGCGCAATGTGTGGCATTATTGATGATAGAGCGGAGATATCCCAAAGCAGCCAGCATTGTCTTCAGAGCAAGTCGTAAAATATTGATCATATAAGAAGTCATTTGCATAAGTCACCTCAGCCCACAGAAACACCAGTAGAACATCACGTAACATCCTCCCCACCCGCTACCCCTCCAACTCCCTCAAACCCCGCCTCACAACCCTCCTTCTCCTACCTCACTCCTCCCACCTCCCCTCTTCTACCCACAAAAACAATGCTCCTAATAGGCCTAACCGGCTCCCTCGCAACCGGCAAATCAACCGTCTCCCGCATTCTCTCCTCCCCCCCTTACTCCCTCCCCATCATCGACGCCGATCTCCTAGCCCGCCAAGTAGTCGAACCCGGCACCCTGGGCTACCGCCGCATCGTCGCTCACTTCGGACCTACGACGCCGGATTTGTTGCTGCCTCCTCCCTCCGACGATGATGATGATAAAAGCAAAGGGGAGGGGAAGGGGAAGGGAAAGGACAAGGGGAAAGGAAGGCCGATCAACCGCGCAGTCCTAGGCCGCCGCGTCTTCGGCGACAGCTCAGAAAGGCAAAGAGATAGAAAAGTGTTAAACAGCATCGTACACCCGCTAGTACGCTTGGCTATGGCTCGAGCTATCTTGTATTACTACATCCGCCTCCACCGCGCAGTGGTGCTAGATATACCACTATTATATGAGAGCGGCCTCGACATCTTCTGCAGCGTCGTAATCATGGTCGCCGTTTCCTCCCCCTCCGTCCAACTACAACGATTACGCATGAGAGATAAAAGTCTGAGTGAAGAGGAAGCGAGGGCTAGAGTGGGGAGTCAGATGGGTGTGGGGGAGAAGGTGGGGAGGACGAGGGGGAGGGGGAGGGGGAGGGGGTGGGTGGTTTGGAATGATGGGGATAAGGGGATATTGGAGGGGGAGGTGGGGAGGGTGGTGAGGGAGATAGAGGGCAGGATGGGGGGGTGGTGGTGGGGGTTGGTGTGGGGGAATCCGGTGGTGGTGGTTTGGGTGGCGGTTTGGTGTGTTTGGGTGGGGTGGAGGGGGAGGAGGAGGTGGGAGGGGGAGAGGGGGAGGGAGAGGGCTAAGTTGTAGGGCATACTGTATGTATCATTTGTCTTTATAGTATCATGGCATTGCTCAAAGTAGCTGCTAATCTGGCTTCGGTTTTGCTGCTGTGAGGTGGCAAGATGGGACGAAATGCCACTTTTGGCTTCGTGACCTGTTTGTAGCATTGGAGACTTCTACCAGCTTTAGTTGCAGTATATAAAGTCCCTCCAATGCCTGTCTGATAAAGTTCCTTCTTCAGTCAAGGAAATCCCCATCACGCGAGGAAGGTTCCTTCTTCATGGTGAGGAAAGTCCTTTCTTCATGCGTGGGAAGACTCATCCGACGTTTACGAGTCACGTCGAGTACCTGTATTCGCTCCTCATTCCCCTACTCGTTATTCCTACACCAATCGACCTTGAGATTGCCGGCAGCTTATTTCAAAAAGACGAACCGTCTATATATGCCTGGCCGATACAAAGTGCACACCTCGTGTTATATCGTCCGAGCTTAGGAACGTATTCGTGAAATGCTCAAGATGTGCGCCTCTCCTTGCAATGTTGACTCACTGTTGCGCGAGGCACAAAGTGTACGCTGTCATTCCCAGTCATCGCAGACTCTAGAGACCTGTCATGCTTATCTGTCAAAAGTATCGTCTCAAATAGACTATTCAACGCCATTGTATATTGAGAAAATTTGATATCTCTTGACACAAGCGAATCGTGTCCAGCCAACCCCATTGAGTATTATCATCCTATACGGGCGGTGTTTACAAAGGTAGATAGTTGACGGTAGAACTCTTGCAAAGCAGCCGATGACAGGAATACAGGGTATCTAATCGCATTGGCCTTCCTAACAGACTCTGACTGTGTCTTGATCAGCATTCCAGTACGCTGGTTCCCGGTGCTCATCATGCTTACAAGTTGATATCTGACTAGATCGGTACTATGAAGCGCTCCGAGTGACCAGTTCTCCTTCTGCATGTCTTTGAACATGAGCGAGAACATTGCGCTTGAGCCAGCAGCATTGCTGACAATATCGAACATTATATCTGTATCAATTCCTAGCTTTTCACAAAAAGTCATTGCTTCTGATATGACCGCGACATGGACGCCAATTAGTAGAAATTTAATGTCGTGAAATTGTAACTGCGGTGTCTCAGAAGTTTTTGATGACTTCACCTGTTCTGTGACCAGGTCAGGTCTGTTAGGCAGATACAATCGAGTCATCACGCAGTCGTCCTCTTTCCCCCATCCTGCCGAGATGGCAGTGGTGTACAGCTGCTCTGCCATTGAAAGCATGGGTAGAGCAAACTTCCAATCTCGAGCCGTGCTTGTGATAATGCCCTGAGCGGTCAGCTATTTCGGGTAAAAGCTCAAAGAAGATTTCAAGCTTACAACGTCTTTAGCAATGATATTGATGGCAGAATACGGTGGTAGACTGGGATCAAGCATATGCGGTACTCGGTTGCTAAACATCCAACTATTGCCATCACTATACTTCAAGTAATCAAAGGCTTCTTGAGTATTCAATCCTGCAGCAGCAGCGAGCCCCATAGCTTCCGAAGCCATGGCGATGTTAACGCCGGCAAAGATCTGGTGGATGAGCTTTGCTTTGGATCCTCCGCCGAGACCACCGGGAATTTTGTACAACTTGCTACTCATGCACTCAAGGATTTGGTTTGCATGGACAAGGTCTGCTTCTTTGCCGGCGGCAAAAATTGACAGGAGGCCATCAGCTGCTCGAGCCGCGCCTCCAGAGACGGGGCAGTCAATCAATCGAAGATATGTCCTTCCTGTGCGCTCCAATTTTTTATGGAAGACGTCAATATCGGCGGGTGCTACTGTCGAGCATATTAAAATGGTAGCCTCTTTGGGAAGTGTGAGGCATGCCCCAGTGTATTTTTCGAATAGAACATTGCCGGCCTGCTCAGCGTTTACTACCATGCAGATAAAGAATTCCGCATCTTCTGCCGCTTTGCTCGGTGTGCTTGCAGATTTGCCTCCCTCTGCGATGAATCTGTCCAGTGTTGGCTGGTAAACATCGTAGCCTGTTACCTGATACCCGCATTTGAGAAGATTTGTGGCCATGCCAAAACCCATTGCTCCGAGCCCAGCAAAGGCGACGTTCGGCTTTCCAGCTTCCATATTGTCACCGCTTCGTGAGCAAATACAGGTTGCGATATCGATCAATTTCCCAGGTCAGATATTCCAGGCTTCGATATTAGCCACGGACGTATTTTTATATCCAAAGTTCGACCGACAGAGATGTTTCTAGCAATTGCTCAACTGTAGCTAACAATGGGGATTGTTTTGAATGAAAGGTGATTACAAGGTATCAGGAAGGAAAAGTCTAGAGATATAACAAGTGTACAACAAGTGTAAAAGATAATTGTTTCTTTTTTAAACTCCCCATGACGTGCATATTACTAATCTAGAGGACATTAGCCGACGGATAAATAGGACGACAAGGCTTAACATCTGGAATTGAAGGGTCATCTTATACAAAGATGCCACGCCTTGGGGGTTTGGATAGTTGACAATCGATGACCGCGTGTTATTGATGGCAAGGTCATGATCCGTAGAAGGGTAAATTCCCTTGTTGTGCAGCCCTATAGGGCTGGACGTAAAGCTGGTGAAGCTAGCCTTGAAAGACTCCCCAAAATGATCAGCTCCGGGGTTCAACTGTGTTTATTAACTATACGGGTAGAAGAAAGTTACCCTTTCCATATTCCTGTATCTCCAGCTATCACCCCATACTAGCCCAGTACTTCCCTCTCTTCTTGCAAGCCGAATCACAAAACTGGATAAAAGATGAAAGAACTCCCTCACTAATGCCCTTTCAACGCCAACAAAGCAATGCATTATTCGAGTGAATACAAACACTGCACTTCTCTTTGTCTAATCTTTTTTTTTCCCCTATGGCATCCGTATCATATCTTATCATACCTTTCCATCTCATCCAAACCTCTGCCATTCACAACAATTCCCTGCATACTGTTGCCAGCGAAGAATTGAATACCCTCACACCAATTCGCGAACAATTGCCTACCCTACACCCCATTAAAGAACCCCATACTTCATCCCATAAACCCCAAATGTCCCCTTCCCACCTCCCACTCCCATACTTCCCCCCAACCCAATCCAACCCCACACTCCCCCCACCAACCTACCACGCACCCCGCGGCATAAACCCAAACTACAAATTCCACCTCCCTATAGCCCCTGGACCTGGTCTCAATCCCACCACAATCAACGACTATCCCAATCTCGACCCCCTGGGCGGCCCAAACAAACAATTCTATGATGCCGAGAAACAAGGACAAGGGTATGAGAAACAGAAACGCGGCGTGAAGAGTAAGAGAAAATGGATCAAGCGGGGCTTGGGTTGTGGAATTTTCTTGATTATTGTTGTTGTGGGGGCGCCGGTGTTGGGGATGGGGTTTTCGAGGGGGGCGGGGCAGTGAAGAGGAGAGGAAGTGAGGATAGCTTTTACAAGCCATGTGCTATCGGCACTATGCGCCGGCAGCCCTATTGGACTAAGGGAAGGGAAGGAATGCATGTGGGGTGTTGGTTGCTTGGTGTGGGTATCTCATTTGAATATGAAGCATGAAGAATGGTCCATGATCGATGGATGTAGTATGCATGAAACGTGTTTTTAACAGAACAAGGCTTGGAAATGAATGATATGTGGCGCGTAACCTGGCTAGAGGCCTACCGTTGCACAGACCGTAGCTGAGGATTTAGTTGTCAGTAGAGCCGCAATACTTGAGGCACCACGAATAAGTAAAACTGTTTACGCAATTGCATGTCTCCGTCAAGACCATATCGAGCCGGATCGGCGAGATACGGAGAATTTTGCTTGCAGATGGCCGCCTTCTATATGCAATAGAACGCCACCACACCCTGGCCCGAGGCAATCATCTCTCGGGAACTGCATTTCTAAACAAAAAATGATGCATGTAACACAATAGCCAACCAACAGAGGAGGCCGCCACTCCAGATCTAAGGAATCTTCCACCCTCTACAACTTCGGCTCGGCGTCCTCGAATTCACTGAGATCGCATACTGGCCTTCGTCCAGGAGTCGTTTCCAGACTCGCCTTGTAATCACGGACGTTCTCGATAAATGTTGTCTTCTCAACAGGTGGGGCTTCGGGGAAGTTCTCTGCCCCGTCTATGCCATCGACGGATTGTTTTACTTCAATGCCGAGACTTGGCAGGATGGTGCCTAGTAGTTGCTGGCCCTGCTCAAGGATGGCGTTCGCGTCGTCTTCGGGCACCTGTGCATCTTCAAGATAGGTAGCAACGGCCTCAATGATCCCCGCTTGATCTCCCCCGGCTATATCAACGGCGTCAAAACAATTGCCAAGAGTATCCAAATCCGCATTGACGCCCATGGCGGTGAGGTACTTCCCAAGCATACTTACGACCTTCTCCTTCTGTTCGGCCGGCGAGATATTACCGGCAACATTCTTAGGTGATGATTGTGCTATCATATGTACAGATAATTTGGCACGAGAGGGTGAGGTAGGATGAATGTAGTGATTGAAGAACTCGACCATCTCTGACTTTTTTAAGGGCTTGATGTATGCGACGTCGTGTTCTCTTTGTAGGAAGTCGAGGTATTCATTGCTGATGTGGCTCCAGAAACGATTACTCTCTTGATCGAGATTCTTAAGCTTTTCTAGACGCTTGTTGATTATGCTCTTTTTGTGGCTCTCGAATTCCTCTTGGGACATTGCTTCTAGAGATCTGCTAAACATTGCTAAGAATGCGTTGATTCTCTCCTCTAGATATTCAGTTGGCTTCTCTGACTGGATAATCACTCGATAACCGATCGTGGTGGCTGCAGATTTTGGACCTGTGAAAACAATATAACCAAGCTGCTCTTTTGTTCTTAGTTGATCAAAACCTGCTTCGTCCGTCATCTGACCAAGCAATAAGATTTTCGCCCTTAGATCTCTATCCACGCCGCTGCCGATATATATGTAATATTCGATGCAGTGGTTAACATTTGCTGGGTCGCCTAGATTTCTTCGAAAGGTGTAATCGCTCCCTGGTGGCAGTATGAGGCTTCGGGACACGGACCACTGGGCTTGAGGCAGTATTCGAGGCTTGAGTGTTGACTCAACGAGATTAGTCAACCGTAGAGCGTCCTCTTTGTACATATTGCCGTGGCAGAGGATTTCCAGATGCACTTGACGAAGAAGTTGAGGGTAGAAACACGATATGTCTTCTGCTGTGAGCTGAGTGACCTCAGCCAGGTATTGCTCGTTAATCCACCCTTTGTCTGATACTAGCCAATTAGAGTATTCGCCAACTTGATGGTACGGCTGCTGGAAATCGTGATTTCGATATCCGCGAACCAATCTTTCTTTCACAATCTTGAACCTATCCGGCTTTACTTCGAGATCGCGCATTGTGACCAGAACTTTCTCTAACAGGACCGATATCTTCTCGCTGTAACCGCTGATGTCAATGCCCATACCCACATAGTATTCGTTCAGTTCATATTCGAGCCCGGCAATTTCAGCGTCATATGAGTACTCAACCAGAGCGTCCTTGACAAGGGCACAATACATCCTCGTCTTCACGTTATTAGCAGGGACTGACGAAGCTAGATAATTCCTGAGCGTTACGAATACGTTTGCTTTTGGTACCCAGAAGCGGTCATCCTTTTTCCACCAGGTACGGACGGTCTCGTCATTGCGGATGAGTTTCGGAGCTTTCATTGGTTCTTCAGTCTCCTTCTTTTCTACAGTAAGCTTGGAAGGTATGAACTCGTTTCTGTGGGGTAGATGTAGATCTGGTAATCTATTCTTTGATGTTGATTCTTCCGCTTGTTTGACTGCCGCGGCAAACTTAGGATCAATCGGCTGTACTTTGTACTCCGTACCATACCACTTCTCCTTCTGGTCCCACTCTCCGGGATATGTCTGACTAACGATAGTAAGTCGATAGTTGTCCGCTCTCAAGTATTTCAACGCAGTTTCAATAGCATCGGGATCCCATTTTCGTAGGAGATCCGTGGCGCTGAGAAGCCATTCTCGTGGTAAAGGCTTTTGCATAGTGCTGCACATTGATCGGACAAAATTGCTGGCTGATTCTTTCTCCTCGAATTTGAAGTCCACTTCTGCCATACCCTTGATTTCATCATATATCCACTTCTGTGGTGGGACTTCTTTGATTAGCGAGATGTATTGAAACACAACCTTTACTACTTCTTCGTAAACTCTCAACCCCTCTTCAGTCAGTTTGATGGAGACTGTGAAGAAGGCGGATCCGGGACACACGGTCATGGGTCCAGCTGATAATTCATTCCCCCAACCCTTTGCCTTGATGTATGCAAGGATGCTTCCAGGTCCCTCATGCCCAATCAAGTGACTAATGTAGCGGCTAGGCTGTGTTTCGTACATGTGTTCCTCATCTTGAAAGGGAAAGTATATGTCCAACAGTCTTTGATCCATGACAGGTCTGGCAAATATTTGAGTCATAAGTTCATTTTTCGTCAAAGGAGACAGTCCATCCCATCTCTTTTGAGGCAGGTTCTTGTTGTCAGCACCAGCGAAGAGTTCGCCAACCCAATTTTCCATGTCATCCAACGAATCCTTGCCCAGAACCACCAGCTTCATCAGATTCGCAGAATAGTGTTCATCGTGAAATTTGATAAACTCTTTCCGGACATCAACACCTCTCTTCCTCGGCTCATCTCTTAATGTCTGCAAATTGCCCGTAGAGAAGTGGTGGTAGGGGTGTTTTGGGCTGGACAAAGACTTATTCAATTGGGATAGTCGCCAGTTATCACTTTGAAGATTCTTCTTATTTTCAGAGTCAACAGCTTTGAGCTCTCGGTCCAGGGTAGAGGAGAGGAAGAGGGGCGCTATGAAGAATTGTGCGAAGCGGTCGAGTGCGCCATAGAGAGGAGAGGACGGAATGCCATTAGTCGTGGCCTCTGAACCTGGTTCTGCTGATGCTGCTACTTCGAAGTAATAGTTTGTTTCTGTGGCTGCGGTGTATGCATTCGAGTAACCAGAATGTGCTGTAAGGTATTCGTTGTAGGCGTTCTCTCTTGGATACTGGGAGACATTAGACAGGGTCAAGCGCTGTACAGACGTATTTACCTTTTTTGTACCCATGAATAGAAGATGCTCCACAGCATGGGCCATACCTGGCATGTCATCATCATCACTGAAGCTACCGACATTGACATTCACAGCAGCGCCAGCTTTGTCGGTGTCTGGATCGTGAACGAGGAGGGCTTCGAGCTTGTTGGTCAGTCTGATGACTCTGTATGACCGGTTGTCAAGAGCTGGGGCCTCAAGCTTGTCCGTAACGCGTTCTATGGGCGGCTTCATGCTGACGAAGAATCGTGTTTGCGTAGGTTTGAAGAGATGGCGACGGACGAGGATATTCCGGAACGAGGAAGGAGTCAAGCGTGGGTTCAATGTCTTTGGGGAGTACAGGCAGGAGCTCGCGAGGAGATCAAGACGAGCATGGAATGCAGGTCTCCCGTAAGACATACAGTACAGAGAGATAACAAGGGTACACAACAAACACCCTCTCCGTATCAAAATACCCTACTAGTACTAGCGCGCCTCATAGAAGAGTTCACCCCCCTACTGTACACACCCCCCTACTGTACACACCCCCCTACTGTACAGCCCTGTAGGGCTGGACCTAAAGCTGGCTAAAAGGCCCGGAGGAACCCCCTAAGATTGGTCGCCTAAGCAACAGAATCAAGCCCGGGAGTTGATCACTTTAGGGAGTCTTTCAGGGCCCTCTTCGCCGGCTTTAGGTCCAGCCCTACAGGGCTGTACAGTAGGGGGGTGTGTACAGTAGGGGGGTGAACTCTTCTAAGGCCGAAAGCTCTCCGACAACCGTTCATGAACTGTGATGAGCAGTGGTAGTACGCTACAGGAAACACTCTGGTGGTTTTAATATACAGCTGATTATGTTAACCACCAGTGATCATCCTTTTGGCCTAGTCGTAACGAGTCTGCTTTTTCCCGTCCTCAAACTTCAAGTTACGGAGAACGACACGATAAGTCTTGATTTGCGCTAAAGCCCCAACCCCAGGTTCAGATGAGGCCACAGGAGTAGGCCTATATCTTTAAGGCGTTATAAACGCCAGATTCTGATCTTTGACCAGGTACTTTAGATGAGGGGGCTCTAAGCGGGCGTTGTTACCCTTCTCAGTGCGGGCTCATAGGGCGTTATAGACACCAGATTCTAATATTTTAACGGGTACTTTAGGCGAAGGGTCTCTAATCAGGGGTATCAAGAGATACGAGAACCCCCTAGTACTGGCCTGTAAGCGGGCGTTGTTTGAGCACCCTTCTCAGGGCGTGCACGCGGGGTCAGCTGTTAGCGCAAATCAAGACTTACCGTATTGTTGAATACGACATCATCTCCCAGCATGTAATAGATATCTGACAGCCGTGGCAGTACTATGTGCCAGGCATGATGCTTATATGGCCGTCTACAGTTTCCCAGAGGACGTTACGATTCTGTGTCCTTGGGGAATTAGTACCATCATTCGTAGATGGTACGGTTAGGTGTGTGACAATAGACATCAACTTTGTGTTCGCATCATGTCTGGCTTGAGGCAGGTTGTATGACCACGTACCGGAGTTCAGCTTAGCGTTTGAAACGAATCTCGACTGGACATCACTCTGCCCATGATTTATGTGTGTGAATGCTGTCCTGTTCGTTCTCCAACTTGCATATGTTCTTCCGGTGAGGCTATATACACCTGCAGACATGATTAGCATCGTGGTAGTCTCGGTACAAGCTTATGTCAGCTTTCTATTCAGACGCAACTTCATGTTTCGAGGGCAGATGTGTCCACGTAGAGTGGGGCTTTTGACTACAAATTTTCTTCAACCAATCACAAGTTGTGGAGCCATACATTGCTCCCAGTTCAAAATATTCTCTTTACAATTCCTGGTCTCACGAGATGTTCTTGTTTGAATCATGTTCCTTGTAACGCTAATGCATTTCGTATCATTGTTATTATGAATACATATCGCTTATCGTGATTAGAAGAATCTTAAGGGGTTGTAGGCAAGTTCGTAAGTCGTGAGCTCAGCACCCTGTCCATCTTGACCATGCTTACCCCTCACCTCCCACCAAGAAACCGGAGAGCTGCTGAATCTAGAAGGTCGCTGCCACCGATAGCCGGATCGGTCCATGTCTTCTGGGCGTTGACGGAACCGCTTCCAACGAAGGTCTAGGGAGCCTAAACCCTTCTCCTGATCCTCAAGTCCAAGTTCATTCGCCTGATCCTCAAGTCCAAGTTCATTCGCCGGATCCTCAAGTTCAAGTTCATTCTCTTGATCCTCAAGTCCAGCTACATGTTCGAAGCTACACCCGCGTTCTTGCAAGAGCTGCACAACATCCGCATTTAAACACGCCTGCACTAGACTCAATGGGTGTCTCTTGAAGTCGCTTTCCCTACACTCAGTAGGCGCACGACCACCCCAACAGAAGAGCATCCGCAACATCTTCAGATCTCCGTTACCAGCTGCAAACCACACAGGACTTCCCCACCAGTTGTGGCCTGCATTAGGATCGGCGCCGTTTTCCAGTAAGAGCCATGCTATGTCTAATCTCCTAGTCTGGATCGCTTGCTGCAGTAGGTGCTTCTCGTTAGGATTTGCGCCATATTTCACGAGGACGCGGGCAATTTCCTTCGCTCCCCTGTCAACGGCAGTTCCTAATTGCCAGTCCTCGAGCTCAGCATCTTGATACTCCGTGCCATCAACACAAGCTCCATTTCTCAAGAGTATCTTCGTCATCTCTAGATCGCCGTTCTTTACTGCCCAAGTCAAAGGTGTTTTACCGTCGTACTCGGCGCTATAGTGTGGGAACTTGACTCGGAAAATTTCTGGTGATTCCATAATAACTGACTCAGTCAATGAAGTCCTTCCCAGGTTTGACCACTTCGGATCAGCACCATGCTCAAGGAGTAAGCGAACGGCTTTATATCTCCTGAATTTGGCTGCGACGGCTAGAGCTCTGCCGCTATCGTGAATGACTTGACCATTGATGGGATTTAAGGCGGCGCGAATACGTATCTTCAATATATCTTCAAAGCCCCACACACAAGCTGCGAATAGATAATCCGCTGCGACACATGAACTTATTTCCCAGCGAAGCTCATACCCCAACATGAAATAATCGATATCCCGCATATTAAGGCAGTACCAGTAGGCGTCCCTGTTCCATACCCAGTAGGCATCGGACGTGGCTTGTTGGTGATCCATCATGAAAGCATACGATGTCTCTTTCAATGGGGAGGTAAGACGTAAATCGCCGCTACTAGCCAGATGGAAGGACCAGTGAATGCATGCATATTCGTGAAAGTCGGTAAGTCTCGGAGTAGTATCCTTCCAGAAGGTTGGCTCAGTGGTTTCATCTGTAGTAATATGGCTGACGCATCCACCTCTGTTGACGACCTCATCTGAAGACAAAAGTCTTACGCAGCATTCTGCAGCAAGCGCATGATTTCTGGTCCGTTCATAATCACCTTTTGACTCAAGGTATTCTCTTACTGACAGATGAGCGAATCGAAACACGTCCAACTCCGAGTCGACATCGATGAAATTGAAGCACAAATCGAGAAGCAACCCTAGAGACAGGGGTGGATTTTCTGGGTCGAGAACAGATAGAGCTTTGAGAAGGTCATTGGTGCCTAGGTATTCTTGGGCGCATAACAAGAACCGAAAGGCATTTTTAACAATTTGCCTCTCTTCCTTTTGATACGAATCCAGCTTTTGTGAATAATTCTCATCGTAAATCTTTTGGAGATTTGGAGGAAGCCTCCCAAGCCGTTGTTTGACCAACGACGGTAACTTCAGGCTGCAAAGGAACTCGAGCTGCATGGTCACCCATCGGAACCTTGGGACACATTAGTATAAGTTTCTTCGGAATCCAGAACCATGTTGGGAATAGTGTATGATCAGAGAAAGTAACAGAGTCATGGTAGGGGAAACAAACTGACATTCCTTGCGCCTTCTCAATCAAGGCTGATTTGATCTCCTGTTCTGACTCTTCATCGACTTTGCCGGATCGCCACTTTTTGGAGTGGATCATCTTACGAACTTCGCTATTGACATATCTTGTGATGTCCTCCTGATTGTGACTGGCCTGGATCTTGAGATTAGGGCACTCGCCAAGGTGCATGACAATGTCTCCGTCGTCTCGGCTTGAAATGAATATCTTTACAAGGCCTGTCGAGTCTGTAACGATTCTCGAAAGAGCTTCTAACAGCACATCACGCTTGTCGGGGTCACACTCGTCGAGAGCATCAATAATAATAGTTGTCATCAGCCGATATTTGGTCATTTCGAGGATTAAGGCCGTGCATTCATCGCTGCTCAGCGACCCAGCAGCAAAACCTTCCTTCTTCCTTGCCTCATAGGACTCACGCAAAGGTCGTAAGAGAGCGCTTCCTGGCCGCAGACATGACATTTGCCTAACAAGGCTTCGAAGGATGCCTTCCGGATCCGATCGCTCTGGCTCCGCACTGTTGCGCTGGCAGTAGAAGTAGATTGGATTCGGGTTTCTGTCCGCTTCGAAATTATCAATGAATCGGTCAATCAGTATAGAACTACAGACCATTACTCTAGGGCCAGTCCTATATTGTTTACCGTGGATAACTTACACCAATTTGCTTTTGCCGCTGCCTGGTGCACCGTGAAGCCACATTATCGAGGATGAGCTTGACACCTGCCAATCTAAAAGCTGCTGCTCTTGAAGGAGCCAGATCCCTGTGCCACCCAAGATATCTTTTCGAGTCTGTTCATGATGCTTCTTATACGGTACGGGCGATAGCCATTGGATGATTTTAAAGCGTTTATCTTCTTCTAAATCGTCTTGTACATCTCGCAATTGTTGCTCGATGCGGCTGATAGGTTGTTGCATCTTGCTCAATTGCGTTCTCAATTCATCATACCTGATGGTGTCATCAGTGGACAAGATGCCTAGCCGTTTCGAACTTTTTGTTGCTATTTCTGCTTCTACGAGCGAAGCGGGGTACTGATTCTCCCTATCTTGCCGACTGATTTCTTCTAGAATTGCTTGGAATTTATTCTGGAAAGCGAGGATGTTCTTCACTAGTCGTTCTAAGACTGGTCAGCTTTGATCTTGGGTTCAAACGTTATGACAGCATCCTATAATCAATTGAGCGCGTCTGCAGGATGCTTGGAAATCAAGCACTCCAGCATGTCGATGGAGAACTCCACACGGGCCGGGCAATGAAAATGGTGTTGGTTAATTACTAAGGATTTGAAAGACATACTTGCAGTGTTCCTAGAGTAATGCCGTTGTGCTTTACAAAGGAAAACCAGGATCTTCCTATACAGAGCCACCATGCACGATTGGAGGAGGTCTCTTGCTTGAGTCTCTTCCTCCAAATACAATCTTTGCATTATTTCGTAACGAGTGATCAAATTGGAGACCCTCTCAAGACCTTCAAGGATAATCGCGTATTGCTGCACGTCCGAGACAGAGACCTATGACAAGTAACATTAGAAACGCTAGCCTCTTATGTCTTTTCGGGTAAGCCTCTACCTTAAGCAGAAATCTCACAGCGGCCCATGGTAACGCAGCATGTCCGGGGTCATATTGCACCGCACAATCGCCGCACTCCACAAACTTCTCGACCCAAGTCGCGATCTTTGTGAACACATCCCGAAGCACGATAGCATCTTTTCCAGCACCTCTTTCCACAGTCCACTGCCTTTGTTGGAACTCGTGCTTCTTATCATGTACAGCCGCAAGCAAATCATCCAATTTGGCGGTGGAGCTGGAGTTGATGCAAGCCTTATCTTTATCACTTAGCTTTGAGGCTGCAAGGTCCCACAAATTTCTGTAGCATAATGGTTCATCAGTTGCCTATTTATATATGAGACGAGCGACACCGGGAGGAAGTCACGGGCTTAAGCTTTTGGGGCACTGACGCTCTGGGGGGAGATGGGGAAAGAATTGGTGCTGACGCCATTCATATACTCAGCCGGGGCGCTAGAACGGACATATCGGAGATAGCAAATGAGTGAGTCTTATGGAACAATTATGTTATCCTTTACGCGTGATACCTATAGGGATCTGTTTTCAATTGAAGATGATGACCTAGGTTGCTTAATTGATGGCAACTCTTGTGAGCACGGGTAAAGCGAAGTGCGCTAAGCTTTGGTAGGCATGTAGGTAAGGCAGTGCTGACATGTCTATGCAGAGAAAGGGCCTATCAGGTAGCAGACGTGGGGGTGACTAATTCTAAGTGGTGGGCTATGCCTATCTTCCTCCCTTAGTACGAATGAGATACATTACGGCTGCTAAGTCATCAGTGCAACAGACCGTTACCTACCACGCATAGGAATACTACGCTTTGTAGCTGCGTAATTTATATAGCTAAGGTAGATCCTATATAATATTGAATTATAGGATTTAGATAAGGAATAACTTATACTTACATATACTTAAAAATATATACCTAAGTATGCCTAGGTATATATACTTACCTTAGGTACGTGTACCAAAACTTTATTTATAGGGGCTTCAGGGGCTATAAGGCTAAGCTGGGGTACTCGCGCGGGCGTACCTACGCCCGCGCCTACGTTCGTACCCTACCTAGGGCTAGCGCCCTATCTTACTAGGCATGCGCACCTAGATACTCACCCAGTTATGCGCACCTAGGCATGCGCGAGCATAAGTTGTATTATTCAATATATTCTAGAATAATAATAGTAGGCAAGTTATAATTTTAGGGGCGGAGGGGAATATAAGTAGGCGGGGTGCGAAGTTATAGAGTGGGGGCTGTGAGAAAGAGGGAGGGAGGTAAGGGTGTTATACCTAAAAAAATTCTAGAGTAATACATTGGCATGGAGCTAATGAGGCATACCATCGGGCACTAGCCCCCAGCTAAACTGGCAACAACTGAGCTTTCTCAGCCTCACATTACAAGATTCCGCAACACTTAAAGGAAACGTTGACCCACCAGATCTATAATGGCCACAGCTGGAAATTATTCTTAGACGATCTGTCTTACGGCTTAAATTACGATCTATGATCCTCTACTTCAAAAATCCCGCCGGAGCCCTTCATCACCTGACGCATCTCGAAATTGTGTGGGGCCCCGCACATCAGCACTGGCTTTCTTCTACAGGTGGGGGCTTTACATGAGGGAACATGCCCTATACATCAACTAATAAATCTCAAATAGACAATCATGGATCATATGAACAAACCCAAGAACGCTATACATGGTCACATCGAGGTCCCCTATCACGCTGACCGATCTGATGGCAGATGGTTTTCAACTTTCCTTGTGGATAAAGAATTCCTGACACAAGACATTTTCTTGCTCTTATGGCAGCACGGCACGGCGGACACGGACGAGCATTTTCTTAGCATAGTACAGAATTGGTTGTTTTTCGGAGTTCTGACCGAAGTGCTACAGCTCAACCCTTCGGAACCAGTGTTCAAGATGCGGAAAGAAGATGGCCGGGAAGTCGTCTGTACAAAGGGATTACCGAGGGTGTGCAATGACTTTCGGGCCACGGTGCCTGCATGGCAAGAGAGCGAAGACCGTGAGCGAGTTCAAAAAGTGATCAACATGGCGCAGACGGTGGTGGATGCACTTTGTCTCCGTCGTAATTGGACGTATGATCGTCAAGTGTTAATCCTATCAATCGTCCTACTTTACAACTTGATCCGCGATTTTTGGGGTTTGAATTTCTCTTCCAGCATCAGAGGGTATCTTGGATTCTTGGAGACGAGGATGATAGACGATGGCTGGTGCAAGAGCGATATTGAAAAGCTTCGTTACAGCTTGGAGCCTGAGAGATTCTATTTTGTTGCTCAAATGGATCCCCCAACGCCCTTTCAAGACCATCAAGGATGCCCACACAATCGCTGTCTTTTAAGACAGGTAGAACTTCTCAATTATAAGACCAAGCACATTGACGAAGGCTGCAAATGCACCCACGTCACTGCTTCCGAAGTTGAGATGTTCTCGATCCTCAAATCAGGTTTCATTCCACTGATTCTTTGGTCGTCAGACTCGCCGATGAAGATAGTCAGCTCACAATATTATGCAAATTACGTTGCTCTATCTCACGTTTGGTCGGATCGTCTTGGAAATCCTACCGCAAACTCGCTGCCTTGCTGCCAGCTGGAGTTGCTAAGTAGGCTCGTGAATAGTCTTCAGGACAATGACAATGACACGATAGTCCCCTTCTGGATGGATACAATTTGCTGTCCCGTCACAAACCAGGAAGCCCGAAGCCTTGCCATCATCTCGATGCATAAGACATACAGTGAAGCAAGCAAAGTGCTTGTTCTTGATGCCTACCTCCGGCGTACGGAGATGAAGGGTTTGGCCGATAGGGAAATTCTACTCAGAATCATCTGCTCGCCCTGGACTTGCCGGTTGTGGACCTTTCAAGAAGGTGTCTTAGCTAAGGAGTTACTATTCCAATTTGCGGATGGGCCCCTGGACTTTAACCTAATTGCTGCCAGGTTCAGTAGAGATGCTGAATTCTTAGGTGGCGACCGTATAAGGGGAATTTGCGCTTTACTACGAGGCCAGGCGGTGTTACATGGTGCGCCATATGAGGTGTTAGGGATCACTCCTATAACATCATATCGAGAAGTCGGATACTCTTTGGTAAGAGCGCTCAAGTCCTTGTCAACATCACTGGTGTACCGTGACACAAGTGTTGCTTCCGATGAGGCGCTTTGTATTGGAACAATCATTGGCATGGATATAGAAGCTGTCACTAGAGCGCCACGGCTGGAGCGCATGATAACTTTTTGGTCTCTGCAAGACAGACTCTCTGCTGCAATCTGCCTTTGGAACGGACCAAGGCTGACAGAACCACCGGGCTACAGATGGGCACCTTCTAGTTTCGTCTCACAGACGCAATGCACCTTTGGAAGGCCGGATTCTCGCTTTGATTACGTTGAAGCGAAAGTGACGCCCTCAGGGCTCTTGTTTGATTCGCCGTGCATTTTTTTACATGCCTGGAAACGGGCTTTGGCCACGGTCTTCTATCTTCGTCAAGATCGGGAGCGATGTCTTGTTGTCGAGTTCTATCCAGTACGTGCCTCACAGAAGGTAAATATGTCCGGTCAAATGATCAACCAGCGGCCTGATTCAGAGAGCTTGGATTTTGCCATATTGGTGCAGCCCCCATTCGAGTTTGATTCGGATGAACCTCCACCTTCACCTCAAGACCGCGCGGAAGGTATCCTTGTCTCGATCGAGGGCCAGGAGGACGGAGTTTTCCAGGCGCGACTTGAAGGGGACGTGAGCATCGCTCCCGCCGGCCATCCAAGCGTCGTTACACTCGGGTTCAGTACACAGCTTCTCGAGCAGGTCCTAGAAGCCCACACGGAAGAGCATGACCCGACCACAGCTTCGATACAAGTCGTGCCGTTGAAGAGGACGTCCACCGAGCTCCCAGCATCTCTGTCAGAACTGATAGGCGATTCGCCCGAGGAGCATCAGCTGCGTGCCGATTTTTCGTCGTTTACACAATCTTCTCAAGAAGTGCCTCACCAGTTGAAGCCGTCGGGGCATGACTTGGGCGACGGAAGTGATCTCCCGGATGTTTCATCTTTGCAAATATCGAAGAGCGGCACAGCCTCAGCAGAGAAGGTCTCTGAGGGGTCTATTGAACTGCAGGATGCCGAGTCGGCAGCACAATCTCAAGATTATACTTCACGTCCTCGAAACCAAGAAGTAGAGAGAGAAAACGAAGTGGATGACTCCGTCATCAAGATAGCTGTTTTTAGGGGACTTGGTCGGACGACGTCAGTTTTCTCAGAGGAGACGTTCCTCATGTTCGACGGGATTGCCATTTCACCGAGCCAGACGTGGTGCATAGACTGAACTCTTTGGTTTTAACTTCGCTCCAACAGAATATGAACGCAGTCTTCGAAAGGGAGACTGCAGTTTTTTTCCAAATTGGTCCGACCACAGCCTTCTCTCGCTTGGTATAGATGTAAACCATGCGCGCAAGGCTCAAAAATTAACCCTACAAAAATCACTCGCTTGAGGTTACAAGCCTAGAGAAGGCTAGATTTAAGGTTCGTAGGGTACCGCCCGTCCTGAAGTTCCATCGTATGGTGTGACGGGTCGAATCTAGGACCTAGGTCCAGCTTACAGCCAGTATCATAGTCTGATAGGAGTGGTCATTCGTGTACTTCATTCTTATAGACTTATGTTGCCATCGCTATCGCGGATTTCTGTGACTGACTCCATTTCCCTTTCATAGCTATACTGTATCACGTTTACATCTTCCTTTGATTGAGAGGCAGGCCTGTCGGCGGGTCATTCGTCAAGTGCCAAACACAACTGGTTCTCTAACTATGTCTAGTTCCTTAAAAATTGTAACCGAGAGAGAAAGAGAGAAGGAGAGAAAGGGGCCGGGGGGTCGAGAATATTCATTTCACCACTCGTAAGATCAAGATCGTACTTTGCATTCTTGGGATGACTGGAAGCATTTCTTCTCGAGCAGTTGCACTATACGCAATTAAGGCGATGATCGAGTCTCGTGCCTAGTCTTAAGAGGCATTAACGCATGCACTTCGCTCTAGCACATCGACAGCCAAAGCCTCGTTGATCAGAGTATCATAAAAGACAAAACCATTTGACAATGCTAAGAATCATATAGAATACGTTGTGATGTCAAGGTCAGACTCAACTATGCTAAGGCTCATTCAGGAATTCAACGCTCCGTCCAGTGCAATGCTCGGTGCTGTCCATCACCCTGTTAAATACACTCAAACATATTCAACACAGAATTCGCAGCGTGCTCTCTCTCTATCTGGCTCTCATCTCCAAAATCAGGCGCCCGGGGGGCAAGTAACCTGGCATCGCCACCACCAACCCTGAGTACCAGCGGAGGGATGCCTTCCACCATTGGTACACGCAGAATCCGTAACCATGTTATACGACCTGCCAGAATAACTATATCAATGGAAAGGCGGTAGTCAGTAACCACGACTTCCTAAGCTAGAACGAGATCAACTTACTTCAAGACAGGATAGCAGTAGCCACCATTATTGTCCGAATTGCACGAATGGCCTTCGACAGTGTTGACCTGGATCGACATGGAGCCGAAAGTAGGATCCTAGGAGAAAGGCCGAGATTTAGCATGCTAACTCGCAAAGAAAGTAGGTATGGAAAGAGAGAATGTACAGTAGCACCAAAACTCGACCCCGCCTGGGGCACACATTCGCCATCAATCTTAAGATCACCCGATTGGCCATGTCCTCCTGACTTGTTGGATGTGTTGACGTTGCAGGGGGGACTTCCGTCTCCGATGAAGAGGGAGATACCACAACGGGAATTGTCGCCGGAGTCGTTCTGGGGGGCGGCAAGGCCAATGGTGGCAAGGGAGGCCAGAACCGCTATAGGGACGGTGTAATGCATTGTTGCTAGTGATATGATTCGACTGGTCTGGTGCGGTATGTCAAGATGATGAGTGAGTAAGGTATGAAAATGTTCAGTTAGTGTTGCTTGATTGTTTATCTGTGTCGGAAGAAGTTGTGTGCTTGTGATTGTTGTTCTGTCTGGTTTCTGTGTTCAGGTCTTTGCCCTTATATACCAGTCGTAGGTGGGCGTAAGGTCCCAGAAATATCTTGAGGGACTCGATAAAGCTTTCCGAAACATTTCGAAGGATCTGATATGTTGGAGGATCTAAGACAGGAGACATACACAGCCGAGCTACAGCGCTCTAAAGTCCAGAAATCAAACACAGGCTCAAAACCGCTGAGTTAGATGCGCAAATATGGATTGCGCCACACTTGGAACGTCTATTCATTGACATTGTTGTAATGCTGTACGGATTTACCGAAACCTGCGCAACCTGCAGCTGCAAGAATTGTAGTGCCCCAAGCTCGACTATGACCAGGATACAGTTTTCGGCTAAAGTAATGCTTTGAAAGATGCAAAATGAAGTCCTGACCTTCCTCAACGTACGCGGACTCTACAAGCCATAAATCTGTTCAGCGTAGTAAAAAAGGTTGAGAAACAACAGGCAAGCTGCTCGATTGGCACAAAATGATTTTACGTTCACGTTAATGACCACTTTACTGAAGTGCAATCGATTACGCAAAACCCTCAGCTTTCGTTAGTAGCCTTGGGTAGAAATGAAGAAGTCACCTTCCGATCTTTTCTTGCCATGTGTTAGAAGCACTTGTCACCACCAGAAATATACAAATCCTCCAAACCCAGAATGACGAAGTTGATCGTGGCGCAGGTTATGATAAGCACATCTACAGGCGTTCAAGCGATCTGTTCTTTCAAGGACGTTCGGGATGGATGCACAGCACCTGAGCAATGCCGAGACCACAATCATAGTCGTACTTGCCAAAATCAGTGAGAAGGAATTTGTGACGCACCAAGGAACCGCCATACCTTGTAGCTGAGACCGCTGGAAAAAATCGTCCATGCTGTTCCTGCCGTGTTGGCTGGCTGAGAGCTTGATCGCCCTTCTCCCCAAATTGTTAGTGCATAGAGATGGACAATACCCTCCCTCAGCCACTCCAATTCACGGCATATCAAGCAGTATATAGGAATTCAAGTCTCTACATCAAACACTGAACAAGCTAACCAACGACTTAAAGTCCTTAGGTTCTTATTCCAATAGCGTCACAATCGACGGCGCAAGATGAAACTTCACACAAATATTAGAAAACTCAGTCTACCAGTCAATAGATCAGCCAACACATATGTCGATAAACGAAATCGATAGGCGCGCTTACCCGTGCTGCGCCGGTACATGCAGCAGATTCAGAAGGATTAATGGCAGGGGAAAATTCCTTCAGTCCTCAGCTTCCAGGTCGAATCTAGGTTATGATACTAAAAATAGAACATCTGGGTCACGCCATCAGCCGTGGGCCCGAAGAGAAGGATTCTTGGCGGGTTGAAGGATTCTCCAGCTCTTCAGCTTTTGGTCAAGGTTTAAGGCCGTCAAAGATCGCCAAGACTGCGCCTCGGCCTCAAGGCTGAGCTGGCATCGCCCCAAAGATCGTCATATTCCCAGTCGATAAAATCCATAATTTTTCCATTTCTAAAAGCGCTAAATCGTTCATCATTCTCGCGCTGCTCACCAGCTACCTTATTCCTTTCATTTTTCCACAATAGCAGATCGAGCGTCCACTGCCTAGCATGTCGCTGCCGGCATATATCCCCGCATAGAAATCGGACGAATCGCGCGATTCTAAGCATCAAAATTTGGTAGCGTTGGGAGTGCCCCCCGGGGGCCCCTACCGAGCATGCCTTTCGATCCCGAACATCAAAATCTTGGGCCGAGAATAGGTTGGTTGGCTCGGGGCCGCTGGGGCTAGCTTGGGGCGCCTGGGGCTCCTGGGGCCAGCGGGGCCAGTTTTGCATTTGCCGACGGGAATAGGCCTTATAGCTGCGCAAGTTATATAGTTAGATCTTATATATTATGAAATGATAAGATCTAGATAAGGAACGACCTACCTATGATCGCGCATGCTTGGGTACGAATGCCTAAGTATGCCTGGGTGCGTATCTGGGTGCGTATGCCCGAACTTTGCTTATAGGGGCATAATGGTGCGCTGTAGGTAGGGATGGAGTAGTAAGCTCAGACCGTGATAGAGTACCAAGACTATCTATGCGTTCAACATTGCCTGCAAAGTTAGAGGGCGTAAGATGACCATTATAATCAATGTAATGGATTCAGTATTGCTTGCATAGTCATAGGGCGCGAGATAATCATTATAATTAATATCCATGTCATCTTCAGTGCGGGCTGGAAAAGGGCTTGGCGAGAGCGACGAGGTTGATAAGTCCAATGTTACTTGGCTAAGTGGCGAAGGAGATTTCTGTTGCGGATTAGCTCCTTTGAGCATTTGAGAGGCATTCTCCAGAGGCTCTTCGTTAACACCTGGGGGTGGATTGGACATCGCGGCGCCGTGGTTGAGCTCTGAGCCACCAGCTGCTCTAGAGAACGATGTAAGGCCATAAGTAATGGATGAAGTATTGGATACTCTGGTACATTAAAAATCACGTATAAGAATAAAAAGAGGTCAAGGTGGGAAGAAGTTTTTCAATTAAGAATATAAGAGTAACTGAGTCTTGCTGGAAATATGACAATTATAGTGGAAGGTCTAAAGAATATGAGAAAGAGAGAGAAATGCAGAACTTTTGTAGTAAATCCCATTGAAGCATTGAGCGATGTTTTTTGCAGTCGATGAGACATGTATGGAGGGCGCTACTGCGAGGAGCCTAGCGCTGCAGTCCCAGCGCTGCAGCTCCCCTGCTCCCCAGCTCCCCAGCTCCCCCGCCCAGCTCCCCAGCAGTCCCAACGCTGCACGTATGCAAAGCAGATGGCGCTACTGCAAGGGGCCCAGCGCTGCAGCAGTCCCAGCGGTGCAGCAGTCCTAGCAGTGCAGCAGTCAAGCAGTCGGCATCTTTTCCAGTGCGCCACTCATGCAAGACATTGGATGTTGCTGATCACTCTACAGTGGTCAAATGTTCAATCATCCTTGAGTAACTACAGTGATTACCTTTTGGTCCGATCCTCTCAAGTCATTGTCCGTAATTCAGCCAACCTATACATACCCTCCCCGCTATAATGGCTTTATTGCAAAGCTCCACTAGAAGAGAAGCTCCAGAGCAAAGCCTTTGCTCTGGAGAGGCTGCCTATTTTAGGGGCTCGTCGTAAGCGAGAGAGCGCCCTATGCATAGCACTGGGTGTATTGCATTAGGTAGTGCGGTTCAAGAAATTCCCTTTGTCTCCTGTCTCTTTGTCCTTTTGTCCCTTTGTCTGATGCTGCTCTGCGCTCTTTCGTTTGAACCTTCCTCAATAGGCTAGTCGAGTGCCTTTCTCTCCATCAAGGCTCCGTTTACCTAGCACAAAACGTTGGACCTGGAAGACATGATTATACATCATCAAGTCCCCCCATGTTTTTCCCATGTAATATTCAAAAATGCTCAAATCACAATCTCATCTTTGACTTCATTGTGAGCCAAAACCATGGACATGCCTCAGTGTTCGCAACATCACCATTCGGGAAGAGAAGCTGCAAGTTGAAGCTGGGCGAGTTGTGTAGAGCTGATCATCCTACCTACTCTCTCAGCTTGTTCTTGCGTCTCTTCCTTCGCAAAACGCAACCAGCAAGCAAGCGCTGCTACAGCAAGGCCCAGAAATTTGCAACAACCTGGCTCTTGGTTACCTGCTTGCTTGGGGCAAAAGTCCGCTTAATATAGAGGCATTATAGAGGCTCACTGCTTCTTTCGCCACGCATTGGCCAATCTAATTGTCGTTGCTGAACATTACCTACATCAGCTCCGGGCCTTCATCCGGACCACAGCTCAGCCGCGATGAGTGGGACGCCACTCTAGCGGCAGGAGCCTCAAGATATGTTGAATTGGGCTTGAGCAGCAGCAAAAATCAATCACATTGGACAAACCAATGAATAAACCGTCAAGGTTCAGGCTCTCCTAATTCTTAGGCGCCGACATCTACTTGGGTATTGGCTCTGTCCTCCGCTCCAAGTTTCGCCCATGGCAATTTCTGCCACATGCCATCCCAACTTACCTGGCTATTCCCAGCCGACTTTGACATGGCTCATAGCTATGCACAGAGCTTGAGATACCACTGGCACCTTCTTAGAAGACATACATACATCCCACAAGACATACATACATCCCACATCCACTAAAGCGAGTGTGATTGAGCCAGCTCGCAGCGAAATTCCGCTGTCGTTCATCAACACCCCAGCCACGGCACTGTGGTGATACGAACTATTGTTCAACCATACAAAAAACCCTTCGCCGACACATTGAATTCCATGTTGTCGGATCTGAAGCGCTGATACAAGGACTGAAGAAAGTAATGGCGGATAGCCCTCTTTCTAGTCCCAGTGCTTCAAAAACCCCAACAACACCCACAGAACGAGCAATTGCCGGCGTGGCATGATCAACCAACTAGAGAAGGGGACGAAGGGTCAGCTGGTCGAAGAAGAGTGGTGGAGGGACCGAGCATAAGTTGCAGAGCACAGCGGGTGGTAGAGATAGTACAGCGAAAAGGAGTAGATAGAAATGATGCAGCAACGCTGTCTGGCGCTGTGGCATTGGGATTGGCCACCCCTTTGTCACGACGTCCAGACAGTCGGCGCTGTGGCACTGAGACTGGCCACCTCTTTGTCACGCCTGCGTCTAGACAGTCGGGTAGTCGAGATCAAATGGAAATTGTCTACCGAGTTCGTATTGTAATCATGGAGCATCATGCATGTAGGGTAATGTGAAGTGCGCCGTGTAGAAGGGTTGACCCCCCAACCGTGTACCCATTAACCGTGTAGCCCCTCAAGCAGCCCCTAGGGTACGTATCTTTGGGCCGGTTCAGCGGCTCTAGGTCCAGCCCTATGAGGCTATAAGGTTGATGG
Source organism: Cladonia borealis (assembly GCA_018257855.2). Taxonomy (NCBI): domain Eukaryota; kingdom Fungi; phylum Ascomycota; class Lecanoromycetes; order Lecanorales; family Cladoniaceae; genus Cladonia; species Cladonia borealis. The sequence continues at coordinate 1,295,431 of JAFEKC020000015.1, forward strand.
GTTCATACAGTTGAGGGGTGAACCCTTGTAAGCTTTAGTAGGCATGTGGTGCTGATATGTCTATGCAGAAAAAGGGCCCATTAAGTAGCAGTCGTGGGGGTGGAGGGTGGAATATAATATGGATGCTGAGTCATCAGTGCAACAGGGGGTGAGTGCCGGAAAAACCTCGGCTTTGGCGAACCACTTTACGCGGTGCACGCGTACATGAGAACGCGTCGCAACGCGGCAGCCCTTCAAACATTCCACAAAAATCGTACCCATCGACTGCTCAATTAATCCTGTACTGTTCCCCCATATTACTCTGAGGCCATGGATCGACGATCAGTGTACTCTCGTAGCGTGCTTGCACCTGACCCAGACGCCAGCGAGGACTCCAGAAGTCAAATACAAGCTTACCTACGGGAATTCATCCTAGAATTCCGGCTGGATAATGCCTTCATCTACAGGTGCGAGTTATAGTACACTAAAAGAGCTCTTATTGATTTTCATACAGAGATCAGCTTCGAGAAAACGTCCTTGTCAAACAATACTACTGCGACGTCGACGTTGCTCACCTGATCTCTTACAATGAAGAGCTGGCGCATAAGCTATCGACTGAGCCTGCAGATATTATCCCTCTCGTACGTTCACTTGCGCCATATGTTCCGGGATGAGCTAATTGGCCGTAGTTTGAGGCGGCTCTCAAGGAATGCACTCATCGAATCGTCTTCCCCTCTCAGAAAGCCAGCTCTCTACAGTTACCTGAACACCAGCTTCTCCTCCACTCCTCCGTCTCGCAGATATCCATACGCGACCTCGATGCGACCAACATCTCCCACCTCGTTCGAATACCTGGTATTGTTATTGGCGCCTCCACACTCTCTTCGAAGTCAACGGCGCTACACATACAATGTCGAAATTGCCAGCATTCAGAAGCACTGGCTGTAAGCGGAGGTATATCCGGAGTTACACTACCTCGGGTGTGTTCGAGAAAGCGAACGCAAGGAGACCCAACGGAGAAATGTCCACTGGACCCGTACTTCGTGGTTCATGAGAAGTGTCAATTCATCGATCAACAAATATTGAAGCTACAAGAGGCGCCAGATCAAGTTCCTGTGGGAGAGTTACCAAGGCATATCAAGATCTCAGCAGATCGTTACCTTACAAACCGTGTGGTCCCAGGCTCAAGATGTACAATCATGGGCGTGTTCTCTATCTACCAGAACAAGGAGTCCAAGGGGTCCGGGAACTCAGCAGTGGCGATTCGAACGCCGTATCTCCGAGCTGTTGGCATCTCAACGGATGTTGACCACACGGCTAAGGGCAATGCTATCTTCTCGGAAGAAGAGGAGCAAGAGTTCTTAGAAATGAGCAGAAGGCCAGATCTATACGAGGCATTCGTGAACTGCATTGCACCCTCCATCTACGGTAACAAAGATATCAAGAAAGCTATCGCATGTCTCTTACTTGGAGGGTCAAAGAAGATTTTACCTGATGGAATGAAACTCCGAGGTGACATAAATGTGTTACTTCTCGGCGATCCCGGAACAGCAAAGTCCCAGCTCCTTAAATTCGTGGAGAAGGTCGCGCCAATTGCAATCTATACTTCAGGCAAAGGGTCTTCAGCAGCTGGTCTGACAGCCTCAGTACAACGAGACACAAATACACGTGAATTCTATCTCGAAGGAGGTGCTATGGTACTTGCAGATGGCGGTGTAGTGTGTATAGATGAATTCGACAAGATGCGAGATGAAGACCGCGTAGCTATCCACGAAGCCATGGAGCAGCAAACCATCTCTATAGCCAAGGCTGGCATCACTACCATCTTGAACGCAAGAACATCGGTACTCGCGGCAGCAAATCCCATCTTCGGTCGATACGATGATCTCAAAACTCCTGGCGAGAACATCGATTTCCAAACCACTATTCTCTCCCGTTTCGATATGATCTTCATCGTCCGTGACGAACACGAGAAAGGCAGAGATGAGCGCATAGCGCGCCATGTGATGGGCATACAAATGGGCGGACGAGGAATGGAAGAACAAACAGAAGCCGAGATACCAGTCGAGAAGATGAAGAGATATATAAGCTACTGCAAATCGTATGATCCACCATCCCCCCTGCAAGACTCCCATAACAACTTACTAACATCCCCCCCAGCCGCTGCGCCCCCCGCCTCTCCCCCGAAGCCGGCGAAAAGCTCTCCTCCCACTTCGTCTCCATCCGACGCCAAGTCCACTCCGCGGAAATCGCCTCCTCCTCCCGCTCCTCCATCCCCATCACCGTCCGCCAACTCGAAGCCATAGTCCGCATCACCGAATCCCTCGCCAAACTCGCCCTCTGCCCCATAGCGCTCGAATCCCACGTCGATGAAGCGATAAGATTGTTCCTGGCTTCTACCATGGATGCTGTGACGCAGGGGGAGGGGCAGGGCAGTAGGGAGGTGATGGAGGAGGCGGGGAAGGTGGAGGAGGAGTTGAGGAGACGGTTGCCGGTGGGGTGGAGTACGAGTTTGGCGACGTTGAGGAGGGAGTTGGTGGAGGGGAGGGGGTGGAGTGAGCAGGCGCTGAATAGGGCGTTGGTGGTTTTGCAGAGGAGGGAGACGGTGCAGATTCGGAATGGGGGGAGTCAGGTTTTTAGAAGTGGTGCTTGAGGGTTGGTTGGTTGCTTAGTGTCAAAGGGGGATTCTGTGTGTGGCGTTCGGAGTAGATGTGTACAATAAATGTGAACGCTGTGAATGTTTGACCACGTTATATATTGAAAGCATGAGTTTTATCTTGCGGAAAAGTATTAATTCGTTAAATGCCGACCTCCTTGCGACTCTCATCGCTAGCCCTCCTTCTGGCCCGCCTGTTCAAGAAAGAAATGCAAAAGAGGAAGTGGGAAAGATGGGCTTGTGGCATTAAGACGACAAAGCTGTGGACGGCCAGACGGTCATATTGCGTTTTTCAGCAATGCAGAACACCGATGCCTACCAATGAAAGTCATGCTGGGTCTTATATCTCACGCTCGATATCCTCCAACTATGCTTCTCTTAAGGTATCGCAAGCCTTGGCTGCCGTATCCACATGGACGGCCAATGGTGACCCTCGTAGTACAGCTGCTTATTTGTGCAGTTGTAGCCGAGTAGGGTCTCTGTTTAGGCAACATAGGTTGTTCCTTCTGGCGTATATGCTGTCAAGTAGAGTCTAGATTTAGGCAATAAAGGTTGTAGCCTCATGGCTCGGCTCACTCACATCACATGCGAAGCAGAAATCATCTGGCAGAATTATGGTTGGACGGCCTTGACGTACACTAATTGCTGCCGTTGCGAGGCGGGCCATTGGATTTCGATATGCGCGAACAACAGTGCGGACTTCTTCACTGTCGAGCAACTCTTCCCAATTGTCGATCGATATGAGATCAAACTTTGGTGTCTGGTCGTGGCGATGATTGCATGCTTTCGTATATGTATGTCGTTGGAAGAGCTCGCTCCCCAACATATTAAGCACGTCGAGGTCAGCGATCCACTTGTCCCGGTCATAGACCGAGATCAGTGATTCAAGGAAAAAGGCTTCTACGTCTTGCCCGCCATAGTCTCCTGTATTCACCGGCATAGTATACTGAGTAAATGACAGATGAAGTGATGTGTTTCGAAACGAGTCTTCGATCTTACCATCAAAAGGGGCGTGGGTGACCAACTCCCAGGTATCTGGCTCAAGCTTGCGAGTACGAGGAGCTTGCGGAGCAATAAGCATTGCTATACCAGCCCTTCCTATGTTGCCTATCACCCTCAAAACCGTGCTGTCGTTGTGACTTTGGCTGGGATCATTCAACAATGGCGCAGCTACGAATAAAGAGTTGCTCGAAGACATGGCGAAGACATGCTCGAGAGCAGACGGATCCAGATCGTACGTACCGGATTCAAACGTAGCGATACACGCGAATGTCTCTGCAAGACTCAGACACCGAGACCATGGACCTTTCTGCGGAGGAAAAACCTGCGGAGCAAGTTTTTCCCTGGTCGCTTCAGCGGAGGCTTTTTCGAGCGACACATGTGTCACCTCTCTCGCAGCAGCATGGCGAGCCCATGAAGCTTCGTGCAATGGCCTATATGCAACCTTCAGGGCGATTGTAGCCTCCGGGAGAAGTCGATAGACATTTATAAACGATGCGAACGCTTTGAGAGAAGAGCCAATATTTTCATATGGGGCATGGTGATAACACTCAATGTGGTTTATCAGCCGACCTACGTTCAGAGTGTCCTGGTCCAAAAGGTTTTCTAGTTCGCCTACGTCAACTTCATTGATGTAATTCGGCGGCCCGAGCGACGTGACTCTATAGAGAGCGGCCGAGTCTTCATCGCCATAGACGAACGTAAGCAACTGACGTCCAGTACCCCAGGGAGCGTCTCTCAGGTAGATGTAAGAAGAATAATCGTCAGTCAAGTAGATACGCGAGGTTTCATATTTAGGTTCCCAAGCAAGCTTGTAGTGACGACTATATTCCTTCTTGACCTGAACCGCCATTATATGGTCCTGGCTTTCCTTGTTCAGCCGCTTGAACTCTGGCCCCTGTCGGGTCCTGTAGTACTGCTTAAAAGAATTGGGGCCTTCTTGTATACAATCTTCTCCAGTTGCAATGATTTCAGTGGCCCTTATCCCATATCCGGGCTCTTCGAGCGGTGCTGACGGTTCCTTTATTGCGGCTTTGCCGAGCTCTGCCTCGGCCGCCTCTTCATCACGAGCACGTCCTCCACACAGCCCTTCTTCATGTGCCTTGTCGTACTGATCGGCATCACCCAAAGAGTCCAGGGATACACCCTGATAGTCAAAATCATTGTCTAAAGTACTTCCAAAAAATGGATTATTGCGAGAAGACCTGCAATGAAAGCACTCGCATCGACATAGAGCAGCGCAGCCACTCCATTTATAAGGAGAGAATTCAGGCGGTTGTTCATTATAGAGATCATCATCCCATCCCAAGGCTATCCATCTTTTATGTTTCGCGATCCCGGTACATTTTCCGGAGTAATCTCTCTTCATAGATCCTCGAATGTATGGCAAGGCCGAAGCATATTCGTAGAACGTCTCCTGTCGGGGACTAAGATAGTATTCCTGGGCACCGTTGACTTCTCGAACCTTGATGAACTCCTGGCTGCCATATCGCTTGTACCTTATGATCATGTCTTCTGGTCTCGCTTTTTGCTGGGCTGCAAATCCTCGGAGGATTCGTATACGCTCCTCCAGCATGTCCCTCTTAATTAAGGGGAAAAGGGTCCGCACATTTAATAGGCCAAAAAACTGTGGGACAGGATTTTCCCTGTCTAGCATCGCATCGAAGCGTCTGAATCCAATAGCCATAAGCTTGATTGGTACTTCCATTTCATGCTCATGAAGCTTATCGAAAGATTCAGCTCTGCTCGAAAGAATGTTAAGCCAGCCGCAATCTTCAAAATACTTCCGAATGCCTTCCGCTTCATGTCCAACCTCTACCTGAGCAGCCCGCTTAATGCAACGATGCATTTTGGAAAGCCACCGAAGTGCCAACGGGATCATCGAAGAAGTTTTAACCCAATTGCGGAATAGCACGCCAAGTACAACATAAATCAGTTGCTCGGCTGGAATGCGGGATGCATCATGTCCAGTAGATCGGCTTGATTGGACTGGATCCCCATAGAAGCGTAGATGGGCAAGTGGAAGTGACCAAGAGACACCCATATCAGCCCCTGCGACACTTTCGAGGCCTAATGTAATTATAGTACCAGTAGGTACCAGTTGGTCTCTCTGTTGGATTTTTTTTGTGACGGACCCGTGGACTACCATGTCAGGGTAGAGATGCCAAGCTGACAGTCCAAGAAGAAGCGCCCCGCTTTGTACACGCTGCGGCATGCCCTTTAATATATTGTTCATGGAGACCAATGCGGTTTTGGAGCTCTCGATGACACTATGATACACGCTCATATTATTACTGACTGGTATATGCAGGTTGTTAATTATGAGCATGAGCTGCGTTTGCTCTAGCTGCTTGGCCTCATCAGCCGTCCGGAGCCAAGCACGAGCGCTAGCATCCCAATCTGCCAAATTCGATCTTGTTAAATCTTGCTGGGCCGCCTGCAGAAGTATGTAATCTTTGGCCTCGTCCCCCGTGCAGTCGATTTCGATCTCACGCCGCCTACAGGCAACAATCTCAACCCAAAGAGAAGTAGCTTCCGAAGCTGTCCATATCCGCGCTAGCATACACGCCAGCATGAGAACGGGAATTGCACCTGGCCCCGATGTTGCAGCAGCCCAGATAGCTGTTCCATCGGCTCCCATATGAGCTGCAAATGGCCCACCTTCGCCAGTTTCTCTGGGATTGTATTGCTGGTAAGAGGATATTTCAGACACTCGTCGACCATAAGCTCGAGCAAGCTCTGGTACGTGAGGTAAGATTCCTTCAAACAGCGCTCCCAATTTTCGGGCCGTCCTGTGGGGAGTTCCAGTCTCTGCTTCCTGGCGCCGATTGGCCGATAAATTGGCCCCTAGAGCTTGAAATTCCAGGGGCGCCTCCACCCTAAAGAGCGAAAAATCGAAATTGATGTTGGCCAAGGCTAGAGTGTTCTCATTATGGGCAACGCCCAAGGCTGCCGTAAGACGTCCTAATGAAGACATCGTAGGACACTGTAAGCTCTGGGTTCTGAATCGTGACAGCAAGGTGAACTAGAATAGGCAACTGAATGCCCAAAAATTGAAGTATAGCGTTGCTAGCGGGAATTGTAAGCCACGCATGCGCCACGATACGAGCAGTCTTGACCAAGTAACCCGTGAAGAACCAGCAGACAATTGAAGGATGCGACAAATGGTTCACAAGGACTCTTACCAACGAGAATAGGTAGAGAGTTTGGAAGCTGGGTCCGCAAATTTAAGACCCTAGCAGCTGGGTTACTCGTGCCTTGAGTCAGGCTAGCTGTCAGACTCTAGTACCAAGGATACGGTCCGGGTATGCATACGACCAATAGAACGGCTTAGGACATTTTCGACGAAGCGACCATTTTCAAGCCTTATCAGAGGTGGCGTGGAAGGCGTCTTCATGGGCCAATGAACTTTTTATTGTGGCGGAATGCTGAACCTGCCCGGGGGATCTTGGCGCGTGGCTCCAGGTCATCCTGCGTGGCCAGGCAAACAAGGAAAACTACCTAGCTTTTCGCTCGCCTCACGACCTCAGACTTTTCGCAACTACGCGTGGTGGAGGGAGAATATCAAGGAATTCCGGTGCCACTGATGATACTCTGTTGATTTGACTATGAGAGCCATTCGAGTTGATGTTGGAAGTCGCGTCTTTAATGTCACTAACTTGTTAGGGACTAGCGTCTGGGCGCAACAGGGACCCTGAGACTTCGAATAAATCTTGCATCAAAAGATTCTGTTACATGCGATGTGGGCTACGAGCTATAAACTCGGGCCTTGGGATATAATGCAATTTTGCTCCCTGGTGATCCTTAGTCTTCATTATCAAAGTGTTTCTTCTGAACCAAACTCCAACGCTGGTAAGAGTAGCATTACTTGCACCTGAAAAGTAAGAAGAATGGAGCATAATTCCTATATATAAAGCTAACATCTAATATGTGATACTAGAAATACCTCTAGAAACTATAGGTTTAAAGGTTTCCAACCCTTATTCGAGACATTTTATTGCTTAATCAGTCTATACTGAAGGACATATGCTGCTTTGAAGTACCCCAAAAGTGTTGGAACCTTACTTTTCTCATACAATTCATACCTTGGGATGTCAAGCCTATATTCGGAGATACCCAGACCCCGCTTTCAACATCATTGGATGCAAGTGTACGCTAATAAACGGGGGACTCTCTTCTGTTTGACGGTTATTTCTTATGTAAATCAGGAAGAAACTAGTGATCGATTTGTTGAGATGGAAATGAATGCCTATTGTGAAATCATAATAACCCTGACACCAAGAGCAAATCCCATTATCAGACTCGCCGAACCCCTGGGAATATTGGCCGAACTCCCTCCCATAACCCTGCTAACATAGTCCTGCCTATATCAGTCCTAAGGAACTATCAACGACATGCAAAAACCCCCTTCTAAGTCGATCGAACCGCTCATCGTCCAGGGTGTCTTCTCCCAGTCCAACGCAGATATCGTTCATATTGAAACCGCCGTTATCAATACACGGGTACTCTTCCTCGGATGACAGCGCACTGTTCTCATCCGTGATATAGGATTGTTCGGAATAATAGCCGATCTTCTCTCGGCTAGACTCATCGTCGTTCATGCTCTGGAAATTTTCCGTTACCGCGTATCCGCCAAAGGCTTGCTTCGCGTCCAAAGCTACACCTCCATCGCTGGTGTCCTCACCAAACAACATTTCATCACCGTGCTCATCTTTTGGCGGTCCGGAAGACCTTAATTCACGATTCACACTTCTCATTTGTCCGGAGGGAATACTCAACGCTTGTGTCTTACGCTGGGAGACCGAAGCATTCCTGGACCTATTGCCCTCCCCACACCATTTCTTGCCGCCTTCAAAAGTCGTGGATTTGTTCCGCTGTTCTGCTTCAACACTCGGTGAATCAGAATCCATCTGGTGGGCCCCAGGCTTGGGGTTGTTAGACTTCTTGGCTGCAATGATTGCAGGATCGAGCCTTGCTATTTCCATATCCACAGGCTTGAGCTCCCTGGCAGATTGAGCTTTTGCGAGCGGTGCTCCGATTCCCAGCGCCTTTTTGAGTTCCCTCGTGGTTGTCTCGTATGTTTGATCCCCTGCTAATTCTGCCACCGCAACATCAGCGTGTCTCTCCGTCTCATACGCTGCATTCGTGGCTCTCAATGTGTCAGCTTTTGGTAATGTCTGTGCTCTGTCTTGTTCTTTCTTCATCTTTTGAACTATAAATTCCGCGATGTCTGCTTCGTGGCCCTCAATCATTGCAGATGGAACGCCCCAATTCTGCACCATACGCGCAATTTGAGCCCATACATCGCCCGAGCTTGCTATGGATGAGTCGTTCTGATTCTCTGGTGTGGAGGGGCGAATGGGCTTTTTGTTCCTCGGACAGTCCTCGGAATGTTCAAGCTTGGACTCAAACTCCATAGGCATTGGTTCCATTCTGGAGTCGTTCCTCGCCTTGGCTTGCGAGATATCACCCTGGCTCGTCTCATGATTTCGCCGTTCGATTGTTGCATGCCCATCTGCGCTGACATAGAAAGCCTCGGCAGCCTCTCGGAGCATTTGAGCCATCCATGAGAGCAGCTTAGTGCCCCTACCTCTGAGCGTGTCAAGACTCTGCACGGTCAGCTCAGGATTGTCTCCTTTGGCATTTCCCAACTCCGAGGTCGGTACAATTTCGGCCTTAAGGGATGAATGCTGAGGGATCTCCCTGGTGTGGATTGGACTACGATTAGAATTGAGTAAGGGTGTTCTGTCCTCAATCTTCGAAGACTCAAATATCTGGGCGGCCCTGCACCTCTCACATTCGACCTGTTGGCGTGCCTCTTCTGCCGGGCTGCTAAGACCTGACTCAAGCTCAGTGGGCTCGGTGCCAGCCTCTGCTTGCTCTTCTGCTGCGTCCTGCCATTCCTCCTCTTCCTCCTCTTCCTCCTCTTCCTCCTCCTCCTCCTCCACTTCCTCACTGTTACTGACCTTTACCCGGCTCCCAAAACCACCATCCAGCTCATATGGCTCGTCTCCTAGAGCTTCCCCTATCTTGCCGTATAACTTCTGGATTGTTTCGCAGAGAAACTCCGGTATAGCGTCAGCAGATGCCAGAACACCTGCCAAAAGCGACAAGCGGGTTATCTTCGCGGCCGACATATCCATCCCCCGGTGAGACAATTCCGCTTCGATAAATTGGGCATACATCGCCCGATAGCACTGATTCTCACTAGGAGAATTCTCCCAACGTCCTGACTTCGCCTTCCTCCCGCCCGTGGCGGCATCGTAATTGTAATTCGACGGTTCCCAATCGCGTGTCAGCCAGAGGGGATACTTCAGGCATCCGACTGTATGAGGCACTGCGCCTACTCCATCCCAGTCGATAATACCGCATAAGGTGCCGTCTTCTTTAACAAGAATATTCTGGAGGTCGAAATCAGGATGACCCAGAACAAAGGGGTATGGGTCATGAGGTACCGGTTCCAACGTCCATTGGGTGAACAGTCGAAGAGATTCGTGGAGACCTCGCACGCGAGCACTGTCGTCGTGAAACGAGTCCCCTCGATTGAGATTGAATAGCAGGAAGTCCATGGGGTCTTTGAAAGGGCCCTTCTGCGCAAACAAAATGTCCCTACCGGTATGATCCTGGGGCCCAGCACCCATTCCCATGAAATCAACAACTTTGGCGCTCTGGAATTCGTATGGCTTGCCATCAGGCCCGAAACGCAGCGAACCGCCCGTATGAAAGCGGATATTGTGTAACTGCACCATAGCTGCTGCAATGGTCTGTAGTGCTCTAGCACGGAATTGCTCTAAGCGAGCTGGTGATGCCTGCGGGTCGAACCAACCTCCGTATAGGGACTTCCCCTTGATATACTCCATCATAATGTATGGACACCCGATAGCATTATCCATGGAACTGTCGAATCCGTAAACCTCCGGCACCGGGATCGTCGTCTTATTTCTTATCCATCGCATGGTAAACGCTTCCGACTCCAAAGCTCCCGCTGCAAATTCATCCCAGCAGCGAGAATGACCGTTCCCGGAGATTTTAAGAACCCAACTCTCTCCGTCATCGAAATTGATGAAGATAATGAGATTGAAGGAACCAGAAGCTGGATTCGGATCGACTTTGCAGGGGATCCGTCTGATTGTGGATGCAGATGGAGGATGTTCCCCCATCAAGGCTGCTTCAACTTCGAGGTTGTAGCGGGTGTCGGTCGCAAGAGCCTCGATGTTGTCACCCTTTAGCTGGTTTAGAACATCGGTGAAATCAGGAAAACGATATGCTGGATCTAGCGCCAGGGCTGCGATTAACTCGCCAACGCTCTGGGAAGTTGGCAGTTGATCGAACTCTAGAGCCGGTAGTTCGTTCTGCATACTGACGTTGCGTATGTATGTTGACGAGGATATAGAGCCTCTGTTGATATGCTTGGAAATTTATGCTGGTGTTAAAGACTTGAACGCAGAAGAGTTGATGGTAGAGTCATCTTGGGCATGCGAATATATGAGAGCCGGATTTGTGTCGACTCTCCGCCATCACATTTCTCCAACACATCTCGACACTCATGCACACCTATATATATATATATATATTCCCGTGTTACGAACAAGACATGACCGCCTGCTCGCCGCTGCTTATATAGCTTTGTTGGAAAAACAATATCAGCATGTGTTTGCCATTTAGTGTCACCATCCCGGGGTCTTCTGCCACTGTTGTTTGACACCCTAGCTGTTGAAGCATTATCTGTTAGGAGTCTCGTCCCAAGATTCAAGCTTCTCAGATTATGCAGTCCATTCATCCACCTTCTTGCTCAACACCGTGCAACGATTATAAGCGACAAGACTTCTTGCTCTCCACATCCCCCCTATTCGCCCTCTATGCTCCCTCTGTGCTCTTTCCTGCTCTTTTTACAGTTTATCTATAAGCCCTCACACTCTTTCTGCGCTCTCTTTGTGCTTTACCCTGTTCCATTCATGGTAAATCTATGACCCCTAATGCTCCTTTTGCGTTCCCCCAGTGCATTTCCTATGCTGCCTCGGGTGCTCCCTATAAAGCAACCTTGCTCTCATGCCCAGACTATCCCTCAAGTGGCTGGAGTCCACCTTTCAGGAGAAAAACGCGGAATTACGCCGGTTAGGTGGCTCGCGGGGCCCAAAAATATTGGCACCCTTTGTAAGAGAATGGAGCATAAGTCATGTATATAGGGTTAATACTTAATAAGCTGATGTTAATAATACCCCTAGGAACCATAGCTTTAGGGCTTTCTAACTCTTCGATATACCTTTTTCCTACTTAACAAGTGTGTGATAGCATTAAACTTAACTTAAATACCCCTATTATATGCATAATTCATGCTTTATTCTCTTGAAACGCCAGTCCTTTTAGTATAGAAGAGACCCACAATAAGTAAACCTAATCAATAACATTAACTTAAAAACTGTAGTATATAATAATTCTTAATAACTTTAGGTTTATTAGAAGTATGTTTTTATTATAAAGAAGAAGTTATAATTTTATAAAGATTAGCTTTAAGGTGTAGGGGTGCCAATATTATTGTCCTCCGGGAGGGTGGACGTAATTCAGCCACTTAAGGGACAACACCAGTTACTAATCCCGAATCTGGAGTGTCTATAGCAGATACCATGTGTCATAGACAACCAGGATTTGAGATCAGTGTTTCGGAAAGGAGCAATGTCGCGTCAGAGGGAGCAACGAGAGAGCAGCCGGAATCAGCGCCCCGTAACAGAAAGGATTCGGTGCATAGGAATTTCAATAAGCCCTGTCTTACCCTGCTTCACTTGGCTTTATTGCTTCCTCTATCGTCATCATCAGGCCCAGCGTTACATCTCTTGATTTCTTCTGTATTAGTGTCTTTTCTCTCCTGATCGAGAGTCGCCCCTTTCGAAATCAAAAAATCGAGCAATTGTCGATCATCCCTCTCCAAAGCGTCATGCAATACACTTATCCCTCCCGCCCGCAGAGCATTCCCATCGGCCCTCTTCTCAACCAGAAGGCTGACCAGAGCAAGCCGCTTCGCCGACACCTCCTTGCGTATGCCCGCATATAGAGATCCAGTGACTAGTTCATCCGTTCTAGCAAGAAGTGAATGTGTATTGTCCTCAAGACTCCTGTCATGTGAGCTGTCAAAAGCCATTTCGGGCTCATTTGTCTCTGCGGCCATTATTTCATCCGCCACCTCTGAACAAGCAAAATGCAGCGGTGTCCCCAAAAGTGAATGATGGCTGTTCACGTCCACTCCGAAAGAAATCAAACTATTGGCAGTATCTGCTCTGGCGTTCATGGCTGCAGCATGTAGAGCAGTTGTTCCAGATTCAGTTGCCTTGAGACTGGCACCGTTCTCCACAAGGAAACTGACCATTTCCGTGCTACCAAGCATTGAAGCCAGCATCACTGCATGGCTTTCTGATGCATTCATATCCGCGCCATTGTCCAACATTAATTTTGCCATTGCCATGTCATTATCTTCGCCCCGGTAAGTTGCCACCAGTGGGGTCTTCAGCGGATTATTCCAGGTATTGACATCTGCCTTTGTCTCAATAAGAAACCTTACCACGTTATGGTGACCGTTCAAAGCAGCTTGGTACAGAGCACTGCCACGATTTGCCCCAGAGTAATTTACATCGGCACCATTGGTAATAAGGACCTTTACTGTTTCCAGGGTCTCTTCTTCTTTTCCGAGATGGCAGCATGCTGCGATCAGTGCAGTGCCATATTCACCTCCCCAACTATTGACGTCCGCCCCCTTAAGGAGCAGAAAGGCCACAATCTCGGCCTGATCGTTGAAGGAAGCAGCTTGCATAGCATTACCGCCCAATCTTTTCTCAGCGTGAATTTCTGCACCGTTCTCAACCAGGGTTCTCACTGTCTTTAGGCGTTCAGTGGAATTCCGTGACCCAGAACACGCCGCGATCAGTGTAGTGCCATGACTGCCTCTAAAGGCGTTGACGTCAGTACCTCGTTTTATTAAGAGGTCCACTACATTTGCATGAGTCCCGTACGCAGCTATGTGTAAAGCGCTTTCACCTGTTTACTCTGCAGAATCAGCGTTCCCATCACTTCTCGACGACTGTTACAAAAAAAACGCTCCCGAACTTACCGGATTCTACAAAGCCTAAATTTTCTTCAGAGTTCGTGTGAGCCTTGAAATCAGCGCCATACTTGAGTAAAACTACCACCTGACGCTCAAAACCCCCCAATCTGAGGGCTTCTTGCAACGGGGTCCGGTTTGAATGTCCGGTTGGGGCCTCCAAATCTGCACCTTGCTCGACCAGGAACCTCACGACACCCTCTGAGCAGAATAGAGAAGCATGATATAGCGGTGTATGACCTCTCACTATCTTAGAGTTGATATCAAGACCACTATCGAGGAGCATCTGAGTATGACAAGCGTGTCCGAGAGTGGAGTGAGAGGACTTGCTTGTAAAGCCTCGTGAAGAGGGCTTCCTCCGTATTGGTCCTGTAACGAAGAATCCGATCCTCTTTCGAGGAGCACTCGAACGACATCTGGAAACCCTCGCTCTATTGCGATTCTCAACGCAGTAACTTCTCCAGGGAAAGCCGGGCATAAACATTGGTACGCGTCGATGTCGACAACCAAGAGCGAAAGTCTCTCCACAAGATCAACCAAGCCAAGATATGACGCGATGCCCAGTCCATCACAGCCAGATAAAAAATCGACCCCACTTTGGGAAGATAACATTGAAGCCCAATTGACAAAGAAAGCACTGTTAGGATTACACATCAGTTCGGCCTCCACTTGTAGAATGGAGCGGTGCTGCTGATCCTGCTGACGATAGTGATAAGGCCAATTGAGGGCGCAATAATCGAGGAAAGCGTAATTCTCAAGAGACTCTTCTACGAAAGCGTTGAGAGACCTAGCCCCACCATTGCGGTCCACAAGCTCAAATGACCGTCCGTCGCTCTCTTCATCAATATCGTCTACATCATCGCTCTCGAGATTATCAATCTGACCGATTCCCCCAACATGAATGGCGAAATTCGATAGCATCAAATATTTGAGACAAATTTGACACATCAATCCATGCGCATTTGACATATTTAAGCAGCCTTCCCAGTGCCGCTGAGTAATTGCATTACCAGCAGAACCATCGGTACTCACTTGCTGAGTGGCTTTTGGATCATCAACCAGACTTTCAGCAATCAAGAACTTCTTGACGGTTGAATGGCATAACGATAGCTTGTCGTTGTGGATGGTCACCATAAGGCCACAAAGATCCTTAAGGATAGACGGGAAATCATTGGATGGCCACAGTTCCAATTCTTCGTAAGCCATGCCTTGCTGGTGGCACATCGCAATTGTCAATGCAATATTTGCTTCTGTAAGTGTCAGAGGTCGGAGAGCAGCAACAATGATTTTAAGTAGCTTTTTAGTAAGTTCTGGTTCCTTGCTCCTGCTCAAGATTCTATCGTAGGCATCAGAGACTTTGTCTGGAAGACCGAGCAATAGCTTCTCAACATTCTGGAACTTGGAATACTCTATACTGCTCTTTTTAATGATGTCTGCAATTAGGAAAAGCCACAGGTAAGTGCGATTGTCTCTACTCTTCAGGTGTTCCGCAATGAATTGCTGTTTCCCACTGTCGAATTTTACCAGCAAAATCCTTGACTTGCCTATGTATCACTAAGTCAATATCGCTGCCCAACTCGGCCGAATGGCTGTCGATATCAACGTGGAAATACGAGCTGCTCCCTGAGAGTCGCTCAAATCCATCCTCAATATCTTTGCAATGTTGACTGGTCACAAGCAATCTTAGACTGCACCCAACACACTGGTCCGTGCTTTTTACCGAAAACAACTTGATGATCTCTCGTATGAGATGTTTTCGAGACTCTTTCTCGCACTCATCTAACGCGTCGATTACACATATGATCTTACCTGCTTCCGAGTCTTTGGCGCATGTCATGAGTATCTCCCATAGGTCGCTGAACATCTGAGAGAGTTTTGTACCGTGGTTCTTATAGCTTGCAAGGCCATATGAGATTAAGTCCGTATTCTGGAACAATTGATGTAATATAGCGCTTAAAGCGTCGGCGGCTAGCTGTTTCCGCTCCTGGCCAGCATTGAAGAAGAAATAGCAAACAGTCGAGGATAGGACATTGTCCGTGACAAGCTTCTCGTCAATCAGCACTTTTGATAAGACGGTTTTTTCCGCAGCCCGGACCGCCTGAGACCCAAAGAAGGCTTGTCATGTTACTGTCTTGCCAATCTATGAATGCCTGGTTGTGAAAGAACCACTCGCAAGTGCCTTCGCTCCTCTCCGAAATGATTCTCTTGTCACTCTTATAGTCCGAGCTCAGAATCTGCAACAACCCCGCTTCTTGGTCTTCTTGGCGGTACCGCTGGTGTTCTTCCTGGAAAGATCGGAGTGATGTAAGAGTTTCCTTGATGGACGCAAATTGTTCCGCCTCCCTCGACCTGTCAAACAGATTGGCAAATTCTTCACAGTGTTGCTTGGCGTCCTGTATTCTTGTCATTGCTGAATCCCATGCGCCGGATATAGCACGCTTCGCTGGGGGATCTGATAGGTGAATTATAACCCGAGCCTCGTATTCAAACACAGCGCTATAGAGCTGTACTACAGCAGCCTCCAAGTCGGGTCGAGTGGGTCTTGTTACGTCCTGAAGGTAAATTTCCTCCCGAATCCGGAATATTTGCATCAAATTGGTAATCTTCTCCAGGCCCTCCATCATAGCGAGATTTTGCCTGGAATTATTTAATAACAGCGGGAGAATTATAGATACCCCGGACCACGCCAATGCCGCGTAAGGTTGGGCGCTCACAGCTGTACCAATGAATGTGCTCGACCACAAGATCCCTTCAATTATCTTCTCGCCCATCGCCCGAAACTCCACTGAGTATTTTCCCAAGTGGATAGATATACGCTTTGCTTTCCGGGCGTCTATCTTTTGCTTAACAATCATTTGGATAGTTTCATGGGCGAGGGGAGTTTGTTCGGCATCCGCTGTAGGATTCGCGATCTTCGTGATGCTTCTTTCGAATGCATCGACTAAAGCCTTTTCACGAGTCTCGAGGTCTTGATAAGCACGTCTCCACAAATCCACTCGCCTATTTAAGTTTCCAACAGCTTTTGTAGCAGTTGTTGATATAGCTGGTGCAATGACCGTCTTGTTGCGGTCGTTCTGTGACTGGTTTGGTGATACGTTAGCATCCAAACTCTTTCGCTGGTTGTGTTCATCAAACTCCGGGGTCAACATGCCCTCGGTAAGGAGATCAGGAGCGTCAGGGGCCGTTAACACAGAACCCCATCCACCAGCTATCCTACCAGCCTCATCATTTTCCGAGGGAGCGACGTTTGGCTTTACTCGAAAGATACTAGCCAGTCGGTCACGTTTCCGCTCCCTTGACTGCATAATGACCGGGAGTCCAGGGTTCGAGCGTTGAACAGTAGTACGACGGATGGCAAGATCAAAGACCAATGATAATTTCCTCAGACGGCTAGCCTCGAGACGGCAACGTGGAAGATCATTGCTTACAGATTGCGAGTGTTAATAGTGAGATCTTATTTCTGTGACTTTGCTGGTAATAAAAGAATCTAGAAGAAGAGCAATCTCAGCCGCACCCGCTGAAGCATTACCTAAACCCCTTTCTGCATAGCGTTAGAAGGGTTCACCCCCTTACTGTATCCCCTTGCCTGGTGGTAAGTCAACCCCTACGGGAGCTAAGCCCTATAGGGCTGAGTAGGCCAAAAAGGATATTTAGGGGGGGACCCTAAAGAGCGTGCCTATATCGCCCATAGGCCGCTTTCTTTAGGTATGCTCTGGGCGTGGCCTCTAGGGGCCTACAGGGCCGAAGATGCATAGTCTTGGCATTAGTGCCCGCAGGCCAATTATTTTTTTGATAGCTTTATGGTTTGTAGGTATATAATTAAGATACTAACACTACTACCTATAAAATTTCTCAATATAGATATCGAAGGTTGAAAAGATATTAAGTTTTAAATATATAGGAATTTAGCTTTACTAGCTTAAAAATCAAGGACTAATGCCGGATATCGGTGCTTGGCATAAATCTATACCCGGATAGGTTTAGCTTTAGGGGGGTTGACTTACCACCAGGCAAGGGGATAAACCCCCTTACTGTATAACCCTATAGGGCTGGACCTAGAGCGGGCGAAAACGGGTCCTGAAGCTGCCCTAAAGCGGGAACTTTCTGGGGACCATCCTCGTCGCCTGGGCGACGAGATTTAGAGGTTCTTTGGGGGTCGTTCAGGGTCCGTTTAGGTCCAGCCCTATAGGGTTATACAGTAAGGGGGTGAACCCTTCTACTCGCTTAAGCTCGGCCGGTCAGATTAGTGTAGCTCAACAGCCCTAACCCTGAACTTTACTTTGTTAAAAGAAATGGCAACAAGACGGAAGCCCAGACCTTAGCCTCCGGCCACCAATAGCAAAGCTGGCGTCCACAGCGAAAGAACGTTCGCTCGGCCGATCTGTAAGACTAGTAATCTGAATGGATTATCAGGCATATACGCCGAGGAAAGCGCCGGCTCAGGCAATCTAATCCTTTATTATATCTTTTCCCCATTGAATACCTATGTGTCAAAGAGATTCATTGCTTTAGAAGACCTGAATAAGTATTTACACCCAGCTTATACACTTCTTAATCACCGCATTTTTGCACTTAATAAGTATATAGTAAAGCCTTTTGCTGCTTTAGAGGAGCTTGGTAAGTATTAACCCAACTCAAAGATTCCTGTTGTGTGCATGACTGAGGCTCCATTTCCTTAACAAGCACGTCATCTTACCACCAAGAAGGCCCCAAATTGACTGTTCATTCCCCGTGATTTCCTCCTAAATCACGCCGAATACTGCGGAATTCTAACGCCTCGTGTTACGCATATATTCCAGCGGATCATATACCAGTCATCTACAGCCCGAGGTGGGCTAACTAGCAACGAATATGAGCAGCTGTGGCTGGGTATGAGGCAGCCAAATCAGACTCTCTTGTGCTGTACCAATCCTTGCACGAGTACCCAAAGTGCAGTGAGGGTACACGGGCGCATGGTCATGGAGGAAAGGTCCCTGCTCCCCTAATACACCCTGTTGGTCGTTCCATGCTCCCTCCATAGCGGCTTTGCTCCCTTTCCGGACCCAGGATTGCAGTATCAGATCCTAGGTTGGAGGTGCGCATATCACATATATATATGTGTGAATGCGCATGTTGTCAACTGTCGTGCATTGACAATGGCGAAGGCAAAAGCGATCACACGCAGCCACAAATCCGCATGTTACGGTGGATGGGAGCCACATAAGAAGCATATGAGAAGAAGAGCAAGAATATGAGATTAGACATGTGCGAAGTATCATATTGAAATAGCCAAGTGTCAAGATTTGTGAGCAATGGAAATTCGGCAAAGAAAGACCTCATAAAGAAGAGATAGCATTCGACTGTATAGCTAAGAGCTACCCAAATTTCCCATGTACGCCGTTCATAAGAACATCGTCCAAGCGTCCGTAAAGCCATCCAGTGGATGACCTGTTCGGCTTTCATCATAGCTTCTTTCAACATATCACACAGGGCTGAATGCCCTCCAGCAGACATAATCATACAGTATCGTACCAAGTCATATATCAATATGACATCGTTTGTGTGAGCCTCAAAGCTCATCAAACAGCCTCTCCGTGTGCCTCGTAAGTTGTTCAATGTTCGAGAGTCCTCGTCTCCCCAGATACTCTTGATAACGGGTGTTGAAGTCTGAAAGATCTTCCCCGTTACCACCATCGTCAGGAACAGCGTTTGCTTCTCGCCCTTGATTTGCCTCAATGAGCGCGTTCAGTGCAAGCCTATCTGCTCTCATCTGCTTCTTCCACGCGGCATTGGGCTCAGTCTCCCCTTCTCCTTCGAGCTGCAGTGCAATTCCTTGACTCATCCCATCTTCAGGCAGACTTGAACGCTGGAAAGGTCGGGGGGACCTACGATGCAGGGTTCGTTGCCTCTGGGTCGAGTATTTCTGTACTGTAGCGTGGGCCTGGAGGGCCATATTACGTGTAAGGGACGCATGATGGCCATCGTAGGGTGGTGGGAGAGAGGCAAAATCTGTCTGCGACCCTCTGAGCGACGAGCCCGAAGATGTTTCTAAGACAGTGCGGCCGCTACCGACATCATGCCTCTCAGTTGTAGCGATTTTGCCCTCGAAACTCATGATACAGTGGAAGATTGAGGACGTAGTAGCTCGAGTCGCAGATTCGGGGAATCTGTGGATTGGAGAGGATGATGACGGCTTTCGGCGGAGGCTTTGATAGGCAAGGCTAGCTGATCCGGAGATGGATCGATGGAAGGAGATGATATATATGTGGGGACCGGGCAGGTATTTAAAGTAGGAGGTGACGATCAATCCTCCTTCGACACTGAAGTTTTAGTGTCAAGAGATGAAAGGAGAATAGTCAATGAACGTTTTTGTCATCTCTTACATTGCGTCCCGCGTGCTCGCTTTTGTACTTTCGTGAAAGGCTGGACTGTCTTCAACACATTAAACGTAACTTAACCTGTCGGGTCAACATATGACTATAATGTCATTGTAGAATCTTGCATGGCGTTCACAAGCTCCTTTTGTGTTCTACCAAAGCAATGCACTCCCATAGCCAGCAGGGGGCGGCGGAAATCACTGGGTAAAGTTTCCGGGAACTCGGCCACTTTTGAAGCTATAACACCAACCACCGTAGCTCCGGTCTAACAATCTTGCCATTGTCATCAATAAAATAAGCGTATATCCCAGGCTTCTCAATTTATATCAAGCATGGAAATACCAAAACTTTTCTAGAGTTGCGGAATAGGTCTCCCCTGACTTTCACCGCCCCCGGGTGCCGCAGCTCTTCACTGTGCCATTGGTCTTTGTCTTTCATTATAAGTAGAATCCCATCAGACAGTGGGCATGGCTTCACTGTGCTTCCGAGCACAGAGCTTTCTTCATCGCAAGCAATAATAGTATGGCATAGTCTTTGTACTAGATCTAGTACATAGCACTTCGCGGCTCCCTCACTCGTCTTCTAATTTCAAAGCTCTATTTTAAGCGAGTGCTACCAGTCAACTCAGGGTCAGTGATAGCCTTAGGCACAGCCATGCTAGCATGTCGATGTTGAAGCTTGCCGATTCGTAGTGTATGTGGATGGCTGTTTTCACGTTCCGGCCGAGCAACGTTCTCAGAAGGACGGTGATCGAGCCGATACCTGTCTGCGAGGATCGGAAACCCCCTGGAAGCTGCTGGATCTGCGGTCAGGTCTGGGTCAAAGTAAAACTGGGTATGCGTCCTCAAAGCCTGATTATTGGGACGATGGATATGACTCAAGCAAACTGTTGTACGATGATCGTCCAAATTGCGCTCCGACTGCCCCGAAGAGGGTTTTGGGGCGTAGGCGCGGTATACTTGTCTCCGATGCACGTTCTGAGCTAAGTCAGTGTTTCTACGATAATGGTCACGGAAGTCGTGGGCGTCGTTGACACAACTTTCGTCGCGGTATGGAAAATAACGAGGACGATAGTCACTAGCCATAACTCTCGGATTTGGTTGTCCGTTTACGATCCTCAACTGTCCGCCTTGCGGCTGAGCAGGCTGCCAAAGCGTTTTCGATCCGTGATGCATAGTAGCTGTTGGTAGCGCTCTTGGCCCCATATGAGCTGCAAGTTCTGGCAGACTGTTTGTAGATATGGAGTATGTTGACAAGGGTGATGGTATGCTTGCTCGAGGCCTTGCATTCCCTCGTGAGTCCTTCATAAACAATGACTGACCACGTTCATTGTCAGGCTGCTGACGGATAAGTGCCATGAGACTGAAGAGCGACGAACAGCTTGGCACATTTGGTCAACGCAACTTCCACTTTTATCACCAGAGGAAGACTTACTTTTTTCTTGGCGAAAGGCAGAACGATGTGGTACACGGCTCTGAGAGTAGACGCTGGGAAATATACTGTAGGATCGTGATAAACTGGGAACAGGTGAAGGCTTACAGAGCGAAAAAGCAACCATGGGAGGCTCAGTAGAGGTCTATATCTTGAGTTTAGCAAAGAGCCATTGATATGTCGAGAAATTAACGAGATCATTGTTTTCCGCTATCAATGCGGACCTCAAACAGGCCGGGTGGTCTTTGTTCGTTCTTAATTCGTTCAGATGAAGAGCGTTCAAGGAAGTCAGACATTGTTCTAACAAACAACAAAGATTGTCAACGGCTCTCCAATTTACGCCTTGTTCTCAAAGCATCACCCCTCTTCCGGTCTCAGAAGCTATAGAGATTGATGCTCGGAGATCACGTTCAGTAGACTCTGAGAACTCAAAAGCGACAATCTATATCTTGAGGGCTGTTTCAATGGCATCATGTGCAACAAGGTCATGCTCCTTCTGTAGAGGGCCATTGTGAATTGTGCGCTCTAGTATAGGGACTAGAAAACATGATCGAGCTCCGAATATACGTATGATCAGACTGGATTCGGCGTGTGAGGGAGACCACCTCGGCCAAGATTGACCGGCGCTAAGGTAGTTTTAGATAACGCCCCACTACCGGCATATAGGCTTGGCAACTGAAGGACAGAGTTCTGCCCCTGTTCAGGGGAGAAGCTCGGGGATGGTAGCCTTTCGCTCTCTTTGGAGCAGCTCATACCACTATCTTCGAAATTGCCTCGGACAATCTCGCCGGCTAGGTGACATGGCGCACCTACCTAGGGACTCTCCCCTAAACCTAATAATTTCGAGACTAGGTTGAGCACTATGACCTGACTGATTGTCACCACAGACAAGGTATGGTGCCGGCCACGTTCTCTAATCTAAGCGAGCCTATTGAGCAGCGAGAAGCAGCTTTGATAAACAAAGATACAAAAGAAGCTCGTCTATGGGCACCTACGTGAGCTTTAAAGGTGTCTTACAAAGTGACACTCCAATATCGGTCTGGCTGCTCCAAAGCTCTCGTGTCAACTGCAATGATGGAGCTTCCAAGCCTCGATTTCACGCTTTTCACCAATGGTACGCCAAGTCAGCAGAAGTATCTTTGTGACACTCTGCTTGCATACTGCAAGAATCACGGGGTCGCAAAGATCACCAATTGTGGCATCCCAAATTCTGCTATCGACGAACTTTTGAACTGGGTTGGCCATGATTGTTTCAGGGCTTACCTAGTTGTACAAGCTGATATTAAATGCAGAACCGACACTTCTTCCAGCTCCCATACGATGTCAAAATGAAGGCTCCGCATCCAGCGACACCGAATCCCCACAGAGGCTACAGCGGCCTTGGTCAGGAAAGGGTGTCTTCCGTCACATTCGATGCAAAGGTATGAACAGCATGCTCCTCTAGATTGTAGTCCCGACGAAGAATGATCCAGGAGTCGTTTGATCAAGGACCAACGGACGATTCCTTACAACCCAACATCTGGATTCCTGAGGAGGACTTGCCCGGCTTTCGCACTTTCATGGAAGGATTTTTCAATCTATGTTGTGACGCGCAGCTACTTATTCTGCGAGCTCTAGCTGTGGGACTGAATATGCCAGAGTACACCTTCGACAAGCTTCACTCCCGCCACGAATTCGAGCTCCGTCTCACGCACTATCCCGCGATTGATATCAAAAAGCTGCAAACGGACACGAATCGCATCTCGGAACACCACGATTGGGGCACGATCACTCTAGTCTTTCAGGACTCGACCGGCGGCCTAGAATTTGAGCAGAAAGATCGGCCAGGAGTGTTCCACGCCGTCGAAAGCGTCAAACCTATGGAGATCGTACTGAATGTAGGCGATTGTCTGCATAGATGGACCAATGGAACCCTGCATTCTGTGAACCATCGGGTGAGGATTCCTCGCTCGTTAAGTACCCAGCAGCAAGGTCTTGTCCCGGACAGACACTCGGTATCTTTTTTCTGCAAGCCCAACCGTGATGAGTCAGTAGCGTCGTGGAAAGTTTTCCAGAGTGACGCATTGGTTAGATACGAGGATATCACTTCCTACGAATACAACCAACGACTATTGAAGACGACGTATTAGACCGATTCCGGAAAGACGAGAAAGGAGCAATTTGTCAGCTGGTCATATCGGGTATGAACAGTAGTCTGATCATCTTGCATTAGCATAGTTGTTCCAGTCCATTTACAAATAATATAATCCGTTTACAGATAGTCTAATCCATTTTTCAAGTGGACTGGATATTATTTATAAGTCATTAGAATTTACGCCTCGACTACAACACAGTCATTGAATGTTTGGCCCTTTCGCTCTAAGATTAGCTTCTCGCTTTCAACCTGCTTCAATCTGTGGATATCTCGTGCTTTCCACCTAGTCTCTCCAAACACCCAACCCACACGCTCTAAAAACCCAAGGATACCCGCTCACAAGCGCAGTTAATCCCGTAAAAGCAATCAAGACTCCGAAAGCCGTACCAAATCCATAGCCAGCACCCTCCCCTCCGAATCCCAAGCCCAACAGCCCCTCGCTTACTGGTCCACTAATAATGGCGCCCAGGCCTCTCCCAGCTGGGAAAAGTCCCATGATAACACCCATCTCGACCTCGTGACCCAGCTTCTTCACCTCCATTGCGGAACCCGCCCAGGTAGATTTGAAACCGCCAGCGAATAGCCCATAGAGTACCGAAAACGCCAGGATCGAGATTTTGGAGACTGCGAGGCCCCAACCGACGAGAACCACGACGGCGGAACCGGTGGTGAGGATCAGGATGACGGTTGTGATGTGCAGATGGTCGATGAGGGCGCCGGTCATGATATTACCGGTGACAGCGGCGAAGTTGATGAGTGAAATGGCAAGGGTGCCGATGAAGTGGTCTTGGCCGACCGAGATTGCATAGGCTGCGGGTTTCATTGCTTCATGTTAGGGAAGATTCGCAGGAAGATTTCGCAGTATTATTTGAGGGAGGAGGGGAAAAGGTACGAGGAGAGGCGAGGCGTGAGAACTTACATGGCAAGTAGATCAAGGGCATGAAGTAACCTAAGCTCTCAATGACGTTACAAATCTCCAGTGTCCAGAAAGTGGATGTGGCCAAGAAGGCGAAGTCCGAGGAACTATGCTCAGATTTGTGGATCCTCGAAGGAGGTACACGCGGTTTCGTGAAATATACTAGCGGAGCTGCTAATGCGAACTGGAATTATCCTCAAGCAATCCTGGTCAGCGTGATGCAAAGATCTCATATAGTAATGCCCACAGCATAAGCAAAGGGTTAAGGCAAACCATTCCAAAGGCCCAGGCTCGCAGTGTGATTATGAGACCATGATTCTGCAAGACCCAATCGATGATGAGCGGCATGACAGTCCCACTGATCCCCGTTCCAGCCCACAGAATGCCAAACGCGAGACCCTTGCGGCGATCAAACCATCCGTCCAAGTAAAAGATCATCGGATTGTACAAAAGGCTACCTCCGATACCGTAGAGTATGCCCTGAGTAAGGATCAATTCCCAGACCGTGTCTGCGAAAGAGGCCGTCACAAGGGCAATGGTAGTGATGATGAGGCCAATTGCGGAGCTGAAACGACGTGTGTGATGCCACCGATGGAGTACATAAGAGACGACAGGGGCACCAAAATACATCAGTCCCTGTGGGATGTTCTTATTTAGAGCTTGCAGGATCTTGTGGGGGATGATGGAGTCTTACTGTTGCAGATGTGCCAATGCTGGCAATGCCTGCCCCGTTGTGCGTTGAAAATGGTGGGTGCGTATTGTCTGTACCTTGTCGTGAGAAATGGCATCAATTTGTGAGGAGCCTAGCTCATTGACTTACAATATTCTTCGAAGATTCCAAAGGAAAACGGTATCCCTGAGGGAGGTTTAGCTAGGATTATAATCATATGAAAGATTGATGAAGACGCAGGAGGAAGGGGTGACGGCAGCATTGTGATTATTGACAGCGTTGACGCCTATATTCGATATTTCTCCTTGGTATTACTCACCCCATAGTATTGCCTCTATAAGGAAGCAAGCGGCCAAACACAGCCATGCGTCTTTCCCAGTATCGGTGGGAGGGAGGTCGTCATTTGACTTAGTCCTACTAATAGAATCCAAGCACTCATGAGAGCCGTTGCGAGTAGAGGCTAGAAGACTTTGACCTTCTGAATCCGACATCTTTCCTTGCGTGGCAGAAAATCGAATCTCGTAAAACCAGAGTCGCTGCCGCCCTACGTAGTGATTCATGCGTTGTGTGAGACAGGGTCCGAAATGCGAGTCACGTGAGTGAGTCTACAAAATGACGTGAGACAGCCCCAGAGAGTGTTCTTCCGGCAAAGATTGTACAGTCCTGCATGGCCGAACGCCATCTCGTAAAACCGCAACTACCACTGGACCGCAAACAGACTTGGCTAAATAGAAATGGGTGCTTATTTGCTAAAAAGGTCACCTTTGTGGAGATGCTCGGGGCTTTTCGATCAGCAAGATTAGTCTGCATGCATATGCATACTTCGTATATGCACACCATCACACATGAATATGGCGGCCCCAATTGCGATTGACCCAAAATGGACTGTCGATGGAGGTTTGCTCGCACGCGTGTATAAATGTCTTATAAGGCTTCTTGATCTCGATGGTTGACACGGTCACAGTCAGAGAGTCTCACTTCTTCGCCCATCCTCAAAGCAAGGGGCGTACTTATGGAAGCCTGAAAGGAAAGCGGATATCCTAGTATACGGCAGCCTCAATTATGGAAGCTGGCATTGCTGCCGAACTGCACGGGAATCAACCTGTAGAGCCTATGCCCAAACTCTGGAGCCATTTATCACGCGTTGCTCGCGAAAAGAAAGACAGTACTGCGGTGATATCACTACACCAGAGGAACGATATTGGAGAGCCCATCGGCCTGACTCAGCTCTCTGATCATCTAACCTGGACGTACGCTAAACTTGAATATCAGTCGCAAAAGCTTGCAGGGCATCTAATTGATCTGGGTGTAGGGAAGACAACACCCATCTTGGCTTTGGTGGACAATTGCGCTGAATGGGCATTACTATTCTGGGCTGCGATCAGATTGGACGCTACCTTCG
Organism: Cladonia borealis; assembly: GCA_018257855.2. Lineage (NCBI taxonomy): Eukaryota > Fungi > Ascomycota > Lecanoromycetes > Lecanorales > Cladoniaceae > Cladonia > Cladonia borealis. The sequence continues at coordinate 1,322,064 of JAFEKC020000015.1, forward strand.
TCCCAATCGACCCTCGTTGTGGCAAGATGGCAACAGAAATTAAGCCGATGTTTGACATTGTCCAGCCTGGAGTTCTGATTGTGCTTGATGGTGAAGCTGCGCAGCAGCTGGAATGTATCGCATCAGCGCAGGTATCAAATACCCCTATTCGAATAATAATTTCCCAAGAGAAAGATGCATTTTCAAGCGACTGGTTCAGCCTGCGAGACTTACTGGCACTACGAGCTCCCTCCAAGAGCCCGCCATTACCAATGAACAGCTTCAATCAGGTCGCCGTGATCATTTTCACTAGCGGAACGACCACAGTCCCAAAGGCATGCTCTCTGACTTTTGCTAATTTAACAGCCGCAGCGTTATCGTATGTGCATGCAAGGCGTGTCCAACCTCACAACAGGCTAGCACAGCATATGGCCTCTTATCACGCATATGGAATTGCATTTACGCTTGCATTCTGGTTAGCTGAGGCCTCAATTGTGTATCCCTCACGGTCATTTGACGCTCAGAGCACGTTGTCCGCGATTCAGAATCTCGAGTGCACCCACATGCCGGCTGTCCCAACTATGATCCACGCACTCCTCAGCCAAAGGGCTTCTTGTAATCTACGTTCATTGAAATCTGTGGACGTAGCGGGGGCAACGGTTCTTCCAGAACTGCTACAAGCATGGATTGAAAGCTCAAACCTTGAACCCTCCCATGTCTGTATATCTTATGGTATGAGCGAGGGCCCAGGTGTTCTTGCCACCATTGGATGCGAAACTGCATCTGAAATTGAGTATCCATTGAGTTCAATTAGTGTTGGTAAGCCGACCTTAAGAGCTAAAATACGGATCTGTCATCCTTCATCACGGACCGTCCTCAATCGTGGTGAGATTGGAGAACTTCACATAGGCGGTCAGCAGGTCATATCCGGATACCACAAAGCAGTAGACGATGATGCCTTTTATCAAGACGCAGAGGGACATTGGGTTGTAAGTGGCGATCAGGGAACGATGGGAAAGGATGGATCAGTCCGGATCATTGGGCGGTACAAAGACCTGATTGTTCGAGGTGGCAAGAACATTTCCCCCAGTGTAATTGAACAATGCCTTAACAAAAAGGGGATGTTTGAGGTAATTGTGCCCCTCTCTCTCGCTCAAGTACCTTCGCTCCTTCTTACTGAGAACGAATAGTCGCAAGTGGTAGCCGTACCCGATAGCATTGCTGGTGAACTTCCTGTGGCAGTCATAAAAAGAGATGATGTCGCAATCTCTGTGACGGAGCTCCGGCTTCAGGTCGCCAATGATCTCGGCCTTGTCTATATGCCTCAAACGATATTAGACTTACGGCGCGATCTCTATTTGGATGATTTCCCGACAACTTCATCTGGAAAGATACGCAAGTCCTCGTTAAAAGCCTTGGTTTGCAGGTATCTGGAGAGAAGGTCTGGCGAAGACCCCAATGCATCCCGTTTAGCGGATGGCACAACACCTTTCGAGCAAATACTGAAAGGACACTGGACCCATTTGACAGGCCTAGATCTCAAAGACGTGTCTCTGACAACTCCGGTGACGAATTTTGCTGATAGCATAACAATAATGCGATGGTGCGCGGTGGTGTCAACAGAGCTTGGCAGGACCATCTCAATGGTGGATGTGAAATCATATAATACCATCCAGATGCAAGCACAGCTCCTCGAATCCTCATCCTCGAACGGGCAACAGCCACCAGCTAATCCCAGAAATTTGGAGGTAAGACGAGGTCCTCCAGAGGATGAAGATATGGTGCACACTAAGGGCTGCCAGAATATTGCCCAGCAGACAAGGCTTGAAGTGGTGCAGACCTTGAAGCCATTTGGCTTCGGCTGGAATGATGTCGAAGACGTGTTTCCAGCGAGTGACATCAATTCTTTTATGCTGCGAGCTCTACGTCCACAATCCTGGAATCATCGATTTGGGTTTGTGGTTTCCCAAAGCAGTGCCTCTCAGGTTCGATGCGCTCTGGAATCTTGTTTGCGAAGACATCCGATGTTTCGCTCCATGGCAATAGATCGGAAAGACGGGGCTTCGTCGAAACTATATGTTGTCATCCGGTCAAGTCCACGCTGGTTCGCGGCAATGTTGGATGATAAGGGATACGTTGATACCGAAGATGAGTTTATGGACTATCAGCTGAACGATTCAAAACTGGATTTCGCCTCAATGCCTGGTCCTCTTTTCAAGGTGGCAATCATACACATTCGGAGTACAAAGACAATAGGACTCATATTCCGAGCACATCATTCTGTATACGACGCGTCGTCAATGCTCCTTTGGCTCGAGGATCTTGACTTGACTCTCCAAAAGAACGAGTCCCTGGAGTTAGAACACGTCAACTTCAAGACCTTCGCTGAGATGAATTTTCGATATCGTGAGAGCACTGACTGTCAAGAGGCTTGTGAACACCATGCACTGAGGTTGAGAGGCATGTTAGATAACGAAGCTTGCTTGTGGCCACCACAGGTGGCTCCAGGCTGGTTCAAAGGAGACGACTATGGCTGGATCCATCCTGATGGGTCTGCAGGAGATCCTCAGCAACGTCAAGCGCTAGATGGCAAAGATGCCTCGGGCTTGATAGGTGTGGCTAGTTCAATACAACTTCCAGGCCTTGATCAACTAGCAGCGATCCATGGTATTCCTACTCATATAGTCATGAAGGCAGCATGCGTTCTTTTCAACGTCGGTCGAACCGGCCAAGACCAAGCAATATTCGTTCAGAACGAAGCCGCACGCTCTTGGCCCATCCAAAGTGGGATGTCGGATAAGTATCTGCCCAATCCGATGAACATCGCCGGGCCCACGTATGAGATTGTCATATTCCGTACGCACGTAGATCCCAACGAGACAGTTCAATCCTTTCTAAAGCGCGTACAAGCCGAACAGAGAGAGACTGTCCATGGAATTCATGCGCCCTTTAGGCAGATCCAAAAGGCACTCATGGACCGTTGCCCTCAGGGAGCGAGCGACGGACGGGTCTTCGACAAGGTTTTGCAGCGTCAAGAGTTCAATTTCATCCCGAACCTTGACTACCAACCGCGGAGAGGACGGACTGCTTTGCGAAGAGTACAGCAGCTGTCCCGCTCTGACATCGGTTTCAGTTGGACCTGCAGGCAGACGGCCGCATCCAGCGTTCACCTTGGCGCGACGTATGATGATGCACAGCTCCGAGCGGAGGACGCTCAAGCAGCAGTAGAAGACTTACTGGTCAAAGCGGCGTGGATTGCGGATCTCGAGAACTGGGAAAAGCCAGTCGGCTCATGTATCTCGCGGATACGGTAACCTATCCATCAAACCCATCTTTAGGCGTAGTCACCCAGGGTCACTCAATGTCGCGCGACGTAGATAAGTTTAGAGTGGTGCCCACCCTAGACCCTAGGAGGGTTTTAGGCCAGGGCAGATTTTCATCACATCCGCAAATAAAGGCATACCTAGGCAAAGATGGATCTAGGTGAGAGCTGTAAAAGGGTCCTCCGGAGCGTCCTACGTGGAGTACCGCTGGACCTTCATCATCATACTTCGCATAGCAGAGGCACAAATGCTTCCAGAGTTTTAGTAAGCCAAATGAAAAACAACGGATGAGTTGGCGTTACACGCGGACATAGCCTCTTGGGTCTGGCGAGTACTTAGAGTGACGCGACAGGACATCTTACAAACATGAAATATGAAAGGAGATAGCAATCTATTGCAGTATCTGGAGATACTGGTGCCTGTCCACAGCCTCCACTTAATGCCAGGGTGAGGAAGAGAATAGAAGTGACCTTCACAGAAGCAGGGGTATCTAGTGCCAAGCTTGACAATCGCTACGACAGGAATAGATACGGTAGCGCTAATGCTTAGCGCATCATTAGCGCCATATAGGCTTGGCAAGACTCTTTCCGGAATAAACAGCCCAGTCAACTTTCAGGCCAGCGTTCAACAATGCACAGCTAGAGATTAATGGAGACAAGCTCTCGCAATCGAGTCTCCATGCCGCGTATGATTGACACGACATGTCCTCCCCTGCTCCAAGGCGATCAGTGGATAATAAAGCCTCGCCTTTCACCAGCCCATCAGCAAGTCAATACCCGTTTCCCCAGATCAGCTCTCCCCGGAGTGTCAATTCAAGCAGTCGTCATGGCAGAAGAAGAGGTTCAACGGCGAGCTCTAATACATCAATCGGCGGAGTCTTGGACACGGCGCCACAGGATAGAGATTCAATAGCTGAGGCTGGCAATAACGGTCCGTGAAATACGTGCCTGATGGGAGTATCTTACAGCTAATTGTAGCGGGTCTCGATAGCTATCGCAACTCTCCTACAAACGCCCATTGTCCGTACTGGCTTGGTTCCGTATGCAACGGCTCCCAGTGCGCAGAAACTGCCTTCCGCCAAGGAGATCCCTCCAGTCTCCTTGACTAATATTCCCCATGTTGAGCCGTCGGCGTTTCTACCGTATCTCAAGCAGGCGGGTTCATTATACGACGCATTCCAGCGGGCGAAAGAAAGTGAGGGTACAGGGCCGTCACAGTCGAAACGCCCACGAACACCGTCCAAAAGTGATAACGAGTGGACTCATGGGCGACAGGGTAGTTCCTCTGCGACTCAAAACTCGGACAGTACATTCTCCACAGCTAGCCCTCCAATTGAGAGACCTCAGGCTAGGAGGAAAGCAAGTGGAGGATCGTCGAGGCGAGGACCGCTTACGGTTGCTCCCCTATCCACTATTCCATCAGTCTACTTTGCGCCGGACTTCCATTTGGAGAACCCTCGTACGTTTGATATCGTCAGCGAGAGATCCGAGATCGTTCGGCCTCCTCCCGGCGCCAATGGAGCAGTGATGACACCGGGGCAGGGTGGGAGGAAAGCCTTAGCAACAAACGCTATACTCCAGGAGAAGCTTTCGTGGTATATGGACACAGTAGAGGTCCACCTAATATCGTCGATTTCCACGGCTTCGTCGTCATTCTTTGCTGCTCTGGGGTCCCTTCAAGATCTGCATGTGGAGGCCTCGGCTTCCGTTTCTAAAATCAAGGCTCTAAGAGAAGATCTGGCAAGCTTGGATCGAAATATGGCTGTTGGGGGCTTGAAAATTGTTGCTATGCGCAGACGTCGTGAGAATATGCGAAAGCTCGGCGACGCGGTGCAGCAGCTGCGAGAAGTCGTTGAAGCCGTAACCCGCTGTGAAGAGCAGGTCAACAATGGCGACATCGAAGAAGCTTTGCGCGGGCTGTCTGATGTGGAATATCTCATTGCGGGGGGAAGGGCGGGGGATACACAGTTGGACGCGAAGGAGTCCTCCACCGCCGAAGGGCAGTTGGTGGACCTTCGTGATATCAAGGCACTAGAAGGAGCGGGCAACGACATTGCCTTCTTAAGGCAACGAATTGGCAAGAGTTTCGAGACTAGGTTTCTTGAGGCTTTACTGTCAGATCTGAGAAAACACGTGGATAGCACGCCATCGAACGCTACCTTTCAAAGATGGGATAAGGCGTCCCAACGAGTCCGTGGTAACCACGCGAGAGCACCTTCTGTGTACCCGACATACCTGCAAATTGATGACACCCTTAGGAAGACGCTACAGACTAATCTTGAAGGCTTGGCTCAGTCGGATAGCATCAAGCCTGCCACGACTGCCTACCGAGAAGCTCTGCTAAAGGAGGTGAAAACGCTCATTCGCCGACGTTTACCAAGCTCTAGTGACGATGATGTTGAATCAACCATGTCGGGGTCTACCCAAGGAGGCCGGCAATTGACCCAGCAAGAGAAGTCTACCGTTCTAGCACGTAATCTTCGTGCGCTGGGTGCCGAGGATGCTGAAGACATGTTAAAGAAAATTTATTCTAATGTGGGAGAAGCTTTGCGTAGACTGGGGACGCAGGTCAAGGTGGTACTCGATATCACCAGTACCTTCGATAGTGGTCCAGGAATGAGAAGCGCAAAGTCACCATTGAGTCCACCCGCGGTGAACATGGATAGCTATATGAACGGAGCGCCCGTCCGCCCGCGCAGTCATAGCACAGTCCAGCAGGAAGACATACAGCAAACTCTTGATATGTCCAATCTTCTAGGCCAGGCTGTTGATATCGCCCAAGCGCAGATAACGAAAATCCTAAAAGTTCGAGTGGAACAAAGCACTCGTCTTCCTCTACCGCAATTTCTAAGATATTTTCACCTCAATAGGCTTTTTGCAGATGAATGTGAGGCGGTATCGGGACGAGGAGGCATGTTACTCAAGACTGTTGTCAACACTCACATCAAAGATTTCGTCCAACATGCGGGGGATACGGAACGTCAAAATCTGGTGCAAACCATGGATGCTGATCGTTGGGATGCAAAAGACTTTACTGAGAAAGACGACCAATTGCTATCATGTATCATCGAAGCCAGTACTAGGGAGGTCGAAGCCTGGACAAAGGTGTCTTTGATATGGGCGGAGGACGCGGCTGGCATAAACGGTGACCAGCAAACCAATGGAATAGTCGCCAATGGTACAGCAGCGAAAGACAGGATCCGCAGCGCGACCATTGACGAACAGAAATTCATTCTGCCTGAGTCAGCCCTGACGTTACTTGGGGGAATCGGGCAGTTCGAACAGCTCATCACGGGCATACCAAGCATGACCCAAGAGATCACGTCCTCCCTCCTGGAATATCTTAAGCTCTTCAATTCTCGATCCTCGCAACTCATCCTTGGAGCAGGAGCTACGCGAAGTGCTGGACTAAAGAACATCACTACCAAGCATCTCGCTCTTGCTTCTCAGGCTTTGAGCTTTGTCACATCTTTGACGCCTTATGTCCGTGAATTCGTGCGAAGACATTGCTCCGGTGCTGGCAGCTTGATGGTAGAGTTTGACAAGGTCAAGCGACTATACCAAGAACATCAAGCTGGTATCAATGATAAACTCGTCGACATCATGAGTGGGCGTGCCACTACGCATGTCAATACCATGAAGAAGATCAACTGGGATGCACCTTTGTCGAATGAAGCACCAAATCCGTACATGGAGACCCTTGTGAAGGAGACTACCACACTACATAAAGTGCTCAGCAAGCATTTGCCAGACATGACCGTGCGAATGATTATGGATCCGGTTTTCAGCAGCTACCGCGAGCAGTGGGGTAAGGTGTTCCAGGATGTGGACGTCAAGACGGTAGCTGGGAAAGAAAGGTACGTCAATAATCTCACCTCTACCCAAAGTTCTAAGGCTCCCAATTGCAGACGCTAACGAGTACACAGGATGCTGCGTGACGCCGAACTCTTCAGGTCTCGCCTCAGCAAACTTGACGGAGCCGCCGATGTTGGAGATCATGTCGTCAACGTCGTAAAGAGCAAGGTTGTCGCTGAGAAAGCTGCAGCACCGGAAAACAAGCCTACAAGCACAGACACTTCTAGTACGGATGCTTCTTCGGAGAAGCCAGCGCAAGATGGCGAAAAGACATGAACCACAATCCCCCGCTTGAGGAAACTCATTATACCCCACCATTACTACAGCCACTACCCACTATCGTTGTTGAATTTCGATACCTGTTGTTTGCACATAGATATTACATCCGGGCATTAGCAAGGCGTTGGGCATGAATCAAGCGAGGATTTTGTAATCTGGAATACTCTGTATAGACGTCATTCTACCGCTATTTGCAAAGCGGTGATAGAAAATGACATTCTATTCTACTTCGTTTGGTATCTCTAGCCAAGAAATTTGCGGTGCAACGCTAAGCCAGCTTAGATGCATTAATCGTATACGACGATATATAACAATGCAAGAGTGCGTCGATCATGCGTGGAATAACCAACAACCATGATCCCAAAGCGTTACTTCGTCCTCTTATATATCTTCCCCAAAAACCCTTCGAACACACTCTTTTTCAACCCTTCCCCTTCATCCACCTTCTCAATCATCCCCCGTATCTCCCCCACAGCCTTCTGCTCATACTCCAAATATACCTTCTCCAGCCCCAACTCCTCATACACCCCCTTCACCTCTTTCTCCATCTTCGCATCCTTCCGCCCATAACATTCATCCAGCACTTTCCTCTGCTCTGGGGACGCACGCTGTAAAGCTTGGTTAATCAACCAGCTGCATTTATTGTCTTGGATATCCGTGCCAATTTTTCCAATCGTTTCAGGCGAACCGAAACAGTCCAGATAGTCGTCTTGGATTTGGAAATACTCTCCCAAAGGTATTAGGATGTCCTTACATATTTGGAGGTTTTTGGGGGTGGCTAATTCGAGATAGTGCAGGGCGAGAGCGACGGGGAGGTAGAAACTGTAGTAAGCGGTTTTATAAATGACGATGAAAGAGTGTTTCTGGATCGAGAATTTCGAGAGGTCGACATGATCTTCTGGCGCGGTGATTAAGTCGCAGAGTTGGCCGAGTTCGGTTTGGAAAGTGACGGTGTGGAAGAGTTCGAGGAAATCAACGTAGGAAGGGTGGGGTTTGAAGTGTTGTTTCAGGAGGACGTAGATGCTGGATTCGAGCATGAAGGCGTCGTTGATGGCGATCATGCCGACGGTGGGTTGCTTGTACCAGCAGGGTTGGCCGCGGCGGGTTATGCTGCTGTCCATTATGTCGTCGGAGACGAGGAAGAAGGCTTGGAGGAGCTCGGTGAGCCAGCCTAGGGTGGCGGTTGCGTGGTATTGGGAGTCTGTGAGGGGCTTTTCGAGGAGGAGGGAGGCGGAGTCGGGGACGGAGAGGCCGCGGTTGAGTTTGCCTCCCATGGTGTTGTAGTTCAGTGACTGGAGTGGGGGATCGGTCAGTGTTTGGCTATTTTATGGTCGTGAGGGGGTAGAAGGGGAAGAGCAGAGATGGGAAGCTAGCGGAAAGGTATTGCGTACGTCTTCATACCACTTCATAGCGTTTGCAGGGAGATTGTATTGTTTTGCATTCTCCTTGAGGTCCTCGACTAAGGAGGGAAAGACAGCTTCAAACTTTTTCTTCGCGTCTTGGGACGACATGATGGTCGAACAGGGGAGTCAAGTGCCAATGGGAGTTATGGGGGAGGATTGATGGTCGGCGGGGTATGCTGGAGCTTCACCAGGGGGGAGTGGACGAAATATACCCGCCAATGGCATGAAGAGTGAGGCTCTGAAGGTACGAGTACCATGCAACTTCGGGGCTTGCCAAATGGGGAATTTGTTGTGCGGAATTGATCCGGGCTCGGCATGGCTGCTCTGGGCATTGAGGCCATTTTGGAGGTATTCTTCGGTGGCACCGGAGGAATTTGCCAAATACTCAATGTTATAGGAGAACTCTTGTAATCTTCGGTTAGATAGATGTTACGTGATTCCTACTGGATGACGCGTTCAACAAATTGCTATGCTTGGTCTTCTCTACTAGTACCGTAGTTCTAGCCGCAGGGCTGCCGTCGGCGATTCCAACCGCTTAACGCCGGCGACAGCTTGCTTGTAAACAACGATTTCTTGGAAGAGCTAGCATCAGACCTCCTTGGTGGTTGTAGAGATCGCCAACACCCGAGACCAACAGGAGAGCCTTGATACGCGTCCTCTACGTGTTTTGCGCTCCGCTGTGCTGCCCCAAGTATCATATCTCTCGAGTTATTCCTGGCCCGCTAAGTTGAGGAAAAGCCACACAGCACCTCGAGATGTGATATAGCACGAGAGCGTACTAAGACTCATCTAGCTCTGCTGGGAGTAAGGCTCTTGACCATGCCGGCTTTCAGCAAAGCCAGTGCGGAATATATCAGAACTGCTCTGCAGGAAGCCGTGGTGAAATGCTCGGAGCGATGTCTCTATCAGTCTGCGAAATGGTACGGATGTCTCTGGAATTTCTACTTTTCTGGAGCAGAAGCTGATCATGTACAGGGCCGCAGAACTCTCAGTCTCCCTCCCCGTCTTACCTTCGGCCTCCACATCCTTCAATACAGACATCGACTCGCAAATGCAGGATGTTGACCAGCCTGCTCCATCCGTAGTCCTATCATCCAATAAAGATGCCGAAGAAGCTCGGCTTGAAGCTCAAGAGCTGTCCAGATATCTGCTGGCCAAATCTTACTTTGACTGCCGAGAGTATGACCGCTGCGCAGCTGTGTTCATCCCTTCAGCTCTCCCCCGAGGACCCTTATCCCCAAATTCACCGAACACTAAGAAGGGAACACCCACTAAAGCTGCGAAAGGCAAGGGAAAAGAGGCGGCCATAAACGCAGGAATCGAGGCCGTACCACCAAGTAATATCCTTCCTCCAATGAGCCAGAAAGCGCTCTTCCTTGCGCTTTACGCCAAATACATGTCTGGCGAGAAGCGGAAAGATGAGGACAGTGAGATGGTCCTTGGTCCAGCCGACGGTGGTTCGACAGTCAATAAAGAAATTGTTGGAATAATAAGGTGTCTGGAGGGCTGGTTTGCAGACCGAGAGGCTAAGAACCTGGGTGGAAGCAACCAGGGTTGGCTAGAGTATTTGTATGGCATCGTGTTGGCCAAAGGGAAGACAGAAGAAGATGCCAAAAAATGGCTGCTCCGAAGCGTTCACCTGTTTTCCTACAATTGGGGCGCGTGGCTTGAATTAAGTGAGTTGTTGAACAGTGAGGAAGAGGTGAGTTCATTGAACAGAATGCAAGCCTCTAGCTAATATATGCTGGTCAGCTCCGGAAATTCGTTCCTGCATTACCGCAAAATATTATGACTCTAATCTTCCATCTTTACTCAAGCCAGGAGCTTTATCAATGCTCGGACTCGGTCCATCAGGCGCTGACCGATCTTGAGAACATCTTCCCGAACAGCCAATTTCTCAAAACACAACGTGCCCTGCTTTTCTACCACTCAAAGGGTACGCCTCAGCAACTTTATATATGGATCGGGCTGACTATTATAGATTTTGACGAGGCGGAGACCATTTTCTCTGCCTTATTACACGCCGACCCACACCGAATCGATGCCTTGGATCATTACTCTAACATTCTATATGTCATGTCTGCAAGGCCCAAGCTGGCTTTTCTTGCACAAGTTGCAACTGCAACGGACAAGTTTCGGCCGGAGACCTGCTGCGTGGTAGGAAATTACTATTCTTTAAAGTCAGAACACGAGAAGGCGGTGCAGTACTTCCGCCGCGCCCTTACCCTCGACCGAAATTTCCTTTCTGCATGGACCTTGATGGGCCACGAATATGTTGAGATGAAAAATACACACGCAGCCATTGAGAGCTACAGACGTGCCGTTGACGTCAATCGCAAGGATTACAGAGCATGGTATGGCCTTGGTCAGGCCTACGAGGTTCTCGAAATGCATCTATACGCCTTATTCTATTTCCAACGGGCAGCTAGTCTTAGACCATATGATCCCAAGATGTGGCATGCGATGGGAAGCTGCTATGATAAAATCGACAGGCCTATACAAAGCATCAAAGCTTTCAAACGTGCTCTGGTAGCCGGTACATACTACGATCAAGCGAGCTCTTTCGGATCTGGCACTACGACCGGAGAACCTAATGCCGTTCTAGACCCAGAAACTCTTTATCAAATCGCTCTCATGTACGAGAAGCTGAACCAGCCTGAGGAAGCTGCATCTTACATGGAAATGACTTTAGCGCAAGAAGAAGGTCCACGAGATGATGACGACGACGACGATGATGGCGGTGGGCGGGGCACTGGCGTTACGAATACGACCTCGAAAGCAAGGATGTGGCTGGCGAAGTGGGAGTTTGCAAGGGGAGAGCTTGGCCGTGCTATGGAGTTGGCTAATGAACTTTGCCAAGATGGCGTGGAGGTTGAGGAAGCGAAAGCCCTTATTAGAGATCTGAGAGCAAGGCTGGAAAGTAGAAGGAGCCCGTCGTGATGTAGAGAAATTAGTGCCACACCACTACTAGCTCGTCATTTGTACGGAGGATTGGGCTGATTGAAGCCTTTTCTCCCTGTAAGGATCATAATCGCTACCTGAATCCAGCTACCGACACCCAACTCAGAGCTCACGAACGCACCCGATATGATAAGATCAAGATAGACCTGCTTTTCCTCGCTGCTATCACATAAAAGCCATCGCACGGTCGAACCCACGATCTGACTGGCTTTGAAAGATATCAGAGCACCTCCATATCAATGTTTACGATTCGATTGACATCGGAAGCTTTGTTCGGGCTCTCATTCTCCAATTTCGGGGCCATACTCAAGACTAGTAGTAACGATTCTGTACGATGCTGCCCTGATTGTTAATTCGACGTGGAGGCGCATGCTCAAGTAGTTGTAAGTATACATTGGATCGTTTGTTATCACTTATTAGCACTGCTCCGTTCTTGCCTTTTCATACTGAGACGCTGTTGCCGTGCTGTGTGGCGATGCAGTCCGTATTTATGCTGCGCCTTCTGCTTTTAAGAGGCGCGCTCGTTTTAGCGAGGTTCATGCAGCTCTTGCATAACAATGTAGCCTGATTCGCCAGGTCTACCTTACCTTAACTTCGCTCCCGATTAGTGCGAGGGCTGACAGACAGCCCCGCACCTCCGTAACCTCCACGAACCCGCAACTTCCATCGTCGCAATTTCTTGCTTTTCTTCTTTCCTGTTCGTTCGTCCATCTCAATTTCCAACGAAGCGATTATATTCATATTCATACACATTGAGCTACGATCTTTGGACAATCATTATGGCACCATACGAGTACTCTGCTTTAGACGAGAGCGCTTCAGAGATCAGGCTGATGACCTTGCTTCCGGGACGGTTCAAGGATGACATCTTCATCACCATGGAAACGGTGGTTTTGACCAAAGAACATGTCCCACAGTATGAGGCTCTATCTTATGTCTGGGGGTCCACGGAGTATCCTACGGTTATATCCGTTGAAGCTAGGGAACCAAAACGCTCGAAATCGTTTTCATTGTTCGGTCGGAGCCGACGGCGAAGACTCGAAGCCTGTAGCCACGGGACCATATCCGTGACACAGAATCTGGCAATAGCTTTGCCACATCTGAGAAAAGAAGACAAGCCCCGGGTGTTCTGGATTGATGCCATTTGCGTCAATCAGCGGGACCGAGCGGAGCGAGGACACCAAGTCAAGCGCATGGCTGCTGTGTACAGCATAGCGAGTCAAGTAATAGTCTGGTTGGGACCTGAAAGTCAGAATAGTACCTCAGCTCTTCGCGCTCTTGATGGTCTTGGCTCGCAGCTGCGAGTTGATTGGAGCACGCTAAATATGACTTCAGTCTCGACTGGAGAAATAATTACCCAACTTGATGATCCATTTGATGACGAAACTTGGAAGTCAGTATGGGATTTATTACGCCGGCCATGGTTTGAGCGTCTCTGGATTTGGCAAGAGGTTCGCCTGGCGAGAGAAGCATATCTTTTCTGCGGCAATGAGGGGGTGCCGTGGGAGTCTCTCCGAAGGGCAATATTGTATTTACGACGAGCATCTAAGCCAGAAGGCTTTAGCCATCTCATTAGGTGTTGTTACAATCTAGTTAGCTATGGAGATTATGTGGCAGGTGCATTCGATAGTCTGGATATAATATTGGAAGACACGAAGTTCGCAAGCTGTTCTGACCCGAGAGACAAGATCTTTGCGGTATTAAGTTTAGCGCATAAAGACAAGACGCGTGGTCTTGATCCGGATTATTCCAAGCCTGCAGAAGCAGTTTATCAAAACTTGGTCTTGCATTACATTTCCAACATAAATTCACTCGAAATTCTCGCCCACTGCAACCTACGGGATGACACTGGCGGCATGAAACTGCCAACTTGGGTTCCCGATTGGACCGTGCCTCGCTTAAGTGAGACGATTCGGTTTTCGGCAACTTACTTGAATTCCGAGCCGCGAGTCCGATATCAAGATGGGAGGGTTCTGGCAGCAACGGGTGTCCATGTAGCGGTAATTGAATGTTTGCAAACCCTTCCACAACCCGCAGGTCCAGAGGACTACCTCTATTATGACGAGATTGAAGATGCTATTCGAGCATTAATTCTTCCTAAAATTGAATCTTTGTCTCTCTCAGAACGTGATGCCACAGTCAATTCGCTTTGTCGTACACTTTGTTGCAACCTTTTCGCGGACGGCTTTTCGCCCCCAACTTCGAATCTCGCTAGTTTCGAGCTTTGTCGAAAGTACATACATCGCATAGTTGACACAACGCGAGATACCGTTCCAGAGAATTCCCCGGAAGAAGACTTGTATCTTTCAGAAATCCGCTCTACGATTAGGGGACGATTTCTCTTCACAACTGTCGACGGCTATATCGGCCTAGCACCAATAGCGACTAAGCCAGGCGACGAAGTCTGTATACTTCTTGGTTGTCAAACACCGTTGGTACTACGACCGTGCGGGGATGGGTACCACAAAGTGGTGGGCGATTGCTATATCGATGGCTTCATGGAAGGCGCCGCTTGTCTTGGCCCACTTCCTAGCAAGTGGCAACTGGTTTCGCGTTACTTTGAAGAGTTTTCGGGTTACTATATTAACTTTCTCGATCACCAGACTGGCAAATTCCAAATCGAAGATCCTCGACTTGGGCTATTACCAGCTGGATGGTATATTTGTGATCATGAGGAGAAGGATGCCTGGAGTCTCTATGCAAATGATGAGACTGGAGAGGAGACCTTTTTCGACCCACGAATGTCTCCAGAAGCACTGACAGCTCGAGGAGTGGAGATGAGGGAATTTCAACTCGTGTGAATTCTCTTCTGGTGCGCCTGTCGCCTCGACATGTGGCAGGTCAAGAATGCTTCTGAGCATGGAAGAAGATGGAGGAGGAGAACCAGAGATTGTATGTAGTCAGCTGAGTGGGATTTGTTGTAATTTGGTCAAATTGTTCAATCGAAAAATTCATGAAATGACAACTATCGGCTTCACGCAAGTACGGAGTGTCGGTTGTCTACGGTCAGCTGCGGAGACCTGGCTAAGAATGGGTTTAGGAATAAGGATGAGATCGCCCAAAAACGACTAAACTTAAGTTTATCAGGGTGTTTTGACATTATACAGAATCTCTTTACTGTTTAAGTGAAGTTAGACTGTACAGTGCGCCCAATAAATTATGAATGGAGTGAAATCTATTAGGTTGGAGTGAGCTAAATATACAAAGCGCGTTGCTAGGAATAAGAAAAGGGAATCCGGTCATTGTTTAAGCAGGATTCGACCATGCAGTGCACCGAACGACTTTAGAATAGAGCGTAATTTACTGGATTAGAGCGAGCTACATATAGATAGCGCGTTACTAGAAATAAGATCAAGTACAATCTCCTTATCGTTTAAGCAAAATTGACTACTTAGCGCATCGTACAACTTTGAGATTCCGCATAATCTACTTAATCAACCGGAAACAAACCAATCAAGATCAAAACTTTGAAACAAGCATGTTATAAACCATGCACTTCTAATATACCATCCCATACACTCCACTCATCAATGGAACAAAGCAAAACAACACACGGGGTATCAGTCATGCACGTCGAATAAATAACTCCCACCCCACTTATTCCACAGCACACAATAGCTATTTCTCACTGAACAAATAATCCGTGAATGTTTCAAAAGGCACTTAAACCCCTATCCCGTGATCAAATCGTCAATAGCTTTAAGATTAATGGAAGATTTCGCCGCACTACTATGCTTGTGAATACATGATTCCACTGTAATATCTATTGCGAGGTTGGTATGAGTACGTTTCAATAAGCAGCGAGAACTATTTGTGATGATAAATGATGTGATTGTGCGAACTTGTTGCTACTTAATCTATGGAAATTCCGGATAGATGATAAAGAAACCTTCAAGCGGACCTATAACGATACCCAACAAACCCTCACAACCGCTACAAAAACCTCGCGGACAATATCTCTGGCCCTACTAAGCGCCTGTTCAGGGGATACAAACACGAAACTGCATCAGACAGGTCTGAGGCAGTGGTAGCACCCTCCCTATCCAGCTATGATTGCCGTTCACGTTCTTTAAGACAAGGCGGCGATAAAGGTCCAACTGGAAATGCCTGGGACAAACAGGCCTAGATTGCCTTACGTGCTTGAATGTGGAGCTTGTGCAATTGTCGCAGAGGGCTGCTCAGGAGGGACTGATGCTGGTGCAATTGTCGCAGAGGACTGCTCAGGAGGGATCGATGCTGGTGCGGTGGGCTCAATGGTCGTCGGCCTTGGAGATGGCTGTGATATTTGGGTTATTTGCACGGGACTAATGGGCTCGGATGATGGTGAAATCGACACAATTGGGGCGGTATTAACGGAGGTAGGTTCACTGGCAATAATAGATGTAGCCGGTTCACTTGGGCCAATGGTTGATTGGATCGGTTCACTGGGAACATTAGTCGAGATGGGCTGACTGGGAACAACAGATGTAGCCTGTACAGGGCCAATAGTTGACGTGATAGGTTCACTGGGAACGGTAGATGTAGCCTGTCCGCTTTGGCCAACATCTGACGAGTAAGGTTCACTGGCATCAATAGATGCTGTTTGAGCTTGCCTAACTTCGAGTGAGTTAAAGACTTCTGTAGGCTCGGATGCTGGTGCCAAAGATGGCTCAGGTGCGTGTCCTGGGAATGGCTCAGGTGGTGGTGGCAAAGATGGCTCGGGTGGTGGTGCCAAAGATGGCTTAGGTGCGTGAGCTTGCCTGACTCCGAGCGAGTTAAATACTTCCGTAGGCTCGGGTGCCGGTGCCAAAGCTGGCTCAGGTGCGTGTCCTGGAAATGGCTCAGGTGGTGGTGGCAAAGATGGCTCGGGTGGTGGTAGCAAAGATGGCTCAGGTGCGTGTCCCAACTGGCGACGGTAGAGGGTGTCGTTAAAGCTTCTGAGGACGGGAGTAGCGCTTCCTAGAGCTGAGAGAAGGGCCAATGCCTGAAGAAGATTGAGCTTGTGCATGGCGGTTCTCTGTAAAAGGGGTGGTGTTCGAGGCTTCACTGTAGATCTGGCAACGGCGCGAGATGATCAAATTTTATTGTAGAAGTATAATGCTACTAAAGCCGGGATGTCTCTTTGGTATGATTTAAGTGAGGAAGAGACGAGAGGTAAGTCGGGCCTCTTATACCTAAAGCAAGATCCTTGTTGCTTTGCTCCGTACAGAATGCCGTACCATCTTCCGACTTCGCCATCAGAAGCCATCGTGCTCTCCAGTAATATCTTCCAAAGGCTGAGGGTTGTTGGACCTGATGTCAGGATGTTGTCGAAAATTGGCTAGCTCTTTGGCTTTCTGCAGTGAGCTGGTCTAAGCTGAGTAATGATGAGTGTACAACAGCAGTCTAACGATCCAGACGCATTGTCCCAAGGGTCCCATGGCACAATCAGTGTTTCAAACACCGTTTTACCCCATTACCGAGAGGCGTTGAGCTGTGAAGTCCGTATGGCAGTGGTGGAGGTGGAGATATCGTGGCCTACATTGAGTCATCGGAAGTGTAATATGATACGCAGCAAGAACCCGTACCAGCCATAGTAACGAGTTCTTGCAGAAGGCCCCGAGGCCGTGGAGCTCTTGACTGGGATGGTATCGATACCAAGTTGATGCTCGACATGCAATGGGTCGACTGAGATATGTTTTTCGTCATCCTGCAGTAGCATTAATCCAAGACAGCGAGCCTGTGAAAGTTCTGAATAAAGGAACTCTTGCGTTGTGGTGTGGGAACTTTGTGTTGTGTTGTGTTGGGCAGCTGATGTTTCAAGTCCAAGGTACTCTTCACATGTAGGTAGTCAGATTCACCTTAACGAACGCGATACTTCGTATTCGCCTGGCGCTTCAGAAGCACGGAGCCTTGGGCTTACCATGCTTTCGCTTGACGAAGGGCCTCCCTTCGGGTTATAGAGCTCCTTCGGCGCGAAAATGTTTCATGTTACGATTGTGTACCACTTGGTTGTCATGAAGTAGTATTCAAGTTGTACAGATCAATCTGGGAGGCGGCGGATGGCGACGAGATTGACGGATGTCGTTAGAGATCCTAGATTTGCACAGCCATGGGTAAGCGTTTCGGTACGAATCCATCGTAATGCACATGCAGTATTGAGAAATCATGTACTCGTTGTGGTACACGACTCATATTTGGTTAGACTTATGGATGACGATAGATAGTCAATCGCAGAGGCTTACCTGAATCATGCATGTTACAGCTTGAACCTCTTACATCGTCGTCTAGCCCCCGGGGTGGCACCGCGTCACCTTCCCAGCGAATCCCTATCAAGACCTCTGGGAACGAAACCCGTTAACAATTGCAATGTTTTCGCACTCTCATAGTAGGCTTTTGCGCTGGCTGGGTGACGAAACCCAAACCCATCGATGCCTCTATCGCGGAGGGACCGATTCACATTTCATGTACTCTTGTAATAGGGGGAATTGTGGTATTTTTACGCGACAATGTATTCTAGGGGTGTTCATTGGTTGCTTCGGTCCTGCGCTGAGATCCTTATTGATCTTGTGTAAAGAGCGCTACTAAACGACGCATAGAACTACGTCCAGGCGGGACGTCGCTAGACTCAAATGAAACGGACCCCATAAACACCCAACAATCTGACCTTCGATGGCACAGCTGATGGATTTTACGAGATAAAGAGTGTGTGCGGGCTGACTGCTGGGATTAAAACCGAACATGTTCTACAATTTCTTCGCGTGGCCAGTTCTAGCGACCTTTACAGTTCAGTAATTCATGGGGCCATGCAGAGTGATCCTGAAGTTGCGCCTCGTTAATTTAACGAGCGCGTGTGAGAACATGTATTCCAAACGGCATGAATAGATCGGTCGCCGGCTTCAGAGCAGAGCAAGTGAGGGCCAACGGTCCTCCTTTCCGGTATTTAATGTCGTGGTGGAACTTGAGTGGATCTGTCCGTCACTTGAGTGATCTAACCGAGGATGGAAGCCAAGCATTAAATGCCAAAGGACATTCGTATGCAACAACGACTTCCCGAATCCTTAATGATGACTCATGGTAAGTTGCGTCGATATGCAATGCCACCCAGCCCAACCTACATTCACCGGATAAGTTCAAATGGAAAGTGATAAACTGAATTAAGTGAGCCATAGTCCATACTATCGGTGTGGTGTTAGGTACAAGTCTTGGTATAGAAATCTACTATACCTAGCTTAATAAGTGAACAATTGACTCATTTCAAAGGTTGATACTTTAATAAAACTTATAGATAACTATATGATCTGTAAGTACGACATTATAAAGTCTTCGCTTAAAGTTTTTGTTGAAAAGCGCGTCCCACTGTTTAATACCACACCGATAGTACACACAATTTTAGAAACAAGTTAAATAATATGTGGACTGCTTCATGACCTGGCTAGAGACCTAGCCTGGGCATGTTAAGTCACTGGAAGAAAGAAAAGAACCACAGAAGCTTCATGTTTGCGCATGGTCTGGAGGGAAGTAGACTGTATCATTCATATTAGCGCCAGTAGATCGTCACTCTCACTCTCAATTGGGCCCCGAACAAAAGACGGTATCTTCCATGGCAATTCCCTACCAGCTTCCCGAGCTGCGATCACGGCCACTCGGCTTGTTCCGAGTGCTGGTGAAGAGTATGCATGAGGGCTGTTGGAAGGGCGTGGTTGGTGGTGATGGGAAGTGACGATAGCTGCTGGAGGATGTCATTGTGCAGAGTGGGGGTGAAGCTTTCCCCGGAATTGACGTGAAGCTTGCCGGTTGCATTTGTGGTCTGATGATCACCAGAGGCTCAATGGGTTGCGGATAGAGGCGATGAAGTAATCCCATAAAGACATATAAGTAATTTCAGTGTAGTCAGATTATGATTCAAGTCGTAGAAGCCGACGTAAACAAGAATGAATGAATGAATGAATGTAATAGAACTGCTTCAGTTTTGTAATTAGCCGATAATGATAATAGGGTAAATAATAAATTTGAATGATCGCCGTGCCCGGAGCTAGGGGGGCCCTTGGCGTCTATGTCCGCTTGCAAGTACCTTACCCCAACACAATCTGAACCTTCCAGCTTTTCACCGCCCAAGGGACGTGCTGTTCGTCTTTCTTTGGATACTCAATTCCAAGACCTACTTTCCTTTCGTCGTCGGTACTTCTTTGCTTTTCCTTCCAGCAGCTGCTGGCTTTTCAATCACACAGGTCAGTTGTTGTGGAACCGGCTCCAAAACAATGCGGGGAAGCTTCATGGCTAGCTGCTCTATTTTGCCCCACCCACAACAGAGTCAATCAAGCTGTTATGCTGACTTCGACCGCCCTGCAGGCTGTTTGGACTTTTCCTCTCTTCAGACGTTCGATTTGCAGCTATTGAGCATTTGAGACCTCGGCCCTTTGCCTAAGATGTCGACAACGCAGGTCAATGGCTCTGTCGAGGCCAAGATCACCGCGAATGCTGAGTCTACGGGCCGCGACATTCGGAACCATATGCTCTTTGAAGTTTCAACAGAGGCTGCCAATCGAGGTGAAAGCTGCCAAACTCCTTATTGGGTTCGTCATGGCTGACATTGTCCTCAAGTCGGAGGCATCTACTCGGTTATTAAATCAAAAGCTCCTGTCACTACCGCAGAGTATGGCGACAGGTATACACTTATTGGACCTCTCAATCGAGCCTCTGTCAGTAGCCATCATATCTGTCGCACAGAATGTCGTCTCACAAGTCCCTTTAGGCCGCGGTAGAAGTCGAACCACTCATTCCCCAGAACAAAGAGCTCGCAGACACAATCGCAAGCATGGAGTCTAGAGGAATTGGCCTTGTCTATGGCCGGTGGCTAATTGAGGGTGCACCAAGGATACTGCTCATTGACACAAAAACGGGCTATCGTTGGTTGGATGAGTGGAAAGCGGATCTATGGAACACTGCTGGGATTCCGTCACCTCCAGGAGACGATGAAACAAACGAAGCAGTCGTGTTTGGTTACCTTGTGGCGTGGTTTCTTGGCGAGGTATGATCCAAGGAGTAGACACTAGATGAATGAGAGGCAGCTGACGTTGTAACAGTTTGTATCCCATGAAAGAAATAAAGCAATCATTGCTCACTTCCACGAGTGGTTGGCTGGCGTGGCTATACCGTTGGCCAAAAAGAGAAGAATAGACGTGACGACCATATTCACCACACACGCTACGCTCCTGGGAAGATACCTATGCGCTGGATCCGTTGATTTCTACAACAACCTCCAGTATTTTGACGTCGACGCAGAAGCCGGTAAGCGCGGCATTTATCACAGATACTGCATCGAGAGAGCTTCAGCACACTCATGCGACGTCTTCACCACTGTCTCCCATATTACAGCCTATGAAAGCGAACACTTGTTGAAACGAAAGCCAGATGGCGTATTGCCTAATGGCTTGAATGTGAAGAAGTTTTCCGCTATGCATGAGTTCCAGAACCTACATCAGCAGGCAAAAGAAAAGATCCATGACTTCGTTCGGGGACATTTTTACGGCCACAATGACTTTGAACCCAACAACACGCTATATTTCTTTACGGCTGGTCGGTATGAGTACAGGAACAAAGGGGTGGACATGTTCATCGAGTCACTGGCGCGGCTGAATCACCGGCTAAAGAGCTCAGGATCAAAGATGACAGTGGTCGCCTTCATTATTATGCCTGCGCAAACAACTTCTCTGACGGTGGAAGCATTGAAAGGACAAGCCGTCATTAAGTCACTCCACGATACCGTGCAGATCATAGAAAGAGAAGTAGGCAAGCGACTCTTCGAGCGGGCTCTACAATGGCATGATGGCGACGATTTGCCAGAGCAAAAGGATTTGTTGAGCAGCTCAGACCGGGTAATGCTCAGAAGACGGCTTTTCGCGATGAAGCGCCAGACTCTCCCTCCAGTGGTTACTCACAACATGGCGAATGATGCAGACGACCCAATTCTAAATCAAATCCGCCGAGTGCAACTCTTCAACCAGCGTTCTGATCGTGTCAAGGTCATTTTCCACCCTGAATTCCTCAACTCTGCGAATCCTGTTCTACCTCTCGATTACGACGACTTTGTGCGAGGCACACACATGGGTGTCTTCCCATCTTATTACGAGCCTTGGGGATATACGCCGGCAGAGTGCACTGTCATGGGTGTTCCAAGCATTACTACGAATCTTTCTGGCTTTGGATGCTACATGGAAGAGCTAATTGAGAACGCATCAGACTATGGTATCTACATCGTGGATCGTCGGATGAAGGGCATTGACGATTCGGTTAACCAGCTCACAAATTTCATGTTTGATTTTGCATCCAAGAGTAAGCGGCAAAGAATCAACCAGAGAAACCGCACCGAAAGACTAAGCGACTTACTGGACTGGAAGAGGATGGGAATGGAGTACGTCAAGGCTCGACAGCTGGCACTTCGAAGAGGTATATTAGACCTGTGGTTCCGCTTGCTTAATATGCTAACATTTAGTAAAGCATATCCAACCTCCTTCGATGATGACTACGATGAGAACGACATTTTCGATGCTACCGAACCTAAACTTTCACGTCCATTATCTGTCCCTGGATCACCTCGAAACCGTTCTGGCATGATGACACCTGGGGACTTTGCATCTCTACAAGAAGGGCGCGAGGGTCTCAGCACGGAAGACTACATAGCCTGGAAGTTGCCGTAAGCACGACCACCAGTGTTTTGACAGGATATACTGATTATGTGAGCAGAGAAGAAGAAGATCCGGAAGAATATCCATTCCCCCTGACTCTGAGATCGCCTAAGAAGCCAACACCCATGGGTTCGCCTATGCCAGGGACAATAAACGGTATCTGAACTTGATCAGTATCCCCCGTTAACTGCCAATACGTCATTGTATAGCATATTTCCTACTCCTTCGATTCGATGTCTTCTCCTCAAATTCCATGTTGACTATATATCTTCTTCCTGTAAAATATGTGTAAGCCTTGCGAGAATGTCACATAATAAGTCATCCCTTAATGTAGTGCAGCAGGTTTCCCTTGCTCTTGCTACTGCCCGGGCTTCTTCGTCAACCAAACAGTCAATATGAAGCGGTCCGAAAGAGGTTCCCCAAACCACGCACTACGCGATAGATGATATCAAAATTTCTTGTTGCAGCTATGTATAACTCTGTACTATCTACCTGTACCTCTATCTTTCATTCTATTGCCAGATTTGATTATTTTCTTTGTTCTCTTGAGCTAGAGGCTGTGCGTACAAGGGAAGGACAAAGAACGTACAATTTGATTGTGAATTATGCTTTCTCAACTTTCACAGTGTCCTTTATTCCGTTTGTTAAACAATGAAAGGGACCCGTTCTGGTCTTGGATCTCTGTTAAATCATGCCTTCCTCTCTAGTCTTTTTCTACCAAGCCGCCCTGCAGACCTCGAAAACGATATCGCACGCTGCAATCCTGGTAGCCCAAAACAACGTTCACTAACCGTGAGCTACCCGCTATAGTTTGACGACTAGTAGGTATACTAAGTCTCGTCCCAGCTTTCGCAAAACAAACTGGCTTGCATGTGTATGCAGAGTCCCTAGTTCTCCTGTCACTTGCGAATAGCACACACAATGGCTCGACTGCAAAAGCACCGCAGCTCAAAGGCCCTCCCGTCCGCTCGCAAAAGCAGCCGCCTCAGAGATCCCCTGCGTCGAGCAACGTTGGGCCCGAGACGCATACTGCGCTATATCTTCGGATCAAGAAAGAAGCGCTATTCGTGGACGCTGTTCCAAATCTCGACCGCTGAGCCGTTCGCCATTACACCTCTCTCACCCCATTCCATGCAGATCAACCTCGATCTCGACGGCGATGGCGGCATCTCTGGCAATACCAGAGGCTCGCATTCGCCGCATCGTGGAATTGATGGGTTGCAGGTTCGGAATTCGAGATTCGTTATGACGCCAGATTCAACGATTGGGTCGCTGTCGTTTTCGCCGAGGACGTTTCCAGTGGGTTATTCTCCTGGAGGTGGTAGAAGAAATGTGTCTGATATGGGTCCAGCGTCGAATGGCTTTGCTTCAGGTGATAGCCACAGAGCCGACGCCGACTCGGACTATGGCTCGGAAAATGGGTCGGGAAATGGGTCGGGAAAAGATTTATGGTTGCTTACCTATAAATACTTCAGCAATCAGAATAGTGAAGCGCCGAGGAAAGAACGTATCAGTATTGCAAGTTCCGCATCTAAAGACGCCGCGTCCAGTGATGGATACAGAGCGGATTTCGATCTGGAAGCGGACCCGTGGTTGCTTAGTTACAGCTTCTTGGACTCTATAAATGATCAGGACAGTACTCTGCAGCCCAAGAGGGTGCACAAAGAGCCTCAGACAATAAGGCATCGACAGTCTCTACGCAGGAAGCCTGACAATGAGGACATGCGGTCTCAGTGGGCACAAAACAATGATAGTGCAGGTATGCTTCCCGTCCCACAATCTTCGACTAACAATGAACTACAAATTCCTGTTCAAAACGACACCATTGCGCCTTCAGCACAGTATTCTCGCCGCTCTCACGCACCAGGTCCATATATGCCCCCAGTCTCAAATCCCCTGCCCAGCAAATACTTCCCTGACCCCAAAACTCACCTCTCGCACCAAGGCTCTGGCTCCCGCTACCCACCACATAACCTCCGCATCAGTGTTCCTAGCGTGAAAGAGCCCCTAGCAGACCCGGAACCACCGGCCCCACTACCTACGATGCAGGAATTCGAGGCCGTACCGGTGAGCGATGGAGTCGGCGAGAGAGGGGTTGTCGTCGATTGGGTAAATTCACACGAAGATCGGTTTGAGCTACCCGGTCACTTGAATCTAGACGATCAAAGACCGAAGACGGCACCTAATGGAGGCTCCGTGAACCGCATGACGAGTCAACGACGGTATTCTGCGTATGCCCAACGACCCACGATACAATTTACTATCGAGCCTCCATCCCCCCTCTCACCCCCAGTGAACAGATTCCCAACGATCCTCCGTTCCGGTCCGGCATCTCCGCACTTCAACGCCCATTTAAATTTCTCATTTAATCCTCTCGCTCCCTCATCCTCTCTCCTCCCCCCTCTATCTTCCCCCCCATCCGTCCACCAAAAGCCAACCTCCGCCCATGTCCCTTCCTCTCACCCATCATCAACAACACCACAGCCAACTACGATCGCATCATCCCGCTCCCCGCCCCATGACTTGGCGGCATTCACATTCCCCTTCGAGACCTCGGACTCACCGAGTCTGGAAGAGAAGATTGATGAGGAATTTGTAGCCGCGTGTGGGAGGTGGAGTAAGGAGGATGAGAGGAGGGTGAGGAGGAGTAGGGAGGTTAGGGAGTGTGTTAGACGGTTGAGGGAGTGTACGGAGTTTGGGGGGGAGGAGGGGAAGGGGGGGTTGGGGTGGGAGTGGGGGTTTTAGTGTGGGCTGGAAGCGGGAGGGGAGGTTGGGGTGAGGAGTTTGGATACGAGTGTATAGTTTGTGTGTTATACTGAATATATCGAATGAAGGTAATTGATCTGGTTGGTATGATAAGCAAGAATGTGATTTTGTTCAAGATATATTAGTCAATAGTCAAGCACTGGCAATTAAACCCTCATTGCATCGAACTGGACGTCAGAATACAGTGTAAGATTGACTACGTCACTTTAGATAAAAATACTTTCTATATCAACGCTGTCTATACCACTAGTAGATCCCACGTTGATGGGCGAAACACATTTGAAAGCTCGCTTCCATCCATCTCTCTTTCTCTCCCTCTCTCTAAAACCCCCATCCCAGCTTTTACCGATATCGAATCCATATTCATGCATTTGGGTAGACTTGCTTCATCCCCTGTGGCTGCTGTAGTTAGGAGGATGGCAATGACGCGTAAAATCTGTCTTTTGAGGCTCCTAGTAATATAAGGCGTGAACCTTTCTTCTTAAGGCTAATCTTAAGCAAGAGGTCCTTGCAATGCGAGTAATTGAGCATGCACAAAAGTTCACTTGAGGCCAATATTAAGCAAGAAGTCCCAGCGATAGTTATAACTGAACGTGTAGACCTTTTCTCTTGAGGCTAATGTCAAGCATAAAGTACCCATAATACCGGCAACCAAGGCTGCAGAATATGATAATCAATTAGTCAAGACGGCTGGATCATCAACATGGCTTCCATTGCTGGCGTAGTGCGCGTGCAGATGACTCGTGAGTCCATAGCTTCTTACTCCGCCTCCAAAAGCGCCATGGTAGCAACAACTAGGTTCAACACCGCGTCCATTGCAATGTCATTGTTCCTTGATGAGAGTCGCAACACTTCCCTCTCTCTTTATGCGAAAAGCCCAAGCTAATTCTTCATCTTCGGTATGGAGACCCGAACAGGCGTGCTAGCAGAAGGATACGGTGAAGACAGGGACGTCCTTAATCAGGCGGCCAGCTTGCATCCGGTTTCGTGGGGTGGGCGAAGCGGATGATATTGTGGGACTGGCGGTTTTTCTCGCGAGTGACGAAGCGAGGTGGGTCACTGATGTGGGGTTTGGTTTCGATGGGGGGTTTACTGCTAGGTAAAGGGAGATATGAGATCTAACCATCTTAGATTTTTAATCGGAGACTTGGCTGTAAGTAAGCTTTTCTTAAGATCAAAATGGATTGGTGGTTGCCCATTCTAGGAATCTCGGTCTGTGAATATTAGCTAGGTAGACAGCTAAATATATATCATCCTGTACTTCAATTATGCGAACAAGAATTGCCTACTGCTCTTGCTTGCCTTCGATATCATTCCTCATACCGCTCATTCCTTACACTAATGTCTTTTCTACCCATTCTACGCAGAGTATTAGCAGCTGTTGTGGTGTGAGAACAAGAAGAATATATATATTAGGAAATAAAGGAACAAGAGGGGACTACGGACACCCCCATTTGCGCAGATCTGCTTCGGCTTCTTTCCACATGTTCCGGAAGTATTTGGTTAGTTCTTGAAAGGCTGGGTCTGCTCGTCCTTGTGCGCTAGACGATAGTGATCAGCTCCCTGGCACTTATTCTTGTACATTCCTGCGATGCTGAACAGACCTGTGAGAGCTTGCGCCGAGCACGAAAACGACTGATTCTTCGCCTGCGCCCTGTTGAACACTTGACCCATCCTTGTGTGGTATTTGTGCTGTGTAGCGACCTTGCAGGACATCATCTGGAATCGAAGTCGACTTCGCCAATGTGGGCCTTGTGCTTTGCACAGCCGTTTTGAGCGAGTGTGTGAGTAGAACCGTAGCTATGGGGACAAACGAAACATATATTGGCAGACACAAAGCCAAAACAAGTTGTACACAAGCTCCGAGGAGGAACCATGTCGTAGAGTCTGCTTTGCGGGCTCGTGCCAAAGCAGCCGCTAGTGCCATGGCTATTTCATGACAGAATCACCATTTGTGGGATTAAAGGTGGCGCCAACATACTCAAAGCCAAGGACCTTCGTTGGTTGAACGATCACAAACTTGATGGATCAATTGTTTTCCCCGCCTCTGGCTATATTGCAATGGCTATTGAGGCGGTATGCCAGCCTGAGGACCTGGATCTTACCAAGTTACCTCCCTTTCATCTTCAAAACTTCAAGATCAGCAAAGCTCTGGTTCTTTCCGAAGAAGGATCGGATCTTGGTGTTGAGATTCACACTAATTTACATCCTGTGTTATCGTTGTCGATCCCTGATTCCGGTAAACGTTGGCAGTTCTCTGTGACTTCAATCCTGTGCGGTGAAACAACAACGCACGCCGACGGGCAGATCATTATGCAACACAGTTTTCAACCTATGCAAGGAAAGTTATCAACGAGGTTTATGGAATTTGAGCAGCACTCAGTCCGAAGCTGGTATGACCGAATGTCGCAGGTTGGATTAGAGTTCACAGGACCTTTCAAGTCACTGTTCGAAATTAGCCATCCGAAAGAACGGGATTCAAGACACACTCGTGCCATGACACATCCGTACCCGGGACTCAATGGCGACTCTAGTTACCTGCTACATCCGGCCACCATTGATGGTATACTGTTAACAGCTTTGATCGCTACTGCTGATGGGGCATTGAAAGACTTTCGGATTAGAATCCCAGTCCATAGTGAGTCAATAAGTATCCAGATACCTCACTCGTATTGCTCGGACGAACCACTGATTATCCATGGTGTCGCTGAACCCATTGGAATTGATTCGATGAGAGGTGCTGTGGAAGTCAGCAGTCAAAGAGATGGGATTCTCATGGTGGTCCAGAATTGCCGTCTGGTAACGCCGTTCCACGGTAAACAACAGGAGATGTCAGAACGTCATCCAATGCTGAGAGTGTCGTGGAAGCCGGATATCACGAGGATAGAGCAGGAGTATAGCAACGTTTTCCCTGCTTATCTCGACCAGAGCTCGCTTGAGCAAATACCCACCCATAACACAAACTTGCAAGAGCTTCTCGCCGCACTGGAGCTCATGGCCCACAAACATCCTGCCTTGCGGGTATCGGAAACTGGGAATGAAAATGATGAAATCAGTGGCAAATTTCTCGATTGTCTTCACTTCAACACAGCATTCAAACGTTGCAAGACCTATGCCAGATCTACGATAGTGGACGACATCGCAGTAACATCAAGACATATCAAACTCCCTGTTCTAGAACAGTACAAGTTCGGTAAAAGTACCTCTACCAAACAGGGATCATTCGATCTTTTGATCGTTTGCACTGTAAGTTGGTTATTCTGTGACGACTGTAGAGGTCTAATTGTTATACCAGAGTAAAATCTTAGTCAACCTGCATTTAGAGAAGATACGAGAAGTGCTTTCAGCTGGCGGCGGAATATTGGGCCACTTCAGCTCATCCCAGATCAGCGAGCTCACATGCCAAGGCTTCGTGGTGACTTCATTGACGGGACAAGATGCAAAACCTCTGTGCATTGCTCGTAAGAATGTCTTAAGCGCTTCCGGAACTGGGAAAAGTAAAAGTAAAAGCAGCAATTTCGTGATTGTAAGTAGTATAATGAGGAAAGTCAAGCTTAAAATCTTACTTCGCGCAGGTCGAGCGTAATACGCAACACCCACTGAATACTCTGTTGGTGGCTAATCTCTCACAAAAGCTCGGCCAACGGATTGAGCGAATTCATTTTGATGATCTAGCAAGAGATCGGCTTGTTCCAGGCTCTACAGTAGTCGCAACTGTTGAATTGGAGAGGCCTTTTTTTTCGACCATGACGAATGAGGAACTTGCTTCGGTTAAAGTGATTACTGATTCTGCGAAGCATGTCATCTGGATAACCGGAGGTGGTCAACTAGCAGGTATACATCCAGATTTTGCAGTAGTTTCTGGCCTCTCACGCGCTATCATGCTTGAACAACCCGCGTTGAAATTTGCCACATTCGATGTTGACGATTCACAGACTGGCCTCGACCGCACGATCTCGAACTGCATGTATGTTGTGGACCAAATACTAAGCGAGAACACACTTGATTTCGAGTTCGTACAGAGCCAAGGTACACTTCATATCAGCCGTTTTACCCCCGAGAAGGCGCTCAATTCAGCGTTTCGACAAAAGCAAGGATTTGAGACCATCCAGTTGCCATTAGAGGATGCGTTGCCGTGTCAGCTTGCTTTCGAAAAGCCTGGAGAAGTTGATACGGCTTACTTCAAAAGAGTAGAGACGGATGAACAAGAGCTCAGAGTGGGAGACGTGGAGGTTTCCGTTCGATCCATAGACCTAAATCTGGAGGCAATGGATGTCCTGGGCGGAAAGATAGATACCGAATCTGGTAAAATGATGTTACAGATCACTGGAACGGTCACAAAGGTTGGAGCAAGCGTAACAGACATCAACCCTGGTGACCGAGTCGTCTAATTGGGTACCGGAGTGGGCATGCATCAAGCTATACAAGGAGGAAGAATCCTGGGTTGAACTACCCGTCCTCACTGCGCGTAGTACTGCATTGCATGTACTTCATCAATGCGCTCGCATTGGCCCAGGCGATTCGATTCTTATCATGTCAGGAGCTAGCGACTTTGGCATTAGTGCTACCTAAGTCGCTCGACGTGCCAGTGCCGAAGTATTCTTAGTGGCCCACAATCAGGATGACGAAGCGTTCTTAGTCGAGGACCTGGGAGTCCCTAGAGCGAATGTTTTCCGTTCCGACAGCCCTACATTTATAGCGGAAATGCTCAACGCTACGAAGAAAAACGGGGTACAACTCATTCTCAGCTCTCCAAATGACCATCTTCCGCCAACAATATGGCAAGCACTTGCCGACTTCGGGACTATAATTGAGGTTGGTGAGCGCCATGTCGGTAGTCTTGGTGCAAGTCTCTCGCTCTCCGTACCGAGCCGTAGCGTCTCATTTCTGGCTTTCTCGATTTAGCAGTTGCAAAATTTTTGCCAAAGCTTGGCATTTTATCTTGTTCTCGCAACTACGCATTCCTTATATAAATACGCACCACCTACTATTAATACCTTTTTAATCTATTTTTAAAGCTATTAAAACCTAGTATATAAATACAATAGTATTATAATACCTTTATATAAAAAAAGGAATCTTATAAAGAGTTTAATATCCTTTAAATAACCTTCCTTAAAAAAACAACTCTATTCTAATTCTACTATCTTAGATAATCCTTCTACTACTCCCTTATACGTCTATAGATCTAAGATCTATTTTAATAAGATATAAATAAATAATACTAATAAAAAACTAAAGAAGAAGAGAGAGAACTATAATAATCCTCCTAAACTAATATAATTAACCTAGGATCTCTTAATTATTTAGTAATTAATAACTATTAATTAGATATATAATACTATAAAAGATTTTAAAAAAATTAAGAAGAAGATAGTTAAAAAAGCTATTACTAAATATAAAGCTTAGTTTAATATTTAATATAAAGGGATCTTAACTATAAAAAAGATTAATATTATAATAGCTTTAATAAAGATAGCTATTATAATAAAGCTTAAAGTAAAGATAGCTACTAAAGTTAAGAAGAACCCTAAGACTATTATATAAAATAGTATAAATAAGCTAGTACCTTCTTAAAAAAAAATTAATATTAATAATAATTCTAAAGATTTAACTACTATAGATTCTAAGCTTTATAAAAACTTTAAAGAATAGAAAAATTATAAGGAATAGTAATAATAAATATATATCTATAGTATTAAGATTATATTAAAGGCTAAAATCTTTATTAATATCTAAATAAAATAAAATAATTATATTAGTACTAAGAATTAAGTAAAAGATAATTTTAATATTAACTTCCTTCTAATAAAATTATATAAAGCTATAAATTAATATAGTCTTATTAATAACTTATATAATATTATTATCTTTACTAAATTCTTATATTTTAAAGCCTCTAAGTATTAAATAAATTTAGAGGTCTTAACTAAAAATATTTAAAATATCTAAATTAAATTAGTTCTTTCTAAAGAATAGAAAAAAAAGCTAGGCTATTATATAGATTTTTTTATAAAATATATTAATAAAGAGCCTCTAAAGAACTAGTTAAAAAGATTATATAGTTTTATAATATTATTATCTAACTTACTATATAGAAGAACTAAAACTATTATATTAGAAGAGTAATTTATTATATATAAGAATCGTAATAAAATTACTAGTAATTATACTAAGTAATTAATTAAAAAGTAGATTTATATTAGTAATTACTATAATAACTAAAACTAATACTACTATATTATTTTTAATAATAAATATTACTATATTAATATCTTATAGTAAGAGATCTAGATATCTACTATTATTAATACCTAAGATAAAGCTACTTTAGACTATCTTTTATATAATATATTAAAGTATTTAATTAAAAAGTAGGGCTCTATTAATAAAGCTCTAAGAGTTCTAATTATAAAGGAGTAAAGGGATAAAAAAAGGATAAAATAAATAAGATATTTAAGATTATAACCTAATAAGTAGAGTTTAATCTCCTATAAACTACTATATAAATAATTATACTCTATCTATCTCCTCTATTATTAATTTAGAGTCTCTAGCCTTATTAATAATCTTAATTTATTTTTTTTCCTTATTTTTCTTTTTTTTCTCCTCCTTCTTTATTAATATTAGTCCTCGTTTATTAAAATATTACTATAGTAGAAAAATCTTTAAATTCTATTACCTTAAATAAGGATAAGATAGTTCTCTATAATTATTAAGATTAAAAAGTATAATAGTTAAAAAATATTAAGATAATAGTTTAACTAAGTAAAGTAAAAGCTATTATTAAGAGAGAGATATAGTTAGTTAAGAATCTAAAAAAAATATTAAATTCTAAATTTAAACTTTATTAAACTACTATTATAAAAGAATTACTAAATAATCTAATAAGATAATTTTATAAGAATCTATTAAGATTTAAGCTTATTTATTATATAATAATCTTATTAAATAATCTAAGATAGAATAGCTAAGAAAGTAACTTTATATATAATAGATAATAAATATAATAAAGTTTTAGAATTTACTAAAATAGTAGAAGTAGTAGTTTTTAACTATCTATATAAAGATTTTTATATAATTAAATATAAGGAATATAATAAAGATATTTTAGGATAATATTATTAGGTACTAAAAAATACTCTAAATATAATCTAAGTATATATTTATATAACTCTACTATTACTAGAAATTCCTAATAAAATAGAATATAAACTAGTATTTTAAGGAAAAAATTCTTTAGGAAAATATTAAAACCTTATCTTTTTTTCTTTTAATATTTATCTACTTATCCTTATCTTCTTCCTTTATTTATAGAATAAGCTCTTATTAATATACTTTAAGATCTCCTTTAAATTAATAATTACTAATATTATATTAAAAGTATTAATAAGCTACTTAGTTATATTTATTATACTTAATTATATACTAAAGAAATCCTCTAAAATCCCCTTTAAATTATAGCTATAGTTATCTAAAATAATATCTTATCTAAGCTTTTAGTATACTAAATATAAGCTTAATAAAATTATAGTTAGGTAAATAAAGAGGAAGAAACTTTAAAAGAATATCCTTTTTTTTAATTATTTATTTAACTTAATAATTTAAATAGATACTAATATTATCTAAATAAATAATATTATAAAAACTAGGAAAGATATTATAATAAAGTAAAAGCTTATTAATAATCTACTCTAAAAAAGCCTTCTTATTATAGTAGTCTTATTTAATCTTAGTATAAGAAAGATAGCTATTAATAGTATATATAAATAAGATACTCTAAATATTACCTTATCTTAAATTATTCTCTTAGTAAGAAGAGTAATTAATAAGATTATAAATTATATACTACTATCTAGTTTAAGCTTTAAATAAGGACTTATTAATAAAGATAAGCTACTTAATAATAATATTATATATAAAAGCTTACTAGAATATATATAAAAACTAGCTTTAAGGACTAATCTACTAGCCCTTTCTATAATTTAATTAACTTTCTTTAAGAAGTTAATAAATAATTAATTTATATATAATAATATTCTATTTTTCTTTAAGGAATATTACTAGCTTATTCTAATAAATCTATAAATATTAATATATATACTTAAGAATACTATTCTTTATAATAGTATATATTATATATAATTAACTAATTAGTAAAGAATATAGTAAATTAATATATCTATACTTCTAAAGATTTTATTTCTATCTATAGATAATTAACTTATAATAATAGATAGCTTTAGTAATAGTAAAGGGTTTCTAATATACCTATAATAGAGTAATAGCTTTTAACTTAGAGATAGAATTAAGAGTATATATATATATTAGATAGAGTAAAGGACTTATTATTATACTAAAATACTATAAATTAATATAAATACGGCTATTTAGCTTTAAAACTACCTAATTGGTTAAAAATCGATGCTGCGAGGTATTAATAGTAGGTGGTGCGCATTTATATAAGGAATACGCGGTTACGGGAACAAGATAAAATGCCAAGCTTTGGCAAAAATTTTGCAACTGCTAAATGTGGGATCTGTTCAACAGCGAGAATAAGAAACACAAGCGTGTCTGGACCAAGTAAGCCATTTGATCAGCTTTTGATCCATTCAATTACCTTACTAAACTGGGATAGCTTGCTTCAACAGTCAATGGAGGTCAGTCGGCAAGATATATACGAGAGGCAGATATCGAAAAAAGCGTTTGACATTGCTAAGCTTACTCAAGCCTTCCGATACCTCAATTCTAGCACTAGACATGGAAATGTTACCATAACTATGGACAGCCTTCGATCCCCTCTCAAGGTATGTTCTCATGTCTCTTGTCTAGCAACATAGGCTAACGTCCAAATTGGTCTTGCCATTCAAATACAGTAGTAGCTTCAACCCCGAGAAAACATACTTGTTGATAGGATGCCTGGGGGGTCTTGGCAGGAGTATGAGCAAGTGGATATTCACGCGAGGCGCTCGAAAGTTCCTCTTCATGGGGCGGAGTGGCCTTGAGCGAGCTGTAGCTCGCTCTTTTGTGGGAGACTTGAAAGCCAAGGGAGCCGAGGTCACAGTAGTGAAAGGAGACGTGGCCAATTTCTCAGATGTGACAAACGCCGTCAGCCAGGTGAACGGGCCCCTTGGGGGAGTTATCCAAGCTGCAATGGGCCTCTCAGTGAGTTTTGAATGCCTTCATGACGGTTTAGGTGCTTATTGTCACTCCAGGAGTCTTTGTTTACCAGTATCACACACCAGCAATGGCACACTGCTGTGACGCCTAAGGTGCTCGGGACTTGGAACGTCCACAACGCAATCAAAGACAGAGAGAATGAACTAGATTTCTTCCTCATGACCAGTTCAATTTCCGGAAGTGTTGGAGTTGCAACCGAAACCAACTACTGCGCTTCCAACTACTTTCTGGATGTCTTCGCTCGGTATCGACGTAGTGCTGGTCTACCAGCCAAAAGCATCGGCCTGGGTATGATATCGCAGACAGGATACCTACACGAACATCCCGATATCCAGAATGGCTTGACCTTGAAAGGCGTCTCCGCAATAGATGCGGACGACTTCTTACAAATTATTGACGCTGCATTGTCCGCTCCTCTGAATGATGCATCTGACCCTGAGCTTGATCAGCTCTGTGAAAGCCACATGTTGACAGGTTTGGAGCCAATAGGTCTCAATAAGCTTCGACAGAGGGGCTTTGAAGGGATCCCTGCCACATTTGACGATCCTCGGGCCGCTCTGCTTAACGATGCTCTTGCTGGAGGTAGCGATGGGACCAGCAATGTACTCGCTAGTGGTTTACCAGAAGACTTGATGAAAGCCATTCAAGATGGGGAGCCAGTGTTCGAGAGCGTACTGGCGTTGATTGCAAAGCAATTTTCTAATTTCCTCTTGACGCCAGTGGACGACTTGGACACCTCTAAACCGCTGGCCGGGTTCGGTATGGATAGCATGCTGGCGGCTGCTGTCCGTTCTTGGTTCTATCGGAAGTTCAAACTGGATGTGGCTTTCATGACATTGCTTTCACAGACTCTATCGATTCGTGATCTGGCGAATAGCGTCACAGAGCATGTGTTGAAGCAGTCTCACGAGAAGTGAACTGTGAATGGAGGTAGCTGTCTTGAGCTTGAAAGAGAACACTCTCGATATGAGGTATATGGAGTGCATTACTATAATGAAGTTTTTGGTAGGACCCCACTCAGCGAACATTAGTTATGCGGCAACACCAAAGAGATTAAAGAAGGGTCAAGGTAGAACAGGAACAAGTCAGTCAACTAATAAACGTATGCTACCCAACACATTGTTCGTTACTCCTCTCGGACTCGTACCCTTTCGCTCGTCTGCTGGCCTTCCCCGTTACCATCCTCAATCAAATGAAATGTAATGTCACATCTTAGACCTCTCGGCACCGAATCATGGGTAGCATACTGCGCCATTGATTGCCGCGTCGTCTTTGAACATGGGTCAACCCGTGTCTCATACCTTACATACAATCGCGCGATGAGCAGCTTAATCTCCATCGTCGCAAGCAATTTACCGGCGCAAATCCGGGCTCCATAGCCGAAAGGGATCAGGCTCCTATCGAGCGTGCGCGCTTGCGAGGGTGTTCGCCCGAGCCAGCGCGTAGGATCGAATACATCTGGAGAGGTAAATATTGTGGCGTCGTGATGTAAGGCTATCGTGGAAGCTGTTATACGGATCTGGTGGCGTTCTTAGCTGGGACTATTCATCGACGTGATGCTTATACCGGAGACGGTTTGGAAGGGTCTATCTTACTCCCTCAGGTATATATATTCCATCATAGATCTTCCCACCACTGGGCACGACTCTCTCAGCGTGACCTCCTGTTCCTGGATTAACGCGGTAAACCTCCCGTATAAAGGCCTCCATGATTGGCGCCGAGTTGATGCTAGTGAAAGAGGGGAATCCGTTCACTTCGCAGGGTAGGCCAAGTATTTCCTCGCGTATTCTGGTCTGCCATTTGGGATTTTCACTGAGATGGTAAATGATGTATGTAAGGGAGACTGCAACTGTTATTTCAGCGGCATTCAAATTGTCGTAGAGCTCTGAGGTGATGTAGTTCAGACTAAGCTTTTTTCCGTCAGGATTCGTGGCATTCAATAGACGGTGCAGCAGGGAATCTTCCCTCACGTCAGTGGTTGCTCCTCCGCTGTGGGCAAGAACATCATTAATCTTGTTGTAATTCCAACGCATGAGGTCTTCGTCGGCATGCAGTGGCGATGGAAGACAATTCAAGAGCGAGAGCAGAAACCGGATGAAGCCATAGAGCGAGGGCATATCGAATTTAACGGGACCCCAGAGCTGAGCTTTCTTCAGGTCATGAAGAATCTGACGCTCCTCACCATCGACTCCTATGGTACGAGAGCAATGCCGTTTCCCATAGAGTAATCGGGAGATGATGTCGAATGCGAAATGGCTGGTAAGTGAGAACACGTCTATAGGGGGATCGCCCTGCCGCCTATCTATCTGGCCAATGACTCTGTCGACTCTCTCATTTATATGATTTTCGACAGACGCTTTGCTTACATCGTGGTAGAAAGAAGCTATCACTTTTCGTCTCTCACGATGATCCTCGTATGGCCGGATAGCGAATAGCGCGCGCTCCCCGTATGCGACGAAATGGTCAAAATATTTACTCTTCGCATAGCCGCCTGCACTACCGTATATCTCCCTCATCAAAGTTGGAGTGGCCACAGAAACTTCTTTCGGTCCGATGCATATTATTGGGCCGTATCTGATGTGCCATTCACGGATTTTCTCGGTCCTCTGTAAGGAGATGTCGAAGAACGAGATATAGTACCTTGAAAGCTTGCAAAGAAAAGGGCCTGGGACGTGGTTTAGATGCCCACTTACTGTAAACACAGTACCCTTGGAGTAAAGAAAAGAGATAAGTAGTAGTACTAAGCATATGGGCAAGGCCATGGAATCCAATAGCGAACCTACGTCTGGAAAACCAACCCTTTGAGAGCGGGTCTCCATACTACCAGCGAAGTTCGACGATACCATTGATATGAGTAGTAATTCTATGGGTGATTAGTTATACAACTCCTCAGGTGCTCGATTCGGCGTTGTAGCTTCTTTTGCTTTCGCGAAATCTGACGCGGTGACCAAGGTCTATTGTCTAGACTGGGTTGGCGGGCACCAAAGATCAGCAGCTCCTCGATCAGCAGCGTCCAAATGGCGGCTGAAAAGCTCTTCAACTGCGCACATAATCAGATGAGTCACTTTAGTAACGGAGAATCATCGCACTTACATTGAGAAGATCGCGCAACCTCCACATTTGGCGTGGTCGTCACTTAACCCTTACTTGCTTGGAGTTAAGATCGCGTAGATGATGAATGTGATGATGGATAGATACCCTAAGCAAATAGAGATCTGAGGAAGTGATGCTCGCACCGTACGACGGTTGCAAATTCGAAGCATTCTGGGGGGGATTCTAGGCGGTTATATGCGATCAGCACATCAGCGCTAATCTTATTACCTCGTGTAAAAGACCTATCATCTCTCTTGACTTTAATTCTTATCCTCTATCATCACCCTTTAATGTATTTGTCATCCATGAGATAGGGAACACTATGACTGTCATGGAAATGCTGCAAAAACATACTCCATGTTCTGGTTGGGGACGTCTACAGATTGAGCGCGAAGAATGTTTTCTGGCTTCACTTGTTCTATGGTAACAACTGTATAACAGTTACTCGCCACTCTAGGAATCTAGAAGAGCAATCAATTGCAGGCTTGGCGAACCAAATCTACTGTGGCGCAATGGGAAGCTCCTCCAATACTGTTGACGTGTCTCAGTGGACAAAATATCGGCTCCATTCCCAGCTCACGCATCCAATCTGCAAATTCTGTATCGGTCTTATCAACAATTACCTTCTTGCCATCCACGACGAGGACATTCATGACTAGCCAATCCGAGCATGTGAGCGATGGAGGTTCAAGGCGTGGCTTGGGCGTGAACGGCACTGGCCGTAAGTCCCAATCTCTCAGGACTTTGTGTTTTCTGAGAGCATCTTCGCTCACCCTGCTTGGGCAGTAGATGAGTAATCCCTGACGCAAAGGGCATATGACGGTGTCAATATGCATTGCGTGAGGATTGGTGACCTCGAGCATTTCAATGGTGTAGCCTGGAGGAATTTGAGATTGGAGATACTCGACGCCCTTGAGATTGGTGACGTGGCTAAACTGACCTAGTAAGGTCTGGCCAAAGCGCATGAAATCAGCCGCATCAAAAGCGATCCGACTGTTGTTGATCACCCACGGCTGACCTTCGAGTCCAGCGCCTGTTGGTCCATCGTAGATGGTGTCTGGGTTGGGTGGCGCGGGCGCTCTAATCACCCGCACAGCGGGATCTTGGGCCAGATCATGCAATATCTCCTCAAAGCCTAAGGTTATCTCCTGGCGGCGACAACTCCAGGCATAAGCGGATTCGATTATATGGGTGCCAACAGTCAACAACCCATCACGCGGCATAGACCCCGTGTAGCCACCGATTTTGCCCCAATCCACATGCTTAGGTCTGTAGACTTTCACACCCTCTTGCTCAAGAATAGCGGCGAGCTGGTCCAGTTCGGCATCCGCAGCTTCAGAAATATATTCTGGGAACGGATGATTGGCTCGAAATTCTTCTAGGTATTGGCTTGGCATAGTATTTGCTATCATCTCGGGAGGTTCACAAGGGAAGTTGGAATGTGCAGCACGTCCCACAATCACAGATCGCAGTGGTGACCATTCATCGTCGGCAGACACAGAAGGCATTCTGGTGGATCTGACCAAAAGTGAAGAATTTCGTGATGACTTGATGACCTTTAAACGCGAATAGTATATGTCATGTGTGATAGGCTTAGATAGATGTGCAAGTAAAGCACCCCATAAGCAGCTTCGCCGGGTTTTGGGGGGTGCTGCGGTGAGATGAGTCCTCCAGGATCCTTGAGGGTTGCAGACCCATGGTGCCTCTTTCATGATGCATAGTAACACATAATCACGCATGCTAGACTAGGCTGAAGTCTGCTGATCAAAAACGCAGCTCGCAATTATTCTTCGTGGGAATCTCTTGGGATTCCCGGTCAACACGATGAGTCTTGATTTGTGAGGTGCGGCTAACCTCGGACAGCTCTGCGGTCTAAAAGGTTGTTCTTTCTGCGGCTTTAAGGCGCGGAGACACCCTTGGCGCATCATGCTGTTGCCCAGCCTGATTTGCCGTATTCCTTTGGGATCATCTGATACCGCTCAAGGCAGAAAGGTTGTCAGCTGACATGATCTAATTAGGAAATTAGCCCCGGGTGGAGCAGCGTTCACGGACATTGTGCAGAAATGCAGTAGATACCCAGGTGCCCAAGGGAGCTTCCAAAGGTAGCTGGTGGGAAGGAGCAGCCATGCATTGACCCATAAGGTAATAAGGTTATTAGGTGTGATTATTGGTCTTATCCATGTGCGGCAATTAAGCCGCATTTCATGAATGCTGGGAATGCAGTGGACCCCATGTTGGCATTTAATGACGCAATTGAATTCCCGCAAACTACTGTACAAGTAGAAGAGGTCTGCTTACCTGGAGCGACTCCTTACAAGCCCCAAATCCAAGACCAAATTCAAATCAAAGTCCAACACTGAGAGCATACCGGCCTTTGTTCTTGGGCCGCCGGGAGCATTCGAGCATTATCGCCAAGACAAAGTCCCTTGAAAAGCGAAATCAGGCCGCCAGCCAAAAAGCTATATCCACTATTGCTTCGAGGCTTGGACATTATGAGTGCAAAAAGCGCGGTACTCTACCGAGACCTGCACAAAGACCCCTACACCATAGCTGGAGCTTCTGGCCTTTATTTGAGATTATCAGACGGACGACCGATCATGGATGGATCAGGTGGTGCTGCAGTCTCTTGTATAGGCCATGGAGATGAGCGAGTTAGACAAGTTATTGCCTCGCAAGTGACACAGCTTGACTATTGTCACTCACTGTTTTTCTCGTGCGACCCGAGCGAGAATCTGAGCCGCACACTGATTGATTCTACTTCGGGAAACATGGCGCGGGTGTTCATTGTCAATTCTGGTATGTAATTGAAGAAAAGGGGTTGTGTTCGAACACGTGCCGAATCTGAAAAGCTCACAGGCTCCGAGGCAATGGATGCGGCTTTGAAGCTCGCGCGTCAGTATTATATGGAACTCTCCCCTCCACAGCCACAGCGAACGAGGTTCATAGCTCGCCACGGGTCTTATCATGGTAACACGCTTGGGGCCTTAGGTATCAGCGGA
The DNA here is from genome assembly GCA_018257855.2 of Cladonia borealis. Lineage (NCBI taxonomy): Eukaryota > Fungi > Ascomycota > Lecanoromycetes > Lecanorales > Cladoniaceae > Cladonia > Cladonia borealis. The sequence goes on from JAFEKC020000015.1 coordinate 1,362,547, forward strand.
CATAAATCTCGAAGATCCATATATGAGCCTCTGCTGTCCCCTAATGTATCCCACGTATCGGTATGCAATGCCTACCGTGGTCCAGAGGAGCAAGAGACAACAGAGGCGTACGTGGAGAGGCTGGCGCGAGAACTTGATCGTGAGATTCAGCGGGTAAATCCCGCAACTGTGTGTGCATTTGTGGCAGAGCCGGTTGTTGGCGCAGTAAGCAGCTCTCCACGGGTACCATCCCTTGTTCTGGAGAAGGTCTCAACTTTCCAGTAGGCCCTTGGCTGTGTTCCCTCAGTGCCAGGTTACTTCAAAGCAATGAAAGCCATTTGTGACAAATACGGCGTTCTTCTGATCTTCGATGAAGTCATGTGCGGAATGGGGCGTACCGGAACGATGCACGCATGGCAGCAAGAAGATGTGATCCCAGACATCCAGACGATTGGAAAAGGCTTGGGTGGTGGCTACGTGCCTATTGCGGGGCTTATCGCCGGACATCGCGTCATCGAGACGCTGGATACTGGCACAGGGTGAGCTTCATTCTTTTTCTGCGCAGAGCAATGGCTTAAGTGCTGTTGGTGCATCTAGGCAGTACATACATGGTCAGACATACCAGGCGCACCCAATGGTCTGCGCCGCAGCACTCGAAGTCCAACGCATTATTGAAGAGCAGGATCTGGTAAATAGGGCTCGAGACATGGGCAGGGTTCTAGAAACGAAGCTCAAAGCAGCGTTCGCAGCCCATCCCCAGGTTGGAAATATCCGTGGTCGAGGTCTTTTCTGGGCTGTAAGTTTCGACGTGACACCCTGTATATTCCAGCTCTTGCGTCGCCCATTCGCTAATTTTCACTCTCATGAAGCTCGAGTTCGTCAAGGATAGAGAAACCAAGGAATCATTCGACCCGGCCCTCGCTGTGGCTATGACCATTCACAACGAGGGCATCCTACAGACCCCAGGGATTATGCTATATCCCGGAACAGGGAGTGCCGATGGACGGAAAGGCGACCACATTATAATTGCACCCCCATACACTATCACAGCTGAAGAGGTTGAGATGGTAGTTGTGGCTGCTCAAAAGGCTGTAGACTCAGCAATTAAGCGCTTGCTACAAAGTAGGGATAAAGATATGCCCCGGCTAAACACCATATTCCCTCCTGTACCCGAAGCGCCGCTTAACCGGCCCGTATTACGCCCGTCTTAAAATACGTCCTAGCACCGCTAAAATTACCAGCCAACGCATGTACCTTTAAGACAACGAATATATAGCGATTAAGAAATATTATATATGATATAGTAGTTTCTTAAGATCTTAGCTTATATTAATAAGTGATTTTTTATATAGTAGTAAAGAGCTTTCTTATTCAAGAATAACCTAGTAGACCCCTAAGCATGCCCCGAAGAGTGCGCCTAGGTTATGTCTCCGGAGTAAGCCCCCGGAACAGTCCCCGAAATGGCGCCCAGAACAGCCCCCGAAGCATGCGCCCGACGCATACTATATCCCTGAAACATGCCCCCCGAGAATGCCCCCTAAACATAGCCCCCGTGAATAGCCCCCGTATACGCCCCCAAAACATACACCCCGAGTATATACCCCGAGCATGCCCCTAGGTATATCCCCTAATTATACCCCGAGTTGTTAGAAAAGCTTGCGTAAACGTTGAAATGCAAAATACTTAATTTACTAAGAGATTACCATAGACTTGTGGATATTTATCGATTGCGCAATGCGTGGCCGGTTTAGCAGCGCTTCGGGTATGGGCATAGGAGTCTTTATCCCTACAAGGTAATATTACGGGTGTTGCCCTCTTTACCAATGCGTATCTGGCTCTTACTGAGTTGGTGGTTAGTGCTCCGTGGCACCGTCACTAGCGGCAGCTAGCGGTACCACCGGCGTGCTAGGGAAATTGATATTAGGGGCCACCACCCATTTCTGCCCCTGTCTTTTTCGTCTCTACGACCCAGTTTTCTGCATCTTCTGCTCCAGATTCCGCCAGCTATAAAAGCTGCAGGTTCGCCCCACCCACCCAAGCCTCAATTCATTGAGATAACTTAGCCACTATGCTCCAGGTCCCCTACTGCATACTTGGAGAGGGTCTCGGCAATGGGCCGCTGCTCCCTTTCGCGGCCGGCGAGGAGTAGGAGTCTAGAGCTGAGGATTCGGCCAACCAATGAATCTGTATATCCTCATCTTATTTGCTTACCACCCTGACCAGCTAAGCACTAATGACACTATCATGTTCCCTATTGCGATCACTTTCCACCCAATCTCGCATGTCTATACTCCTGGCCAGCTTCGGGTATCTTCCCCCTTGGAGATCGAGCATTCGAGTATTCTGCTCTCGCCTATCTCTATTGCGATAGCAGAAATCCTAGGTATATGCTTTTGCTGTGACTTCATTCTACAAGTCCCTCGTTCTTATTTGCTTCTGATATGCAACCTCGCTGTTTCCGTTAGTATCCTACACCGGAGCCATTGTAATAGTAGGCTTTTGGTAGCATGCGGGAGTGGTTCATTTGACTTGATAGTATTCTACTGTGCAAGATTCTCCTTGTTTATAACGGGGAACATTATCTGGCACGATATCATACATTCCTAAATAGAACAGGGGGAGAACAACAGGGTGGCCGCGAGATGTAACAGACGAAAACAATTTTTTTTCCCTGTCAAACCTATCTACTAATCTCCCAGGTTGTTGTTTGCTTGATTATTCTGGAAGAGCTTTCTTGGCTACCTGCGTCTGACTCAGGACGCAGGTCTGGCTCCCGCACCCCTCCCAAGACCGTGGTCGAGTTCTGCCCGGCTTCATCTATGGCATTACCATCAATTGCCGAAGCTGGACTCTTAGCCGTCGATACATTCTTGATTACATCGCGTGAGAGAAGGTGGCGCAGTTTGTAGGAAGGAGAGGAAGAGGCAGTAGCCGAGCCGGGGTGGCGGCTGTCGTCAGATCTGGAAGATTTGTAGCCGTAGGCTGCGGTGACGCCACGACGACGTAGGTCGTCTGTGCGAATCATTCCAGACTCTAGGCTTTCAAGGAAAGGTTTGATGTAGGGCACGCACGCGGTGATAATGCCCAAGTTCTGTACTAGCTGGTTGCACATGACCGCAGGCCAGACGCGGTACGTAAGATCTTCAGAGCCGGATGTGCGTTGGAGACATACGAGCTGTGCAACGGCAGACGCGATGACTCTGGGAAAAAGTTCAGGTGAAAATTCAGTGCGATGTGGGTTTTAGTGAGCTTACAGAACACGTGCCCCGAAGCAGCAAAAAATGCTAAATTTTCGTTTCCCATCCATTTGCAGATTTTTGATGATAAAGAGTGGTAGAAATACTAGAGCTGCATCGGTAATGATGTTCATTACACCAAAATACGTCCAAAAGGCATTCTGTATTCTGTCAGTGATCGCAACACGGCGGACGCCTTCAACACAGGGGGCTAACATGGTTGATACAATTGTTTCCAAGCGATGCCCAAGTGTCAGGTATACTGCATTGGAAGGCAGCAACGAATTCTGAGGTGAGGGCCCAAACAATGATTATGACACCTATTATCTGAGCCATTCTATGATGTATTCTGACAGGGGAGATGGTCCATAGCAGGATCAGCACAGATATTTTGGCAAAGCAGAGATTTATGATGAATAGCAGGTCGCCAGCATAGCCAGTCTAAAGCTCGTCAGTGTCAGTCCATTTGACACGGGGGGAGGAAATAAGTATTTCAGGGTTACCTGCTGAAAAGTGGCTCTCTGTGAGGAAGATAAGGCTTCAACATGTTGACCCAATCCATTGTTGACCTGTATGGACACAGCAACGCATTGGCCGATACTGAAAGCCTAGAATTTGCCTTAGCGCTACGCTGGCATGTCTCTGATACCCTTTGAGGCCTCTTACAAGAGCAGTGAAGATCAAATAGTCATCGTTGGCCAGTTTGCGCGAAACCGCCAATTTGGTCCCTACTCTAACAAGGACCCAGAGCACCGATGCTACCGTCATAAACCATGTCACGACAGCGACAATGGGTCCGTGGTCTGTCGGCCTGTCAAAAGAACCACGCTTGATAGAAAACATGACTGAAACAGTGAGAGTAAGCCTTCACCAATTCGGATTCCGAAGTGAAATATAGAGTATCTTACGAGGCAGCGGCCGAACAGTGGATACTAGTTCCGATTATAAGCTTAATCCGTCATTGTGATATCTTCTAGGCTGAGTTTATATTGTCTCCCTTGTCCCATAATTACGCCAGAACAGGATTGTGAGCTATGCCACAATGCAAAGCAGAAAATTTGAACATGCGACAGCAAATCGCAGCACCGGTGGGGAAAAAGTGGGGAAAACAACGTTGTTCCGGGCGCAGCCCATGTCATCTCATGCGGTCCACGGATTTAGGGTCCCGCTGCTGCAGGAATGTCAGCTGCATGGAAGTCGAGCGAAGGGTCTTGGAACATCTTCCGTTAGCCCCACTCAAGTCGTGCATTCGGCGGAAGCCCCACCTTCAGCTCCTTATCTAAGCTGTACTGTACGTACAGTGTCAGGATGTGACCGAACCCATCCTCGGCTTCGGGCTTACTATACCCTGGGCTAAATGAAAAGCATCGATGAGCTGAATCCTGAAGACTTGTTTCGCAATGTTGCACTGGAACATGCAGGGCGTTCTATCCCTTATCAGAGCCATTCCAATCTTCGGAAAAAACTCAAAGCTATTTTTGCTGACGATATTTGAGAGGACGGCCCCTGACGCACGCTTACTCCTCATTTGCCCAAATCGTTTGGGAACGTTTTCCCCCCCGCCCACCCGTGTACTATTTCGCACTCGCCAAGCTACTACTATCATCTTCAGAGCATATAGCTCCTGAAGTAACCCATCTTGCCCTTAGTTTGCGTTCAAATGGATAAAAACCAGAGCTTTGAGCTTTATCAAGCGCCAGTAATGGCTCAACAAGATGAGCGTGGTATTTTGACCCATCACACCCGCGACGAAGTCGACATGGCTCGACTTGGGAAAAAGCAAGTGTTGAAAGTACGTTCAATGATTGCGACACTATGCATTGAAGCATCCCAAATCTTTTGCTTATGGCCACCAGAGGAATTTCGGGTTCATGTCGATGCTGGGCTTCAGTTGCACTATGATGGTAACGTGGGAAGCAATCCTAATGTGGGTGACTCTATAACCTTGGAAGATTTCTGCTGATGGAGGTCAAGCGTTTTCTTGGATGGTTTCAAAAAGTCAGTCAATATTATTCAACATCGAGGTGGTCGATGTGCCTTGGCTGAAGAATACCACCTCATCATAGCGGCGGTCCAGCAGGCTTAGTGTACGGCTACTTGGTTGTCTGGTTCGGCGCAACATGCGTCTTCATCACAATGGCTGAACTTTCTTCAATGTATTGTGAACCCTCATCGCGCATGGCGGGATCTTAGAACCTATTCTGACGTCTCAATAGGGCTCCAACATCTGGAGGCCAGTATCACTGGGTTTCAATGCTCGCACCTCAATCCTCGCGAAAATTCCTCAGCTTTCTCACTGGATGGCTGACGGCGACGGGTTGGCAGGCCTCAGTTGCTTCAGGAGGGTATCTGAGTGGAACCCTCATACAGGGGATGATTGTACTCAACAATCCACAGTACGACCCTCAGCGCTGGCAGGGAACGCTATTGCTTTGGGCAGTCGTCTTCGTGGCAGTCTTCATCAATACTATAATCAGTAATCTCCTTCCGATGTTGGAAGGCCTGATTTTGATCATCCATGTACTTGGATTCTTTGCCATCATGATTCCCTTGGTGTACATGAGCTCCCACGGTTCTACTTCGAGTGTCTTTACGACTTTCGTAGACGGAGGGGGCTGGGGAAACCAAGGATTATCGTTTTGGGTTGGCATCATTGGCAACGTTTTTGCCTTCCTAGGTATGGTCTTCATAACAGTCGTCGAAGAGACGAAACGTGCTATCTAACACAGCAACAGGTTCTGATGGAACTATCCACGTTTGTAGCCTCCTTCAACATTGTGTTGCAGGCAATTGACTTCATCGACAGATGGCTGAAGAGATTCAAAATGCCTCGACTATTGTGCCCTACTCACTACTTGCCAGTATTACACTAAATGGATTCCTGGGTTTTGGTATGCTCATCGCCGTACTCTTCTGCCTTGGAGACCTCGACGCCGCTGAGAACTCGCCGACTGGCTACCCGTTCATGGAGATCTTCATGCAGGCAACCCGCTCCGCAGCTGGGAGCTCTGTGATGATCACGATTGTCACAATCCTGCAAATATGTGCCACGATAGCCTGCCTGGCGGGCTCCTCGCGGATGACGTGGTCGTTTGCGCGGGATCATGGTCTTCCTGGTTGGCGAATCCTAAGCAGGGTAAGTCAAATTCGACTGTAAACCTTGTATCTCTTACTTTGTGGTTGGGTTCACCAAAACCACGAGAAGACCGAAAAAATCCTAACCAAGTGGCGCTAAACTTCCTAACAATTACCATAGGTCGACCCTCGCACATCTATCCCCACCGCCTCAGTAGCATTCACTACCACTATAGCGTGCCTCCTTGGACTCATCAACATCGGCTCTACCAATGCCTTCAACGATGTCATCTCCCTTACGGTGGGCGCCCTCTACTTTTCCTACCTGATCTGCTCGGTGCTTCTCCTTTGGCGCCGCTGCACAGGTGGCATCGCGCCATCCTACGACGCACTCCAACAATCTCAACACAGTGGCGAGGTCCGATTGGCCTGGGGTCCCTGGAAGATACCTGGATGGGCCGGTATCGCTGTGAACATATGTGGCATTGTCTACATGACCATCATTCTCTTTTTCAGCTTCTGGCCGGCTTCAAAGCCTGCCACAGCCGCAAACATGAACTACAGCGTCCTGGTATTGGGTTCCGTTGTCATCTTCTGCGTGGTGTATTACGTTACCATGGCACATAGGATGTACCAAGGCCCGCTAATTGAAAGACATGAACTTTAACGCCGAACTTAGTTGCTTGCTAGGGACAAAAGTTGGATATATAGAGCTAGGCGATAGGATGGAAGTTTGACACTCAGTGTAACCAATTAAGTTCAATATAGATAATATAGGCGCTGAAATGTCAAGAAATACACCGGTCCATGTTCTTGCACCACGCCATTATTGCCAATGCTACAATTTACATGGCTGGTGTACTGAAAGAGTGTGAATTAGATGTCCAGACAGGTTTTCCGCTTAAACACTTCCTTATGTTTTCTCTATTGCTGTTTCGGAACTCTCAAATTCATCAATGCATAAATATAATAACGTTAGCAAAATTGTGCGGTTGTCTAGGCTCGGGAATCTTGACTCTAGCCCGATGCGAGATATGGGCTGCAGGCTACTGGGCCTGACATCGCCATCCATGTGTGAAATTGCGGCCGTTGACATCTTTCGCCGGATCTATTAGGAGCTCTAGACAGCAACAATCATCCATTAATTGATAGCGGAGTCGAAGCGCAGGGCCAGTAAATCTCAACATAATCTGGTTTTGATGAGAACATGTTTCCTAAGACTGCTAAAATCTTCTCCCACAACTTGAAGCTAGTTTATATGCTATACTATGACGGACCATACTTCGTTCCATCAACCACTGGAGGCGCACTCTGCGGTACATGACTCTCCCATTCATCCGCATCGACCCGATTCTGACTATAAGCATTTAGGCTATACTTCGCGAATTTGCTGGCTCGCCGAAGTCGCTCCCCACGGAACACAAACAGGATTGGAAAGAAACAGAATACCGTTGCAATGGCAGCGAGAATGGATGCCGCCACGTTGGCTCCAAGGTTGACAAAAAGTTGTCGGGCGAAAAGGGGGAACGCTGCGGAGAAGCTAGCTCGCAAGAAGCACATGGCAGCAAAAGCCGAAGCGGCATAGATGGTATAACTGTCCGCAAGGTAACCGGCAAGTACAGCGTCAAACTCATTAGTGGCATATCCCAATAGTATAAGCGAGAGCATACTCACACTCCAGTGCACGTGGGGTACAAGTGGCGGGATTGTCCAAGCGAACCACCAGAGACAGATGGCAAGGGCAGGAGCAGCGATGGCAAAGCCTGTTAGCTTGTCTTCCGGTTCCAAAGTCCGTCGTTGTAGTCTACGTCGTTTGAAAACGCGCTGATCATAGAACCGTATTGGCACACCCAGGAAAAGTCCTATGCCGACGGCAATGAACGAGAGAGAAGAATATCTTGCGTCTAGACCAAACGCTCCATACACGATAGGCGCGGCCTCCACGAATAGGTAGATCAGAGCGAAGGCGACTGCACACATAACGGCAACTGCAAAGACGATGGGCTCAGTGAGAAGCAGGCGTAGCGGTCTAGCGAGGGTCACATTCACATACGTGCGTATATCCGGATTATGATCTGGGTTTTGTATATGAAAGGATGGGTCTCCTGTGAGTCGTTGCAGAATCTTCAGCCTTCTGTTCAACAGCAGGCTTGGGCGACTTTCCCGCATGGCCAGCATGGCGAACCCTAGGACACCAGTGATGATAGCAATCAAGTAGAAGTTCCACTGCCTAAAACCATCAGTATTGAATGTCATTGCGAGTTAAAGTAGGTTAGTATACCAATTGATCTCTGCCGTGACGTAAGCGCCTACAATAGGACCAATACAGAAGCCCAAGTTGGCGGCCATAGACCACACATACACCATCCAGATGCGTGGGCCAGAGTTGAACATGTCCTCAATACTTCCCGCTAGTATAATTGACGGAATGGCAGACAAAAGGCCTGTGGCAAATCGGCCAATAACGATAGCGGCGATCGACGGTACGGCGCCAATGAGTACGCAAAAAAGCGAAAAAAGAAAGGTGGATACGACATATAGGTTTTTTCTGCCAAAGGCTTCGGAGTAGGGTGGAAAGAGTACTCCACCCACCGCTTGTCCAATCAGATACCTAAAGCGTCTCAGTATCTCTTCCCATTGCTGAAAAGATGAATCTTAGGTATATATACGCACACGGAGGTGAAATAGAACAAAGACAGCGTCTGTCCAATACCGAATTCGGATCTCGCATCTTCGCTGGCTGCTGTCTGTGCAATGTCAAATTGATGATGCCATTGTCATTCATAGCAAGGCTTGCCTACTCCAGCCGTACTGATAATTGTCCTGTAAAGTTTACCTGTTAGCTAGACATACCATATGTGGTTTCACAGAAAGACAAACGCAACAAGATCAAAGATGACGATAAGACCAATATCAAAGCCTTTCCTCAACGCCGTCCAATTTCGTGGATGTGACGGGTTGTCCTTACGCCAAATAACGTAGCCATTTTGTCCGATCTCCAGCCCAAGGCTCAGCAGCTGTCCTTGTGTTTCGACGGAAAAGTTAGGGGTCACGGGTGGTTCTTCATTTGCAACTGTTTCCTCATCCGTGGCCATGGTTGAAGTGAATCCCAAGCAAAAGCCAGATTTATAAGGAGAAGAGACTGAGACGGCAACGGGGATAGAGAAGGCTAAAGAGCGCGAGAAGGAGCAACAGGTGCGCGGACGAATCGAGCAACAAGAGAGAGAGCTAGCATAGAATTGGTTGATCATCCATCGCACTGACTACTTAATCTGGTATCTCATCCATCATGCTCCGCCGGTGGCAAATACTGGCCGGGGCTCGCTCCATCGTCGGACCTTTGACTCGGATTAGGAAACTCTTATGCAGCCAATCAAGGCATAGGCAAAGAGAGGCAGTTTTATGTGCATTGCGAAGGATTCGATAAGTGATTTGACAGGCAAATTCTAGATTGAAGTTTCACGTAGCTAGTAAGGTTGTGTGAATTTGTTGTGAAGTCGCGCTGTTGCGGCGTGGGGGCGGTCGGCTATTTGTTTCAACAGTCAAGGGTGCTGCGAGGTGTCTTGACATAGCTGCCACGGACTCCAACTCTTCCGCGCCACTGGGAGTCGAAGCCGTTTCTTGTGCATTTACCATCAATCCTGCGCCCTGCAGCTGCAGCTGATTTGTCGACCCCACATATGCATGGTTTGCCCCATGCGCTTCTCAAGGGGCTATGAAACTCCATTTGACAGATCTGTCAGAGTCATCGCAATCCTGGACGTTTCCGCAGTTGCCTAGCCACATTGCCACTTGGCCAGGACGAAATAGACCTAATTTGACCAAATGCGTCAATTTAAAGGCTGACATCTGTCCTACTAAACACGTAGAAAGTCTCTCATATTTTCAGACCGGAAATAGCGTTGGTGACGATTGCTTGGCAGCCTTCGGAATGGTCGCCTAGGCCGGCTTTCACCCCCTGACTGCCAAAGTGCAGCATTTGCCAATCACCGGATGGCGCCCCGCTTGAGGCTTATGTAGATTGTATGCAACCACCCCATCATGTCATGCCAGCATTGTACACTACCATGGATACCAAAACTCTACGATATCATGCCTGTGCATTGTCCATCACGTCCTGTAGCCTCTATTGCACTCACAAGGCTGCACAGACCGAATTATTTGATGGCTCCACGCAACAGTCCTTTTCGTTGCCTTGGCTCACCCGAGAGGTCACAAAGAAGATTCAGCAACGCGGGCGCTTTCCGATGTGACCCATATTGGCACAAGATACCAATATGGAGTGAGGTCTCCAAAAAGGAATTCTTGCAGTATCGCTGGCAGGTCTGAGAGTTGGGAACACCAACATTGAGCGGGCTGACCGTTGTCACAGGTAGCTAATACGGTCGAGCGGGCGTCAGATCTTTATAGCTTTCTGCGCCAAGTCCTACCCTCTGAGATAACTCTTTACGACACAACGTCTACCTTGGGTCGGACAGGCAGCAATCTCAGTCGTGAAGAATTCATTGACGACGTGAGACAGGCAATGCGCCAGGCACCAATGTCGACTCGATTAACACCTCATATACTCAGCTTGATTGACTGGACGAAGCCTATCGATGATCCTCTGAGACGGCAATTCATACCTCTGAAATCTTCACTCGTAGAGGATCATCCTAAACTGACCCTCGATTCCTTAGATGAAGTTGGGGACTCGCCAGTGCCAGGCTTGGTTCACAGGTATCCGGACAAAGCTCTGTTTCTTGGTAATTTTGAGCTCTTTTCGGGACATCCTCTCAATAGTCCTTCTAACAGAGAGTATCTTAGCGTCCTCGATTTGCCCGGTATACTGTCGCTTCTGCACAAGATCGTACTCGGTCGGGGCTGAGACTGCGTCCCACACAAAGCTGCGCTTCTTGCCTATTTGGAAGCGATGGGAGAAGGTATTTTCTTACATTGAGAATAGAACCACGATCCAAGATGTAGTGATCTCAGGCGGAGACTCATTCTATCTCGAACCAGAACAGATCATTGGAATCGGCGAGCGGCTTCTTTCTATCTCTCATATCAAAAGGTTGAGATTCGCTTCGAAAGGTTTGGCTGCTTGTCCGAGTCGAATGCTGGACCCGCAAGATCGATGGACAGATGCCCTTATACATGTTTCAGACCTTGGGAGAAAGCTTTTTAAGAGCGTTGCACTTCACACTCACTTCAACCATCCAAACGAGATAACATGGATCACTCGAGAGGCCGCACAGAAATTATATAGCAGCTGTGTCGTGGTCAGAAATCAGACTGTACTCTTGAAGGGCGTGAACAATGGTCTAGGGACAATGAAACAACTCATCAGAGAACTTGCGGACATGAATGTTCAGCCTGTAAGCATGCTGGTTCTTTGAATTCTACAAGTTCTTTCCCCGCATCATTGTCGCTATGCTGTACAGGTTGTGATATATTGACAAACGCCCGTAGTATTATGTGTACCAAGGAGATATGGTCCGTGGCGTTGAAGACCTCCGGACCCCACTTCGAGAGATTCTGGATCTCGAGCATCAAATCCGTGGGACAATTGCCGGATTCATGACACCCCAGTTCGTCGTTGATCTTCCGGGGGGTGGCGGGAAGCGGCTGGCGGCTTCGTATCAGAGCTACGATGAGGATACTGGTGTCTCTAAATATATAGCACCGGCAGTCAAAGGGCCGGGACGAGTCTTTGAATATCACGATCCGGTCAAATCTCTAGGGAAGGGTTCGGCAACGTCAATTCACTGTGATAAGAGAAGATGATTCTGGAAGACATGACAACCATGGGCGTACATGTCAAAGTAGAGACGACCATTGGCAGGAGTGAACAATCAAATTTCATTTCCGGGCTTAATGCCCCCTGTTTCGCATATAAATGGCACTTATACCCTTAGAGTTTAGCCCCAGAAATTCCCCCGAAGATGCCCCTTGTAAAGCCACCCGCACTAAGCGTCTTGGCGCCAGCCCCGCACAATTCCTTACCTACTCCTGAGCTACTCCGTGGCTTTGATTGCTCGGTTTGGAGAGGATAAGAGGGGATACAAATAAAGAGCTATAGTCATGGCATTCGCTCCACCTGTATCTAGAGGTAACTTCTACTATCATGACGGTTTGTATGTCGATGTCGGAAACCTGAATCGTCACAAGCGTGCAAGCGTTGAGGAAATCAGGACAATCCTCCGACCGGATCTGAAGAAATCGAAGAATGCTCCACTTACCCCACCAAAGGATCAAGTAGGCCACTGGTATGAAGCTCAATTGATACACTATGGACTTCCGCCCTCAAAGGACAAAGCAAGAGCGAAGATGCGGCTGTTGGAAGCGCTGAACTCGTCTAGGCTGGCTGTGCCTCCGAACGTTGCCCAGATGGAAGCTGAGATGAAAAAGGAGTATGCTGCAGCTGAGAGGAAAGCCAAAGCCGAAATCAAAAATAGTAACATGCCTACGAAGAAAGGGGAGCCCCTTGTAGCAGGCACGAAAAGAAAGCAGGCCAATGAACACCATAGCACTGCAGATGCTGCCAATTCTCAATCGCAAACGAAGAAAGCCAAGAAGGAACAGCCAGACTCGACTAAAACCAAGACTGACAAGACTACACCTGTGAAGCCATCAAAGAAGACCACTGAGTCGAAAACCGAGTCCTCACTGTCCCAGAGAGGAGGAGAACGTGACCAACCTAAAAAAACAGCGCGTAAAGGCCCCATACAAACAGCTAAATCATCAAAGCTCCATGCCGCCTGGTTGGAAGATCCAACCCGAGGACCCGGACCCATCAATCCCGCAACAGGAGTAAGTTACGCGCATCCGTCAGAGATGAGTATGGGAGCTGTTGAAGAGGTGGCAAGGATCCCGCCGACTCAACATAGAGCGAGGCGCGAGCAAGAGTTGGAGGTTAAGAGAGAACAGAATCGGAAGAAACTCAGCGTTAAGGAAGAACCAAAGCCGAAAAAAGAGACCAAAGTAAAGCACGAACCGAGTGCCAGCCCTTCGTCTCAGAATCATTCTCGACCGTCTGGGAACTTATCTCGTAGTCCCAATGGTCCATCCCTGGGTCTTATCAACGGCCTCTACGACCTCTCCTGCCAGACTGTAGAGGACAATTGGGGCTCTGAAGACTTAACCCTCACCCTCACCCTCGACGGCACCACCGTCTGGGGCGCCTACGATCTTGGCGCCTTCTCCGGTATCCTGTTCCTTCCCGACCGTCCATGGCAAGCCTCTAACTCACCCCTACCACTTTCCTGGCGCGGCAGAGAGAACGGAGAAGGCGAGATGGACTTTGGCGATGATTGTGTGGGGGAAATTTCCTTTTTGGGGAATGGACTTATAGAGGGCTGGATTAGCGTGTACGGACGATGCAGTTTTGAGGGCCGTAGGAGGCAGGAGGCTGGTACGGCGGTGAGGACGGCGAGGAGTATGAGGGAGGAGTGGGAGGGGTATAATGAGGAGGCTTATGAGGAGGAGAGGGTGGGGAGGTGGTGAGGGGGAGATGGAACCCTAGGGGTGTTTGAGAAATGCGTTTTTCGATGTATGGTTGTGTATATCTGTTTTCAGTTAAGATCCTTTCAGCATCCAGTCGTACATGTAGGATACCCTTGCTGGTGACTTCTTTATCTAATAGATCGCCTCCTTCCATCAGCCTAATGATGGCAGGTTACGATTATAACTGCCTCGCCCAGATTAAAAGCTTCTGAGTGACGGCAACCTAGGGAACATATTTGAGATGTTTGACTTGTCACGTTTGCATTGCGCAGCGTGGTCTACTCTCGCCTAAACAGACTTCTGTTGCATGGTACTTCATGATCTTCTCCTTGCGCAATATATATATCCATCTCGAGGCCGTCCAACATGGCGTTACCGACGACTGATAATCACTGTACCTACGGTGCTGGGCAGTGGCTGACGCTTCATGTATGGTTCTTTAAAAACATGGGCGACGTAGCTCGATCTAAGCCCTGTCTGCGTCCTACGAGCTCGCGTCCTCGGTCAAACTAGGACCTTGGAAAACTTGGATCTTGACTCGCTGACATAAGGGAGATCATTTGCAGCACGTCGGCTACAAAGACAATTCTACTTTCTCCAAATTCCAGCCGACCGGGATGCTAATTGCAACATCGTATCTCGAATTATTGAGATCAGGAAGGCGCTATTTCTGCAATGCCGGCTATGGAGCGTTGTCCAATAATGAATGAGGCTGATAGCCTGTAAGTGCATGGTAAGGTTCGCCGATGGGAGCGAGGTCAGCGAAAGTTCGAATTCCGATTGCGACTTGATTGGACCCGCATGGCAGTGTGTTGGACATCGATGACCGCTCTGTAGCCGTTCAGGAGCTAATTGTGACGGTATGGAGAACGCTTTAATGACCGTGTACTTCTACCTTCTCCAACTGAGGCTTCAGTTTGAATCTATTCTCCAGGTTGAGTACCTAGATGTCATGTACTCAGAGCAGTGCTCATGCCTCAGTTTTCCAAAATGCCCGGCAAGGACAACGCTAGTGTCTCAAAATGTGTAGGGAGCAAATGACGCAATGGGCGTTCCGGGATTGTTCTGGATGTGACAAGCAGTACCTACTTTGTAGAGAAGCTGATAGAACAAACGCTGAGTTGCGGCGCCTCCCGAAGGATGGCTTGATTATCATCAATTGACATCTGAATACTCGTAGCCATGAAAACCTTCGGGGATCATTGTGAACATCACAGAGACCTCGAACACGCGGGGGACTGGGAAGAAAGACTGACTTGGAGGTCATTGGGTAATGGCAGTATCATTTCGCATTCAGTGGGCATTGCATCAGAACTTTTAGTAAAAGGAAGTGGGAGCCCGCCCCTGCAAATCTGTACCGGTTGAAAAGTCGTTGGACTCGCAGATGTTGTAGGAAATATATGTTGGCAATTGCAAGCCGAAACGCCGCTACTATGATAGGTCCAGCCGCCAGCTTTTAGCCGCCGGCACTAGAAGAGTTCACCAATAAATCCACCAGCCGCACAAGCCCTATAGGGCTGGACCTAGAGCTCTGAACCGGCCCCTAAAAATGCCCTGAAACTCGGTTGCCACGGGGACCATTCGACGGCGACCTTCGGGGTATCTTTAGGGGCGGGCTCAGCAGCTCTAGGTCCAGCCCTATAGGGCTTATGCGGCTGAGGGGTGAATTACCGAGAGTCTTGGCGCTGTGCAATCTCACACGAATATCAGAACCATCCTTCAGGTCTTTCCCTGTAATCTCCATTATCAACAAAAGACCTTTCAAGCGAGTCGGTAAAATATGGGAATGGACTTTGCTAGGTGGAATGATAGCACTCATTCTGACAACCCTGTTCTCTTTTGATACATTACCTAGTGTGACCATTCCCGCTTCAGCTGTGCCACTTGGGCGTTTCATCTTCACAGATCCCCTATTTGAGCATAGTGAAGGAATATCTTAGTGGTTGTGGCAGTGCTTAGAGTACCTGCGCCGCACCCTTGAATATTGACATTCATGATCCCTCCTTATTCTCAGATGCTAGTTTGTTTTGCATGTGGTAATGGTGCCATCTAGCCCATTAACATGACGCTCTGTCCTCGCATCTACACCTAGCTAATCACTCCATTTGAAGCGGAGTGTGAACTAAGCTGACTCATTCACTATCAGCCGATTAATTGGATCTCCTGAGAAGTCACCAACAAGATCCACTGCTCTCAGAGACACGGCCACCCCGAATAGCGTTCCCATTCAAGCTTCAGCCTCCCGCGAGATGGGGCTGTTCAAACAATCCGGGGTCCCGCCTAATGGGCTTACGCCATAACTTTATCGTGTTTTAAAATGCGATATCGTCACACTGAATGGGAAGGCCTGTCCCTTCTTTAAGTGATTATATACGCTATAATGAGCAGCTGATATTCGATCCCTCTCGCTCTTAGTATTAGCGAGAAACTCGGGTCTCGGTGAGCCAAGAGCTTCGTGGACTTTCACTATCTGACTCATATAAATGGCATCACGACTACTCCATAGCTGCCGCGTCCTGGCAGTGTTGGTGCTCGGGACCGAGTAACAGGTGAATTACATACTTTCGCCTCTGACAGATCGTGATCCGTCCTATGTGGTGGCTAGTGTCCCTCCCACGTCAATCTCTGAGAGTCTCCGTATTTTACTGTTGCCGGAAAAGCTAATCTCCACACTCTTCCGCCCATGGCTACTCAAAATGACAAGCCAGAACCAACAATGGCTAATCTTAGCTTCCCATGAACAGCCCACGCGTATTGAAATTACTTTGGCGGATTGGCAGGCCAGGTTAGCGGCTTCGGAATGCATCCACTAGTGTTTTCCAGATCTGCAATCGAGCCATGCGGAGCCCCCATCAGCCTCCGCTATGGATTTTGCTCCAAGATCAGAGATCTGAATTGCTTCTCCTCCCTGTCTCCTCGAATATCTACGCCGCATAAATCTGGGCATGCTCAAAACACTAGGTTGTTACATTGCGTTTGACGATTGCCACCTAATGTCACTTGTTGCCAGTATCTTGTACGACTCCAACATCGTTGCTATGTCTGGTCGTGTAATAACAATGTCGTATAAGTTCGAGCGAAAGTCAGCCTCGCAGAAACATCGCCATCTTAGAGTCTCGTCGGCGATATCCTGAAGCTGTTATCCTATACCTAGTCATTGCTGTCTACCAGCATCATGTATGCCAGTCTTGTCATCGTTTTGTTTGCTCTTCCTTTATTATTTACTGCCAACGTGTGCTCGTCCCCTGTGGGCGGTACCCCTACACTTGTCGCACGAGCGTCGTCAGACCCAGTTTCTCCAATATGTAGTGCAGCCGCCAATCGGAATCAACAAGCGTGGACAAGCAATAACATCGGACAATGGTTCAAGAACCAGTAATATATATTCATATCCTTGAAATTCATGATTACGGACTGACTGTTCAAAGGACCAAACCGTACGTCGTTATGAGCTGGCACTACAGCATCGGCGGACCGGTAGTCCAAAATATCCAAGAATGGATACTTAAGCTGGCAAATGACGGAGAGAATCCATGTGGGCTTCTGAGCACAGACTGTGAACCCAACCCAGAATTCAGTCAGTGTGTGCAGTATCCCGAAGCCAACTTTGTTTGGTTTGCAATGGCCGCGTTCAGCAACTATCTGGGGAACATGGCAAACGCAATCCTCAATTGTCAACAGATACTTACCGACTATACGGGTACTATGGTGGGAGAATTTTTTACGCCTCAGACTGTAAGTTACGTCCCTTCCATGGGTAGACACCTGGTATAAGTTTTCACATTCTTGAGCTTGTTCTGATTTGGAGACATAGCCACCAACTACATTGATAATGCCAATCTCGATAGTAGCAGGTATATCTGCTGCCATATCCTCTTTCTTTCCACCGGCCGCTGTTGTCGCTGGTGCAGGTGGCATTGCCAACGGGATACTCACCCAGCAGGGGCTGGACGCACCAAGGTACGTATAGATTATACTTACATATTGCCATTGGTTCTAAAATGTGTATAGCCCCCTGGCCCAGTGGAGCGACGTGATAGCTGCCCTAGGAGATTTGACAAACCAAACCGTGAGTGCTATCAGTACATACTGGACCGCGCAGCTGGGCAGTACACCGGAGGTAATGGATAGTAATCGCGATACCTACGACGCTGATCCGAACGCGCTACCTGCTATCCTCAATGGGGGTGGGTTTGCCTCCTCTAGCTCTTCGAACGTCCAAACCTTTCCAAGAGCCATCTACGGCGCGCTCGCCTCTGCGGCCATTAATGCGCTCTGGAACGAAGATAAAGACTTTATCATTAAAATGTCTGACGACACACTCGGTGCAGGCGCGGGAGGGGCTTGCAAGGCTCTGCCTTCGATGACATATTGTGATGAGAATGGTGTCGCATGGATATTCATGCGCTGGAACTGGAAAACAGTTCTCACGGGTCATTTGACTCAAAGCATGCTCAACTCCGCGGATTGGCAGGTGTGGGGCGCCTATAGTCCGCCAGCCAACAATCCCTCGGGAAATTCAAACCAGCTAGAAAAGTACGGACTCAGTCTTGAGATTATCGCCAAGTCATCATGGCGGGTGCAACAACAGTATGGCTTCTGGACCAACCAGACCGCTTCGGCCACTGTCAGCTCGGTCCTGGCGAACATTGCGAATCTGTCGTTGGATCAAATTGTTTCTTGGAACATGGCTGTCTGCGACCTCGATGGTGTCCTGAATGGCAAACACTTCGTTCAGAGCGGCACGGTGAGTCTAATGTTATCCAAGTCATGAATGATGCTGATGGGATATAAAATAGCCTTGGTATCAGTACATCGGATGTAGCTGCGCTAATATGAAAAATTGGCCCTTGCCGCTACCAAGTACCTCCCAATTGAGCGCACAAGCCTGTTCGGGGGCATGGACGAGTTGAGATGTAAGATCCGTCCAACAATCGTAGCTGATTGCAAGATTCTGGTTCGGTTCTTAAAGATTTCTGCATAACAAGAGCAAATGGCATGAAAGATGTCTTTTTTCTAAGCGTTCCATGACCGTGTGGTATATATTTATTTTCTTGGGCTGAATTCCTAGCTGGTCTAGCTTGGGCTTTCTTGTAAATAGTCATGCCGCAATGAGGGTTTTCTTCCGTCAAGTAGTCATCTACCCAGCTGCCTTGCTTAGAAGACCTGATAAACTGCATACCTTGTTCACAATGTTGACAGATTGCGATGCTTAGGCTACTTCATGCCAGGGTAAGGGTTATGGCAGTGGCATAAAGCCTTTCACCCAGCTCGTTCAATCTTTCCCATTGCATATGTTTAAGCGTAGCAAATTTGGACCTTTCCAGACTTGTGGGTAGACAAGTCCATCCACATCGACGCAATCATGAAATCATTCATCATGAAGAGTTACCCTGGAAAGATTCAGTGCAAGCTTGCATGCCTTAAGCGGCGGAAAGAATGGTGAGACGTGTCACGGACAAAAGAGACTAGGTCGTGAAATCCTAATCAAATGGAGCTGCCAGCGTTAAGACGTCGAATGAAGATAGTGAGGAGAATATGGCCATGGAGAGGGTAATACAAAGGAGATTAGCTCTCCCTTTCGTGAGGTCTACTGATGGCTATAGCAGCAACCAGACGCCAATCCCATTCTGCGCATGATGACAGGGACAGTACAGAGATTGACACGATAAGTCTTGACTTGCGCTAACCATGTTAGTTAAACCCCTAAAATAGCGTCTCCGCGTTATAGTCATAATCTACCTAGCAGCAATCTCGGGGGAACTTAATTCCGATCGCATCCTACATAGCACCCAAAGTTTCTGTCGAATGTCTAAAAGGTGTTTCAAGGCTACAGAGGTAGGTAGAGACGAAAAGTTTTCGGGCGAGGGGCCCTAAAGAGGCCCGTATCAATAGCTTCTAAGTGGGTGTTATCTAAGGGAGGTACCGCCTACCCTTCCTAGGGCATGTTCGGGCATGTTCATTCTTGGCATGCTTAAACTATTAGCGCAAATCAAGACTTTTTGTGTCAATCTCTCTACGGACGATAAGTCTTTCCCTAAAAGCCCTGACCATAAATTTTGACACGGCCCACGGATTTTGTACCTTACCTATGTTAAACAAAGCCTACTACAGGTTTCCGCTTATTCCTGCTTGTTTCCATAACTACTTTGTAAGCTATCTGACAGTGATTTATCAGCAGCGTGTTAGCCTGGGGCTTTCACTGCTAATTCCACCTACTATTGGTGTAGTAGTATTAAATAGTGGGACACGGCCCGCGAATCTTCGCGTACCAATTGGTGTACGTTTTCAGGCGTCCTGGATAAGACTCCTTTGGCCTTAAGCGGAGGTAAGTCACCTGCAGAGTCTAACTCCGCGCTGACGCTTCGTAAGTTCTCTAAATGAAAGGAAAATCTGTGGTTGTGCGTCGGAGATAGCAATGTATTTGGCGGGCATACCATACCGCATCTTGAATAGTAGTAGGCATCGGCTTAATATAAAGAGTTGGGGGCAGGTCGCTAACAGAACACTCTGCTTCAGTAAGGGTAACTTAAGTCAATTAAGAAATAACGCACGAAAAGACAAAATACAACGGTTCAGTACAGGAGATCAGATGATAATGGCATCCCCAAAGGTTGTTCTTGTCACCGGTGGTAATAATGGCATCGGTTACGAGACCGTCAAGGCGTTGCTGCAATCCGAAAAACCCTATCAAATCCTCCTTGGCAGTCGTTCTCTGGAGAAGGCGAAACTTGCCATCGAGACCCTGCATAAAGAATGTCCAGAATCGACCAACACCGTTGAAGTGGTCCAAGTCGATCTCACCAGTGACGAGTCGATCGAGAAAGCTTTCGAGCAAGTTAAGGCAAGTCCAGGCCACATCGATGTTCTCATCAACAACGCTGGTATGCACACACCTCCCTCCATCTCCTCACTTTGCCACGCGGAGTAACACCGCCTCTCAAGGGGCCACTTTCGACCTCGAATTTGTCGCTGGCAGAGTCTCTCTCCGCGACTGCTTCACCAAAGCCTACGACGTAAACCTTGCCGGCACGCATGTCCTGACCTGGACATTCATGCCCCTTCTGCTCAAATCCGCCGATCCCCGCCTAATCTTCGTAGCCGGTCTCGCCAACCAAACACAGGCCAGCGAGACGTATTTCCCCACGCCACCTCAACCGGCTGGATGGCCTAAGAAGATCGAGTTCGAGACGATTGGGTACCGCTGCAGCAAGACGGCTCTTAATATGTTGATGCTGGATTGGAATCACAAGTTGAAGGAGGATGGGGTTAAGGTTTGGAGTGTGGCGCCTGGGTTTCTTGCTACGGGTTTGGGTAATGCGCGGGAGATGGCGGTGGAGATGGGGGCTGGGCATGCGAGTATTGGTGGGGAGATTACTAAGAATGTGGTGGAGGGGAAGCGGGATGCTGATGTGGGGAAAATTGTCAATAAGGATGGACTTTCACGGTTTTAAGTGGGTGAAGACGGACCGCCGACTTGAGTATGTACTCTTCGTTGGGTATGGTAAGAGAATGAAGCATAAGTCATACATATAACAGGGGCATTTAAATTGAGTTCAATACTTATTAAACTCTAAAGCAGCAAATATCTTTTTTATACAATTATTAAGTGCGAAAAAGACATAATAAAGGGTTAGAAACACCTAGAGCTACACTTTCTAGGGGTATTATTAGGATCGACTTGTCAAGTATTAGCTCTATATGCTTGATTTATGCTCCATTCTCTTGTTTTCAAAATGTGGGTAAAAACCCCTTTTTATTCTCTATCTGCCTACATACCAAAAAAATCCCCATTTTCCTTACACCACTCACAAAATCACTTACCCCCTCTTCCCCTTCCAACCCCTTTCCCAGGCCCCCCAACCCCCCCAGCCCTCCCACCACTCACCCTCCCCCCCCTCCTCCCTAATCTCCCATATCCACCTCCAAATCCACCGAACTCCCATCCCCAATCTCATAATCCTCCAACGTCAACCCATCCTTCAGCGCCCGCTGTCCCTGCCGTTTCAACAACATTGCCTCCGGTTTGATACCTAATTGACACGATACTATCATTTTAAGCGTTCTGATTGTGTCCAGGGGGGAACATTGGATGGCTGTTCTGCAGCCCAGGCGGTTGTTTATGTGGACTATTATGATTGCTTGGGTGGTTGTCTTGCTGATAGGCTTGTTTTGATATGCATTGCCTACTGGTTTGCGACTGGCGCTAGTTCGTCTTTTGTGATTTCCTGCTGCTGTCCTTCGGTGCTTTGAGATGCTTGAGCCGATGACCGGAGAAGTCTGCATGGTGGACGAGTGGCTGTTGGCGGTGTTGGCAGTAGTTTGATTGTGATACGGAGGGCGAAGTGTCTTTGGTGGCCGTAGCAATAGGTTTTGGGGCGCCTTCACCGAATGGCTACGGCTTTTGTGGGAATTTCCATTATATGGAGCCATGCTGAGAGAAGAAGACCGTCGCGATATTATAGGCCAATAAGGTGGTTATGGCGGGTGTGGGCCAGTTTGCGACTATTGTAGTCCCTTTGGCTTGATTGTTAGAACTTATGATGTTGGGTTGTGCTGATGACTTTTGTATTCCAGCGACGTGATAGTGAAAATGAAATTCGACAGAACGGAATGCGCAGACTCTAGCCTAACAAGAATGGGAAAGAGCGAGTTGGAACTTAAGTACCGCTATAATTGTTTGGTAGCTTCGGTAGTGTACCCGAACATTGAGCCATTTAGAGTGCTTTCTTGCCTAGCCTTGTGCTCTCAGAGCGCCACAAACTAGTCTCTCTCTTCAACCCTCTTTCAGTCTCCTACGAGCAACTGCCTCTTGCATGTGATTGCCTTCTTCCTCTTCAATTTGGACTTGAATTCCCGTTGCACGCCTGTACGCAAAGGTCGTCTTATCCCGAAAATCATGCATGAAAAAGGAGATCTAGAAGGCAGCTAACCACCAAAGCGACGTTGATAAAAGACTCTCATATCAGCTATATTAAAAAAGCGGCCAATCTTAAAGCGCTCGATACTATCGTCTTCCGTATATCTATCTGAACTGTATTCGCTGATGTGAGCAACGGTAATGTACTCCTCACCGGAGTGAGCCGGAGAGCCCTGAAGATGTAAGTGACGCCGGCAAAGACTTGAAGAGAGGTATCATGCCCACAGACCCAGAAAACCTATTATACCACAGAGATACGCTATTGGAACACCTATCCTGCACCTATCCTGCCGCCCTTCATTGCACCTGGCTAACAATCTCGTTTGCCTTACCCAAACTCTCCACCATTTGCAAACACTCTTTTCGCCTACGGATAGTGTAATCACTCTCTTTCAAAAGATCGTCCAGCTCAGTAGTACGGTACATGTTTTCAAGCAATTCTTTTTGCATCTCATCCTTAGTGAACCTGACACGTAGATGTGAGCGTTGGTCTTTCGACGACTGCCGCATGGAGGCATTGAGCGCAAGGGCAAGGAGACTTACTGTACAAGATTGAGCATGATTGCTTTGGGTACCATATCTATCATAGTCCGACGTGTGATATTATAGTACGAGGTAATTAGCAGTTCTGTATTGTCAGTCAGCAACAAGAGAGTAAGAAAGTGACGACGAGCATACTGATAACTTCAACTTCATTCGCTTCCTTCTCCGAAAGCGTGCCTGAGGCCTTCAATTGGGGTGGTGGCGAGTCCATAGCAGCCATTTTCTTCTTGTTCTTGGGTGCGAAGAAGCTGCCAAAGAAACCTGAGCCGTTATCCGCAGGCTGCAAATCTAGGGACGGGCTGGCTGCGCGTGGTGGCACAGCAGGAGGAAGAGGGCGACCTGTCTTTGGGTCTACTTGGGTAGGTTTGGCAGTTCGTTCGTGGACGATTGCCATTGCCTGAATAAAATGTTAGCTCTAAAATTGCCATGGAGTAGGTTCGCCTGTGGACAGGTCCGCTAAATGATCTCCATTGCCTTTCAAAACGCGCTTTCCGCGAATGGCGTGCGTGAAGACATAATTGCATGCGCCAGGGATGATTTCTACTTACTCTATGCCCATTGAGGAAGTCTGGATGACCAGTATTAACGTAACATGCCTCCATTGCAACCAAATCCTTGACGAGCTTGTTCGTCGGCTCAATGGCTTTCTTAAAGAAGGCGATCACAACCTGATGGAACTTCTCTTTCAGAGAGGGATATCTCCGGAAGAGTTGCTTCGTTAGCAGCCCTGTGAGGATGCGCACGAGTTCATCATAAACCAACGAAACGCACTTCAAACTAGGGTCTTCTAATCGCTTGATTTGTTGCTTTACAATAAGTTCGAATGCCGTTGTGCCGACAAAGAGCGCTGGTGACGAGCCAGAGGAATTGTAGAGGATGGTACGGATGTCAATATCCTTGACTTGGTCGAATGGATCGACAGCCTTCACACCGTTGGAATATAACTCGTGGAAAACAAAGCTGATTCTGGCCCCGCCCGATAGTTCGACGCTTGAAAGTTCTTGATTGTTGCCGTCAAGGACAGTCCGGTATTCATTGCAGAATTCCGTAATGATCTGAAGGACAACGTTGGCGCTGTTGCCAAGCATCGAGTCACTGCCTAACTGAGCTAGCTCTGCTGAGTATTTTTGGAGTGATGATGATATGCGGGCTTTGATATCGGGTAAGGTATTCTTGATGTGCATCATTAGAATCTGGTAAAGTTAGCACTCCCTATTCCGTATGTGCAAAGCGTTACACATACTAGGTTAAGCTTTCGCGCAAGATATGGCGTTCCGCAGTATGAAGCCTTATTCCGATATGCTTTGTGATTTTCGAAGAAGTTCCTTTCATTCTCAAGCGCGAAAGAGATCGCCTTCTTATTCTCAATATCCCTTTGCCCTCTGTTGACCACCGGTACATAACCCAACCGCAGCGGTATGATCCTGCCGGCCAAGATATCAACCACATCTGTACCATCGTCCATCAAGTCAACCTTGGTGAGCACACCGATTGTTCGTTGACCTTCTGGGTCCACCTCTCTGGCCAATTTCAGACCATCAGAGTTCGCCAAATCCGTATTTGCAGCTGTTACGGCCAGGATAATAGCATTCGGCTTCTGTATTTGTTTCAAGACCATATCCTTAATCTGCTTCTCAATATCTCTTGGCTGGTCACCCACAGGCACCTTCGTCAAACCCGGTAGATCGACAAGAGTCAAGGTAAGAACGTTTGGGGAGTATATTCGAAGGTTGATAGGTGCCGGTGATATGCCAGCATTTCGCCCTGTTTTGGAGTCTGTCTCTTTCACAATCTCCTCTCTGATCTTATTAAAGTCGAAGAATTTCTGGCCAGGTATGTGCAGGAACTCGCCCCACTCGTCAACATTCGCTTGCTTGTCTGTTGTGTCCATGCCCCCATTGACGCCGTTAGCTTGCAGGTTTGCAGGAGGAGCTCTGTTGATGAGTTGTAGAATGAGTGGCCGCCTCGTGACGATACCAGTCCCCCTGGGTAGGCTGCAATAGCAATGTCAGCGCCGTCCCCTCTGGAGCTCAATAGATGGAACGTACAAGTCCCTGCCAACTATATTCTCCAGTACCGAACTTTTTCCGCTTGACTGTGAGCCGACGACCGCTATCTGAGGCAGATCGATGGGATTTTGGACCTGTGTAAAGCAAGATCAGCCTGCAAGGCGGCGATGGCGGAGGCGCTTTGATGGACGGAGAAACCACATACACCGACTGTGGTAAAGACATCTTGCAGCTTGTTTACCAACGTAATAAGCTGGGGGTCGTTGACATTAATCCTGTACGGAATTTCAGCTAGGCCGCAATATCTGGTACCTGGTTTACTCACGATTGGCCAGCAGGCGCGGCCATGGTGGATGAGGCTTGTGAACAGTCTGAGTGTAATCCAAGTGTGTTATAAGGTTCCTTGGGCTATTGGAGCAAACTGGGCGTCGAGGGTAAAAGTTGGGAGGATGTGGAAGATGTTAGTTGAAATCTTGAGGCCGCGACACATTGTTGTTGATAGGTACATGCGGTGGACCCCTGTAGCACGCCAAGCCCGAACGGTCATAGACACTTTTGGCAGCCGCTAGGTACCGACCGTTTGGACTAAGGTAGTACGTACCTTAAGGTGCCTCAGATACTTGATGCCAGTTCGCTCTCTTCCTTTACAGCATTTGAATGTTATATCTCTATTGATATAGATTGAGTATGTCTACATTTGCTAATAGTATCTCTTGGTTACCATTCCAGCCGACCATAGTTAGACTCCTAACTCGCTTCCTCTTATGCTCATGCTCATGCTCATATATCAGATGATCCTCCAACACCCCCTGGATGCCGTGCTGTGCTATGCAAAACAAATTGCCTATACAAGTCTCATTCGATCTAGACTATGCTCGCTTATGGCTCGTACGTTATTCGGCTATTATGACCGCGATGCGTCGAGGAGTGAGAGCTAAATCTCCTCCGCCTCAGATTACTCGGCTCAGGCTCTTTCGACCATCTATCGAATGCGTCAGGGTTTATAAATGCAGGCTAAGGAGACTGTGACAACGACTTACATCCTCACTTTCGAATCATCGCCACCTGAAGCAAACATACATGGATTCGCAGGGTTCCACGCAACCGTGTTCACGCAGCCTTTCAAGTGGCCCTCAAGGGTCTCTATGAGGGTGCCGTTCTCCTTGTGCCATATATAGACCTTGGAGTCTGGTTTTCTTGTAAGCATGGCACTCAATGACGTGGAGCTGGGGAGGCTACCTGCACTGCCACTGATGATGAGATTTTCATCTGCACCACCAAAGCAACTGCGTATTATGAACATGTCTTGTTTTTGCCCGAGAAACCTGCGGCATATCTCTGCGGTCTCAATTTCAATTAGATGAACCTCATCATTGGCCATATTGATAAGCATGTAATTTGAGTCCCGGCTAATGCTGACGCTGGTCATTTTGTGCTTCATCAGGATACTGTACTCTTCTTCTCGTGTCCAGAAATCATAAACAGAAATCTGCTGTTCGACTGAAATGACTACCATGCGCCGCCCGTTTGGTGTGATAGCACAATCCTGTACTCTGTAGTCAATTGTCCAATTGTATGAACACCGGCCATCCAAGGTCCATAGGCATAGCTGAGATTCTTTGTCGTGTGATCCCGTGACAAATGATTGCCCGTCGGGCGTCCAACAGGCAACCGTCACAGACTTCTCGTGGTGTTTGATTTCCAATACACGTTTTCCGGTCTGTCTTTGAAGTTAATTCCTCCTTCACGGAGTGCCTTGCTAAAGTAAAACTTACGTCCATATCCCATACTTTAGCTGTTCGGTCTTTCGAGCATGTGATTAGCTTTGAATCATCCGGACTCCATGCCACTAGGACGACCCCGTCCGTGTGTTCTCGTAGGGTGTGGCGAACTTGAAAGGCGCTCGTATCGTAGATCACAACGTTGTTATCTTCGCCACTTGCCGCAAGCCTCTTACCGTTGTGAGAGAACTCCACAAACCACACCTCTCCCTCACTTTGAGTGAGCTCGACGATTGTCTGAAGTGGGAACTGTGTTCGATCGCACATATGGTCTATGAAAAGCGATGGTGCAGTGGATGGGTTGTGATACAAGCACTTTGAGATCTGGCTTTGTTTTATCTGGCCAAGCAGAGCTCCCAGCCGATGCTCAGGAATCATGACTGAAGGTGATATCGACCCTGGTACATCGTATTAGCTAGGTCACAAACTGAGCAACGGCATATCATACTTGATAATTCCTGGAGCAACTGTTGCCGAGAGTTGCCCTCTGCACCGTCCCATTGAGCATCGTTTCTCAGGTCCGCGGCAGTTGGACAAACTATAAGACTAGGTACTGTCAGCCTCCGACTGTTGGAAGTGCCAGGTCCGTCCTCCTTGGAGAGTCATTACGTTGACTTACCCCGAAAGCACGTCTAATCTTGCTCTATCGTGATGCAGTGGCTGCAATTCATGACGTAGAACCATCATAGCTCTCCCTGTATCCTCCTTCTCTAAGAGCTCCAGATATTTCTGCTCTCGGATCTTGAATCTCATTCTATCTGGGTCTGCACCCTCGGCAAATCTGAGACCTCCTATGTGCTGCCAATCCCCGTTACTGATACTGACGCCCCCACCGTCTGCTTCAGAGTCGACTCCGAACAACAGTGACTCCGCTTCTGACCACTGCCCATGTAGAATAGCATTCCGGAACGCTGAGACTGCCGGGCTCTCCACCTCATATCCACTTTCTTGACTTAGCCTGTTCGCAGCACTGTGATAGCCCAGATCGCCCAATCCTTGTATCAAAAGCCTTGTGACTTCTTCTCTGTCATATCCAAAGAAGTTTGTACTCCTCTTTACGATCGATGTCGAGTAGCCGTTCTGGTGCTGAGGCAAGGTCCCATTCGTGGGGGATGTATGACCGTTTGTTGAAGCGACTCCATTTTTGAGAGAGATATTGGTTGAACCATTCGCATGATGTTGTGTACCATTCGAGCTGATAGATTCAGGGTCCAACCGCATTGCTTTGTTAGTCATACGTTGGCGCTTCCGCAGTGGCTCTTCGAGTTTTCCACTTCCCGACTGGAGGAGCTCGTCTATGAGCCTAGTATTATCTTCAGAAGTAGAAGGACTTCTGCGCCGCCGTCGAGGGTTGATATCCGAACTATTTTCCTGAGTGTTTACGGGAGTTCCCGCTCGATGCTGTGATGTAGATCCTGCTAAGTGGTGCTCTCCCGAAGTACTGTGTGAATCTGTATAGCCGGAAGAGATACCTTGGGCTGAGGGGATCTGTGTGGCAGAAGGAAGTGGGGCAGTCGAAGCGGATGGGTGGTCGGCGGCGAATGGGGCTTGATGGTTTTGGGGGGCTTCGTCAGCCAGGACGACTGTTGCGGAAAGACCGCTATATCTGGCTGAGGCTCAGGTTTCAGAGCTCCCAGCAGTTCCGGAGACAAGCAGTCTATCCTGTAGGTATCTCATAGACCATGTAGTTCCCAAGCGCGCCTCCTGCTCCAAGTGAAGAGAGCCACAGTTGTTTATCCTTGATGCCTCTTTCTACTTCCCGATGACGATTCGGAGTGAAAAAGCCAGTTTGTACTGTGTGTATTAGATCTCCAAATGAGAGCTTCGGAGTACTGGTGAGGTCAGTGCGAGACAGCGGCTTATTCACAAGCCAGATAACGAGGTGCACGGCCTGGGAGCGGTGGTTGCAGCGGGGTCAGACGACAATGTGGAAGCTCCACGAATCCTTTGAGATGCAGCAATTCCTATACGGTGGGTGTGGCAGCAAGGGAAAGTGTCGGTAGAGAGTGGCAGAGTGAGGGAGTTGAGTTGGAGGTAGTTGAAGCCTGCTGGGGCTGGCCGCTTACCGACGCCGACATGTACCATCAATGCACCCAAGCACCCAAGTACTTTCTACGACCAATCACATGGACGCAAGGTACGTCACGTACGCATGACTGGTCCAGCATATCTTGATCGCATCTTTACTACTATCGTCTTCTATTCGACATACATTTGTGATCAGGGGCACAGCAAACATGAGCATGCAGTATCTATTGGACTATACGGTTTTCGGGCCTCTTGCAGTAGGAACACGCAACTCCTTGTCTATTTTGTCTTTCGCAAGAATGCACTCAGCTATACAAGTATTTCAGGTTCGTCGAAACAACCTGGAACAAGACGTATTGCAAATAACATCTGCAACAAGTTAATCCAGGCCAGAGGAGGCTGACCCTCTTGACCCCATGATAACGACGGGCTGACCAAGCTTCTTCAAGGGTGCTAACCACTGTTATTACGCGGAAGCCTTTTGTCGCCTGTTGTTTGATTCGCACAGGTCGAGTAAGACATACTTTCTCATGTAGGAAAAGGAAGATGAGAGGCTTTAATATGATACAAAGTAGATCGTAGGGGGTGTGACAGGACAAGGGGAAGCAAGGCGGGTAGATAGGAAATAGGCCGAAGTGGGGGGGGGGCTGAGCCTTGGGAGGGCGTTGGTGGGCTACGGGTGCCCCTAAGTCCCCAGCAGCAGTCCCCTAACACTTTGACTTTGCCTTTATCAAATGATGATGAGCTTGATGCTAAAATAAGCCTCAAGCCTTTGCATTATCTAGGCCAATCGATTCGCAGGTGTATGCTCGGTCTTAGACCTAGATTGAGAGCTCGAAATTCACTTTGGGACCTTGTCACCAAACACCCAGCCGACCTCTATCCTACAGCGCCCCTACAGTTACATTGGCAACAGCCAGTCGAGGAAAGACTCGACGGCTTGCCACCACTTCCCATCTCGCCTACATCTCCTTCCCACCCTGTTGCCATACTAAAGCTCGACGAGGAAGCTTCCGCTGAGCAGCACATCTCTTCTGACATGGCTCCTGTACGCCCCAGTGTATGCCTTTCGTGGCAGCTCAGACTTTGCTAATCACACCCACTGCCATTGTAGAAGAAAGACTCGAAGCGGTCACGCGAAGAAGCCGGCGAAGAGCAGTATGGTACGTCTAAAGTCGCAATCTCACCTCTCTTATCCTTAGTGCAGGCTTCTGACGTGATTTCTAGGTTCCATCTACTCGGTCTCAGGGTACGCCACAGGCAGCAATCATAACAAAGAGGATATTGCTCTCACACATGCAGGCCCGTTATCGTCGCGGAGAACATGATAGGATGTGCTATGTACGAATTGGTATGAACAATTTGGACACTGGAAGGGAGCACGAACAACCTAACGAAGGCTTGCAGGTCAGAGTGGGTCACGATAAACTAGTTGGGGAAGTCATTCGGATTGAAGCAGATAGAGCTACAGTACAAGTGTACGAAGAGACAGGTATGGATGACCACGCCGATTGGGATTGTGAATAGCCGCTGACTGGTGCATTACGCAGCTGGCGTGACTGTGGGAGACCCAGTTATGCGAACGGGCAAGCCTCTATCGGTAGAATTAGGTCCTGGATTGATGGAAACTATCTACGACGGTATCCAACGGCCTTTGAAGTCCATCGCCACCGCCGCTGACTCCATCTACATTCCTCGTGGTATTTCCGTACCTTCGCTGAACAGAGAGGTCAAGTGGGACTTCACGCCTGGAAAGCTGAAAGTCGGCGACCACATCACAGGTGGCGACATTTTCGGCAATGTGTACGAAAACAGTCTTCTTGATGATCACAAGATCCTACTACCACCTCGGGCTAGAGGCACAATCACTCACATTGCTGAGAAGGGCAGCTATACGGTCGACGAGAAGGTGTTGGAGGTAGAGTTCGATGGGAAGAAGTCAGATTATAGCATGATGCATACGTGGCCCGTGCGAGTACCCAGACCTGTCACGGAGAAATTGGCCTCAGATTCACCGTTTATCGTTGGCCAGCGAGTGCTCGATGCTCTCTTCCCTAGCGTGCAGGGAGGAACCGTGTGTATTCCCGGTGCATTTGGCTGCGGAAAGACGGTCATCAGTCAATCGGTCTCAAAATTCTCGAACAGCGATATTATCGTATATGTTGGGTGCGGTGAGCGAGGGAATGAGATGGCTGAAGTGCTCATGGACTTCCCTGAGGTATAACCAACCCCTTTCCGCACTCTGAAGAGCGTTATGTTGAATGATTTAGCTTTCCATCGACATTCAAGGCCGCAAAGAACCCATCATGAAACGAACAACACTTATTGCCAACACATCGAACATGCCTGTCGCTGCCCGAGAAGCGTCTATCTATACCGGAATCACCGTCGCGGAATACTTCCGGGATCAGGGGAAAGCTGTTGCTATGATGGCTGATTCCACATCAAGATGGGCGGAGGCTCTTCGTGAAATTTCTGGCCGACTGGGTGAAATGCCCGCTGATCAGGGTTTCCCCGCCTACCTTGGAGCTAAATTGGCTTCCTTTTATGAGCGAGCTGGTCAAGTCTATGCGCTCGGAAGTCCAGAACGAAAAGGAAGTGTGAGCATCGTCGGCGCCGTCAGTCCTCCGGGAGGAGACTTTTCAGATCCAGTCACCAGCAGCACTTTGGGTATTGTGCAGGTCTTTTGGGGACTGGACAAGAAGTTGGCCCAACGAAAACATTTCCCGTCCATCAACACCTCTCTGTCCTACAGCAAGTATACAACCATTCTGGACAAATATTATGAGAAAGAGCACCCTGAATTCCCTAAGCTTAGAGACCGCATTAGAGAATTACTTTCAAGCTCTGAAGATTTAGATCAGGTTGTGCAGCTTGTTGGTAAATCCGCCCTTGGCGACCCAGACAAGATTACTCTGGACGTTGCCGCTCTTCTCAAAGACGACTTCTTGCAGCAAAATGGTTACAGCGACTACGATCAGTTTTGTCCGATATGGAAGACGGAGTACATGATGAAAGCTTTTATGGGCTTCCATGACGAAAGTCAAAAGGCTATTGCGCAAGGTCACACCTGGGCCAAAGTTAGAGAATCTACGAGCAGCATCCAGAATGAGTTGCGAAGCATGAAGTTTGAGGTGCCTTCGGAGGGTGAAGAGAAGATATCCAAAAAGGTATATTCTCCCAAAATAAGAGCTAATGAATATGCTGACCCTCAATAGTATGATCAGCTGCTGCAAAATATGGCTGAGAAGTTTGCCTCCGTTACGGACGAATAATCAATCAACAATCGCGTTATTGTAGATAGAACGGGTATCGAATTCGGATGCTTGCAGCATATACTATTATGTAACGATAGCTGTTGCTCTTACCTAAATAGTGATTCGTAAGTCAAAGCGAGGCTCAGATGTCGACCGGTCTTGCCAGACATCTCTAATTCGGCTGTGACGTCCCATGATGGGTGTTGCTCGTACCTGCCTTCGGTCTTGCAAGCGCCTTAGGTCCTGCATCTGATAAGCTGAGATCATTCTCTCTTTTTCTCAACTCAATCAAAGAGCATTTCGTATTTATTTACAATACAGTCTCCCCAGCCAATCATCTCTTTGCCCTCAAGATCGACGACTAATTATCCATATTCAGATCGCACTAATAGATGCCAGTCAGAACGTACTCATCGACGCACACCTCGGGCCAGTGGTGGGGGTCTTCCATTCCGCGAGATGCGGAGGGTAATATACTGGTTGTTCAAGAAATACACCACGAATACGCGGCATGCCTGTCTAAGAAGATAAGGGAGGAGTGGCCTTACTATACGCAACTTGTAGCACAGATTAAGTGCCTGCATCTCTACGCCTGCGCTGATGCTAGCATTGACGATTGCCACCGCTCACAAACGTCGGGAGGTGGGGTGTGCCCTTGCTGGGGGTGGAAGCAGCTATGGGATCTGCAAGTCTTCGAAAACTATAAAGTAGGTGGGCCCATTGAAAGTCACAGTTTTGTAAGAGAATGCAGCATGAGTCATGTTCAAAGAAGGGTTGTCAAGGTTAGGTTCAACACGTATCAAGGTTCTTTGGAATGGTATGAGCTTTCAAAGACATACTATCAAGTACGAAAGAGCTATATCTACAGGTCGTAAACCCTTAGAGCTATTCGTCCTGAGGGTCTTTTGAAAAACTATTCACTGTTGTCAGCTCTATGTGCATCACTTTATGGTCAATTCTCTTACGCAGACTAATGGAGACTCATGGCAGATATGGTATACATGGGATCGGTCCGAGGGGGAATGGGTAGGGGGAGTTAAATGGTTCGCTGATCAGGTATGGAACCCCACCAACTCACGACAGTCGATAATAAGACGATTTAGGTAATGATCGGTCTAATGGACGAAGATGATAGAGACCAGGCACCTCCTATCTCTGACTTGCCAACGAACGGTCTCGATTTCGACGATTTCCATTCGAATCCCTTGACCTTTAGAGATGCTCTTTCCGCACATGAGTTACCACGCCTTAGCCAGACATTGACGAGTATCGTACCCGATCCCAGCGACAGTGACACCGACTCTGAAAATACAACTGATGATTATGCGAACTTCGTTTTCGAAACTTCAAGCCATGATGCTGGCGGCTCTGAGGTCGGCGGCGCTGCAGGTAATGGCACTGGAAGTGGTGTTCCCTCAACTAACGGCTTTGCTAGCCATGGTGTTGATGTTGACCAGTCGGATGACAGCGAGAAAGAAATGGAAGGAGAAGGTACACAGCCGTTGACCTAGCCTCGCAAGGACCGTCTCTGACGATACTGACCCTTACGACTCCAACACTATGCCATTGGGAACGTATGACCGGTATTCTGAGGACTACCGGTAGTAGGTTATTTCATAGCCTCTACCATGGATGTTGACGTCCACGCTATGCATAGTTTTAGTATGCCACACCTCTGCTCTATTGATAGGCATGCACGAAGCGACCTCGTGGTTGCTAATGTATGTTTTAGTTTGTTATTGAAATCATATCAAGCAATTTCAACTCCTCCGCTTGTGTCCCTGTCCTATCTTACAATCTGAATTTGTGCGCCGTTGTACTCGAAAAACCTGGTCTTCAAGTTACCACATCGTAGTGAAAAACGCTCTGAATCATTGTAGCTGACGTGGAAGACACGCAGGAATTCCGGACGCCTCGTAAAAAATAAATATAAACTTCACTTCTGACTCAATAACGGAGAGTATCTCGTGGCGCTTATACTGATCTTACGGGGGCAGTAGAGAGGACTTCATCACTGTTTAGGCTATGGCGAACGATCGTTGTTGAGGTGAATTTGGAATATGTACCACCTAGAATTGATGAGTGATTTCGCAGCAAAATATATGCTAAGAATAGCTAATGAAACCGAGTTGGAAATTAGAACCATGCGGGTTTCCGTATGTCGACCCCTGGCTTTGTCAATTCTCAGCTCATGTGGCGTTACATTATGAAATTCGGGCTAGCCTATCCTACGGGCACCTGCATTGATTCCAGGAATGGCAGTGACTGCGAGGGGTCGCATCGCAACATCGGCTTAGTAATACCGTTTCTGGAGGTCCGTGAAGGAACGATGACACAAATAACAGGTGTGGGCCCTCGAATTCACTTCTAAATCGCAATCGGAGCGATGGGACTGGTCTTGTCTTCTGGGTGGATCCCCCAGCCACATATATATACTACTGACTTGCAATGGTTTCTGACACCTCCACGGCTTTGCATGTCAGCATGGTGTATCATCATCGAGCTCAATCTGTCTACAGTCTCAACCTGGCGCAGGAAACGGTTGGCGATGAGTTAAATGATCTTCCGATTGCATCACCACTCGACAAAAGATACATAGCATGGCTAGGCAATACCACTTCTAACTTGTGGCCTCTTATCCGTATCCACGACGATCAACTCGCTCAACACATCTACGAGCAGAACTTCGACCCCAGGAAGACAGTTAGTGGCAGGATCCTGGGAGATGAAAGTGCCCTCACCTGGCTGTGCGAAAAATATGGCCCACTTGGCCCTGACACTACTTTCGAACTTGTGAGCGAGACTGCTTGGGTTGCTTCTTACAGAGTGAGCCCACATTATCCCCGGTCCGCGCCGCACAGCTCAAAAATAATCTTAATAGCAACACTATGTCTTCGAGGGCCCTGACACAGTGCTTTTGGATCACCTCGCTCAGGCCTTTGCTGTTGTGAGTTTTGTCCCGGGTCGAGAAGGGGCATCTTACTGAACTGTTGGCTGTACGGCAGATCAAGAGAAACCTCGTGGAAGCAGACCACGCAAATGACCATCTCTTCGACATCACTCCTACTAATAGTCCACCTAGATCTGATCAGCACACCATGGGAAATGGCAACGGATTTAGCTTTCAGGAGCATGGGGCGAGGACGGAGGAAAATGGCTCCTCAACCGAGTCGTTACAGGGTAGACTTTGGGATAGGATTGATGAAGAGGTTGAAGACGATGACCACGACAATGGCGATGATGATGATGAAGATGATTTTGACGATGATGAACGTTATGAGCATGAGTTTGCCTTCGACGACATGAAGGGAGGCAGCAATGGAGCATATGGTAATGGAAGTTGGGAATGAGAAGCAAGGGTGATCCGGGGTTCAAGATCGTTTCTGACACATGGTGTCCCAAGGACTATCGTCCAGCTTAATTTTGGACCTAGGGTGTTAGAATGAGGTATCATATTGCTCCGTAACTGCGCAACTAACGCGTGGGGCGGGTCAAAAGAGGAGTTTAGATGCGTGATATGAATCGTCAGAGACTTATACCATTTTCACTAGTACGGAGACACGACGCTCTACAGTGTAAGTGAAACAATTGATTGACACTCTTCCGCCCCACCCCTCCCTTTAATCCTTAGTTCCTCGTATTGCGCGATCTCTTTCTCAAAAAAAAATGTATGATGCTATCACAATAGAGTAGGTAATTGCACCGCGAGATAGACATCCGTATCATTGAATGATAATTTCTGGAGGCTTAGTGTGTCAATCGGTGATGTTACATCCAAAATTTTGAAGGCCATACATACATGGCTTTACTGGCATTACAAGTCCTTTAAACTACCATATTGTCGGCCGGAATATAGGGCATTGTCAAACAACCTCTTGCCGCGCCTTTTATGGTCATTGCCTGCTAGGCGTGATTGAGATTACGGTCCAACGTATGTATGTCTTTGTTTCATCGAAACACTGTGTCCCCAACACTCGCATGTTATAAGCTCAACACCGCTACCTGTATGGGTTTCACACAACATGAATAACACCAAGCTGCTAAAAGGCTTGCGCCGCTCAATCTTTAGAGACGTAACATTCTGATCGCTTGCGGTGTTATGACCCGTCAAAAGCATCCCCACCAGACAGTCAGACGGTCCTCTTGATTGTACTGGAAAGTATAAGACGTGTCGTGCGCGGAAACAGTTTTGGCAGACGCGAAGTCCTTGCAATCCGCCAATATTGTGCTTACTAGCGACAGCCGGAAGCGCACTCATCGCTTTGTAACGCGAGTCGTTTTTCCGCTCTTTGTGCTTTCGAGTTGTCTCAACTGTTTGAGCGGGGAAGAAGCGTCCTTGCAAGATTCCGTGGATACTCTACAATGCTGTCGTCAACACTTGCCCTCGGCCTGTTGTTCGTCTTGTTTGTTGACACAATTGCGCGTCGTTCACATGAGCACCCAGCCTCTTCCTATGTGGAACAGCTCCGAGCCGTTGGTCCACTGGGTGTCCACTTGAATTCCTCTGAGTCAAAGCACGCTGCATCTGACTCTATTAAATCTTCCTCATGGCCGAAGGACAATGTCAAACGCGGTCTGAATGGTACAGCGGTGAGAAATATATCATCGGTAGATGCACTTGAACTAGCTCTCGTGGACAATAGCAGCGACCTGGTAGAAGCATCGAAGTCTACTTTAGTCGTCAACGAAACCATGGACCCGACATGCTATCGGCGTCGGAGAGTGGCACCAATTGCTAATCCGGCCCACTGCACCGTCGCGATATTCCTACTCCTATCAGCAGGAGATCCAGAAGAAGCGGTACTCTGGGATGTGCAGGAAACATGGACTTATCTCACCTGCAAAATTGAGATAGTCCCAAGATCTGAGTATGGAGAATATTTCACCAGAACACATCTTGCACAGGAGGCTACAATTATTAAGCGCGACTGTGTTACATTCGAGCACGGCTACAGGGGTGGATATCTCACGGTTGGTCTACACATGAATTTTGACCTAACCGTATGGGCATCCACGTCATCAATAACTGTGAACGAGACTACTTCAGCATATTCACACATACTTGATTTACCAGATCCATTGGAAACAGGCTTAGATTCCCCGTTATAGTGGCCCATTCTTAACCGGCGCTCACCACCAACGAAGACACTCCAGTAGGATGTACACAAGATCACCGGCCTAGTTAGCCTGTCGACCTTTACCCCGGAATGCTTTCGGGAGGCCAACGGACCAAAGATTGTCGTATTGCGAGTTCCTTCGACTTCTACGAAGTGAGAAGTGAGATATTCTCGCGCCGACCATCAACGGTTTGAGATTCCGAAAAGCTACGGACGTTTGGGAGTTTTGTAGTTGGCCTGACGCCAACGACCTTGCCGATTTTTTCAGTCGGTTTTACAAGGACCGAGCAGGCGTATAATGCATTATTAGCCAAAAGTCTAGTGAATAAGGAGAACAATTACTTTGTCGAGACCATGTCCACAAGCGAGCTCGCAGTTTTCAGGGGTTTAGTCTGCCTGCTAGGAAATTTTTAAGGCTTATTTGCCGTCGCTGTTCGTCAGAGTCAAGAGTTTTGCCCTCCTGCGTCGAAATTTAAGTAGTCTCCTCTTCCATGGTTCATTGATGAAATATTCCTAGCCTTCATTCACCCAACAACAACAGCACAACCCAGCTGATCGCAGCGGAGTCTTGGAACTGAGACTTCCTCATAGCTGCCACAATCATATAAATCCATCAAAGTCTCCAATTGATTGACTAGATAGTGAATCAGCTCCCAGAGGAAGGAGCGGGCCACAAAGCATCGAAATTGCTGGTCCTTTGCTCCAGACCCCAAAACATTTTCGCAAAGCAAAGTCAGTACCGAAGATTCTCATTGACAAATATTAATACATCAGCTTGAAACGAACGATTGTCGATCTCTTCTTGATTGGAGGAGCTTAGAGATGGCTGAAAGCGTCCCAAGCTACAGCCGAATGGTGAAATATCAAGCATTAGCGGCATAGCGATCAATGCTTGATTGCTGGTAACCTGCCACCAGACGCCGTGTCTGTTATGTCTTCGTCCCTGATCTACAGTCCTGTAAACAAGTGA
The DNA here is from genome assembly GCA_018257855.2 of Cladonia borealis. Classification (NCBI taxonomy): domain Eukaryota; kingdom Fungi; phylum Ascomycota; class Lecanoromycetes; order Lecanorales; family Cladoniaceae; genus Cladonia; species Cladonia borealis. Next base: position 1,400,947 of record JAFEKC020000015.1, read on the forward strand.
AGCAGCGCATTGTAGTGTCGGCAACGTGGATGGTGTCGGTGTGCGAAGCTCGTAGAACGCGTTGGTATTCGGAATCGGAGCAGGACTGGCTGTGGAGCCTGTTACGGTGCTGCTCTGAGGTTGATCAGAGGCACTACAGGCATAAAAGCGACGGGGCGCGTTGGCGTTATATCGAGTCTTTGGCTCTCCACCAATTCGAGACGAGACTTTCGAGCGGTAGCTCCTCTCAAGAGGCTTACAGGGAACCTCCAAGACATAATTGCTAGCCAATCTTATTCGATCTCCAAAGAAGTTGAATAAGCATGGCACCGGCACGAAAATGCAGCCAAGTACCGCTAGCAGTGTACTCGCCCATGCTGTGCCAAGGTTGTGGTACATGGGAGCGGCAAAGAGTACACAGCCAGGCCCGAATGAGCATCTAATAAAAGTATCGCCCGCAAGCACTGAAGCTGCGTATTCGGAATATGCATCAGGAAGGTAATATATTATGGAGCTCTGTCCAACGTTTCTGGTAGTGGTCATCGTTGCTATGACCATGAATTGAAAGACTTACGAACAGTGAGAATCCACCTATGCTGAAAGCCCACTGCCAACGACAGGCACGATCCAGGCAACATCGGCTTTGGAAGACCATCCGAAAATGAAGAGACAGATTGGAACGAAGACGCAGCTCGCCTTGAGGGGTATAAAGCGTTCCTCTGGCGCAGAGTAGCCATTAAAATCAAATTTCTTTGACTCAAAGGCGAAGAACCAGACCACAAATATGAGGTACGTGACGATCGAACCCACTAGCAGTCCTAAAAATGCTACACCGGTCTGTCCAAGATCAAAGCCGTAGATGCCGCCAAAGACAATTGGCAGGCTTTCAAGCCAAGTAAATAACAAGCCGGTGGTCAGGGCCGTATATGTGTTCAGAAGTAGACATATCGGCTCCTGAAAACAAGTGACAAATGGTCGAACAAGAGTTTGCTACACCACATCCTTCTTGGACAAGTGGAGGGACTCTAATTCAGATTGTGCTCGAATGAATCCAATTCCGGCCTCTTGACGGAGTCTCTTCGCGCGCCGATTTAGAATGTTTGAGGCATTTATTTCTGGGAGGAAGCAGAAAATGAAGACTATCATGGCGCTATTGACCCATATGAGCTCCCAGATCGTCCACCTCCAGCCCTTTGCTTGAGCAGCAAATCAGCCGACAAGCGAGCCTAAGATCGGCCCAATCCATGTGCTCAGCTCCCAGAGTCCCAGACCGTAAAAGCAGTCTCGCAAAATATACATGTCGCTGATCGTAGCGCATCCGGTTGCCTGGGCCGGAGATCCAGCAAAGGCACTCAGGAAACGAAAGACCAGAATGGTTTCAATTTTGCCAGCTAACACGATAGGAAGTTTGAGCAGCAGAAAAGCGGCCAAAAAGCCACGACTGAATAACCTGTAAACGGATCGTTCGACCTCTTCTATGCCATAGATCAACTGCTTTGATAAGGCCGCAAATGAATCTGCACAATGACGCTCCATCTCAAATACAGCAATTCTGACATGTGCTTAGGGCATCCTGATTGCCGAGCCATCTCAATCGCGAAGCCTATGAAAAGCTTGGCTATGGTCTTCTGTAGGTCAATGCGCCAATCCGGTACGCCAGCCTAATCAAATTCTCTGAGTATGCACGGTTGGGTTTTAGCTAGGGGCTCCGACGTCAGTAAGCCTATATTTTCCTCGATCTACTAGATCTGGAGATCAATTAGTGGATCGGGTCGCACAGACATCCACATAAGCGCAGTAACATGCAGAATTGATATGCGAGCAACCAGCCTAAAGTCATCAACTAAATGTGCCAAAGCTGTCTTGGAGGGGTTAGAGGCGGTTGGCTTAAGCCATGGTCCCAGTGGCGCATAGAAAGCGGTGACCAACTCTCTATGACCTTGAGATTTCACGAGTATTGTGACCTTGCGAACGTTAGCCTTTTGCGTTACATCGGATCGAAGTGTGTTTACTACGTCATGTGGTACAGGACGTAGAAAGACTGATTGAAGACTGAGATCAGAGAAGATGTCAAGCGCTGTCAACGTAACGTTGGTTTGGGCCGGAACAGAAACGGGCATTTCACTTGCGGTTTCAATTGACCAACTTGAGCATCATGACAGGGCAACCAACGATCACATTGGCTCTGTTAGAGGGCTCCGAAGTACCAAGAACAATCCGCCATAAGATCTGATAGTATTGATAATTATTGGCTATTCCACTGATCCTCCACGTATTGCTGTAATCCTCTGCAGCTTTTCGCCTATTATTTTGGCACAGAGATGCCAAGCCGATCAGTATACGCTGTTGAACATACCCGAAGTATTCAATTGCCTATACACAGACAACCAGCGGTCATATTGAGGGAACATATCATGTACCTCATCACCCGAAACAGTGTCAATATCAAGACCCCAGTGTACTCGGACGCCCGAACCTTTCGTACACACGGCATTTTTGACTTCACGAAGGAGATCTTCACCGTTTCGAATCCCTACAAGCAGATCGAGTTCCGCCATACATGTGGTTCTGCCAGTCTGTGGCGCGAGATACGCATCTGAGCCTGCCACGAAACGCAGGGCGACAGGTCCCGTAAGATACCACTTCTTGTTCGTTGCCGCATTGGCGAAGATGGACAAGAGGTTGTTGACCTTATTGACCAGGTTGGTAGCATCAGTAGTAGCCCCAGTCGCGTCGAATGACATTTCCAGCGCCATAGCCTTGACGTTGTCGACAGCTCCAATGTTCATGACGACATAGCTCTTATCGACGCAATCATTATCTGCAAGTGTTTTGAGCGCGCTGTTGAGGATGCGTGGACAAATCTTCGGAAACGTATTGAGCAAATGCACCACAAGCCAGTCGGCAACAGGGCAAGATGCGAGGATACCAGATATCCAGTTGGCAATCCCTCGGCTGCCTTTCGCAGGGCCATAGGATTTTTGCCGGATTACTTTGACGCAGGAATGAACCCCCGCAACTGCGTAGGGGTTGATATCGACCTCAAAATGGCGGACCTTAGGATCTGCAAGCCAGGAAGAAAGACAGTCTTTGCCAGTTCTGCTTGTCAAGCCTTCCCAATTGTCTAAAACACGAAATTCTTGAAGGTAGTATGCCGGTATGACGTCTAGGGTGTAGGAATAGATAAGCCCCATGCAGCCCATTGCGACAACGTTAGAGTTGAACCACTCGTCGTCCTGTTTGAGTACAATGTCCGGCTTGGCCTTGGCGAGTTTTTCGGGATCAGTGATGCCCTTGGTAGGCTCGATTTGATAAATAGTCTTGTTCTCAGAGACCAAAACAAGAGCGCGAACGCTACTTGCTATTGGACGAAGACTTATGCCAGTACCATGAGTGCCGGTGGAAATGGCCCCCGCCAAGGTTTGCCCATCGTAGGCTCCCATGTTTTCCAGTGCTCGGTTGGCCTTATTTAGGACCTGGTTCAGGTCCTTGATAGTGATGCCACTTTCTGCACAGAAGAGAAATGAGACCGTTGAAGGATCAATGAGCAACGAAGCATCCACAGGCAGGATCTTCTTCATACCATGGGGGTCCAAGAGGATGCCGTCATGGGCAGACGTTTGAGAAAGAGTGGCCCGAGCCCACTGCTCGTACATGGAGACCTTCGTCTATTCCTTCCTTGACATACTTGATGAGGTCCTTGCAACTAGTGGGTTGATATAGTTTTTTTGGCGAGCACTTCTGCTGCCCGATGCAATTGGACCAAGAAGGCTGTTTCTTCATCACACCGTAAAATGCGTGCTCTATCTCATCCTGGTAGGTCGGGTCATCGATACGCGCGGCAAGTTTGTGGGTCAGCTCTTCATTGTCGGGATCTTTCTGTAGGTGTTGAAGGAGCTCGTGCGATGAAATCTTGGGCGAAGCCATTGTCATCGTTGAAGGTCAAATTGACTTGGTGTAATCTATCAGGCAGCTCCTGTCTCCAAGTCCAGTGAGAGAACTTACCAAAGTATGCCCCGCTCAATGCGGGGACTGTAAGATATTTTGCTGTGGCAACGCATGCCTGAACAAGCGAGCCTCACATTGAGCACGCCACAAGACCTAGGTTGGCTGAGTTACCCATCTGGCCACTATAAGTTCATTTGGCCTTGTAGGCTGGAGGACCGGTCTCCACTAGATACTGGCTGGGCCCCCATCTGACAGGTAGCCGCGGTGGTATTGGCTCCAAAGCGAGCCTAGAAGTTGGCTGCGGCGACTTATGCAAGCCATTTTCAGCTGTCACAACTGAAGAAGGTATGGCATAGCGGAGTGTCAGAAGGTGATAGCTCTAATGAATTAGCACCTGACACGGGGCAGTGATGCCTAGATTCTCTGTACGCTCTCGTTTTACCTGATCAGTGAACCATCTGTCCAATTGTTAATGAAAGATTTTGCTGCCTGCCAAGATGCGCCAATGGAAGTTGGTCCAGCCTTTACCGTTTCCTAGGGGACCAGCTTTAGAGGTCTCTAGGCATCAGCCCCATAGGGCTGTCTGGCTTGGGGTGTGTACAGTTGGGGGTTGAACCCTTCTAGATCAGCTCGAAATGAACCAACACGTTAAGCCTTGAAGACCAATTGTGCGACTGGTAAAGACTTGCCATGCGCCATGTCAAAACCTTGCATTTGTGTTATCGGGTCTATCAATATTGATCTCATTACTCGTACCTCAAGGATCCCCGCCGCAGGGGAGACAATCATCTCCCAGTCATTTGACACCGGTCACGGGGGCAAAGGAGCTAATCAAGCTGTAGCATGCGCCCGGCTTTCCCGTAAGAAAGATGACGAGCTTGGCCAGGTCGAGGTCCGAATGGATGGTGCAGTGGGTGCTGATACGTTCGGTGGGGAATTAATTGACGGACTGCGTGCCAACGGTGTGACAACTACTGGAATTGATAGGCTTGTGGGGAAGAAGACCGGGGCTGCAGTCATCATTGTTGAAGAGCAAACGGGAGAAAATCGTATATTGATGTCCCCAAATGCGAACTACTCTTTAACACCGTCCGCCTATGAGCAACTTTCTGGGCCATTGCCCAATCTAATTGTCCTGCAACTGGAAATCTCGCTAGACACGACATTGCAAATCATGCGGACAGCAGAGAGAATGGGAATTGATGTTCTGTTGAATCCAGCTCCAGCCCAGACACTGCCAAAAGAAGCATATTCGGCTGTTACCCATCTGATTGTCAATGAGTCAGAGGCAGCGATCATCAGCTCTTCGGTGGACGCGAATCCATCCTGGACAGAATGGGGCGATCATTTCGAGCGACTCATTGCGTTGGGCGTTCATCACACCATCCTAACGTTGGGTGGCGCAGGTGTCATCTATCTTAATACAGATGAGCAGAAAATCTGGCGATTCCACGCAGAGAAGGTCGATGTCGTAGATACGACTGCTGCTGGAGACACTTTTGTAGGAGCATATGCTATTGCAGTCATGGAAAATGCAAGGACTGGATGGAATACTGCTGCAGCGGTGAGTTGGGCAAACACTGCGGCAGCGAAGACTGTGGAGCGAAGAGGTGCTCAATCTGCCATACCGTGGTTGGACGAAGTCCCTGTTTATAGTGGGCACTGTAATCAATCGTATGAGACTTTTGATGAATGGCGACAGCGCTAGGCTTAGCAAATACGCATATGTTCAACGAGTGCGTGCAATGTTTAGTTCAAGCCGTGTGTCTCATTAAGACGTCTCTCGAACGTAGCTAAAGATAAGCACGCCTTATCCTGCGAGTAACCCCTGCTAACCTTCCTATAATCAACGCTCCTATAATCAACGCCTTCATAAGTCACCGGGTGGCCTCGTGATTCTTGTCAAGTGATCCCCATTCAGCGTCTTCATGATCTTGCCTAGCCCCTCGTGGCTGTAATCTTTCTGATTCCACATGTCCTTATGGTATTTCACCTTTCCCTGCTCATCCAATGTCAATGTCACAAGACTATTGACCGGCTTCGTAAAGTGTACAACTCGTGGTGTGTATTCCTGCTTCATCTTAAAAGCTAGCTGTGTGTCGGTATTGGAGACGACTTCTGTGGCTAAGGTCCTCGAGGATGCCATGACTTTGGGTATGCCTAATATTCAAAGCTATTCAGTGGTTGATTCGAACAACCGAACGTGTATGAACACTTACCATACCACTGCCCAGCAATCTTGTACCTCGTATCGCAATAGCTCCACGGATCATCGTAGATTGCCTCCGGCGCATACACCTGCATATCCTCCTCGCTCGCGCTACCGGAGTACAGGTTCGTGATGCATTTAATTATTCGTTCCCTTTCGGGCGAGATCCTGACAGACTGTTCTGGATGAGGCTCATAGTCCACACCTGTAGGAGCATTATGGGAGGAATCAGGGTTGGACGTAAGGGCTTGGGGGTCTGGGCGGGGCTCGTAGTTTTGCTGGATCAGTTCTGCCCGAGATGCCATGGCTGTAGCGGTGGAGAGGGTGGAAAGCAGTCAGTGCAGAGAGATAGAGGAGCCATAGTCACTGCTGAGTTGTATGTAACCCAGGTCGTGAGGTCATCAGGGAGGTGATATTTCGCTACAAAGGCGTCTTCTCGTCGTCATCGGAATGAGACGGCGGCCTAACCACCTATCACCCGTACAGCCCAATAGGGCTGATGCCTAGAGGCCCCTAATTGCTGTCCTCTAGGAAACAGAATATGCTACACAAACCTGGCTCCGCCTAGGCGACCAACTTTAAGGGTGCACAGTAGACACCCTTCAACCGTATAGTCCCCTAGAGATACCTTCTGAACCTTCTAACCATCAACTGCTATCGAATTAGTATCAAATAATCGGACGCCTGAAAACGAATCATACGCCAGGATCTGGGGGCCCGCGTCCCACTATTTGATCCTACATCGATAGCGAATTGGCGCAATGTCAGTCCCCGCAACTTCGCGTCCTACAGAGGTTCGGGTATATGGCGCCGCTTCTGAGGCATTTAGATACCTTTGTTTCCACGTTGGCAGTCTTTGAGTCTTCTACAAGAACCTGTTGACATGGCGCCACTATCTCCATCATTCCTTACTCGTCAGCCAGGCATGACACCTTGGGTAATGGTTGCTAGTCCTTCGTAGATATTTTATCCCAAAGTCGACACGCCAGCATCCTCAATGGACCTACTACCAGACTCTATTTAACGAATGATTCAGAACAGCTTCCTACCATATGACTATCACTAAGTCCCCGCTTCACGCCATCTCTATGAAACCGGGCGCTGAGCAAGGACGTTTCGTTCTGATGGAACCTGAAAATGGCATCTACAAAGGGATTCTACGAAATAGTGCAATCCATCCAGCCACTATCGGAGGTACTTGGTATCCCGGGCTCTTCCAACCTAGTGGGAAAACAACAGTGATCCGCCACTTTCATGGCAGATCGTTCCTTTAGGGGACTGGCCGGCGGTCTGACTGCGGTGCCACTGCGTCACAATTCTGAAAGCGAATCTCTGTTACTGCTTTCTTTGTACGGGATCGACTTGCTCCAGATCTTACCTGTCAATTCCCTGCTGCAGTCCAAGCTGCCGTCACTGCCCACAAGCATCTTCTCGATATGAAGATACCGCATCCAATATCGTGATATCCGGCGATTCTGCTGGCGGAAAAGTTGCTATTACACTGCTACGATATATCTCCAGCCCAGAGGGAGACAACTTGCCTAGTCTCTTGGCTGCTCTGCTATGGAGTCCTTCTGTGGACCTTGCCGCGCAGCGTAATCCAAAGAGTAGCAGCTCGGCGGGAGAGTATACGGGGTCTGGGTGGAATTAATCTTCGTCCTCCTTGTCAACCCTAAATCACTGCCTTGTTCTTCGCCCCCTAGTTAGGCACTGTGGGAATCGATTATCATGTCAGAAACTAAACTATAATTGATCTGACATGCCTAAGGAAATTGATATAGAAAGGAAAGGTAAAAACCATTGATGCAAGAGTCAGCAAACAGGTTACGTCTGAACAGATATAATATATATGTTAGTCACCATTATTCATGCTTAACGTCTCCTTAGTCATGCGAACAATGTAAGAAAAGCTTGTATCAGAAGTCTAAAGATCTAAGACTGATGGCTGACAGGATTTCGCTCTGCCTCATGTCCGCTCTATTCATACTTAGCCTCCACCAACCCCATCTCTTTTCCATTCATCTCTGAAGTGAACCTCATCATAGCAGAGTCGAACGTGATATTCAGGCTATAGTGTACCTGGTAATATGGGCGCCCATTCTTCGCAAAACACCGCTTGAAGTTCTCCTTCGGAACACCTCTGAAATCAGCTGTCAATACGCAATTGACAGTCGTGGTTCCTTAGAGAGCCCAAACATCAGCAAGCTCCTAAATTGGAAAGCTCCAACGCAATATTTCTCTGACCAGTGCTTACCTGAATCGGGATACTTCGGAGCCATGATGGCTTCGGACTGTATAAGCTTATCACTGAAAATTAACTGATCCCGATCATAGTCCTCCTCTACCGAGCGGTAAAATGTAAAAGATACCTTCTGCTCTCTCAGAAGATCTTCGCCCTGAAGAACATTATAAGCTGCCAAATATTGACGAAGCTAGTGAATGTCATACCGCATGTATGTACCATGTCATCTTTTTGACACGGTTGTGCTCTTGAATACTATCCCAAATTTGAGGTTGGCCAGCATCATCATCTGTCCACGGGTCCGTAGCCGAGACCCCATAATGTCGAGATGCCACTGTGGAAGTAACGACAGCCTCTTTAGGCGCTTGGCTTAGAACTGCCCCCCTAATTTGAGATCAGCCAAAAATCATTCGAGATACTTGTGGTTCTCTTACCTCACAATGGCAGACCAGCTTTTAGGAGGATTGTCAGCCACTTAATAATGAAGAGGGATGTGACTCGGGGTTATAGCTACTCACGCATCGGTAGGCTGTATGATTTGGATGTCTGGATGGAGTCCTTGGAGACTCTCCCTCAGGTAAATGCTCGAGCCGAAGCCACCAACTAGGAATATTGCCTTCATTCCATGAGCTAAATTCATAGTCTTCATAGATTGGGAGGTTTACCTTGATCTCTTTGCCTTTGGCATGGTTTTCTTCCATACGTTTGATACGAACCGAGTCAACCTGTTCTTTAACAAGGCCATGAATATCCTTAATAAGCGGCTGATAAATCCCCTCCAGGATCTCTCTAGGGCGCAACGATGAGCAGCCGCGCTTCCGACAATCAGGACAAATCTCGCTCACCTGGTAACATTGAAGCAGTTGGAGGAAATGTTATTTGCTGGGTCATCGGCTAGACCTGCCATTGGGAAATTCACATAGTAGACGTCATCCGCAGATTGATTGAATGGATTGAATACCGGCTTTACCGACTCGTCAAAATACTGCATCGCAAGACGGTAGGATTTGTGTTTCCGTAAGGGCAAGTACTGATCCTCCCCTACAGCTTCCCTGATAGCCTCCTCAAATCTCTTGTTGATCATGAGCGAACCAGCTAGGCCACCTAGAAAGTAATTTAGCAACTTCGAACAGGGAGTCTTCTTCGACAAAGTACCTGTTCCTTTAACCAATTCTCTAAGCTCCAAGGGATCGATTTTCGTTACCTCGTACGATATGAGGTCGACAGTCCCGCCACCAGCATCGCAAAGGACAAAAGCATCGCCGATCTTTAGATCGATCAGAATTATCTATGTGATGAGGTTCTGGACTCACGCTGATAGCTTTGTCTTTGAGACTATACAGCGTGTAACGAGCAGCGGCTTCCGGTTCCTTGATGAGTGTGATTGGGAATATGCCTGCTTTCTTCGCTGCCTACATATGTATCAGGAGTCAGCTGATTGGTCGGAGTTTAAGATAGGGTGGCAGTAATACCCTCTCAGTAATACTTCTTGCTTTATCCGACCACAACGCCGGCACTGTGAGTACAAATTTCTTCTGCAGCATTTGGAGATAGTCCTGTGGCCAGGATGCTTCAATCTTGGATAGAGCATGTTTGTACAGCGCGGAAATATAGTCCGCTGCCACATCGATGGGTGGTTTACCTAAGCGCTTGAGCTCGGCTCTTGTATTGGTTTGAGGTACATAAAGTGGTTTAGGTTGGTCAGGGTCAAGAAGAAGCTTGATTCCTTCTATTTTACCTTCGATGGTTGTGTGAGCAAGCTCATATCCCCAAGCGAAGGTCTGGGGTGAATTCTTCTCATAACGGATGATTGTAGGCACCTTGGGCTTATTCAACCCCCCAGGCCACTCTGTGATGGGAATAGGCTCTGGCTTTTCAACCCCCGTAAAGAGATAGGCTACACCGCTATATGTAGTGCCAAAGTCCACTCCAATAACGAGTTTGTCGCCATCTTCATTCATACTCAAGCCTTCAAAGGCGCTTTCCATTTTTTGGTCTGTCATTGTCTCCACTAACAGGGTCAGTAGGACAATGTAGGGCGCAAAAGCACTTCCAAGGCTCTCTTATAGCAATCGGTGGGGGGTGTTTGAGCAATGTCCGAATTAACGACAAATTTGACACGCTTAAGATTTGCAAATGTTATGTGTGCCGGTTATGGCTCTCTAATTATATATCTTGCTTATATCTGTTAAATGAACTGATACGGCTTGTTGGACCCCATAGGCTTCAAAAAGCGTGGCTGAGTCTAGACTTATCACGGAACGCAAGCCAGGAAAACCGTGGTGCAATTATTGGCTCTATGCACATGCAATGCGCTGTTCATAGTTGATTTCGTTATCTAGCGGGGTCATACTGACCTATCAATTGGATAATTTACGACCTCATCAGATTAAAGCTAGACTATTTTGCGGCATGAGGACGCCTTGTTTGGGAGAGGGCGGGCTATCGGTATCATAAGCGAAGCCGCTATCCCATCAGCCACCAACCCCCAAAATTCACCATTTGCCGAAGCGATCAGGCTGAGAACAGTTACACAGCATAATAACTTGGATACCCAGGTTTATACCAGCCCAAATACAGGCTGTGAGACTGCTGACAATGTTTTTTGCAGCTCAGTGTCCGTAAAGGAGAGTTTGAGCCGCCTCCCACCATTAGGGGATTCACATGTTAGTATAATCGGCCTCCAGGTTAAAGGCGTTATTGGATTCAGAGGCTAGAGCTGTATCTTGCACACACGATTGTGCATGTGCCCTGATGGTGTGGGCCCAACAGGTACATCTACCCAATCCGAAGACTTCTCGATCGTATTTGGAACATGTCCGTGCAGCATACCATTAATCACTCAGATTCAAGCCAATAGGGCTTAAGGAGTGAGATAAGACAGGGATTAGAGGCATTAGTCAAGTCGATTGTCACTAAGGAAGCCCCCACTCTGGAAGATTGTCTATCGCAGGGCTGACCTCGTTTTGCTTCGACTGCCGTCGCCCGCCCCACCATTTCGTTCTCATCAACATTCGCTTCCGAAATCTGTGGTGCATAGTGCACAAAAGGCTTCACACAGACCATCAGTGTCCAACAACAACTCCATAATGGATATTGACAGGGATGGAGACTCAAACATCGACCAGCAACAGCCTACAGGTGAACAGCGAGTTATGCAACACATGACCGCAATCGGCCAAAATATGCTCGAAGCCATACAACAAGGCACTGAAGCAATGATGGGACGGCTAAACGTAGGCTGTTCCAAGACTTTGTGGTCTGTAATAACGACAACGTAGGCTGCAGTAGAAGCTGGAACCGCGTCACAAAATAGCAGATACGATACCCACGTATCACAAAACCAGGGACTTATTATTGCTCAGCTGCAGGCTCAAATTGGAGGACTAACCGAGGACCTTCGGATCCGAGAAGCCCTCCGAGCAGATTCGGAGGAGAGGTTCAGGGCGTTGGAGAAGAGAAACAGAGAACAGGAGGTCTATCTGCAAAAACATAAAGCGGAAGTCACGCGTTTGAAGAGTATCATTGTCAAGAGTGGAATGCCACAGACCGGCCCTACCGATGATCAACTCCGCGCCGATTTTTGCGCAATCAGAGATAGCATCCTTAGGCTTGTCCGTGTGTACTTTCAAGCCCAAAGCATGATTCTCAATCACAGCCGTAGGGAATCACCGGCGATGAAGGACAGACAAATTAAGTGGCTGGGTGGTTGGGCCCACCAAAGGCCAGAGATTCGAAATTACCGCGTGCAAGGAGCAATTTTTGAAATCATCAATGAGTGTTTCTTCGCAAAGAGATTTTTTGATGTTTCCACCAAAGACGCGGAATCGTTGAGATACTTAGAAGAAGAAATGGAACATTGTTCCAGAAGTATTGCTCTCCCTGCTCTCTGGTCCTAGCTTCGTCGCTGATTGTTGATGAAGTTTCAAAGGTAGATCTTTTAGAGTGGCGCAGACGAACAGTAACGGCTACAAATGCCCTGAAACTACCCAACGATGAAGCTGAGAGGGTCGCGAAGAAGATCCTGGCCACGATGGAACCCGCGCTTACACAGAGCAGACACCAACCACCACGAGTAAAGTATGAACAGTTGGAGCGAGACATGGTGGCACTATGTGGAAAAGCCTTTCAGCTCCTCCTAGACATTAGGGAAAGCAAGGCTTTCTTGAAGGTGATTATTCCACAACTCGGCGAGAACCTCAATGAAGACGAAATGGAGTTGGTCGCTGTAGAGGGTAAGGAGACTTCTGCTCTGCCCCGAGTTGAGTGGATCGTTTTTGGCGGTCTAAGGAAGACAACTCCATACGCCGATGGTCTGGAGGAGACTATCCTGCTGGAGAAGTCACAAGTTGTTGGCCGGATCGAATGAGAAAAGTACGGCGAATTCTGCAACTTGAAAGAATGGAAAACGAGAATTGAAAAACGTAAAACCTGAATGCGACGACCATGAACCATAAGCCATGACATGTTACCTGGATTATCTAGGTATGAACTAACAAGTAGAAGTACCAGCTCTAGATATCGGGTATGTTGTTCCATGCATGGTCTCCATGGCGGTCTAGGTGATATTGCCCCTCAAAAATCTCAAGGCGCACGGTCAAGTATTTGTATTTAGTGGGTGGAGCCCAGTAAAAAGAAGTGCCTCCGCACGATTGAGTTTTCGTTGATAGGCTCCACCCTCACCAGAGCCCAAGGCTGGACTTAAAGCTGATAAAACGGACGTTAAACGACCCTCCAAGAACCCCTAAACTTGATTTTCCGTGCGACAAAGACAGTCCCTGGAACCCCTCAGGTTTAGGGTGTATTTAGGGCCCGGCTTTAGATCCAGCCTTACTGGGCTATATGATAAGAGGGTGGAACCTCCTATTGCATTGCCTGCGTCTTTCCTTGCTCTTTTTACTTTTTTTTACGCATGTCAGTCATGCGCGATGGCAGGCTACGTAGCTTGCATAGCTTGCAAAGTAGTAGTGCTGGTGGCAATTTGGTGGTGTTGATGGTCGTCCTACTTACGAGAATCCACATTGCTACACGTAATTCTCGCACACAGCGCGTAGGGTAAGTCGCGGAGTGCTACCCACAACAATGCCATGCTCCTCAGCACTTGACGTAAGCCCAAAGACCCAAGATGCCGGATTCTCTAGAGGCTAGATTGCATCAACTCGCCTACCTCGGCGCCCTCGTTTCCCTAGGTTGTTCAGGCTGGATCTGCATCTGTCATTAACTTTCAGCAAGGGGTCAATAAATCACTCGAGAATGCTACGAGCATAAGCATTAACCCTTACAAGATTTGTCTAATCTCTTAGATAGCAGCCATCAAGACGGGATTCGGTACATTTGTTCAGAATTCACTGCGCACAACCGTGTCCTCAAGAGCATTCATGTCTTTCCCCTTTGACCTATACCAACCCATGTCGCTCCAACCTTGGCAGTCACCATCGATTATCGATGGGACCAGCAAGATATCTTCGTCGTCTATGTAATCTTTAATGAAGGAGCTCCGACCATGGCACGTCAAAAGTAACTTTATAACCACTTGCTTGCAACTGTCCATGATGTTCAACAGCTCATTGATCGCTTTCAAAAAGTCTCCGCGCCACTCCAAACGCTCGTAGAAAGTGATTGCGTCAATCATCCAGTATAGGAAAGTCATCTTCGGTAGTTGTTGGAGAAGGTCGTGGAAAAATCTACAAAGAGTCTGGAGATGGTCGGCCTTAATTCTATCCACGTCTTCTTGACTAAGGAAAGTAAGGTCCCAGGCAAAGTCCTTTACTAAAAGCTGCGCAATGAGGCTCTTGATCATCCAAATAGCGTCGTCTTTGGTACTTTTGCTCCCTGTCGCGCGCAGAGAGCAGAAGAAGTTGAGCCTTATCATCGGCTCAATTGCTTCAAGAGTCTCGAGCATTTTGGCGGCAAGAAAAGTGGTTGGAGAAAAGACCTCATTGCCGGTCTTATTGCCATTGACCAAGATGCTCTTTGATCGAGGGCAATTAAGCCACATTCGGAGTTGGGGTGATCGCATGATCCATTTGACTCTGTCTTGATCCTCCGTGCTAAGTAGGTGGCCGTTTGCTAAGCAACGTCGTAAATCTCGAGCTGGAATCTCCGAAAATCCTAGCATGGAAAGGAGACCCTTAATGTCAATTAGTATTTGGAATGTCAGAAGAATGTATACATCAGTACCTGGAAGGGCTAACCTGGTATCGATCTCCGGGACTCTACGTAAGAGGGTGACTGATGAGGCTGATGGAGCGACTGGGGATTTGAAACTAGGACAACTCGTCAGTCCTCCCGTTCTTATGGCCTCTGGTGATGTTCGAACCTTTGATAGATTCAGACGCGACGCCAGGACTGCTTGACAGAAGACTGAACATTTTATTTACGATCCGCTCTTCCATCGCATCGCCAATGCGAGCCGCAATAGTTTCCATCATCTTCTCTTCCATCTGAATATCCTGCTTAGCAGCTTGAAGTTGTCTCAGCATCGTCTCGATAACATGGACATGTTCTTCGATGTATTGTACGCTATGCTGCGAGCGCACACCAGCTTCCCGATCCATCATGGCAGTCAAATCTTTGACTTCATCTAGATGAGTCTGTAGCGTCTTTTTGTAATTTGAGCCTTGAATTATCGCTTTCATTGTGCCTTCTGGCCGAATGTTAGTAGAACTATTGAAGAGCAGCCGTATTACTTATAAAATGATGACGGACCTAAGCTCCCTTCACTGAGATAAGTCATGATATGCCGAAGCGCCACCAGTACTGCTTTGCAAAGTTGTGCGGTCTTCTGAATGAGCTTCTGAGGTCTCTCATCACTGTACAATTTCCGGTACTCAGCTGCGCGTGCAACGGATTCCGGGGTTTCTGCTAACGCTTTGAAGATGGCAATCTATATATCGTTTGCACGCTTCGCCGCCTATGGACGTGAGACATTCCACTAAGAAGGACTGAAATCGACTTGCCGCTTACCAAAACGACCATCTTGAACACACCACAAACGACAGCACCATAGTCGCCGTCGGGCAGAAGATTCAGCCAATTGTCGAACCCGGCTATATTCCTCCCTATCTTCGAACAAGACAATTTTATCTTATCACTTTCATCATCAGAACCCAACCCACTAGTCGCTACCTCAATTAATGCCTGAATCTCACTCCAGGTACAGGCTACAGTATCGAAGTGGGCTACGCCTTGAGGTGTCAAGCCGGTCTTCTGCTGATGTTTGGCCACTACCTCTTTCAGGTCTTGCAGCTGGGACTTTGCATCGCTAAACAAAGCATCCTCCTCGCTGCTCAAGATCAGTTTTACACAACGGGGGTGGCAGAATTAGTGGTAGTCTTCGCCTACTCCGCAAGCTCCTCCCTCCTTTCCGGTTTCACAAATGCACTAACCTCTGACGAGTACTGGAGAGGTGGCTTTGCGATGGCCGGACTCAAATCACCATCCATACAATCTTGCATGAACTCAACTGGTAAGCTGACATGCGCTTTCTTCCGTACGCCTATCGCCTGCTTGAAACGCGCTGCCTTCGACATCGAGGCTCTCTTACGTTATGGTCCAGATATTCAAAGAGTTGGAAATAGTTAAATATGAGGCGGTGCCACTTTTACTGGATATTATAAAGGTTACTGCGCCATGTAAGAAGGATTGGAAATGCGCGGAACCAGGTTGCTTATATTTGGTGGGCAGAAAATGGGGAGCGTTATCGTCCCTTTCCTTTTTCAGCCTCATGATCCGCTGAGGATGTTATTTTCCGACCATCAATTTTACCAAAAATCCGCGGGGCTCAGAATGTGGTGCCACCTCTCAAGAGATAAGCCATTGCGTAGTTTGGCCTGATCATCGTTGTTCGGATAGGGATACATCGCCTCGGAAGAGAGCATCAGGGGTGTCGGACACTGACCAATTTGCTTACTCGCAGAAGCCAGCCCCTCGCCTAGCCCCCACTAGATAATGCAAGCTTGTTGACAAATGACATACAAATGCTTGTGTCCTACCGTTCCCGTAACGGCAGTCTCACGTAATTGTCATGCAAGGTGACTTGTCTGACTGCTTTATTTGCAGAATCGTCTTAAGCGGCGCCGCGATTTGCCTTATCCACGCTTCCATGAGCATTTGCGAGGCTCTTAAAGGTGCTTAGTTGATCGTCTCGCTGTAAACCCGCCGCGTACCCGTCGATTTATTGGGCATTGGCATCTTGCTGCTTACCACATCGTGGAAACCCTAGACAGCGAACACAGTTGCCTCTCCTGCGTCTCGCTATTCGTTACGGAGTCTGAGGGCAGAGCCACCAGAACTATCACAGGCACCATGGTCCGCGACTCGACCATAGTCCAGCCAACTGTCGACACGCAAGCTATAGACGTCGCTGGAATGAAGCTTCCCATGGCCAGTCTCGGGATTCAGGACATGAGCCGGAGCCACGATATGCTGCAGCAGGGTCTAACAGAAAGCCAACAGCATGAGATACCACATCTCGCAGCAGGCATCACAGAGGAATGCGACGTGGATCATAGTACCACAGAGTCTGAAAGGCCGCAAGATACCAATGGTAAGCATACAAGTGACCCCTTCAGTTGACTTAACTAAACAACATACTCAAAATATCTAGAGCAATTAGCAGCTGTGGAAGACACTAAGGTGGGAGAGCACCTGTCTCTCGCCTCCAGCCCTGATATGGAGCCGAATACCGAGGGGGACGTCGACGACACTGAGATGATCTTACAGCAGGTGATCCAAGTTATTGAGGACGCAGTTGGCGATGAAGAGACTACGCATGTTCTTGAAAGCGAAACCAGAATGGCTACATCCTATCCCATAAGTAGCTGCAGTCCACCTTTCAGGGGTAATTCGCAGAATAATGCCGCTTAGTAAAACAACGCGCTTCTTTATTTATATACCTTCCTAATTAACTATAAAGTTCTACTATTATAACTAATAAAGCTTTAATACTTTATAATTATATTTCTATAAATACTAACTATATTACCTTAGATCTTAAGCCTTTAAATTTTATAAAAAAAACTACCTCTAAAGCCTTAATAGAAGCTTTTATTTATACCTCTATAAATCTAAAAACTTTATTTTATTAGAGTAGGTTAACTATTCAATTATATTCCTCTCTCTTTGTTATATAATATCTTTAGAATATGGAGGTCAATTCAAAGGAACGGCAGAAGATCCTAGCATTCGCAGAAGAGCATTTTAAGGAGTGTGAAGCCTTGAAGACTACATGGAACGGGCGACAGATCCGAAATGCATTCCAGACAGCTATTGCCCTAGCAGAATACGAAATTCACAAGTTGAAAGAACGATTTGAGTTGACCAATCCAAAGCCTCGCCTGGAAGTAGGCCAGTTCGAGAAGGTGGCTGAGGCATCCCGACATTTCGACGAGTATATTAAGGTAACTCTTGGTTCGGCAGAAGAAGACCTTGCGAGGGAGAGATTCGAGCGGAGAGATGATCTTGGAATGTCTGACATAGAACAAGAGGCTGGATCGAAAAAGAAGAGGACCACAAAATTATACCTAAAAAACAACAGGAGAAGAGGAGAGAACTTACCAATTGACTATTGAACCTAAACAAGAGTGCAAAGAGAAATGGTTCTAGATACGGCATTTTAGTGCAAAGGATATTATCATTATCACGAACTACCCAAGATATGAATTTAATAGTGGCAAGATTTGAAGTATGACAGGTTGCTAGTATGAGATGGTAAACTATGTAGGAGCTGTAGCTAACAGAAATATAGGCGGCCCCGAGCTGGGTACGCCGCGCAGTAGTTCGAGTCCAATCTATTGGTCGAGTCCAATCTATTAGGTCCAACCCTATAGGGCTATCCAGTTGATAGGTGTTTACAGCCGTGAGCCCTTCTAAATCTAGTAATTTTCAGAACAATTTAATGGCTGTATAGCCAGCCAGCCGTGACAACTATCACTGTGCCATGTCCGGTTTATCCGTATTCAACGCCCAATTGCTGCCGCGTCCTCCTTAGTCAGCTTTGCCCAGTGTATCCGGGGCTGCCGTGGCTAGTAAAGCGGTCGCTACAGCCGTTGAAAACGCAAAGAATGCTTTTGCTAACGATTACTACAACAATCGGTTCTTCCGCAATGTCTACAATGGTCAATATGCCGTGTTCTCCTTGCACGGCCCGCAGTCGGGCTGTTGCAGTACCTCAAGTCACTGCTGCCGCCACCGTTCATGGCTCACTCTTTCAATGGTGAAGTCCTGATACTAATACTTTGATTTAAGCTTATAGATGTTGTCTGCTCCTAATCTTCCAATTTCCAAATACATCAGTGCTTTCTGGATGCCCTAAGCTCAAACAGGCATTATTTTCCAAGCAGAGGGGTTTCCAAACACAATCTCAGGCATCGGAATATTTCAAGATTGGCATTTCAAGCGTCACAACATCATCTTAAAAAGATAATCGAGGACATTTGATATTCAAATCCTTTGTTTGCTTTTTCGGCCAATGCTATTCTGTTGAGGATCAGCAGCATAGCCCCTTCCCCTAGCGTCACCATTAGCTTGCCACCATTAGGTGTTATCCTGTTAGCACTCCTTATCATGTATATTAGCAGCGACCTCTATAGATTCTAGCACCTCAGGCGAGGCATCATCCATCCTCGACAGAGTCGACAGTTATAAGCCCGGTTTGCCCTAGCTAGTATCACTATTATACTATTGAATATACCACCGCTGCATCTTGTCAACAGCCTCGACCTCACTTAGTTTAAGTTAACACGGCAAAGCTACCGTCACCCTATTTTCATTTCTTCAACACGGAAGAGCTCTAAGGAGCTACTATTACTACCTTTTTCAACACGGCACCATCAGTTATTTAATCAATATCCTAGTCTAAGTAGACATCGAGCCTAGCGACTACCAGCCAGTCGATCTAGCGGTCTCGTGCCTAAGGCTATTCAAGGAATAGCTAAGAGGACGAGTTTAAGCCTAGAGACTTCTAGGATAGTAGCTAATCCAGCGGTCGAAAGCCCAAGGCTATCAACACTATTAGCAACAGCTATGGTCGCCGTTTTTATATTAACCTCACTCGCAGAGCAATTAGAGCTCCGTCTATCAACTGCCACCAGCTACTATTAGTTACTATCAGCTGCCGTTAGGCACCATCAACAACACCATCAAATGCCATCAGCTATCATCAGCTACCGTCGGGCACCAACACCATTAAATGCCATCAGCTACTATCAGCTGCCGTCGGGCACTACCACCCCAAATCACTATTATCACCACCATCGACGATCCTTTCATTAGGCCATTCGTCTCAGCAATTCACTTCTATTCAACCTTTATCAACAAATCAGCCTAACTATACGGTGCTTAAGCTAGGAGGTACGTTAGGATATCTAGATAACATAGTCGACATTGCAGGACTCAGCGTTTCAGCGATTCAGCTTGACCACCGCTCAAGCTAGGGGGGTGTGTTGAGGATCAGCAGCATAGCCCCTTCCCCTAGCGTCACCATTAGCTTGCCACCATTAGGTGTTATCCTATTAGCACTCCTCATCATGTATATTAGCAGCGACCTCCATAGATTCTAGCACCTCAGGCGAGGTATCATCCATCCTCGACAGAGTCGACATATTCTTACAATTCATTGAGCTCTTGCCTCCTATCCTTATCGCAGAGTTCATCTAGATTGTACAAGGCCCAATGCCATGTCTAAAGCCACCCGCGAAAAAATGAAATAATCCACTAACATGCAGCGGTGACAGCATTGGGGTACCCTTCTATATTCATCATATAAGCTGGCATACTGCGAAAGTCGATGACAACACAGGAGCCGTCTGCCCTGTTAGCTGTCACAAATGCTCCACTTGACGACCCCCATGGATAGTCTGGCGAAGGAGCTTGAAAAAGCTGCACGTTTCTGGGATCAGGGTACCGAGCGGCCAATCCCACAGCCACTCGGAAAAGAGGCGCATACGCATAGTCGACATTTGGGTCAACGGTACCAGCGATACCGATTCCTCCGGCGTTCTGAAGTCTTTGGCAATTGTCGGAGGCATCTGCTCCTGGCCCCACCTTTGTTATCTTTGCAACCCCACTCGGTAGTACTGCGTGCGTTAACGACTGTTCTTTTTTCGTCTACCACACCATGTTTACCCACAACGGGAAGGATGTACTCACAATAGGTTACAACGGTCGCTGCATGCTGTAGACCAGACTGTGCGTTAGTCGCTGACCTGAGCAGTACGCCCGCATATTGATCTAGCGAGCATATAAGCCACGGCTGCGATTGGATTGGAGTGAACTCCTACATGGCTCGGCAGCGCCCCCCAACCATAACATAGCATTGCTCCTGAAGGCTCCATTGTAATTATTGCAGGTTTCCTCGTAGCTTTCTTGTGTAGTGGCCCAAGTTGCTTTCGTCACGCGAGCTAAAAGGTTTTTGTGAGCTTAGGTCCGAACGAAGCTTTAGATGTAGTTGACTGAAGACTTACACGCCATGATCGCTTGAGACAAATCGCTCTGAGATCCTATCATGTTGTAGTCAGGATTTTGAAATCGAAGCAAGCAATCTTGCGACTGGATGATAGTAAAGCCCTGACCGGCGGTGAAAGGATCTAATTGGGGTTGTGTTCCCGCAGGCCCATCGTAATTGCCCTTGCCGATTTGCTGGCAAGGAACCGAATAGATTTGTGGCAGCGCCGAGAAAAGGAGGAGTATGCAAGTGTGGAACATGCTTTCGAGTGTTGTATTGCGGGTTTGCTTGAGGTGGAAAAGGGTATGACAATAATTGTTGATCAATAATGAGTTGAAGATGCCGTGGAATAGGCTATTTGAGTGAATGGGCAGCCAGGACATAAGATCCAGAAACCACTGCGGAGGTTGCTGAGCTTTAGCAAGCGCCGCTTTTACACAATACTGTCGATGTATACGAGATATTTGCCAACTTGAGACAATTTGACGGAAGTACAGTCATGTCAGGCTCTAGGGCATGAGGCCTAGCTTTAGTAATAAGTAGATGTTAGATCTCTGGCTTTTCGTAGAGTGCCAATGACTTTCAGCGGGGTTGGATCGCTTTGTTACCTGCGTGAGTAAGATTTGATGGGGGCCATGGTTCCGCTGATAGTTGACACAGCTCCGTCAAGCGAAGAGTAGCTGTTTCATCTCTTCCTCCAATCAGAGAGATTGACGTCAATACGTGCAATGAGTTGGTTGAATACCTGTCGGTGTGCAGGCGCCGCCAGCACTATGCCGGAAACCTGGGCACTCTCCATGAACAAAGCCGTTGAAAGCTGAAAGGTGGCGGAGTCATCGCATCACCGGACAATAAATGCGACGAATATAGATTGTTGTAGCATTTGAAAGTGGAAGATATCTCGGTAGCACGGGGGCAGTGTTCCTGCAGGAAAGAAGGTTCGGATCCTGGCAGACGCAGGGACGCTTCCGATCTCGACTGTCAGCCTAGGAACGTGTTATATGCTACTCAGGGGACGAATCATTCGCATTGGAGGCAATTGTGGCTCTGTCATCATCTCCATTCCATTCGTCGGGTAAGCATTCACGCTGATGTGATGTGGGTGAGCATAAGCCGCTTGTAAAGGCGCTACCATCGGTTTACCGAATTGGCCAATCATGGTCTACCCTAGCCCTAACCCTATCTGTTCGACCCCTGAATAGGGCTGAGCATCCATGAGTTGCAGAATGTCCGCCCACACACCTATCAACTTTTGAAACTATCAAAACATGGATCCTGAAATTTCGAATTTCAATTTCATGCTTTGCCACCGGATATGGCCCCGCTTTAATGGTATTCAATTTGCTCAAACCTAATACCTGGTGAAACCGGCGACCGTAAGCATCACCCATCATCAATGCTCCTCTCTTCTCATTTGTACACTCGTTTGCATTCTACAAAAGCTCAGCCGAATGTTGAGTGCACTGCCGTGTGTGCTTGTCAGTATCATAAAGCAGCAACCAAAATCTCCTCTAGTCATCAGCATTTCAGTCTATCAATCCATCTCTATAAAACAGAATGGGTCTGCTTTTGCATCTTCGAATGCCAACCTTGAGAAAATCAATCTTGCTTGATCACTTCTTTTATAGCTCGACCCTTGCATGCCAGTTTTTGCGATAAAGATGCGCTTCCTTTTATCTGGTGTGGGCATTGCCCTGACCGCGGGTCTGTTTGCAAACGCCACGAGACTTCCCCCTGCGACTGTTACTATGACTACGAGGCTGGGACCAGAGACAACTGAGAAGGCGATCCTTGCGAAGAGAGGCAATTGGGTGGAAGTATGCCCAACGCCAGACAATACTTCGGGTTGCAAGGTCATTGCTGTAGACCAAATATTGTCGGAACCAAACGGGGGCCATTACGTGCCCGAGTGCGATGCCAATGGCTCCTGCCACTACATTGGCTTTGCCGAACCTACTGGTTACACGATCACAGGCGCAACCAGCTACGAGTTGACCAGTGCAGCCGGCGGAGCCATATTCATTGTTCCATTGCCAATCCCACTCCCCCCACCAGAGCTTCTCCCAGTACCAATACCACCACCAGAGCCTCCAGTCGATATCCCAGATGCACCGGAAGACCCAAATTTGTCTTTAGACTTTTTTCAACCTCCAGCGACAACCACGCCAGCGCCAGCAACAACGCCGTCGCCAAAGCTAACAACACCACCAACCAGTGCATGCGAGCTAGTTTCTTCCAGAACTCTGTTGTCGACCATTACAGTATTTGCCGCTATGAATGATGATTGGCTGGAGAGTGTGACTTCAGAATACGGCTCAACTCTTTGCTACTTTTACGATTGGAATGCAAGTCCGACCGCAAGTCCGACCTGCTTAGCTGATGGTGCTCCGTGGTTAAGTCCGACAAGTTTAGCTTTTCCCCCCTACTTCAGTCGGGGTACTGACTGCCTCTCGTCTCAGCTTCTGTGATTGTGGCACTTCGGCCACTTATCCAACTCTTCCTGCCGTAGCTGGTCAAACGACTGCTAATTGCGCTTACACCGTCCTTCCAGCATCACAAATCACCCCAGTCTCGACGGCTGCTGCACCCACAGATATACCTGGTGAAGGAGGTGTGCCAGGATGCGCCGCAGTGATCTATCCTGACGGCCAAGCTTGTCCAAATGCAAATTGTAAGTCATCCTGATCAGGCTATGTCCTCCCCACCCGAACGCCGCTTTGCACCAATACTTCAGAGGCTTGATCTACGCCGCCCTAAGCTTTATTAAGCTAGGTACCTTCGTTAAAGCAAGGCTTCAGCGCTGACCTGAGCTTCTGATCTTAGACTGCAATTGTGGTGGCACAGCTGCCCCTTTCCTGACGACTACAATCTCCGGGATTTCTGCCACCAATTGTGACTACACAATTCAACCCACTGCAAATAGCTGTCCCACCCCAACCACGACTACCGTTCCTCCACCAGTGATACCTCCTCCAACGACGACTGCACCATCTTTGCCCCCTCCAAGCCCTACTGTGGGGTTCTTAGCTTGTGTCGACCAGTCCGAGACCAGCGGCTGCAGTGGCATTGGTGACGTACACTCATGGTCTGTGGATGCAACTGCGGATTATATGCAACAGCAATTCGCGTACCCAGTCGCGTTCACTTCCGCCAGTGCAGATTTCACTCGAACGTACATGGCTAGCGGCGTGACTTACATGATGACTTTTGCCTGGATACCTGGATGCACCACGTACGCATCGTAAAGACCAGACCGACCGCTCGATCCAACCGTCGAGTACAATTGGGAAGGAATCCTCAAGGACTGTTATTATAACTGTGAGCCTCTGTCAATTTTTGAAGAATAGGTGACGAGTCGAAATGTTGATAGTTGAACTTTTAGGTACTGGCAATGCAGGTCTTGGAGGCTATGTGGACGTCGGCTGCTTGCGTTACAGCTTCTTTCCGAATCAGGTCAATGGTGTGTTCGGTACCTCTGGCCCTGCCAACCCGTC
The DNA here is from genome assembly GCA_018257855.2 of Cladonia borealis. Lineage (NCBI taxonomy): Eukaryota > Fungi > Ascomycota > Lecanoromycetes > Lecanorales > Cladoniaceae > Cladonia > Cladonia borealis. Next base: position 1,425,264 of record JAFEKC020000015.1, read on the forward strand.
GCTCTTCTGGAACACTATGCATTATTGTTAAAGGGTCGTCTACAGCAAAATAGCCTTTCAAAGTTTTCCCCCTCAACATATGTGCCAAGCACACGATCTTACATGATTGTCACTCGCCCGAGGAAGTCCTAATTTCAGGTCTTTGATGGTCTTGAGTCGCACATCACCTTTTTGGTGCGTTGATAAAGACGCCTTTGTGAAGTCTCCTGTAGCTTCCAAGACTCTTCCTGGTCATAGACACGGGAGAATCTTAATCCCTAACCCTGCAGAGCCCAATTATCCATGCATTTTTACTCGCCAGCGAACAATGGTAGTACCAGAACGAGGTACTCCACAATACCATATGCTTGGAATGGTTTCCCGTCCTAAAAATTTCTACCCAGGCGACTGCACCACCAGTGAATCGTCTGCCCGTCTGAGTGCTTCGAGAAGATACGCGCCAGAGACTACCACTTCTTCTCGCTTCTTCACAACGTGCAAGGCCATCAACATGCCTAGATCTCCTGCGCAGAGGACTGAAGGGAACAGATATTGAGAAAGGCCTATCATTCAGCGCGCCAACGTTTCTAGATATGGTCAAACCGATAATTTTCTGATTCAAAGGACATTTTGGGACATCAACGTATGATTGGTAACAGTGCGTAGTGAATTAGAGGAATTTCCATCGTGCAAGAGCCCGGCAGATTTGATGTAGCGCTAAAACGGATCCGTGTTTCTAAGAGGCCTGGTACTTGACAAACTTTTGTAGGTAAGAGATGTCGAATTGGAAGGATTCGTCAATTTGTTTATGAATGTCTCATCCAGTGCGTCTTGATCGGTTAATAGAGACTGCGTTTGGGGACGGTCGAGTTTTTTTTGGATCAGTGATAGCGTGTGGTCTATTCGATCAATGCGAGACTTTATTTCATCAAGGGTTTGAAATCTAAACTCAGAGTGTTAGCCAAAAGACATTATGTGTATCTCTTCGAGAGGAATTAGGCTCGCATATAGAAATTGTGTAGGAGCAGTTGGAAATAGCGGTAACTTGCATCTGATTCATATCCTTCGGCTTCTTCTTAGTGCCAGAGTATGTACAGCTGACACCTTTCTTTCTGCATCTTACACATTCTTGCTGCCCTCTATCACACTTGGTCTTCCAGATGCGACAGTTGTCACATGATATACCAAGCGGATTTAAAGTGGTCTGCGACCCTTTTTGACTATGCACAACAAGCTGTGGATGCTGTATTGGTACCTCGTTAAGTTGGAATTTATCCATCGCAAGCTTTGCTTATCTTGTTGTGTATTATCTTGACTAAGATAAGAGCCAGATAATTTAAAAACGCAGCCACGAGCTCATATTTTCGAAAGCATAGCCGGCGAATCTTTCTATGATGACCAATTCGAGAATTTAACGGGACGCTACAGCATAACTATTTATGCTGTTGGAGCATTCAGGGTCCGTTTGACTTCGACTGTGCATAGCCAAGTTCCAGGTCTTGGTGCTGCCAAGGCGGGGATACATTCTCCTTGCAGTAGATCTGCGTAACGATGACCTATGTCTTGGCGTGGGTGTCTCAAGGCCGTAAATGATCTGCAATCTTTACATTAACACCTTTTGACATGCTATTCGCCGGGGTATAAGAGCAATATCCTTGCGATCGGCATAAAAAGTACCGAGGCCTCATGTTGCAATATGCAGTGTTTACCATCAGATCTACGTCTTTCTCTGTTCTAACACCTCAGTATAGCCTATCATTAAGACATACGAAGCAGGGTTTACCAAAAGTCAGTTCCTAAGGAGGTATACTAAGCCGTTGTTGACGAGGACTACAGAACTATTAACTCGAAGCATTCTACTTCTATACCCGTGGTTTCGTCAAAATCGCCCTATTTACCTTCATATTCGAATCATCTGGCATCCGTGGTGGACCGCTCTCTTTTCATTACAGCCTAAAAATGTCAAATTTGCGTGTCCCTTCAGCTCGTATAGACGAAGTCGCTAGAAGCGATAGGTCCGACTCTAAAGTCCCTGCTGAACTAATGAGCACTCAAGTGATAAATTAATAGCCAGCCAAAGAGACATAATGTACTACAGTAGTTGATAAGGCCCATGTGTCTTATCGAACCGCTGGTGATTCAACACACTGCGCGCCTTCCACAAAGTAGGCCATGGTTAACCATTGCAGAGCTCTACATAACGCCTAGAGAGACTTTTAGATCTCTACATCAACAATACCTACCAGTCTCCTCTGCCGGTTGTCTTATTGGCCTTCTTTTCGTTGCTATCTATGCCAGAAAGGCTGGGGTCAACGCCAGCTGAGGAGCCTCTACTGGCATATGACTAGCAAGCCACTAATATAGCAATCACACCCTATTGCATGATAGCGTCTATAATAGAATTAGATAGTTCGTCTCAATTTTCCCACAGCTAGCTACGTAGATAGACTAAGATGCTAATGAAATGTTAGACATGCTCGCCGCCTTGGCTTTCCCTTCGACTCATTATTTGTATTACTTGCCACGCCAGGTAAATTATAGGCCGAAAGTAGATAATTGGCAGAAGGAGAACAAAGCGGACGGTACATCAAATGCAAAACATAATGTCGCTAGACTGTTCGCATATTATAGCTTGCAGAGCTGGTAGGCATATTTGCCACAGTATAACGAAAGCGATGGCGAGGCTTGCACTCACTGCTCAAGTCGAGATCTGGGCTGCGATGTGTACTGGAAACGTGAAGGTAGAAACGGTGAATGTTGATGTTCGGGAATTGATGATAGCGACTGCCATGGTTGCGGCGGCGCTTGGCCGGGAAATTGGCTTGGTTGAGCATGGTAAAGGGGTCCATGTTGACTGGGCGTGTAGGAGAGTAAGGCGGGTTCTCGGTGTCGAAGGTCTGGGCGGGTAGAGCTGCTAGTTGACTGTGTGGGAGGATTTTGCTGGTAAATTCGTGGTTGAGGGAGAAATGTGGCTTCAGCGCACATCATTTGCGTTCCTGACATGGATTGTTGATATTCCTTCATTGCTGGTGAAGAAGGAAGAAGCGGCGTCTGAGTGACCGATGGGTCTTGTTCGGCCTTTTGCTGGGGCCATGGAACATCTTTCTTGAGTACCATATCCCATGTAAGTCCGACATACTTAGCCAGAGCTTCTGCTTTCCGAGCATGTTCGTTGTTCAAGTATGCAGCATATTGGATATGGTGCATGAAGTCTGCTTCAGAAGCCGGCTGTGCGTGGTCTACATGTGGCGTCCCAGTTATCTCCTGCTCTGGTATTGGTATTCTTTCGTACGGCTGCTGACGAGCATCCTCGACTTTGGTAAGACTTGCTGGGTATATCTCATCTTGCTCCTGACCGAATCCGAGTTGAGTAATGGGATTGTTGCTTGCTTCGAGATGTGCAGTAGTTTCTTTTGCTTTGGTAGCTCCTGGTCGTTTATCTTCTGCTCTATCTCTTTCTGTGAACCCTTGCTTCTTCGCTCTGGCCTCCCAGTAATCATCTTGAACACGTCTGCCATCTTGAATCACCCGTGCGCCGAATTGACGAAATATCGATTTAGCAGTGACAATGGTGATTGGGCGAGATCGTACTGAAGAAGGTAAGATCGCTTGATGGATCAATACATCTTTCTCTGCTTGCGTAGCATTGATCTTATATAGAGATCGGTTCTTATTGAATAACATATAGGAATCCCGATATCCTAGAAGACGTGCACACTCTATTGCCAGCATGAACCTTTTGGTACCTCGATTTACCACGAAGAAAGTCCTTATCTCAAATTGTCGGCCTCCCAATGGTTCTCCCATACGTGAGACTTTTTGCTCTCCCGCTTCATCATATTCTCTCGGCAGATATTCGTCTTGTTCGGCCGTTACTTGATCCGTTGTGTGGCCTCGAACGGATGGCAAAGCTCTGACTATAGCAGATTTTGTATCGGTAGATTTTTGTGGTAGGCTTTGTGACTGTAACTGAGGAGTACACAGCTGGTCAGGACTTTTAAATGACGTCTGCTGTTTCGTGGTTGTAGGTTTGTCTTTCCTCTGGGGGGATTTGCCATATTTCTTGGGGTTTTGAACACCTGTAAAATCCCACTAGGTCAGCCAATGACGTAGTAAACTGTCACCATCCAGAGCGAAACCAATTCCCGAGCATAGCTCGCCGATGAGATACATACCATCGCCAGTATCACCTTTGAAGGTGTCTTCACTGTTTTCTAGAGATCGACTCCTCTTTCGTCCCAGATCCGTTACAGATGCATTGGTCCAGGACGACGCGGGGAGATAGTCCACTGTGCGAAAGGCAGCACAGTACCATTAGCATAGCTCGACAAGATATTATGGTTGATGATAGGGATCTTAGGCCGAGAAGAATAGGGAGCGGCTGAAACAATGTCCAAGCCGCCTTCGATCAAAAGAGGGGAATTCACCAAGCGTGTTCAAAACTGCTGGATTGGATCCACCAATGGTGTTTGGCCCAGTAAAATGTCCTTGTCCCACACGCTCCATCACATCCTTTCCTGGCGCGGTCAGAAACGACATTAAATTTTGGGGTCGCGAATGTCGTCGAATCAACGGTCCTGGTACGCGAAACCACGGTGGATAAGAAACGTCTATTGTACGGTGGTATATATCACGCTGTGGCCTGGATGTTGGTATATACTTGTAGGACTGCCATCTCAGTAATCCAATGGGAAGCGAGATTAGATGTGGGCACTGAACATTGCTCTGGGGGAGGCAGGCAGTTAATAAAGCCAGCTATGAGATATCCGTTCAACCTGCTGTCCTTGCAGATAATGTATGTCGAGCCAATGGTTAGCTGTCCTGCTGTTACCCACACTTTCGAACCCGTCTATGTCAATCAAATAGGCCATTATTTGAATGCTCATTGCCTGAAGATCCAGGAAAGGAATATGGTCATGGGTGAGCTCTACCTATTCAGGAAACTTGCGCCAAGAGTTATGACACCTATTCAGTTGGTGGGTAGTGCTCGGATGGCAATGCCGGCGCTTATTTCAGCACCGCCGGCATGGTGGGGAAAGGGGGATCGGCGCACTCCTCTTAGGAGGGACCATTACGACCACTACCTCAGTTTTCTTTGTCTCTGCGAGCCGTTTCTACGCCTTTTCTGCACCTTTTCTGCGCCTCGTACGTGGCACCTTGCCAGCTATCTAAGCTGCAAGCTTGTCACACCCACCCACACCGGTATATAGCGAGGTAGCTCAGCTCAGCCTCTATACCCTAGGTCTTCTATTAACTCTCTTATTTGCTCCAATTTAGTTGGGGGTTAGTGAGGCCACTAGCAGCTCCGCCGGCGAGCTTAGGAAATGAGCATCGACGCAGCGTTATTAGTAGGAAGCACAACCCACTTCTGCTCCTTGTTCTTTTTCATCTCCGCTGCTTTCTTCTGTTGTATCTTCTCAGCGTCTCAACAGGCTTTTGGGCTATACACTTGCCCCACCCACCCACGCCTATATATATCTAGATAGCTAGCCATCACGCCCCAGGTATCCTGTCGTTTAGACGGAGGGGGTCTCACTGATAGGCCTCTGCTCCCTGTCGCGGCCAATAACAGCAGCGCCAGCATGGGCTGACGGCAGCGAGCGGTGGGGGCCTGGAACTAAGCTTCTCAGCCAACCAATAAAGACTTGGAATATCTTAAGCATTACCAGCTTTTCACCCTGACCAGATGAGCACTAAGGTATGGATGGTCCTTCACTCGGTATCCCGCCTGCCTAACAATACTACATGCAAGGCCCATCACGCCAATACTCTGCCTAATAATACTACATGCAAGACCCATCACGCCAATACTACTTTTCAGGATACTCTCTACCTCACGAACCTCGGTAGAAAGGAAATACAGTACAGTCTTGATTTCAGGGTGTGTAGAGATAGAATTGCCATATCGGCTCGATTGGTACATTCAATAATCGTAGGGGAAGTACGGAGGGTACCAGCGCAGCGACTAAACGTCCCACTAACTTAATCTGGTTACAGTATTGACCTCATCCTCATATATTGGAAAACAATTTCGCAGCTGCAAGTCGGCCAAAGACAGTCCCCCTTCTTTTTCCGGCGATTCCCAAAACTGAGCAAGCTCTACACATAGCATAGTACCAACACCTCACCTTGGGTCACACTAGCGGCTGCACTACGTACTGTACACAGCCTAGGCCTCTGCTCGTAGCGGACAAGCGGTTAGCCTGATTATGTAGGGAAAGTAAGTCGTTATGTTACTGATCGCGAAAAATCTTTCCTATGCTTTCGGGAACAGCTGTAGGTGCATCTGTTAACATGTGTTACAAATAGCCAATGTTCTGCTAGGGGCTGGGTTTGGGGACAACGGCGAAAAGCCTGTTAATCCACATGCAGCCTACGATGTGGATTGAGTGTAAAATCCCCAGATGGTGCCTTCTCATATATGCAATGAACCATCTGATAGTCTTCATGCACGGCAAGATTGCGTACTGGTCTGAGGTGCTAAGATTGCCTTGGGTTCTACTTCCCGGCTACGCCGCAGATCGACCTCTCGCATTAAGCTTTCCGGTATCAGTACTGGGCGAATAGTATCGCCCCGCAAAGTGCGGAGCATGTTTGCACTATGATATGACATAGAGCCTGTGGCAACGATTGGGTGTTCTCAGACTCAGCAGATGATGAGTTGGCTAGCTAGACTATGATATATCCAGGCGCAAAAATGTCCCGTCTCTCCGAAGAGCGTCAAATCTGATTTTTTCGTTTGAAGGTCTTTTCTCTCCTGAGAATTGACATGACATTCCTCGTATCCATCCAGCTCTGGCTTATGTTCTCTTTCATAGGTCGAAATCTTGCGTTCGATCAAGCGCAGATTTCCAGTGAACTCACAGTAGAATATCAGTACGTGCTATGGCATCTGATGATTTGGAAAGACTCGAATGTTTCAAATTGAGAAATCACTAACGATTGAATAGCTGCGATAAGTTCGGGGCTATCAGTTGCAAATGTACATGCAATCAGGGCGGCATGTTCGTCACGCCAGGAACGAATTTCAGAATATCGCCTGGGGACGTCCAAAAGTGGACCTGTGAATTGGAGTGAACTCAGTCATGTACCTTCCTCATCATATCACTGACCAAACCTGATAGATGCCCAGAGCGTCGAAGTACGGCGGGGGTGATCGGGGACTCATATCTGAAACTCTGTTCCTACGTCTGCAACCAAGCTCCCCGAGCTACCGTGCGGTTGTAGTAACCCCAGTCAACCTAAAGTTCCTGTGCTCGCAAACGCTACAATCTTAAGCGGAGGTCCAATTGATGAATTGAAATATAAATTCGTCGTCTTCAATGGGGAGCATATCATCAATCTTTTGACACGATGCTTCTTCTCCGCCGTCTTCCTTTACTGCGAGCAGAAGACGCAGGACTGACACCTTTTGCCTGCACTGCTCTCCGCCAACGCAATAGAAAAAAAGATAGGAACCTATAGACTAGACCGAAGACAAGCAAACAAGCAATCGGAAAATGTCGATAATATTCAGGAATCATGAAGGCGTGACAAGAGATCATTATAGCCGTAAGGGTAGATGGTACTGGTTTTCTGAGGAATATTGCTTGTTCGTTTGCTTTTAGTGAGCGATCGTTTAAGCTTGGCCAATACAATCACAACCCTCCTATGGGTGGTTAACGATACCGTTGTCCCTTGAATGCCTTCTTCTTGCCTTTGGCAGGTTCCTTGATGCTGGAAGGTCGGTTCCACCGCCTGGGGGATGGTAGGCCAGCACCATACCAACCGCTAGGCTTTGGCTGGATTTGTTGATTGCCGCCCGCTTGCAATTGTGACTGAGACCGGTGAGTCGGTAAGTCAGTCCATTTCTGCATCTGCACCGAAATGGAGAAGATTAGATACAAGGCATTGCACACGAGAAAGCGGTAAGGGAGACTTTACTTCTCTATATTTGACGAGGTCCGGCGGGGGTCTCAGCGTAGTTCTCCAAGCCAGTCGATGTTGAAAGCGGGAAGCATGTATTCGCTGCCGATGGTCTTTTCCTTTTTTTGCCAGCACTGCTCTGAGGCTGCAGAAAGATTAACCTCTCAACACAGTCTATCATTAGCGATGAAGTAAACCCTGCGCACCTTCACTGATAATGGAATAATTCAACTCGCGCAAGCATTCTTGTGAAATTTGCGTATGTCAGTATCACAGACAAGATCATGTTGCCATGGGCCACGGGGAGGAATGTGTTGAATGCTGGGAACTTGACGATCAAAGAGAGGGAATGATGGTGTAGATATTTTTCCAAGAGAAACGGTCTAAAAGCGACAAGGAGTTGAATGGGACTAACTATTGCAAGCGGCTTCTCATCATTTGCCTTAAAGTAGGACGCTTTCAACGTCTGTATATCTCCACCTCTAAGCATAGTCTCGAATTATCCCGCTAATTCGCATATTTTGGCTCAGCTAACACTTCCGCGGGAAAACGGACTACGAGGATAAATGGCGGCTGCAGCCCGAAGGAGCCAACCTATTCCAAATGCTGGTATTGAATGTAGAGCGAGTAAATGTGAATCAAAATAGTGGGAATACTGGACTGCAGCGATACGCTGAAGGTAAGGGTGAGGTAGAGCTGCGGGCCGACTTCTGCTTCCATTGGCCAGTTAAGATAAGGCTCTGCTATGTAGTGACTTTTGCTAACCCAATCTTCCAGGCGCATGAACCAACATTCGCCCGAACGAAAGCGATATTTGTCAAACTCCGGCGCAAGTAGCATGGGAGTTATCGCTCAACTAGGTTAGTGAATTCCACCTGTGGACTGATGAAACGGTTTCTTTGAACATATACGCGCAGTGTGTTCGGACCCAATGCAGCACGTCAAGCAGGGTGCTGTGCACGTAGTTAGGCACCAACGGTGGTAAGCGAGGATTGAAATCTGAAATCATATCATCCACATCGGCGGGCCAGCCATATGAACCTCGACAGTAGGTTTAGTCTGCTCTTTGCTGATCTGAACAACGCTTGTCTAACGAGCTTTTATTGGCGGCGACCCCCTGGGGCAGCTGGTCGAAATCGAGTTGGTCAAATCATCATAGGTATAAGGAGAGACAACTATGATGATTGGTTATAGGAGGCTTGCTCAGTGGGCTCTCATCTCACATATGGTACCGTCATAGCTTAGATCGGCTGACCGGACGTAGGGTCTCTAGCCAAACGGCTTGTTTAGCGTGCTCCTGCCACGCAGTTGACACCCAGTTCGTTGCATGTTTGGGCTGCAGAGAGCCCCTGCAGCTCAAGGGGGAACCCGACTTGCAGCTTGACAGCTTTCATAGCGGCACACCATTATCATGCTGTGGGCAATCTTGTGCCCCAATGCTATCATTCGGGTAGCAACTTGTTTGTTACCGATACCAGAGTGCTTTTACTTTGACCTTGGCTGGGAAATTCTTATGCAGGGTACTTAGAAAGATTCGTTCATATTGCCAGGGGGCGTTCTCATGACTCTCGGCTGTGGAACTAAATGTGCGTAGGTTCTAGACATCATGTATTATTACCTATCCAAGAACCACTAACAAACTTCACCATGATAGCGCAGAATGCCTGGGTCGGTATGTCTCCATCTTGTTATGTAAAAGCGGTGTGATAACGCCAACAAAGTGTAGGAGATCTAGGGGTTACGGGATACCAAATCTTGTGGGGGGGGCACACTCTGTGTTGGGGGGGCACACTCCTTGTGGGGGGGGGAGCCCTCCTTGTGGGGGGGGAGCCCTCCTTGTGGGGGGGGGAGCCCTCCTTGTGGGGGTGACACACTCCTTAAGAATGTTGTCGAACGTCTAGATCATCACCAGACTCTATATCTCATTCCCCCCTGACGCGTAGTTTTTACAGCACTAGTGGCATACTTCGCCAGCACACTGCAGCTAGACTAGGTCGTTCAAGCCGAGGAAACGTGACACGTTGTTTGTAGATGGACTTGCCAACCAAGTTTGTCTCTACCTCTTTGTTGTCCGGACATAGAATCTTTCTACTCAATTTGCAGGACCAGTTTTTGTCCACACAGGACAGATTTCAGTCTGAAATGGCGTCTAGGTCATGATTCTTACAAATTATTCTCCTATTCAATGAATTCCCCATAGCCACCAGAGACGTTGACTGGAAAGCAGCTTTCTGCCAGTGCTTTGAGGTTTTGGTATTTGATACATCAGATTCCTCCGCCCCCCTACAACATGTACTATCAGGAGTATTTATCCAGTTAGTCATTTTACTTATGCAACAAATGATCTTTTCTTTATTTTCTTGGAATCACTTAGCACCAGATACGGCTTAAAGGTTCGGTGATTTCTTGGATCTTGGAGACGTTGCTTGGTGTTAATCACTTTAATTGAAGACTTGGGAGCATTATTTCTCATCCTAACCTTAGTCATTAGAAGAAATGCAATAATGCGTCTACAGGGGTCTCACATATCCTGAATACCTTGAAGGAACGGCATTATAATTGAGTCTCTTGTATTAGCTGATAATGAAGGAGCCAGGACTAATTTTTTTCAAACAGGTCTATGCCATCGGCGTCAGTGGCCAGAGCCTCTGTATGCAGCTTTCCATGCTAAAAATGGTTGGGTTTGTGGGGCACGTGTCAATAACAGGGAATATCAGACGGAGATTGCATTTGAAAGCGAGCAGCTAGCTATAGAGAATGCCGCTATGCTTGCTTATTTGATATGCCGAAACTTCTCACAGAGCGATGGCATGTTCTCATTATGCTACACGGGGCGACGCAATGGTTACCCAGTCCAAGGGCGGCCAACCGCCGTAGGTGCAGAGATAGGAAGCACTCATTTGAAGACTACAGAAGGAGCTGAAGTCGCAACGTTGAGAGTAGGAGGTCTACGGGGTAGGAATTTGAGACCAAGAGGTTAACGGCAGGGAGTGAATTGGCTTTCGACTGTCATGACGCTTGAGACACACTCTTATCGGAAGGTGTAGCAGAAAATCCTAGCCGGGGAGTGTCTCAATTTGTTCTTTACTTGTGGGATTAAGCCTATCACTGATTTTGAAGCATTGTACTATGTGCTTTGCATCTCGCATGGTTTCACTGTTCCGAACTTCAGCTTGAGCGTTCTCTTATCGCTTCAGCAAAGCATTTGTGGCGGTGGTAGAAGCATTAGAGATTAGTCGCACCAATTCAATGTCACCATTTCCATGGCACCAATGCAGTGCTCAATGACCCTGTCGCCGGTGGCAACTGGAGCACCGCGGGCATACTGGGGAAATTGAGATCGACGCAGTCCTAATGGTAGGTGCCACCACCTATCTTAGCCTTCTTCATTTCCTACTAGCCCATTGTCTGCACCTTTTCTGCATCTTCTGCTCAGCACCTCGCTACCGATCTGCAAGGTCGCCTCACCCACCCACGCCTGTATATAGCTAGCTAGCTGAGCTTAGCCTCTATGGCCTAGATCCTTTATTACTTAGATGGAGATGGTCTCGGCGTTAAGCCTCTACCCCCTGTCACGGCTTATGGCATCAGCATAGGCGAGCGGCAGCGAGGCATAGGAGCCTAAAGCTAAAGATTCGGCCAACCACTAAGTCTTTCCACCCTAAATAGAGGAGCACTAAGGTGTAATGGATGCAATGTATGAAATGACAGCTCTCTTTGTAAAACTTGGATCGATGCACTGACGTCACGCTTGGGAAATGGAGAACATTTCCGGAGAGCAAGCGTCTGCGTGGCGTACGGTGAGTGCCTCGCATTCTTCGTCAATCGGTCAAGCACTTCATTCTCGAGATGCTGTTTTCCTTAAGGACTTCAATTCGACCATTGGATCTCTACTACGTCTATAGCGTAAGGATGCTAAAACTATCTATTGATAATAAGGGATATTACCTGTAAGTTGGAAGGGTGGGTGCTGTACTTTCTCTCTTCTCTCCGAGACCTCATGCTGTCTATGCGCAATCTTCGCTGGCTGAGACTTTCAGGACATGGTTGTGATCCGCAAACACGTGCCGTTGCATAAAGAACAGGAAGCAAATGTCCCCTGGTCTGATCTTTCGTCGCTTGTCGGAATCTGAACCCGGCGCGCCTATGCAATGCACCCCAACGTGTGCATATGCACCCAACCTGATCTGGTGCATACAATAACGTCTCGCCCTACGTTTGTACACAACCCCGTGATCCGATCAACCCGCTTCTGTAGGCTGCAATAAGAGCGGATCAGATTCATGCGAGCGCCACCGTGAAAATCTCGCTGTACCTTAAAGGTGGGCCCCAGCCACGTAATAGCGAAGTATGTTGAATGGTGATGAAATCTTGGCGCGTGATAATCCAGGTAATTGAAGGCCTTGCGGTCCCTGCAGAGATACCGAGATCGACAGAGCCCAACGTGATATCCGCTTGCACGCCAGCAAATCAAAACCCCTTTTTTGGGGCTTGGGGCCCGCATAGCAGATCAGTCCCGAAAGGACGGGCCGAGGCCGCTCCTACATCACATTCTTCACGGATCGGGCGCACCTAATTTTAACCCCGACCCATCTCGTATCTACCTACCTAATGCATTACGCATTAATAAGCACTCCGCGGAAAAGATTCGGTTCAGGTTCGACTAGTTGTAAGTGGAGTTGATTTGAACACAATATTACGAACTAACGCCTCGTATACTTCTAAAGATAAGTTATTAACTATATCTCTTAAGTGACTTATATATATTCACCCCCCTATTCCTATTAAATATCAACCCTATCCTATTAAAAAGCCACTAGGTATTTATTCTAACTTTATTTATAATTATATATATAACCTATAACTATATCTAGTCCTAGGTATTCTTTTTTAATTACTTATATTACTTTATAATTAATAAAGATAGTATAAAAATAATTTAAAAATTATAAATCCTATTCTTATACTTAATAATTAATATAATACTATAAATTTATATTTATATATTAAGTTTAATAATTAATATTAATAGTTATAAATATCTTTTTTATTAATTTTTTCTTAATAATTATAATTAAAATTATAGAATAAATATTATTATAAATACTATAAAATAAATAACTTTAATTTCTTAATATCTATATAATATTAATTAATTTAATTTAGAATTTAATTTAAAAACTTATTAATAATAATATTATTTTTATTAATAATTAAAGTAACTCTATATATTTAAATTTATATTAGAATTTAATTTAAAATATAATTTATAAATTCCCTATTAAAATTATTATTCTATTAAATAATTTAAGTATTTATATTAAGATTTAATTAATAATTTAATTTATTAATATATAAGTTAATTTTAACTAATAAACTTATTATTAATTTATAATTTAACTTATAAACTTATTATAAATATTATTAATTAATTAGTTTATTAAATAATTTAAATTTAATTTATAATATAACTTTTAATAAAATATATAAATTTATTTATAATTTTAATATAAAAATAAGAATAGTATTTCTTAATTAATAAAGAATTAATAATTACTAATAATCTTAGTAATACTAAAATTAATAAGTAATAAGATAATATATAAATAATAAAGCTTTATTATATAAGACTAATTATTTAAATACTTAAGTACTTAATAGAATACTTTAGATAAGATATTTATATTAAGTTTAAATTAATAATAACTTTATTCCTTCTCCCTTAATTTAATTACTTATCTTTAGAATAATCCCTATAATAATAGTTTATAATAATTATCTTAAAGAAAGTAAGTAGTATTATAAACTTAATACTTTAAATATAAATTTATTTTTATTAAGTCTAGTTCTTATTTACCTTTTATAATAATTATTATAATATTAAAAAAGAAGAATAATATTATATAAGATATTATTATATTATTTACTCGTTTATTTAATTAAACCTAGTATTATTAAGGAAATATATACGGTTATTTTATCTAAGCTTATTATTATAAATTTAATACTAATTATCTATTAATAGTTATATTACTCTTACTATCCTCTATCCTACCTAGAATAATAATGGATGAATTGTCTCGAACAATAGGTTTTCTTAGAAATTTATTCGACTAAATAATTTTCACTTTTTGTCTTCTTTTGTATCATTGCCAATGGGGAAGGTAGGGATGGTGAGTTAACTTCTTTCCACGTATCAATTTTACAACATCACTTTCAATCCAAGGGCTTTTTGCAATTTGGAGCCTTGAACAGGCAATCCCCCTGTTGGTGACTAATTGAACGTACATCACTTCTGGTAGTTCCTTGCACGACGCTATTTCTCCTGATCTGCGAGGCTACGTTTGCTGACTAGAGGGGCCGACTTAGATCGTCAATAATGAGTCCGATGAATTAGGCCTGTCAGATGAGAAAGAGACGCTTATTGGTATTGAGGCCGATCAAAGCAATATCTGCAGATTCCAATCGCACGATGACGAAAAGTATAAGCTGGTCTCAAAGGCCATCTGCCAACTTGTTCGTGGAGCAATCGGATCTTGAAACATGCAAAAGAAACTTGTCTGACATTGGGACTTTGGATGCATTAATTCCATCCCTTTGCGGAAGCTCACCCATAAGACTGGGAAGTCCTTTCCATGTTTGTTTAGACTTTGATTTGAGGTACAGAGCGCTTCAGCTATCATCGCACGCAGAGACTGATGCCTGCTGTACTGCGCTTTAGGAACTAAAGTTGCATTTCCGAATACAGATCTTACCAACCTGATATCTCTTATTTACGTCAGTCGCGAAGGACTAACACAAGAGTTAGATAGATTGGAAACCTTCAACAAAGGTGGCTTCTCATCTACGATAACTTTGATCTGTCAGAAAATGAGAGCACTCATCTACGTAAATATTTCCCAGGTGGTAATTATGAACAGATTATCGTAACCAGTCGTAATAGGAGTATTGCATCAGACATTGGTGGTGCCTCCTTGTGGAATCTTTGACAGACCAGGAGGCCGTTGAGTCTCTCGGAAAAAGCGCCAAAATGGCTCCTCCAGAACTAGATTCGCAAGCTCGGGACTTGCAGAGGCAAATAGCTGTGAATCTTCTTGGCCGCCACCCTCTAGCGATTACTCAAGCAGGGGCCTATATTCGCAACATAATATCGCCAATCACATGGGGAGCTCAAGAGCGCCTGCGTCAATATAAAATGTACTTTATGGCTCGTGAAGCAGAGATGTTGAATCCAGAAAACGGGAGCCTCGTGCGAGAGTACGGGAGATCTGTGATCGCGTCTTGAAATTTATCTTTTCAACGTACCCTTGATAAAAATCCCACAGCAGCGAGACCTCTTCTCTTTCTTGGGTTCTTGCATCATACAAACATCCCACACGACCTTTTCGCAAGAGCACATAACTCCAAACGTGAGATCCAAACACGAGACGCAGTGACTTGGGATGATGAACCCTTTTCCTGCATGAATGATATACTGGCCGGTGAGGATGGTCATTGCGGCGAATGGGACGCTTCAAATCTTGGGCACTGCATGGGTTTACTGGAAGGCTATTCCCTTATACGGATCACTGAAGGGCCAGAATATAGTATCCATCCTCTTGTCCATGCCTGGTCCAGGTTAGGAAACATTGTTTCTGTAGAAGACCTTGAAGCAAACGCTCATCTAGCGCTAGTATTCTGGAGTCATGTGAACATAATCGATTTTGACCGGTCAGCACGAAGGGAGGCAGTACATCAGAGGTTCATCAGCCACCTGGAGAGTTGTATCCGTTTCGCGCGAAAGCACACAACGCTGCTGAAGTTACAGGGAACACAGTCTCAACCAAAGCTCCGACCTCGGTGTCTATTAGAACTCAATAGATTACTTGACGGCCAAACCCTGAACTGGGAGTTGAAAGTGCAGCAAATTCCGACCAGTTTGGCTGTCTTGACCACCGTCAGTGGTAGCGTACACGATGGATTGGACTGCCCTTCTACTTTGCGGGGGATTTGTCTTGTACTTCGAAACATCAACAACAACCCTTCCTGCGCCGATATTGTTGCAGGTATTTCGGCGGTTATGCTGAGTCTCACTCCATCTCTAAACTTGCACGACGACAGAGGTAATAGAGCAGAGGCTCATTTTGAGTTCCTTTCCCTGATATTCACCGCGCTGACTGAAATCGCACCACCGGTTGAATGGGACGATGCCGAGATGCGGACTCTCGAGTGGGCCGATGATCATCGGGACGAGATGAATCCTACATTTTACTTTTCTCGAAATGTGAGCGTGATGGCCTTCGAGACCAGCCATGGACTGGATCAGGCTGGAAGGCTCCTGCGTCTGAAGAGATTTCTGGTGGAGTTGGAAGCCGAGCTCGGAGAGGAACCCAATATAACCTGGTCAATCCGTTCCGCAATCGGCAAGTGCTTGATGGCCACGGGCAACAAGTCAGAGGTAGTCAGCATGTTCCGAAGTGTGCTTGACCGGTGCCCGACCTTTCAAGGTGACATGCGCTTTCTCATAAAAGGTGCAAAAGCTCGTCTAGCCATCGTTTGGATCCACAATCAATCATACCGTGACCTTTTCGATCTTCACCGATCGTAGGAGAAAACAACTGCGGAAGAACTTGGGCCATATCACGAGGATACGTTGCAACAAAAGAACAGCAAGATGTTCTGCGAGAAATATTTATCACCCGATGAGCAATCACAAGAGTTTCCATCTATCCTCGGATTCCGTAACATCTTTCTCCGCACGGATCAATTTGCTTGTCTGGAAGCAAGGGACATCATCATTCTACAATGCGCCCTGTATTGCAAGGCCTCAGACCGAGAGTGTGAGATAGCGCCGTTATGGGACGGAGTGATTGACCAGTCAAAGATGCTGCCAGAATCCGATTCATTATTCCGGAGCGTTGCGCTGGCTCTGGAAACCGCTGCAGCTGCGGGCGACAGGCAGGGTTCTTACTCGATCTCTTCTGGTCTTCGAAAGGGCTCTGAGATGCTCAGAGCTCGAATGGTAACACCTGGGGCCCGCGAATCGAAAGTTCAGGAGCTGAAAAGGCTCCGAGGACTTTGGTGTCGTCTTGCCACCCTACACGAAGCAGCAGGTGCCTCAAGCACGTCAGATGTTGTTTCGAAATGTGCTTCAATTGCAAGAATTATCTCCGATGATGTTAGAAATGCTCCGGTGTAGCCCATTACATCATGTAGCTATTCCAGCTTAAAGCTTTCAAGGAAGTCTCACCAGTGCCCTCTTCCTTACTAGAAAATCTTTTTAGAATGACTTCGAAATATTTCGGGGCTGAAAACATCATGACATATCGGGTTATGGGAACACTGGCACTCTATTACCGAACGCTCAGCCAGGAGGACCACGCACTTCGACCAGAGAATGAGACGATCCGAAAGCGCATACAAGAGAGCCTCGACATTTCCAGAGGCATTACATACGGACGGCTTAAGGCCTCCCTCACTATGGAAATCCTCGCCAATGCGTATAAGAGGAGAGGATGGTACTCAGAAACTATCCGTATATTCGAAATCGTCATCGAAGCTTTCACTAGTTGCTGATGAGACGATGCGATACGTCTGCTTTGCTATCGAATTGTACGGACGGCTAGAATTAGGAGTGAATATTGATAAGATCTTGGAAACAATGATGCCTGTTTTTCGAAAAGGAGGACATGAACAGCAACAGATCTTCGTAAAGCAGGTATTTTCTATAATTAGATGGTGCTCCCAGACTGAACAGAAAATTGCAGCCTATCGTGTCACCCTCTGGCTGATGACGAATGGGAACCTGGATATTTCCTTAAAAACAGCCTGTCTACGTGAGCTTGAGTCCCTTGTTCAAAGGCTTGGGGAAGAAGACTTCGCTAGAGAGCGGTCTGAAAAAAGAATTGTCTACGAGCGACAAGTGGCTGAAGAGCAGCAGATTGTGAACAGGAAAGAAGAGACTGAGGAAAACCCTTAAGGTTTCCCCAAATCTTGCTCTGGAGAGTAAAAGATGTAGCTAACCCTTCCAGCTAAACCAGATCGATTTCTATCAATGAACTCTCATCTTTTGGCCAAGTTTCACCCTGCATAGTACCGTTCACATACGCTGCTGCTCCTATTAAGTGGTATTCTTCATCCGTCTTTCGGACCACAATTGGCTCTGTCATGCCCGTTACTTGTCCAACAAGATCTCCCGGTTCAACACTTGGCTCTACTGTTCCAAAACGACCCGTTTCGGTTACAAGTAGCTGTCTTCCGGTAGTCTCTTGCATCACCGTGTCTATAAAGTCATCTGGCAATTCATGATATTCAATCCAAAGACTTTGATTTACTTCATCCGTTAACTGTGAAACCAGCTCAAACCATACAAGGAAGGTGTTCTTTAGTCCAACAATACTTCCCAATCTTGGACTATCTCCGGTCAAGCATGATATTATTGCGGACTGTTCTTCATGGTAAACTTTTAATGTGCCATTGTCGTCCACGAAGTCCATCCAGGCCATAAAGTTGTACATGAAACGCAACTGCGTGAAGTATATGATCATGGTCCTATCATTCTCCGATTCGAAATCCGAGTCATCTGAAGATATGACTCGTAGATAATCTCTGTACTCATCTCTCGTAGGGATTGGAATTTCAACTCTTTCCCTAATTTGTTCCAA
Organism: Cladonia borealis; assembly: GCA_018257855.2. Classification (NCBI taxonomy): domain Eukaryota; kingdom Fungi; phylum Ascomycota; class Lecanoromycetes; order Lecanorales; family Cladoniaceae; genus Cladonia; species Cladonia borealis. The sequence goes on from JAFEKC020000015.1 coordinate 1,443,791, forward strand.
CCTGCCGTACAAGGTGAGAGTTTTGCTATCAGGGGAGATCTTGTACTTCAAAACAGAAGCTGATGCAGGCGAAAATCGAGGTTTTGCCAATTCTCTTTCCAGATCGAATCGAGTTGAGTCGTAACTAAATGTACTCCAATCCGGGACCCAAGAGGGGAGTTTGTTGTTTTGCTTATTCTCCATGGCTTGGCGTAATATGATCTCGACATCTTGATCATAATTTATCGCAGCGGCTGTGGCTTCCGTCAGAATGTCTTCTCATCTTTTCCTGTAATCCAGCCTTGAAAATGGAACACCAAAGTGGTCAAAAACTCCGACTAGTGCAAAGATCCTATCGTCTGGTTTACTGCATTCCTTACCCCTCGTCAAGAACAGTAGACTCGAAGCGATTCGGGACGGTAGACTGTCTTTCAGAGCTGAAAGTAGATCCGCTTTGTAAAAGAACATCATTGATGATCCAAACCAGGCTTCAGATATGTCGTCGGGGACAAATATTGAAAGGATAGCTTTGAGCAACGTCGAAAAGTCCAAACTAGCCCCACCACAAAAGAGTAATATGACTCGACAATTCTCTCCCTTCTAAGGCCCTAAAGATCTCACATAGGCTGCTGGTACCTGTCTGAACTCCGGCCAAGTTTCTTGTACAACCCACATTCTTGGAAACCAGGTCCTCTTAAAGAGCGGCATCAGTTCATTCCTCACAGCTAATGGATCTAAACATAATCAGATTGGCTCCTTGGAAAGCAAACAAAGCTAAAGGCTGACCACTCACTATGAACATCGAACTGGGACAAGAGATAGGACTTTATCGCACGCTTCCAGTCATCATGTTCTAAGGATTTTTCAACACTCTCCCTGAACAGTTGAAGAACCTTGAGACGCTTCTCATCTGCTTCTCCTAACCACACCCATACTCTGCTAGCGCGCCAATAAATAGTCCACATCAAATTTACTTGGCGATTCCATTCCTCGACACTTGATTGATCAATACAAATGCTATCAATCCACATGATCTGGCTCTCTGGATGTTTCTTAAAATCTCGAAGTGCTTTTTCGCAGTTGGATGTAATCAGAAGGACACTGTCCTCACAGTAGACGGGTTCTGATGGAGTCTCTGCATCCCAAGCATAGGACATAGCTGTGTACTCGGGCGAATTATGTGCTGAGACCTCCTCAAGGTACCTCCTCAAGGGTGCATCTGAGCGGATCGGAATCGTTGACTGCTCTTTCCAGGTGAAGAACGCGTGTGTTATCTCTGGACAGCATCTTATACCTGTACAGACTAGGCTTCCGTGAACGGCCGGATATCTTAAGCCTGGGCTGGCGCTGATGTCGTTTCAATTTCCGACTAGACTGTTGAGGACTAACGCCTAGTGAATTTGTGTTCCGTTGAGCTGGATGTTTGCTTTGACGCATCATGGTGCTCTGCAAAGGTGATTGCGGTTGAAGTTGACATGAAAAACACAGCCCCACTCAAGCGAAAAGTCATCTGGTGATGCCTAAATACGGAAGGCCAGTAGATACAAACCGCAAATAGTACTAGGGTTGTATGGTTGATAGGTAAACTCTTATCCGTGCTAGTTCTTAGGCCCCGGATCTGGGGTACTTTAGATCCAGCCTTACTGGGCTTTGTCAGTCTTGATCTACCCTAGAGGTGTGCCTAGGCAACACCCATTTCGGGGCTCTTAATAGGCCCCTTCGCCTAAATACCCGCTAAAAGCTCAAGTCTAGCACCTGGAGTGTGCCACCATAGCCCCCTAAAGACACAGACATACTCCAGGGCCCACTCCAAAATTAGGGTTAGGGCTTTCACGCAGCACCTACTTCCAGGAAGTCATCACTAGCACTCTCCCAACAGCCAGTGTTCAATGCAAGGATGATGGAAACAGTAAATCGAGCTTTCCTTCGAGAGTGACGAATGCTAAACCATGAGCTAGCCAGGGCGATCACAGTTCAATACATTAAAGACTCGGTCACTCGATCGGGTGACTGCTGGGCCGAGGGTACATCATACTCTTGCAGTACGCCTAGACGCTCCACCTCCTAGACTAGCTAGTGCTGAAGTGATCTTGCGTAATTGAGACAACAAGAAGCCAATATTATCCTAAGAAATTCAACAACGGCGATAATCTCTAATGGGAGACGGACAAAGACCACTGCACAAACACTGATGGTTTCAGTCCTATGGAAGAATTCCCCGTCAAAATCGATGGGACGGTGTATAATGGAGGCGACACCAATGGCATATGGCGAGTCATCTATAAGAAGAAGCGGATACTTGGAAAAAGGGAACTGAGGTACTGCGGCATTTCTTATCACCTTGACGTTACGCACTTTCGTCTATGTGTTCCCCCTTGAAAATTCAGCTGCTCAGGATGCTAACTGCGAGGGAGGGAATGGCAGGGAGGCGTCAAAGCTATGTAAATCATCTTTTGATCGAAACGTGTGTAATGTTGGAAAGGTCATTACTTCATTAGATGCGAGCCCAGAATTTAGATCCTATGATGATCGACAATACCTGCATATTCTGATTAGTCGTCGCCCAGCACTCCATCGATTTTGTTGTCTGCAAATCTCATTTTTCCAAATGTTCAACGTGGAGGGGAGCTTCTGTCAAGACAGAAATACCCCCCGCCCCCCGGGTTGATGGAACAGACCCACCTCAAGGAACGAATGCGTGGTACTTCAACTTTGCTACAACACGAAGCCCGCACATCAGATACAAACCGTACAATTGTTGGTGAATGAACGCGTGAAGCTACCGGCACCAGATTTCAATCTTCTATTACGCCGGCATGGTTGTTGGTGATAGCTCGCCTAGAATTTCACAATTGTTGGAATTGCACTTCGGTTGAATTCCTCTCCCAGAGCCTTGATCTGCAATAACATCAGCCATAGAGTACCTTGGAATCAGGATCCCGAACTTACCTCTCTGAATCTCTCCACAGCCTCATCAATCGCAGTGAGGATCCAATTCCTTCTACCAGCCCAAGTCTTGGCATCAACACCTGTGAGCAAATCTTCGAACTTGTTGTCAATGATCTGAAAGTTCAGGTTTTGTGCCTTGAAGAGTGCCTCCACCTCCTGCATGGCATTCATGGCCTTGAACATTTTTGGAAGTAGCTGATTGTAATTATTGACCAAGGCTCTTACGAGCTCCAACACCTTCACTATATTAGCCTTGTCTTCGTTATCCTTGATAATCTGGTCGATGGCATCCTTGTAAGCCTGTTTAGCCTTCTTAGCTTTGTCAGCTTCGATCCCCATGCCAATATAGAACCACATGACGAAGGCTCCAATAACACCGAGTGTGATCGCCTTGTCTCGGGCCGTTCTCTGTCAGAATAAGTTAGTACCATTCCGAAAGAGCTTTGATGCACAGCAGGAGGGTTTGGCATGTTTCCAGCTTACCCATTTATCATCCTCGACATCTCTGATCTTGGTCTGCGCCATGATATCATCCTGCAGACGGACGATCTCAGCATCCATAACATCGCCATAGGGTTCTTGATTTTGGCCATTGGACTTCAATTTTCGCTTGCCCGTGTTAGGATCAATTGGTCCTGTCAAGAAATTCTCGTTGATCCTCTGCACATTCTTTGAATCAATGTCTGTTTTGGTGTAGAACTAGTGTGGGACGTTAGCGAAATCAGTTAACACGCTCAGTGATGAAGCGAGCATTTATTTGATTGCGAGAGGTGATTTTGCGTACAGCTTGAAGAAGCCCGACCATTTCCGTAGCATCCTGACCCTTAGCTTTCGAGACCTTGGCGAGGTTTGTTACTACCATTTTGGCATTTTCCTTGGCTTCCTCGAAAGTATCGTCCTTTGGTCCAGTCCTATACTTCTCGTCTAGAAGGGTCAGGAAATTGTTATAAAGACTTATGTCAGTCTTTTCCTTCATCAAGCCAATGCACTGGTCAGCAAATGCAATGGCTCCGTTGGCTGAGGTTGCTAACCAATGAAGATGTTAGTCTATGCTTTATCATGATGAGAACACTTGGCGTGGTACGGAGAGAGGCATGGCGTGAACAAATCGGGCTACAATTCGTGGGAACAATGTTCTTACTCAATCTTCCCAAGCCATTTGTATTAAACTCATCACAATGAATAGAAACGCTGACAGTTGTGTCCCGAAGTAACTGTGGGATGAAAACGTCAGCCATTGATAAAAGGAACAACTACGTATTAACTCACAGTGTATGCTCCAGAGTCAATTTGGTCAACTGCCTTGAATGCAGATTTGATAAAGTTCTTTTCAAATTCTTCCTTCGAGCGTGTGTAGTTCATGCCCATGACAACATATTGGTATATGTCTGAAGATAAAGAATTAGCTAAGTTGCTGGCGACATACTGTGCAAAGCAGAGTCAAGGAAGGTAGCTTTACCAAAATAGCCTTGAGTTTGCAGAATGAATCGATTGGTTTGATTATCTGGAGCCTTGGTGATGACTGAACTGGGCGACGTTACGAGAACAGTCTGCATAGCAGCTTTCACCTGAGTCTCGTTCTCAGACTGCGGCACCCATTGCTCACTAGCAGAAAGAGTGGCAACTGTCGCCATGGTGGATCAAAGGCTCAGATGGATTCGATCAAGTAGGGAAAAGAGTAAGATCAGGAAAAGGATATTCCAAGTATGCAAGCGAAGATAGAAGCTCAAAGAGGTCCCTCTGTTCTCTAATCAAATTCAGGGGGTAGCCCACTTGATTTATGCTTCCAGGTCAACCTCTAGTCTCTGAAAAACCATTGCATACGCGGCAGTTTTTCTCATTGCAGCTAGGGATTAGAAAAAGTTGGAATGTGAGTGCAGTTCCTCTGTGTTGTTCAGCTCTGCACAATCTATCAAGCTCTCAGCTGGAGCGGGCGCCAATCACAATTCCAGCCATACCTGATTACCCTGACGTGTTATCCTGTTGCCGTATCTGTGATGTCACTCTGCCGTCACTGCCATGGTCTCGCCGAACTTCTGCGTTGTTCAGCTCTGCACAATCCACCAATTTCTCAGCTAGAGCGGGCGTCAAGCACAATTCCAGCCATACCTGATTACCCTGACGTGTTATCATATTGCCGTATCTGTGTAATCACCCTGCCGTCTCTGCCATGGTCTCGCCGAACTTCTGCGTTGTTCAGTTCTGCACAGTCCACCAAGCTCTTAGCTGGAACGGGCGCCGATCACAATTGCAGCCATGAATCCACCTAGCTCTTAGCTGGAGCGGGCGCTAACCACAATTGCAGCCACACCATAGTCTCGCCGAAGTTCTACGTCATTCAGCTCTGCACAATCCACCAAGCTCTTAGCTAGAGTGGGCGCTCATCACAGTTGCAGCCATACCAAGGTCTCGCCGAACTTCTGCGTTGTGCACAATCCACGAAGCTCTTAGCTAGAGCGGGCACTAATCATAATTAGTGCTCCGCTGGTGGGACGAAAAGTTGCAAAATGGAAGTGCAAGACGAGGATATCAATATCTTCATTGCTAAGCCGAAAATCTCAGCTCTAGGGCTTCCACCCCGCTGCAGCGGACGGCCAAGCTGGCGCTGCTGCCAATGGCCGCGACAGGGAGCGAAGGCCCATCGCCAAGGCCTCCTCCGTCTAAGCGACAGGATACCTAGGGCAAGACGGCTGGGTGTGTATAAGCTATATACAGGCGTAGGTGGGTGGGGCAAGTAGATGGCTTGACGACTTGTTGAGCTGCTAAGCAGGTGCAGTAGGAAAGAGCGGTGGAGACGAAAAAGAAATCAAAAAAAAGAAAAAATTTTGGGAGCAGGAATGGGTGATGTGCCGTACTAGTACTGCTGCGTCGATCCCCCTTTCCGCATCCGCGAGCGGCACCGCTAGTAGCCACCAGCGACGATGACATCGGGCACTAACCCCCAGCTAAACTAGAGCAAGCCATACCATCGTCTCGCCGACCTTCTGCGTTCCACCAAGCTCATAGCTACAGCAGGCGCTAATCATGATTGCAGCCACATCACACCACGGTCTTGCCCAACTTTTGCGTTGTTCAGCTCTGTATAATCCACCAAGCTCTGGATAGGGCGCCAATCACAATCGCAATTACACCACGGGCTCGCCGAACTTCCAAGCAAAATATAACATGCTGATCTTCACAGAAATATCGATTTTGGTCAAGTATCCAATGAAAGATTAACATTGTTACACCAGAATATGAATACTCTTCTGCGGATTTTCGGCCCGATAGCTTTTGTTATCTGAACGGTGACAGAAGTCTTTGAATAAGCCAAAACTAATGATCACTTGATCTCAACCTTCAGCTATCATCGAAGTGGCTGTTAGATATCATTGGAATTTAAATAGTGTGGTGTTCATCAACACTCCCCCCTACTATCATTCTATGTGAACAAAAACCAAATTCATCGCACAACCTGTTCCAATTATTTTAACAAATGATTCACCATGCCCGACCCACCTAAGTCGACCTGGCCCGACTTCCATATTGCTGTTATTAGCAAAGGTGGCACTTTGTACCCTTCCTTCCCAAGTAAACAGATCTCGGGAGGCGATGCTGATAAAATTACCTTGCTACTAATTCGCGAAGTGGCAAGAATGTAAGTAAGCGGAGAGAAATATGCATCATCTGGAAAACCGCGTAGCCCTCTAAGACGAAGACGAATCTTTAGCTAACAAACAATTTCGCTGAAACCTAGATCCGAGAAGTTGAGATTCAGTGCTGATGGAGAGACTGTGCTTAGCGATGAGACATCTTTATCATATTACATGTCTTTGAAAGCCATTGTAAGTCGAATTCTCCATGTGCATGCCCGAAGCACTCTTTGATAAATCTTACTTTATCAGAACATCAAACGAGAAGAACAGATAGAAAAGAAAGCCGGAAAGGTAGACGCTGGTGAGAAGGGCGGCGAGGCCGGAGAGGGCGCCCAAAAAGTTACCGTTACAGTCAAGGTTGACTTGATCTTGGGCGCCGCTGGTGCCTCCCCTCCTGCCGCAGGAGGAGACAGCAAAGGCCCTACCTTGGCTGAGACCGTCAAGTTCCAGGAAGATATTGACAAACTAATTCAAGGTATGCAAGGGGGGAATGCAGTCAAGCTTGGCGACTTGACGAGGTTGTCTGCAACGTTGGGGGCTCTTAAGACTGATTCGATGAATTTTGCTGCTTCTGCGACGTAAGTGCAGCGTGAAAAATTCAATACTCCTCCATTTTTATTTCCTAAGAAACCGGTCCTAACATGATGAAATTGACAGGAAGGACAAATTCACGGAACCAATTGACCTGACGGAGCAGCAATGGGACCAAATCTTTAGAAACAATCGTGCGCTCAATGGATGGTATTTCAAGGGCAATGTGCTGGTCAAGGCTAGAAAGCGAGGTTCGTTCACCTTATACTATTAATTTCCACTGCTAACAATCGGATAGCGTTCAATCTGAGTCCGAGTTTAGCAGAAAATAACCCACCTCCTGCTCAGAAAGCTATCGAGGGCCCAAAAGATGAAACGAAAGGGGATGATGCAACCGCATCTGGGGCGCAAAAACAAGTATCCAGCCCCAAAGCAACTGTACGTATCCCTGCTAGAAGCAGTTACTCAGTACCAAGTGACGGACGTGGCTGAGTTGTCGATAGGCAGGACCACTGCCCCCAATTCCCCCTTTCTACGTCTACGACGACTCCAGTGTCGAGGTCACTGAGATGACAAGTGCCCTGGAAAATCAGATGGCGCAGCAGGCTTTCAGCTCCCTGGCTGTCAGGGCTTCTGGGTAAACAAAATCCTAACCCCATTCTTCCTCCGTCTTCGTTGACTCTAACCCGAAACTAGTGGCGGCGGGGCAGAGGGAGCGCAAGCCACTGGCGCGCTTGCCTTTGAACACGAAAGTTCCACGGCAAATAAACAGCTCCAAGCTAGCCAGGTCAACTCTGTTCACATTTCGTACAAGGTGAGGAGATCTTCTAACGACTTCCAACGTCAAAACCTCAAATTGTGCTAACAGTTCGACTTCTACAGTTTCCCAGGGCTGCAGTAGAGTTAGACACATATTGCTTGGACTTGACAGACGAGTGCAAGAAGCAAGCCCTGGCATGTAGGAATAGGGCTGATGTTGATAGATGGGAACGGGAATATGGTAAGTGCTCAAACAATCCATCGAGACACTGCAACCATCATCTGAGTAGGTTGTACTAAACCCATTGGTAGGGAGTGTCTTTGCTACTCAGTTCACTCTCGGCGGAGAGTTGACCAGCACTCGTTTTTTCCAAAGCACAGACTCAGGCGAGCTGTCAGCTTTCAAAGATAGCGTCAAGATTGCTGCTGGCTTGAGCATATCCAGTCCTAACGCTTCTGGTGGTGGTAGTATTGCCTCATCAGAGGGTAAAGAAGGCTCCCAAAGCGAAAGAAGGGCCAGTCAAAGTGCCAGACTAGCATGGCAGGCTCGTGGAGGAGACACTCTTCTCTGCTCAAAGTACGTCCCTCAGATATACTCCATGTATCCTTTTTGTGTTCGTAGGGAACGTTTAGAAAACTAACACTTTGGTTAGTCCTCCGCTGTGGGCGAGTACCGTCAAAAACTATCTGCTTTGGCGTATCATGGATGTGAGTATTACCACGTGATAAGAGCAAAGCCACTATTGGTGCATTTTGTTCTCGGATACCTCCATGTACTAACTTTTATCAACAGCAACAAGGTATAGTGGGAATGATAGATTTTATCAAGATCATTCATCCGCAATCTGGGCGATTCCTTGAGAGCCCTATGACCGCTTCCAAGACATCTGGGGACCCTGGAAAAGCTGACGCCAACGCGTGGGCGTTACTGAGCTCAATATTGAAGCAAGATTCTAGCAAGGATACGGTTACGATCAAATCTTTCTACGAATCTCCACAGTTCGATTTCAAGGAGTTCAATGACTCGCTAGGCGAGGATGGCACAGACTTGAAACTAACGTCGAAAATTAGCTGGGGAGAGCTTGATCTTGAGCAGAAGATTTATATTGGTTTAATGTGCAAAAAGAAGGGTTTAATCTTGAAAGATTAGAATGTAGTTGGACAAGATATTGAAAGCCTGAGTATAATTACGGATCTCCAACTATCTGTTGTTCCTTACTTATTTTACCATGTTGCTGCTCCGTGGAATCTTCGTTTCGAAGATCACAGGATGTCACGAACGATACCAAAACAACTACTTTGTAAGACGAAGCAACTTGAAATCTAGTAATTACCAAAATCAAGTTCTACCTGAGCCGCCCCTGGGCAAAATTCCCAATGCAACCTATCATCCTGCAGGGGGCGATAGTTCCAGGGCTCGCTTAGGGGTATGGGCCATGCTGAGGGTCCTCGCGTTGATCTTGTTGGAAGCTCGGAGTACGGAGGCAAGGAAATGGGGTGGCCGGTCCCATATGTATTCCGACCGCCGATGGGCCTCTGTGTACTGGGGCTCCTTACAAGAATTAATCCCTAAGCACAGCAGCAACTGGTGCTTTTTGCGCATCAGGCATGCGCGATAACAGGCTATGTAGCTTGCATAGCTTGCAAAATAGTGGCAGTGGTGGCAATTCGGGGTGTTGATGGTATTCGGCCCGACGAAACTGCCGCGTTATTCCAAGGCTAGATAGAGTACCAGCTTAAACCCTATTTCCCCCTTACTCCTAAACTACTCATCTCAGAAATAGTTAGTTCAACTTGTGGCTCTGCCTTTATATCCCTACCGGACTTCCATGGTGTCGGACGAGTATGTGTTGACACCCACTGATCTGGACGATACTTTCTCGCCTTCCATAATGCGAGCAGCCTCCCATCATGATCCAACTGTACTCAAAGCTATCATCAAACATGGAGTCTCGCTGGGTGGAAGAAAAGGATTAGGGCGCGGTCTTTCCTGTGCGCCTTTCTGGAATTCCTAGTCTCTGTATCTGTATTATGACTCGCCATTGCTGGAAGCAATCAGAACTGGACATCCTGCCAACGTTGCGATACTTCTGAAAGCTGGAGCTGATCCAAATGGTCTTTCACTTGACATGTTGTCTCGACGCGCAGCCCAATACCTAAGGTTCCGCCGGCACAAAAGTCATGTTACGCGCAACGAAGCCCTTAAACTGATATCCGAGTCGCAATCATTACCTTTAACCCAGAAGGAAGTCTCTACTAGGAGGATGACTGGAGCACGCTTTTGGTCTTCAGAAAATTTTGTGACTACATCGTTTGACCCATGTGCTGGGCCAACTGCACTCGAGGCCGCAGCAATGATATGCAGTCTTCAGATTTTAGATCTAATACTTGATGCGCACCCGGACGTCAGTTGGTGGCCAGCCGACTCGTCAACTTGCTCTATACCCGTTTTTCCGCTGCAATCTTTTCTTTCAACGTCTACACCGATCCACGCCGCCATCGAGGCTGGCAATAACAATATACTTATGTCCTTGTTAGACAAGGGGTTCAACCCCAACACCCTCCCACTTTCAACCATAACTCAATGCATCTCTCCACTCGTGGCGACTATTGTATACTGCGAGCCTCCAGATCTCGATGCATTCGACCTCCTACTCCCATATCCTAAAACCAATCGAGATCAACGAACGCCAATATACAACGTGCGTATCCTCCATTTTGCCACAGCCCTGATCTCCCCCTCACTGCTTGAGAGGAGTTCAGCCTCAATAACACTCAATAACGCAGGGACGACGACCTTAGGCCACACCTTACTCCATATCGCCTGCCTGCCCCTCGATGACACCTACATGCAGATCTTCTCCGAGAAAGTCTATCAACCAATACACAATGTCCGCACGCTTTCCGCGTCTTGGATGCCGCTGAAAACCCTACCCCACGAAAAATTCCACAAGGACGGCTTGATCTCGCACTATAAAGGCGTACGTGACTTGCCAGACATCTCATTGACGATGTTCCCTGCCCAGAATCAAGTCGTCGCTTTGTTGCTACAGAGCTCTACGCAGTCAATCAACGCCTCGGACTCGGATGGAAACAGCCCGATGCACTACGCCGCTGGAGGGAGGTCAATGAAGACCTACAGCGGATGCTACGGTCTATGGATGGAGGAGAAGATGTGTGGCTGAATCAAAAGAATATGTGGGGCTGGACGCCAAGGGATCTGTATGAGGATGGGAGACATGCAGTTGCGGAACTCTATAAACCGTTCTGGGGCTGTTGAGAGGGAGCGATCTGCAAAGGTGTTATGGCGATAACGTTCAGGGTTGTAGAAGTTCAAGACAGCGCATGCCGCAAGCCATGCTTAGGACCCCGTCTGCATCGCATTATCGTATTCAACCAATGAAGCTATAATGGCGCCATGTGTCTAATCCAGACTAGCTGTGAAGTGAGGTGGTCGCGAGTGGGGTTACATGGCTCAGATTCATCAGAGTACTCCTGTCTTACTCGCTACGGATCCGCTTCGTATGGCCTAGCTAAGTATTTCTGGAGCACCTTAGGGTGAAAATATCACATTTGACTGTGATATTCACCACTTGCAATCTGCGTAATCGGAATTCGCTTCACTCGAATGCTCTTCGCTACCTAGAGAACCTTCAACCCTGACGTCCGGATGGACGGGTTTCGCTCTTCGGCACCAGCAGTACTTGATAACGCTAGTGATTCAAAACCCATTGATGTTACGATCACGGCGGAGTATCTCTATCTCTGTATCTGGGTTTCTATGCTTGCTAGTTTCCAAGACTTTCGTAAGAAACATGCTGTGCAGGAGAGATGAGGCCTTAGGTCAAGTTCTAAGGCCGTGCGAACTGCGGACGCTCAGTGCATCAGGTGAAAAGACCTTAGACTTACATGCGAAATGCCACTTCTCTGAGTGTTTCCAGCTAAAGCGCGTTGAGAATCGCGCGCAATTGCGGGTTCGCGTATATATATACCCTTATGCGCACAGACTGTGATGCGCTTAAATTTTTAGAAATATGCATGGAAGGATGTAAAAGGTTCGAGGCCTTCGCATAGAGGCTTTACTCGCTTGGTAAGATGCGTTGCCGACCCATATCAAGGGTAGAGTATTTCAATTCGAGGCACCATATCTAAGACATGGAAGCCGTATAAGGAATACTCATCGCTATCTTGTAGTCCGTGCGTTGCGCCTGAGGACCCAAGCATATTGTAACGCAGCTATAACGAGGCTTAGATCCTGCAGATGTAGTACACAGCCACTCTGTTGTGTTTACTGCGGCTGTGATAGCTGGAGAATGAGGCTGTGATAGGTGGAAAATGATGCGCGGAATGATTGCGCTAGGTGTCGGCTGTGGCACCTGCGACGAAATTTTTCCCGAAGAATTGACGAAATGATCTTAATGGAAGTCCATGCAAGATTCTGTAAGATATTGTTGCAATATGCCCATACAAAGCCTTGCTGCCTTGCATTAGCAGTTTCAGCCATCATTCTATCGCATCACACTCCTTTTCCGCACCTGATTCCTGCACCCTCTTTTTACATATACACGTACTTAGAGGAGCTCTCACCCGTAGATTAGACCCTTCAGGCCAATTCAGATTCAACTTTCCCGCATTGCAAGAAATGTATATGCATTTGAGTTCCGAAACGGCCGGACTATTACTCACATTCATTTCAGAGAACATTAATCTCCTAAGCCGGCTTATAGAGTGAAACAGCAGTCCCTAACTATTTTCTGTCAGCTGGGGCGAAGCTGACACAATCTTGATTCTGACTAAAATATTTTGCACTTGGCTGTTGTTAGTGACTGCGGAAGTTGTGGGCAATGGTACGTAGAATCTATTGTTATGTGGTCTGGGTCATAGGCATGGTTGAAACGCTGCAAAAGTCACTAATGATTCCAGTAGGCGCCGACGGTAAAACGAGCTCAGATCAATTACCATGGTTCAAACCAAGCACAGCCAGTTCATCCTCACGGAACATGAGCCCCAAATTGCAGGCGCTGAGTACTGTCCAGCAGGACGGACTAACAGCGAGCGAATCAATGAATAGCAAGTCTTTAGCAGATCAAAATCCAAGCTTCAACGCAAGTTCATATTTATCGTTAGCCGGAGTCCTACCAAAGTGGAGTAATAGGAGTAGCGTGCTTGAGCGATACCCGCGAGCGACTATTCAAAAAATATCGCCCAGCTCCGGACTCTCACTTCTATCAAATGTGTCTTTTCAGCTCAAATCATATCCAAACACTTCGCAGCTCTTGCAACGTTTAGAACTCGGTACGCTCATGTCAGCAACGGGAAATATACGCCTAGGCAATTATACAAATAGATCACAGGCGGCTTGCCTATGGTCGGCTTCAGCTTCTCCAATGGTTTTAACAAGTGATCCTCAATTTGGTTGTGGAACACAGACCTGGGATGACCCAGAAGGAGGTTGTCAATCGGAAACGCTCTATGTAACTTTAGCGCCATCAGAAGCATGCTGTACAAGATGTGTTATTTCAGCTAATTTACCGACCATCGCATATATACCAAGTCCGAACACCATGACAACAGCAGGTAACGGATATGTCATCAGTAACGATACTAGAAAGTCAAAGCGAGAGAGCACTCAGCATGCGCAGACAGTCCCCAACTCCGTCTACGTTCTGTATGATGAGGTGCTCGCAACACACGAGTGCGGCCTTAACAGTCAGCAGATAGGTGCAAAACACACCAGTGTTACACTAGGTCCTTATAATCCAAGTGACCTGTCAACCATGAATGCTTGTAACAATTTCAGCTTCCAGAGCCTTAACTACTCCCAATTATCCTTGTTCACTAAATCTTTGAGCTACAGCTGCTCGGTAACCTATTCTGGCGATATATATTACGCCGGGGTTGCATTCATTTCCCAAGGCTCAGCTGTAGCTTTTCCTTTCCTAGAACCACCAAACGCGATTATCACGATAGACTCTTTATGGAAGCATTGCTCTGTGGGGAGAGATAAATCTGCGTTAGACCCTCCTCTTGCACTCAGCATGGTGCCTGATCTACGACCAGGCACTATGGGGAGTTTTCTACCAAGTCCGTCTGCACAGCCTGGATCGACTTTTACCCCATCATACCCTACTAAAACCGTGCAAGACTATGCAGCTCCAGTTCAAAGAAGTTCAGAGCCGCCGTCCGTGCCGGCTGAGACTTTCGGTGCTGTTGCTTTGCGCCCGACTGAAACGGAGATACCTGGCTCATCCATCCTACCGCCCCAGGAACTCATGAGCCAGAGTATCGATCCTATCATTCTGGAAGTGTCGGGTAACTCCGAAACTCGAAAAATTGGTATATTAGACAATCAACAATTTCCTCCTGCTGTAGAGCTGATCCCAGAGGGACAAGCATTACCGTGAGTGGCCTCAATCACAATGGGACGAGCTACTGGATCGTGGCCAGACCCAATAATACTAATCTCAGATAGTCGGGCGCTAAATGAGAATAAGGATTCGGTAATCGAGTCCTCGACTATTGTCAGCGAAGATTTCAACGATGTCTCGCTAGAGCCTGAGCCTTCCAGCGAAAAGGATGACCCGGAAGGCAGCGATGGTCCACCATCAGACCCTTTTCCAATCACACACGTTGCTTCAATTGCGCGGTCAGATAATAGTTTTGCAGTTGCTCCCACGGCCACGCTTTTGGCAGACAGCCAGAGCACTATTGGTGCACATCTACCGCTGATACCAATAACATTGGCCAGCGATTCCATCTTGCATGAAGGGTCGGATGGAGGCTTGATATTAGCTGGTGCGACCATACGGCCAGGAATTCAAACCGCGTACGCAAGTCACTCGCTCTCTGTAGGCTCCAATTTTGTGGTCATAGGCGGGACGAAATATGTTCTGGCCTCAACCTCAAGTTCATTTTCACTGAAAACTCAAGCCGTGGATGAAGCAACCTAGTGGAGGCCTGGGTTTAGGAAGTGCGACGGTTGGACCAGGGTTTCAAACGACATTCGGAGGCTATTCACTCCCACTAGGCTCCAAAACCATTGAAGTTGATGGTACTCTCTACACTTGGGTCGGAAACGCTCCTTTGGTGCCCGTGGACGGGGGCTCTGGATTGGAAGTTCCAGTGCTAGTCGTTCCTGCCGGGCAAGACGAAAGTCTTAGTCAAGGACAAGTCTCCAGAGTCATAGAGTCCTACGTAAATCGGTTTGCTTCAAGCGAAGGATCGCTCATATTATTAACAGCAACAGCGATGACCGGTGCGAAAGATGCAATCGACAGTCTAATTGAATCGACATTCGACAACGTTACAGCACCGGCGAGGACTACAACGAACAATACCGCTCAAGGACCTGATGCGCAACTTTCAAGTGATCTAAGAAGCAGTAAGGCCTCAAAGGCAATTCCTAGCAAAAGCGGTGCTTGCAGGTTGAAGGCCCGTTATTCATTACCTGCATCTGGGTTTCTTGTTGGAATATCCGGAATCATGGTCCTGTAATATACACCTGAAAGGCCTTGAGAGCTGGCAAGCTCCTAAGAACGTTAACAACATCAGTTAGTAGCTAAGCGAAGGACAAGTCCGTTTCGCTGTAAATCCTGGACTTATATACCCTACTTATATTGCATTCCATTGGTAGATTCCATTATCTATTAATGAATAGCCCTATCCATAAATAGTAGGGACTTCCAGGGAATAAAGGAATTCCTGTAGTATTAGTTCTGGTATTTCATTATTGAAATCTACTATGAATAATAATATTATTTATAGGTATTATTACTATTGCCGAAAGAAAGGTGTCAGAGGTATATATCCACATGCCCTTCTCTTGCTACTACTGCTGAGTGGTTGTCGCTAATTCTGCTCTAATTGGCATATCACTCTCAAGCTCGCTGGATCCCTTTGTAATCCCCTTCTCAATCACTGCATCAACCACAGGAAATTTTTGCCCGCGCCGCCCACTCTCACCGTCAACTTCGTGCGCCACGTCGCCCCCGTCCGCCTCGACTCGGGATGCATCACGAACACTGTCAGCTGCTAACTCTGGACCAGGTACGACATCACCACCTGCCTCTACCATTCCCTCTCCGTCCATTTCCATCAACGACCTCTTCTTCACACTTGCATCTAGTCTATGGGGCAGTAAGACAATCTCACCCCCTTTAAACCATCTCGTCTGAGGATGTCCCTCGAAGCTCACGGTTACACCCAACGACAGCGTGTAAGTCCTGGCAATCAGCTCGCTCTCAAAAGTGGGGCAGAGCGGGCCTTTTATTGTTCCATCCGCAGGGGACCAGCTTGCGCGGATCGAAGGAATGACTGGTGCGGTGTTATGAAGCCAGATGCAGTTATCAGGTCCCAGGAACGGAGTGCCTATATTCTCAATATGTCGTTCTACAGCGGTGTGAGCAGAGATGTGCCGACTGCTGCTGGTTCTGCGGCCTATCCGCGTAATGGCGTATAGAGCGTACCGCACAGATACCAACGTAAGCGCCCGCGATTCGTGCATCCCATCAGCTGTACTGATGGACAGACTGACTTGAATTGGTTGGCCAAGGATGGTGTAGCGGGGAATATTGGCAACAAGGTCCAACACGTCAAAGTTCTTTGTCTGGGTGACCTTCTTGCACAGTCTTTGGAGGAAATTGGGTTGATCTCTTTGGAAGGGGATCAAAGGTGTGGCTTGTGGAATGGAGATACTGTGACGATGGGCTTTTGGAAGGGGACCGTCTGGTAGTTCGGTATACCGGTTTGGCCAAAAGAAAATATGCATTTCTTCCGTAGCCCGAGGGCATTGTTTGGGTAAGTCCGTACCGCCTAGGTGAGCGGTGAGGTTGTACAATACATAGCCAGTCGATCGCACCGTTTGGCGACTCCAGGATCCCGTGGCGAGGGTTTGCGATGTGTCGACGTAATGACCGAAGCTTGGCGGTAGACTTATCTCCTTGGCAGGAAAACGAAATCGAAAAGGCCATTCATGTCGTCCGTGTGGTAAGGGCGGCTTTGGGTTGCTCTTTTCGCTTGCGTAGAGGCCTGTTTTCTGGCTGATCAACGTCTGCTCAAGAGCGTGTTCCGAGTCTACAATGAGGTATGGTGAGAAGTTGTACGCGCTTTTGCCAGTGAACGTTACGGAGATCTCGGAAACCAAGACGTTACCAGGAGTCGTGAGACTGACCGTTCCCTCAACAATGTCGTATGGGCCAAAAATTCTCTGTCTGTTTTGAATCTGCAGGTCAAGCTGCATGACGTTCTGTTACCAGGGGAACAATGTCTAACTAACGGTACTTGTTCATTCACTTGTAAGAGCAACTTTTAGGAGACAATTGGAAAGGCCCCGATGATGCAAAGGTCTCAATGGCCTTGTGGGCGAAGCGCGTTGAGAAGATCTTTTGCACTGCCCAATCGAATGTTACGTGTTGCACTAAAAAGGCAAGCACGCGCCGCCAATCATGGCAGTGCTATGTGGGTTTATGTTGCAACACCCCCCCCCCCCCCCCAGACTTTGATGATCGAATAGAAGCCTGTGGTAAAGTACCCTGTATGAACCTGGTAGCATGGTAGTAGGTGATTTTATGCGCAGTCACTGGACTCGGCCTATCTACCTAGGCTCGGCCGCTGGATTAGCTACGCCCAAATTGTAGTGGTTTTTAGTAGATAAGGGGGGCGGAATGTGTCCGTGCTTTATCTAATTTTCGGCTGAAAAATTGGCATGTGCAAAATTTTTGCGAAAGCTTGGCATTTTTCCTTGTTCGCGCGCGCGCGTATTCCTTATAGAAATCCGCACCACCTATTAACACCACCTTTACACGATCATGGTGATCCACCGGGTTATCTCCTAGCCTAGTTCTTAAAAGCATACTCGACTCCTCATTAGTTAAAGCGGGAAGATCGACTATATTTCGGTGTGTTGCAAATTTGACTCCAATCTTTCTGTTTCTAATAGACATTAAAATTGAACCACGTTCAGAGCGAGGGAAGTAAGCAGCAAGGCGACCTTCATCTGGCTTATACAGGAGATCGATGTCGTCCGCGTTATCAATAACAATCAGCCATTTTCCAGATTCGTCGCTCTCGAACCAATCTTTCATAAGCTGCAACGAATCACACTGCGGCTCCTTCCACCCGGTGACATTAGCTTTCTTTAAGATTTCACGGCTCGCCTTTTTCATGCGTTCGGCAGTCGCCGCATGAATCCAGAAGACTGACGTATCATGCGAATACTTATATTGAACAGCATGTTGAAGTGCGAGCTGGGTTTTTCTGTGTGCCCAATCTTGTAACTAAGTCATCAAAGAAGCTGCGGATGTCAAGACCTAAATCAAGAAGACGTACCCGATGCCACCTAAGCCAACAAGTGCTACTCGGGCGTGCTTGCCTGTATGACAGAGCTTCGAGTTGAGAAGCTCTATCTGCGCCTCCCTTCCAGTGAAATCCTCGGCCCATTGAATAGGGACCTAAAAATGGGTATCTTGTTTTTGGGTAAGCGAAGATCGAGTTTTTGCCATAACCGTATCAATAGTGATTGACGGAGCCGCGACACAGTGGTAGGTTAATAATGGTATATGCCTCCAGATGAGCCGCACTGTTTCCTCGACTTTTTTGTCTTGTCCCATGCTAGAAATTGCTTTCCATCCTCTCATCATCTTTGATGAGCCTTCCTATTGCATGGGCTGATGCCCCTAGCGTTGCCTTAGCTCGCCACTCATAGGTGTTATCCTGTCAGCACTTCTTCTTCATGTATATTAGGAGCATCCTCCATAGATTCTAGCACCTCAGGCGAGGCATCCTCCACACTTCCATTGGTAGTAATTTGTCAAAGATATCATTGAGATCTTGTATTCTGGATTGACAGTCTTGAAGGACAGGCTGCAATGCTTTACAAGTTTCTTCATCAAGGCCACCAGCCTCAATATGTTCCTTAGTCTTGCCTAGGGTGTTCGCCAACAGGGGCAGTGTGGTCTGAACGTCTCGGAAGGCCTTTGGTATATCATGGAGATTCTGTCCGGCTTCTCTGACCCTTTCGATTGCTTTGTTACTAAAGTCAACTACCTGAACGATATTCGCGATAATCCCAAGGACGGAAGGGGCCTCAACTCCGGCCATTTCGGCCAAGAATGAGCTCAAGATGGGTGGTCCAAGATCCAAGGTGGCCAAGTATTGCAGACTATATGGTCTCCACAGCCCCGATCCAGTCTAAAGATCAGGTGGTTGTAGATTTCAACCACTTATACGAGGCCAATGGTAATGCTTTTCTCTGGTCTAACAGCTGGAATAGCTACTGTGTAGTCTGCATACCGTCAGGTATACTGATCGTCCGCGGTGCTGCCGAAGAACTCTTACCGTACCAGCTTAAAGATCAGGCGGCTCTCGTCTTGCAGCCAAGCCAAGGACACAGAATTAGATTATCATCGACGTGCTGTACGCGGCGAGAGAAGAAAGTGGGGCGCAATGGAGCGTGTCCTAGAATACGGCATAGCGGCGACCTGCCAGTAGACCCTTCAGGAAGATGACGTGGCCCATTGGTGGGGCAACTAAGTGAATGATCACGACGGGAAGGACTGTTCGCTTAATAAGTTAGGAGTCAGCAGTCAGCTGAAACATCGGCGGTCTCCTCCCACCTAGAACACCCTCTCTCCCATCCTTCCGAACCGCTCGCGCAGAACCACTTTCCAAAGATTTTGGAGGTATTGTGCTCAGTATTACTCCAGGGTAGTAAAGGACGCAGTGAGCAAAACTACACACTTTTGTGAACATTGATTCCGTGGCGCAAACGGTATATTCATTATTTATCATTAAACATACTTAGTACAATCAGCTAATTACCTAGCATTGTCGATAGATCAACCCGCAGGACTTCATAACGACCAAAGCCATGAGCAGGGTATATGAGAAACCCCTAAGTCTTCTCCGCGATGTAAGAATCTACACAATATATCTTATACGCCACGTCAGAATTCTAACAATAATGTTTCGAACCCTTCAGATATGGGATGAACCCTTTGAAGTTGGCTAAGAGGTCTACGTCGCCGGGCCTAGAGGCACAGATCCCAATCCTTATAGGATCCATGAAGTACTGGGCAATGCTCAATCTAAATTATCAAGGGATAACAAGGTAGAACGAAGAATATATACGAATAATCAACTGCAAACGCATCTCTAGTATCTTAAGGATTAAATCTATAGATATAGATTACTGATTCTAGACTCAGTGACTTATAACAAAAATCTTATAAATGTTCACGGATTTTTCTCAACGCGTCAGCAAATCCAAATCTTATCCCGCCGGCTCCGGAATTAGCCATTTGGCCTCGCGCTGGCCCCGTAACCCCCAAGTAGGCCCCGGCGGAGCCCTGGGCTCCATCAGGCACAATCCTCTAGATATCACGTGAACTCGACCTCATCTATGCCCAAAATCTTGATTTTTGAAATCGGCATGCTCCCTGGAGCCGCCCCCAATACTTGGATGGCTCGGAATCGCGCTATTCGGCGGATTCCATTTCGGGGAAGCAACGGCGGCGACAATGGGCTTGTATATATCTATACCTATATAGCAAGCTATCACGCCCCGGGGGGGTCTCGGCGATGGGCTTCCGCTCCCTATCACGGCCAATGACTGCAGCGCCAGCTTTGGCCGACGGCAGCGACGGGCGGGGGCCTGGAACTGAGTTTCTCGGCCAATCAAGTATTCCAGCTTTGCAACTCTTCACACTGACCGGAGAAGCACTCATACTGCGCTAACGTCTTCCGTCAGGGTGGCAGAAGTCGGGGCCTAATCGGCCGGCCTGGAACCTGGCAATAATGCTCACGCTAGATTGAGCATGGATTATCGCAGCAGGTTTACTAATCCTCCGTATCATCGCCGATCGATAATCGAGGCTGGGAAACTCCTTATTGATCCTGTAAAGACGAAGGGCAAGAAAAGCTGCAGAGGCAGCGATGTCATAAGTGACACAATCACTTCGGAAGCTTTTTGCCTCCCGCTTGTAACTATGACAACTCTGTTATGGCCGGAAATGAGAGGTCTGATGGTTGTAAAGCCTACGCAGGTTCGCTGTGAGAAATCTCTGCGCCTGTCCTCAAACCCTACGGTATTAGTCAACAGAACTATAGATGATTTTCTCGCAATATTACCATTTCTGATTTTCTGCTTCTTAAGCACTGAGGTCTCCCTATCAAACCGCACCATCGTTTCATAGGCGCAAGTCTTGCATCCTAGGACGCGACATATCCGTATTCTGTTTATCGATGAACTTTTACAGATGTAGCGAAATCGAAAATGTAAGAAGCGCAAAGTAGTTCGTTAAGACAAAGCCAATAGTTGATTACATAGATTGGTAGCGCAATTACAGTGTTTGATATCAAGTGTCATCGTCTTCATCGACCTTTTTGTCCATTGTAATCCGAAAGTAAATTGCCCTTCAATACCATCCTCCTTAGTGCTCACAATTCAGAGCAATTAGATAGCAATAATCCTAGTCGCCATCATGCCTACACTTCTCTTCTCTCCCTAGCACAACATCATCCCACGATTTTCAGAATCGCTGCTGTTTCACCGGCGAGGAGAGCGGCAACTGCGGCAGCAGCCTGAGCTTCGATCAAGGCTATAGCTGCAAGAGTCGGAGGATCAAGGAGCGCGCGTTTTTCAATGCTCTTCTCGGGACCTTCATAACAGGGATGCATTCAGCACCTCGGCTTCGAACAGGTATTCAGAAGAGTTATACTTACTATTGGTAGGAACTCCAAGAGCGAAAGCATTCAAGCAGCTCAGGACAATGACAGAGTTGTACATCACGTTGTAAAGCATCTTGCACGGAGGTTCGTACGGTTCAGTGTTTGCTTCTGGAGGAGAGATTGTGGGTTCAGTGTTTGCTTCTTGGGGAGTGATTGTGGAGGAAGAAAGTGTTGTATGAGAAGAGAAAGCTGGCACATTGCTGTGCTTCTTATAGACTTTTCACAGGCCGATCAAAGTGGCAGCACGAAGAATTCAAGATGGCAACACAATTGATGGCTGCCTCAACGATGCGAGCTACATCCCAATGTGCAAACTTTTCTTGCTTTGACTTTACACATTGCAATACAGTGGCTCCACTCGTGCTTATATTTCGATGGACCGCAGCTCGATGGACCGCAACCGGAAAGGTAGATCAACGTTGGATGACAGCCGCTGCTGCTCAAATAAAAACAGGTCGGGGAATTCCGAATAAGAGCGCTCCGGCTGGCTGATGAATAAAAGTGTGGTCCAAAGAAGGTGCATGATCTGCTCGAAACCCGTAGCTAGCCGAGGCCATGCAAGTCGCAGCAAGCGCTCGAATCAACGAACAAGCCAGAACACAGACCCATTTGAGGCAACTAATCGACAGACGCAGCTCCTCATGCTCATGCCATCGCCTGAATATCGACCCATACTCACGCCATGATCTTCGGATTAATACCCCAATTCATGGATCTTCGACCGAGACCAATATCTTCTCACCCACCCCCCATGGGGACCTGGGTTCCGGCAGCGTGTACAGTGTATGCGGATGTCATCCATCAACTTGCTCCATCGATGTCGGGGATCTCTTTTTCTACGGCTCTTGAAGACCTTCCCAATAGTATATCTCAAAATATGTTCAGGGAGTTGCCAGTCTGATCGCGAAATGATAGCCTTCAACAAGACCTATCTCGGAGTTATTAGCATCCCTTGCGAGTACCGCGGCTTGGTAGAAGTAGCTAGCACGTTCCACGGGCTGTCAGCATCCTCAATGAACCCTATATCTCTCGTGAAAGGCGTCTAACGCCTCGGAGAGTAAGCTAGAGTAGAGTAAACGGCCGGGAACTTGCAATGCATGTTCCAGGTTGCTGCATTCAGCATTGAAGTGTGAGCCTGTCATATAACAGGCAGCATAATTATAAATTATACAACGAGCCAGGATATACAGTTGACTGAAATGCAAAAGGCCCAGAAAGGGTAATTACCTCACTGCCTTAAACCTTTTACTGTATACAGCTACATAACTGGACTTAAGGGTGGCGAGGCGAAGAGGGCCCGGAAGACACCCTGAGACTAGTTGGCTAGGCACCATATCGAGCCCCGGAGCTAACTTCGGGGAGTCTTCCAGGGCCCGCTTTCTTGGCTTTAGGTGTTGCCCTACAGCACTAACCACGAACTAATTTGGCGCAATGTCACCAGTCCGCACAACTTAGCATCATACAAGCTCCGATATATGGTGCCACTACTGTGGCATTTACTTTTGTTTTCACGTCGACATATTCAAGTACCTTTTTAAACATTAAGTTAGTCTGTAAGAAGCATAATACAAAACCTAAAAGCAAGTGTTGGCATCTTACAATTTTATTAGCCGACCGGAATTTTCCGGACAGAAATCCGCTCTCATGATATGGCCGTTAGGAATGATCGATTTGTCGATTGGTCTTGGTGCAGGTGCCTTATATGACCCGTCAGCCCAATCCGCGATGATGCCATTCTCTTCATGTGAGCCCGAATCTTGTATGGTGGATCTTGTTGTGGATGTCTTGCCCGAGACAAGCGAACGAAAGGTGGAAGCTGTCAACCACCTTCTTAAGACTAGCAGTTCCCTTGATCTAGTGGTAAAAGGGTGTTATGGTAGCTGAAGTAGAAAAGGTCGATTACTAATGATGGACCACAGACTGAGAGGGCGAAGGTAGGATTGTATGACGATAGGAGCGCAGGGACTTCTTCACAAAGGCAACGAGGTTCCAGGAAGGGAGTTGTTGAATTCACAAGCTAAGGAGCTCTCGTCTCAATTTCACATCTATGTCGTGTTCTTGCTTAGACTATCTTAGGCCGTACTGTGATGAATGCGGGACTCGTCTTGTGGGTGTTGGGGTGGAATCATCCAACCTGAGTGGGTTCCTAATAAACGTGGTCTCACAGTCCTCCAATATCATGGGTGTACATGTTCACGAATATAGAACGCTGAAATTAACGGCTACAGCGCAATCAACCATCGAAGATGCTTTGTTGTACAAATATTCAAACATTGCTTGCATCAGGCCGGCCGAACACAAGTCCTGGAAGACTTATGAAAATGATGAAAGAGCACTTCTTTGGTCTGGTATGAGCGCAGTTAAGAATCCATCAGCTTCCCCATCAGACAACACCGCCTATCAAGCATCGCCTACGCAGTGAATCTCCTCGGCTTCGGCACCTGAGTGACTTCAGGCACATCCGCCCTCTCCACCATCGCTGTCCTCCTCTCGAGACTCGATTCAGTCTGTAAAGCGTATGCGCCAGTACTAGGTGGCGTAGCCGTATAAGCCGAAAGCAGGACATTCTTGATACCATCCTGTCCATCTATAGTTGGATGAAAAGCGCGGTTGAGCGCATCAAAGACCCAAGTGTTGCTCGCCGTGTTCAACTTGTCACTTCCAAGGACGCTTGCCCAGCCAGAAGAGACGGTCAAGGAGGGATCCAAGGCGAGCTCGTTGGTGGCCCATGTCTGCCATTGAATAGCCATTGAGTCGCCGGACCAGGTGTCACCGTTGTCGAAGAGCCAATTTTTTGGAACCAGCGCTGTTCGTTTGGGTTGCTGGAGTCCGGGTCGGGCTCTTCGATGCCGATGTCGCAGTAGCGGTGGGTATTGTAGGCAGGAGAGACATCAACAAAGACCTAAATGTACGTGTCAGCTGATGGCCCTTGGATGGGCAAGGTATCGGCTTGAGAACGCGAGTACATACCACAGGTTTCCTTTTGTCTCTAGCGTTTGCTCGCCCAGCGGCCGCACTGATCTGCGCATTAAGTGACTCAGTCAAGCCATTCATCTGTGTCCTCAATGCCTGCGTCAAAAAGTTCGGCGTTGTATCCGCCCAAAAATTGAAACTGACATCATTACAAGCAGTGCTATCTACATTCCAGAAATGTGGATAACTCGTGAAGTAAATCTTGAAGCCAGGGCTAATTACTCGAGTCATGATAGCATCCAAGGCAGCATCGAGTTGTCCAGGGAGCACATTGTTGATGAGATCGCCAGTATTAGCAAGGGTAGTGCCACAATCGGGAAAGCGATTGACTTTAAAGATACAGGCGTTAGCGCAGTCGCCGAAGCCGACATTATTGCCACCAATGGTGAGTGTTACGATGTCAGATTCAGGAGAGATGGCTGGGACTTCGTTGGCAATGACATAGTCAGTATCAGCGCCAGAACAGGCAGGCCAGGATCTAGATATGATTAACAAAGATTAGTATGTACCTTATGCTGATTTATCACACAGAAAGTAAATCAAAATCTATTAACACTACTTACAAATTTCGCGTAATAGGTTCATAGTTGTCGATCACGACATTCATGACTTCAGCGTATGCTTGGGTATAGCGAGAGCATGTCGTGTCTCCAGTATTGAGATTTACGCGATCACCGGCTCCGATCCCTGAGGCAAAAGAGTCTCCTAGTGCGGCCCAATTCTTGATATTGCAGGAAGCCAGACGGAAAAGCACCATGGACACAAGATATACGGGACTGGCCAGAGTCAACTGTTAGGAGAGTCTATGAGATGGACTAGGGATAGAACATACATTCTTGCCTTCAACATTTTGGCGACCATCTCGCCTGATATTGGCTTATGTAAACTATAGAAGGACTGAAGCTGAGCGATCCAATACTAATGTATTTGGAGTGAAAGCGAGTGATATCGTGCTACTCTCTAAGTAGTCACATATATCAATGAGCCAGGTGTCGAAGGAGTGGCACTTGCTGGATTTACCTCAAGGACGGAATTGATGAGTTCCAGGTCATCTTTTATATCATAACCCATGACTATATTCCAACACCAACACCAAATCATGTGCTGTCGAAGGCCTTAGAGGTCTATGAATCTTGGTGTTATACCTGTGACTGCCAGGGCCAAAACATGCAGCCTCCTTACGTTGGTACCAATGCCGAGAGGACCGGAGGCTGCGGCCTGGGTTGATGTTGCAAGCTAGACGGGGAGTTCAATATTTAAACCCAGTATTGCGTTTGGCCTTAGTCTTTCTAAAGCTATTAGGCGTTCGTCTAGGTGCTTGGTATCTGGTTTTTCTTTGCTCCAACCATAACTGTGCCATGGTATTGCCGCACTAACATCCAACATCAGTCTTCTGTGATTGTGGCTCAGCGGGACGCCTGAGCGTCTCTGAGGAGACTTTCGAGAGACTAACCAGTCTCCATTGGAAAATATGTTTCATAGCCTCGCTACACCAACGCAAAACTAATGTCCCGGTGATTTACGATCGCAAGCAGCTGCTGAGAACATATAGAGCGCTTGGCAATCTCTTTATAATGTAGTAAAAACAAGACCGATTGAGATGTTCACCAGGTCTAAGCTTTACCCCTATACACGGTATCATGAAAACCTTGAAGATCTTTGTACTGAGGCTTCTACTACCTAGATCAATGATAATAGCACTTCGATGCCACTGATCCACCAACGACGCCGCGATGATTCAGAATTGGCACACGCCAGCCGATTCTCTGCTTAGTCAGCCCCGCCTCCGGCTTGATTGCAGGATTTAGGCATCCCATCAGCGGCGGTGGAACCATTCCTAATTCGTGGAAGAGATCGGAAATTGCAGTTCATAGAACAGAACACCCGAAGGGACTTGTAGGCATCGCGAAACTAAATCTTCGCATCAGTGCGCGGCAGCTATCCCCGAGCGTTTGGCTTCACAGTATCTGAGTTGCATTTTTCGTACCCAAGTTGGTTGGCAGTAAGTGAGCAACAGCGCTGCTACCTTCTGCGAGGGAACGAAGATCAGTCCCAAAAACATAGATTGCGCGGTGTAGCCCATAGAGAGAAGGACAGAGATTGAAAATGGGATACTCGTCTTGATCTACGCTGACGATATTAGCGTGCCAAGAATCCAGCCCTTGAAACGCCTAAAGTAGAAGGGTGGCCTGGACAACACCCGCTCCGGGGCTAAGGTACTAATGAGACCCCAGTCGAAACTGGAGGCCTTTCACCTAGAGTATGATTCAGGACTTGCTACAAACAACCCTGTCCTCAAGAGTATTCATGTCTTTTCCCATCGATCTATGCCAACCTCTATCGCTCCAACCTTCGATAAGACTGCCGCCTTGAACAACAACAATATCCAAGGGCAGATGGAGTGCCAGCAAAAACCCAGTCCTTCCAAAGCTTCATAATGCGAGCAGGCTCCCATCATGATCCAACTGTACTTAGAGCTGGACATTCTGCTAACGTTGCGATGCTCCTGAAAGCTAGAGCTAATCCAAATAGTCTTTCGCTTAACATGTTTCAATACTTAGCCTAGTATCTAAGGTTTCGCTAGCATAAAACCTATAGTACTTATAATAAAGCCCTTAAACTAATTTTTAAGTTATAATTATTACCTTTAATTTAAAAGAATATTATTATTAGAAGAATAACTAGAGTATACTACGTAACGAGTTAGGTTAAGTTAAGATTTTTTAATTTAATCTAAATCTAAACCTAATCTAAACCTATTACTAATAGATTTAGATTAGATTAAGTTTTTCTTAGTAAATTATTAGATTAAACCTAATAACTTAATAATAATCTATACTAATTTTTCTAGGTTAAAATAATCTAATAATTATTCTAATAATTATTAGAGGATAAGTTTTCTTAGAATTCTATCTAAGATTCTATAAATAACGTTTTTTTTTTATCTAACTCTATATATCTAATAATTAGTACTAGTTATAAGAGTTTTTTATAATTTATTAGTCTTTAGAGAATTCTCTATTTACTTAATTAATATATTTTTTTTAACTATAATATCTTTTATCTTAATAATTAAATCTTAAATAAATATTATTAAAAGTATTAATTTTAGAAGTTTAAAATATTTAGTTTTTATTTATAATATTTAGTTATTATTCTATATAAATATTCTATTATTTATATATTCTTAGTTTAAATTATAACTTATTTAGTATAAATAATTATAAAATCTATTACTAATAATTAATTAATAATTCTAGTTATAGATTAAGAATAGAGAAAATTATATTTTTAAACTCTATAATTAAAAAGCTTTTAATAGTATTTTAAAGAGTATTTAATATACTTAACTACTATTATAAAAACTAATTATTATAGTTATTATAGTTAGTAGAATTTTAATAGATTTCTTAAATAAGCTTTTAAAAGAATCTCTTTAGAATAAATAACCTAACTTCTTTCTAATAGTATTATATTTAATTTAGAGTTACTATTAAAGTAATTATTAAATTAATTATTAAATTAATAGATTTTAATAATTTATAGCCTAGCTTCTTATAATATCTATATTTTAACTTTATTAAGTTATATTTAATTTTAATAGTTATAAAAGTAGTAATTCTTTAAAATATATTATCTTTAATATATTATTTAAGCTTTAATTTTTTTATTAATACTTTTCTAAGATCTTTTCTAAATACTTTTCTAAGTACTTTTTTAAGTATTATTTTAGGTAGTTTTCTAGAAATAATCTTAGTAATAGAAGGTACTATTTTAATTCTATTTAGAACTTTAACTTTAAATTCTTTTAATTTTTTAGTCTTTATTTTTTTAGTCTATTTATAATTTATAATTTTATTATTTTAAAATATATTCTTAAATATAATTAATACTCTTAAACTATAGTTCTTATTTTTATAAATATAATATCTTTTCTTTTTAATAAATTAATTATTAAAAAGATTATTTTTATTATTAATTTTAATTTTATTTATATATATTTTAATATCTTTTAGAAAACTATACTTTTAACTATAATTATAAATTAAAGATTATTTAAAGATAAAATTAATATAAAATATAACTTACTTATTCTTAATACTCTTAACTTATTTAATAAAGATTTTATCTCTTTTATATTTAATTTTAATAAAAGATAAATTAATTTAAGATTCTAATTATTTAATATTATTTAAGAGAGTATTATCTAGTTATTATAATAAAGTTATTAGATTTAAATTAATTAGAATTATATAATAAGTTAGAAATTCTATCTATTATCTTAGAGAATTATAATTATTAGATTAATTATTAAATTATAGATTAGAGTTAATTAACTTATATAGTAGTTAGAATAACTTTACTAGTCTTATTATCTTTATAATTAGAATTATTATATAATAGATTATATTTTTAGTAAAAAATCTAATATTTATTAATATAGTCTTTTAACTTTAAATTATAAAGAATATATATTTTTATAATAAAAGTACTCTCTTTATAATTAAGATTAAAGTTATAGTTTATATCTATATTTATCTTTTAAATAGTACTAGAACTATTAATTTAAGAATAGAATATTATATTATATAAGAATAGATTATAAATTCTTTAAAAGTTTTAATTTAAAAGTTATATTTAATTATATATAACTTATTTAAGTATTTTTAGATAAGAGAGAAGAAGTTAATAGTTTAAATAAAGATATTAAAGATATATCTATAGATTAATTAAATATTAATTAATTTAGTATAATATCTTTAATTAAGAAAACTTAGTATTTAATTAATACTATATAAATAAAATAAAAGAAAAAAAGATTAAAACTTTTTTATTATAATAATAAATTTAATAATTAATTTAATAATTATATATAGAAGTAAATATTAATACTTTACTAAATAAAATTTAAGAAAATTTAGTATATAAGCTTTTTTTAGAAAACTTTTATTTTAAATTTACTTATTTATAATCTTAATAAACTATAATATATATAGATAAATAATATTAATATAAAATTAGAAAGATATTATTAAAAATAGAAGAAGAGATATTTATTAGTTAAGAATAAGATTTTATATATACTTTATAAAAAAAAAATAGATTTAGAAATTAAAATAAGAATATAGAGTAAGAAGTAAATTATAGCTATCTAAATAGTATTAATATTACGCTAGTATATTAATATATTATTATTTAGAATTTCCTTATTTTAATATTTATAATTCTTTATCTTTAATATTTTTTTTATTTTAATACTTATAAATTTTTAATACTTATTTTAACGCTTACTTTTAATATTTTTAGATTATTAATTTACTTAAATATAAATTTTAATAACTTCCTTATAAAGAAAAAAAAAGCTAGAGATATTAATATAGGTAGAATTAAATAAAAAGAGGCTAAAGATATTATTATAAATAATTTAGATATAGAATTATTATATATAAATAAGCTTTCTAATAAGATTATTATTAGATTAATTATTAGATTATTAATTAGTTATAAAAAGTTATAAAACTATATTTCTAGAATATAATCTAAGATAATTAGTAAATATAAGGATCTAGTTTAATTATTAATAAACCTCTATATAAAGTAAGCTTAAGACTAAGTATTTAAGTTAATAAGTAATAAGTAATTACTCTTTAAAGTTAAAGTAAGAAATATTAGTATTATATTAAATTTAAAGAAAAAGTTTCTAGTATTAACCTAATATTAATTAATAATAAATAAATAAAAATAGTAGATAATAGATAATAATAAGTAGTTAGTTCTTTATAAAAGGTAAATATTATTAATTTAAATTTAATAATTAATTTAATAATTAATTTAATAATTAATCTAATAACTATTCTAATAAGTAGAATTCTAAGAGGGTAATATATAAATATAATCGTCTTATAGCTTATAATAATCTATAATATTAGCTTAATTATTAAACTAGATATTAATAATTCTAAATTACTAGATTTATAAAGTCTCTAGATTAATATAATAAAGAAAGAACTAGAAAATAACTTAAAATACTAAATTTACTTAGTATTTATAGATTAAAATAAATTTTAATTTATCACGAATATATTAATAAATACCTAAGAGCTAGATATTACTATATTTAAGAAGTAGAAAAAGAATATAAAATAAATAGATTTTCTTAATATATATACTTACTAGTACTCTATAATTATTTTACTATTTTATAAATAAAAATATTTTAATTAATATAAAGTTAAAGGTATATTATAGTATAAGATTAATATATATTAATATTAAGAGTTTTTAATAATATATATAATTTTAACTTTTAATCTATAAATACTTTATTTATATACTAAAGCTATATTTATACTTAATATATTTATATTCTTTTAAACTAGCTACTTTATTAATTATAAAGAGATTATCTATAATAAAATAATAAAATTAATTTAATAATTAATATCTATAAGTCTAGATTAGAGTTAGATAATTTTTAATAGGACTTAGAAAAAATTAATAATAAAACTAGTTTATATAATTAGCTTAGATAAAGAAACTTTATAGGTATAAAAAATATATATTTTTATACTAATCTTAAAATTAGTATCTAAATTAAATTATTTATTAAAGATATTAAGATATTATTAAAAATAAGTATTAAATATTTAATATTCTTATTACTTAGAAGTATCTATAAGTTTAACTAGTTAGATCTATAGAAATCTATTAATATCTTATTAAGTTAATATATTAATAAGTTTCTATACTTTTTATTAATTATTTTATACTATCTTCTAATCCTAATTATTAAACTATTAGATATTATCTAGAATCTTAATTAACTATAGAGTTAATTAAATATAGATTTAAATACTAAAACTAAAAAAAGAAGCTTAAATAAAGTATATAAAGAATTTATATAGATTTATAATAGTAGTAATTCTCTAAGCTAAGTTTAATAGATTTAGAGTATAAAGTTTATAAATAGTATAGAAAGTAGTATTAAAAGATAAAGCCTAGTTAATAATAATAATCTTTTTTCTCTACTAGATATTATTTTATCCTAATATTTATAAATAATAATCTATTAATTTATTATATAATATATAGTATATTCTATTCTTTTATTCTAATATATTATATAATATTAATAATATTAGTATTAATAATAAGTATTTAGAGTAAATATAATATTATAATATTATAATATTATAAGAGTTATAAAGTATTAAGATTTTCTCTCTAAATATTTAGATCTAGTAATAATAATATAAGTAATAGTAACTATATAAAATACTTATAATTAGTAGCTTAGAGATATTAAATAATTAATATAAAGTAATAATAATATTTAGTAATAATAAAAATAAGCTAATATTAATATCTATAAGTCTAGGTTAGAGTTAGATAATTTTTAATAGAATTTAGATAAAATTAATAATAAAACTAGTCTATATAACTAGTTTAGATAAAGAAACTTTATAGATATAAAAGATATATATTTTTATACTAATCCTAAAACTAGTATCTAAATTAAATTATCTATTAAAGGTATTAAGATATTATTAAGAATAAGTATTAAATATTTAATATTTTTACTACTTAGAAGTACTTATAGATCTAATTAATTAAATCTATAAAAATCTATTAATATCCTACTAAGTTAATATATTAACGAGTTTTTATATTTTCTATTAATTATTTTATACTATCTTTTAATCCTAACTATTAAACTACTAGATATTATTTAGAGTCTTAGCTAGCTATAGAGTTAGTTAGATATAAATTTAAATATTAAAGCTAAGAAAAAAAGCTTAAATAAAGTATATAAAGTATCTATATAGGTTTATAGTAGTAGTAATTCCCTAGACTAGGTCTAATAGATTTAGAGCGTAAGATTTATAGATAGTATAGAAAGTAATATTAGAAGATAAAGTCTAGCTAGTAATAATAATCTCCCTTCTCTACTAAATACTACCCTACCCTAATATCTATAAGTAATAATCTATTAATTTATTATATAATATATAGTATATTCTATTCTTCTATTCTAGTATACTATATAATATTAGTAATATTAGTATTAATAGTAGGTATTTAGAGTAGATATAATATTATAATATTATAGTATTATAGAAGTTATAAAGTACTAAGATTCTCTCTCTAGATATCTAGATTTAGTAATAGTAATATAAGTAATAGTAACTATATAAAATACTTATAATTAATAGCTTAAGGGTATTAAATAGTTAATATAAAGTAATAATAGTATTTAGTAATAATAAAAATAAGCTAATATTAATAGATAGTAAGCTAGACTTAGAAAGTTAAAATTTAAGAAAGAATATAAATTTTATATATAGCGCTTTATAAGTAATAAATATAGTAGTATTCTACTAGTATAAGTATCTAAACTATCTAACTTTACTTATAGATTTTACTTATTATCTTACTAAATAGAAATTAATAAAGCTTACTTAATTAAATATAGTATAGTTATTATTCCTTATTAATATTAAGTGATAGTTTATAGTAATAATAGATAATATAATATTATAGGGAAGAAATATACTATCTTTATAGAAATTAGTAATAGTTAATATAACTATTCCTAAACCTTATTCTTATATAGATATAGATCTAACGCTCTTTCTTTACTATTTTAGAAGCTATATTAGAAAAGCTATTATTAAAGAATTAATGAAGGCTATAAAGCTTTTAGTAATATTTTTACTTATAAATTTCTTTATAGTAATATTACTAAAGATTTAATAAAATTTAATATTAGATTAAGTCTTAATATTAATTTTAGATAACTTCTAAAGTAAAAATAGGATTTTATTTTTAGATTATCTTCTAATCTCTAATTCTATAAATATATCTTATATACTTAGGTATATTACTATATCTAGCTCTTTAGCTAGTATATAGCTAAATCCTATATCTATAAAATCTTTAGACTTTAAGGATATATATAGCTAATTAATAAATAATATAAGGTATTAGGAATATACTTATATCTTAGATAATAATAGTAATATTAGTAAGGAATAGATATAAGATATAATAAGAATTTTATAGTCTAATAATAGGATTAAATATTAGTATTAAGGGACTTAAATTTATTAAGTAGAGCTTTAAGATAGATAGAATTAATTATTTATATAACTATTAGTATAATAGTAAGAGTTAGTTAAGTAGGTAATTAGTATATAGTAGTATTTCTATAGAGGACCTAGTTAATAATAGTATATAAGTACTATTAGCCTAAGACTACTAGTAGTAATAATATATCTCTATAGCTTTATTTAGCTTTAATAGAATATTAAGGTCTAGATTATAAAGTATCTACTATATTTATCTAGGTATACGCTAGTAGTAATATTCCCTAGCTAAGCTTAATAAAGTTAAAGTATCTAGGTTATAAGAAGATAAAGCCTAGCTAATAATAATTATATTTATTTATTTATTATATATTAAATATTATTTATTATATATTAAATATTATTTATTAAACTTATTAATTCTCCCTAATCTCTTTAATTTAATCCTCTCTCTTATTTATCTTAATTCCTTCTAATTATATTTTATATACCTTTAGGACTAATCTATATCCCTTATCTATAATTATATTTATAGTTATATCTATTATTTAGTAGTATTATAGCTTAAATATTAGAAGAAATAAAAAAGAGAAAGGGAATAGAAAGGATAATAAAAGTAAATTAATAATATATAGAATAAGCTAGTAGAATATATATCTTCCTTAGTTATATTTATTTAAGTAGGAATTATTAAGCTTATTAAAATAACTCTAAATACTAAATCTATTAAGATTACTATTATTAATATTAATACTATTATTATTATTAATAATATAAATAGTATTAATATTACTATTATTCTTATTATCTAAATCCTTTCTTCCTCTAAATTTACTATTATCCTTTTTTTTTTCCTTATCCTTAGATTCTTCTTTAGCTTTATTACTATTATTATTACTACTATTATTACTAATAATATCTATAATACTAATAATATTAGTATTATTATCCTTCTACTTTAATACTTATATAAAAGTAATATTAAGAATAAAAGTAATTTATTATATTTCCATTTTCTATTAATAGGTAATATAATACTATATAGTAACCTATATATTAGTAAATTAATTAGGAAAGTATTTTTACTTTAGTTTAATAAGAATAATATTATTATTACTATAAATAACTAAGTTATAATTATTAATATTTTATTATTAGCTATAAATAAATATAATTTTAAAAAGTTTATTTATAAATCTAAAATATATAAAATAGGCCTAGAGATTAATAAAAACTAATTCTTTAGTAATATAGTTATCTTTAAGATAAATAGGGGTAATAGTATATATAAGGATAAGAATTAAAAGAAGAGATAGGATTCTAAAAGATATATATTACTAATATTATATTAAATAGAATATAAAGTAAGCTAATAATTAAAATAATATCTCTAGCTTTATATAAAATAGTACTATTAATTAGAAAGAGTATAAGTTTACTATTATATTACTAATTATCTAATTATTAAAACTAGTTATTTACTAATAGTTAAAATTAAATAAGAATATCCCCTTAATATAACGCGCTAGATATCTAAATATTAAGAGATCTATCTTTTAATAAATAAGATTAATAAGAATATTCCTAATTAATAATATACTAAGTATTAGATTATTAGATACTAGTTATACTAGCTCTAGCTACTTAACCTAATAAATAATATTTATTAAAATTTTTTATTATAATTTATCCCCTTTATTAATATACTTTCTAAATAGATATTTAATCTTTCTCTTCTCTTTCCTCCTAAATTTAATCTTTATTATCTAGATATTAATATTTAATCTAACTAATTAGTAGTTATAAGCTATATAACTTTTATATCTAAGTAAAAGAAAATCTTAAAGTAAATTTAATAATAAAGATACTATATAAAGAAAAGAGCTATATAGAGAGATTAGATAGCTTAGCTTTATCTAGCTAAGCCCTTTATAGTTATTATATCCTTAGAAATTATAAAATTTATTTAGTTTATAAACTTAACTATATTATCTAGTCTAAATAAGTAAGACCTTTATTAGTTAAATATTAAATTTTATTACTATCTATACTTATATATCTTAATAATTAAGATTATCCTTAACCTAGTATACTTTAAAGTAGTTAGTAACCTACTTTTATTAAATAAATATACTCTAAAATTACTAGTAACTTAGTTATATTATTAACTTTTATCTTTATTATATCCTCTTAGCCTTTAACTACTTAGTTTTATAATTATTATTATACTTTAAATTAAAGTTATCCTCTCTCCTTTATCTAATTAAGTTAAATAGGTTTTTTTTTTTATAAAAAATAATTTATCCTTTCTATAATATTTAACTAGAGTAAGCTAACTTTTTTATCTACCTAAACTAATACCTTTAACTATAGAGGAATTATAGGTATATATTAGGTTAAATAGCCTCTCCCTTATATATCTTTTTAATCCCTTATTAATTTTTACTCTTAAAACTTTTTTTATTTTTTTTCTACTCTCTCTTTCTTCCTTATTATAATCCTTATTATAACTTAAATTATTATTATTACTTATTATAATCTAAATAAAATATTATATAAAGGTATTTTTATTACTATCTAAGCTCTTTTTTTATAAATAGTCTATCTTTTAACCTAAAATACCTTAATATATAAAGTCTATAAAAGAGAAGAAAATTAATGCTATTAATTAAGTAATAAAATATAGAATATATTATTAAGCTACTATAAATAACTATATAGCTTCTATTAAACTCTCTATAATAATAAGTAATTCTATAATAACTATCCTCTCTACCTTAAATAGCCTAGCTATTATTTCTTTTATTATTCTAGGTAAGGCTTCTTTCTTTAATTTTATAGATAGTATATTAGTTTTATCTCTAATTCTAAAGCCTAAAATATTTAATCTACTAGTATCTATTAATAAGCTTAATAATAGACTTAGTAATACCTTTAAATAACTAAAGAATTTATAGTTAATAATAGATTAGTTAGCTCTAAAATAAAATTATAGTAACTTTAATATTATAAAACCTCTTACTATTTATAAATAACTATAATTAGTAATAAAATTAGAGTTAGACTAATACTAATATTTTTAGAAACTAAGTAGGTTATAGAAATTATTACTATACTACTAACTTATAAAGATTATAATTTATAATTTACTTTATAGTTATTTCTTTATAGCTCTCTCTTTATTACTATTAACTATCTTTTTTATAATATTAGCTCTTACTTTAAAAAAGTAAATAAAAAGAAAGGAAAAGAAGAGCTTTAAGAAGAAAATAAAATTAAAGAAAAAGAGAATAATAAAAAAAAAGATAAAGTAGAAAAGGATAATAAAGAAGAGAATAAAGAAGAAGGGAATAATAAAGAAGAGAATAAAAAAAAAGAAAATAAAAAAAAAAAGAAATAGAGGGGAAGAGAAAGAAATAGAAGGCGATAAAAGAGTAGTAGAATAATATAAAATAGAAAAGGAAGTAAGAAATATCCTTTATATTATATAGAACTTATTTTATTATTATAATTAGTTAATCTTTTTATAATATTCTCTACTAAATACTATATTAACCTAAAGATATATAATATAGAGTTTTACTTTAAATCTTTATTCTTTAAATAATATTATTTTTTAGCTAAGTTAATCTAATATTAAAATAAGTAACTACCTTTAATTATAAGACTAAATATCTAGAATCTCCTAACTTTTTTTAGCTACCTAATAATTCTATATATATAATCATAATTATCTTTTTCGTTCATGTGAATTCCCTTTCTAGACTAGATCTAGTTATTACGTACCTAATCTTTATTAAATTCCCCTAAATTCCTTAAATATAGCCTTGATCTGCGCTAATTATTATCAAATTCTCCTAAATTCCTTATATAGAGCTCTAATTAGTACTAATTACTATTAAATTCTTCTAAATTCCTTAGATATATCTAATTCCTTATTATAAGAGAAATATTTATTTTTTTTATTAAATTTTATAGATTATTTAATATAAATTTTAGATAATATAGAGATCTATTTAAAGTTTTATATATTTATTTTTATTTAATCTCTTTTATTATTTTAATTTTTAATATTAATAAATAACTTTAAATAAAAATAAAAGTAGAAATAAATATAAATCTTAATTAGAAATAAGATAATTTTAATAATAAGATTAATAATATCTTTAATAAAATAAAGAATAAAGTTAAAGTTAATAATATAAATTAAATTAAAAACTTATTAAAAAGTTTATTTAAATAAATTAATTACTTTTTAATAAAGTTATAGTAAATTATAATAATAAAATTAATAATAATATTATAAACTAGTTTAATAATTTATATTAAATCTAGATTAGATTTATATTAAATTTATATTAAGTTTTATTAAATTAATAATTATAATTTATTAATTAATTTAATATTTAATCTAACTTCTAGCTTAATAATTATATATTACTTTTTATATATTTTATATATATAGCTTTTCTTTCTTAAATTTATTTTTTTAATTATATTAAGTTAAATTTTTAATAAATAATTAAAATTAAATAATTATAAATTATAAAATATAAGGATAAGAATTAAATTTTATATTATTATTATTATTTATTATATAAAAAATAAATATAATATAATATAAATAATTAAGAATATTTAATAGAAGTTATAATTAAATTAATTTATAATAATAATAATATATATAATTAATAAATACTTTAAATAATAAGAAATAAAGATATATATACTTAACTTTATATTAATCTAAATATTTATATAATAATATTTATATTAATTTATAATAATTTATTTCTTATATATAATAAAATTAATATTTTTAATATATTTAATATATAATATAAAATTAAAGAATATAATATAATAAATATAAATATAAATATATATATAAATATAAATATATATAAATATAAATAGATATAAATAGATATAAATATAAATATATATAAATATAAATATAAATAAAATAAAATAAATATAAAATTATATATTATAGTATAATTAGAGGGAATAGTATTATTTAGGGGTAATAAGTATTTTATTAAATCTATTTACCTCGAATTACTATTAATCTAGATAATATACTATAAAACTTAATAGAATATTATAAAATATCGCTAATCCTCTTAAAACCCCTTAGAATACCCTAAAACACCCCTAAGTAACGCTAAACGCCCTCTATAGCTCTAGATTAGTATCTACTTCCACTAAATACTCCTTAAACTTCTTAAGTAGCCCTAATATTATCTAAGTCTCGCGAGCTAAGCGCTAAATAGCCTTAGTTATAGTCTTAAGACTATCTTTCATAACTATAATAAATAGATTAGGGAAGGACTTATAGCGGCGGCGGCGTATTAAGCTATTATTATTTAATATATTACTATCTAGAGCCGTAGCACGCTTTTTAGCCCCCTTCTTAGGGGAGGGAACTACCTAATTAACCCTAATTAGAGGAATATAGGGGGAAACCTACTAAAATTAACCTAGTATTTAATCACCTTCTTTAGATTATAGCGCTTCTAGCGCGATCTTATACCTATATTTCTTAGATTAGTATTAAATCCCTACTAATTAGGCCTAATATATACTACGCGTGGTGTAGAACATCTCTACTATACCTATATAGGAGTATTTATTAGCTATATAGGTAAAATAGCACTATCTAAGTTAACGCGGCCCTTATTATCCCTAATCGGCCTTAGTTAGTACTTATATTTAAGTAAGCACCCCTAAAGATTAAAGGGGAAGAGCGATATTTAATAAATAAGCTATAGGGTTAGGACTCTATATACCTACTATAGCGGAGCGGGCCCTTAAATACCTTAGTAATATATATATAGAGGAGGGTCCTATACCCTTAAAAGAGACGAGTAGGGTTCTTTAGGGGGGTTTAGTGCTATTTAGGACTAGAAGAGGATAAATAGAGGAATTACTATAACGTCCACCGTAAATAAATTCTCTCGCCTAAGGCGGATATCTAAAGTAGGGTTGATTATAGCTTAAGGGCGGAGATAGAGTATTATCTATATCTTTTTAGTAGTGTTTTTAGTAAATAATACCTCTATAGTAATAACTTAAGGGTATTTAGGCTCGCTTTCGAGCTCTATATTATAATATATATAGCTAAAATTGTTAGTATATCCTAGAGTATACACGTAGTTAGGGCGATAAGAGGGTAATTCGGTCTAATAGGGGGATAATTAGGGCTGAATAGGGCTAGTAGAACTAGGACGGCGTAGTTTAGAGGTCTCTCCCCCTAAAGGGTTAGTGGGGGGGTTGATAGGGGGGAAGCCGGAGCTAGACATAAGGCGGCTAGGGTTGTCGCTAGGGTAAGGGTTAGGTTCGGGCGCGTTTTACTCTGTGGGGAGCTATATATTAGAGTTCTTCTTAGTTAAGATCTAAGATCGACGTCTATAAGCTATATTAATAATATTTAGAGATAAAGGAGGATATTTAAAGTAAAAGAAAGCTAATATAAATAGAAAATGTTAGCTTAGTACTAAATCTAGTATAAAAAGACCTATATAGCACGTTAGCACGGTAATCACGCTAGATTAGAGCTATCTATAAGGTATAGAGGGTAATAAGGGGAAAATAGGGGTAGATATAGCTAGATAGCTCTAGACGAGGCTAATTAGCCCTATAAATAGTATTTAGGACTATTTAGAGGTAAATACATACTAGAACTACTTATAAGTTCGCTTGGATATAATAGGAAGATAAGTTTAAAATAGTTAGAGATAGATAGATAAAGAAATTAATAAACTAATATATATATTAGGCCCTATTCAATTTTAGCGTAAATAGGGCTATTTAGCCCTAATTAGTACTAATTACCCCTATAGCCCTAATTAGTACTAATTATCTTTTAAACTTTTAAATTTTTATTAATTTTAGTTATATTATCTATATATTTATATTATTAATTTTAGTTATATTATCTATATATTTATATTATTTATATATTTATATTATTATATTAATATAGTACTATATTAATTCTATTATTTCTAGTATTTTTATTATCTTTATTATCTCTATTATTTATTATTTATATTATTTATATTATTTATATTATTTTTATTATTTATATATATATATATATATATATTAATATATTATTAGGTTAATATTTATATTTAATTAAATATATATTTATTTTATCTTATTAATAATAATTTCTTATATAATAATTAATAATAAGAATTATAAGTAAGATATTTTATTAATAAATCTATAACTTATAATTAATAATATACTAAGAGTTTTTAATAAAAATAATATATTTAATTAGAAAACAACTATAAATTATACTTAATAATACTTTTTTTTCTAAGATTTAATAAAATCTTATATATTATATAATAAGTTCTTTATTTATTTATTTATCTATTTATTATATTTATTATATTTATTATATTTATTATATTTATTATATATATCTATCTATTTATCTATTTATTTATAATATTATATCTATTTATTTATAATATTATATTTATCTATAATATAATATTTATCTATAGTATAGTATTTATTTATATTAGTAAATTTTTAAGTTTTAATATTAAATATTTTTAATACTTATAAATAAATTTAAATAAGCTTAAGCTAAATTATTTTATCTTTAATAACTTATTAAAAATCTATTAAAATACTTACTTATTTATATATATATAATAGAATTCTTAATATATATATTATTATATATACTATTTTATATACTACTCTATATATTATTATATATATTATTATATATATTATAATAAATAAATAAATAGATAAATAAATATAATAGTAATAATAATAATAATAATAATAAATAATAAATATTAGATATAAAATATAATATATAATATAATAATTATAGATAGATATAATAATTATAGATAAATATAATAATTATAAATATAATAGTTATTAATATTATTTATATATAGAAATTTAATATTAAATTAATTATATTTATTTATAAATTATTAATATTATTAGAAATTAATTTAATATAATAATATAAGAGTATAATATAACTAGGAGAATAAATCTAAGAAGGGAATTTATAGAGTACGTATTAATTTAATATAAATATATAATAATAATAAGCTATAAATATTAAGTTAAATAAATATAATAGTATATTAAGAAAATAAATAAGTAGATAAATAATATATAGCTAGACTTTAATAAGTATTAATTTAATATACTTAGAAAATCTTTTATTTATATATAAATTCTATTAATATTAAAAAATTATTTATTAATTCTACTTATAAATTAGATAAATATTTAAGATATTCTAAGTACTTATAAATATATCTTAGTATTTAGAATATACTTAAGATATATAAATAATACTTAGATTAATCTAAAATATAACTCTAAGCTTTAAGTTAGTTTTAAAAATACTAATATATTTATTATATTTATTATATATATATATATAATTATATTATATAATAATAATATCTATTTATAATATTTATTTATATATTTATTTATTTATTTATTATACTAATTTTTATAAGTTAAAATAATTTAAAATTAATATAAAATTTCTAATTATTAGTTAAATATTAATTATAATTTTAAATAATTAAAATATTTATTATAACGGGCTATTCTACCTATTATCTCTATTGATTTCCCTTAGTTAACGCTATTCACCCCCGTTTATCCCTAGATAGTAGGCGGTTCCTAGCTCCCTATCTACTAGAGATAAATAGAAAATAATTATTTTCCATTTATATTAAACTAAAATTTTAGTTATTTTCTATTTAATTTTAGTTTTTTAAATGGAAAATGATTTTTTTTATAAGCTCTTTTTAAAGTTAGACCTATTTTGAAAAGCGCTAACTAAGCGCT
The DNA here is from genome assembly GCA_018257855.2 of Cladonia borealis. Lineage (NCBI taxonomy): Eukaryota > Fungi > Ascomycota > Lecanoromycetes > Lecanorales > Cladoniaceae > Cladonia > Cladonia borealis. Next base: position 1,486,290 of record JAFEKC020000015.1, read on the forward strand.
ATAATTCAATGCCCTAACGGCCTAAATCCCTCTTAGGGTTATTTTTTAAAAAAATGTTAAAATGTAGGTTTTTTCTAATATTCAAGGGTTAGGGTTAGGGTTAGGTTAGGGTTAGGGTTAGGGTTAGGGTTAGGGTTAGGGTTAGGGTTAGGGTTAGGG